>OY728145.1:746557887-747924347 GCA_963277665.1 Viscum album | reverse complement strand
GTCTTAACGTGTGAAAGAAACTATACATTGGTTATATTTGATCCTATTTTTTTGTAGAGTATTGGAGTAGAAACCCACCCCCCTTCCTGAATAGCCCACACCCCCCCCCCACACCCCTTAAGCTGCCCTACCCCCTTGCACCCCCACCCAGATATCCCCCACCCCCACCTGGACACCCCCCACACCAGGACAACCCACCCCCTCCTCCCTAGACAACCAACACCCTCTCCCCCACCTGGAAAGCCCCACCCCCACCCCTTGGACAATCCACCCCCTTGACATTCCACACCCCTCCCCCACTTTGATAGCCCACCCACCACCACCCCTGGACAACCCAACCCCTCCATGGACAACCCACCCCCTCCCTTGTAGCCCCCCCCCCCCCGACAGCCCCCCTGGATAGTCCCCCACCCTGGACAGGCCCACGCCCCCCGCCCCCACTGGATATCCCCTCCCCCCCTCCTTGTACATCCCATAACCCCCTCCCCCACCTGAATATCCCCCTCCCTGGATAGCCCACACCCCCTCCCCTGCATCCCCCCCACTTGGACAGCCCCCCCCCCCCACCTGGACATCCCACCCCTTCCACCCCCATCGAGACATCCCCCCCACCCCCACCTGGACTACCACCCCCACCCCCACCTAGACACCCCCACCCAACATGGACAGCCCACCCCCCTCATTGGACACCCCACACCCTCCTCCCCCACCTGGACACCCCACCCTGACCCATTGGAGAGCCCACACCCCTCCTTGGGGCAAGCCCATACCCCCCTCCCCCAAACCCCTATAGCCCCCTACCCCCTGCAGCCCCTACCCCCTGGATAACCCGCCCCCACCTAAACATCCCCCACACCTGGACATCCCCCTACCCCTCCGGCAGCCCCCATTAGGGTTATTTTATTTAAAATCATTTTATTCATCAAGAAATCCAAACCATCATGCATTATCCATTTCATTCCGAACAACCCATTCAATTTATCAAAACATGAAAAATTCAATTTATTAAAACATGACAAATTCAATTTATCAAAACATGACAAATTCAATTTATTAGGCTCTAATTGTAACTTAAGAAAATGTCATTGGGAAAGGGGAAATCAACTACATTGTTAATTCCAATTTAAAAATTGGGCCAACCACTTGGAGGTGCAGTGGTGGCTAGGAGGTGTGGTTGTGTCCAGGGGGGCTATCTAAGGGGGTGGGGGGGGGGGTTGTCCAAGGGGGTGGAGGGTGTATGGGGGTGGGGGGTGTCTAGGGGTGGTGGATGTAGTGGGGGGGGGGACTGTCCAAGGGGTTGGGGGGGGGGTTGTCCATGGGGTGTCAGGGGTGTCTAGTGAGGGTGGGGGTGGGGGTGTCTAGGGGATGGGGGTTTTCAGTGGGTGGGGGGAGGGGGTTTCCAAAGGGTGGGGGTGTACAGGGGGGTTAGGGGGGGCTATCCAAGGGGTGGGGGTGTCCAAGGGGGTGGGGGGTGTTCAGGGGGGTGGGATGTCCATGGGAGGTGAGGGGGTGTCAGGGATGGTGGGGGTGGGGGTGTAGGGGGTTAGGGGATGTCCAATGGGGGGTATCCAGGGGGAATGTGGGGGTGGGGGCTTATCCAGGGGATGAGATGTGTCTAGGGGGTTGGGGTGGTGGTGTTTACAATTCCAATCCATCACCCAACCAATGCCAAAGTCAAATCCAATTTTCAACTAAACTAAAGTCCACAAAAAGTACCATATAACCCCACTAAACAAACCCTTTACCATGTTTGAAGTGTAGAACAAAAAACATAAAACAAATTAAAGGGTTTAGTATTCCAAAGACAGCATGAACTAATTTAGCCGAAATCAAAACTGCAAACAAAAAAAGAGTAAGAACACTAAAACTAAGGTAACACTTACTATTTTGAAGTGTAGAAATAAAAATTTGTTTGATGATGATGGATCTATGACTGGAAAGAGTTTCGTGGATGAGAAGACATCGGGAAGAGCTCTGGATTAGGGTCTTCAATCGGGCTGAGTGGGTTGCTGAGGCACTTGGTATTTAGGGGAAAAACCTACCCAACAGTTTTTTAAAACTGTTGGGAAAGCTTCTCTTTACCAACATTTTTGATAAACTTTTGGTATAACACAGAGAAAATAATTATTTCCCAATGGTTTTGGCAAACCTTTGGGAAATCATAGGTATATTTAAACATTTCCAATGATTTGAACAAACCGTTAGCAAATGTTGCCTTCTTTTACGCTATAGCAACATTTTGAAGAAACCATTGGTATATTACCATTGGGAAAACACCAGATTCTAGTAGTGTCATTTATAATTATGAATGACATGTGATTTATTCATTAAATAGACCAGTCTATACCCATATAATCAAGAATGTATGAGTTTTCTAAATGGTATTAACATAATATTTATTTAATGGTCACTCAAATTCTTGTAAAAATAAAATGTAAGGGAATTCATGCTAGAATGAGATGAAATTGGTGGAAACGTGTATAGTTATACATGTGTTTGATGGAGATCATGTCATATCCCTTTATATATTGAGTATCATTAACTCTTTTCTAGAGTCTACTATTTTTTATATTTATGGGTTTAATGATTTATATTCATTGTCAGTTCTATAAAGGTTCTTGGGGTAACACGTTATGGTTGATTGAATGGGGATTAAGTTTGTCTCATATTGATACACTAAAATTGTTTTAATGTTAATATAAATGAGTTTTGGAAGGGTATTAACATGTTATTATATAGGACATGATATTTTAAATGATTTTATAAGTTATCATATACGATACAATACATGGTTAAACAACAAAAAGTCTATGAGGAATTAGTGAAAGTGGAATATTGAAGGATTTGGTATGATCTAAATCATTTTCTATTAAATATAATAGTATATATCTGATTTATTGATATATAATATTATAAGAGCATGCAATTAATGATTTTATGCCATTCATTTTATACCATCTTCCCTCAAAATCATAAGGTATGATTAGATTAATCATAAATTTTATTTCCTTTAACTTCCATCTCAATCATAATGTATAATTGAGTGATTTCATAAGGTTGCTGCAAGAGTAAGTTGTAGTATATGACTTCCATATCATATGTCAAACATTATACTATAGCATTTGATTGTATAAGAAGTTAAATTTTAAGAGTTAATGTTTCAATAATCTATCCCACATAATCTATCATGTAATGAACCTTTATAGGAATTGAAATGTATGGGATATAACTCAAGCATATGTTGCATATGTTGAATGAATCATTAATTCGTGAATTATGACACATGAGTTAATGAATGATCTACCAAGGAGTTATATTAGAGATTTATAAATACCAATTCTATGTAATGGAATTGGTCCTTCTCACATGACATTTTTCCAAAACTCCATGATTACCAATAACTATATCCTCTTAATTATTTGTACATGAAGTGATAACACACTATGTTGAGAAGTGGAGTCCCATCAATGAGACAAATGATTTAGGTGTTACTTGTGGATAAAAAGGGGAAGGATTATTTTATTTATCCTTGGTGATCATCATCAAGCATAGAATAAGAATCAATGACTACTTTGGGTAAGGTATTCATGTTTGCAACATTACTCATTTCTAGTATGCGTATTTCATTTATCTATGCATGGTGATACTGATTTGGGATTCTTTATCACTTTTTCTTGTTATAATAAGTGTTATTAAACCCAAATAAGTATCAATAAAGATATCCTTGAGTAAATATGTTCCTGATACTCTTATGGGTTTTAAATACTATTAACACTCACTATGAATGTAGTGGATCCAAGTATTCTTGGAGAACACTATTTTTTCATATCTAAATCATGGGTCACATAGTAATACTCATGATGTATCAACTACCTAAACCCATAATAATTAATCATTCATCTATTCATCAACAAAAAACCATGCCCTACCCTAGAGGAATCACAAAACACCATGTACTCGAATCCCTCCTCTAGAATTTTCAGGACATGATTACTCTTTAAACTCCTCTTTAGCACCTTGAAATCAATTTGGAATCAATCAGACCAAATGAATGTTTTCCCTTTTTGGATAACTAAGATCATTAACACTACAATACTAGAAAATTATTCCATGAATATCCAATAGAACCCCCACCAACACAAGAATCTCCATGCCTAAAACATGCTCTTTGGGTGGACATAGATCTAGAATTGCCTCAATATTTTCTAGATACATAAGTAGTGAAATTATGTTCTCTGGACCCAACATACGTATGTACATTGATTACCATTACATGTATACAGTCTGATATATACATGTTTTTATCTTACCATAATAGTGTGGATACTTCTGCATACACTATATTAATGGTAATGTCCTTAGATTACATGTCATATCAAAGGGTTATAGAAATTCCCATGTTATAAGGAAAACCTAGAGATACCAAGAGAGTAATCTTAAATTTAAATCATATGGACTTGATACATCATACTAATAGAAAAAAAGAATATGTGCGACCAACAAGTGTTGGGAGCTTATAAGAATTGAGACTTAGTCTCAAGAAGTTTACACTTGGTGATCTCTAGTAGATGAGATCATGAGGAAAAACCCTCCAATAAGAACACAACATGTTTTTGGTGTCATTTCTTGTTCCTATATATGAACATGTGTATTAGTATTCTGAATAGAGATCATTTTCAATGAGTATCAATTTATCATGTACTTTGATGTAAGGAAAAATCAATGGTATTGAAGTCGTGGTGATGTGGATTGTGTTGGGTGAAACTTTGTTGGTATGACATTGGTTGAATGGTAAAAATATAATTTTTTTTCTTCTAAGTTGAGGAAGTGGTATCTCAAGCCTTGTTGATTAGGATGGTAGTGCCTTCATAAATCCATGGTTGTTGTACTTGAAGTTAAGTTTTTCTAGTTAGATAAATAAATAATAAATTAATAATGGATGATGACATAAGTAGTGCATCCTACTTTATGAGATATATATAGAAAAAGAGATTATATTACATAGTGTGTGTTTGTAGGAGGGTTTTTTGTTGCCATGATTTTTCCTTATTTGTTTATGAGTCTTGATAGGTTATTGGATTCCACTTTTTTGTGAATTTTTATTCACTACTATCGAAATAACACCCTAGAGGCTTATACACAATAGAATATTCAATAATATTCCCTATTCAAATGAATATGTATATAGGGAATAGTGGGACCACCATGGGTTCCAAGAGTTTTCCAAGTTTTATCAATCACTGATAAATAAATAAATTTTTTATTATTCAAGTATAGAATAATTGGGTCGAATTAATTTACTAAATGTATTCACAAGGTATTAAGTGAATACATGGAAAATATTATATGAACAAATATTATTTTAATGTTCAAGGTTCGTTTAATACTATAGAAAATTATGATTCGAGTTAAAGACTCAAGTTTATCACATAATATATTTATTTTAAATTAAAATTAAGTGATAAAATATATATGATATTTGTGATGTAGTTGGATTATTATAACTAATAATTTAATTCTTATATTGTAGATTTTAAATTTATGGGGGTCGAGGAACCCTATATGGGTATTTTGGAAATCCATTATATAAGTCACAAGGATCTCATTTTCGAGTGACTATTCATTCTAATGGATTTAGAGCTCATATATCTTCCTGTATCTAAGAGAGACAAAGGAACTATTTGAGAGATCAATCCAAGAATGAATTTATGGATCAAAGACATGAGAGCAAGGTGATGTTAATGATGTTAAATTAGTTTTAGGAGCTCCATGGTAGCACTTGTAATTTTATGATCAATATACATTTGGTTTCTTGAAGAATGTGGGGACAATATAGAGAGGGTTGAGCTCAGATACTTCACAAAGCAATCACTGACAACAAGATATTATTGGGTGTGATTTGATTCAAATGAGGTAACCACATAATTTCTAATTTATTCTTTGATAATATAAATTATATTATTAGACCTCTATTGTGGATCAGATCTCTAAAATGTTTAATTTGGTCAATCTAGTGATTAATTTTTTTAAATCCTCAGCCCACCAGTTTCTCTTGCATGCCCCGGTACCATAAATTGGCATCAGAGTGATATTGTGAATTTTTTGAGTGAAATAAAAATTACATTCCCTAAAATTTGAGTATAGGTAATTAATTAGGTCCCAAAAAACTGCACATTGATATGATATTATATGGAAAATATATTGAGAAAAATTGTGCACCAATCCGATAATGAATGGCCAAGATATGGCCATCGGAAAAAATTTAATAAGGGTCTTTTTTGGGTATTAAAATTGAAAAAAAAATTAGATGTGTTTTATTAATTTCCTGATTCCAGTTTCTGATAATCCTTCGGGTGAAACCCAAATTTATGACTAGCATCCATCAATAATTTATTGGCTGGAAATAGTACCCGCCAAATTTTTTCATTCCACACAAATTTTGGAATAATAATAATAATAAAATATATTTTAAATTTTTCAATACCCTTTTATTAGGAATTGATAAAAATTTTAAATGAAGTACTATCCTGGTGATGCATGGACCTGGAAAAATAATAAAAAAATACATCATTTTTCAATAGTGGGGTTGGGCGGTGTGACTAGGTAAAGCCTATTTTTGGATAATTTTAAAAAAATGCATGTAATACAAAATCCATCCACAAATTTCAAATCCAAAAGAAAAAAAATTGTTTTTTTGGGGGGAAGATTCATAAATAATCCCCCACCTACTGTCGTGACCACCTTGACCGTTAGAGATCCTCACGCCTGCCACCCTGTACGCCATTGTTGTCACCTATAACCCGATATAAAGTCCAAACCTCCTCCACCAGAGGCTTCCACCTCCTCATGCTCACCCGTGCCACCTAGTCGAGCTTATCCTACCACTGTCTTCCGGTTGAGCATGCCATTGCATAGCCCATCTAACCCACTATTATGCCTCCTCCCAGTCCTAGGTTGAGTTGCGCCCTATGCTGCCACCTGGACGAGTTGGCCGCCGCCCCCACTACGACAGATCACCATGACCATGCCAACCCTGGTCGACCAACTTTATAATGTGAAACCCCACCCTGATATGTGGTTTCCCAGACTCTCACTGGTCCTGATTGACTTGACCCAACCTGCAATGGTCTTGGGTAAGTCTGACCAGCCCAAAACATGCCAATAGAGGTGTTAACGGGGCGGGGCGGGTCGGCCCGCGGGGTGGATCATGCGGGTTGCAGATTTTATTGAGCGGTCCGTCCTGGTCCACACAAAATGTGGGCTTAAAAAATAAAAGCCCAAACCTACCATACGGGACCCGCGGTCTAACGGGCCAGCTCATGGGCTTAAAAAATAATATATATAAATATTTTTTTGCTTTATGAACCATAATAAAGTGGAGATGAAAATATAAATGTTTGAGATTTGGTGAAAATATTTGGTTTTTAATTAACAATATCCCTAACAACAACAAAAACCATTAAAATATTATATCATTGATGATTTATGGGATTAATATCGTCTCAGGTGGGTCATTTAACGTGACTGTCCAAACCAGTTTATGGACAACAATACTCATGCACCTCTCGTTAACACCACAACTCATGTATATAATATTTATTACATGTACATATAATAATTTATATTGTTTGTTATATAAATTTATTCAATTCATATAATATATTTATTACAAATACATGTAATATATATTATTTATTATATGTACATAAGAAAATTTCCATCAAATGTTTTTGTGAAAATTTATATTGGAAATTTCATGTGTAAATTTCAACTGAAAATATATACTACAAATTTTTACTTAAAATTATAATGAAAGTATATTAATAGATATATAAAAAAAATTAAATTTTCACTAGAAATTTTCATTGAAATTTTTTGATAAAAAATGTTTACTACAAACTTCTACTAAAAAATTAATTTTAATCTCCACTTAAATTTCTAGTGTTAAGTTCAACTTGTTTTTATTATAATTATAACAAATATTATATTAACAAAATTATAAAACAAATTCATGCTTAGATTTTCAGTTTAAATATATTAACACATAAATAAATAATTTAATTTTACACTAAAAATTTGAACTGCAAATTTTCTGTGGAAATTTTCAGTGCAAACTAATGTTGGAAATTTGCGGTGAAAATTTTCACTGAAAATTTGCATTTTAATTTCTCACATAAAATTACAATGTAAATATATTAAAACATAAATAAAAAAGTTAATTTTTTTAAAAAATTAAAACTAAAAAAAATATATTAATACATATATAAAAAATGTAAATTTTAACTAAAAATTTTCTTTGCAAATTTGCACGAAAAACTTTTAATAAATATTTTCACTAAAAAAATTTCATTCGAATTTCCACATAAATTTCTGATGCAAATTTACATTTGACTTTTATTATAATTATACTAAAAATTTGATTAAAAAAATTATAAAATAAATGCAGGCTCAAATTTTATTATTGAATTTTCTGGTGAAAACTTCCATTGAAAATTCTCAGTGAACATTTTCACAGGAAATCCGCAGTTTGATTTTTCCATTAAAACTACAATATAGACACATTAACACATAAATGAAAAATGTGAATTTTCACTAAAAATTTACATTTAAATGTTTCATTAGAATCTTTTTCAGTAAACTTCCACTAGAAATGTTCACTTAAAACTACCATACAAATATAATGATACATAAATAAAAACTATAAAATTTCATCATAAATTTACTTTGAAAATATACACCAGAAACTTTGAATGGAAATTTCCATTAGAAAATTATAGTTAAAATTTACATTTAAATGTCTAATTTAAATAATCAAATTATATTTTCTATGCATTGAAATTTTACTCTTATGAGTGCAAATCAATACTCAAAATTTCCACTAAAAGTTTACACTGAAAATTTGTATTGGAGACTTGATTATCAAAATTTTAAAATAAATACATGTTTGGATTTTCAATTCAAATATATTTACACATAATATTATTATATATTTATTATTATCATTTCTTATTTATTAATTATTTCTATGTTACCTTTAAAAACTCATAGTAATATATATGTATATATATTTTGTTAAAATGAAATATTGGACGTTAAATTTTTTAATTGTATGATGTTATCAAAAATTATAGAAATAAAAAACTTATTTTAGCGTATATTCTAATTTAAAATAAAATGCTAGAAATTATTTTATATTTTAAAATGTTATAAAAATATATAAATATTAGTATATAAAAAATTATAATAATAAAATTAAAATACATAAATCAGAATATTAGTAGAGTGTTGTATTAGAAACAAAATGGGGGTCTTGTATATCCATTTTCATAATTATTATAACAATATTTTAATACATGAATCCTATTATGCTCTAAATAACCACACACACGCCATCTATCCCACGACCAACATTACCGTCAGATTTCAAACCTAACATGAGTGAATATTTTCCCTGATTTATGTATGATTTTATTAAATTTGAACTATTTTTTCACACAATCATGTTAATTTATTATATTTCATTATTTTGTTTTATTTTTCAAGAATAATTTTTTGTAATATTACAAATAATTACAGGTCAAACAGGACCCACGAACACCCGGTGGGCTAGTCTGCGCGGGCTATGGATTTTGCGGGTTGGATCAAATGTGGTCCGAATATTTGAGGGCCTAAATTTTAAAGGCCCTAACCCACATAAATCCACGAGCTAATGGATCAGCCCGTAGTCTTGAGGATTTTTTGATAGGTCTACATGCCATGGTCGGACCACCTGGTCCAGAGAAGTCCAAAACAAGGCCTTTCAGGCCTAATTAGTTTTTTCCTAACCCATAATGGGCCTTTATAGGGTTTACGGTTAGAAGAAAATTTTTAGTAGAACCTAAAAATCATTATTAATTTTTGGATTAATAATAAAAATGATTTTATTATTTGAAAAAAATTATTATAAAACAAAACTGTTTAATTTATTTAATTTTCAGAATGATAATTAAAATAATATCGAGGCAAAATGATAAAAACTTATTTAAATTTAAATAATTATTTTAATTTATATAAATGTCCTCATACTTTAAATTTATTATAATTTAATTTTTTCATGCATTCATTTTACTTGTTGATTGGTCTTGAGCATTGAACAAACCTGTGTTTGTCTAGGTTAATTTTATTTATTTATTTAATACATACGTGCAATTATTGTAATAATTAGTTAATTATATGATAGTCTGGGCATCATCCATTTAATTCAATATAAATAAGGTATTGTGCATCCATTCTTTCATGTATATATATTGAACTTCCTAAGATCCTCTTACCTATGTTCAAATAAATATATACTATTTGAAATGATAATGTAAGACATGGATCATGAGAGGATGAGGGGGTACCCCAGATGAGATTTGAAAACACTAGATGAGTGACGAGATGCAATAGGAGTCATGACTTGACTTAGGTACGATACCTTTTTTTCACAGTTTATCCATTGATTTTAAATGGATCAACAAATATTTGATTCTCAAGACCATTTGGGTAATTTATTTACTTTATACATTATTTATTATTCTATATTTTTGAAAGTTTATTGTGGGAACACATACAATAATAAATAGAATTTTTTTTAAAGACACAATGATTGTATCCTATTAATAGATGTTCAATCGTGAGAAGGAAAACATAGTATGAACATATTTAATAGAAAAGGGATAAATTCATAAAAAATAATGAAAACCCCCTCAAAGCAATCTTAAATCGTACTGCCTTCCATCACTCAAATTTGAACAAAACTTAGTGTACAGGGGCACATTAGCCAAAGTTGAGGGTTCCTACTACTACCGGAGATTTATTATGAGAGTGATGGGTTAACTTAACTAAACACGGTAGAAAAGGAGTATCCAAATATAGATTTCCACCCTTTATAGGTGAATTGTTGTGGGGATCAAGGTTATGATTATGATAATCATAGACATTACACAACAGTTTAACGAACCATGAGTCAATATGGTTGGCCAGTCTATGAATACCTTGAAACTCTCCAGGTTGTGGCATAACCAAAACATATAGATTACGAGGAGAGATGTCAAGGATCATTACCACTAGAATACTCATGTGGTAGAGTATTATGAATATAATAGTGAGGGATATTGAAGTTAAATAAATAGTGGATGGAATTTAGTGATTTAATAAATTAATCAATAATGCCTAAAAGCTAATCAAGATAAATTATTGACTACTAAAGTTTATTTACTGTAGATAAAAATGGAAATCACTAACACCATTGAAACGTTATCACTGTGATCGGTATTGGATAAATAAAATATCATGACTGACCATAAATTCTAAGAGTGGCATAGGTTCTTGTGCATAGTACTATGCCAAGAGAAGAAGCTTTATTCGCAAGATTCCTCACTTCCAGATAAGCCTCCTTAGGGAGAAAACAAAGAAGATAAAGAAAAGTATAAAAATTATGCATATGATGCACTAAACTTATAGTGTATCATGTTTTAATCTATTTCTATATAACTATAAAAACCCAATAGGATGAATATGCCTATAAGATTATAACTCATCTCCAACTGTTATACCAAGAGAGAGCTAGGCAAGAAATATATGAGATTTAAAGTGCATTGTATAATCATAGGTGAAAGACTCATTTTATGTGAATATTTTTAATAAAATTTCAATGGGAATAAATTAATTTCAATTAATATTACACATGTTTTTCAATGTTTTAGTAAATTAGGAGAAATTGTGATAGTGGAATGGAAATGGATTTATTTGGAAGGAATATTGATGAACCATAAATTCAAAATTTTATTTATTAATCTTTGTTGATATTCTATAATTGTTATCAAATTTTTATGAATTTTTTATAGTATTTTAAATTACTTTTTCATAAAAAAATATAGCTAGATAAGCTGGTCGTCAACCTCAAGATGAAAAGCCATTTAGCCAAGACAAAGGAGGCCCAGTTGACTAACCCAACCCAAGGGAAGTCCTACTCAGCAGTAGAGGTGTGAACAGGGGAATAAAGCCCATGAAAAGGTGCCTATAGGTGGTGAAATCCTATGGGTGAATAGTTTCCTCAAGAACCTGGTGGCATCAAATGGGGAAACATTGTGCTCCATAGGGAGGGGCGTCGCTAGGATGGGGAAATCTGTGGCGGTGGCTAGGATCCACACTCAGGTTCATAAGTGAGCCCCTCCCTCCTTTCCATTTTGACGTGGGATGTATTTGTTTCTAGGTAGAGAGAATTTTTAACAAAAATTGATGAATATTCTCCAGATACCATGGTTGGTGGGTGTTGCACCAACCACACCCACCATAGGAGGACTTCCATTTTGGGGGCTGCACATTTCACATGTGTAGAAACTATTGTTTTGACTACCATTGGAGTTGTCAGAGGAGATGATGGACACCATGTTTGAAGTCCAAGGTTGGTGGTAGAATTTGTGGGGGAGTTGTGTCAAAATTGACATCGCCACCATTAATATATAAGGAGGCCAAGGGAGCTTCCATTATAGATATCCAAGCCAGAGATCAAACCCGAGCCAAGAGAGCTCTTCTAGCCAAGAGAGCCTTGAGAGATCCATGTGAGAGAGGTGTAGAGAGAAGTTTTTGTAAGCTTTGTTCACATTGAAATAAAGCTCATATTCTTCCATTTTCTTTTTCTATTATCTCTCTTCGTGGTCAGTGAACCACAACAAGTGGAATCAGAGGCAGTTCTGGTGAAATGGCGACGAGCAGTGGAAATTTTTCTGGTGACCAGAAAATCCAAGTTTCCTTGAATTGTGTTTTGAAGGAATGTTCTAAAAGTCTATGTCGAGACGATTCCAGCTGTGCAAACTACATCTAAAATATATCTAAAATTATCTTCCTAGTCCCATTCAAAGTTTGGTCAAACTTTGGGAGCTACAATACCCCCTCTCCAGAGAAGAAGGTACTGTTCTAGCATGTTTCCGGCCAATGCACCAGCATGCCATGTCATCGCCATGTCATCACCACATTATCGCCATGTCATTTCCATGTCATCAGACGATCTTGGTTGTTGATAATGTTTTGATCATAACTTGATCAATTGGTATCCGATTTCGACGATCTAGGAGTCAATTCCACCATATTCAACCGTTCCGAACGCATCAATGAGATCCATTTTTCCAGCTTCTGCACCAAGTTTTTCATAATTGAAATTACATGGAGGGACCATCCACAGGAGGTGGTCGAGGGGCCAAAAAAAATGCCAAATCCAGAGCAGGTCTATAGATGGTAGAATACCATTGTAAAAATGATATCATTGCGGCATTATGGGTCATATGAAGAAGAACTGTCGAAGGTTTCTATAAAAAAATGTTCGAAGTAGCAACTGACAAAGAATAAATAGAGACACACACACGACAGTATCCATAGAAATAACACTTTGGTCCAAAGAGGAAGAAGGACATGATTTCATACATCAGGCCAAGATACAGAATGGGTGGTCAATACTACAACATCATACCACGTCAAGCTGCATCGTGAGTATTTCTTGAATTATCAAGATGGTGACTTTGGTGTAGTCAAGATGGGGAATACCAGTTCGGTGGAGATTTTTGGCATGGGTGATATCCAAGTCAAGATGAACATTGGATACACAATCACACTGAAGGATGTTCGGCATGTTCCAAGCCTTCAACTCAACCTGTTATCAGGTATAGCCTTTGATCGACCAGGCTATGACAGCATCTTCAACAATGGATCATGGAAGATGACAAAAGGATCCATCATCATTGCCCAAGGAAAGATATGTGGTATGCTATACAAAACTCATGTGAAGATATCTGTAGACAACCTCAATACGGTGGAAGGAGAAATGTCATCCAATATGTGGCATAGAAGGCTCGACCATATGAGTGAAAAAGGGTTATCTACCCTAACAAAGAAGAAGTACATCAGTATTGACAAGGATGCATCACTTGATAATTATAAATACTATTTGTATGGGAATCAACATAGAGTCTCATTAAATACTACTTTATCATGAATATCAGATTTGTTGTATCTGGTGCACTCTGATGTATGCAGACCCATGGAGGTGGATTCACTCGGAGGTAAAAAATATTTATTATCCTTTGTTGATGATGCATCTCGAAGGGTGTGGGTATTCTTTTTACGAAAAAAGGACAATGTATTAGACTACTTCAAGATGTTCCATGCCATGGTGGTGTGTGAATCTAAAAGTAAGATGAAGTGTCTTCGTTTAGACAATGGAGAAGAGTACCCATCCAAAGAATATGATTCCAACTGCATGAGTCGGGGAGTCTGACATGAGAGGATGGTCCCTAACACCCCACAACACAACGAATTTGCAGAAAGGATGAACAAAACCATCATGGAAAAGGTCAGAAGCATGATGAGTTTAGCTAAACTCCCTAAGGCATTCTGAGTAGAATATTTTCAGGTTGCATGCTATCTCATCAACCAATAACTGTCAGTCCCATTGGATTTTGAGATTCCATAGAAGTGATGGTCTAGTAAACATCCATATTACTCTCATTTACGAGTATTTACATGTTTGGAATTTGCACATGTATCCAAGGATCTAAGGTAGAATCTAGACGAGAGATCTACTCCATGCATCTTCATCAGCTATGGAGATGAGGAGTTCAGATACATGCTTTGGGACCCAAAGAAGAATAAGGTGATTAGAAGAATAGATGTAATATTCCATGAGATCTAGATGATCGAGGACATCAAAATCCTATAATTTCTCGAAGGTAAAGTGTCGAGGACTCAATTCAGGATCCAACACCTATACCAGAACCACCTTTCATTGAAGAAGAGGAGGTGCAATAAGACTCATTGACAGCAAACCCGGAGGCGGTAGAGGAGGATATGAAGCATGGGGAGACTCAATAATCTCCATAGAAGTTGTAGAATCATCATTGGAGATATGTGATGTTGGGCCTCCTGAACCTAACATTTCACAAGTTCAAATATCTTCCCGGGGAATAATTTAATCAAAAAAATATCTGAAGTCAGATTACCTGTTGTTGACTAATGATGGAGAGCCAAAAGGATACTAGGAAGCATTGTCTCATCCCAAAAAACTCAAGTGGTTGCATGTAATAGAGGATGAGATGGAGTCTTTGATGAAGAACAAAACATACGATTTCGTGGAATTACCCAAAGTTAAGAAGACACTTACGAACAAATGGGTGTTCAGGCTGAAGAAGGATGAAAAAAAGGGAGTTCAAGCAAAAATCTCGGTTAGTTTTCAAGGAATTACTTCAGAATAAAGGAGTTTAATTTGATGAGATTTTTTCACCTGCGGTGAAGATGGTTTCAATCCAATCCATTTTCGGATTAGTGGATATCTTGGACTTATATCTTGAAGAGATGGACGTGAAGACAACTTTTCTTCACAGTGACCTCTCCCAGGAGATCTATATAAAGAAGCCTAAAGGATTTGAGGTTTCTGGACAAGAAAAACTCATCTTAAAATTGAAGAAGAGATTGAATGGACTAAAACAGGCTCACAGGTAGTGGTACAAGAAGTTTTACTCATTCATGGTGAGTCATAGCTACAAGCTCACACAAGCAGACCGATGTGTCTACATCCAAAGATTTCAGGATAGTAACTTTGTTTCCCTTCTATTTTATGTTGATGACATGTTGATTATTTGGAAGGATGCAGCGAAGATTATCCAGTTGAAGAATGAGTTATCCATGTCTTTTGATATGAAATACTTGGGAGAAGCTCAACAGATTTTGGGGATGTAGATCATTAGTGACAGAAAGAGGAATTGTTATGGCTATCTCAGGAGAAGTCTGTTGAATGTGTTATGAAACATTTCAACATGGAAAAATCCATACCAATGAGTATTCCTCTTCCCGGTAATTTGAAATTGATAAAGAGTTCATGCCCGTCATCCAAGGAATAAATCGAGGAGATAGAGATGATTACATACTCCTCAGCAGTTGGAAGCTTGATGTATGCTACAGTGAGTACAAGACATGACATTACCCATGCAGTGGCAATCATGAGTTTATTTCTCTGTAATACTAGAAAGCAGCACAATGATGCATTCAAGTGGATTCTGAGGTATCTTAAAGGTACTTCACAGTTATGTTTGTGCTATGGGGGAGCCAAACCTATCTTGGTGGGCTATACAGATGATAATAAAGCCAGAGATCCTGATAGTCGGAAGTCTACATCAGGATACATCTATAATTTTGAAAGATGAGCTACATCATTGAATTCAAGGTGCAAGAAGGGTGTCACTTTATCCATGATGGGATCATAATACATTGCTTCTTCAAAATCTGGCAAGGAGATGTTGTGGCTAAAGCATTTTCTCCATGATCTCAGATTCATTCAGAAGGAGTACATGGTTCAATGTGATAGTCAAAGTGCTTTGGACTTGAGCAAGAACTCTATGTACCATTATTAGATGAAGCACATAGACTTTTGATATCATTGGATACGTGAAGTGATGGATCAACAGTTAATACGACTTGTAAAGATCCACATGAAGGATAACCCAATGGATATGTTGACAAAGGTGGTTGCTCGGGAGAAGCTAGACCTTTGCAGATGCTCCAGTGGATTGTAGCTAGTGGGGGAGAATTGATGAATATTCTCTAGCTACCATGGTTGGTGGGTGTCGAACCAACCACACCCACCATAGGTGGACTTCCATTTTGGGGGTTGCACATTTCACATGTGTAGAAACTATTGTTTTGGATGCCATTGGAGTTTTCAAAGGAGATGGTAGACACCATTTTTGAAGTCTTTGGTTTGTGGGAGAATTGGTGGGGGAGTTGTATCAAATTTGACACCCCCACCATGGATATATAAGGAGGCCAAGGGAGATTCCATCATAGATATCAATTCTAGAGATAAAATCAGAGCTAAGATAGCTCTTCTAGCTAAGAGATCCTTAAGAGCTCCTTGTGAGAGAGGTGTAGAGATAAGTTTTTGTAATCCTTGTTCACATATAAATAAATCCAATTTTCTTACATTTTAATTTTCTATTATCTCTCTTTATGGTCAGTGAACAACAACAAAAACATCTTCATTCCTCTCATCTCTGTGACACCTCACCTTAGATAGACGCCTTCTCCCTTATATGCTACTCTCCAATGATCAAAGTCATCGAACCACCACTGAAATCACCTAATAACCTCCATGGACACCCATGTAAAGCATGAACCTAATTTCCTTCACCATGTCACACCTTTCCACCACCACTATTAATCTTAGATACCTTGACTGATTCCCATGAGCACTATTTCAAAGGCTCCTCTGACCACTACGAATATGGGGGGAAAGAGGTGTCAACGCTGCCACATAAAAGGCCATACCACCAATATACTTCCACAACCAAGGATTCTGATCAACTGGGATATTCTTCGAAGACATGACTGACCACCATGAATACCATTTGAGTTCCATGTAGCCACTCTAAATGTTGTAGGATTGGAAGACCCACTGTCATTGCTTTGCATACACCATCTACTACTGTTATGCATGAATTCATTTCCCTATTGCTGTTACTGTGCTTTAACTCTACCATGTGGAATATCCCACTTAAAGCCTATATGATCCATGCACCAAGTTGGGGGTTTCCCAAATTCACCCATATATTTCATCCACACCGAAATAATTAAACACCCAAGAACCATAGTTGTATCTTTAAATACACCCTGAGTCTCATGGTTGTAATTTCAAATTGAATATCACTAAATATTTTATGATCCTTAACCACCAAGGAGAAGGCTAAGGGAATCTCCTTATCACTACTTATAAAATAAGTTTCTACCAAGACAAAATAAGGATATAAATAACCTATTGTATAGGAAGATGGGATTCTACTTGAAATTCATTACACGCCATAAAATGATCCACAAGCTAGAAAATGAGTGCAGGCTGCTGCCACTCCCATGATCTCTTCTCCCTTCCACATTCTTTCCATATTCATTATGTCCCATTCTTACTATTCATCAATGATCCCCCCATTCATGGTGGGATAGAATCCCTTATGGTTAGGTGAACTGAAGGGGACCCATTTGTGATGCTTGAGTTCTGAGTGTATTCAAATTCAAAAATTCTTTTCTTATTAATTGAATGGTTTTCAATTTGATAATATTGGTATTTAAATTTAATACGCTTATGTTTTACTTAATTCTAAAATTTTAAATTTCTCTGATTTAAGAATTTATTATCCATTTAATTTATTTTGGTTTGTTCTAATTATTTGATCTAAAAATCAAGTATAGGACTGATTTCGTGATTACTAAACACACGAGGAAGGAATTGCAGACTGATTTGAAAATTTGGGGAATGTAAATACAAGATTTGGTATTTCCTTAATAATTTAAAGAATTAATATTGTTAATTTCACACATTGATAAATCTTAATCAAATAGGAATAAATAGAAAACTATTTTTACTCCATTAACTTTATCATTTTAATTAATATAATTTATTTTTTAAAAAATGATAAATTGAACAGAGTAATAATATTTTTCTCTATATCCACCTTTGATTAAGATTTATCAATGTGTGAATGTCACAATAGATATTGTTTAAATTTTTTAGGCAATACTAAATCTAGTATTGAAATTCCCCTAATATTCAAATATGTCCACCGTTCATTCCTCACCTATCTAGTAATCACTAAATCACTCCTCTAATTTATTTCTAGATCAACCAATTGGAACAGTCCCAAATAATGAAAATAGAGAATAAATTATTGAATAAAATAAATTTAAAATTATATAATTAAAAAAAAACACAAGCTTGTTAAATTTAAATCCAAATATTATCAAATTTAAAACCGTTCAATTGATAAGAAAATATTTTTTGAATTTGATTACACTCAAAACTCAAGCATCACAAATGGGTCCCCTTCCCTTCACCCAAACATAAGGGATTATACCCCTCCATGAATGGGGGTATCATTGAAGAAGAGGAATAATGGGACATAATTAATATATAAAGAATGTGGAAGGGATAAGAGAGCATGAGAGTTGTAGTGAACTACACTCCTCTTCTATCTTGTGGACCTTTCTTTGGTGTGTGATGAATTTCAAGCAGAATCTCCTCTTCCTATGAAATTGGTTATTTATCTCCTTATTTTGGCTTTGTAGCACCTTATTATATATAAAGTGAGAAGTAGAATCCCTTTACCTTCTATTTTTTGGTTAAGTATCATAAACTCTTCAGTGATATTCAATTGGAAATTACACCCGTGAGACCCGGGGTGTCTTGGAAGATACAAATGTGGTTCTCAAGTGATTAATTCTTTCAGTGTGGAAGAAATATATGGGCGAGGTAGGGCATCCCAAAAAATGGTGCATGGATCATATGGCTTGAATTGGGCTATTCTACATGGTAGGGGTAAAGCACGGTAGCAGCAAGAGGGAAGTGACTTCATGCATAGCAGTAGCAGATGGTGTATGGAAAGCATGGACAACATGTCCTCCAAGGCCACGATATTCATAGTGGATAGAGGGAACATAAATGGTATTTCATGGTGGTTGGTCATTTATGTGAAGAATATAAAATTTTATTAGAGGCCTCGGTGGTTGAAGTATAGTGGTGGTAAGGCCTTTTATGTGGCAGCGTCAACACCACCTTCCCCCGACATTCATAGTGGTCTGAGGATCCTTTGAAATATTGCTCATGGGTGTTAATCGAGGTATTTGAGATGAATAGTGGCGGTGGAATGGTGTGACATGAAAAATGAGATTATGTTTTTTATTTCCATGGGTGTCCATGGAAGTTATCAGGTGATTTCAGTGGTTATCGAACGACTTCGATCATTAGAGAGTGGCAGAGAAGGGTGAAGGTTCTATCTAAGGCGAGGGGTGGCAGAGATGGGTGGAACAATGATGTTTCTATTAAAAATGAGTAGCTCAAAGATAAAAATATATCCCATGTCAAAATTTCAATGAGGGAGGTTCTATCTTTTGAACCTGACTGTGGATCCCATCCACCACTATGGATCATCCCATCCCAGTGATGCCCCCTACCTATACCGCACAAAGTTTCCCCATGTGCTTCCGCTTGGTTCCGGAGGTACCTATGTACCCACATGATTTCACCAAACATAGGCCCCTTTACATGGGATTTATTCCTCTATGCACACCTCTTCCACTGATTTGGACTTCCCTTGGGCTGGTTTGGCCAATTCGGCCTCCTTTGGCCTTGCTAACTGGCTTACCATCTTAAGGTTGAGGGCCAGCTTAGCTAGTTATATTTTTTTATGAAAAATTAATTTAAAATAATATAAAAAAGTCATAAAATTTTGAGAACAAAAATAAAATATAAACAAATATTAAAAAAAATTAATTTATGGTTCATTAATATTATGTCCAAATAAATCCATTTCCATTACACTTTCACAATTTTCCAAAATTTACTAAAACATTGAAAAAATGGGTAATATTCATTGAAATTCATTTAAAACGATTTGAAAATTTATTAAAAATGTGCACATAAAATGATTCTTTCACTTATTACTATACAATTTACTTGAAATATCATACATTCCTTATCTAGATCTCTCCCGGTATAGCTGCTGAAGATGAGTTAGAATCTTATTGGAATATTCATCCTCATTTTTTATAGTTACCTACACATAGATGAAAACATGATACACTATATGTCTAGTGCATCATCTACATATTTTTTATACTTTTATTTACCTTCCTGTTTTTTCCATAACGAGGCTTAACAGGAAGTGAGGACTCTAATATATAAATCTTCCAATCTTAGCATAGTACTATGTGCAAGAACCTATACCACTCCTAGAAATTATGGTTGGTCATGATATTGTATTTATATAATACCGATATTAGTGATAATGTTTCTATTGTGTTAGTGATTTCCATTTTTATCTATAATAAATAAACTTTAGTAGTCAGTACTTTACCTTGATTATCTTTTAGACATTATTGATTAATTAATTAAATCATTAAATGCATCCCACTATTTATTGAATCTGAATATCCCTCACTAAAATATTAAGAACACTCTATCACTTGAGTATTCTAGTGGTAAGGATCCTTGAAATCTCTCATTATAGTCTATAAGTTTGGACTATTCCACTACCTGGATAGTTTCAAGGTATGCGTAGACTAACCAACCACATTTAATTGTGGTTCCTTAAACTATTGATTAAAGTATATGATTATTGGAATCATTACATTGATTTCCTCAATAATTCATGTTTAAAGTGTAGTAAGCTAGATTTGGCTACTCCATTTATACCATCATTAGTTAAGGAAACCCATCACTCTCATAATAACTCTGTGGTAATAGGAGGAACCCTCAACATTGGCTGATGAGACCTTGTACACTCATTTTTGTTCAAATTTGATCGATGGAAGGTTGTAAAATTTAAGATTACGATGAGGTGGTTTTCATTAATATTGAAAAACTTAATCCTTTTCTATTAAATATTTTTATACAATGTTTTCCTTATCATAAATGAACATATAATAATAGAATACATTCATTGCATATTTATTAAAATCTTATATTTATTATTTTATGGGTTCCCAAAATAAACCTGAAAAAATATAAAATAAGAAATAATGAATAAAAGAAATAAATTACCCAAATGGTATTGAGTATCTAATATTGGTTGATCCATTTAAAATAAATGGATCAACCATGACATAAGGGTATCATACCTAAGTCAAGTATTGAATCGTATTATAGCTCATCAGTGGTCTAGTGTTGTCACATTTCTTCTAGGGTACCTCATCGTCCTAGCATGATCCATGTCTCACATTTTTATCGCTAATAATACATATGTATTTGAACACAGGTGATAGGATATTAGGAAGTGAAATATACTTACATGAAATTCTGGACACACATGACCTTATTCATATTGGATTAAAAGGAAGATGCACAAACTATCATATAATTAACTATTTATCACAAGCATTACACGAAGTAATAAATAATTAAATACAATTAACCTAGACATACAAAGGTTCGTTTAGTGCTAAAGACCAGTCAACAAGTAAAATGAACATGTAAAAAAATTAAATTGTAATTAATTTAAATTAAGAGTGAATTTATATAAATTTAATTAAATATTCAAATTTAAATAATTCTTAATCATTTGGCCTCAGTATTATTTTAATTATATTTCCAAAAAAATAAATAAATTAAATAATTTACGTTTATGCTATTTTTTTAGAATAATAAAATCATTATTATTCTTAATCCAAAATTAATAATCATTTTTAGGTTGTATTAAAATTTTTCCCACATCCATAAACCCTGCCAAGGACCATTATGGCTCATGAAAAAATCACATAGGCCTGGAAGATCTTTTTCTAGACTACTCTGAGCTAGGTGGGCCTAAATTGGCATATTCTAGGTTGGTCAAACCTACCAAGGACCATTGCGGGGTGGGTTGGGTCAATAATAACATGTGGGAGTCTGGGAACCCACATATTAGGGTGGGGTTTCACATTCTAAAGGTGGTTGACCAGGGTTGGCATGGTTGTAGTGGTCTGTCATAGGGAGTGCGGATCCAACTCAACCAGGTGGCGGCATAGGGCACAACTCGACCTAGGACTAGGAGACGAAATAACAACAGGTTAGTAGGGATCTACAATGGCATTCTCAACCGGGTGATAATGGCAGGGTGAGCTCGACTAGGTGGAACAGGTGATGATGAGGAGGAGGAAACCTCTAGTGGAGGAGGTTTTGACTTCATATTGGGATAGAGGTGATAGCAGTGGCGAATAAGGTAGCAGGCACGAGGTTCTCCAATGCTCAAGGTGGTCCCAGAAGTGCGTGTGTGTTTTGGGGGGGGGGGTATTCTTTAGGAATATTCCCCAAAAAATATATATTTTTTTCTTTTGGTTTTTAAATTTGTGGATGGATCTTGCATTACATGCATTTTTTTTACATTAGCCTAAAAATAGGCTTTACCTGGTCACACTGCCCAACCCTCTATTGAAAAATTATGTTTTTTTTGTTTTTATCACTATTTTTTAGGTTAGCGCTTCACCTGGATAGTATTTAATTTACAATTTTAATCAAATCCTAATAATAGGGTATTGAAAAATTAAAATAATATTTTTTTGTTATTATTCCAGAAATGGTGTGAAATGAAATAAATCTGGTGGGTATTATTTCCAGCCAACAAGTTATGGATGGATCCTAATAAAAAATTGGTGTTTTACCCGAATTATTATTAGAAACTGGAATCAAGTAATTAATAAAACACATATAAAACATATTTTTCTATTTTAATAACTAAAAAAACTCGAAAAAGACCCATATTAAAATTTTCAGATGGTCATATCTTGGCCAACATGTATATGATTGATGCACAATTTTTTTTTTATTTTTCCATATATTGGCCATCTAATATTAGATTGATGTTAAGTTTTTTGGGACCTAATTAATTACCTATACTTAAATTTAAGGAAATATATTTTTTTATTGGCTAAAAAAATCCACAATATCACTATGTTACCAATTTATGGTACCAGACCATGCAATAGAATCTAGTGGGCAGAGTATTTAAAAATTTTCACTACTAGAGTGACCAAAATTCATCATTTTTGGAGATCCAAGCCACAATAGAGGTATGAGAATATTACATAAATTATAAAAGAAAAAAATAAAAATTGAACGGTTTCCTCATTCGAATCAAATCACGCTCAACAATATCTTGTTGTCTATTATTTTTTCTTGAAGGATCTGAGCTCAAACCTCTATAGATTGTCCCCACATGCTTCTAGAAACAACATGTATATTGATTATAAAATTCTAGGTGCTACGATGGAGCAACTAAAATTAATTTAACATCATTAAAATAACCTTGATCTCATGCCTTTGATCCATGAATTCATTCTGGGATTGATCTCTTGAATTGAGCATTCTTATCTCTTAGACACACGAAGAGATACAATCTCTCAATCAGTTGGAGTGAATACTCACTTGGAAATGAGATCCTTATGACTTATATAGTGTATATACAAAATACCCATATAGGGTTCCCCAACCATAGTATATTTAACATCTACTAAATGAGATATATATTAATAGTTATAATAAACTAACTGCACCATAAATATCATTTATATTTTATCACATACATGTTATTTACAATAAATATATTACGTGATAAACCCAAGTCTTTAACTCAGCTCATAATTTCCTCTAGTATTAAACGAACCATGAATATTAAAATAATATTTTTTTATAATATTTTCCCATGTATTCACTTAATACCTTTTGAATTAATTTAATAAATAAATTCAACCCGATTATCCTATACTATAATAACAATGAATTTATTTAGTTATTCGTGATCAATAAAACATGGAAAACTCTTAGAACCCATGTTGGGGACCACCATGTCCTATATACATATTCATTAGAATATGGAATATTATTGAATACACTATTATGTGTGACCCTCTATGGATTTATCTATATAGTAGTCAATAACAATTCATAAACTAAAAGTGGAACCCAAAAACCCATCAAGTCTCATAAATAGATAAGGAAAAGTCATAGAAATGAAAAACATTCAAACAGACACACACTATGTAATATAATCTCTTTGTCTATATATATCTCATAAAGTATGACACACAAATTATGTCATCATCCATTGTTTCTTTATTATTTATATATCTAACTAGATAGACTTACCATCGAGTACCAGAGTCATGGATTTATGAAGGCAATACCATCCTAATCCACTGGGCCTGAGATATCACTTCTTCAACTTGGAAGGAAAAAATTATATCTTGACCATTTAACCAATTCCATACCACCAAAGACACACCAAACACAAGCTACCTCACCACAACTTCATTACCATAGTTTTTTCCTTCCATAAAAGTACATGATAAAATGACACACATTGATAATGATCTCAATTCAGAAGAGTAATACACAAGTTCATAGATAGGAATAGATAATGACACTACAAACATGTGGTGTTCCTATTGGTGGGTCTGTCCTCATGATCTCACCTACTAGAGATCACTCAGTGTCAACTTCATGAGAATAAGTCTCAATGATTATAATCCCCCAGCACCTAATGGCCAGACGTCATTTTTTTCCTACCAATATGATGTATTTTGTCCATATGACTTAAATTTAAGATTACTCTCATGGTATCTCTAGGTTATCACTATATCATGGGAATTTTTATAACCCTTTGATATGAAATGTAATCTAAGGACATTACCATAGATATAGTGGATGTAGAAGTATAAACACTATTATCGTAAGATAAAACATGTATATATCAAACTCTATACATGCAATGGTAATCAAATTACATATATATGTTGGTTCTAGAGAACCTACTTTCAATAGTTATGGATCTGGTAAAGATTGAGGCAATTATATCTGAAGATCCACTCAAAGAGCATGTTTAAGACATGGAGATTCCGCGTGTTGGTGGGGTTTTATTGGATATTCATGGAATACTTTTCTAGGATTGCAGTATTAATGATCATGCTTATCCAAATGGGAAACTATTCATTTGGTCTGAGTGATACTATAGTGTTTTAATGATCTAAAGAGGATTCTGATGAGTAATCCTCTCCTAAGAATTCCATAGGTGGGAGTTTAGTACATGGTGTTTTTGTGATGCCACTTGGGTGGGTCTTGGATTTGTGTTGATGAATAGATAGATGATTATTTATTATTGGTTTAGGTATTTGATACCTCATGACTATAACTACAAGACCCATGATTTAGATATGAAAAAACAGTGTTCACTATGAAGACATGGAGCCACAACATTCTTAGTGAGTGGTTTATATACAAACCATAAGAGTATCAAGAACATCTTTACTCAAGGATATCTTTGTTGGTATTTATTTTGGTTTAATAACACTTATTATAAAAAGACAAAGTGATAAAGAATCTCAAATCAATAACACCATGCATAGATAAATAAAATACACATACTGGAAATGAGTATTATTATAAGCATGTATCCCTTACACCGAATCAGTCATTGATTACTAATCTATGCCTAATGATGATCACCAAAGAGAAATAAAAAAATCCTTCCATTTTTGGTGTATCCACAAGTTATACCTGAATCAACTGTCACATTTATGGGGATCCTATTCTCAAAATAGTGTGTTAGCACCTCCTGTACAAATAATGAAGAGGATATAACTTTTGGGAATCATGGAGTTTTGGCTAAATATAACGTGAGCATAAACACTTTCATCACATAACATTGGGATTTATAAATCTATCAGGGAACTGCATGGAAAATCTTGCATTAACTCTTGCGTAATAATCCGTGAGTTAATGATTCATCCAACATATGCAACATATGCATGAGTTATATCCCATACATTTCAATTCCTATAATGGTACTTTAAATATTAAATTGTGTGGGATAGATTATTTGAACTTTAACTATTAAAATTTAACTTCTTATATGATCAAATTCTATAGTATAATGTATGACATATTATATGTAAGTCATATACTATAACTTACTGTTGCAGTCACCTTATGACATCACTCAGTCATACCTTATGATTGAGATGGAAGTTTAAGGAAATCAAATTTATGACTACTCCAATCATACCTTATGATTTTGTGGGAAGTCGGCATGAAATGCATGGCATGAAATCATGGATTTTATGATATTATAATAAAATATATCATTAAATCTGATATATCATATTATATTTAATAAAAAATGATTTAGAGTATACCAAGCCCTTCAACATTCCACTTACACTAATGCCTCGTAGAATTTAGGATGCTTTACCTTGTATTCTATCAGATATTATAACTTATAAATTCAATTACAATATCATATCCTATATAATAACATGTGAATACCCATCTAAAACTCTTTTGGATTAATTTTAAAAAAATTTCAAAATAACTATATGAGACAAACTTAATCCCCATTCAATAAACCATAAAGTGTAACCCCATGAACCTTTATTGAACTAACAATAAATATAAATCATCTAAACTGTAAATATAAAAAATAGTATACTCTAGAAAATAATTAAGGATACACAATCTATAAATGGATATGAAATGATCTCTATCAAATGCATGTATCTCTGTACCTGTGTCCCCCTGTTTCATCTCATGCTATCATGAATTCTCATACATTTTATTTTTCAAAGAAATTGAGTGACCATGAAGGAAATATTTTGTTAATCCCATGTAACCAACTAATACATTCTTGATTATATGAGTATAGACTGATATAGTTGGTTAATAAATCACATGTAATTCATTATTATAAATGAGTACATCATATTCCCCTCATCCAAATAGATAAGAACGTTATACGTACAATCTAGTTATGGTCGAAACTCCCTATTATATCTTAACTAAGGGACCAAAATTCATACTCATTATATGAGAGAATAAATACCATCTTGGTTAAGACCTAACCAACTATATTATCAACTTACCCAATCACCCAATTATTAGTTATTCCTCATTGGATTGTGTAGGAAATTTATCAAAGTATGAAGGTTCTCATACTAGGTATCTCACTAACCCTGGGTAATGTGGACTAAAATATGATCCATATACCCACATTATATCAATGAAATAGTTAATGTCACTTCATTTTTATACATAGTGGGTCATCCAATTCACAAAACACTTTTTTTTACTTCATGATCATATTTTACATCTCATACAAGATTCATACTCATGCTAAAATTAACATTTTATTATAACCTATAATACTCAATGACGAACATTATTTAAGGGTAAATCATGGCCATGCTTGAGAGGAAAATTATCATTACATTTTTTGGAATTTATATCAATATATATATATATGTAATCAATGTGAAAGAATGATAAAACACAGATTTATTTTTATATGATAAATTTTATATTATTGAAACTCATTTTAAGAATACGTAACAAAACCCTACATATACAAATTTGTATCATATAATATAGGATAGACTAATAGATCAGTCTTATGCATGGTAAAGTTTTTGTGGTCTCATTAACTCATTACATCTATATATAATTCCTATCACATCTCTATATGGCCTTTTGAAAAAACCCTCACACTAAAATTTTTAGTGAGTAACATATATAAAAAATAAAGTTTGAATGATTATGAGATTTTGGATCTATATTCCTAATTGAGGATATCCTTACCATTAGGATGGTAAAAGATATAGTTATAAACCCAAAATATACCATAGTGTCTAACCTTTAGGCTTCTCTCAAGGAAGTAGTATCCAATTCCCTAGTGTAATTTCTGAAAATATGTTTGTGTTTTTATAAATATTAAAAAAAACAAGAAAATAATGGTAAAAATCACAATGATGATGGTGGGAGGAGAAGAACATGAATTGAGAAGATGAAAAAAATCAAAGTAAAAAACACGAAAAATAATAAAATACAGAAAGACAGGGAAGAAAGTTAGTAAGAATAAGGCCAAATCCAGGTTGATCCACCCTCAGCTACAGTTTATATATCTTCATCTAGAAACCATCAACACTCAACTTACTCAATGTATTACTGATGAATCAGATCACACACCTCTCTTACCTAAATAGTGAGTACACAAAAAAGAATTTCTTTAGTGGTTGAACACTCCTTGAGAATGAAAAAAGATTCACTCAATAGACTCATTCTGGCAAGGAAATCTCATAACATAGAATGATTAAGAAGAGATCATTAGATCACACAACCAAAACCAGATGTTTATTCAAGAAAATGAGTGAGTAAGTGGAAAAGGAATAAAGTAAAAGGGTAGAAAACCATTCCTGTGAAATATAGTTCTCTCGTAAACACCAAATAATTTTAATAATCTTCTAAGAGTAATGAAGCATAGATCTTCAGGGAGCTTTGAGCTTCAATTCCTAAATCAAGTCCCACAAATTTTTTCTCAATTTCTAGAGATTGGATATCACAAATTAGATGGAGGAAGAACAAATTAACGGTAAAAAAACATCACAATTGTATTTACAAAACATAAACACCACATTGATAATTTAAAAAATGGGGAAGTAATTGAAACAAAATGCAAAGTTGGAGAGAGAGAGAGGGGCCAGTTTTCATCTCCAAGAATCAAGATGATTGTCATTTCTAGGTAATATTAAAATATAGGAGAAGTGATCTTTTTATTCATAAATGAAAAGCAATGAAAAAACTAACTAATAGTTAGTAGAGATCTATATGGCATGATTTGACATGATCATCCCCAATACCAAGTAGTATCTCTATGATAATAGTTGGCCTCCTATAATGATCTGCACTTACCCTCAAATTTGTCATGCAATTAACTATGATCACCTCACTTATGCTCACTACCCATGATCACCTCGCCTGAATTTTCTACAAAAGTAGAAAGAATGAGATAATGAATCAATTTATAAAAATATTTTTTTTTGTCTCGAACATCAACGCCCGAGTTTTTTTATTGATATATATATATATATATTATTAGTATTAAAGATAAAAAATATTTACAAGAATATGTACTTATATTATTATATATACATATATGTGTACATTTATTACTATTATATATATATATATTAAATATAATAATAATATATATTTTAATAGTATGAATTATATTAACATAGATATGTATTTATATTTATATACCTGTTAGTATTCATAATAATATATATATAAAAATGTACAAATACAATTTCTATTATTGTTTATAATATATATATATATATATTATTTATTTATTTATATTTATTTTATGTTAATTTTATATTTCCTTTTTTTCTTTCTTATTATACGTTGTGTGGGTTTTTTTTCTCCAAATGGGTGGGTGGGGCATGACTTAGAGGCTTTATTTAAAACCCATCTCCAATAGCAGTAGGGTGACTCACGACAGTGGGATCTTATCTATTGACTTGAAGGTCTTATTCTTCATGGCACCAACTTGGAGTCTGTGGGTATTCTTCATCAGCAACTACAGTTGGAACACCTCCTTCTAAAAACTCGGAGTGGTGGATCATATGGATTTTGATTCACAAGAAACCATTAGATTTCAGTTCATCTTTAACCATGGATTTCATGTTCCTCCTTTATATGTCTAGATTTTGTGAAGGTGGCATGAGTCAGCTTGGTGCATTCCTGACAAATCTGATTCATCAATCGTTGGCTTCTTCAATAGTGGATGTGGATTTCACTAAGCTTCGATCTGGTGGATCATTAACAGATGCTATTGTTCTTTAACCGAATAGAGTCGGAAATGGTTTTATTTAATAAAATGTATATTTTAAACAAAAATGATCTATAAAAAAGTTATCAATGAATTAATTAAAATGCAAAATATAATTTCACATAAAATGATCAAAATAAAATCAAGTAATTTATACAAATGATGAATTCTATAACCAAAATGACTAAATTCAATCCAATATAAACTATTTTTTTCAATTAAAATTTCTCAGAGAAAAATATTTCAAAATAAGAAAATAAATATAAATCTCCATTAAAAATAAAATTTATATAAAAAAAGTAATTCCAAAAAAAATTATTAACAAAAAAATGGATTTTTTAAAGCATTTATTTCAACCAAATTCACATAATACATTAACATAATTTTAATAATATAATTTTAATAATAATTAACATACTGTTGTGCATTAAATGTTTTGAAATTTAAATCACATAAAAATCATTCAATTTATCTCCCAAAACAAAAATAATTAAGGATATTTTCAATAAATTTAGAAAATGAGCTCAATTTCTTTACAATCAATTAATTTCCATCAAAAACACCAATTCATTATAAAAAACACAATTAATTCCTCATAAAGGGATGTGGAAAAGTGTGTTAAAAACATACACATAGAACACCCCCACACTTAAATGCTTGTTTTTCATCAAACAATTTCATGATTTTTCTATTTGAAACAGACACAATTTTTTATAGTTAGATCAAAATGATGTATGTAAAAACATTTATTTTCAGAGGAAAACAATATTAGGTGGGTTAGGTTATTTAGATAATGATAATAGGTCTTGATTATGTTCAAATACACACTAGAGATCAAAGTACCGGAGTCTCATTCACTATTGAAAATGTCAAGCCTCCTTTATGAAGTCATCCCTACTTCAATTCCAATTCAAGTACTAATTCTGAGAGTGAATAAAATGTAGATTTATGTGTAAATAAAACCCTAATAAGTGGTACCTTGAATTTTCACTTTCTCCTAGGTTCAAAAATATTAAATTTCAACTCTATCACTTCATTAATACAACTCAAATTTTATTCAAATAAGTAAATTGTCCCCTTATTCATCTAGTTTTAAAATTACCCCCACCTTAATGAGCTCATTTTTGACAAGTCCCTTTATTTTAATTTTTCCCATCCATAATTCTTGTCCAAAAAACTATATATATCACTTATTGAATTTGGAAATGGATTTTATTTCTTTTGAGAAGGGCACCTAGTGGCATTGTCTCAGAGACTCAACATAGAATCCCAATTTCCTGTTTTACTATGCTATCAAAGGACTTATAATATTATCATTTGAGTTGACTCCCTAATGTGATTAATTTTTTAAAAGGTAATTCCCTTATGTTAGAGTTGAAATGTCCATTTTCCTTAATTTATTATCACAATTCCTAAAATCTCAATCCTATATCACTCACTTTCATAGTTCCTAAATAGAATATCCATAAAAAAAAGTTTGTAACATCACTCAAAAATTAAACACTCCCAAAAATTACAAAATCAATGTAACCCTCAATAGTCTTCATCATATTATCCTCTAGGAATGAAATAATTTAGGTGCATATTGAATCATAAAGATATTTATGTTTTGAAATAACATTAATTTTTCTTGACCATATTTGAAAAACAATATATGGGGGATTTTGATGTGTCTATGATTTAACGAAAAACATAGCATAGAAAGAACCCTCTCCCACACACATAAAACTCAACTTTATCCCCAATGTTTAATCATAATAAAAGATAAATTTTAGTTTAAAATAAGTTTAAAATTTAGTAATAAAAGGAATGTGAAGGGGGGTTATGTGAAATTTTCAAAAAAAAAATTCCACACATTTGATCAAAAAAATCTATTTAAAAAAATCATCATGTTTTTATATTTCTTGATTTTTATTATTATATACAGATAATATAATTTTCATTATAGTTCAAATTTTATCATGATAATTAATGTATTATAGTTGCGGTTAAATTAATGTTATTACAATGGGTGCAATAAAGTTTCACGATGTATCTCAATTTAATTTACAGATCACTAGAATTTTATAAGTGCACACCCAAGTAAGAAATTAGGTTAAAAATTTTCTCAAGAGCACAAAGTATTCCCCCACTCTTAGTTCTTGGTAGTATTCATCTAAGAGAGTAAAAATAATAGAACTAAAACAACCTCTCCCATGGTTTAGAAGCTTTTCATTTTTTTATCCAATGAAGCCTCCTTATTTCTTCTTTGTGCATGATCCCTGGATGATCAAATATAGTTCCTAAAAATGTAAACATAATAAAATAAGAGTTTAAAATTTTAAATTCAAAGTGTAAGGAAACCAAATACCGAGTTAGGTATTTTGATCTAGTAATTTTCACTGTAAATATTCTATTGTCCTTGATTGGTATCTAGAAAGAATATCTTCCGGATTATTATCCTATTATAAAAATCACAAAAATTAAAAACCATCCTTATGAAAATTAAGAAATAAAATAAAAAGGATAATATTGGGATTACCCTCAATGGGTGTTGTGTTTTGACTGTCTATAGCTGGACAATCATTGGGTCAGCCCCAATCCAATGGAGGATGTGTCTTCTTATCTATGAACCACCACGTAATCTTCACTCTAGTATTGGTACTTTGTAACTTGTGGAGCATCCCTTTTAAAATTTCAAACCATTCCCACTCCTCGGAAATGAACCAATTATAGAAATATAGTGGGGAAACAATTTATTGGTATACTTTTCCTCTTCTATAACTTGAGGGTTGGTGTGTATAGGTTTTGATAATTTAGATCTAGGGAGAAACTTATATTCTTTTTTATTATAGAAATCAGCTTCCTCATTGACTGCATAAAATGTTTCAGTGACCTCTGTGAAACTCATACACAATTCGTAGAACTACACTTCTTCTTCGATAACTGATGCTTCCTCAATCATATCCAAGAAAACATGTAGTTCAATAGAGTCCTTAGAACCTATATTGGGAGAATCCGAATTAGTATTAGATAAATAAAAAGTAGAATCAAATAAGAGTATTTTTTATTGAATAAAGTGAAATTCACCCTGAGTTTTTTTATCTTTCTCATATTCATTAATATTTGGTTTTATAAGGAGAATATCTCAGAAAAGAGTGAGATAGTAAACCTCCTCTATCATTTATTCAAAAAATACCACCCCTAGTGTGGTTTCCTCCAAGTAAAATGATGGGTTGTTTTTTTCTAGATAAATCTATTTAAAAAATGAAAAAACATTAGAAATTTTAGTTTAACAAAAAAACTTATTGAATATTAGAAATACAATGATCATCTGAAATTTTCCAGCTTCCTCCTCAGGCTATTCATCTCTATATCTTTCAAACTCTTAAAAAAGTCCTTATTATGTATATCTTGGATCTCCAACCTTGAATCTAGAAGAATATCAATAAAAAAATTGGAAAACTCGTATTCTTCAACATAAAACTTAGAGAAAAGTTGAGAAAACTCCTTAGGTTCCTTAACTAAGGATTCCAAAAGTTATGGTCTCAACTCCTCCTTAAATTAATTAATATATTCTTCAATATCATCATGATCCAAAATATTGAACTGTTCCTTAATTCTATAAGAAATAAATCCAACATATCCCTTTGAGGGTTTGGGGTGGTCTCATCATTTTAATTGTTTTTTGTTTTTAAATAACTTTTTTTAAAAAAAATTAGAAAAACCCTTAAGGAAAACGTTTCTTATTCAGAAACAGTGCCAAATTTTGATAGTTCTTTTGTCTTTTGGATGGTCAAAGATACATTTATAAACCCAAAATATAGCATTGTGTCTAATATTGGGTCAATGTCAAAGAAGCGGTGTCGGATTCTCTAGTGGTATTTCTGAAAATCTTTTTTTATGTTTTTATAAATATTGAAAACATCAAATGAAAACAGGAAAAAAATGATGAGAGTCACGGTGGAAATAGTGGGGGGAGAGGAACATAAACATAGAAGATAAATAAAAATAATGAAAACAACATAAAGAATAATAAAATATAGAAATACAATGAAAAACGTTTGTAAGAACACAAATATATCCAGGTTGATCCACCATCATCTAACTTTCGTAGATCTTCTAAAGAAAACCATAAACTATAAACTCACTCAATGCATGACTGAGGAATTAGATCACCCACCTCTCTCACCTTAATAGTGAGAACATGAAAATAGAATTTCATTAGTGTTTGAGTTCTCATCTAGAATGAAAAATGAATCACTCAAGAGACTCATTCATTCTAGAAAATATCTTAGATAGAATGATCAATAAGAGATCACCAAATCACACAACCAAACTCAGATTATTAGTTGAGAAAATGAGAGAGCAAGGTTAAAATAAATGAGGAAAAAGAGTAGAAACCCATTCCTATATAAGTGTGTGTACTCGTACAACCCAAATCAAATTTATGATCTGTTAAGAGAAAAGATAGAGTGGTGAAGATCATAATGAAGCACAAATCTATGGGGAGTGTCAAGTTTTACTTCCTGAATCAAGCCTCGCAAAATAGTTCTCCATTTATGGTGATTTTAGATAACAAAGTAGAAGGAGGAAAAATTAATATAAGATTAAACAAACATCACAATTGTATTCTCAAAACATACAAACCACACTGATAATTTAAAAAATGGGGAAACAATTGAAACAAAATGCAATGTAGAAGAGAGAGGGAGACAAGTTCCCATATATAAGAAACCATTGGATTCCCATGTATGGGTAATATAAAAAACAGAGGAGTTATCCTCCTATTTGAAAATGAAAAGAAGTGAAAAAACTAACTAAAAGGAAGTAGAGATCCACATGGCATGATTTTACAAAATCACACCTATCCCTGAGTAACATATTTATGATAATATTTTTCCTCCCACAATAATATTTTATTCCCTTTAAATTTGGGATTAAATGGACCATGATTTCCCCACCTTTGATTACAGGAGGCTGGGTTAAATGAGAGGGAGAAGAATCATAATTCTCTCTAGGAAAGTGCTCTTTCCAGGAATAAAAGTTATACATTTGGATACTTGTGTTGATTGCATCATGGAAAGACAACACTGAGTATCATTCTATAGTTATATACCATCCATAAAAGAAAATGTTTTGGATTTGATTAATACTGATGTCTACATGATGAGAACTAAGATGATGGGAGGTGATATTTATTTTGTTACCTTCATATATGATCATTATAGAAAATTCAGGGCCTTTGATTTAAAGACTAAACATAAAGTGCAGGGTGTTTTCAAACAGTTTCATGTGAAGGTGGAAAGAGAAATAGGAAGGTGGTTAATGTGTGTGCGATAAGATAATGGAGGAGAGTACCATGGTCCATTTGAGGAGTGCTGTAGGAGTTTCAGCATTAGGCTGGAAAAATCAATACTGAAAACACCTCAGTATAACGGTCTTATTGGGCGGATGAATAGAACAATTTGAGAGAGAGTAAGATGTATGCTCTCGAATGAAAAGATGCCAAACACATTTTTGGGGGAGGCAATGAAGACCAAATTTGATCTTATCATCCTTTCTTCATCAGTTCCACTGAACTAAGATGTTCCAGAATGTGTCTATACAGGTAATTATGTTTCATTTAAACACTTGAGATTATTTGGATGTAGGGAAATTTTTCACATCTCAAAATATGAGCAGGCAAAGATGGATAGAAAGGGAAATAAATGTAACTTTTTTGGATATAATCATGAAGAGTTTGGATACAAAATCTAGGATATTATCAGAAAGACAATATTTAGAAGAAGAGATGTGGTGATTCTTGAAGATTAGACGATTGAATATTTTGAGAAGCAAGAAAGTGCAGAGAAGTCACAGCCTGAGGAAATCCCAGTCAGTCTAGAACTAGTCTCACCACCATCAGTACCAGCTAGTGTGAGAGAGATATGTGACACTTATGATACATCACTACTAGGTAATATGTCTCAATCTGATGATATGTATTCATTATATGATATTCAAAAATAGATTCCCTCTAAAGCACAGTTTAGGGTATCCACTAGAGAAAGACAACTGATTTGTAGATACTCACCAAATGTGTATGTGATGCTCACTAATGGGGGAGATCCAGACAGTTATGACGATGAGATTAGGATTCTATAGAAGAAGGAATGGAAGAAGTCCATGCAAGAGGAGATGCGATCCTTACACAAGAACCATACATTTGATTTGGTATAATTACAACATGGAAAGAAGGAAATCTATAAAAGTGGGTGTACATAATTAAACAAGAATATGGTAGCTCACAACCACACTATTGATCTAGAATGTTTGTGAAGGGATCTGGTCAAAATAAAGGTATTTAATTTGATGAATTTTTTATCCTGTGGTTAAAATATCTTCTATCAGATTTGTTCTTGGATTGGAAGCTAATTTGAACCTGTAGGTTCAACAACTAGATGTAAAGACAATTTTCTTGCATAGTGATCATGAGGAGGAGATATACATAGAGAATCCAAATGGATTTCAGGTGAATGGGAAATAAAACCTGGTATACAAGATTAAGAAAATTTTATATGTTATGAAATAGGTACTGAAGAAGTGGTACAAGAAATTTGACTCATTCATGGAGAAAAATTATTACAGGAGGACGAATGCTGATCATTGTGTTTTTATCAATTAGTTTTCTAAGGGTGATTTCATTATCCTAGTTCTTTATGTTGATGATATGATGATTATTTTCATAGATATCACCAATATTGACAGGTTGAAGAAAGAGTTGAACAAGACTTTTGAAATGAAGGACTTGAGAGATGATACTTAGGTTATTCGTATGACGATTACCCATGACAAGAGAAATCACAAGATTTCGCTATCTCCGGAGTGGTACATTGAGATGGTTCTTGAAATATTCAACATTGGAAAGGAAAAAAGAAGTTAGCACTCCATTTGAGAGTCATTTCTGGATCATGACAATTTAGAGTCCGTCAACTAAAGTGGTGAAAGAAGATATGGAAAAATTTAATTATCAGTTAGTATTAGAAGACTTATGTATGCCATGGTGTGAACCAAAACAGATATTTCTCACACTGATGGCGTTTTGATAAATTTTTTATCAGATCCAAGAAAGAAGCACTGGACAACGATCAAATGGATATGGAGGTATCTCCAAGGTATATCTTGTAATTTTTTTTTGTTTTGGAAGTGATAAAACTATTTTATAAGGATAAATATAAGAAGATATGGCTGGAGATATAGACATGATGAAATCCATATTCAGGTACTTGATATTATTTACAAGAGGAGAAGTTTCATGGAAATATAGACTTCAGAAGTGTGTTTCCTTATCCACCATAGATGTAGAATGTATCTTGGTCAGTAAGGGCCGCATGGAGATTCTATGGATGAAGAAGTTTTTACAAGATTTGGGACAGAGTTAGGAGAATTATATTATCTATTTCGATAGTCAAAGAACTATTCCTCTCAGTAAGAACCCAAAATTTCATTCCAGGTCCAACCAAATCGACGTGCAATATCAATGGATTCAAAATGCGATGGAATAAATATTTTTGAAATTTGAAAAAATCCACACCAATGATAATGGGGTAGAGATAATGAATATGGTTCTACAGAAAGAGAATATGGACACCTGCAATGGGATGACAGGTCTAGATTCCACCCAAAATTGGTTGCGAGGGGGATATTTGTGGGGCACTCCCAATTATAGGAGCTGATTGATGATGAATGTTTTTGATGCCTACTGTGTAAGTCTTCTACGGTAGCAACCAAATCACATGTTCAGTTGACGCACACCACCCTGTTAAAGTAGCAATTGTGGATAGGAGCCGCCGACCGAAGTTTTTCCAGGGTTGAAGAACCACCAAAAAACCAACACTCTGACCATGCTGAATTTTCTTCCTCTATATAATAGAATTAAACCCATGTTTTTTAATAAGTGAGAAAAAACACTACTGTAAATCTATGCATCCTCTGATGAATTTATCTAGAGAATAAATATAGATCTGGTCCCCTTTCTCCTGTGGATGTTGGCAACAATTTCTGAGCCACATAAATTGCTCATGTTCTTATATTTTATTTACTTATTTGTGTTTATTTATTTAACATAAAACTCTATTTCCCCAACAATTTCAAGTTCTTTTTTTCAAGGGCTAGATCTTACGAAGGCCTCAAAATTTGGTTTGGCTTGGTTATGATAGATCTGATTCATCAGGAATCGGCTTCTTCAATATTGGAGGAAGATTCATCCAAGCTTCAACCTAGGGGATCATAAATAGGTGTTTATGTTCTTCACCTAAATTCAGTTAGACATGGTTTGATTTCATATGGTCTAGTGTTTCATTCTAGTTCGACGAGGTGGAGGGGAGAAGTTCAGATTGTTTGTGTTGTAGTGGTGGATAATGGATGGAGGACCAGTAGATGTAATCTAACGATGGACACTAGTAGATGGTAGTTGGTTGTACTGGTATATCTCAATCTACCTGTGGAATAGATACAGCAATAGAGGGGTTTGGAGACTGGATGTGGATTAGTGTAGGGGTGTTGGTGGTGGATCAATGGTAGGGTAACCGAATGGTAGATGATGATCAACCGTTGTAGGGGATGAATGGAATTAGATGTTGACTGGCCAATGGTAAATGCATATAGATGGAGTGGTAGATGTGAGATAGACAGGTAGATTAATCTACTCGTGGAAGGGGTTGATGATGGATTTTTGAAATGGTAGATGGGATGGGTGGCCAGCTGTAGATCGACCTAAAAAATCATAATTTTCAGAAAAATTGATATTCTAGAAAAAACGACTTCCATAAAAAAGCGATCAATGCATTAATCGAAATGAAAAATTTAATTCAACATAAAATTATTAGAATAAAATAAATGAATTTTTATAGACAATAAATTCAATAACCAAAATAATTAAATTCAATACAATAAAAAATATTTTTTTAATTAAAATTTCTCAGAGAAAAAACTTTCAAAATAAAAAATATATTTAAATCTCCATTAAAAATAAAAATTCAAAGAAAAGATTAATTAAAAAAATGTTTAATAAAAAACCTTGAATTTTCAAAGCATTTATTTTATCCAAATTTAGAAAATACATTAAATTAATATGAAAAATATATTTTCAATGAAAATCTATAAAAACTTGTATAAAAAATATTTCAAAATTTGGAGAACATAAAAATCATCAAATTAATTTCCCAAAACACACAATTTAATGATATTTTAAATAAATGTAGAACATGAGCTCAATTTATCCACAATCAATTAATTTCCATCAAAAACACCATTTCAACATTAAAAACTCAATTAATTCCACAAAATAGATGTAGAAATGTTTTTTTAAAAATAGCCCCATCACTAATGTTCAACTCCTTAAACATATTCAAACCACTTAACTTCAAAACATAAAATTTTATGATTCTATTAAACTCTATTATTTATTTATAACTCTATAAGTTTAACACCATTATCCTTCAAACCCTTTCCATCAAAATTTTTCCTTAAAGTTTTATAGTAATTAATTTACTATTTTCATCATTACCTACTATCACATACAAAACTCCTTTAGGATAAAGTGACATTCACTTTTTTTATTTATCTGAAATAATTCTTTAGAAAGTAGTATAATCCACTTGATCTCAGTAACTAAATGTAACCTTTACATTTTTATTATCCAACAAACATCCTAAAATATCTAGGATATTAAGTAAAAAATACTTTAATTTTATATTGGTATAATATGTTATTTGTTAAATTTCTACTTCTCTAAGTTTAAACATAATCCTAATAGAGTCTTGGACACTATATTATCTTATAACATCATGCTAAGATAATAAAACTATTTTCTATTTATGAAATAACACTTATTTTCTTTCATTAGGAATAGTTGAAAAATAAACTATTATTTCCATATCATATATGGTATTCTATATGTTCAGATCATTTTCCTCAGAAAATAAGACTTTGTACTTTAAAATATTAAACTGTATAGATTTACTCATATTTTAATAAATGTCCAGATTTTTTACCATTTTCTCTACTCAAAACATGTTATATAATCTGATGAATCATAAAATAGGTGTATATAATTAGTCATCTCATATTTTTTATAATAACTCTTTATTAGTTTGGATTCCTTAACTAGAATAATCCTTAAAGAATCATTTAGTATCCCCAAGTCATTTACACACTCATTTATATTGAGTATATGAGTGGAGACTAAAATTCCTTAGGTCATTTAGTATCTAATTCCTTAAAAATATTAATTGAATCCTTCTATTATTTTAATAAGAATTTATATTAATCTATTTTACAAAGTTAACACTTAATTACTTTAGAAGGAACTACTATAACACTTAGAATTTTTCTTAATAACACTTCTTATGTTTAGAGTCATTAGATTTTCTGACACTAAGGTTCTCCTTCCTATGGAATTGATTATAAAGATATGTATTACAATAATGATGATATTATCTATAATCAAGGATTTTATCTGATGAGTATCGTGTTTTATAACCATTTGATAAGAGATTTTATTAAATAGGGTCCCAATTATATGATTATCCCTTTCTAATTCATCATATCTATTAATGGGACAAGATCCATATTTCATTATGGTTTACACTAAGTATAACATAATTAAACCTTTACTATATCTGGTAGAAAACTATTTCAAATCATATAATATATTAATCTTGGATAGTTAAGTGGATAACTCGTTTTCCAAATCTATCATATGGATATAATCCCAACTCTATTACTCTGGTATCCCAATGATTAGGGTTTCCCAACTAAGATTAACCCAGAAAAAATCTAAGAACATCACACATAACTATTAAGGTTTCCTCATTAATTTATTTCCTTACACATGATAATCCTTTGGTAGCTAACGGTTAGGTCCACTTATACTGAATGATAAAGTTATTGGAAAAATTTTCTTTGGAAGGAATCTAATACTTTTTATATAGAGGGTTTTTTAATCTCAAAAACTTGTCTCATATTATTCTATTTACGCATTAATGTTTCCACCTATTTACTTTTTGGAATCCTATTTCATTCACCAAATAAATATATTCAAACCATATTAATATGAAACTCTTTTCACAGTCTACAATTTTCTTTACTCACCCAAAATAAGAGGCCAAATATATCTAAACATATCCAAATGAATATCATAAACAACGTATACAAACTCTTAATTTGAAGGTTTAGAGATACTTGGGACTTAAAATATCCATATGACTAAGCCTATAGCCATAGTTAGTTAACCCCAACATTTCTTGGATAATGAATAATCTTATAGGATAGTTTGAAGTCTTATTTGAAGTCCCTCTATAGAGGAATAATTTACTCAAGAGAGAATTAAATTCATGATAACTATAATACCTACATATATAAAATTATATTCAATAACTAAATTCATGCTAATAATCTAAACTACAAACTGAGGTCAAGGTAGATGAAAACTAAATCTTATGTGATCATACTTAACATGTGAGTCGTAAGTGATTTTATGACAACTAATAAGCATTTTAAACTTTTTAATATAAATCATACGCTTGTAAATTATATAAAAAATTTATAATTATGAATAAATCATAGAATAACCTTTTAGTAAATGAACATTTATAATATTTAAACAGGAGATGACCATATATGAATAATTAATAAGTAAAATATATAAAAACAACATATAATACTTAAACCCAATTAAATGGGGTTGACTATATAGATCAAACATCCCCAATCATCTCTAGGAAGATCGTATTTTCACTAAAATCATTTTGACCAAGATCATCTTGAATTATTTTTCAAGGGTATTTTAGATCTAGCCCTACTTATTTTAATAAGTAAATTTATCATTAAGATTACCCTATTAATATGTGCATCCCGTGGTTTTCTTATAACATGTTCAAACCATCTTAATCTATCCTCTTTCATATTCTCAACAATTACTTACACTCTAATTATCTCTCTAACACTTTCATTTATAATCTTATCCATCTTAGTATGTACATATTCATATCATAACATTTTTAGTTACACTACCCTTATTTTATGTATATGATGTCTTATTAAAGTCAACAATCACTACCATATAAATTTTTTTGGTATAATAATAGTCCTATAAAATTTACCCATCAATTTGAAAGGAATTTTACTATCACAAATAACCTCATAAGACTTTATACATTTTATCAATCTAGTTTGAATCCAATAAGATAAATTTTCAATAATATCTTCATCAATTTGAAGAAAAGATACAAAATATAAAAAATAATCAACTTTTTTAATAATATTGTCTCCCAATATCACATTTATAAAATTACTAGAAAATCCTTAACAACACCCTAGATATTCTATCTTATTCCTACTAGGATGGAAACCTTTTGATTCTAAATCCTCTCTCTAAATCACTAACATTAAATTGATAGTCTCTTTAGATTTTGTAGTGAGAACCATATCATTGATAAAAAACATGCAATATGGTATCTCATATTGAATAAGATTCATAAATTTATCTAGGATCAATGAAAAAAGGTATGGGATTAAAGATGAACCTTGATGCATTCCTATCGAGAGAGGGAAGTCTGTAGTCTAACTTATTATATCTTTGACTCAAGCTAGAACCACTTCAGACATGTCTTACATGAGGTTGATATACATCACATGTACCCCTTTTATTTCAATATATTTCCATTAAACCTCTCTAGGAACTTTATCATATACTGTTTTCAACTCAATTAAAATCAAATGAAAATATTATCCTTTTTTATGATAATACTCCATCTAACCTCAAATTAAATAAATTGCTTCTATGGTTGAATCTACTGTCATAAAACCCAATTTATTTTCTAAAAGTTTTTTTCCCTTTGAATCCTTTGTTAAATTACTCTCTCCCAAAGTTTCATTGTACAAATCATAATCTAAATTCTTTTATAATTCCCATAATATAAAATATCTCATGTATTTTTATACACAGGTACTAGAGAAATTTTCCTAAATTCATAAAACATTTTCTTACATTTCATAATATTATTAAATAACCCAGTGATACAACTATTAACCAACTCCCCTAAATATTTCCCCAATTCAATGCATATGTTATCTAGCCCAACTAATTTACCATATCTTAATCTTCTTAAATAATTTTTAACCTCAAAAGGAAGAACTTTTTTATAATAGTTGTGATTTAGTTCATCTCTACTAATTATAAACATTTTATAATTAAACTATAAAATATGGACATCTCATACTTTTGAATATTAACACTTTTTACTCATTTCATAATATTAAATTTTCTTATTATTCTTTATATGAAATTTCAATTTAAATATATGGTATTATATGAATTGTAAATTTTTTATAATTCAATAATTATTATGTAAACTATTTATATAATCTAAATAACATACTTTATATTATTTAAACATTTAATAAAATCAATCATGAAAAATATTTTTAATGAGGATTAAATAATATCACAAAATAAGGCTTTAATTTGAACATTTCAGATTAATTAATTTTAAGAAATTTGGAATTTAAAAATAAACACTTTATATGTTGCCTTATTTTTTAATTAATGAGCACTTTATAAATCAACAATTATGATTACTAAAAAAACATTATTTTAAACCATATATAATTTTATAAAATATATATTAATATTAATATTTAATATTGATGAATGTTTAATAATAATTTTTTCATAAATATTTACTAATTAATTATAAAATCTTTAAAATTAATTAATTTATATACTCTTTATAAATTCATAAATATCCATAAAATATATTTTTATCATTATTATAAAAAATTTATAAATAATAAATTTAATTTATAATTGAATAAAAATAAAAAATAAAATTTTCTTCAACTATCATATTTTAAGATTTAATATGAATTGTAAGTAATGATTGAAATAAAATGATACAATCTTGGGGAAATCATATTCTATAATTGATATGTTAAATAAGCATTCTATTTGTCATATTTTATGACTTATAGTCCATTCGTCCCATAAGATATCATATATCACATTTAATAACATAAGGATATCATATTGGTGATATGGTACTCTATTTTAATAAACCAGGAGCGAGCAATCATATTTTACAATAATTAGTGGTCGTACACTATGACCAATGTAAATTCATGGTTTCAAACATGGTCACAACTTATCGTATCCTATGACATGTCTCGTGATATAGAACCCATAGAAAAAAAGTTACTATAGTTTTTTTATGATTCCCTAGTGATATATAATACAATTAAGAAGTATTTCATTTCCCACATGATTTTATAAATCTAAAAACATGGGATGATTTGATACCACTATTTAGATTCATTAGGGTCTAGTAATGGTTATTAGAAAAAGTGTTGGACCAAAATACCTATAGGTAACATTGCGACATTTTTGGGTTGATTGTGTTTGTTGACAAAGAGGGTTTCCATGTTAAGTTCTGGAGTCCAATGATATTTTTGACAATCCATGTTGACAAATAACCATGAAAAATGGATGGATTATCTGGAGGTGGTACAAAAATAATGCATACAAGGTGGTGCTGATTTCTAGTGTTTGCCAAATTTTTGGGTCCAAAAATTTGAGAATGGAGAAAAGTGAATTTTGGAAAGGAGGTTGAGTTCCAGTGTCAAGGAGGATTGTAAAGTTTCACAACATGCATTTTTCAATATTATAACTTCAAAATATGGCAAAATAAATATGGGTGCACATGTTTTGGAGTGGCACATGAGGTGAGTTGTGTGACAGTGGCTTAGGCAAAGTGACTAGCATGTTTTGGGGAAAGTTGCGCGTCGGGCACTCAGGGTCACCAAAATTACTAAAAATAGATGGATACCCACCTAAAATCATAAAATTTCAACACTTATAGAAAATTCAATCTCTGGTTGTGCAAGTGGAGAGGTCTCACAAGTAGTGAGTAATTCAAATTTTGCGCGCCAGATGGTAGTTATGTGCCGATAGTAAGTTAGTAATAAAAGTGTGTGTATCAAGAAAGTTGTAAGAATAAGAAGGTTTTGTCCTGTAATTTTGAAGCAACGCACATTTTGAATCCTATTTTTTGGACTGGGTGGATTTTCTATGGGTTTTTAAATTTCTAGAAACCGCGTGGGTTAGACCGTGCAGGTGGCTTTGTTTAAATAATTCAATTTAAGTATAATAAAATTTGTTTTATTTTAAATTAGTTTAAAATAAAATGAAAAAAACACTAAACACACCCCTCCTCCCTCTAACGTGAGATGTGATCACCCCTTGGGATCTCCCATTCATGCGACTCACCCGAGGCGACAACCCCTCCCTTGGAGCGACACACCCACCTCCTACGATCTCCTCTCCAATGGATGAATCAAGGAGATTTTTTCATAGATTCTCATGGAATATTCAAGGTAAATCTTTATCCACCATTATCCTACATCTCTTTGGCCAATTTTTGCCTATCCATTTCTATAACCACTCAACCAAAACCCTAGGGTTTGAGTTTAATCCAGTTTTTGTGTTTTCTCTAGTTTTAAGGTATGTAAGGGAAGTCTCGGGACCCATTGGTCCATGTTCCAATAACTGCCACTGAAGGCAAGGCGGTTCAGGTTGATTCAGTCTACCTTCATCATTTTGAGGTAATTTTTTATACCACTTATTTGTTTTCACCCTTTATTTAGGGTCTAGTGGTGTTTATGAGACCCAAGGGAATTGTTGTAGGGTTTTGTGATTGATTCCAACTGATCACACTCATATTCCTGGGTAAGAATATATATAGATATATATATATATATATATCTTTACTGTACATGTTCCCTCATGGCACAGGGAACATGTTCATCGGTTTAAGGATATATATTTGGAAGTGCGTGTGTGTGAGCACGCTACTACTTGAATTAGACAGCATTGAATGCCAAGTGCCGACTTGGTCTTTTTAATGTAGGGTCCTCAAACTTACCTTTAATATAAAAATATAGTCGTTGTTTATTTACTATATTTGATAAATTGAACTAAAATTCTTGAATGAACTGCCTATTTGTGATAAATTATTTGTTAGTGTACAGAATCATGTGTTTGTAATAAAACCCCTCCATCGGAGGTGTACTGCCTTCAAGATAAAAATGTAGTGAGTAGACCATTTATGTTTTCTTATCGTGATGATGTATGATTGTCCTATTCATTCCTAGTTAGAGGATTCTTTAATAATAAAATGAATATTGTTTGTTTATCTATAAGACATACCACCTCCTTTGCATGTTGACGCACTTGAATTAAATGTTTCTAATGAACTAGAATTGGATTCATGGTGGCTAAACCCATGTGAAATGAATAAGGGTGAGTGGAAATAAATGAGCGGGTATTCCCATGTGATAATAATTAATATGAACTATAAAAAATAGTGGGTAAACACTTTGGTTTTATGGGTTGTGAATGGGGATTAATGAATGGGTAAATTCATTATAAGAGTTGAATTCATTTTGATGAAAGTGATGGATAATAAGTGGGTATAATCATTATATTCCTTAAAAGTAAAATGGTAAAATGATTCGTTAAACTCATAGGATGTGCTTAGATATAAAATTTCAACATGAGAGGGTATACTAATATGAAACAGAATGGTTTATATGAGTGGGTATATTCATATGGGTTGTTTTGTTAAATGGTTTAGATGAAATCACTAAACTTGAAAGGGAAAAGATTCAGATGGTATGACTACACCTTAGGTTAATGTAGTAAGCATGGCTTATGATAGTTGAAACTATTTAGTGAACTTGACACATCTAGGATACTTTAGTCCAAACCTCCACTTTATGATCATAAATCACTTATGTAAATTGAAATGCTTAATGGAAATTGGAAATGGCATATGATATGCATGATAGGCCTTGCCTCATGCTTTGAACCGAAAATGTGACTATGTCGATGTGATGTGAATTGGAAATCCATAATATGTTTCCTTATATTAAAATTGTAATATTATATATATATATATATATATATATATATATATTTGTGTGTGTTTGTGTGTGTGATTGATAAACAAGTTGTGAGATAGGGACTGATGCTCCAAATACACACAGGGTTGTAGACATGACATTCGACACCCATGATATATATATATATATATATATAATTGATAAACAGGTTGTGAGATAGGGACTGATGCACCAAATACTCGAAAATTTCTAAAAATAACTTTCTACACCCATAATATATATAAATATATGATTGATAAACGAGTTGTGAGACAAGGACTGATGATCCAAATACTAACAGGGTGCTAGACATGATGTTCTACACCCTTTATATATATATATAATTGATAAATGAGTTGTGAGATAGATACTGATGCTCCAAATAATCATGGGGTGCTATACCTGATTATCTACACCCATGATATATATATGTGTGTGTGTATGATTGATAAATGGGTAGTGAGATAGGGACTAATGCTCCAAATACCCACGAGGTGATTGAAATGACGTTTTACACCCTTTTATTGACATTAGAATGTGGGTCCAATTAGTCATATGTGAATTTGATTAAAAGTATAATGAAAAAACGATGTGATATAATGAATTTTAAATGAATATGAGTAATGGTTCATACTCTGGCATGAGCTTAGACAGGTATTGAGACACGGGTTTCCATGGAAACCCAGGGGTATATGTGGTAAAATAAAGGATACTAAAATAAATGTAAAATTATTTACCTTAGTACCTATGTTTTATTCATTATACAACTTCATACAATATTACTATATATATATACATAATTTAAATAATCAGACTCTTATTCTGTAAATGAGCCAAAGATGGTATCGTCATTAGGTGTCCCTTAGGAACCTGGACATGTTATTGTTTATTTATTCAATTCTGTTATTACTTCACTATTCCTACATAGTTTTTAATTATTACTCCTCACCTAGTTTGGGGATAAACACTAATGGGTTCCAAACTACTAATATTTGATCTCACACTCTTCCCAGGTACCCTTGGTACCTAATTAGAACTTATATTTGCAGGACCTAGGTTGATTGTTGTGTTGCTTGTACCTAGAGTAAGGAAAAAGGAACGAGAAGGAGCTTGGGATGCTTGAAGAGATTTCCCATGGGGCTTTGTTTTATTTTTAATATTTTTGTATTATAGTGTAAATAATTCTATTTGTTTACTACTTTCAATTTTGTATCCTCACCATGTCATGCATTTATCTGATGTATAAACTAGCATTGTACATTTTTATTAAATTGAACATACTATTCTTATGTTTCATTGTTTTCTATTTACTACTTTAGCTATTTTCATCAATTTATATATTGTTATACTTCTATGAAAACTTTGAAAATGAGGGTATAATCTCTCCATTTAACTACCTTTACACCCTCACTGCTAGTCGGTAGCCTATAGCATATGGGGATGCACGCTTGAGGACATGCGGCCCAATTATCCAGCTAACGGTTCGATGGTAAGCCAGGTTGGTATGTTACAAAGTGGTATCAAAGGAGGTAATTTTTTCATGTATTACTATTTTGGGTTGGTAAACATGAGATAAGGAATGTGTTAGTGCTTGTTTAATAGACATTCTTGGTATTGATCACCCTACGTACGGGAAATGGCAAGGTGGCCAGGGTTGGGAATTGCTGTTTATATTGTTCGATGTTACAATTGATATGATTTCACCATAGGTGACTGGTGTATTTTTCCAATTCTTATTGATTATGTAATTTTTTAAATTTTCCCTTACCATGGTATCATAAGGATAGAGCATTACATTCATCCTATTAAGAACATAGAAATTCACATGCCATGCACAGTGCCATGCCATGTAATTGCATTAGAAATTTACCTGCTAAATAGAATATGGTGCCTTAAATTTATTCTATACCATGTATTTATTTAGCATTCCTCTTTAGATAACATGTTTTGGTGATATATTTAACATGCTTGGGTGATTATATGCCATGTTGCCTCTTCTTTTAGCATGTTTCACTAATATTTTATGCTTCTGTGTTATAGCATGTTTCTATGTTACAACTTATTATAACATACTAAAGATGTTTTAATGTGTAAATGGATTCATGGATGGAAATTTATTGGTTTCATTTATGATGAGAGCCAGTTTCAGCTGTAAGGTGTATGAGCACTTTATAACTTGGAAAAGGGTAACTAGTGTATTTGAACAATTAAATCGGGCTACTAAAGTATTATGTCAGATGAAATTGTATGTGATTAGTTGGAGCCCATTATAAATTTATGGAGTGTATGGGAGCTTCATGAATTTGGAAATGACAACCCGTACTAAACATAAAGTCATTATTCATTTGAAATGGTGTAATTTGAATACTGTTATGTTTTGAACTTAAATAATTTGATTTGAATAAATGCGACACTAGGAGGCCAACTTTTTGGTTAAAAGGAATTTAGATGCAAAATTTCCTATTTATGATGGAATGAAATTTAATGTTAAATGTTTAATGTGGAAGTTTAATATAGATTTCATGTATTACCCTTGGGAATTTGATTTAAAACAAACTACCTTATTGTGAAATGGTACTTGCAGTTTGTTAAAATAATTTAAAATGATTAAAGGTTGAAATGAATTAATTAAAGAGATTAAAATTAGAACTTGAAGTGGTTTCCCTTGATAATAACCTTGTGTATGGGTAGTTTAAATGTTTTTGGTGATATGACTTGAAATGGAGAAGTGAGAAACCATCCGTAGGCTATTTATTTTGAGCTTTGGCTTAAATGAGAAAGGGATCTTGAGCCTCGTGAAATTCATGATACGTGACCAAGAGATAGGGTCAAAATGTATGCTTTATAAGGGGATACCCATGGTAGGTTTCACCATTAGAGATTAATATACATTGCTTCTACTGTGAGCTTCTGACATTGGTTTTGTTTGGGTACCATTTTCCCCAGTAGGGTGTTGTTTTTTAAGTACACCATAATTTAGATGGGTGGTTATTATACCTCAAGTGTTGAGTGATATAAAGAACAGGTCGAGTTCAGTGTGATCATTGATATTGTAATGTTTAGGACGTTTTTGTGTCAACTCCAGAGTATAGTGACTGGGTCGTTAAGGTAAGTTCCTCCCACTGCTTGGGAGAAATTTTTGGGACTCTGGTGTTTTGACACATCAGTCAATCTTAATTTATTCTTCCATAATAGATGTTTGATGTGGTGATTGTGGATCTTAAAAATTTACACATTCATTTAAAATGTTTTTGAGACAACATCCTTATGATCAACTAGTATTTTCTTTCAACAACTTGGACACTCCTATGGTGGGTAGGGTCACATCAGTTATGGTGTACGTGTCAGTGCTTGATTGGAACCACAACTTCAACAAGGTTGGTGGTATGCACAAACCATTATAAACTCTATTATTTTGGGAAGAGTTTAGGTGGTAAGGTTTATAGGAACATGATTTCCTCAGGTAGGATAGGAATCATGGTTCAGTTGATGATGTTTCGACAGGTAAAGCCAAGATTTTTGTAACGATTCAGTCAGTAATAGTTTGACTGATCTTCTTGGTTATATTTTCTTTACTCTTAGAGTGCTATTCTAAATGATATAAGAAAATAACCTTTCTTGACCTTGTCCTAGAGGCACTATGATAACATCAGTCTTATGTCGCACTAAGGCTTTAAAATTTATTTGGTTTGATAAGTTGTTTATATGTGGGTTGTATGTGGGATGCATGGTTCATTGGGTTATGCATTTATTTGTGCTGAGGAATGATTATTTTAAAATACCTTAGATATGGATAGACCTAGTAATGTCACTAAAAGTCAGTAAAGGACCATGGTGTTCATGCTTTTGTTAGCTAATGAATTCCTTCAGGATGAAGGCTTTATAGTTCTATTTAGGATGTGTTGGTTGTTTAAGCCAGGCATCTTCATTAATGGTTAGACTGACGTGGCTTGGTTTGTTCACTTTTTTTTCTTATGGTACGATTGGGGATTGAAATTTTTTAAAGGAATGACACCAGTTTAAGGGAAAGTGTGGTTTATGGATCAATGATGTATTTTGAGGAAAGCATTCATGACGAGTTGTTGTTGTCCAATTGAGATTCAACCATTCTTTCCATGAGGTCCCTATTATGGCCTCGAATGTAATTAGATTATCTAGTAAAATAATTCATGTGATAATAATCACTAAGACACTTATAGAATTCCCTCTTTGGAAATTACAATGGTGGTAGAACCATGGTTTGGAACTGTCAATTAAAATCTAATACCCTTGGTGGAAAGCACCAAATGGCAGATGGTTAAAGAGATGATGATCATGATCATGTCTCTAGTTCTGTGGGTTTGGTTAAATTTGACTTCTATGTTTGGGTTGTATTTTGATCTTTGTATCATTATTTAAAGTCTTAAGCACTTTAGGCTTGTGAAATACTTAAAGGCGTGTTTGGCTTGGGAAGCACAACACAACTGTTTGGATGAAAATTCACAACCTCTATATGTTAGGTGATGTTTTCTTAGTTCTCGATGGATTATCAAGGATGATAAGTTTTAATGTGGGTAGATTTTAAAATCTCGTGTTTTTTATCGAGTGTGTTTTATGTGGGTTTTTAATTTTTTGGAAACTGCACTAGTTAGACCATACAGGTGGTTATGTTTCAATTTAATTAAAATATTATTTTTATTTTAAATTTGTCTAAAATAAAATGAAAAAAATAAAAAACCTCAACACACCCCTTCTCTATATAATGTGAGACATGATCCCCCCCTAGGCTCTCCCATTCATATGACATAACAAGGCATCACCCCCTCCCATGGCATGACACACCCACCTCCTACGACCTCCTATCCACTAGCTAGATCATGGTGATTTCTTCATGGACTCTCTTTGGATATTTAAGGTAAAGGATTCTCCGTCATTATCCTACATAACTTTGGCTTATTTTTTCTTATCCTTCTCTATACCTGCTCGACCAAAACCCTAGGGTTTGGGTTTCATGTAGTTTTTGTGTTTCGTCCAGTTTTAGGTTATGTAAGGGATGACTCAGGACCCATTGGTCCATGTTCTAATTACCGCCACTGAAGGTGATTCAGTTTGGGTCGATTCTGTCCCCCATTTTCATTTTGAGGTATGGTTTTATACCACTTATTTTTTTCACACCCTTTATTTAGGGTGTATTAACCCAGGGGAATTATTTTAGGGTGTTGAGATCGATTCCAAGTGCGCACACTTCTATTACCAGGTATATATATATATATATATATATATAGGTATAGGTATGTATGTATCTTCCGTGAGTGTGTTCCCTCATGGCACAGGGATCATGTGCATCAGTTTAAAGATATATATATAGAAGTGTGTGCATGCGAGACGGCTACTGATTGAATTAGAAAGCATTTAATGCCAAGAAATGGCTTGGACTGCTTGAGGGTAGGGTCCTTAGCTTTGACTTTTGTTTAAAAATGTAGTAGTTTTTTATTTTATTCCTTTGATAAATTGAACTGAAATTCTAGAATGAACTATCTATTTGTGATAAATGATTTGTTAGAGTACAAAATCATGTTCTTGTTATAAAACCCCTCTATTGGAGGTGCAATGCCTTCAAGCTAAAAACATAGTGAGTATATTGTTTATGTTTTCTTAGCTTGATAATGTGTGGTTTTACAATTCATGCCTAGTTAGAGGAAGCTTGAATAATTAAGGGAATATAGTTTGGTTATCTAGGAGACGTACCACCTTTTTTTCATGTTGACTCACATGAATTAAATGGTTCTAATGAACTGGAATTGGATTCATGGGTGGGTAAACCCATGTGAAATGAATTAGTGTGAGTGGAAATAAATGGGAAGGTATGCCCATGTGATAGGAATGAATATGAAATGTAAAAACGAGTGGGTAAAATCTCTGGTTTCATGGGTTTTGAATGGGGATTAATTAATGGGTAAATTCATTATTAGTGGTAAATTCATTTTCATGAAAGTGATGGATAATGAGTGGGTATAATCATTATATGCCTTTAATAGAAAATGGGTAAACAAGTGGGTAAAATTATGGGATGTATTTAAATATTAAATGTCAACATGATAAGGTGTACTCATATGGAATGGAATGGTTTATATGAGACGGTATGTTCATATGGTTTGTTTTATTAAATAGTTTAGATGAAATGGATAAACATGAAAGGTAATATATTAGGATGGTATGACTATGCCTTGGGTTAATTTAATATACACGACTTATGATAGTTGAAGTTATTTTAGTGAAATTGACATATCTAGGATGGTTTAGTCCATACCTCTTCTTTATGATCACAAATCACCGTATATCAATAAATTTTTTCAAAGGAAACTAGAAATGGAATTTGATATGCATGAGAGGCCTTGCCTCGTGCTTTGAACTGAATATGTGACCATGCTGATGTGATGTGAATTGGAAATCCCTAAGATAATGACTTATGTTAAAATTGTGAAATTTGGGATATATATATAAATATGATTGATAAATGGATTATGAGACAGAGACTGATGCTCCAAATACTCACGGGGTGCTCGACATGAAGTTATACACCCATGGTATATATATATATATATGTATGTATGATTGATAAATGAGTTGTGATACATAGACTGATGCTCTAAATACTCACGGGGTTCTAGACATGATGTTCTATACCCATAATATATATATATATATATATATTTGTATGATTGATAAACGGGTTGTGAGATATCGACTAATGCTCCAAATAATCACGTGGTGCTTGGCATGACCTTATACACCCATGATATATATATATATATATATATATATATGTATTATTGATAAATGGGTTGTGAGATAGGTAATAATGCTCTAAATACTCACGAGGTTCTAGAAACGACATTATACAACCATAATATATATATATATGTGTGTGTGTATGTATATGTATGATTGATAAATAGGTTGTGAGAGAGGGACTGATGTTCCAAATCCTCCTAGGGTTCTAGAAATGAAATTATAAAATCATTTATTGACATTGGAATATGGGTCCAATTGGTCATATATGAATTTAATTAAAAGGATAATGAAAGATGATGTGATATAATGATTGTGAATTGAATATGAGAAATGGTTCAGGCTCAAGCACGATCCGAGGCAAGTATTGAGACATGGGTGTCCTTCAAAACCTTGGGGAATATGCTGTTAGATAAAGGATAATTAAATAAATTTAAAAATGTTTACGTTAATACCAATGTTTTATTCTTTATACAAATTCATACACTCTTATTATACATATACATAATTGAAATTATTAGACTCTTATTCCAGCAATGATCCAAAGCAGGTATCGTCGTTAGGTGTCCCTTAGGAATGTGGACGGGTTGTTGTTTGTTTATTCAATTCTGTTATTACCTAGCTATACCTTCACACATTTTAATTATTATTCACCACCTAGTTTAGCACTAGACATCGGTGGGTGTTGGCCTACTGATATTTTATCACACACCCTACTTCGGTACCCTTGGTACCCAAGTAGGCCTTATATTTGTAGGATCTAGGTTGATTGTTGTGTTTCATATACCTGGATTTTGGATCAAAAGACTGATATGGAGCTCGAGATTCTCAAGGATATCACACAGGGAGATTTTCTATCTTTTTTCTCTTTTTGTATTGTATTGTAAATAATAATTTTTTTTACTACTTTCAATTTTCTATCATCACCATGTCATGTATTCATCTATTGTATAAACTGGAATTAGAGATTTTTATTAAATTGAACATACTATTATTCTAATATTTTGTTGTCTATTTACTGCATCCGCAATTTACATCTATTTATATACTATTATACTACTGTGAAAACTTTGAAAATGAGAGTATAGTCTCCCCAATGAACTACTTTTACACCCTCGTTGCTAGTCAGAATCCTCTGGCATATGGGGAGGTGCACTTGAGGAATGTGACCAACTGGTCTGGCTACCGATTTGATGGTAAGATGGGTTGGGATGTTATAGTACATGTTGTTTTTTTAGTGATGAAGGTAACACTTTCACACCATTCCTAAAATAAAACTCAATTCAACCTAGGGTTTCATGAAAGTTGGAAGTTTCCCAGTACACCTATGGTAAAGTTGTATTCATCAGTGGATGAAAGTGGGAAATCAACAAAGAATCTACATATAATGGATTATTATTTCATTCGATATATTGAAGGGACCTAAAAGTCTATAAATTGTGAGTGGATATTTTGAATAATTATTGATCACATTTCAGTTGAGAGAGAATTGAGCTTCCATTTTGTGATAGGTTGTATTCCAGGAGGGACCGTGAGTCCACTCTGAACTTTGTAAATAGCAGTGAACTTTTAGTAAATTTGGTACATTGAAACATTTCCATTGTATGCTCCTTGGATGTAGCCCAATGAGGGTGAACCAAGTAAAATTTTTTATGTCTCATTCATGATTTAATTTTTGTTCATACATTGTTATGAGGAAGAGAGGGAAGAGAGTTTCTTTAACAACAAAACAAGATCAAAAGGGGTATTTGTTTTAATATTTCATACCCTGATTCACCCCCCTCTCAGGGTATTTGACCTAGTGGACCTAAAAATCGGTACCAGAAGGAAAGGTTGAAAGTCAGTGGTTCTCTCTCAGTAGAATAAATAAATGTGGTCAATCAAAAAGGAATTATGATCTTTGACGGTAACAATTTTGAACCATGGAAGAATCAGATGCTGCACAATATCTGATCATTATGAATGGACGTCTTCATAGAAGCTAGGCATGGAATATTAACTGATATCAATAGTGGTGATTTATTAGAACCCAAAATAAGGGAATTAGATCTTGACGCCAAAGGAATCCATGCTTCAGAGGGAACCTTATCTAATGAAATTTATACAATGGTTATGTCATGTAAAACATCACATACTATGTGGAAAAAGATTCTGAAAATTTATTAGGGTGATTTTAATGTAAGAGAGGAAAACCTGTAGGTTTTATGGAACAAGTATGAAGATGTGATAATGGACCCACATGAGTTTGTTGATGCATTATTTGACAAGATAAATGTAGTAGTGGAATACATGCATGGTCTTGGAGAATTCATCAAAGATATACAGATTGTGAATCATATCTTAAGGAAACTTACACCTTGATTCAAGCTAAAAGTTTTAGTATTGGAAGATAAAGATTCGAAATAGCTGACATTGGATAACTTGTACAATACCATTTTCTCATATGAAATGAGAAATGATGATAATGATATTGTGGAAAAGGGGAAATCCAAAGAAGTGGTATTCGGGGACATAAAGAATCTATCCCTTGAAGATGGATAAGAATATGGAGAAACAGATGAAGTGATGTGATTTTTTTCCTCAAATCTTCAAAGAGGAAAAAGTGATCTCAAAGAGAAACTTCCACTGGATTTCATGAAATGTGGAAAGGTTTGTCATCTTGTTGAAAGTTTCCCAAAGAATTTCCAAGAAGATTATGAGGATTATGTTGAAATCACTGTGAAAAAGATTTTATCCTATCTGAAAGGAAAGAAAAATTTCTTCAAAAAGAAGTATATTCTTTCAAGAGAAGATGACAGTTCAAAATAATATGTGGCAGAATAATTAGAGAACAGTAATTATCATGGAGAAAATTATATAGTGGTAGTTGTAGGTAGCACCCAAAAAAGGTAATAAATTTATAATTATGAAGAAGAAGCTGAAGGAAGATTCTATTTGCAGGTTTAATTGGAGTTTTCTCTAGAGAAGATAGATGTTTGGAGAGAAAAAATAATTAAATCCAACGAAGTGGTTCATGATGCTAATCTATATATGAAATAATATAAATAATAGAAGTCTAAGCTGATAGAATAAAATGAAAATTTTAATTCTTCAATGCTAGGGAGTACATAAATGTTTGTTGAGTATAAGATCAAAATAGAGGAACAAAAGAGTGAAATTGATGGTTTGAATAACACCTGAAGGGACAAAATCAAACATATCGAAGTAATTGAAGAGAAAGTTTTTGGTCTACGATGAAATGTTAAGGATCAAGAAATTCACTTGAATCCCAATGTGACATTGGAAAATTAGATCATTCAAAAGATAGAAGAGTTGGAAGTGGAGCATAGTGGTCCAAAAAAATGAAAGAAACAGTCAAATAAAAATGATAAGACTGGTATGAGGCTTGAACAAAAATAGAATGCAGTCTTGGTTGAAGTCAGAGCACAAGAACCTTCTCTAATATTGAAGATTGATTTGGGAACAAATCAGAATCAAAAGATTCAAAGAACCCATGGGACATCTAATGGTGTAGAAAGGACATGTAGGAATAAACCATACATTAGGTGTTATTGTTGTATAAATATGGGACACTAACAAAATGTGTGTTTGATAACCATAAGATACTGAAGGGAACAAGAATAGTAGTGGAATCCAAATAGATAACGGTACTCTAAAATATATTTTGAGGAACATTGTTTTTGGTGTATAGGATTTGGGAACATGGATAGATATTCTATATCAACCATGATAAGAAATGTTCCAAAGCAGAACCAAAGTGGTCATAAGAAAAAATTAAAGAATGAACAGGTGGGTTGAAAAAATAAAATTGATTTGAAGCTCTATAGGATGAAGCTGCTCCATCATAATCTAAGGGAAATCCAGAATATCAATCTATACCGAGTATTAATTCAAAAACATGGATTAAAAAGAAAATAATTGAGAAGGTATCAGTATTAGAAATTGACCTTAAAACTTTAGATTGTTTTGGTGTATAGATCTTTGATAATGGTTGCATATCCCATATGATAGGAAATAAGTATCTTGTTACAGGCATAAAATATGACAAGGAAGGAGTTTTAAAATTTGGAAACGAGGAAGGCCTAAAGATAATTAGCTCTAGAAAGGCCAGGTTTGTGGGTAATAAATTAGATGTGATGATGTCTTAGTAGTAGAAGGTCCCAGTCAAAAATTTCTTAGTGCTAGTCAACTATGTGACTCATATAATTCTATAAGATTTACTAAGAAGATGTGTATCATCAAAGGAAGATACGATGAAGTTGTTCTGTAGGAAAAAATGACAAAATGAAATCTATACATTTTATGTGGTGAAGAAGATATGTGAGTTTTATATAGAGAGGAAGAAAACAAGTTGTGGAATAAAAGAAAAGGTAATCTATGTCAATCATCCTTGTAAGATATGGTGAAATGTGATGCAACTAGAGACCTCCCTAAGATATCATGTGATTATACTCATACATGTGATGCATGTCAACAAGGGAATATTATTAGAAAAACGTAAAAATAAAAAGAACATAAATATATTAGAGTACTTGAATCAATGCATACTGATGTTTATGGACCTATCTCACTAATCCATTGACGAGAATAGATATTATATTCTTCTCATTGATGATTATAGCATAATGTAATATGTATTTTTCATTTCCAAAAATTCTTATGTGTTTAGTTTCATAAAACTTTACCAGATATAATTTTAAAGGATGCATAGATAGAAAATTTTGAAGTTTCATACTAATAATTGTAAAATATTCACAAACATCCAAGTGGAAGACTATATCAAGAAACATGGGATAAAGAATTAAGATTTTTCAATGATAACTCCTCAACAGAATGGAGTGGTTTAGAGGAAAAATCAGACCATCAAAAAAATTTCAAGAATGATACTTATTGAGGAGGACCTACCGGATAAATTTTGGAAGGAAGTAGTCCTAAAATCATTCTACATTTTTAACAGGGCTCTTTTCTGTCCGAAGGAAGGATATACTTGTTATGATATGTTGTATGGAAACAATCCAACATTGAAATACATTTGAATATTTGGAAGTATGTGATTTATTCTCAGTAAACAAAAAACATAAGAAGTTTGATTCACAAGGATATTAGGGGATATTACTTAGATACTATGGAAAAAGAAAGGTATATAAATTCTTTAATAAGAGGCTATGAAAAATAGTGGAAAGAAATGATGTCACTATAGTGGAATATGAACAGAAAAATCCAAAAATGAACGAACAGTTTCCTAATGAAAGTGATGAGGAAAGAAAAATAGGGGGAGCAGATGTCACCGATTCTAATTTATAAAAAGTCACATATGGTGATGAGGAGGAAGTCAAATCTGTATTGATGCAGAAACCAAAGAGTTGAGCTGAACTTTATAGTCAAAATATCATTTGTGATCAGACAACACCGATGAAAACAATAAGAATGAAGTCATTATAGAAGGCATATTTCCTATCTCAGGTAGAACCGAGATTTTTTTCTGATGTAGCTAGAGATAAGAACTGGGTCTAGGCTATGAATGAAGTGATAGATCAAATTTAAAAGAATCAGATGTGGGAGATTATTTCGAGGCCAACAGATAAGAATGTCATTGGGACTAAACGGGTCTTTCACAATAAGATAAATGAATACGGAATAGGGATTCAAAACAAATCACAATTTGTGTGAAAAGGGTACTCCCAGATAGAGGGTATTGATTTTGATTAGATATTTTCACATATTTAAAGGTGAGATAGAGTCATATTTTTCTTTCTCATAAAAATGAAAAGAAAGTTCAAGGTTTTCTAGATGGACATCAAGACAGCATTTCTGAATGAGGTTCTAGAAGAAGAAGTTTACATTGAGCATCCAGATGGATTTCTCATTCATGAAGATGATAAAAACAATTTTGGCTGAAGAAGGTGTTATATAGTTTGAAGAAAGAACTAAGTTCATGGTATTCAAGGATTGATCAGTTTCTAAAAAATCCTCATTTTCAACATGGTCGAATTAATTACTATTTATATGCCAACAATGATAGTAATCAAAGGATAATGGTTCTGGTTTATGTTTATGACATAATCTTTAGTGGATTGGATGAATCATAGTGCATAAAATTTTACGAATACATGAATAATGAGTTCAAAATATCCATGATTTGTGAGGTGACATTTTTCCTTTGTTTACAGGTGATAGAAGGAAGCAATGGAACATTAATTTCTCAATCAAAATATTCTAATAAAGTTTTTATGAGGTTTGTAATGGATAATTCCAAAGGGATAATGAATCTAGTATCTAACCAGATAAAATTATCAAGATATGATGAGAGAAAATTGGTTAATATCACAAAATATTGGAAGATCACTGGAATTATATTGTACATGATAGTGAAAAGACTAGATATTTTTTTCACATGTACAGTAGTGTGGTATCGATGTAATCACAAAGAAAACCACATGATTATAGTGAAAAGTATACTTTATTATATCAAGGGAACTATGGATTTTGGTTTGATTTATAATAAAAAATATCAATTGGAGTTATTGGGAAATAAAGATGTAGATTGGGCTGGTTCAATAGATGATAGGAAGTCAATGTCAAGAGATGTTTCTATCTTGGTGGGTTCTGTATTATTGGCTGATCAAAATAAATATTTCATTTTGTTGAGCACTGTAGAAGATGATTATATTGAGGATACTCAATAATTCCAACAATTATTGTGTTTAAAACAATAGCTTGCTGATATAAGATTTGAAGTGAAGTCTCTGATCATAATCTACAGTGATAATTCATGTTCTATAAATCATAGAAAAAATCATGTCTATCACTCAAAAAAAAGTACATTAAAATAAAGTATCATTTTATCATGGAGAAGTTAGATCAATGGATTGTTATGTTGGAGTATGTTCCTACTGATCTAAAAGTTGCAGACATTATAACAAAGGCCTTACCCAATGAAGTTTTTGAGAGACATCGACTGGCTCTGGGAGTTCAATCGACTCCCCACACTTTAAAAAGTGTGTATGTGAGCCCCCCTCTACTTGAGGTATGGTGTAATGCCCAAACCCCAATTGCTGGAAGCAGGTTAATTATTTTATTATATTAGCATGATTACAAGAATTTTTTATCCCAATGTACTAAATAGTTTAGTAGTTTTCATTGACCTGATACATACATAAGTTCAACATTGCACCTTGAAATGAAATAAAATATAGTAGATCCAGTAGTAACTCCCATAAATCCTAGATTATCCCTAGAAGTAATTCATAATACACTTCTTTGCATCCTGGGGAAATATAAAACATAAGAAATAGATGATCTCAGATGCTCAGTAATGGTAAATAATGTTGCAGAAGTGATCATAAAACTAAACACTAGGTATGATTAATAACTAAAAAGGCATGAATTTAAAAATGAACATGAGAATAATATGGAGAGAATAAAAATTAATTAAATAATTCCACAAAAAATTCCCATGGATATTCTTCTACTTGAATAATCACATGGACTACCAATCTCTAGTTTCATAACGAGGGAACGCGTTAATGCCATACATCATAATCATTCGGTCATGGTCTCATGTCAAGACCATACACAGTTGGTAAAAACTCAGGCTAGTTTGTCTCATGAGACCTACTGATGCATCGAGGGGCTATTGTGGGACCCACCCATCATGTAATAAGTCCAATTCATTCCCCATATTAATGGTTATAACCCTAAACAACATATAAATTCATTTTGAAACTAACATATGAAATATAAATAAATTTCCCCAATCATTAAATATGAACACTAACCATTCAGAGTAATATAGTGAATTTTATCAAGATAGAACATCCATAGTCAAACTAATCATGAACCATTCAATAAAATATGGTAGATGATATCATAAATTATTAATCCTAGTTAAATATAATAATCCACAAGTGTGTTGAAATAGATGGAAATACTCTTATAAAATCATTGAGTAATACATGAGAGAAATACTCTTTTACGTTGAAAAGAATAGTTATTTTGGAAAATCCTTGTATAAAACTAAAAGTGAACTAATATAGTTCTTCCATAATAAAAGGATTTATTTTAGAAAAATAATTATGGCTTTAAATAGATTATAGAGTGCACTTGAAAACAGGTAATAATTTGATAAGTTCCTATAAGGACCCAACCTTAAACATTACATAATCTTGAATTAAGTTAATAATTCACATTTAGGATATTTTCAGGTTTAGATATTTAGATAATTAGGTCATAACTTATACATAACAACTTGAATATTATATGTAGACACTTCAACTCGGTATCCATTTTTTCATAAAATAAAAACTCTAAAAAACAATGAAACATGTTTAGTTCCATGTTTTAAATGACATGACTTTTCCTTGATCCCATCCTAGACCCTATTCTTCTTTAAGTCCAGTGAAAAACATTTCAAAAATTTGGGATGAGCATAAAAATATCATTAAGGGATACATAAAGAAAGGAAACTATTTTTTTTCAAAACAACATGTAAACCATGAATACTTTATCATAAATTAATTCTTTTCACCTTTATGAAGTAGTAAATACTCTTCACTGAATAAAATCTCATTGCATACCCTTGTGTAACCAAAATATAACCATAAAACCCATATAAATTACACATAACATATAAAAGGTAAAATTGGTACACAATCATACTTAAATGGAATAACAATATGGTTGACTTCTATAAATAATTCTTACAAATGGAATATACATACGACCAACTTCCATACCCAATGCATTGGAGGTTATAACGTAACCACCCATTCTTGGTTTATCACAAAACCACCTGTCGTTTGGTTTATCATGTAACCACCCTTCATTGGTTTATCATGTAACCACCCGTCAAATGTCCAAGTACCATTATATAATCATAAAATATTGTAAATATCAACATTTCACTAATAAAATTTCATTTTCAATCACAAGAAATCATTTCAATATAAAGAAATAATAAATCCATTTTAAAAACCATTTTTAATACAAAAACACCTAAAAAGGTAATAATGTATTTCTTTTCCATTAAAAACATTAAGGTTTATAGAGGAAGCCAAATAACGATTACAACAACTAAGAGGTCACTATCGCCGAAAATGTTAAAAACATTCATTTTTTCGTTTAGTAAAATGATTCATTGATAAAAGATTCTTTTTGAATGAAAGTAAAATTCAAAGGGTTTTTTATACACCATGTAAAATAAGGTGTATATTATCAAAATATTCCTCAATGAAAGGATATTTAGATGAAGTCCCATACCTCGAGTTCGACATGTGTTGTATGTTCATTGTTATTCCTGAATAATAAACTTAAGTTAATTTCTACTTGATTCATAACCCTTTTCATGTTTATTATTCCATTTATATCACTTATTACCTTTTTATAACACTTAGTTAATTATTTGAGTTTATATCGGACATTTTGTTGATGTTTGGAACTTGAGTAAAAAATGAACTTTTTATAATTACAAATTGTCCATTTGGTCAAAAGTAAATTATATAAAGAAAGATATTAATGATTTATATATCATATATATCCAGTATATATGTATTTATAATAGTCAATATCATTTGGATATAAGAAATTAAATGCACCATTCATGGAGACGGTAAGCCTTACGTACGCATGAATGATACTTTAATTTCTATTTAATATTTAATGGAATGAAAAATAAATGATACATAGGTATATTATAATTTCAGTGTAATATATATGTTATATATGTTACATAAGTTAATTATATACTTTATACATTCCATGTATATAATTAATGAGTCATATCACTTTGAGGGGCAGTTGTCCACACTTCCTCAAATGAAATTATCGTATTTATACAACATGAAATGCATAAAGGTATATTAAAAATGAGAATTACAGAAGCATAGATATAAAATAAATATCATATATATCATATATAATTAAAGTTTCATCATAATGGTGACCATAATATGTAGTTGGAGAAGATTGAACAATCATCGTTCCGTGATATAGTAGTTCACCGTCCACAGAAATAGTATGTTTTCTACCCATTAGATGGTGGTGTGTGTAAGTGTAGCTTGAATATTTCTCATAAAAACAACCTATAATATTTAAGATACTTTTTTTTGTGATAAAAATTTAATAAATATAGTTTATTAGGTTGGAAAATGAAAATAAAAGAAAGAATCTCAAGAGAAGTGATTACCTCAAATCGGGTAACTCATTTTGATTTAAGATTAAATACCTTATTTAATTACATTCTGGCCAATATAAGGATTATAAGAGGAATATAGGGATGTTGGGATATTATTTTGGCAGAGGTTGGATGATCCAAGGGGGGTTTATAGGTGTGATTAAGGGTTAGAGGTGGTGTCCTTTTATAAGAGGGAGGAGGGGCACTTTAGGAAAGTTTAAAAGTATTATTTTATTATTAAATGATTTTATAATTATAATAACAAAAAATAGATATATATATATATATAATATTACATGAGTATGGTTCTAAATCATATCATCAAATGGTTTTTATACAAGTTTAGGGAATAAAATTAACCTTATCTTTTATCTTCAACCCTTAATAAACTTATTTAACTTTTACCATGTCTTGTAGTATATTCATAACATATGGTTATCATAGTTACTATAAAATGACAAGAAACCCAAAATGGATCATTAATGACATTTGTAACATCATATATGTTACTTGGAAAAAATATTATATTTTTGGGACTATTATATTATTTAATAAAATATTAATTGATTTAAACACTCATTTATGTGAATTTATATACTATTCATATCATGACTTTTAAAAATCCATAACAACATTATTCATTATAAAAAAACTTTACCAATTCAAATATAGGAAGTCATAATCATCCATAAAATTCGTGGATGGCATAAAAGGTTTCAAAATAAATTAATTTTAATATTTATAATCTCATTTATTTAAATCTTTCATTAATAAGGTAATCACTACATCACCATTATGTCATAAATAAATTAATTTATTTGATGTCTATAAATTATAAAAAAAATACCATAATGTATGTAATATTTTTATATTTATAAATATTATTTATAGTCTAAGATATTACTTATATAACCCCATATAAAAAATTTTTTAGTAAAAGATACGTGTTTAGGTTATATTTTCCTTAACTTTCAATTAAAAGTAATTAAATTTCATTTTCACACACAAGTGCCTCCATGGGGTCCTAAAATCAACCCAAGGATTTCCATGGTCGGAAATATCTCATAAAATAAGGTTAAGACATGTGTTAGGGTAATTTAATATTATTATTACATTATATTTTACCCTTATTTATAATATTTACCCTTTAACTATGGTAAATAAAATATTTACTAATGTTACTATTCATAATGTCTAAAAATAAAGGGTACATATTTACACTATTTGGACCTTATAATTAAATATATTGAATCCATTTTTCCAAATTCAAAACACATAAGTTTCATATATTAATTTAAAATTATTTCTTATTGTCAAAACCAAAAAGCATATTTTTAAGAAGTAAAAAGTACCCAAAGATTGATATGTGTTTATGTCCAATTTCATTGTGAAATTACTTAAAATGAACAAAATTGTATTAAATGATAAAAATATAATCCAATTAAAATTTCAAACCAATTAAAAGTATAATCTAATTATATAAATAAATTAGATTAAAATGTAGTTTTGAATTAAAATGCTATATTTTCACTATTCATTAAAAAACGAACATTACTAGAAAAATAAAAAATTTACCCAAAGTAAATTTTGATGTCCTAATTCTAAAGAAGAAGTTTATTTTGATAAATGGAATATATAAAAGTGAAAAAAACTAGATTTAAAAAAGGGTTCACCATCAAAAGGTGGTAAAACAACCTTTTAAATAATATTAGAGTATTTATGCTTAAAATTGGATACATTTTCATTTTAAGCCTATAAATTTTATTGGATAAATGTAAAAACATTAAACAAAAATGTTTAATCATAATATATTTAGTTCTTTTCATTCCTTCCAATACAAAGGCCATGTGTTAACTACCATTTAAAATAATAATATTATATTATTATTTTTCAGTATGACTTAGCCTTGTGTGCAACATGTGATTTCAGAGAAACCCATTGTTTCATGTCAGTTACGCTAACGAACATAACATCCCATTTAAATTAAAATTAACATTTAATTCCCAAATATTAATAAATATGAAAATGTCGTATTCTTTAATTACGTGGGATGTTACATCCTTCCCCCCTTTTGGAAATTGAAACCTCGCAATTTTATTTACTTTTCAAATAAGTGGGTGTATCTATCCCTCATAGCATCTTCAGATTCCCAATTTGGATATTCAACCATATGGGTTTTCCACAAAACCTTAACCTGATAAATCACCTTATTCCGCAACACTTTCTCTTTGTGGTCAAGAATCTGGACTGACAATTCCTCATAAGAAATATTCTCTTCCAACTGAACTACTTCTAGACTCAAAACATGAGATGGATTTAGAATATACTTTCTTAACAATGAAACATGAAAACCATTATGTAACTAGGATAAATTCGGACGTAAAGCCACTTGGTAAGAAACTGATCCAACTTTATCTATAATTTCATAAGGTCCAATGAATTGTGGACTCAACTCCCCCTTCTTACAAAAATACATCACACTTTTACATGGTGAAATTTTGAGAAATACATGATCACCTACCTAGAAAGAAAGATCCATCCTTAGGTTATCCACATAAATTTTCAGCCTACTCTGTGCTATCCTCATTTGTTTATGTATCAACTAAACATTCTCTACCATCTATTCTACCAATTCTGGTTCCATCAACTTCCATTCACCTAATTCATCCCAAATAGCTAGAGTTCGACACCGCTTTCCATATAATTCTTTAAATGGTTCCATTATTATACTGGAATTAAACTGTTATTCTAAGAAAAATAAACCAAAGAAATATGTTGGTCCCAACATCCCTTGTAATCTATTCAACAAGCACATAGAATATATTACAATGTATGAATTGTTCGTTCTGACTTCCCATTTGATTGGGTAAGAAAATATGTACTAAAATTTAATTCAGTACCCAATGAATTCTGAAGGCCTTTCCAAAAGTTAGAAGTAAACCTGAGATCATGATCAGATACAATGGAGAGGGGAACTCCATGAAACCTAACTATATATTTAACATACAATAGAGAAAGTTGATCAAGAGACAAAGTATCTAGAATAGGAAGGAAATGAGAAGTTTTAATCAACCGATCAACAATAACCCAGATTTCATTATTACCTTGAGATGTCTTTTGTAATCCCATAATGAATTCCATAGATATATTTTACCATTTCCACTATGGCACCGGTAAAGGCTGAATCATACCTTTCGGTAACTTCTGCTATGCTTTAACATGTTGACAAGTCAAACACTTCATAGTAAAGTTAGCAATATCTCTTTTCATTCCATCCCATTAGTAATACTCATGAAGATCTCTGTACATCTTCATTCTGCTGGGATGAACTGAAAATAGGGAACTATGAGCTTCACATAAAAACTCTTTATTCAACTGTAAATCACAAGTCATGCATAATATCTTCCCAAATATCAAAATACAATAATTAACAATGTTAAATTCATAAAAATTACCCTTCTAAACCAACTCTACCTTTTTTTGCAACTCACTTTCTTCCTTCTACGCTTGCTTATTTCTGTCTGATAGAGATGATTTCACTGACACCTAAAAGAAAACAGAGGAATTTTATGCACCAACATCTTCTATACCAAAGTTCATCAACTCGTTAATCAAAGGGTCTTTTTCCAAACATAACATGGTTAATATAGAATTACTTTTTTGACTCAAAGAATCAACCACTTTATTTTCTTTTCCAAAATGGTAAAGAATAGTGAAATTATAATCCTTAAATATTTTTATCCATCTCCTCTATCTCATGTTCAATTTTTTTGAGTAAATATATACTTTAAACTTTTGTGGTCAGTATATATTCCAAATTTTACATTATATAGATGATGCCTCCAAACTTTTTAAGCAAAAACAAGAGAACCTAATTCCAAATCATGTGAAGAGTAATTTAACTCATGAGGTTTCAACTGACGCGAAGCATAAGAAATTAACTGATCATTCTACATTAAGAAACAGCCAAGTCCTTTCAATGAAGCGTCACTGTAGATAAAAAATTCACCATCTCTGGAAGGTAATGAAAAAAATGGAGCATTCACCAATCTACTTTTAAATTCCTAAAAAATCATCACATTCTTTTGTCTAGAATAACTTAACACCTTTTCAAGTTAACTTAATAAGTGGGCTAGATAACCATGAAAAAGTATCAACAAACCTTCTGTAACAGCCTGTCAAACCAATAAAACTAAAAATATATGTTATATTTTTGGGTCTTGGAAACTCTTCAACAATTTTTGTTTTAGCAGGATCAACAGTTATGCCATTTTTTGAAACAATGTGACCAAGGAATTAAATTTGCTGTAACCAAAAATCACACTTGCTAAATTTCCTCTACAATTTCTTTTCTTTTAATGTTTGCAAGAAAACCCTTAAATGTATTTCATGTTCCTATTTAATTTTGGAACATACCAAAATTTCATCAATAAACACAACCAAAAACTTATCCAGGAACTCAAAAAAAATTCTAGTCATAAGATCCATAAATATAGCAGGTGCATTGGTTAACCCAAAAGGCATAACTACAAATTCATAATGGCCATATCTAGTATGAAACACGATATTCATAATGTAAGATTCTTTTACTTTCAACTAATGGTACCCCAATCTCATGTCAATATTTGAGAAATAATGAGTTCCCTATATCTAATCAAACAAATCTTCGATATGAGGCAAATGATACTTGTTCATAATAGTGATTTTATCCAAGGCTCTATAATCAATGGAAAGCCTCACTGAACCATCATTATTTTTAACAAACAATATTGGACCAACCCACAGTGATGTTCTAGGTTGAATGAAACCTTTATCTAACAACTCCATCAATTATTTCTTTAACTCTAAATGTTCAATTTGATCCATTCAATAAGGGGGTCTGAAATTGGCTTAGCATCATGAACTAAGTCAACCGTGAATTCAACTACCCAATCAGGTATAATACTGGGTAACTCATAAGTAAAAATACCAAGTTACTCAGTTAATAATGGTACATCATTAATATGGATTGTTCCTTTATTTTAAAAAATATGTGAAATGTAACATTTAGTTCCTTATTTCATTAGTTTCTCAGCTTCCTGATATGTTATCATAGATAAGGGTTCATTCTTGTACACAAACTGAAAGTCTTTCTAAAAAGAAGACTCTTTAGCTATACATTCAATCTTATAAATTGAATGCTGATCTATTCCCAAAATAACATCAAACTCTACTAGAGGAAAAACAAAAAGTTTTTTAGGTAAATTATTTCCTCATATAAGGACAGGAAGATTCTAGTAATTTATTTTTTCCTCAAAATTTCACCCGGGTGTCTTTACCATAAGTTCTAGATTCATTTCTTTATGTGGAATTCCTAAATTACCTGAAAAAATATCAGAAATGAAAATATTTGTAGAACCTGAATCAAATAATACATTGGAATAATCTGAAAAAACAAAGTACCTATTACCACTTCATTTGATGGTCCCACATCAACCGTAGTAGTAAAAAAATATTTCCCCCACCCTTATTCTTTTGATCTGTCTAGTTTACACCCTGGGTAATCAAATTTTGATACACGTTAGCATAATGCCCAAACTCATTACAACTAAAAAATCTTACTGCTGGCTTTTAATTGCCTACTTGATCATATTCCTTACAGTTAGGAGCAATATGAAAAATATTACCACACTAGAAGAACTTCCCAGACATTGATAAAAATTATCCCAGATGTAATTTACCACACTTCTCATATAATGGAAATTTAATTTTCTTACCTCCATGATTCATTGATGAATTCTTTCCCGTTTCCTGCCAATTGGAATTCTTCTTTTTCTTGCTCTCTGGGAACACCTAATCATTAGAAAAATCCATTTCTACCTTCTCAGTACATTTAAATAGTTTATCATATATTTTGAATTCAAAAGAGGCTAATGCTCTTGGATATAAAGACATCAATACTGAGTAAAATAGATCTATCTTATTATCAATATCTCAGATGAAATTTGGATAATACCTTTCCAGTCGAGTGAAATTTTCTTCCTAAGCATCCACTGAGTCATCCTCCTTCCTCAATTCCATGAATTGTTTCCATCCTAAGTCGAACTGCCTTCAGAAAATATTTCTCAGGAAACATAACTTTGAATTCATCCCAACCAAGAGCATCAATTTCCTCACTATCCTTGATATTTTTAACCATCCACCACCATTGATCTACTTCACCTTTAAATAAGTAAATAGAAAGACTAGCCTTTTGATTTTTTATACAACACATGACATCAAAAATATTTTCCAGTTCTTTGACCCACCCTTTATCTTGAATTGGGTCAGATGGTCCTCTAAATGATGGTGGATGTTGCATCATGAATATCTCCACTATAGACGTGTTCCTCTAGGGTTAAACTAGTTTTTATCGTGCATGTATACCACCACTATTTATAGCCTAATTCAACTGTTCCATTACTACAACAAATGCTCATTTCTGATTCCAACCATCTCGGGATACTGATTTGGATGATTTTTCTCCTCTGTATGCCCTATTTCCTCTATAGAAAACAATTTTGAAAAAATATATCTTAGTCGCAACAACATGGTAATCTCCAAATTCTACATCATTTCAATTTTACCATAATGTAAAAATCATTTATGGATATTCTATTAAAAAATTATAACTCCTAAAGTTATCTAAACTGGCCTATGATACCAACTATAAGGACCCGACCATAAATATTACATAATATTGAATTAAGTTAATAATTTACATTGAGGATCTATTCAGGTTTATAACTTTAGAGAATTATGTCATAACTTATACATAACAGCTTGAATATTAAATGTAGACACTTCTACTAATTATCCTTTTTTCATAAAATAAAAACTCTTAAAAACAATGAATCATGTTAAGTTACATGTTTTAAATGGAATGAATTTTTATTTGATCCCATAATTGACCCTATTCCACTTTATGTCCTGTGAAAAACATTTCAAAAACATGGGATGAGCATAAAAAGCTCAGTAAGGGATACATAAAGAATGAAAACTATTAGTTTCCAAAACAACATGTAAACCATGAATAATTTCTCATAATGTAATACTTTTCAACTTTATAAAGTATTAAACACTCTTCCCTAAATAAGATATCATTTCTTACCATTTTTTAACCAAAATATTACCATACAGTCGGCTTCCAAAAATCATTCATACAAATGGAATAGCCATATAACTGACTTCCATACCCAATGCATTTGAGGTTATAACATAACTACCCATACTTAGTTTATCAAAGAACTACCTATCATTTGGTTTATCACATAACAAACCATCATTGATTTACCACCTTACCACTCGTCAAATGTACAAGTACCATTATATAATCATAAAATATTGAAAATATCAACATTTCACTCATAACATCTAATTTGAAATCACAAGAAATAATTTCAAGATATTGAAATAATAAATCCTTTTCAAAAACCATTTTCAATATTAAAACACCCAAAAAGTGAATAAGGTATTTCTTTTCCTTTAAAAACATTAAGTCTTATAGAGGAATCCAAATAATTATTATGGCGGTAGAGAGGTCATTGCCACTACAAACAGTAAAAACATTCCTTTTTTCATTTAGTAAATTGTTTTTTAGATAACACATTCCCTTTGAATGAAAGTAAAAGTCAAATGGGTTTATTATACACCGTGTAAAATAAGGAGGTGTATATTATCAAAATATGCATCAATATAAGGAGATTGAGACGAAGTCCCTTACCTCAAGTCCGACTTGTCTCGTGTGTTCCTTGTTCTTCCTGAATAATAAACTTAAGTTAATTTATAATTGCTTCAAAAAAAATTCAAGTATATTATTCCTTTTATATCACTTATTACCTTGCTATAAAAATTAGTTAATTATTTGAGTTCATAATAGATATTTTTTCGATGTTCGGCACTTGAGTAAAAAATGAACTTCTTATAATTACAAATTGTCCATGTGGTCAAAATTACATTATCTCTAGAATAATATTCCTGATTTATATATCATATATATCATATATATTTAGTATATATTTATTTATAATAGTCTATATCATTTGGATATATGAAATGAAATGCACCGTTCATGGAGATGGTAAGGCGTACGTACGCTTGGACGCTACTTTAACTTCTTTTTCATATTTAAAGGAATGAAAAATAAATGATAAATAGGTATATTATAATTACAGTATAATAAATATGTTCTATATGTTACATAAGTTCATTAATTACATCCTTTATACATTACATGTATAGCATGAATGAGTCATATCACTTTGAGTGGGCGGTAGTCCGCACTTCTCAAATGCAATTATCGTATTTATACAACAAAAAAAGCATAATGTTATATTCTAAATTATAATTACATAAGAATATAGATAAAATTAATATCATAAATATCATATATAATTATAGTTCCATCATAATGGTCACTATAAGAGGTGTTATTAGAAGATTGAACAATGATCGTTTCGTGAGGCAGTAGTTCGCCATCCACAAAAACAGTTTGTTCTATGCCCATTAGACAGAGGTGTGTGTAAGTTTAGTTTGAATACATCACATAAAAACCCTAGTATATTAAATATACTGTTGTTTTTATAAAATAATTGAATAAATAGAGTGTAGGGGGTTTGAGAAGGAAAATAAAAGAAAGAAACTTGAGAGAAGACATTACCTCAAATCGGGTAACTCATTTTGATTTAAGCTTAAAGTCTTTTAATTGCCTTATTCCCAATGTAAGGATTATAGGAGGAAGAGAGGGATGTTGGGAGATTATTTGGGCAGAGTTTGTATCTGACAAGGTGACTTTAGATGTTTGAGTAAGGGTTAATGGTGGTGTCCTTTTATAAGAGGGGGAGGGGAAACTTAAGAAAGTTTGAAAGTATTATATCATTATTAAATGATTTTTAAATTCTAATAACACAAAAGTGATATATTTATTATTTCCGATGAGTATTCGTCGAAATAATGTCATCAATTTGGTTTTAAATAAGTTTATTTCAAAAAAGAAACCTTTTCTTTTAGCTTTAACCCTTAGTAAACTTATTTAACTTTTACTATGTCCTATTGTATATTCATAATATATGCTTACCATAGTTACTATAAAATACCAAGAGACCAAAAAATGGATCATTAATGATATTTGTAACATAATATATGTCATTTGGACGAATCTTATATTTTTTTGGACTATTATATCATTTAATAAAATTTTAATTTATTTAAAAACTCATTTATGTCAATTTATATACTATCCATATCATGAATTTTTAATAATCTATAACAACTTGATTAATTCAAAAAAACTTCACTAATTTAAAGATAAAAAGTCATAATTATATATAAAATTAGTGGATGGAATAAAAATATTCAAAATAAATTTATTTTAATATTTATAATCTCATTTATATAAATCATTCATTAATAAGGTAATCACTACATCACCATCATGTCATTAATAAATTTATTTATTTGAAGTCTATAAATTGTAAATAAAAAACCCTGATATAGGAAATATTTTTATATTAATAATTAATATTTATAGTCCAAGATATCACTTATATAACCCAATATAAATTTTTTTAGTAAAAGATACATGTTTAGGTTATATTTTCTTTAACTTTAAATTAAAACCAATTAAATGTCATTTTCACACACAAGTGGCTCCATGTGGTCCTCAAATCGACCCAAGGATGACCATCTTCGGAGATATCTCATACAATATGGTTATAACATGTTCTAGGGTAATTTAATATTATTATAATATTATTTTTTTACCCTTATTTACCAGATTTACCCTTTAACCATGGTAAATAAAATATTTACTGAAGTTACTATTCATAATGTATAAAAATAAAAGGTACCTATTTAAAAAAATTGTAACACCTGATCCCAAATATGGAATACATTTTCCTAAATTCAAAACTCAAAAGATGCTGAAATTTATTTAAAATTAATTCTTGTTGTATAAACCAAAAAAGTGTTTTTAAGAAGTAAGAACTACCCAAAGATTGACATGTGTTTATGTCCAATTGTAATGTGAAATTACTTATAATGACCAAATTTTGATTAAATTTTAAACATATAATCCAATTAAAATTTAAATACAATTAAAACTACAATATGTATATATAAATAAATTAGATTAAAAGACAGTTTTGAATTAAAATGCCGTATTTTTTACTATTTATTAAAAAATAAACTTTATCAAAAAAAATCCAAAAATTTACCCAAAGTATATTTTGATGTTTGGATTCTATATCAGAAGTTTATATTTCCAAATGAATCATATAAAATGAAAAAAATCATATTTAAAAATGGTTCACAATCAAAAGGGGTAAAACTACGTTTTAAATAATATTAGAGTATTTATGCATAAAATTGAATTTATTCTCATTTTAATCCTATAGATTTTATTAGATAAGTGTAAAAACATTTAACAAAAATGTTTAATAATATTATTGTTAGTTCTTTTCAATCCAAAAAATATAATGTCTTGGTGTTAACTACAATATAAAATAATAATATTATATTACTATTTTTCAGTATGGCACAATGTTGTGTGCAACATGAGATTTCCGGGAAACTCATTGTTGCGTGTCAGGTAAGCCATCGAAAATAGCTTCCAATTTAAATTAAAATTAATATTTAATTCACAAATATTAATAAATATGACAATTTCATATTCTTTAATTACCTGGGATGTGGCAGTTCCTTTGAAACTAGCTTGTTTATCGGGAAAGTTTTTTGAAAGATCCTTTTAAAACATGTAAATCCCCATAAAATAAGTAAGGATTAGATTTCTTAAACATATATAGAAAATTAACACTGAATTTATGAAGAGTATATAATAATAATTAATAACTTGATTTAGTTATGTAGAGAATATGAGTAACCTGAAAAAAATGGAGGTTCGGGTATAAAATCCTTTCCTTATATCCGAACGTGTTCTGCACTTGACCTTAACTTATGGATAATTAAATTAAATCTATTAATTAATTAATTAATTTATAACCTAATATAAATTTATTCCATTATTTATAGTTTTATTATGTTTATTTATGACCTTATCGATATGTTATATGATTGAATTTCGTCGTTCTGGAGTGTTTTTTTCCTTGATTTCATGGTCAGTTTTCTTGATTATAAGTAGTAGAGTTCATTTAAAATTGGTATAATTATACAAAATTGGAATTGAATGTTTTTAATGAGAATAAAGAAGTTTAAATGTGTGTATATATATATATATCATTTTATTATATATTATTAGGAAGAATCATTAGATGATACATTTAGTGATGATCATTTAGATTATTACAGCGGTAATTGATCATACCAAACTCGTTTTTATTATCACTTGGTATTATGTAAATATGTTACATAAAGAAAATAAAAAAGGTTATAATATTTATTTAAAAATATTTTTCTACCATAAATATTGTTTAATGAATAGCCTTGATGGAGAAATTGAATAATGAAACTTCCTCATCCATGAAGTTTGTAAATTAACACTTATCAGAAAATGATTTCTTTTTTAAAATTTAAAAAGAGAGAGTAAGGATATTTATGATGCTTATTACATTAACATGATATAATTCAAATTTATAAATGATAATAGAGTTATCATGATCATTTGGACTGAGTATATGAGGATATAATATTGAAAGAAAATAAAATAAAGTGGAATTAAATGAAAAAGGATGATGGTTTACCCATTGAAATATCTTCCTTGAGAACCTACTTAAGGGAGGGGATTTTGGTATTTTGGAAAGACCAAGAGCTCCTGGACATGGGGATAGTCTATGGAAGAGTATTGGGGTAGAACTTTAAAAATATTTAAGGATTAGAGGAGTGAGGAGAAGAGGGGGTGAGGGTGGCTTTTATAGTGGAGGAGAGGGTTGATTTTCGAATATTTTATTCATTATTTTATTATTTTGCTAAAAATAAGAAATAGTGTTAATTTTTGTGACCAAAAACAGTAATAAATGCATTTGAGTTCAAACCAAGTTTGATTAAATCATACATACATCAACTATGACTGAATAAATCATGTATTTAGCATTTATTGTTAATTATCGTATTTTACTATTCAAAAAAAAATCGAGTATTTTAGAAAAATACCAAAAAATTACTATAACCATTTTTTGACTTATATAATTCCAAAATAGACTCCATTTTTGAAAATAATTTTCTAAATATGTGAAATTTAATTTTTTTATTAAAATCATTATTTACTTTAAAAATACAAATTTGAAATTTAAAACTGATTTTATAATAATTTCAAAAATTAACTGATGTCCCATAAATTTATCCTAAAATTAGAAAAAAATGAAATATTTATTTAGGAATACATTTTATGAAAATGAATTTTATTTTAAATATTTTTTAATTTAAAAATGTAATTAAGTATTTATTACACACAAGAATATCAACACTTAATTATTAATTTTTAAAATATTCACTCCCATTTATAAGGTGCCTAAATTTTATTTCTACATACATGGTTGAGGTAACTCTTTATAATGGTAATATTAAAATTCATAAGGGTAAATTAATATTCATAAGGTCAAGTTATTATTCACCCAAAATGTAAGTGTATCCTATCAGACTCTAAATATCTTATTGATTGCAACCGTGTATATCTGTTTTTTGAAATTCAAAACACAGAAGTAGAAATATCATGTCTAACAACTATGTGATAACTATATTATATAATGAAAAAGTGTTTGTTTTAAGAGAATCAGTGTTTCATGCATTCTATATTAAGGTTTTTTGTAATTTCATAGGGCGATACATTCTTCTCACATTACAAAAATTTCATCTTTAAAATTACCTGAATGTTACCTCATAAAACAATTTGGGTAATTATTCATTATAAGATCCTCAGGCTCCCATGTTGCCTACTAAATTTTATGATTTCTCAAAATTACCTTACCAACTGATTCATCCAATTCCTCAACACCTATTATTTAGTATCTAGAATCCGGATAGGATCTTTTCAATATGATATGTCAGGTTCTAATTCTATATCTTTAAAAGTGATTACATGTTTGAGGTCTAACATGTACTTCCTTAACAGTTATATGTGGAACACATTCTATACTTTTTAAAGTATAGGTGGAATTGCAAATAGTAATCCACATCTCCAATTATCACCAAAATTTCAAATGTTCCAATGTACCTGTGGCCTAGTATCAATTTCTTCCCAAATATTATAACACCCTTCAATGAATATAATTTTAATAAAATGTGTTCTCACACATGAAATTAGAAATCATCCCATCAATTATCTACATAGCCCTTTTTCCTACTCTAGGATGCTTTGATATGGGTTTGAATAGTATTTTCTTTTATTGTTGCTTCCTCCACATGATCTGGGCCTACAAGATTTATTTCAACAACTTCATCCTAACATGTCGGTTTACGATATCTTTTTTCATACAAAGCTTCATTTGTTGCCATTTTAATAGTTGAATAGAAACTATTATTGTGGGAAAACTCCACCAGGGGTAAGTACTGATCCCACATACCTTGTAAATCAAGTGAGAATGATCTAAACATGTATTCTAATGTTTGGATCATCCTTTCTGATTGCTTATCAGTTTGAGGCTAATAAGAAGTACTCAATAAAAGCTTAGTATCAAAATATTTATGATGTCTTTTCTAGAATTTCGATTTAAATCATGGATCAAGATCAGAAAAAATTGAGTGAGGTTCTCTATGAAGTATCAAAACTTTGTTAATATAGAGTTGTTTAAGTCACTCTAGCGGAAAATCCTCCCTTATAGCGATGAAATGTGCATATTTGGTACGTAGATCAAAAGTCAACCATATTTCATCATTCTTCCGTTGAGTTTTTGGTAATACGGTGATGAAATCCTTACTGATGTCATCCTAGTTCCATGTTGTAATAGGAAGAGGTTTCATGACTCCTCTAGGATGTTGTCTTTTGGTCTTCACTTGCTGACAGACTAAACATCTTGATACATAATCAGCAATTTCTCGCTTTATGTTGTCCCACTAGAAATGCTCCTTCAAATATCTATACATCTTAGTGCTTCCAGGGTGTATATAGAAATTCATACTATTGGAATCATCCAATAACTCTATTTTTAGCTTGGGGATGGAGGGAACACATAACCTCCTCCCAAAGTTTAGAATAACATCCTCACACATGAATTCAACCAACTTCCTATCATTCACAGCTTTAATTTTCTTTTGAGGAATCACATCATCAGACGAAGAACATTTAATTCTTTCTAATAAAGATGGTTGGGATACCAATTGAAAAAGTGGTGATGTTTCACCTTCTTTAATAATTCCCATATCCATCCTCCTTATATCCATATATATGGGATCATTTTCAATTATCATTTTGTTTAAAACTCCATGATCCTTCCTACTCAATGCATCAGATACCTTATTTTCATTTCCTGTGTGTTAGTGTATAAAACAATCATAATACTTGAGTAGATTGAGCCATCGTTTTTCCCTCATGTTGATTTCTTTTTGTGAGAAGACATACGTAAATCCCTTGATATCCATATATATCTCACATATTTCTCTGTAGTGATAGTGTCTCAATATTTTTAGAGAAATGATAAAAACTGATAACTTAAGATCATGAGTTGGATGGTTATGTTCATGAATTTTTAACTGCATTGATACATAGGAAATAACTCTATCATTCTGAATAAGGACACACCCAAGTACTTTCATTGGGACATAAGTATAGATAACAAATCCACAATTCTACAATAGTAGAGTCAAGATTGGAGCATTCACTAATCTCCTATTCAATTCTTCAAAACATTCTTCACATTATTTTGTCCATACAAAATTAACACCGTTAAGAGTAATCTTGGTTAACGAGTTGGATAATCGGGAGAAGTTATTAATGAAATGATGAAAATAACATGCCAAACCAATAAAACTACGTACCATGGTAATGTTTGTTGGTGTAGGACAGTCTTGAAATTCCCTTTTCTTTATAGGATCCACTAAAATTCCATCCTTATAGAGAATATGACCCAGAAAAGAAACTACATAAAGCAATAATTCACCCATACTAAACATCCCATATAATTCGTTTCATCTTAGAGTCTTCAAAATAATGCACAAGTGATTCTAATGATATTAACATATTTTAGAGTATACTATGTTATCATCTATAAATACCACAAAAAATTCATTAAGATATTTATTAAAAAAACAACATTCATTAGATCCATGAAAATAGAGGGTGAATTTGTCAGTCCAAAAGGAATTACTATAAATATGTAATTCCCATAACTCATTAGAAATGATATTTTGAGAATATCTTCCTTCCTCACATGAAACCGATGATATCCAGATCAAAGGTGAATCTTTGAAAAATATTGGGCTCCATAAATTTGATCAAATTAATCATCAATGTTAGAAAGAAGATACTTGTTCTTTATCATAATAGCATTGATCTCCATGTATTCAATGCACAACCTCATAGATTCATCCTTCGTCTTAACAAAAAGAATAGGGGATCCCCATAGAGAAACAATAGGGTAGATAAATCCTTTATCATTCAATTAATATAGTTTTTTCTTTAGTTATACTAACTCCATAGTATCTATTTTATAAGGAGTATTTGATTTAGGCCTTGAATAAGGAATTAAATCAATAGTGAACTCAACTTCCCGCTCTAGAGGATATCTACGAAAATACGATAAAAGGACATCAATGAATTCAAGCGTAATAGGTACATCCTTAATTTGATGAAATTTTTCCTCACCCATATATATTGCATTCTCATCCTCCCTAAGAATTTCATTCAGTAGAGTTACTGGGGGTGGATTTAGATAAGAATTATAATGCAAGGTTTCTACTTTAAAGAAAATGGATTCTACATCATTCTCAAAAAAATTAGCCTTCTTATTCTAGAAATATATTCTTGTATAGTAGTTTAATATCAAATTCACATAAAAAATTATATCAAAGTCAACCATGGGTATGATGATAAGGTCAAAAACTAAAGTGTATTTGTGTGTCATAAGGGGGACTAATTGATACATATTTGTTGCAATGATACTTCCCTTTAGAGTTTTTAATAACAATTCCTTTATGAAATCAAATTAGACATGTCTAATTTTCATGTAAAACTGGAAATATATAAAAGAATGCGATGATCTAGAATCAAAAAAATAACTGGGTATGTTTGAGAAATGATTAATGTACCTACCACCACATCATTACGAACTTTAAACTCAGTGGTTGTGATCGCATAAGCCTGGCCTTGCTCCCTTTTCCTTCTCTAGGGAATGTTTCCCTGATGCTTAGGAAAATAATTTGCATTATGTCACATATCTTTTCAATTGTATCATTTAACATTGGTGGATTATTTATTTCTCTTACAATCATGAGATTGGTGGTATTTTCCTCCACACTTGTAACAAACACCCATACCCTTTAAGAATATATCAGGGTGTTTCTACCTACAATTATCATTTGATGGAAAATAAATTCATTCCTTATTCCCCTTTTCCTTATTTTTTTTCAGAGTGTCCAAAATCCATCTTCTTCTATTGCATTCTTTTAAATTAATAAGACTTAAATATTTTTTTCTATCTTGATAGAACCTTATATTATATCTTCGTATAATGAGAAACTTTGGGAGACTAGTGCCATTCAGAAAAATGGTTTTAAACCATTAATGAATCAATCGATCTTGCTTATTGGATTTTGTATGTAGTTCGTATCATGGATTCTTAACCTTGTGAAGTTATCTTCATACTTTGAAACATTCTTATCCTTTTTTCCACAGATTCAGAAACTGTATTTCCATATGTTCTCACTATTCATGAGGAAAGTATATTATAAGAATATTTCCTTAAAATCCATTGATTCCATATTTTAAATATCTTCCTCCTCCTTTTTGTTTTGAATCAAATACCACCATTGATCAACATATACCAATAGACTATAAAATTTCGTGAAAACAGTATCCCTTTCATTACTTTCCAAAAAGAGAAATATATTTTCTAAGAAACATATCCTCTATTCTGCTACAAATGGGTTTGTAGACTAATTAAACAATGGAGGCTATTTTCGCATAAAGTAATCTAATATAACTCCTCCACATTATGGATCAAGATGATCCATATGGGTAGGTTTATTATTCATAACCTAATTCTATTTTCCTGATATAGTTATAAGTTGTTTAGCACCAATAATAACATCATTACCCTATATAGGATGGTAATCCCTACACGGGATACACATGTTTATGAAGGTTACATTCCTTCCACTAGGTGTCATTCCTAAATAATGGGATACACTTGATTAGTTTATGAGTCATAATATATAATCTCAAATAGAAAAATACTTAACATAAATTTAAATCTTATGAATTGCTAATCTAACAATCATAAACATGGTTTATTTGATCAAAAATTTACTTTAAAATCATTCATAATGGGCTGTAAAGAAATTGTGAATTATCCTAAGCATATCCACTAGGAGTTTCAAACCATATGTGAAGTAAGGCCCATTATCATGTACCAGGGTACTCGACTCAAGCCCAAAACGCCTTGTTGAAGTTTTTACACCTAGGTACATTTGTGCCAGAATTATGTCAACTTGTAGTATCCAGAAATGGATGTATTTATAGGATGATTCGGAAAATTTATTCCTTTAAAAAATTATAGGATGTTCTTGTATGCTTGTCCTCAAAGTACACCTTAGGAATTTGTTCCCTAATCTACATTTTCTACATCTAGTTTCCAAGTTTTCTACTAAAATTCCTCTGATACCAACTGTAAATCCTCGACCCGAGTTGTTTAAAGCTAGGGAATTATTTTATTACGTTGTCATAATTAAAATAAATTCATATCCTAAAGTACCAAATAGTTAAGTAGGTTTGGAAGACTAGATACATACATAAGTTCAACATTACAACTTGAAATGAAATACAATAGAGTAGTTCCATTATTAACTTCAATAACTCTTAGATTATCCCAAAAAATTAATTCATAATACAATCATTCACATCTTGAGGAAATATTGAACAGAATAAAGGTGTGATATTAGATTCTTATTAAGGGTAAATAATACAGTTGAAGTAATCATAAACATAAACACTAGACATGATGTATAACTAAAAATACATGCCTTTAAAAATAAACTTGAGCATAATATGGAAAGAATAAAAACTGATTAAATAATGCCAAAAAAAACATGGATATTATAATAGTAAAATAATCACATGGACTATCAATATCTAGTTTCATAATGAGGGAATTCATAATTTCAGAAATCATAATCATTCTTTCAAGGCCTCATGCCAAGACCATACACAATGGGTAAAAACTCTGGCTAGTTTGTCTCATGAGACCTAATGATGCATCAAAGGGCTATAGCAAGCCCTAGATTTCATTTAATAATTACCATTAATTCCTCATTTAAATGAGAATAAACCTAATAAACATATAAATTTATATTGAAACTAACATATAAAATATAAATAACTTTCCCCAATCATTAAACGTAAATACTAACCATTCAGAGTAATATGGAGAATGGTATGAAGATAGCACATCCATAATAAAAAAATCATAAACCATTAAATAAAATATGGTAGACGATATCCAAAAATATTAATCACAATTAAATATAATAATCAACAATAGTTTTGAAATATAGGGAAATACTCTAATAAAATCATCGAGTAATACTTGATAGAAATACTATTTTTAATAAAAAGAAGAGTTCTTTTAAAAAAAATCCTTTTATAGAACCAGAATTGAACTAATATAGTTTTTTCATAATAGAATTAGTGGTTTTAGAGACTAATTGTGGCTTAAAAAATATTATAGTGTGAACTTCAAAATAGGTAAGAATTCGAGAAGTTCCTTTGAAAAGAGCTTGTCTATCGGGAAGAAGTTTTTATAGATCCTTTTAAAACATGAAACTCCACATAAAATAAAGAAGGATTCTATTTGGTACACATATATATAACATTAAAACATAATTAATGAGTATTATATAAGAATAATTAATAATTTCGTTGAGGTATATAGAGAATAAGAGTAACCCGGAAGAAAATGGAGGTTCAGGTAGAAAACACATACCTTATGTTTCAACATGTTCGGAACATGACATTAAATTTCTGAAAAATAAAATAAAATTCACTAATTATTTGACTAAAAACCTTATATACATGTATTTTATTAATTATAGCTTTATTAAATTAATTTATGGACTTATTGATAAGTTATATGATTGAAGTTCATTGTTCAGGAGTGTTCATTTCCTTGATTACATAATCGGTTTTATTGATTATAAGTAATGGAGTTCATTTAAAACTGGTATAATTCTATAGAATTGGAATTGAATGTTGTTAATGATAATCAATAAGTCAAAATGGTTATATATATAATTTGGGTATATATATTTAGGAATAATAATTAGATAATACATTTAGTGACAATCGTTTAGATTATTACAACAATTATTTATCATAACGAACTCATTTTGTATTATCGCTTTGTATTATGTAAATATGTTACGTATAAAACATAAAAAGGTTGTAATATTCATTTTACAATCTATTTCAACCATTAAAATGGTTTAATGAATAGCCTTTAAAGATAAATTTAAGAATGAAACTTTGTCGTCCATGAAGGTTGTAAATCGACACTTCTCGGATGATGATTTCATTTTTAAAATATAAAGAGAGAGAGAGAGAGTAATGATATTGATGATTGTTATTCAATTAATATGATATAATTAAAGTATAAAAACGATAAAATAGTTGTTAGGATCATTTATATAGAAGAGGTGAGGATCGAATAATAAAAGAGAATAAAATGAACTGAAATTAATTGAAAAACGAATAGGGTTTACCTCTTGAAATATCCTCCTTGAGAACCTCCTTAAGGGAAGAGATTCTAGTATCTTGGAAATACCAAGAGATCGTTGACATAGGGATATTATATGGAAGAGTATTTGGGCATAACTTTTAGAATCTTAAATCCTTATAGGAGCAAGGAGAAAAGGGGCGAGGGTGGCTTTTATAGTGGAGGAGAGAGAATATTTTTTAATATCTTAATCATTATTATATTATTTTTCTCAAGAAAAATAATAGTATTGATTCTTATAACCATAATTAGTAATAATTGCATTTTGTTTCTAAATAAATTCTCTGAAATCATCCATACATCACCTATGACTCAATAAATCATATATTTAGCATTTATTGTTAATTACTGTATTTTACTATTCACAAAAAATTCAAGTATTTTAGAAAAATCACAAAAATTCACCATAACCATTTTTCTATGCATAGAATTAAAAAACTGAATCCATTTTATAAAAATAATATTCTAAATATGTGAAATATAAATTTTAAATAAAATTATTATTTACTTGAAAAATACAGATTTTAAATTTAAAACTGAGTTTATAATACTTTCAAAAATTAACTGAGGTCTCATAAAATTATCCAAAATTCATATAAAAAAATATATTTATTTTAGAATAAATTTCATGAAAATAAATTTTATTTTAAATAAATTTATTAATTTAAAATTGTAATTAAATATTTATTACTCACAATAATATCAAAATGTAATTATTAATTTTTAGAATATTCAATATCATTTATAAGGTTCCTAACTTTTATTTCAAATTACATGGGTGAATTAACTCTTCATAAGGTTAATATTACTATTCATAAGGGTACTTTACTTTTCATAATGGTTAGATTACTATTCACTAAAATTTTAAGTTGATCACATCTGACTTTAAATATCTTAATAATAGCAATCATGTATGTCCATTCTTCTATATGAAATTTATTTGTAATTACTTGGGGTGATACATATGTTGTGTGTTTCCCTTATGTATTTATGGGTGTATTTACCCTATTACATACAAAAAAGGACTGATCTTTGGGTTCATTGACAGAGGGGGAGAAATTTTAGCCATTAAAAGGGAGAAAATATTTTATTCAAGACACAAGGAGAAGCTGACAGGTGGAGCAGTGGGATATGGGGTGCAGCGAGATAGAGGGAGTACTAAATATGATGATGCATGAATTGATCGATCAACGGTTACATATCATGATATATGAGGTTCAATATGAAAGTTGAAGAGTGGTTTTGTAATGGAAGTGATTCATTTATGAACATTGTATTATACTCTTATTTCTCACACCAAGCATAGCTCATGTGATCTTAGAGTGTGTGCTGAGTAATTATTTTATCACTATCTAAATCGCATGAATTGAATGGTGGTAGAAGATGATTGAAGCTATAAAGAGTTATCAAATTATGAAATAGTTTTCAATAAACCCAAAGGTGGATATTGTTGGGAAAAATCCCTCTAGCTAATATTGTAGCATTGTTGGGTTGATTGTTTTTGTTGAAAAAGTGGGTTTCCTTGGTAATTTTTAGAGTCCAGAGAGTTTTTTGAAAATATATGTTGAAAAATAACCCTGAAAAAGGGATGGATGATCTGGAGGTGGTACAAAAAGAATGTATACAAGGTGGAACTATTATTTAATGTTTTCCAAATTTTTGGTTCAAAAAATTGGAGAATGGAGAAAAGTGATTTTGGAAAAGGTGGTTGTGCACCTATGTTAAGGAGGATTAGAAAGTTGAATTCTCGGAATTTTTCAAGATTATATCTTCAAAATATTTCATAGGAAAAAAGGTGGTGCAAGTTTTGGAGTGGCACACAAGGTGAGTTGCACAATAGAGGCTTGGGTGAATGGACTAGCGCGTATGGGGGAAAGTTATGCATCATGTGCTTAGGGTCACCAAAATTACTATAAATATATGGATACCCCCTAATCTCATATAATCTCAACACTTAGAGAAAATTTTATCACTTTTTCACAATTTGGGAGGTCGCGCAAGTAGTGAGTTATTCATAAGTTTCACACCAGTTGGTAGTTGCACTCTAATAGTAAGTTGGGCATAAAAGCATGTGTGTCACAAAAGTAGTGGGTATAATAAGGTTTTGTCATGAAAGTTTCAAGTAGTGTGCAAGTTTTATTTTCAATGACAAAGATAAAACTTGTGTTTCATGCTTAAAGCAGTGTGCAAGTCAACCTAGGGTTGCACGAAAGTTGGAAGTTGCCTAGTACACCTGTGGTTAAGCTATATTCATCAGTGGATTAAAGTGGGACATCAATAGAGCATCTATATACAGTAGATGATGCATTAATTTTTGATAATGAAGGGACATAAATGTCTATAAACTGTCAATGGATCTTATGATGAAGCATTGAGCACACTTCAGTTGAGATAGAAGTGAGCATTAATTTTCGGATTGGTTGTAAACCAGGAGGGACAGTGTGCCCACTCTGAACATTGTAAACAATAGTTCACTTTTAGTGAATTTTTTATGTTTTAAAATTTACACTGTATACTACTTGGATGTATCTCAATGATGGTGAACCAAGTAAATTTTTTTGTGTCTTATGCATGCTTTAATTTCTATTCATACATTTCTATGGGAAATAGAGAGAAGAGAGTTTTGTTTAGAAATGAAACAAGATCAAAAGGGGGAAGTCGTTTTAATTTATTATACCCTGATTCAGCCCCCTCTCTGGATATTTTACATAGTGGAACTAAAAAAGTGAAAGAAACCAGGAATCCCAAACAAAGATCACCATGCATAGATAAATTAAATACATATTCTAGAAATGAAGAATACTGTAAACATGCATACCTTACACTGAAGTAATTGTTTCTTCCTCTTCTATGCTTTATGAAGATCTCCAAGTAATAATTAGATGATATTTCCCTTAATGTTGTATCCCTAGGTTTTACTTGAATCATCTGTTTCATGGATGAGACTCCCCTTCTGGACACTGTGTTCTAGCACATCATGTGTAAAGAAGGAAGCAGACAAATCTATTGGGAATGATGGAGTTTTGGATGAATTTTCTACAACAATGAAAATTATCATCACATGGTAGGTATATTTAAAATGCCTTGAGAATTATATTTATAAGTTTATGAATCAACTCATGAATCATATCATGTGATTTAATGTTTCATCTAACACATGCATCACATGCAGGATTTATCTCCCTTTCATTGAAAATATTATTAAAATTCTTTAAACGATAACTACCATGGGATGAATTATTCAAATGTTAACTATTAATGTTCAATTTTTCTATGATCTAATGTGGTATAATAATGTATTTTATACAATATAAAAGTTGTATACTATGAATTAAGCATATATTCAACTTGTGAAATCACTCAATCATACCTTATGATTGAGATGAAAATTGAAGGTATTGGAATTTCCATGCCTTTCAAATACCCCACTCACATCTTCTGATTGAGAGGGAAGTTTTCATGAAATAAATGGAATGCAATCACTCATTTCAAAACCTTGTGATATTATAAATCATTAAATCTAGTACAATATATTGTATCATATTCAAAAGTATTTAGGGTATGCCAACTCCTTCCATCACAATATGAGATAAAGGTATTGGTTGGAGTTCCTAAAAGACTATAACTTAGAGATTTCATATACTCTGGGGAAGGGTAACATGGTGTATCTTTTCTTTTTCAAGAGTTAACATTCTTATATTTTAGGGTATTTTTATGATTATTTGACCCAATTTTAGTTTTCCATAGTGGAAGAGGGAGAAATGTCTTGTCTTTGATCGATGATAGTGTCCACTCTACTTTTTTGTTTGTGAAGGAGGAATAATTTAGAGACATCAATTGTAAGGTTTTTCATGATTGGATATTATTTAGTGAAGCATGATATGAATATTTTATTGTTAGGGAGAATCTAATCCCATTTTGAGGATGTAAAATGGTTCCAGTCATGCCATGCGAGGACATATTCGGGGATATCCATACTTCACCATTAGTGGCACATCATGGGGTGATAAAGATACTCCATGACCTTATGTGTTAGTTATATAGGGTTGGTATAAAATTAAGTGGTGTTGAGTTTATCTCATAGTGCCTCACATTTTAGTAAGTGAAGGTGAAACACTAGGTCCCAAAATGCTTGGTCCACCCCTTGAGGTTCTAAAGTGGAAGTGGATAGAAATATTCATGAACTTAATTACATGGATTACATGGTTAGTGAGTGGTCACAATTCAATATGGTAGATCATCAACAACCATACCAAGTTATCCAACTTCCATGCTATTTGGAAGAATAGTTGATTGGAGAGCTTGGGATGCTTGTATGTGGGGGTGATCATACAAATTTAAGTGATACTCTCAAAGATCATTTTTTACTGAGATACTTGATTTATGTCCTAATTGTAGATGATATTGAAGGAGGAATTTAGGACTTAATTACAGATGGTTATATTGTTTCACCCTCATAATGATGACTAGATCGAGGTGACTATTCTGGTTCTTATGGATTTGTTGAGGGACTACATGTTGGATTTTGACTAGAGTTGAGAGGATCACATAACTTTAGTGGATTTCATGAACAAAAACACTTTCCACTCCACAATTATAATGGAACCTTTCAAGGACCTTCATGGGAGACCTCATAGGTCACCTGTATTCTTGGAAGAGGTAGGGGAGTCATCACAATTGGGGTTTTAATTTGTATGGGTGATAATGGAGAAAGTGCAGGTGATCTAGAAAAAAATAATGAATGATCAAAGCCTTCAATAATCCTACATAGACTAATGTTGTAGGATTTTAGAGTTTTAATAGGGACACCATGTGTTCTTGAAGGTCTCATCATGGTGTTGTTTTTAGAGAAATGATAAGAGGGGAAAGTTGGCCTTGAGATTCATCAGTCCATTCCAAATCTTATATGGGAGGAGGGAAAGGTTACTTATCGTATATAGTTTCCCCTTATGTTTTATTAGTTGAATAAGTTATTTTATGATTCATGTTTGAGGATATATATGCATGAACAATCATATGTCATTGATTGAGGTTAGCTGGACATCAAGGTAAAATCCACCTTCATGGACTACCCATTGGAGATCAAGGACCAACATGGATAGACTCTTCATGAATGAACTATTTTAATAGTGCATGTCCTTTGGCATTATGTGAATTTTTAGGATATATAATTCATGTATGAGAACCATATGTGGGCTCAATAACCTCTCCTTTTTGAGTAGGTGGTACTTTTGCTGGGGAAAACCTTGGAGGTGGAGAGGATCTAATTACACTAATTCTATTATTTCATATTTTATAATATTTTGAATTATAGTTTTGAGGATGAAAAATAAGATATTTATTCAATTTTGGTGTCATTGGTATTCATAAAAAAAATATAATATATTACAAATAATAGATTATTTTAATATATCATGTGTGAATTCCTGTGAATAATGTTTCCCTCAAAATCATTGCATTATATGAGAATTTTGACACCACCTCAGAGTTTATTAAGGTTGGTTTTACCTAAGATAATTATTATTTTATATTTATTAATATTTTCCTAGGAAAAAAAGGTGTCAGGTGTTTTAATTAAACACCATAAAACCTAGATTTTATCTATCCAAACCCATTTTCTCTAATTATATGTTTACAATCCATAATATATAGAACTATAGAGGGAGATATGGTAAAACATATATGGAGATCCAAAGTTCTATAGGGATGAATATTTAGATTCTTCATTAGGGAATTTCCAATGACACCTGACAGAGATGCGATCATCACCGATTAATGATCCAAATTTGAGGTAGAGATCACTATTTTGAATGTACACTCTAATCTCCATGATAATTGATTTATATTATTATACTAAATCCTATTTGTGGTTTTAGAACCTCAATTTTGATATTTTTCATTCCTACTATTATTTTTCCCTAATTGCGATGTATAAAATTCCTAGGGATGAATTTTTATACTATAACACTTTTCCATGTGCACTCATTCTTGGTGGTTATTCTATGAATGGGATATGGGTTTTCCCCTTTTCATTTTCTTCATCATTTCTCACAGATCTAAGATGAGGTATTTTGAAGTGTTCATGTTGGTGATGACTTGTAAGGGATAAATATCCCTAGATATATGGAATAATGGTTTTTAAGGCCACATATTTGGGAACAACAGAATGGATTAATGAAGGCTATCAATAGTTGTATCTGATAGTGGTGCAAAGAAGGTCACCACTGAAGGAAGCCATGCTGGTGCTAGGGGAATAGTTGTTGAATTATATGGTGGACTATGATAGTGAAGTGGGATTATAGATAAAGGTTATATTAGGAACATAATTTGTTTTATTAGAATCTATAATAAAGTGAACCACAACTATTCCCACAATGTGTCACGACACGAGGTAAGCCTACCAAGAAAATCGGGAAGGCATGTTGGGTCAAGTCCTCTTGACCCAATCTAGGAGGTTCACATAGTACATAGGGATTCCATGTACCTACAAGCCAAGGGTTCCCTCCCCCACTACCATATTTCCACATGGAACACTTAATGGCTATGATATGGTGCATAATATTACCTAAGTGGAATTTTTCATATTTTTCTAACTGTATGTCGATTTTGACAAAATGAAAAGACTATATTGAGAATTTTTCCATATAGATCAAAATTATACATTATATTTATTTATTTGAGACTATTTGTGATTCATGATATGTAGTTTAATGATTTTACTCCATAAATATGAGAATGAGGGTTGGGCGTGGTGATCAGAGGTTTTAGCGCATATGATTCTAGTGTGGTGATGAGGTTTTTAGTTGTATGGTTCATGTTCTTGGGGATTCATGTTATTTCCTCTTTTAATTGTTCTATGAAGAGATATACCTTTTTCCTATATCTTGGGTTCTTTTTAAATTATATGTCATGTTTTTAAGGGGCATTCATTCTTCCTAGTATTAACGTTTTGGGGTGACTAGTTTTTATTACTATTCATTTTTGTTTTTTGGAGTATAATACCGGGTATGTATATAATATATCCTACAAGGGTATCTTCACCCATGATAGATAGTTCAGCAGTGACCTTGGTGGGTATGGTTTTGGTGGAGCTTAGTGGTACTTGGAGGTGTTAGCAAGAAACAAAATTCATGTCTAGAACTTGTTTATTGTGAGGTCCTCTCCACCTCAGCTATTTAAGTTGGATTCTCCTTTAGTTTTTTGGGTTTATATCCTGAAAATTTTCCTTATGGATTATATAATGCTTTATCATCATGGATTTTAGTGTTTGTTGTATACATTATATATATAGAAGTAACTTTTTTTATTATCTTTTATGCATTTTTATGTCTTTATTGTAGGTGTGTATTTTTTATAGTTTAATTTGTATAAGTATTCCTATAATGTGTGATATTACTTGTTGGTGCTAGTCACCAGCCCTTGGAATATTAAATATTGGCCTTGGGTGGAACCCTCTTCTTACTACTACACATGAGGGTTCCCTGTTGGTTAGATTATGTTAGTGTTCATTAAGACTTATTTAATTCTAGTTAAAGTACTTGGTTAGAATATATGGATTGAAATACTACACTAGAGAGTGTATATAAACAATATCATGGCTAATAATTATTTTGATAAAATAAAGATAATAGAATAAAATAATATTGTGGTAGATTTATCTTTTTATCTCTTAATAAATGTTATTAAGTTTGGTCAATTTGTCTTCTTCATAATCCTAAATCTTCTATTTGAATTCAATGAACTAAATAACTTGTTATAACTTATGATATATAAATGTATAGAATATTGGAATAAATTAAATTATTGTCTTATTAGTTTATAATTAGATTTTATTTGTGGAATATAGTATAATAGAATGTCGGAAGAGGTTTTTTGATAATATGATGAATTTTGAAGATGTATTAATTGAGATCAACTTACCATGTTATGTTATAGTGAGTATTGAAGATTTATATTCTATAATGATTATGATGGATAAAGGTGGACATTATTGACAAACCACATTGCAGTTAACTAAACCATTGTTTGGGGATCAAATTATAGTCATGGTTGTAGTAATGTTTATGAGGATGTTTGGTAGTGTTGATGAATTCCAATAAATTATAAAGAAAAATATGTCATGGTCAAGATAAAATAGAATAATTTTTTTTCACAATACATATTTGAAATGTGATGTGATAGAAATCAATTTATATTTTATAATTATTTTTTTAAGTTTATAAAATTTGGGTTTTTGGAGATAACCAAATCATGAAGAAAATTAATGGTTATCTGAAGTTGAAGTCTTGATTATTTACTGAAAAAAATAATTCCATTGTAATAATTGTTCCATTATATGTTTATAGTCATATATGAAATATGAGAAGATAGAAATAGGTAGTTTTTACAATGAATATGGATTTCAAATCATAGTTTTTCATGTAAATTCATTGATTATGAAACTGTATCACAGTTCAGGTAAAAAAATCATGGTTTTGAGGATGTATGTATGAATTTTAAATTTAAATATTATTTCAAATATAGAAAATTATAGTGTATATTTGGGATATTTGGTTAAAAATATATGGATAGTTCTTATGAATGTGTGTAACAGATTGATATGTGACTTTAGCGAATATAATGGGTATATTTATTTGATGATATTAATGGTATATAAAAAGAGGAATATGGTATTCATTGAAGGATAGTGAATATATTAAATATTTTGGATATTTGGAGAGAGATGATATTATAGTGTTGTATATCCTATTTTAATTGAAAATCTCTTGGAATATGAATAGATGGACTTATAGAGAAATACCTACATCAGTTTGCTATATTGATCGTACAATGATAAATTCATTTCAATATATTATGTTGTAATTTCTTATTGTACTTCTCTTAAAGTAGTGTATAGATACATGAGAAGAGGAATTTATCCTTGGACTAGGCAGTGAAACAATCCTAATTATATTTTATTTACATAATTGTGTGTTTGTTAATTTTCATATACTAATACATTATCAGTTATATTATCCTTATACATATCTCATTTGGGTGAACCAAGTAAAATATCCATGTCATCATGCTTTACATTTTTAACTTGGGTAAAATAATTAGTTTAGTTTTAGTTATATACGATTTAATTATTTCTAATATTGGAATAATATCCATTTTGGAAGAAAAGTGGTTCTCCCTAATTTACCCCAAGAGTGTTTGGGACCATAATGGTTACAACGAGTGGTATCAAAGATAAATGGTTCCATCTAATCAAAAAAATTCAATTAAAGTTTGACCTACAAACCATTTTCTACACAAACATACTTCCAATTTTTAGTACCATAATGGTTACAAAAAGTGGTACCAAAGCCAAAGGGTTTAACCTAATGAACATATCTGATAGAATATTCAATATACAAAACATTTTCATCATAAAAGTTCTAATGCTTGATGGGTATAACTATCAATAATGGTAAAACCAAATGAGATATTGTCAATAATATATTGGACTATAAAATTTATCTATTTTTATCCATGGAATCTAGAACAATTATCATATGGATATATCATTGAATGAATCTATTTTTTATTTTAATTTTTGATATAGTGGTACAGAATTCTATATCTAAATCACTCTTAAATAAAATCAATATGAAGGTGATTAGTTTTACTTCAAATCATTATGGGTTAAATTTTAGAATATTTATAAATTGTGTAAAAGGTAAATAAGTCTAATATTTTGGTTATTCATAACAAATATAATGACTTAAAAACGTTTTATAATGAAGGTATTGATTTTTTCTCAAATAAAACCATCTAAATAGTTGGAACAACATGATCAATTATAGAAGAGACCCATGATGTAGAAATTTTAATAAATATTCTAAAAAGGATTCCACTTTTATACAATCTAAAGGTATGAACACTTGAAAAATACTATATTTCTTAATTATCTCTTAGTAGTCTATAGTGTAGCTTGGTGAAATAAAATATTAGGCTAAAGTCAACAATAATTAAAAGATAATAATCCCATGAAATGGATTTATATAGGATGGAGAATATTGATCTTAATCCTGATAAAGGTGGGGAAGATATTATTAATGAATTAATATCTATTTTGGATAAAAAACTAAAATGAGGGTAAAAGAAAACTACAATTGTTTTTATTAAAATATTGAAAAAATTTCTATATAAAATTAATATGTCCAATAAGATAAGATATATAATAATGTAGATTGATTTATTATAAAATTTTTAATGTAAGTTCCCTCACAGAATATATTACAAATAATTTTTTAAAAATCAATCAATTTTTTTTTAATTCAAGTGCTTTAAAATCAATGGGGAAGACAATGATAAACCCTATATTGAAAAAAAATGAAACAAAAGTGAAATATTATTTGGAAGATATGATGATGAAAATAAATGATGAAGATTAAATGGAAAAAAATGTTAATCAACTGGAAGGTGTAGTTGATCTCAAGATGGAGATTCAAGGAACATTAAAGGATATATATATTAAAAGTATAAAATAATATGATATTATATATTTTAAATAAAATCTTTTGATCATTTGGATTATATTAATGTAAAAAATATCTTATTTAGACTATTTTATAGAAGAGAAATTATTTTCATAAAACAATAAATAGAAATTATGAAGATGAAAGTTGAAGAACAAGAAAAGGAAATGGATAATCTTAATGATTGTATCAAAAAATGGGGAAAATTATTGAATCAATTGAATAAGAATAGGTCACCTTTGATAACATTGAATATAATTTAAAGGATAAAAAATATAATAAGAGGTGAAATTTAAGGATATTTTGTAATGAGGTTTTCAAATAAAAATCAAATAAGTCCCCAATAAATATTTACGAGTGTTTGAGAAAAAAATTACTTATTAAATAGGTTTGAGTAAAATTAGATGTTAAGGTGATTAATAAAAATATAAAATAGTGGATATAAATCCAGAAAATGAAACAATGAAAAAAAGAAAAATGTTAGAGGAAACTCTCAAACCAAAACACTAAGATTAATTTAAAAAACTAAATGATAATCAATATAAATATAGAATTGAAATTAAAATCAATTATCATTGATATAATGTCAATGTTTTGGGCTGTTTTTACCATAAAATTATCTTTCTTAATGAGTTAATGAGTTTTTAATGAGGTTAATCACCCAGGAGAAAGCAAGGAAAGATTAGAACACATCCCACATAATTAAGGAAAATTATTTCAATGGGTATTTTTATTATTTTATTAATTTTAAACATAAATATTTTGATTATAAGAAAAGGAAATGAAAAATAGACTACCTAAAACCCCTAATAATTTTCAAAATGTAATACATGAACACTTTTACATTAATGAATATTTTTCCCAGTGTGAAGTGGAATAATATTTTTTCACTATACATGCTATAAAAAATAACGAGATACCTAAATTTTTCTTAAATAAATTGAAAATCAATTGGATGAAAAAAATATGAATGAGAAGGAAATATTTAAAGATATCAATTTACAAGAATTTAAAAATTACAACTTCTGGATACTTAATAATGGATGATCATACTACATGATGAAAAATATGATTTCATTGAAGAATATGAATAACGATTCAAATGAAAATATTTTATTCACTAATGATAGTGAATTAAATATTAAGGGAAATAATAAAATGAGGATTTTCAGAGAATATTTTAATACATATATATATATATATATATATATGTATATGTATATGTATACTCTTTATATATGGACCTTATCAAAACTTATTGAGGTGAGTAAACTTTTTGAATTTAGGCTCAAAGTTATATTCAATATGAGTTATTTCTTAATCAAAATAATATATGGTATTGCTTTGAAACAAGTAATAAAGATTAATGAATATATTTATCATATATATTCAAAATAAAATCCATATTACCTCATGAAGGAAGAAGAAAATAACCTATGGAATTGGAGTATTTAACATATTCACTAAAAAATTATAGAAAATATTTTAAATAATAAATAAATTATCAATATTATTAATATGAGTAAGGGAAGAGTGAAAATATTTGATGCTTGTAAGAGAGGGAAGATGGTTTGAAATCCTTAAAATAAAAAGAAAAATATATCTTCTCACTTTCTTGATTTGGTACATAATAATTTATGTGGCCCCTTGAGGCATAATAAGTCAAATGTATAAAGATATTTCATTTTTTTATGATCATTGAATAATTTATTAAATAATGTTTATGTAATGAGAGGAAAAGGTGATGTATTTTTTCAAAAGGTTACCATAAGTGAGATAAAAATGAAACTAGAAGGATGATAAAAAATATATGATCACATAATAGTATAGATTTAAACTCTATTAAGGTTTTGAAATACAAGGATAAGTATAAAATCATACATGATGTATAATTGAGAAGAACTATATAAAAAAACATAGTAGTTTAAAGAAGGAATGGCATTGTGAAAAATATTATAAAGAAACTTGTTATTGAAAATGATATACCAAGAAGTTGTTTGAAGGAAGTGTTGAATTTTGGGGTTTACACTAAAAAAAGTATTTTATAAGTATTAGGGAGAATTTTATACCATAACAGATGCTGTATTGAAGGAAATTTTCTCTAAATTATTTTAGATATTTTTGGGATCTAGTGTTACGCTATGAAAAAAGATGAAACAGAATGGAAATATAGAGATGAAATAGATGAAGACATAATCCTTAGTTATTAAACTAAGAGTAATTATTAAAACTGTTTTATTAAGAGAATAAATAAAATAATTGAGAATATTGGTGTGAATGTGATTTAATAATTTTTTAAAATAAACCAATAATTGAAAATCAGGATGAAATCTATGGGGAAAAATGATCATGAATTAATTCCCATAAAACATTAATGTATACCACATGATTAATATTCCAATGTTGAATTTGGTGAGGAATATATAGTTCAGTTGATCCATTTAACAACATTGAGGAAAATAGAAGGGTCTAAAATAGATTAATCCAATATTATTGGTGACAAAATAGCATGGACACAGATTCAATAAATGAGAAATATTAATTAACTTTTTTTCAAGTGTATCAAAAATATTTTAAAAAATAAGTGACTAATTGTCACAAACCAAACCAAGATATCTAGAGTTGATACCTGATATGAAATATGATTAGGCCTAAATTTAATTCCTAATCACTACATGTAGACAACTAATGTCAGTGAAATAATAAAATATTTTTCAGAATGATAACACACGTGATAATTAATAAACAAGTAGTGAAATCCTATCAAGAATGTAACATGGTACATCCATATGTTAGAAATCCTTGTGAAATAAAATAAAAAAAATTATGTTTAGAATAAACAAAAAATGGAATAACTCAAAACAAATACCCAAATGACTTTAAAAAACATAAAAAACATACAAAAAATATTAATAAATCTCCCTAAAATACCATAAATCTGAAGTGGATGATATATACTCTATAAAACATAAAAAAACTGAATCCCAAAATACCAAACTGATAGTATCCTTTGGACCCATGTTCTCCCTCTAATATCATTATCATGACCCAATCTATGAAAAACCAAGGGTAATGAATCCTGAAGGAATAATTGCTCAAGAACCCAAACTTGAACATGAAAAAGCCACCAAGTATACAGACACAGAGTGGTATAAGAAGAATGTGAGAAAAATAGACCTATATGTTTCCAACAAGAAAATATTCTATGTGATTCCTTTTAGAGTTCACTTCATTATTATTATTTTGAAATATGGTTTATGAAAATTTTACCTTCTTTACATCTAAGGAAAATAACATATAACACCCCTATATTTTGGAATATACATCCATAAAAAAAATAATTTTTTCAAAAGCTTTCTCCACAAGAAACACTAAAATAAAATAAACTAAGTCATTTTAGATTAATATTATTATGAAATATATAAGAAAAATAGAAAAAATATGGTAAATAAAATTATATTAATCATCAAAAAATTATTACATTTAGAGGGTAAATAATAAATTAGATTTAATGAGTTGTTATTTCTCAAACAAATATTTTAAAAGTATTATATATTTTACCCAAATAATTAAATCATCCAATATTAAATTATAATATATAGTATTTTATAAAATGAACTAATACATTACCATTATTAAAATTATAAATTGATATGAAATAAAATTATAAAAACACAAAGTTTAGAAACATTATTTTTCAAAAAAAAATTTACTTTATATTTTCCATTTTTAATTAACAAATAAATTTTATAATTTTATAATTTGAATTAGATACAAATAAATTCATATTTTTATTTATAATCTCAAAATTATCTTTTTATTATTTTTAAAAAAATTAATTTTTGTGTGAATAGTGAAAAAATAGAGTTTTTTTAAAATATAGTGGGTTTTATGACATAACTTGTATATAAGAATAACCTAAAACTTATGAAACCTCTTTATTTACCAAATATATTTCTTATAATTAACATTATTAATTTTAAAATATTATTCATTAATTATGAATCTATAGTATATATTTTAGAACACAAGTAATATTTCCTCAAAAATAATTTTAATACATTATATATTAGACTTTTAAAATTTATTTCTATAAATTTTCTTAATTGAATAAAATGAAATTAATTACACATTTAAAATCATTTATTTAAAATTATATAATAAGAACCACTTCAGTTTTAGTCATAAATATTAAGTTACCTTAGGTAAAAACTAATTTCTATGGTAAAAGCTTTAATGGAGAAATCATGTTAAAGAAATATTTCTAATTGAGGGTTTGAGGTGTGTATTGACCTTATATATTAACCAAAACATTATTTATGATTTTTTTACACATTCATTGAGAATGAATTCCCATTATTTAAATGTTTTTTGTATTTATAAAAATTTCATCCATTTTCACTTATAAAAGGTGCACTACTCTTATCATTTCACCTCACACCAAAACCCCTTAAGTTCAGACTAAAATCTACAAAAAACAAATTTAAATACTCATAGACACATTAAATAAGTTTTTTTATTCTAAAAATTCTATATCTAAAAGTTTTAAACTCCTTTAAAAAATAGATAGTCTAAGTAGTTAGTCATATATTTCTAACTTATCCTCCCTATAACCTATTTCTATATGTGCTTTACTTCTTATTGAAATTTATTTTCACCATATTATAATGATAAAATCAATATCATTATTATACTGGAATGTTTTTTTAATGATGGTATAATCATTAAACACCATGTCTTTTTCTGTTATGAAAAATGAAAATGTGAATCATGCGTTGTGCAGACTACCACCTCCATGACACAACATGTTTAATTTTCCTTAACCTCTATATAATGATTGTATAAATAGGGAAATTAATATATTACTATGATATTTATGAAATATTTTTTATCCTTAAATTATAAACCACATTAATATTTTCCCCTATTATATAAAAAATGAAATCATCTTCCATGCGTACATATAGACTATCGCTGCCTCCATGGAACGACAAATTTTAATTTTTCATTTAATCACTGCATTCAAGTATGGTCAAGAGAATGGTTTAAAAATATTAATACGATTTTTTTAATATTAATAAGTTTCTGGTAATACTAATTTAATATAGTCTTTAACATATGAATGGTAAACAATTTTTATAAAATTAATTATCTTAAATAAGAAAACTAAAAAAATAGAATTCATATTTTATAATATTTTCATATCTATTAATTATAATTATAATTTCTTAAAATTATAATTTCACACACTTATAAACACTAAATATGATCATTATTATTATGGTATAATGATATTTTAAATAAATCACCCCGTAATCATCCATTAATCATAGTATGATTAGGTTTGGGTCGATCTGACCACCTACTTGAACAAAACCAAAAAAAATATCAATGAAGACTATGAAAACATAATTAATGGTATAATATGTTATAAATATTTAAATAATATTTTTTTCTAATAGATACAAAAATATTTAACTCAATAATTAAAAAACATGCTTCACTCGTTAAGAAAATAACCAATGTGTGCTTATTGTTGATTTCATCTTCAAGGATAAAGAATGAGAAACTCATAAAAAAGTGAAAATTAATTAATAATTATAATTCATCAAATATAGTAACTTTAATAAAATTTAAATGATTAACTTTAGGAGATAAAAATAATACCAACACTGCTCCTATGAAAATAGTACCAACAATCAAAACTATAAACACTGATTGTGAAAAAATATGAAAAAAATAACTACTATACATGTTAGATAATGATTATAAATTAAAATTATAAATATTTTTTGAATGAATATGGTTAATAAATAATTTATTAAGATATTTACATTTTTTATATAGGATTTCAAATCACTTCCTTGGAAATTAAGTGTAAATGTAAGAGTTTCTTTGTATCATTTTCAACTCCGTGGGACGTAATTGAATTATGAACCATAATTTATTTTATAAGGTTCATTTAATGTGAAGTTTATTTTAAATATGAAAATATATTCTACTTAATGATATTTTATTTTCTATTTCATGATTATCTTCTCAATATCCTTTTATTCTTACATTACTAATTCCATAAGAGTTTCATCGACTCAATTTTTGATTCTTTGGGTCATAGTCATTCTTACTAGAATATAATATTTAATATTTATTTGATCCTTCCACTCACCTATTTTATATGGTACTACCTCTTGTTATCTAGGTAAATGACACTTCATCATCAATAACTTCTTATTTGATATTTTTTTCAAAATAAAAGTATAACATTTGTAAGATTAACTCTTAATCTTATGAATATATATTTTTATTTGATGTAATAGTTTTAACTATTAAAATCATTTTATTTAAATAAATAAATAAAATAACTTTTATACTATTAATTTTTTCCTCTATCTTCTTTTTTATAAAATGATGACCTCTTAATGTTTTTTTGATCCGGCTTTCATTAAAATGGCCTAAAAAGCTTAATAAAGGCATTTCTCTCCATTATTTACCCCTCCATATTTATTAGAATGATTTTAATTTTTTCTATTAAATTTTTATTTATTTGGATATATTTATTATAATATTTGAAAAATTATTATATTTCCTTCCTCAAAAAGGTTTTTGAAAGTAAATTTTACTTTATCTTTTATAATAATGTTTGAAAGTTTTTGTGAAAAAATTATTTTCATTTCTATTTTTACTCCAAGGTTTATATCTCATGAAGTGATATTATAGAAATCCTCTATATTTTATTATGATATGATTCCTCTTATAAAATCATATTTTTTATATCCTACAATCTTTTTAGTTTATTTTATGTGATGTTTTTTGAATGTTTAAGAAACCAATATTTTTTCTTGGGTTTATTATGATATTTTTATGATTGATTTTAAGTAACACACATATGTATGGATAGAGATAGATGGGGAAAATATCCTCCTTAGTGAATTGGTTTATGTTTAAGTCTCACAAGATCAAAATGATACAAAAGAGGATTTATCCCAAGATAAAGGGTACACATGGGGATTTATCCCAATCCAAATGGCACATGAGAGGTTTTATCCCAATCCCAAGGGTCCATGAGACAATTATCCCAAGCACAAGAAGGTACATAGGTGGATATCCCAAGACTAATATGTGGTTAATTTATTAGTGGGTATACTTAACATATGCTTTCAATTATTATATCCATGCCACACTCTTATTTCCTAATAATGTTCCTATGATTATGCTTCTTGACTCATGTTTAATGTCTCATGATTCCATAGTATGTTTATATAGAATATGTTTGTTCATTTGAGAATACATTTACTTATATCATTACTTATAGAAAACTATTATTTTCCCATTTACTTTTTAATAAAAAAATTCCCCCTTCCCATGTTTTTTATATTCTTATTATCTTACCCTTAATGACATGTTGATAATTTTCCCCTTACCGAGTGTTTGAGCTCACCAAATTATTATATTTTCCTTTCCCTAGGATATGAAGATAAGTATAAATTTTGAAAGATATAGAATAGAGTCTATAGGATTTCAATTATGGAGAAATTATTGCAGATAAATATGTTTATATATCTAATCTATAAGACACTAGACCTTTAGGTCGTTGGGTTATACAACTATTTGTGAGATATATTATTCAAATCATAAGATTGATGTCATATTTATGTTATCTTTTTCTTGGGTTACTTTAGTTTCTATTTGAGTGAGGTTTAATTATTTTGGGGTTTAGTTTATATAATATTATAAAAATCCCTAGGTATAATTTTTAGGGATAAGTCTAAGTATAGGATAACATCTTGATGTTTTAGTAATATAGAGATTATGATGTTCTCCTTGTAGTGAAATACTTTTATAGATACTAAAGGTGGATGTATTTTCTAGATAATATGTACCTAAGGGTAATAACCTTAAAAATTTAATTTTGTGTATTAACATAATCATAACCTAGTGCATGAAAAAGAGGCCAAACATCACACCTGGTTTGACACTCCCTGGAGATATGATTTGGTTAATCCATAATCTCTTTATGAACCATTATGAATAAATTAAATAAATAGATGGTTTAGTTAGAGAACTAAGTAGGGTTATGACCCTATAAAACTGATGTTACAGCCTAGATATTCATAAGTTAGGATATATATGTAATTTAGGTGTTATTTATTGTAGGATTATAGTTTTCATTCTGTATAGTTAATAATTTCTCATTTCAATCAATCCATTATTTAATGTAATAAATGAAATCCAGAGTAACTTAGTCAATAATGGGTGTAATTTAATATGTGAATATTTTCCCAAAAAACCTAATTGGATAGAAAATGGAGTAAAAACCTTCATGAAAATTATATACTAGTTTATGAATAAAAATGAAAACCATGTGAAGATCCCAAATGCACCAAGTAAGGAGAAGTTTTCTATCAATTTTTTTACGTGTCAAAGACCACTAATCTCTAATGGGTCAACAAAACCACTAATTATTTAGTAATGGATCAATAAGGTATAAACTATATTTTCCATTATATAAAGATCAAATCATGAAATGTTTGTTGTATTTGTATATCGGTTGGAAGGTGAAGTCGATCAATAGTGTACCCTAATCAAGAACACTATACCAAAAGAAGAAATATATTCCATGGAATGAGAAGAGTCTAAAGCGAAATTATTTAGTAAATATCTCACCATACTCTTGATACAAAAAATAGATATAATTCCTTGAGTTTAAGTAAAAAGGAAGATAAATCCACTAGTATCTATGAATAAAACTTCACAAGACTTGAAAGAAACACTTGGGTTTTATCATTGACTACAAAAGTAAGGTTGATCATTTATTTAGTGGTTTATAGTAGATTATATAAAAATCATCATTTATAAGAAATTTTGGAATCTTTTATGATATTATTTTCTTTGAAATTAAGGTGGAAATGGAAACTAGAGTCTCTCATTATTCCTTATTAAGGGAAAAATAATAAAAAAAATGGAGTTCCATGTAAATTAAAGTGATAAAAATAATGTATGAGATAAAATATATCTTCTGACATATAGAAAATGTGAGAATAGATCTCTAAGGATCAAGTAAGTTTATCATGTGCAGGAGATAAGGTAAATGAGCACATGAATTTCAAATATATAAGAAGAGACCAACTATTGAAACAGATGGAAGTAATTCCTAGCTTAATAAAAAATATTCATTCAAATGATTAAATTTTAAGGACTATGGGAATTAATACAATAAGTGAAATAAACATAGGGTTGATGGAAATAATGAAAGTAAATATCCACATAAGATTAGATAACAATAAAAAAATTTGTAATCACCACTACTGGTGTAGATTGTGATAAAGAAGTGGATCATTGTAATTAATGAATACCTATCATCCCCTTCAAATTGGAGAATGATTTATTAGATTCTAGTTATGATAAAACTATTATATCTATGAAGTTTTAAAAAATAATTAAATGAACACCCTAATGATTTGATATTATAAAGGAGAACCCCATATTATTTTTTATACCAATTTTAGGATTATAGAATATACTTCATGATAGTAATATTATTCCTAATTTAGATGAATTCTATGTGATTTTAGAAATGTATTGGTTATATCCACATAGAATCTATAATAATCAAAAAATAAGAAAAATTAAATTTCATATTTCAATATGAAATATGATGATATATCAGTGAAAGGAGGACTATAGTCACTCTCAGAAAACTAATTCTATTATTGAAGTTGTGCTACCTATTCAGCAGGTACGTTTAGCTCAAATGATTAGAGAATTACTCAATATTTGGATTAACATTTTCTATGGTAAAATGATATATTTCCTAATATTTTTGATAAAACTATATAAATTAAATAATGTGTCATATATATATCTTAGATACCTTCAGTTAGTTTCACTAAAAAATTATAATTATAAATTTATGAACACAATTTATTTAAGGGGGAAGAATGTAACACCTCATGATTTCAAAATACATTTCTTTAAATAAATACTTGTTTTGATATATTTATTGGTACACAATGTTAAAATAGAATGTTTTAGGTTATATTAGATGAATATTATAAAGAAATATAAAATAAAAACATAAATATTTGGTAAATAAAATATATTAATCATCCAAAAAGTATTTCATTTAGAGGACAATGAATAAATGAGATTTAACAACTTTTGCTTTCCCAAATAACTTTTTATAATTATTTTATATTTTACCCAAATAATTATTAAATGATAACATACATTATTTTAGGATATGAACTAATATATTATCATTATTTATATTATAAATTGATATGAAATAATATTATGAATTCTTGATGTTTAAAAACGTCATTTTTTAATAAAACCGGTTTTTTTATATTTTGTATATTCAATTAAAAACTAAATTAAATTTTTTATAATCTAAATTATATAAAATAAATTAATTTTTTTATTTATAATTTCAAAAATATCTTACCCTATGTTTTTTAGTTTTTTCTAAAAAATTATTTTTAGGTGAATATTAATAAATACCATTTTTTTAAAAACCATGAATTTCATAACATCACTTGGATATAAGAATAACCTAAAACATAAAAAACGTTTTCTTGACGAAATATGTTTATTATAAGTAAAATTATATATTTTAAAACATATTTTTTTAATTAAAATCCTATATTTATATTTTAGAACATAAATAATTTTTTTAATTTTTCTTCTTATAACAGTATACATCAGTATTTTAAAAGTAATTTTTATAACTTATATAAATTTAATAAAATGAAATGTATTTAAACATTATAATTACTGGGTGAAAATAAAATAATAAGGACAACTTTTTTATCCATGAAATTGAGTTACCATAGTTAAAAACAACTTACCGTGGTAAAATATTAAATGGAAAACATAATAGTTTAAGGGGTAAATGGATTGAAAATGTTAAGAAAATGGTTTCAATTGATTGGTTGAGGTTTTTCTTGACCATATATCTTATATACTACATTTTTTATCAAATATTATCCACATTACATGAGAATGACTTCCTATTTTTGAAATTTTTTGTGTATTTACAAAAAATGTCATCCCTTTTCACTTATAAAAGGGGTACTCATCTTCTAATTTACCCTAAACAACCATGTATTCTTGGACCAAAATATTCAAAAAAAACTATCCTAAAAATAATTACAAATTTAATTATGTCATGTTATAATCCGAATTGCCCCCCTAAAAGGTTTAATCCTCTTTGAAAATTAGTTATTCCATGTAACAAGGTATATATTTCTAACCATCCCTCCCTATTTTCTATTTTCCATGTGGTTTTATTTTTATTAAAATTTATTTAGGTATCAGTTTTATAATTTTTTATTATAATGATGTTATATAAATTAATAATTATCATCTTTTATATTAATAGAAAATAAAATTTGAATCATGCGTTGTATGGAATGCCACCTCCATGACATAATCTGTTACATTTTACTTCACCACCTTGTACGGCTGATACTAATACATAATTTAATATATAATTATGATTTTTATAACATATATTATATTACAAAATTATTAACCAAATTATTTATTTTCCCCATTCAATAAGAAATTAAATCATCATTAATAACATATTTTATATTACTAAATTGTTAACCATATTATTTCTTTTCCCCATTCAATAGAAAATGAAATCATTATCCATGCATACACATGGACTACTGCCTCTATAAAATGACCAATTTTCCTTTTTCATTTCACCACCACCTTAAATTCAAGTTCATGAGAATGGTTTTAAAGTATAAATATTGTGTTTATTATATTAATAAGTTTTTTAATACCAATTTAATGACCTATTAATGATATTAATGATAAATAATAATCATTAAATAAAGCTTCTTAAATAAGAAAAGTAAGTAGAAAAAAATTATTCAAATTATGTTATATTTTCATATGTATTTATTATTGTAATATTTTATTCTAATAATAATATATCACACTATTAAACACTAAATATAAACATTATTCTTATGTTATAATTACATTTCAACTAAATCACCTCATAATCATCCATTAGTCATGATATGTTTAGATTTGTGTCTGTTTGACCACTGAATTGAACAACACCAAAAAATTATATTATGGATGAGTATTAAAACATAATTAATGGTATTATATGATATAAATATTTAATTTATTATTATTATTATATTTAAATATTAAGAAAACAACTTTCGTTGGTTAATAAAATCACCAAACTGTGCTAATTATCAATTTCATCTTCAAGGAAAAAGAACAAAACAGTAAAACAAAATTGAAAATTAATAAATAATTATAATTTATAAATTTTAGTAAAATTAAAGAAATAATAAGTTTTATTTTCAGGAGAAAAAAATAACACCGACACCACTCATATGAAACTAGTACAAATGGTCAAAACTATATACCCTTGACATGGTAACATAGGTAAAAACTAACTAATATGCACGTATATAATGATTATAAATGAAAATTATAAATAGTTTTATGTATGAATATTTTCATAAAATTATTTATTAAGATATATATTTTTGTTATATAGGCTGTTAAGTCACTTTCATAGAAATAATGAGTAAAGGTTTGAGTTTCTTTGTCTCATTTTCAACTCTATATGAAATGTTTCATATTTTGCCCCATAATTTATTTTATATGGTGTATTCTATGATAAATTAATTTCACATATTAAAATATCATCTATTTAATGAGATTTTAGTTTTAATTTCTTGATATTATTCTTAATATCCTTTTATTCTTATGTTACCAATTCCATAAGTGTTTTATTGACTTAATTTCCAATTCATTGGGTTGTAGTATTTCTTACTTGAATATAATGTTGAAGATTTATTCGATCCTACTTGTCCTATTTTTTATATGGTATTACCAATTTCTCTCTAGGTAATTTACTCTTCATCATTAATAATCGCTTGTTTGATAATTTTTTTTCTAAAAAAAAGTATTCCATTGATAAGAATAACTATCATTCTCACCAATGAATCTTTTAAATTCATATATAGGTTTTTATAATCAAAAGTATTTTATTTTAAGAAATAAAAATATATTTTTTCTTATATATTCTTTATATTTTACTCTACATTTTTTATGAAATGAAATTATTTCAATGTTTCTCTGTTGTGGTTTTCTATAAAAAGCCCTAAAAGCCTAATAAATGAATTTCTTTTTATTATTTACCCCACAATATTAATTAGCATGGTTTAATTTGTATATTTAAAATTATTATTTACTTTTATATATTTATAATATACTTATCAAGAGACTTCTATTTCCATCCTCAAAACTGTTATTTATTTTAATTTTCACTATATCTTTTATAATAACATTCTAACGGTTTTGTGAAAACTATTATATTTTCACTTATATTTTTCCTTGAAGGTTTTTATCTCACAAAGTGATGTTTTGATAATTCTATATACTTTAGTATGATATGATTATTATTTTTTATATCCTATAATCTTTTAATTTTATGTTATGTAATGTTTTGGGAAGTTTATGAAACACATTCTTTTTACATGGGTTCATTAAGATATGTTTATTATTGATTTTAAGTGGAATATATAGGTATGGATTATAATGGGTGGTGTCATATATCTCCCTAAAATTCATCGGTTTAAGTTTATGTATCATGATCTCAAAAGGGTACATGATTGGATTTATCCTAATCCAATTGTACATGGGAGGATTTATCCCATGAAAAAGGGTACATGGGAGGTTTTATACCAATCCCAAGGGTACACATGATGATTATACCAAGACCAAGAAGGTAAAACTGTGGTTATCCAACACTTACTATGTGATTAATGTACTAGTGGGTGGAATTGACATATGTTTTATATTATTTTGTTTATGCCATTCTTTTATATCATAATCAAATGCCTATGATTATGATTATTAAATCGTGTTTAATGTCTAATGATTCTGTACATTTTTTCTGTGGTATATGTTTGTTAATTTGAGATTATATTTCCTTATATCATGACTTATGGGAAAATATTATTGCTCAAGTTATTTTTAATAATAAATTTATCCCCTTCCCATGTTTTCTCATATGCTTATGATATAACCCTTGATGGCATTTTTAGAAGTTTTCCCTTGCTGAGAATTTGATTTCACCACTTTTTTTTATTTTTTTTCTTTCCAAAAGTTATGAAGATAAGTATAACTTATTGAAATTATATAAGGGAGTTTATAGGAGTTTGATTGTAGAGAAATAATTATTGATTAAGATTTTTATATAGGTAATATACAAGTCTCTAAACCTTTAAGTCCTTGGATTGTGTGACTGTTTGTGAAATGTATTATTCAAATAATGAAATAAATATGATATTAAAGTTATATTATCTTTCGTTTTTTTACAAACCATATAAATAAGCCCAAAATTTTGGTTTTTAAATTGAAGATAGAATAATTGTAGAAAAGGTTCAATGAGTCCATATAAAATACATCAAATACATTTTAAAAAAATTTATAAATGATTTCAAACTGTAAGAGATTGATATGTGAGTTTTAATCCTTTGATTAATAACATTCATCCAAAATAAATTGGTAAATGGGTAAAAATAAATAAAATAATGAATATTGTCTAAAAACACAAAGGGTAAATAGGTAAATAATCCATTCGATAAGAGAGATATAAAACCACACCACAAGGAAATTGAAAGCAATGATAAATAAAAATAAAAAACATCCACTCGTGTAATGAAATAATAATCCGACATCATGGGTGTAGAACCATTTAACCATGTTTGTAGACCAATAATTTCCTCATACTTGCTTGTGTTCAAATACCATCATATAAAATTACTAGGGATAGTGTATCAATGCTTAGTAGATATATCAATGTAATCCAATTATAGGGATGAAATATCAATTTCTAAAAAGTATAGAAATTTAATAAAATTCAATATAGAGAGCATCAATGCATATAAAATATAAGGACTAAATCCAAATCTTGTAAGATCATATAAATGATTAGAAATTACTAGTATTAGGTATCTACCTAAGCACCCAAATTTCCCATGATCAAATAAATGAAGGTGAGTAATATCAATAATGAAATTAATCACATAGAATCTTAATGGAAAATAAAATAAACCCTAATATGAACACCAAACACTTTTTAATGAAACAACCCCAAATTTTCAAGATTAATATATTACAAAATGAAAAGAAACTTATTCTTCATAACCATCAAACTCAAAGTACAATATAACATAATGGCATCATGAAAAAATGTATTTATTATGTTATGAATTACCCTATTTATAATGTGTCAACTAAGCCTTTTATTATTCATTGATAACCAAAAAATTTAATGTTTTTTTAAAAAATCTAAATTGGCTTTAACACATTTACCCTAGTTCAGAGACATAGAAACCCCTTTGAAGAGAAAGTACACTTCACTATTTAATAACTAACTCATTTATACAAAATTGAAATTCAAATCCAAAATAATCATATCTGGTATACATAAAATGGAAACCAAACACGATTTAAGATATCATTACCTATTACAAAATCAAACCATCATGTAATAGTAACTTTATTCTAAAAAAATGTCATAATGTTTCATACATAGTAAAATTCATTTTAGTGCCTCTATTTAACATCAAATTGGAGCTAGAATTCATGAGATATTACATTTAGAAAATATTTATAGTCATTTGGTAACATAAATATCCATTTTAAAAAATCAATTATCCTGAATATTTATTTTAATTCATTTTTAAAATCACATATATATATTTTGAAATTACTTTTAACTATATAAAATTTCAAATTTTTTTAGAAACCCATTATGAAAGACCTAATAATCAGTAAGATAAGTATAAAATATTTATCTTTATCAAGACTAGTATAATTATATAAAATTTAAGTGAAGAAACGGTTTATAGAACCCAATCACCCAAGTAATATCAAATAAATTTAGTTTCATAGAAACAAATACATTATAAAGTGATGATTCCATGGAAGGGGGAATATATATAGTGGTATCCGAGTAAATAATGCCTTTATATTTATGAAATCATCTTTTTAAAATTAAAACCTATGGTTGAAATTATGTTATGTTGATAATGTAATATGAATTGAAATCATGACACTATATTTATCCATAACATAATCTTCGAAATATTAATTTCTACAGTGGGTGATAATAATATATAAGACATCATAAATAGTGATTCAACATAAATCCTTTGGTATTTCTAATTTTTTATCCAAAAACCTCCTACCATTGTAAAATATGATCACTTTTGTCATATGCCTAAAACATAGGATCATATCAAAAATAAAATATGATGTAAATAATTCATAACGATATACTAATCACTAAGTGGTATATTTTATTTGTAGTTTTTCTATTAAAAATAAAATAGATAAAGTTGTGTATCATAGGTCATGATAGAGTATGAATGATAATATATGATTAGGAATATAAATTTTATATTTATTTATATTAATTTATAAATTTAATTAATTATTTATAAAATGTTTTTAAATAATAATAAAAGGTATTTAGGAGATATTTTACAATTTATAAAGAATTTATAAATTATTTAATTATAAGGTGTTTATAATTAATTAAAAGAATAAGAATCATTAATTAATAAATCAGCCTTAAAATTAAAATTTAATATTGACACACCTTTTATAAAAATATATAAAATGGCTTATGTATTAAATAATTTTCTATTTAATCATAAGGGTAATTTATAAAGAGTTTATAAATTAAAAATAATGTTTAAAAAATGTTTTCATATTTGCAAATATTATGAAATGTTTATAATTATTAATTTTAATTTTAAAATTAAAAGATCATTTTTTATATATTATTTTATCTTTATCAAACATGTTTTGATTAATTGATATGATGGATGGTTTTAATAATATTTATATGTAATATTTATATTTTTTAAAATGTTTACATAATAGGAAATTATAATATAAAATCTTTATATTTTATGAAATTTCATATATGAAATTAAAATATAATAAAATTAATAGTAAGAAAATTGTATATTATGAATGAATATATAGTGTATATTCAATAATTATAGAATTTTCATTGTGTATTAAATAAAATTGTTGATTAAGATTTTTTATATAAATTGTTTATTAATTATTAACTCATGTTTAAATTTATGAAGTGTTCACTTATTTAAAAGTTATTACATATTTATTAATAATTATAAATTGTTTATATTATGAATATGTGTTTTTTATATTTTATGTTGTTAAACTGCTTCCTAAAAATTGTTAATCCTTATATTTTATTTTAGGAGTGATTATAGAATATTTACATTTCTTATACCTTGAACTCGGTTTTTAGTTGAAGTTATTAGCATGAATTTAGTTGTTTAAGATAGCTTATACATATTATTTATTAGATTAATGATAAATTGGATCCTCATTTGATTAATGTATCCCTAGTTAGAGGGAATTTGGATCAGAATTCCCATTACCTTGGAGGATTATACCTTGTTTTTGAAAGGGGGATAGGTTATTTGTGGCTCTAGGATTACTCATGTGGAGGTTATAAATCACATATAGTTATAATCCATTATATAAAATGTTCATGTATCTTATACACGAGACACATTTAGATACGTGTAAATATGTTTTACTTGTATATTTGGGTGAGTAATATAGATTGTGCGTTGTGTAAAGTGTTTCACATCTATATGGTTTAAAAATATTTAATTAGTGGAAGGAATGGGATTCCAAAAAAAATTAGAATCATGCATACATAAAGGGAATGGCATGAGATAAGATGGAGAGGTTAAATCCTCTTTAAAATACAAAGTGTTAAATTACTTCGAAAGCATCATTTGTTATGAACATGATCATGTAATATGGGCGAGCCTAACGATTAGTTTCCCATGAATTAACTTGTGTAAGGAAAGTAAGTAATGAGGTTAAACTAACGGTTAGGTGCCTTGTACTTGCTATTTTATTGGGGTAACACTTAACTAGGAAACTCTAATGGTTAGGATTATAGAGTAATAGAGTTGGGTTTATCTACTTGATGTATTGGATAAGGAGTTTTCAACTTGACTATCCAAGAGTCATATATGATATGATTGAGAAGTGTTGTATACTGGACATTTTCATGTATTATTTGAATGATTAAATAGTTTAAGTCATGATAAAATATTGATATTTGCCTAAAATTTTAATTGTTTCATTCAAAAAGGACAAATTTTTAATGGGATCCCAGTTAATAAAAGTCATTACTAATGGTAATAAAATGTGAAACTAATTTGATAAGATATGTTTCCATGGATAAATAACACCATCATTATTGAAATTAAATTTGAGATTAAAACTTAAGAAATATATTCTTAATTTAAGGAACTCCTTATACTATTAACTTAATAAAAGTTCATAAGTATAAAGAAAATTATATATGTTTGGTAAATTCCCTCTTAAGTAGCTAAGTTATTAAGTTTTTTAACATTAGAATCCAGTTTCTCATGAATCATATACTGATTTACTTTGGTTTTCCAAGGAATTGGATGTTAAATAACCTATGGAATTTTAGTATCTAATCAAATTCCCAATATGATTGAGAATTCTACTGACTTTGTGACACTCGAGGTTTCCTATAAGGATTCTTCTGGTTAAAGAATGCATTATATTTTCATCTAATGAAATGTTCTGAGGATATGAATGGATTTAAAAATATTTTACCCAATATTCTCAAATTGTTAATAATATATATACCATGAATATGATATTTATATTTGATCACTATGTAGATAGTGCAAGTGGGTAAAATTTAAAACCAATATAATAAATGTATGTTATAGAGTCTATTAATGTTTCTTAAAGTAGTTGGATGTGGTCATTGAAACCTAAATGTAAAATTAAGGATGAGTGATAATTGCATAAGAAGAAATTGTTTGTAATACTTAAAATAGTTTATGAAACTCTATGGAATGTCCATGTTATATATATATGTTATAAATTTGATTCTTCTATTTTTGAGGACATGTGATTCCAATTGTATACTTAAAAATTGTTATAAATGAATTTTAAAGTCAAAGAAAGATTTTAAAGAGCTTATAGTTTCCATTCAAGTGATGAAAAAAGTTTTTCTACATCAAGGATTTAAATTTAAAGGAATTTATAAATATTAGAGGAATCTAAGTAGAAAATGTTTACCTTCACCTCATTTGTCTTATATAATAAGATAATTTGATTGTAATAAAAGATTTTTTATGAAAAAAATGAGAAAACTAATTAGATACACATGGTTCTTGATTCATGAGCTTCTATAAAATATTTCAAAAAAGAGACAAGGAAAAAAAAAATTATCCAAGATAAATTGTTTATTCTAATAATGGAATATTCTTAAATAACATAAAATTGATACACATTTTTAAACAAAATCGAATTATTTTTAAAAAAATTTAAATTTTAAAACCCATTACTGTCAATGTTTTATTAAAAGTTTTAATTTTTAATTGAAGTAATGAAAATTGTTTGAAAAGAATAAAATAATGATTTTTTAAATTTGAAATTTCATTTATGAATTTTGGTGGAATTATTAAGAGTTTATATTTTTTTCTAACTCTTCTTATGAACTTTGATAAAAATTTAGATAGGAATGGCCAACCCTCAAGCATATTCACTACAAGCCACAAATCCAGCCCACTTGGGACAATTGACCAAGCTGGGACATATGAGATCCTGCTCGAGCCCTCTTTTCATGGGTGATAAAATCCCCTTGCATGTGGGTCTTGGGTGGTGAACCCCAAAAAGAGTAGTGATGGGCCAAAGTCTGCACGAACTGTGTGCATTTCAGCCTGCAGGTATGTGTGTGAAAGTGAGTTTGAGAGCCCACCCTAGTATAGGATTCTAGATCTCTAATTTCCTGCTCAGTCTTATAAATCAATGTACCTCGTTCTGGTGTTTCAATGTGGGAAAACATCGCCACCACACTCTACCACGATCCACCATGATCTGCCACTACTGCCTCTATTTTCTTCTCCCTTCACCATCTCTCTCGAACCACCACCACTACCACCATCACCGAGCACCTGAAATCCACTACATCTCTACCAAGGATTCACCTCCTGATTTCCCCATATGCCACTAATCAGCTACGAAGACAATAGATAATCACCCTAAAGAATTTTGAGCATCATATGGCCACTTTGAAGTCCAGAAGATAAGTAAGAGATCACGACCACCGTCTCCTCATTGTATTGTGTCACTGCTCCCCACCACCCACCAATTCCACCTCATCGAAGACCCATTATACTACACCCATGCACTATGAAAAACACGAAGGAGCTCCCCAAGTCCACATCTACACCTCACCACCACTGAAGAAGGAAAATTAAAACCCACCGCAACTAAACATTCCTCATCATGGACTCTATCTGCACGCATGTTTTGAACAACCATGCACTATAGGTGTTTCACTAATATACCAAAGGTCTATTATGATATTCAATCACCCATGGATCTTGTATGATACTCCTCATACATGAAGGATGAGGGATCCTTTTCTTCCTATAAAATAGAGGCATCACCCCTCTTTCTAAGGGATTGGTCGACACCTTTGAGATAGAATTCTACCTATAAGAGGAGGCCACACACCATTATTTCTTTGTATTTTCATTATTTCATTTTTATTTTATTTTATTTTATTTTTGTTTTATTTTTTTTAAACTCTAATTTAAATTCTCTTTAATTAAATAGTTATAATTCATGAATTATTTTCCTTTTATTCAAAGTGTTTCACCCTTTCACATCTCTCTTTTCTTCTTCTCTTCTTCTTTTTATTCTTTCTAATTATTCTTCTTCTTTTTAATTTTCTTCTTTTTATTTTTTTATTATTAATATTGTAACTACAATTATAATTATTATAATTTTAATATTCTTATATTTTATTTATTATTTTATTATTGTTTTCTTCTTATATTTTTGTTTCCTTTACCCTCTCTCTTCTCTCTCTAATCCCAATTATTTTTAATTTATTTATTTATTTTCTCAACCTCATTATTTTTATATTTCTTCTCATTTTATTTATTTATTTCTACTCTTATTCTCTTCCATATTTCCACCATTGTTATGCCTTAACCTAAAAATGGGGGGACTACCTTGAGTCTTAGCTTAGGGGGAGGTAAAATGCATTATTGAATTTATCTTAAAGTTTATTTTAAGTTTGTGGTATATTTTAGTATCCCGCATAGGTGAGGTGAATTTTCTCCGATGTGGTGAGGAACCCTATTGAAATTCAACTCAATCTATTTCTATTATTTTATTTAATCTCTTTTACCTCTCTATATTGGTTAGTTCATCACATAATAGAGTTGATCTAATCAATGGATGAAACAATATCGATAGATCCAGGTCCTATAAGATGGAACATCCTAAACCAAGGTGTGTCATCAAACATAATTAAAGGAGGAGGTGGAATTGAGATTTCTCAGTCATTCAATGAATTAAACAATTTATGAATAAAAAACAGTAGTCCAAACATGGGATTTCATGTTTGGATTATCTGACTGAAAAAAATAAAGTAAAATAATGATTGAACCCAAAACTGAACCCTAAACCAAGCTCTTTCTTCCCGAACTCATTCTATTTATAATTTCATGTTATTTTAAATTCTCATATTTCATGTCATTTAATAAAAATAAACCCAAAATTATTTTCCATTATAAAAAATAAAAAAATAATAATAATAAAAATATTAAGTGATTTAGATAAAGTAGGTGAACAAACCGAGATGTTACTCAAGTGAGATGATCATGGTCATACATTGTGCTACACTTTGTAAAATAATGTTCTTTTTTTCATGCCCTACAATAGGCGTGCCCCAAAAATGCATCCATTTTTTGGGACATAGTAATTTATTTGATTATTTATTATATTTTTTCCTTTTAGATAAATTTTATTTATTTTATAAAAATAAATACTAAAACCATCCACGATTTTTTTCAAATGATTTTTTAAAAAATTCATGGAACAATTACTCTCTAGTGAAAGAACATGTAATTAAAAACATCAAAGAGGTGGATCCCATACAAAATCTAGATAAACAAACTGATCTATCCCAGATTATAATAAATGGGAACAATACTTGAATTTCAGTTCATGAACTGGTAGATATGGTTGAAAAAGTCAAAATATATTATCAAACACTAAAAATGTATCACCCTCTGTTTCAAGTAACCCTTATTTTTGGATTTTTAAGTATATAATGTGTTTAGGTGATGTTTGGGAGGGTTTAGATACCTTTTGGATTTTTGGGGGTCTTTTTTAAAGGTTCACATTTAGTGGAAACTATGAAACATCCCCAAGAAACTATGTATAATGAGACATAGGGCTCTGGGTAGTTGCACAGTTAAGGAGAATGGTTGGGCCAAACCATGTGACTGCCCAATAGAAACTAGGAAAAGATGGATAGTGGGATATGGAATAGTTGGCACACAATTTGGAAACTATGTGAGCCAACCATATGAGGCTCCCCCTTGAAGTAGTATCTAGAGCACTATTTGTCTAACCATGTGACTAACCACGTATGGTTTAAACACTATATCCAAAAAAGAGGATCTATGTCGATATTAAGATTTGATCTGTCATTTTTTCCTCAAACCAATCCCAACTCGATATTTTCTCCTCATCAAGGTAGTAGAGGATTCTCTGATGGATTCAGAGGTGATATGAAGGTTTCTCTTGGTGTGTTGAAGTTGAATTCTTATGGAAAGTCATTGTTTATGGTGGTTATGCTTGGTTTTCATTAGATATATTGCTCCCTATTTATCATTTTCTGAGATATATATCCATTGTGGTTAGATCTAAGATATTTGATGCCAAATATGATTAGATTTTTCTTTTTTTATGTTAGGGGAAGATATCTAAGGTGGATTTTGTAAGATTTTACCTGTTTTTGTGGATGTTTTCATGAGGTTTTCCATTTTTCCTATTCTTTTGAGGTATGTGGATTCACTCTTGACTCCTCTATTTGGAATATGAAGCTATAGTTTCATATTTATGTTTTTTCTTAGAATTGGTTGTGAAATTGAAGTTAATATCTTGTTGTAAACCCTCTTAAGTGATAGTTTACACAATTTTGGAAAATGGGAATTTTTATAGAGAGTGAAATTGGTAACTTTATTTTAACATTATTGTTTAGTTTGGACTCATGAAAAAATGTTTTCAATAAAATTTGGTTTTATTAAAATGGTGTGTTTGAATGGTTTTCAATAAAATCATGGTTTTTTTAAAATGGTTGAAAGGGTTGTTTTGGTATTGGTTTTGGTCACAATGGTTGTGCATGTTCATGTGTATTCGAGACGGATATGGTTAAGGACTGTCCCTCATCATTTATTGGATAGATAAGCATTAGGGTTCTCCCCCATAAAATGGTTCATTAAGTGAAGTCTTAGTGAAAGGATGACTCACCACTCACAAATATAGGGATTTCTAGGTTGCATGCATGGTTGGATGAGTTGATATGTGTAATGGAATAGATTATGCCAAAATAGAATTTATGAAATTGTTTTAGAGAATTTTTGATAACTTTCTTTGGAACTTGATATTGTTTAATGGAAACTATTTTATTATGGAACTTGTGTATATTCAGATATAGAATTTTTCTGAATTTGATTTACATAAACCATTTTATATAAATGTGATAACAAGTTCTATCCTTTTGTCGTGGGTAGGGATGTAATTTGGGGAAAACATGTTTCATCACTCACCCCTGCTTTGGATCTTTGGTGATTTTTTAGAAATCATTTATCGGGACATGACAAAGATAAGGTATCACATTTCTCTAGTGGTTCTTATTGGTACTTATGTTGTTTGTGGATTTGGAGCAAGGAGCATGTTGGGAGCTATGGAGTCGGGTCTTAGAGTCTTCAGCTTTTATTGGGTTTATCTTTTTCTATTTACTTGATGTTTTGTAGTCTTCCACTATGGTACTCTTTTGGAGTTTGAATTTGGTATAATGGAGATTCTTAGAGTTGTCTTTCATTAATATCATAAATCATTTATTAGTTTATTTGGTTATGGATTTTTTGGTTGGTTGTTTTATTTTCAATGGGTAAATCATCCCCTAATTGTATATGAAGCTATTAGAATTTATTTTCATGCTTTTGCCTCTTGGGGATGTTTTATAAGACCAAGTAATTTCCTTCTGACTTCACAGCACAATGATAAGAAGAGGGATGTTACAATTGGAATCAAATTGTTCCTTTTGAATATATTTATGGAATAAGTGGTCATCAGCTTTGTCAATATCAAAGTTGAGATTTCTTCATGTCTGTTCCTTATATCAGAATGGTAGAAAGTATTTGGATTGTTGGGACTTGAAATATAGATCATAAAAAGACATAGTTAACCTTTTTATACTAAACTTCAAGTTACTAGGTAGTTGGGTAAATAAGGGTTTTGGAGACACTTATAGGTTTTAGAATCACATTATCATGGGTTTAGCCGATGAGAAGAGAATGACATGCATTATAGAAAGGAATTACCACTAGGAGTTCATATCTCATTTTGAGTAATGATTTGATACAGTTTGTTGATTTTTGAAAAATATTAAAGTTGTTTTCAAATACAAGATTTTGAAAAATATCATCATTGGGGTATTTTGAAAATGGTTGGATTTTCAAAAGATAATAAATATTTTTTAAAAAATATTGAACAAGGAAAATGGTTGATTTTGGATAGAACCGTTATGATACTATGAGGTGGTAGATTAGAAATGCAAATCCATATGTTAATAGATAGTGATACTTATGGTGTTTTGTGTGTTTCTAGAAAATTTCACTTGGTAGGTATTATATAAACCAACCAGAGGAAGCTGCTAAGAATGCGATTTGACCTGAACCACAGGTGAACCAATAAGTAGTTCAGATTATTTTACAATTTTTTCATACTGGTGAAAGTGGGAATGGGAGGGATGATCCAAGGAAAGTGGATCATTCCATCCAATTATAGAAGTAGAATCCACCCATATTTTGAGCTAATTTTGAACCAGAAAAGGAAGAGGTGTGGCTAAACAAGATGAATCGAATATTTGATTTCATCAGCACACTAGTATAAATAAAATTCAGGATAACAATGTATATGATAGAAGATATTTCATGCTAGTGATGGTATTTAGCTATTCAAGATAAATTATACCACAACCATACATGTGAGGATTTTGAGGAATTTTTTAACAAATAGTTATATCCTTATACAATCATAATTCAAATAATGACGGAATTATTTAACTTGAAGAAACAAAAATATTTCTATCACATAGTATGAAGATAAATTCATTAATTTTATATGCTTTTCACCTGAGGTTGATGTTAGTGCATCCTTGAAGGAACACATCTTTGAATATGGACTGAGGTAGATTATTCACTTAAATATTTTTGTGATCTTTATTATGGATTATGTAGAGATGGCCAATATAGTGATGGTAGCTGAAAGATACATCTTATGAGCTATGGGAGGGGGAAACATGTTGATACCTACCTGAAATGGTGGGAACTCTCATGCTAGGAGCAATAAAAAGAGGGACACAAATTTCTAAGGTGGGATTATGGATTAGAATCAAATGGAAGGATCAATGAATCTTCCTCAATAATCGAAGATAAAGTATGGATATTTTTAATATGGTTCGTTCGACTGCATGAAGCGATAGTGTATATAACCACCTAGATCCTACCATAATTGCAATCATATGGGGAATCTTCAATTCTATTTTCACAGTAATCCAAGTTAGGGTGGTCGATAAAATTCTTCAGTGTTATAGGTGTCGTATGCTTCAATGGGATGAGGGTAGAAGAATCAATCTCATCAGTATAATAGAGTTATCCCTGGTGATTCCAGGAATACCATGACTCCTCAACAGGAGAAATTTCAATATCAAAATAAATAGAAAAGTGTGGTGAGAAAGATATTATATCGAGTTGAGTAGGTGATTGCAGATGACCATTCTATACCAACTACACTTCGTGGTATGATTCATTTTAATTCTACCCTTATGCAAGATTTTTTTGATATAGGTGTATCCCACTCATTTTTTTATTCTCATGTTGTCGATATTTTGGGTTTAATGTTGATATAATATCTTCTCTATTAAAACTTCAAACTCTTCTTGGTGAAAGAAAATGTAAACCCTTTATGTGTATAGCATATTCTATAAATATTGATTCGAACTGAAATGGGTTTTCTCTATGGTTCATATTACTGTCTATGAAATAATAATGTGTGTGGATTGGTTGACTGTGTTTGAGGCTCACATTGGCAATTGTACACGAGGAGTCATTTTTAGAACTGAAGATGGAGTCACACATCTCTTTTGAGGAAACCAAAATATAAAGTTAGGACCAACAGTCTTATTAGAACCATTATTTGAAACAATCTCATACTAGTTGGTGGAGTTGACTTTGGAATTTATGGAGGAGATCTATAATAACATTTTTCCAGCAATGGTTGATCAATTTTCAGACATGTTTCCTGAAAATTTATCCAGGTTTCCACCTATGAGATACATGGAGTTTAAGATTGACCTTATTTTGGGGACTTTTCATATTTCACTTATGTTATATCTAATGGAACCAACATAATTAAGGGAGTTGAAAGTGAATTTTGAGGGTCTAGAAAGAAAATGTTTCATTTTTTGAGAACGTCTTTGTTTGAAGAACCAGTATAGTTTGTTAAATATGTATATGGAATTATTAGGATATGTGTGGATTATTGTAATATTAACCATGTTATGATAAGGAATAGGTATCCACTTCCATACATTGATGATCTATTAAAACAATTTGGGGGAGCTCAATGGTTCTCTATGATGGAATTTTGATCAGGATATCACCAATTATGGGTTAGTAAAGAATATATTCCAAAGAAAACTTTTAGAAGTAGATATAACTATTATTAATATGTGGATTTTCCTTCCGTTCTTATAATTGAATAGTTTTATTTATTGAATTGATGAATCAAATATTTTAGAGTTGTCGAGATTTATTTTTTGTGGTGTTTTTGGATGACATATTGGTGTATTCAAGGATAAGGGCTGATCATGAGTATCACTTGGCGATAGTGTTGTGAATCTCAAGGTATTATTATCTGTATTAAAAATTATCAAAGTGTAATTTTTTGAAACAATAGGTACATTTACTTATCCATGTAATTTATAAAAGATGTGTTTCTGTGGATCTAGAAATTATAGGGGTCGTTATCACTTTGCAACCACCGTAGATTGTCTTTGAGATACCGAGTTTCCTTGGTCTTGCTAGTTATTACCAATGATTTGTTCATGACTTATCATGACTATATTTTCCTATTATAGGTTTGAAAAAGAATAATGTTACATTCCAATGAGACAAGGAATTTCACAATTACTTTCAAGAGTTAAGGGTTCACCTTACATCAGCACCAATATTTATTTTTCTGGAATCAGTACATGGGTATGTGGTGTGTTATGATGCTTTGAGATTCAGGTTGGGATGTGTTATCATACAGGGAGATCATGTTGGTTATTATGGATCAAATTAGTTGTGGGTTCATGATAAGAAATTCCCAACACATGATTTGGAGTTGTCTCTAATAGTTGATGCTTTGAATACTTGGCATCATTATCTCTTTGGTGATAAATATTTTTTGTTCGTGAATCATAAGATCTTGAAGCATATTATATCAGAAATGGATTTGAATCTAATACAAAGAATATGGATGAAGTATCTAAAAATAATTGACTTTGAATTGATATTTATATCTAGAAAAGTAAATTTGGTGGTAGATGAATTAAGAAGAAAGTCATATTCTCAAATTGAAAAAGAAGATTCAGATGAGTGGTAGTTGATGTCATTCCTACCCGACATGCATTTGGTGTGTGAATATAGAGGTCATGTTGTGGCTTTATTTCTAGTTTAGTTTGTTCACGATTTAGTAAATATGGTTAAAGAGGAACAATAATTCAAATCAGAGTGTAGGGTGATGAGGTCAAAACTCAATGGTGAGGATACCATTGAGGGATGGAGGCTGGATGAGAGTTAAATGTTGTGGTTCAGAAATCATATGGTTGTACCTATGGATTATCGGGAAAAACTTCTTCATGATTACCACCATTCAATATGGAATATTCATCCTAGAATATAGAATATGTGTAAGGTATTGAAAATACATTTTTTGTGGGTGAGAATGAAGAGTAAGGTGGATGAATTTGTTTTAAGATGATTTACTTGTCAGCAAGTTAATGCATGACATCAATGATAGGAAGGTATGTTGTAGTCATTACCTATTCCAATGTGTATATGGGAACAAATAAATATGGATTTTATAATAGGTCTCCCAGGAATAGTTTGGAAACCCGATTCCATATGGGTGATATTGGATCGACTCACAAATTCAGCTCATTTCATTCATACTCATGAATCACATACGATGGAGGAACTATCATAAATCTATATTTGAGATGTGGTAAAGATGCATGTAATACAGGTTTTAATTGTGTCAAATAGAGATCCAAGGTTTAAATATCGTTTCTAGAAATACTTATAGAAATTTCTTGGAACTCAGTCAAATTTGAGTATGGAATATCATCCTCAGATAGATGGGTAATTAAAAAGTTTGATAAAAACATTGGAAGACATGTTTCAGTATTGTGTAATAGATTAATGTGGCTAATTGGAAAATTAAATTACATTAGTGGAGTTATCATGTAAATTTTTCTATCAATCCTTGAAACATATATATCATTTTGAAGAATTTTATTGGAATCCTTGTGGTTCTCCACTTGGTTGGATGGAAACAGGTGAGACTTCAATAGTGGGGCCAATACTTGTCCATAAAACAATAGAGAATATTCAGTTGATTAGAAAATGGTTTATGATTGTTGAGAGTCATCAAAAATCTTATGAGGATCATTGTTAAATGATGTTGTCATTCTAGGTGAGTGATAATGTGTTCTTAAGGGTCCCTCCAAGGCCTAGACATCAAAATTTTGAGAAGAAGGGAAATTTATCTCTTCAGTACATAGTTCCTTTTGAGATACTTGAATGGGTTAGTGAGGTGGAATATGAGTTTTCATTATAATCATGGTTCAGTGAGGTCCAAAATGTGTTTCATGTATCTCTATTAAAGAAGTATCATCCTGATCCTAACTGTTAGATTTAATGGGATCACGTGGAACTATAGCTAGATGCATTATTGGTGTGCATGAAAGTGTGGATTGTGGATAGGTAATATAAAGTATTTCGTGAAAAAATAATTGATCTAGTATGAGTTTTGTGTAAAATGGTTATATTTAGGAAGAGACTTGATAAATAGAGAAGGAAATGAAATGGAAATGTCCAGAACTCTTTCAAGGAAATTGTGGTTTTCTACATTTCAGGGTTGGAAAGGCTAATGGGTGGAGAATGTAGCAACTCTGGTTTCAATAAAGTTACCATTATTTTATTCTTTTTAAGTATATAATGTGTTTAAGAGATGTTTTTGTTGGTTTGGAGACCTTTTGGAATATTTTTTGGAATTTCTTAAAGGTGCATGGTTGGTTCACAGTAAATGGAAATGGTGAAACTTCCCCAGAAAACTGTGCACAATGAGACAGAGGGCTCTGGGTAGGCGCATGATTAAGGAGCATGGTTTAGCCAAACCATGTGGTAACTTAGTAGAAACTATGAAAAGATGGACAGTGGGATTCAACATGGTTGGTGTATGGTTTTTAAACTATGTGAGACAACCGTGTGTGGCTCCCCCTTCAAGTAGTATCCGACTCATGGTTAGCACATTATTTTTATAACTGTGTGACTAACCATGCATAGTTTAAAAAATAGATCCACAAAAGTGAATCTAGGTCAAGACTAAGATTTGACCCATCATTTGATCCCCAAACTGACCCTAACCCTATATTAACTCCTCCAAAAGGCAGTATAGGCTTCTCCCATCGACCCAGATGTGATCTGAAGGATTCTCTTGATGTGCTAAAGCCATATTCTTGCAATAAGTCGTCGTTTATGGTGGTTATGTTGGGTTTTCCCAGGACATAATTCTCCCACTATCTTGGTTTCTTAGATTTATGTATTATGTGGATAGATCTAAAGTAGATGATGAAAAATATGATTATATTTATGTTTTTTGAAGTTAGAGGAAGAGATTTAAGGTGGGTTTGTGAATATTCAACTCGTTTTTATGGATGTTTTCATACCATTTTCAATTTTTTCCTAATCTTTTGAGGTTTGTGGATTAATCTCAACTATTATATTTGGAATATAAAGGCTTAGTTTCAAATTAATTATTTTACTTGGAATTGGTTTTGAAATTTATGTGAATTTATTTTGGAAACCCTATTTAGTGAAAACTTATAGAATTATGGAAATATGGAATTTTTGTGGAAAGTGAAATTGGTAACGTGATTTTAAAATGATGATTTTAAAATGATTATTTGATTTTGATGCATGAACAATGGTTTTTAATAAAATATGGTTTTATTTTAATGGAGTTTTTGAAAGTTTTTCAATAAAATAATGGTTTTATTGAAATGGTTGAAATGGAGTGTTTGAAAGTTTTTCAATAAAAGAATGGTTTTATTGAAATGGTTGTTTTGGAATTGGTTTTTAGTATAATTGTTTTGTGTGTCCATGTGCATTCGATAAAGGAAAGGGTAAGGAGTCTTCCCCATTATTAGTTGGATAGATAAGGATCCAAGATATCCCCCGTTAAATGGATCATTGAGTGATGTCTTAGTGAATGGATGACTCGCCAATATTGAGTATAGGGAAGTCCAAGTTGTATGCATAGTTGGATGAGTGGATATGTGGAATAGAATGGATTATACCAAAATAGAATTTATAAAATGGTTTTAGATATTTATTTATTTATTTACTTGGAACGTGATATTGTTCTTTGGAAGCTATTTTATAATGGAAATTTTTTATATTATGATATAAACTGTTTTAGAAATTGTTTTATATAAACTATTTTATATAAATATTATAACATGTTCCATCCTAGCGGCATGGGTTGGGAATTCATTTGAGGAAAACCTACTGGGTTTCATTACTCACAAATGCTTTGGAAATTTGGTAATTTTATAGATATCATTTACCGAGACCTGAGAAAATGTAAGGTATCAAATTTATCTAGTAAGGATTAGTGATACCAATGATTCTTGTGGAGTTGGAGCAAGAAGCATATTGGGAGTTGTGGAGTTGGGCCTTGGAATCTTGAGCTTTTTTGGGGCATGTCTTTCACTGTTTACTTGATTTTTTGTAGTCCTCCATTATGGTAATATTTTGGAGTTCTAATTTGGTATGATGGTAATGATTATAGTTTTCTTTCATTGATACCAGGAACCATATAGTAGTTTATTTGGTTAGGTATTATTTGATTGGTTGTTTTATTTTAAAAGGGTAAATCATTCCCCAATTTTAAATGAATACCTTGGATTTTTTTCCAATCTTTGGAATCATGGGGGTGTATCCTAAGTCCAGGTAATGTCCTTCTGCCTTCTTAATCCAATAAGAAGAAGAGGGATGTTATAGAAAACTAAGAAGGAAGTTCCACTAGAGCTTCCCAATTTTAATGAAGACATCAAAGAGGTCGAGGATTGACTTGGGTAATATTCAAAACCCAACTATATGAAGATCCAAATCCAGGAAGACCATGGTTAGGTAGAGTGGATTCATGATTAGTAAAAGTTATCTACTTAGTTAACTATGGGATATTAATAAGATCAAGATGACTTATGGCATGAATATGTGGTGAAACTTGATCTCCCTGATGACTAAAAAGTATAATAGCAAGTTCCATTTCAAGTCACTCTAGCCATGGAAGATGAGGAAGCCATATTAGTAATGGAATTTGATGAAAATATGCAGGATCCCAACTACCCACATCCATCCATTGAGACCCAACTTCAAGAGGTACTAAATATTGAGTCATAGATTGAAACTAAACCAATTCAGGCAGTTGGAACTTTCATTAACTCTATCTCTTATGATTTTATTGAAACTAAAATGTGAATCACTCCCTATTTTTTATGATTAAAAAGATTCAATCAATCTTTTATATGACATAGAATAGGATAGAGAAATTGAAAATGCACTTGATGAGGAACACATGGAGCTCCCTCATTTCAATGAACATGCTTTTGGGGAAGCCCATGAGAAAATCCAAGTTATTAATCCGGAGGAAATATGAAAGCAGGATTCTCTTATTTAAAGGGGGATATTACATATTGAAAATTCAAATTAAAATTTTATTAAAAAAATACATATTTTATCCCCCTTTGATTATTCAATTCATATAGCCTGTGAGAAGCCATCTCCGGAAGAGAAAGAGGATGTTGCATAAGTAAAAACCTTGAAGGAGGCTGATTCATACTTTATCTTAACCCCACCATGAATTTTATACCTATGTGTGAAGGTAAAGGCTATGGTGTACTCTATCCCCATATAATTATTCACCAATAAGTAAGAATCACAAGATGTAAGAATCCATATGTGGTGGTTCAAATCAAATAAGCTTCATCCACCGTTAGACTTTGGATAATATCTCATACTACACTCTAGAGGCATTAGATATTCTGATCCCACTTGGGGTATCAAACCAATAATTATCCCTTTCTACATTCTTTATATAAATTTAGATATCAATTTCAAATTTAGGAAGTATTATATCATGCCTCCCACCTACATCTTATATTTTTGAGCTTAAATGACATGATCCTTTTTCATAATTGAGAAATTTTATTTTATAGGTTCATAATGGAATAAGGAATCCCCAATATTAAAGGAGGAAAATAGGAATAATATTTATGGGAATGAAAGTTCACTTTTAGTGTTTAATATTTTATACTCTCTACATTTTTTCCTACAAAATGTTATGAGCTTTAAAGTTGAAATCACATGGCCATTCATGAATTATGCTTTACCTCACTACTCTAGGAGACACTAGTTTATTAGGATTCACATGAATCCATGTTTTATATTTAAATTGTTAATGATATTGAATGAGTAAAATGTATAATTAAATTATTAAAGTAAAATGTGGATCTTAGATTGAGGACCCTTGATTTGAGGAAATTAATTAATTCATGTAAATGAAATTTCCCAACCATTTTTCATGATTTTAATTTCTAAAATTTATGTGAATATTTTTTTATTTTTTTAATACCTCGAGTGATTTCCTAATATTATATTCCCATTCTAGATAGGTTTTATAGATAAAGTACAACCTATTTTATCTTGATCATATTTCTTGAGGGATATCGGGACATGTCACCAACCAGAACATGAATATGATCTTGTCAAAGGAATGACAGTGAAAAAATACATTTAAATTGATTCAGGAATATTTTGAAAAACTGTTATCATTAAAAGGACTCCTTTACATCAATCCTTATTTATCCCATTGTTATATTAATGATCTTTATTTAAATAAACCATGATTCAAGCCATTTTTATATATTCCCACCCTCTTCTTAGTATTTTCATGATATATTAAAGTTGAACTATGGGGGTGAAGGGAGTCGTGGTGGAAGGGATGATTTATATTTTAATTAAAAATTACGGGGGTATTAATTATGGGTGATAATAAAGGTTTATAATTCATTTATTTTACTTTATTATTTTCACCTCAATATAAAAACTTAAAATGAAAAAATAACCAAATAAAAATGATAAAAATGGTTTGTGATTTGGGAAAACCAAAAATCACCATTAATTTTCCTATGAATTCTATCATATGTGGTTAGGTAGTGGATGTGGGTTTTATTCTAAATAATAAATTTTGAAAAATAAAAAAAATAAAAGTTATTTTAAAAATAAAAAAAGAAGTATAAAGGTAAAGAAAATTTCAAGAGTTTTAAAAAAGAATTCATTTTTCTTAAATTTTACCATAATACTTACTTTGAGATTTGGGGGAAATTGGTCTTGTTACAATTTTAAGGGGGGAATTTCGTGAAATGTTTACTTCTAATATCATGATTTATGATTTAAGAGATAAAACCTCCTCCTTGATCTTTAAATTTTAAAACATCAATTCATACCATCCTTAAGCCTTAGAGGCATTTGAACCTTAATTGAATGTCCTAATGATTTCATTAGTCATTTTTTATTTAAAAAGTGAATAAAGTAGTTCATCTATAATCTAATGAGTATGGATCATGTATTCATGATATGAACAAAAATCTACTTTTATTTTATCATGAGTGATGAGTGGAATTATTCAAAAGCATGGAATATTATGATTTGGAATGATAATGAATTAAGAAACCTAAATAGATGAGAATATAATTTTCCATCAATTTCAAAAGGGGAAAAGTAAAATGATTTATTTATTTGATTCTTTAATAATTAAGAAATTTAATTAATATTTTATGTGAATTCTAAAAGTTTTTTTTAAAATAGATAGTCACTTAATTTTAAAACAATTTAAATTTTAATATTGAGAGCACTGGTTCCCTATTTATATCCCTGTCCATGTTTTATTCTCGAGGACAAGCATGGTTTAACTATGGTGGTATTTAATTGACATAAATTTTATGCATATTTTAAAAAAATCTAACGATTTTTTGATTTTTTTCAATGTTAAAAACCATGATTTTCAAAATATTATTAGAAGTTGGAATTTATAATAGAAGTAATGAAAATGGTTTGAAGAAAATAAAAGATTGGTATTTTTAAATTAGAAATTTCATTTATGAATATTTTTTAATTATTAATAGTTATTAATGTTTTTTAAAAGTTTTATGATCTTGGTTCAAAAATTTAGATAGGGAAGGTTAGCCCCCAACCACAGCCACTCTATGCCACATGGCCATCCCACTAGAGGCCAACCAGCCAAGGAGGGTCACTAGAGAGCACAGTTGAGCTATCATGTCATAGGTGGTGAAATCCCAATACATGTGGGTTGTGGGTGGTAAACCCTAAGGCGAGTAGTGGTGGGCCAAATTCCACAAGGGTCGCATGTGTTGTAGACCGCAGGCACCTCTGTGAAAGTGATAATGGGATCCCACCCTAGTACAGGCTTCTGGACCATTGAATCTGTGCTGAGGCTTATAAATCCTCACGCCTTAAAGTGGTGTTTTAATGTGGTATAACATCGTAGCCAGTCTCTTCCATGCTTAGGATTATAAATCCTCATGTGTCGTGATGGTGTTTCGATGTGGGATAACATCATATCTTGTCTATTCTGTACTCTACTACTTCCACTCCACTACTACTGCCTCCATTGTCATCTCCCACCACCACTATTTCCTCACCACCTTTACTACCACCATCACCACACACCCAAAATCCATTGTAACTCATTTTGGATTTTCCTCCCAACGTCACTAAATTCCACTATTCAGTCGGGACCTCTATGTATGATCACCCTAAATCACTTCAAGCCTCATCCATCCACTTCTAAGGCCAGATAAAAAGAAAAATAGTATGACAACCATTACTACACTGCCTTGCGCCACTACTCACCACAGCTCCCTGCTACCACCTCACCGAGGACCTGATTCACCACTCCCATGAACTATGCATAACCCAAAAGAACATCCCCTAGTCTATGCATGGGCCTCAACACTATAGAAGAAGTCGGCTACTGACCCATTGAAGCTACACTTTCCTCCTCATGGAATTCTTCCACGCGCAAGTTTTCAATACCTATGAACTATTGGTATTTCATTTTTCTATCATGGATCTCTCTTAAAATTTAATCACTTGGGGAGACATACAAACCTAATTGGTAATGAAGGCATTGTTCTAATTTTCGTCCTATAAAAGGGAGGCTTCATACTTCTTTCCAATGGATTAGTCGATACCTTTGGGCAAGGATTCCATTGGGAGGAAGACGCTACACACCAGGATTTCTTCATTTTTTATTTGTATTCTTTTTATTTTCTGTTATTTAATTTTTTATAGTTTTATTTTAAAACTTTTATTTTTAATTATCATTAATTAAATATTTATAATTATTGAATTATTTTCTATTTATTCAAAGTGTTTCACCCTTACACAATTCCCTATTCTTATTCTCTTATTCTTATTCTTTTTATTTTTCTTATTTTTTTTTATTAATATGATTATTATATTTATTATTATAATTATTATAACAATCTTCTATTTTCCTTACTTTCTTCTTCTTTTATTTTTATTTTATTTCTTATCTCTTTCTCATCTCTCTCATCCCAATTCATTTTAATTTATTCTTTTATTTTCTCAACCACATTACTTTTATATTTCTTTTCATTATTCTCTTCTTTTTATTTTATTTCCATTCTTATTATCTTCCATATTTCCACCATTTTGATATATTAACCTCTAAAATGAAGGGCTGAAACCGAGGTTTATCCTAAAGGGAGGTAAAAGGTGTTCTTGAATTTTTCTTAAAGTTTATTTTATTTTTATGGTAGATTTGAGTTTCATGCATAGGCGAGAAAAACGTACATGATTTGGTGACTGTCCCTAATGAAATGAAACTCAATATATTTATTTTAATTTATTTAATATCTTTTCTCTATCTCCTTTGGTTAGTTATTCACATGATGGAGTTGTTCTAGTCAATGGATGAAAAAAAATCGATAGAAATAGGTCTTGGGAGATAGAACATCATTTCCAAGGTTTGTCATCAACCTTGATTAAAGGATGAGGTGGAATTGATATTTCTTAGGCATTCAATGATTTCAAAAATTTATAAATAAAGAATAGTTGTCAAAACATGAGATTACATGTTTAAATTATCAAACTAAAATCAAACTAATAAAGGTGAATGATGATTGAACCCAAAACCTAACCCAAAACCAAATTCTTTCATCCCTAACTTATTCTTTCTAGAATTTCATGTTATTTTAAATTATCATATTACATGTATTTTCATAAATAAAAAAACCCAAATGGATTTATCATTATAAAATAATAAAAACACTAAAAAAATAGTTTAGGTGATTTATATAAAGTAGGTGAACAAACTGAGAAGCTCCTCAAGGGAGATGAACTTGGTCACCCACTATGCTGCACTAGGAAAATAATTTTTTTTTCCATGCCCTACAACAGGCATACAACTATGATCCCACCACCCATTAATGGAATATTTTCATAAATAGTAAATTTAACCAAAAAAATACAATACCATATATTACATATAAACACTAGTTCATTTGTTATGTATTCCTACTAAAAATAAATACATGTTATTTATGAATAAAAATGATTTTTTGTATCTTAACATGATAATATGAAAATAATATAGTTCCTATGATTAATGTGTGAGTATGTTTGGTCTTAAGAATTTTAAAGTTAAAAAATAAATAATATAATGGTCTTAATGATTTTTCAGTTAATATCATAAAGATTTTAGGATCTAAAATGGTAAATGAAAATGTTAGAGTTATATTTAGTTACCATAAAAATTGAATATCACTATTTTCAATGGATTTTCTTAGTTAAAGTGAATTCCATTTTATCTCAAAGGTGTTTATAATGTGATAATGAACAATAATATAAATAGTTACATAATTTGATAGAATATTTTTGAAGGGATAGGGTTCCAATTATGATGATAATAAACATAGAAAAAGTTCTAAGTAGACAATAGATTTTGAAAAAGTAAACTTTGATTTTGTGAACTTAAGGAGTTCAAATATGTTTAAGGAGTTTAACCTTAAGAATATTATTCCAAAATCTCACATTATTTTTAACTTCTTTATCTATATATGAGTTTAGTGGTAGTTTTTTATTATATGGTCACATAAATATGTATCATAAATTGCATATAGATGTAATACCTTAACATTAACCCAAAAAGTGCAACAAATATAAGCCTAATATTTTCATTTATCATATATTATGTGATTGAATGCTGCTTATATTTGGTTTTTTTAAATATTCTTAAAATATTTTTAATAATATAAAATGTATCATATAAAAGGAAATATCCATTTTATCATTGTTTCATGTTGGTTGAATAGATGTACATACAGATATACATTTTGTGATGTGTAATGATAATTGACCTTTCAAAGTATGACTATAAGTTATCCCTAATCGATATTCGTCTGGGAGTATTATAGGATGTGTTGAATTATTAAGGTTAGTGTGAGTATGATTCTAGTATGAGATGAAAATTATTTTCCGGAGTCACAAAATAAAATTAATGCTCTTTTGTATGAAATATATGACACAAAAACTATACCACATTGAGTTTCATTCAATGTGTCTTCGGTATGCTATAAGAGAATGGATCATATTTGGACCCCACTAGTTAAGGTTGGTGAGATACCCAATATGGGAACCTTCATAATTTGATACCTGTTTTCTGTAATTCATTGTGAATTAACTAATAAGGGGGTGTTTATGTATGTTATTAATCATTTCCTTTGTTAAATCTCAAACAATATGGTATTTGTTTGCTCGCATGATGAGTATGGAATCTGGTCCATCAGTTGAGATAGACCGGAGAGTGTGTGTCCAAACCTAGATAGTATATGTGTTGTGATTATCTATTTGGACAAGGGGTATATTATGTGGTCATCTATAAATATTTATTTTATGTAATATATTCATACACTAGGTTGTTATATACTCAGATAATTTAGAATGTCTGAGTTGGTATATGGGATTGACATACATCATGTTCTATAGTCACAAAAAGTATTCGATAAAGGGTACTTATGATAATTCATACTATCACCAGACACACCTAGAGGATATAGGTATATAGATACATGTATTTTATAGAGACTACACTAGATCTCTTTATATATTAAGTAGCATTGATGGTTTCCTGATGACTGCTCTTTACTTATATTAATTGATCTAGTGATTCATATTTATTGTCTATTAAATAAATTCCCTTGAAGTTTCACTTTGTGGTTGAATGAATTTGTTTTGAGTTTATTACATATAGTTTCTTTAAAAGTGTTTTAGAGTCAATTTGAAATAGTTTCAGATGATTATTCACAAGGTATTTCATACAATGTGATACGAAGAAGAGTAAATGATAAATTTCCTATTTTTCTTGGAAAATTACAAAGATATTTTTTGGATATATTTTCACAAGTTATTATATACAATACAATACAAGGTGAAATGGAATGATGTATTTTAGGATTTAGTGCAAGTGGGACATTAAAGGGGTTAATATTCCATGATATTCACTAAACACATTAAATGTGTTTTATAAAAAGGTAGTCATATTTAATGATTGGGATATATCCTAAGGAGAATGAAAATTTTATTTTCAATCCATTTCCATCTATATCATATGGTATGAAATAAAGAAATTTCAAGGTATAAATTAAATGAGATTTCATTCCTTTTCGTTTACAGCTTCGTTTTAATCATATGATTTGATTAGAGGCAATAATAAAATATAAAATATGATATCATATAATTGAATCTTTCAATCATACAATACAATTGAAATTTTATATTAAGTACTTTCATGGGTAGATCATATTGTATGATGGCCATATCATATGGTTTTCTTTATGCAGGAATAATGATAATAGTTACCAATCAAAAAAATCATTCCCGCAAGAGATATCATTTGAAAATTGAAAGGGTTGTAATTTAGTGGAGTTCATTCATGAAAAAATTATATGATTAGTTCGAGAGTTATGGTTGATACATATATTAATTTGTAACATATAATTCAATACATTTCTTCCCAATGATTGTTATTGAGACCTTATAAAACCCACTTTCTTGTGTTAGTAGTGGGTGTGGTTTCTTGATTTACTATTGATAGAAATCTCTGACCTCACAGCCCTCTCTTCTTTATTCTTATCACACTAAGGTGATAACAAACCATGGATTAAAAAGATTCCTTCACATATAATTTTTTATCTATCTAGACCATTGATACATCCAGAGGTGGGGGGATTTTTTCTACCACTTTACGATTATCATCAAACTCTAACAAAGATGTTTAATATGACACCAAATATCAACCGAAGAAGGTATGTAGTATAACTTGGTTCTTTATTATCGTTTTATATAATATTTAATACATTCTACTAATGTATGATCTTGGGATGGTTTTTATTCACTTACAATGGATAAATATATGTTGCTTAATCCCTTATAAAACCTATCATTCAAGGTCCCCAACACTTTACCATTTTTCACATCACATGGTAACCCATACATATGCAGGGCTCCCATTATGAATATGACTTATCTATTTCCCTAAAACTGAACCAACTGTTATACATGGGTATAAATGTACCCATAAACAAAATAAATTTTAAAATATTATGGCCTATAACTTAACTTATACATGGGTATCAAAGTACCCATACATATGGGGACTTATCCAAATTTTTATCTACCTAGACACTCATCACATCATGATTCTCCATTATTTGATGCGACCTCTTCAATGAAACTCAACCTAATAATCACCACCATCCTTTCACACCATGATAAACCTAGGATATGGAGTGACTTATAGAAATCCCCAAACCAAAACATCCAATACAACACTCATCATTCCATGATTACCTTATCTTACTATGTGACATGTAGGTAGCTAAAACTATAGATCACCTAAAAATAAATAAAACAACTCCAACCATTCTTCCAGCTATACAATTCTTTTAGAAATTAAAAAAAAATCAAACCAAGACTCCCTTAAATCCAAAAAATTCATCATTTAGAAAAATAAAACACCAAGGTGATATTGAGATGTTATAATTCTCCCTACCAAACCATGTTTCCCTATAATAAGTCAAACAAGGATTAAAATAATGACATGTTCATCATTACAAATGATATAAGGGAAACAACACATCAAAAAACAATAAATCAAAAAAAATCTCTAAATGTGTAAACAATTTCTAAAAGTCCCAAAACATTATCAAATTCATGATACCTACATTAAGTATCCCCACCATTTATGTTTCATACTATAATGGTGGAATCTAAGAAAAACACCACAAGTCATAATAAGACTCTTATGTTGAAGAGGAAAAATGGAATAATCATTCAAATGGTATACCCATAGAATCATGGAAATAAACATTACATTCCCCAATAATATTAAAAGATATTAAAAATCCTAAAAGATAAGGAAATAGGTTAATGAATTATTAAAATTTAAAGGAACAATTAGATAATGAAATAAGAGGATACCATAAACAGGTTCCACCAGACTACTTTTTAAATATAGGATTAAGTTTGGATTATATAGCACTCTTTTAATTCAATTTAAAAAACTTTTGAAGATTTTACGATCATCCATTGTGATGATTAGTTTTTGAAACATTTAAATAAGATTGATTATAATGTACAATATGGACACATTGAAAGCATATAAGGGATCACTTTCCTTACGGAGGAATGAAGATAGAATGAAATGACTTCAAATCTACCACTTTAAATAGAGTTTGAGTAGATTCAAAAATTGGATGAGTTATATTTGAACCCTAATAAAAAATAGTCTGAGGAACATTCCATGATACAAAATTACTATGATCCACTTAGAATTTCTTGGGAGGCATACTTTAAATAACAAAATATATATGAGAATCAATCAGAAACACTCAATATTCAAATAAACATAAAAAAATAATATGTAGTTAAATAGTGAAAACCTATAAAGATAAATTATATACATAACTCAGAGAATCATAACACTCAATTAAATTTGAAGGTTTGATTTAGAATTTTTAAAATCAGAAGGTTTTACTAAAATAAATATTTTTAAATCCATGGGATCATCATTGAAATCATTTCAAAAGCACCAAAAACTTTAAAATAATTTCAATTATTTTTGGGAAACCACATAAAGTAATCTTAAAACATATCTTTTACCCTTAAAATCAATATTTCATCTCAAATCATTAATAAAATCAATCCAAAAAAATCAAGGTATCATAAAAACTCTCTTTAATTCACCCAAAATAGTAAAGAAAAATAAAAAATGGTTTAGTAACTTTACACGGTTTGGATATATAGTTGGGAGGACTATTCTCTAAATGTGTAACTACCAGTAGGTGTTACATCGAACAATGAACATGGGCTCTCCATAATTTTAAAGACCATGAAATCTAATCACATGCCTTCAGATATTCCACCAACTTCACCCATAAAAATAGAAATCCCATTAAAAACCCATATAAATTGAATATAAATAAAAAATAATTAATCAAAATCATTATATATCAAAATAAATGGAGGATATATCTTAAAATTTTCATCTCACAATAAGAAGTTTTATGATATCTTGAGGATCTAAATGATAAAGATCTATCTAGACTCTTTCTACACCTACTTCTCAAGTTTATGACATTTATATCTCCTATATACCATTACTCCCCAAATAACAAGATATTATTTTGATAAAAAAATTTATGAACAAAACCAGGCTATCTGGATCCTATACATAAGACGGACCACAACAAGGCTCGATGTGCATACCTGATCACTATAGGATAGAAACTACTATTTAAGTATACCTAAAATAGAATTGGTAATGATTTCATCATAAAACAATAATTAACATATTGAAAAATACATATTGATAGTTGGTAATGGTATATTCATATGTTTTAATTCCATGAAAAAAATAAAAAACAATAAATATAAAATAAACCAATAATAAAATAACTCCAAATAAATACCTGACTAACATTAAACATAACATAAAAGTGATACAACAAGTCAAAATTATGGTTATGAAAATACAAGAAAGCTGATGTGGCTGACACATACCTTATATAAAATAAATTAAACAAGAATCCCAAAATACCAAATTGATAGTCTCCTCATGACCCAAGAAAACCCTCCAACATCATCACCACAACCCCCTCTATAGGCAATTGATAAAAAGGAATATAGAAGGAATAATTTCTTAATAACATAAAATTGGAAATGAAAAATCAACTGAGTTAATAGACACCAAGTTATATACACTAGTAGAAAAATTGTATGTAATGTCATAGTTTTCACATTGGTTATTTTGAACCGATGTGAAAATTTTGGAAAATGACAATTTAAAAAAAATAATTAAATAACATGAAAAAAACTGTTTTCACATCGGTTATATAAAAAATGATTTAAAAAATTCATATTCACCACTCTTTCACACCGGTTTTATAATAAAACCAATCTGAAAGAGGTATTTTTACATCGATTAAATGATAACTGACTTAAAAAATCTTCTAAAAAATTAAGTATCGATGGAGGGTTTAATTGAGTTCTTCCATTATCACAACATAGGTCTAATTCCTCTATCTTCAATGCCCTAAATCTCTCATTTATTTGATCTGGTGGTCCAATATCACATTACGATCTTAATTAACCCTCAGGTTTTGTCAGCCTCATTTTACGCATTGAAGATAGATCTGAAGTAAGCACTACACAATTTTGTTTATCTTTTTTCTATCATTTTTTGGTGTGGAATGTCTAACTAATGATTGTTTGATCAGGTGGAATTAATTCTCACATTACCATCTTTATACACTCAAGTTTTTTCAGCTTCAATGTTGTGTGTTTGATTCTAGATCTTCCCATATACAACTAGATCTACTGAAGGTTTTAATATCTTTTTAATGTGTTAGTTAGTTGTTCATAATTTCATTTCTAGTATGAATTAGTTGTTCTCATTCAATATGTTTTTCCTTTGGATTAATTTAAAATTATATTATAAAATTTTTCATACTAAATAGTATGTAGAGGTATGCATACCATATTTAATAGTATACATGCCATATTATTACTGGTGTTATGTAAATTTATGTATACCATATTATTACTGATGTTTTTTAAAAAATGTGATTTGATATGAAGTATTTGATAACATTAATAAACATAAGAAAATAAATAACTGGAAAACTATTTTTAGAGGATTTCATTTGACACCCGCATATCATATAGATGATCTAAAAAAAGATGTGGACCGATATGAACCATCCTCCATATGTGAGACATATTAATTTAAAATGGCATACAATCAAGTTTAATTAGTTTTTTAGCTTAGATAGCCTAGAAAACCAATTTACTATCAGTGAAACTGCTCCTATAGCATTAAATTCAAGGTTTTCATTCTATAGAAGTATAATAACTTATCTATTACCAACAATGAAAACATGATATTTGATCCTGTGTTATAAATGATACAGGCACTCAATTTGTGTGTATCATGGGATTTTACCACAGTTGAGTGTTTATTTAACTCTAGGAATTTATTGAACTATCATTTTATATCATTTTCATCACATACCCTCCCAGGATATACGTTTTTTTGACTTTATGGATTGTGACTATGAGTCAAAGGCTCTCTTGTGAGTGAAACAGGTTGGGTGTGATTATTGAAAGCCTTATAAATATAATTTTAAATCCATCCACGACTGACATAGACTGAACATGATGCATAATAATATAACTGACATCATTTTTTTCAACTCTGTATAGGATCTAACTGTATAGCTAGAATAGGTATCACAAGAATCAATTTCAACATACTCTACACATACAGTATACATATAATTGTTTCAAATTACATACACTTGTATTCATATGATATGAATCATTATGAATAGTTTAACGGTTTACACCAATATCATACACTTACTATATGGAATAACAGATGATCATATTTTTATAGTAGGAAATATCATTTTACATTTTAAAACTATTTAAATTATAAATTTTGTTTCAATTCCACTTATTGTAGCAATGGGTGTATATTGGATTCCACCTATAAAATACATTTGTGTACATTAATGTGCATCGTAATGTGTTTCAATGGTACTCGGGTGCATTGTAAAAGGGTTGAAAAGGTAATGGGTCTACTTTTTATTATAGCAGACCAACCAAGTACCCAATTAGGGAATACTATGTACCATATAAAGTCTCATAAAGTAATGATTAATGTGAAAATTTTAAACTAAAACTCAATTAATGATTTTAATATATTGTTAATTAAAAAATAGAATAAATTTTTTTACTTTTATAAATGATAAACTATGAATTAGTTGTTCTCATTATATATATTTTTTATGAATATTATTTTATGGAGATCATTGTATATATTTTTTTAATAATTTCATAAGGCTATATTCCTTTATTTTCATTTAATAAATTTTTTAAGCGAATCTGTTTTTAAATTCCATCCGCATGAATTAATTTTCACATCAAAATTTTATATTTTTCTTCTAATGTTTCCATTCTTGGTTTTCTATATTTTTGGATGTCATTTTTAGTCTCAATATTTTATAAATCACTCCCTTTATTTTTTATATTTATTTTTTATATTTGTTATAGATAATAATTAATAGAAGTTTGATTAATTCACCTTGAACATGTGTTCAATATGAGGAAGGTGTTGATGATTTTTTGGAATTTTATTAATTAAATATTCAAAACAACAACATTTTTTTAGGTCCATGTTTGAAATTTTTAAATTTTATGAAGTTGGAAAGAAGAGAGATCAAATATCATTTGTTTTTTCATGGTTTTAATTAGATTAAACCCATTATATTTTCCATTGTGAAATTGGGAAGAATTTAAAATCTATTAATGATGGTGCTTTTCAAGATAATAAACCTGATCAACTTGATGAAATGATTCGTGATATTAAAGTATAGGAAATTTATAAACAACTGAAAATTGAGCATTTATATGGTGATAATGAAAAACCATTGTATCCAAGTTGTACAAAATATACGGTTTTATCGATGCTGTTAAGATTGATTAACCTGAAAGTGAAATATGGGTGGAGTGAAAAGTGTTTGATAGAGTTGCTACAATTTTTGAAATGCATTCCTTCTAAAGACAACATTCTTCCAGATTCACATTATAAAGCCAATAAAATATTATTCCTAATGAGATTGGGGTATAAGAAAATATATGTCTTCCCAAATGACTATGTGATATATAGGAAATAATACAGTTTATTTCCGAGTATTCTAAATGCGGGACGTTACAATATAAGGTGAAAGGAAAATCATAGGCTGATTTAGTAGTTACAGAGATCCCAACCAAGGAATTTTGGTATCTTTCTATAATTCCTTATTTAAATGAATTATTTTTATATATACTTAATGAAGAAATGTTAAGATGGCATGTATATAAGCAGATATTTGATGGAAAATTATGGAATCCAACTGATTGTCCATACTCGAAGAAAATTGATCACCAATTTCCCACATTCATAAATAAAGTTAAAAATCTCAGACATGGACCATACATGGATGTAATGAATCCGTATTGAAGCCTTAGTAGCAAACATAGTTCATAGACATTTTTATTGTTAATTTATAAATTGTCTCATGAGAATTTTATGAAGTGAAAATATATCATTACAAAATTAATTATATCTGGACCAAAACAACTTGTAAATGATATTGATGTTTTCTCATCACTATTAAATGATGATTTTAAACTTTTATAGTAAGAAGGTATTAAGGTGTATGATTCCTATAAAATGGAATATTTTCAATTGCATATGATGATTATGTTCACTATAAATGACTTCTTTACATATGGAAATTTTTATGGATACAGTGTTAAGGGGAATAATGCTTGTCTAATTTGTGAATAACAGACTTTATATTATCTACTCCATCATGGGAGAAAAATAGTATACATGGGTCATAGAAAATATTTTCCTATGGATAAATCTTATTGATGATTAAAAAATAAATTCAATAACTCATATGAAATTTTTAGTTCTCCAAAACCTTTTTCCATCGATCGGTATTTTGAGAGGGATAAAAACATTAATGTGACATTATGAAAGTTACAGAAATCTAGTAATGCTCATTTTTTTTGGAAGAAACGATCAATATTTTTTGAGCTACCATATTAAAGATATCATGAGGTCAAACATAACATTTATTTTATGCACATGGAAAATAATATCACTGAAATATTTATTAAAACATTGTTAGATATTAAAGGAAAGACTACATATGCGTTGAATGGAATATTGGACTTACTCTCAATGGGAGTACGTTTGGATTTAGCTCCCACTCCTGATGGAAGGAAAAAATTCCTATCCAAAGTTTATTATACATTATCCAAGATGGAAGAAATTATATTTTTTCTATGTATTTATGGTATTAAAGTTCCATAGGGTTATTCTTCAAATGTAATTTTGTTTTCTTTAAAGGATTTAAAGTTGACAAGTATGAAATCTCATGATTGTCACGTCATGAAGCAACAACTCCTGCCATTTTCATTACCTGAAATATTGGACACTCATGTCATAATGACTATCATAAAGGTGCGTAATTTATTCAATTAAATTTGTAAAAAAATGATTGATCTGAACACTTTAAAAAACATAGAGAACGAAGCAGTTTCTATACTTTGTCAATTGGAAATTTATTTTCCTCCATCATTTTTTGATATCATGGTTCACTTAATAGTGATTTTTTGTAAGAAATAAATCTTTAAGGACCTAATAATTATGTTTGATATATCATATTGTAAGTATATATTGATATTAAAGTGATATATTAAGAATCCATATCTACTTGAAGCCTTCATTATTGAGAATTATATTTCTGAAGAAGTTGCATAGTTTTTTAAAAGCTATTTTTCTACAATGAATTTCATCAGCTTATCTACATCGCTCCATGAACGATTCAATTATAGGGGAAAGGGGATCCATGGATTGAAAGTAAAACCATTAAAAAGAATTGTGATAAATAAATTACATTTATATATCTTGAATAACATAGATTATTCTCAAACATATATAACATTGCATATTAATGTGTTGAAACAATTTTATCCAAAAATGAAAGATATGTGGATTTTGAAAAAGCATATTTTTTCCCCATGGGTTAAAGAGACCCTTCTTGGTAGATTAGATTCATATGAAACATTTATATGGTTAGTGGGAAGTCCTGTTTTAAATTTGATAACATGGTATGAGTATGATATTAACGACTATAAATTTCATACGAAAGATCAGGACAACCAAAGTTTTGTTCATAATAGTGGTGTGTTAGTATTCACAAAAGAAATTAATTTTTAGAGTGCTAAAGAAAAAAACCAAATATCTACATCATGTGCATATTATGGAGTCATTAAAGAAATTTTGGAGGTTGATTTCATTAAATTTCAATTTCCATCGTTAAAATTAAAATGGATTATTGGTAACAACATTGTAAAACAAGATGAATTTGGAATGGAAGTAATTAATATTTATAAACTAGAATACAAAACTGATCCATTTATCAGGGTGACATAGGAAAGAAAATTATATGTTAATGATCAATCTGATATGTATTGGTATATTTTTTTAAAAGGAAAGAAACAGTAGTTTGGTTATGATTAACTTGATGAAGTTACCGATTTCTGTGAGATCACTACTCTCATAGAAGTATTAACAAATAATGTAGATGATCATGTCAAAGAAATGGTTTTTTCCATACTGAATGATCATAGTGAAGGAATTTTTGAAAAAAAATCCTATATTGCATTATTAATTTTACAGGTAACATATGTTGTTATTGTGTTTTACTTTTTAAAATTTCAAAAAATGTTAGATATTTTATTATGAATATCATTATTAAAACACGTATTAACACAACATTATTGAATTTTATTATATTAATTTAATTAAATTAATTGCATATTAATTATGTTATCATTTTGGTTAACTATAAAAAATATGAATTGTATTGTGTTATGTTTAGTTTAGTTTACATTTTGTTTGATAGTTTTACTTCTTCAATTTTCATTTAAATGTAATTGTTGTATTTGTATTTTTTAAGTGATTGTTTGTTTATTTTATTTTTAGGATAATGATAGATCTATCAACCGATACACTATATCCTTTTGGAGATGATCATTCTCATGATACCTCTGGGGAGGAATGTATGCATGATCTTATTTATGAGTATCATTATCCTTCTTTATAGGATACAATCACTTCCATGGGGGGGGGGAGATTTCTAGGGTGTGTAAACATGACATAACACATTTACCAAAAAATTATTTGTTTCCCCTAGTCAGGTCCATAGGATAATTGTATACTTTGATGATAATGATATTCCAATAGGTCCACATGAAAAAAAATTCAAGACTTCTATATTATTTCAGTCTATAAGTAATGCTAGTATTGTTATTAATAATTGGAGAAGTGTTGAAAAAATTACCATATCTCACATGTGACATACATTTTTGGTAAGATCATTGGTTTTTATTTTACTTATATAGAAATTTTTATAGTTATATATGATTCTACCCTTCTTATCAGATGACATATGATATACCAAATTATGTAGGATTCATGAATAAATTTTTATCATTAACTTCTAAGATATGGAGGGATTTTAAATATTACCTCACATAAGAATTGATTTTTTGGAATAGATTATATGAAAATCCATCTCATATATATCCATTTATAGTTGAAAATAGCTAGAAGCAATTTATTGAAATAATATGAGGAGAAACATTTTTGGAAAGTGTGATGTTCCCTTTTATAATTTTTTTGTATTAATGATCATCTTAATGATCACATTTATGATCATACTAAATAATTCTTAATTCTTAATTTACAATAATTGAGGATATCTCATCATGATATCCAAGTAGAAAATGTATACCCTCACACATTATCTTGGGGAGGGTATATTCTAGTAGAATAGAAAATTATCACTGAGAATTATTAACAAATATGGGATTAATCTTTAGGATCAATAGAGGTTGGACCCCCCCCCCCCCCACAGGGCATGAAAAAAAATATCATTATCTTACGAAAGACTTTGAGGGTTATATCTAGTAATATTATAAGATGTTTACATTATTGAGTTATTTAAGTTAAATAAGTTGTTTATATATTGTGATTCATTATTTTATTTTTCAAATATTCCATATAGGATTATATTAATAATAAAAGCACACATGGGGCCTTTATAGTTGAGGGTAGGAAAGATATTTTATTTGCATCATTGGGAAAGACCGAACAACTGGGTCATGTATGAGGATACCCAATAAGTGTATTAGTAAAACAATAGTTTCCCCATTATGAATATTCCTCAAGGGATGATTTCTATAAATAAAATAGACACTTTAAATGGTGAATTTTAGGATATCCTTATGAATATGGAGGATAGGATCAGAGCTTCTGTACATAAGATGTTTACAGACATGCAAAAATAGTTTTAAACTGCTGATCTGACTCCTCCACCTCCTCCACCCCTCCACCTCCCACAGAATATCCCACTCCTAGTTATCCTTATTATTCATATCTACCTATATACCCCACTATTCCTTATCTTACTCCAACACCCCCTCCTCTATAGCTTCCCAGTTATTTCAAGTTTTATTTTGATGATCCCCAGTATATTGTTGCATATGGGATGAAATTTTATTCAGAAAATACCATTCATCATCAATATATAGAGATATATCATCATAGGGTACTAGTACCAGAAATCGTAGATATAATAGAAATAATTCCATATCTTAAAAATGATGCAAATATATTTGGACAAAGTATCGACTATTTTCTAGCTTGGTTATGTAGACTTGTCTGAAATATAACCATATATGTCTTTGTATTTGTTATATTTTATTTAATTTTGACATTATTTTTTATCATTATAATTTTTATATATTTATCTATTTTTTACATGAATACTTTAAAGGAAAATAAATACTGAATAGTCAAAAACATATACAAAGTGTTATAACTTCAGATGAAATTTCATCTACTTTTGATAGACTATCGAGATATTCAATTCTGTTTTTAGATTTATATGAGATTAAAATTTAAGATGGTGTTTTTGGGAATTCAATGAAGTTGGGACTTTTGAAAAATTATATCATGTAGCATTTATCAGGAGATCGGTTGGGAATCACCACGATGGATATTTTTTCCATGTAAATCGGTTAAAATGTTTTTTCCAATCATTAAATTTATTAGAAATTTATAATTATTTTTTATTAGGTATATTTATAAAATTTGTATATAGCATGATAAGAATTATTTATATTGATTTATGGATACAAAATTTACTTCACCCGTAGCTAGTACAATGACTGATGAAAAGAAAGAGTTTAAATTTTTGGAAGATTTCCGAAAAATGAAATTGTCCAGTGTTGGATGTTTTCTTATCTTTAAGAGTATGAAATATATTTATTAGAAAGTTTTTTTATATCTCTTAACATACTAAAAAATCATATTAATTTTTCTTATATATTAGTTTCCATTGAATGTTGGGTGTTTTTTGTCCAAGAGAGTGGACATTGTATTGGCTATGCTCGATCCATAAAAAAGTGAAAGAAAATTTAAGAATGTATTAAATACGTAAGTTTGAGTATTTTAATTCTTTTTTACATTATAATGACTTAAATTTATTTTATTCATATTATTTTTAAAATTTTCCTGGGATATCTATAGATATACCTCAAGAAAAAATCAATCCAAGATCAAATTTGTAAAATTACTGGTGAATTTTCATTTACAATTATTAAAATTTTGATATATTACTTATTAATGTTATTTATAATTGATATGTTTTTTTAAAAAAAATGTCATAAAAAAGAAGGATTAAAATAATTTGGATAATTTATTTTAATATTTATGTATGAAATAATTGAAACTAGAATTATCTAAAAGTTCAATAAGGTTAGATTTTTTATAAACATTTCATTGATATAACATTAGTTTTATTCAATATACAGATAAGTTAAATGATTTATTTATAATTTGTAGTCTTTTGATGACCTTTGGCCTTATATTGAAAAGTAATTAAAGCACTTAAAAAATTAATGGGTGAATCATTTCATGGGTTTGATTCATTTTTAGTTTGTTTTTAATCTACAGTATAAACTATCAAGTTAAAATTTCAAGTGTAACTATTTTTTTCTGATGTTCTCTGTGGTTTTTCTACTTTTTTACCTGTTTATTTTTATTTATTCTTAGGAGGGGGTAGTTTGGATGATTTTTATTTAAAAAATAATATTTTTCACATCGGATATGTGATAACTAACGTGAAAAATCATAAATAATAGTTTTCATATCAGATATTTGGTAACTGACATGAAAAAAAAATCTTCCTCATCGGTTATTTTATAAAACTAATGTGGAATACTTATTGATTAATATTTAATGTTGGTTATTTATATAAAAAATGTGAAATATTTATATCCACTCTCGTTCACATTGGTTATATACATATATATATAACTGATGTGAAATAAGAACTGAAACTATTTTTCACATCAGTTAGTAAATAACCAAAGTGAAAATGTTTCTTCCACATCAATTATTTCATATAACTGACATGGAAGAACGTTTTTCACATTAGTTATTTAAAAACTAGCATTAAAAAATTTCAATTTTATTTTAAAATGTCTTTTATTTATAACTGAAATTATAAAATTATTAAAGACATCTCTCGCAACAACATCACATATTAACTGATGCAAAAAATAATAATTTCCACTATTGATAATTAGGTTTTTCAAAAAATAACCTAGTCGATTTCCCCTAAGAAATTATTATATGTGTTTCATTTTATATATCATTTTTTTAATGCTAGTTTAAAATTGGGTTTATAAATTTTTTTCATTTTTAACATTTCAAGAGGTGACCCGCATAACTAATCTCCAATTTTCCTTTTTTGAAATTAAAGATATAATTTTTTTAAAAAAATTCCACAAGTATTCAGAAAATAAATTAAATACCATTTTAAAATAATATAGAAAGAATTTTAAACTATGAGATTTTGATATTTGATTTTACATCCTTTAATTATTAACATGTATATAAAATCACTCAGTAAATGTGTTAAAATGAATAAAAGAAGGAATGTGGCCTAAAAATAGAAAGTGTACACATATATAGGATCTAATAGATACATGAGATATTAAACCACACCATATGAAATTAAAGTAATATAATAAATTTAAATTAAATAGCAATGATATCCACTCAAGTAATCAAAAAAGAATCTGAAATCATGGGTGTAGCCCTAAGGAACTATGGTCATGACCCACTAAGAACCTTATTCTATCTCTTTTTCAATATTAAACATATCCAACAATTAGGGATATCATATCACTGTCTAGTAGTTATAGTGATGTAACTTAATCCAAGTAAATAATATCAATTCTTATCAAGTATAGTGATGTAATACAATTCTAGAAAGATCATATAAATTCCTAGAATGTATGGAGATGTAATCCAATGATATGGAGTACAAAAGAATTCCCAAAAAGTAGAAGTATTAGGTTTACTACCATCGAACCTAAGGTTTAAATTATTAAATAAATGAAAATGAGTTATATTGATAAAAAATATTAATATAATAGAACCTAAAAGGAATATAAAATCACCCCTCATCTCACTCCTAAAAACATTTCATTGAAACGGCCCCTATTTTTCAAGCATATTTTATTCCACATAAGAAAAACTTATTATACTTAACCAAAAAACATAGAGTGTAATATAAAAAAATGGAATTGAGATGAAAAGTACTTATTATGTCATAAAACCCAAATTAATAATGTTTCTATAGGTATTTGATACGTCATTGAAAATTAAAACGTGGAATCCTTTTGAAAACTTTTACTAAATGGGATTTATAACATTAACCTAAGCTCAGAGACATAAAAACCCCTTTGAAGACCAAATATGGTTCAATATTTAATAAACATCTTTTTAAACCAAAATTAAATTAAAATCCAATATATAAATCACTAATATAAATAAAATAGAATATCATTTAAGATATCAACAACTATTACAAAATCATATCAACATGTAAGAATCATGAAATTATAACAAAATATAAAAAAAATAATAAGAAATCAATATATTTTCAATTCCCACATTTAACATAAAATAAGAACTAGAATTCATGATCTATTACATTTAGAGAATATTTATTATTATTTGGAAACATAATTATTTTTTTAAAACTTTAATTTATATGAGAAATTCCATTAAATAATTTTCACAAAATCCAAGATATATTTATAAATTACTTCTAACTATATATGGATTAAGATCCATTAAAAATACCATTATCAAAGTCTCTAAAATCTCCATGATATGGTTAATAGTTATATCTTCATCAATACTACCATAATTCCATAAAATTTAAATAATTAAAGGGTATAGAGAACATAATCACAAAATGCATTTCAAATAAATGGAACCACATAGAAACACCTACCAAACATAGTGTCGATGCCATATGACCTTACAGAAAAAGTGAGAAACTGAGGAAAAATCTTTACCACACCATATATCAAAAATCAAAATGTTTTTACAATCCCCTAAGATAGGGTTCCACCACCATGTATCCAGAGATAGATTAAGAATAAGAAATGGGAGGAGGTAAATATAAATAGAAAAAAAGATAATAAAGCAGGATATAAGCATTAATAATTTCACTTAGAATTAAAGGAGAGGCTAAGAATCCATAGAGTTAGGGAGGATAGAGTCCCTTATGGTTCTCCTAGTTGCGATATTTTAAATCTAGAAATGTGAATACCATAAGTGGATTTGATTCAGTGGGGTTAACATAAAAAATCACTAAAATAAAAATATGAGAACAAGAACCTCATGGTGTAACCCCACATTCATGGTGTGGATACTCTCAATAGACACACTGTGGTGTGACCCATGGGTCGTTACATGATCAACCTTCTCTGGGAAGGACCAAAAACTCTTCACTATAAGCCATCATGGTGTGTCCTTCCTCGAGAAATCCCACAACGGAATAGATTAGGTTTTAAAACATAAGATTAATCAATACAATGTGACGTACCTTATTGTGTCATGACCTCCCCCTTTATAAACTCACCATGGTATAACCTAATGTGTTACAACATGATTGGTCCATCACTCCCAAATATGGGAATTATTGGAAGCCTAAATCATCAACCCCTATATATAGTCACCCTTATGTTTACATGGGATAAAAAAAACTATACCATTTTCAAGTCATAGGGTAACCCATATGTATACAAGGTGACCCTTACTTGTAAGACTCTTTCGATTTCCTAAAACCAAACCAATACTTATGCATGGGTATCAAAGTACCCATACCTATGTGGAGTTTGAAAACATTTTAACTCAGACTGACCCTTATGAATGAGTATCAAAATAACTATACATACGAAGGATTATCCAAATTACCATATACCCAAAAACCCATCATATTGTGATTCCACTTTGTCAAAATGTGACCACTTTGATGAGCCTCAAACTAATAATCACAACCAACCCATCACACTATGATAAACCATGACCATGAAGTTACTTTCAACCATCCCAAAATGAAAAAATCCCACACAAAACTTATCACACCATGATTCTTTTATGAAAAGGCATGAACTAAAGAAAAAAAATTTAAATACACACAAAAATATATAAAAAACCTCACACCATTCTTCTAGTTGTATAATTTTATAAAAACTTCACAAAAAAATCAAATCAAAACTCACTTAAATCCAATAAATTCATCAACTAAACAAAATAATAAACCAACTTGATATCAAGGTGTAAAAATAATGAATCATTGGTTAATTATATGATTCAATAGATATATCAAAATTTATAATGGAATACTATATTCAAGATAATATAAATTTCTAATCTATTTTCTAAGATCATAATAATTGTCATTGAGAAGAAACTAGTGATCTTATTCCTATTAGGTTATCCACTTTCTATATGAATATCCCAATACATGGGAAATATTATATCTCTCTCTCTCTATCCTAGTTTTTTATAATATAAAATATTTAAGAGATAAGAGGATCTATTTTGATTATTGTTTTGATAATTCAATGCCCAAATCGTAGTCACAAACCTAAAAAAACTTTGGGTCTCTATATACTCCATCAAAAGACACTCTAAGGAAACCAATTGTTCATCTATTTAAGAGAAATGTTTCTTAAAAAATTTATGAGATACCGTTATTATAATTCAATAATCTTTATTTATAATTCAACTGTTTAAAATTTTAAAAAATAAATTTTATATTTAAAATCCTCATGATTATCGTCAAATAATAATAAAATAATCGTGATTTATTTGAGATAAATAAGTATATTCAGACATGTGAAATCACACAACATGAAAATATACCCTAAAGAGTAACATGGAATGGTGAAATTCACCACACCATTATGTTTCAAATAAAAAACTATGATGTGGTCTAAACCACCATGACGTGGTCGTTCCTTTCGTACACATTTCCAATAATCCCTCACTAGCACTAAAACCTTATAGATTTAGTGCATATTCGCCTTATTTAACATCATATATAAAAAAATTGTAAAAATATTTCCAATAAATCCTTTTTTTTATCTTATAAATATCTTATAGATGATATATCATTCATTTTCACCACATGTTACATCAATTGTAAACAATTTTGAAAATATATCTGAAGCCTCTTTTAGATATCCTCTAAAACACTTTCGGGGTAGCTCTTAACTATTTCTAAAAACACATTATAATAAAACCTAATCCTCATTCCCAAAACCACAATGTATAAACCAATGGGACTTTATAATATTAAAAAATTAGGAATTACTTAGTCTTTAATTATAATTCTTGATAATCCTCAATAAAAGCATCAATATTTCTCAATATATATTGGGATATGGTGTAATCTATATAAAACACATGATATAATTATATATTTCCACTAGTTGTATCATATACAACTACCAAAAATTATAAAATCCATTTATCCAATATATTCAGAGACCATAGAATATGATTCATGTAATTCACCTATGTGAGTGAGCACATAAAACACTCCACACCCAAATACTGCATCACAAGTACCCTATATTTTTATAACCAAAAACATTTTCATTTTTTATCAATAAAGGGATTGTATGCCATACTCATCATTTTTTAAGGAAAATGCCATCTTGGTTAAGTCTCAACTGATGATGTGATCAATAATATACCCTACCCCCACTGACTAGCTCAACCTTAGGGATGGTGTAAAAAGGTATAAAATCATGAAGGTTGTGATGCTATGTATGTTTACAACATCATTTATGAGAATTTAATATTAAATATAAAACCATATTATTACAAAAAAATGTTTAAACACTCGATATGGTATACAATGGGAGTCATCCAACACACAAAACTCATTTTATGACTTATGAGTTAATCCATGTATCTATATGAAATATTACCCATGATAAACTTTACATTTTATCAAAAACCATTATTCTATATTATAAATATTAGTTAGAGATAAATCAAATTCATACTTTTAGAGGTTAATTAATGTTTCACTTCAATAAATATATGTTGCCAATGTAAAAGAATGATAAAGTTTAAATTTCCTTTGGTAAGAATTGATATATTTTATATTATTAAACTATTTTATAGTATTAAAAAACCCACACATAATCACCCAAATAATCATATCCTATATAATAAATGATCATATAGCCCTTATGTTTTCTATACTTTTATGGTTTTGTTAAACTCATTATATCTCTATGTAATTTCTCTCAGATCTCTATGTGATCATACAATAATACCCTATCATTAAAATCTTTTAGTGTGTAACATATATGTAAAAAAAATTTGGATAATTTTAATAATTTGAAATTATATTCCTGTTGTTAAAGTCCTTTAACATAACATTCAAACTCCTTAACTTCAGAATATCAATTTTTACAATGTTAATAACATCAATTATCCACTTAGAAAGATTTATAATTTTATCATCATTACTATGGAACCTTTCCATTAACACTTTTCTTTGATATCATTTTGGTAATAAAATTTAACTCTTCACATTCGTATATTTAATTACCAATATACGAAAAACTCTTTTAGGATGTAAAATGGAATTCACTTTGAGTATGACTAGTTTAATATTTTCTTTTTTACACTTTAAACTTTTCTAAGTACAAACATACTTCTTATAGCCTCTTATAAATTAAATTATTTTTATAATATTATTCTAATATGAAAAAAATAAAATGCTAGGAAATTACAATTATAACCTTCCACACATGGACATCAAGGTTGACTCCTCATCTGGGACCCCATGACTCATGAACTGGGTGGGTTGGTATTGAAAAACGGTTTGGTCGGGCTTAGATTAGATGACCCTCCCAATTTCTTTTATCTTTTTATTTTTTAGGATAGTTTTCATTAGTTTGGTTTAATTTTGTTAGAAATAATTTTTTGGGTTGAAAATTATCCTTAAAGTGGTTTGTTTTGAAAATTTAAAAAATGATTAGAGGAAGTATGTTATAGAATTAGATCAAATCATACCCATTTTTATCAAAACTATAATGCCATTTACTTATAACAATAATCATTTATAATAATAAATATTATAATGTAAGATAAAAAAAGATGAAAATTTAGAATCATTATTCTAATCTAATATTTATTTAAATTAATCTCTTATATCTAATTCCTCGATGTATAAAACTCTTCCTCGGTCACTTGAATACATGATTTATACTCTAACTATCAACCACTATTCATTTTAAAAATATTGCAAATATTTATAAGATGAGTATAATGTTTATTTGGTAAAATATACCCCTAAAAATAGAAGGATTTTATTTTCAAACATTAATACTTGGCATGGACTCTCTATAGTTCTTCTTGAAACATTTCAAATAGTTCGGGAAATTCGTCATCCAATGAATAGATTCACCACAATAAAAGTAGTTACCCTCCTTCATGACTCTTCCCATAGGTATTAATTATAAAATCTGATTATTTTCTATCTATAATTTTATGGTTTTGTTCTATAAAAAAATAATTAGAGTCTAAATGTCCCATATGATGATCAGAAATCATTAAAATATTTAGAAGATTGGGTAAAATTTCATTAAACAAATTAATGATGTAGTTTACAATAATTTTTTGAAAATATTGCAATGGTTATTGTATAATGAATCCCATAACTAGTGTAACACCTCAATATCTTATGGTATTCCTCTTAAAATTTAACATCTTCAATAGTTTATGCTTCATGTAACATCGGGTTTAAAACCATACTATATTATCAAATATAACAGTTAGAATAGAAATGTGACGATTTGGAATAGTAATACGACCAATAGAATATTAACTTCACAAATAAAATAATAAATAAAATTTTTAAATCTTATAAATGAAGATATGGTATATTTATATCATTAAATAAGTAAATAAATGTTTCAAAAATGATAAATCAAGCGTTTATATTTTTGTGGAACATAAATGTTTACTTACAATTTTATAATTGAAAATAATGTTTTAAAAGATTTTTTTTCCATAAAATAGTTTCATAAAATAATATTTTGTGATCTTATGATTATAAGATAATTTTATGAGACCTTAATTAATTTTTGAAAGTGTCAAAAAATCAGTTATAATTTTAAAATTAGAATTTTTTGAATAAAAGTTGATTTTAATTAAAACTTAAATTTATCATTTTTATAAAATTATGTTCATAAAATGGAGTCCATTTTTTAATTCTACCCATCAAAAGTTTGTTAGGGTGAATTTTTGGGATTTTTTAAAAATAGTTTAGATTTTAGTGAATAGTGAAATACAGTAATTTATAGTATTAAGTAAATACAAGAATTATTGATTCATGGATAATTTATGGATGATGTTGTAACCATTAGTTCAAAATCACATGCATTAGTTTCTTCATTTAGGAATAATAATAAATAATTTTGATATTCTTGAGCCAAAAGAATGAACTAATGAATAAAATAATCAATAAACACTCATCTCCTCCACTATAAATATCATCCCTCACCACTACTTCTACTAAAACCTAAAAAGCCTTGAGGTTTTCTTTTATTCTGCCCATTTCCTCTCCAAGACCCCTCCCCTGTGTTCTTGTCTTTTTGGTCTAACCCAAAAGGCCATTTCAAAGTTCCATAAGGAGGTTCTCAAGAAGAGGAATTCAAGAGGTAAAATCCCATTCTGTTCTTTTAATCTTCTATCAATTTATTTTCCTTTCTTATCCTTTCCTTAAATACTATATAAAAACATGCATGACATATCCATAATATTATATATACTATAATTTTATCATGATAATGGGATATCCATCATCAACTCTTTTCTCTTCCCCCTTTTTTATAAAAATGAAAGTGTCGTCCGTGAGGTGTCGATTCACCAGCTTTGTGGATAATGATTCTTTTGTTTTCTAATAACACCTTCAAGGATGGTAGTAAAACCATTTTTATGATAAAAAATATTGTAAAATTTATATTTAAACTTATTTATTGTTCTTTCCCCAGTATATATACATAATATTAATTAATAAAATAAAACTACTTCTTAATGATCAAAAAATGCCAAAATAATCCAAACGATTATCATTAATGTTTTATCTAATGAATCATCATAATATCTATAAATAATATGATATATAAGACTATTTAATCTTATTTTAGTTTATTAATATTATATAATTTCAATTATTGATAAATATTCTCATTTTTCATGATCATTCATACATGAATACAAGTGAACCAACCATGAAAACCAAGTAAACCAACACTCCCGAACAACAATATTGAATCTTATAACTCATCAACTAGTCCATAAATGAACATAATAAAATTATAATAAATAAAATACATGTCTAATATGTTATTAATTAAATTATTAATGAATCTGATATCGTTATTCAGGTCATTAAGTGTAAGTACAGAACACTTTCATACATAAGGTAAGGGATTCTCCCCGAACTTCCATTTTTTATCTGGGATTGGATTTCTCCCTCTTTAACCCAATGTAATTATTAATTAATTTTATATAATTATTATACATTCTATATATATGATCCATATCATTATGTGATAGGTACGACCTAAATCTACCTCCAATACATTGAGTAGTGATTATTTTGTTATGAGTTCAAAGGGTAAACGATAGGTTATCTCAAGCCCCAAAGAGGCCACACTAGAGGTTATCCCAAGTCTAAAGCATGTACAAGGGTGGTTATCCCAATCATAACATGTTATGAATTTCTTATTGGGTATCCTTGACATAAGGTTTTCTATTCTTATGTATATTCCATAATATATGTCTTATGCCAATTATAAGATCTCAGGGGCCATGTTATTTGATTTATTTACGACTTATGTCATATGAACTGTAAATATTTATGTCATGACTCAAGTTTATAATCTATGATATGCATGGTATGTTTTTAAAATGTTAATATCACACCCTTATTCTCATGTTATTCTTATGTGATTATTAATATCACACTTTTTTACCCTTACTGGTCATATTGTAAGGACCCTAACCCAAGTAGATCAGAGTTTGTGCCTTACTTTATTACATTGGAATGATTACAAGGAATTGCATCCTGAAGGACTGAATAATTTAGTAGGATTTAATAACTAGATACATACATAATTGTTACATGTCAACATGAAATGTAAAACAATATAGATATTTCATTGGAAACATCAATAACTCATAGATTATCCCAGTAAGTCATTCATAATATTTCTCTTCACATCATGGGAAAAAATAAATCATAATAAAGGGGTGATCTCATATACTCAGTAAGAGTAATTAATAAAACTAAATTTATCATAAAAATAAACATTATGCATGGTGAATAACTTGAAACACATTCCTTCAAAAATAAACTCGAGCATAATATGGAAAAAATGAATATTGAGTAAATAAACCCACATAACCGATCATAAGATAATGAAGCATAGTCATGTATATTCTAATAGTAAAATATAACCTGGTTTATTAACTAATAATATCATAATGAGGGAATTCATAATTCTGGACATCTGAAACATATTGTCATGGCCACGTCTAAAATGTTTGAAAATACTAGGATAAGGGCTCCTCCAAAACCCAATTATGTTTTATCTCATGGGAACTACCAATGCATTGAGAGAATATAGAGCGACCCACACATAACATCATACATACAATTAATTCTTAATATGTATGAGTCCAAACCTATACAATATGAACACATGAAATATAAATTACATTCCCCAATATGCAATCATAATCACTAACCAATCAGACTAGTATGGTGAATGGTATCAAGATAGAACATACATTTAAAACAATAAAAACTATTTAATAACATATTTTAGATGAAAATAATAAGATATAACCCTAAATAAACCATGAAATTCAACATAGGTTTTTAAATAGATGAAAATAATATAGTAAAATCATCGAGTAATTCTTGAGAGAAATACCCATTTTACTTTGGAAAGAAGAGTTCTTTTGGAAAAACCATTTTTATTTTTCATAATTGTTTGTATGAAACGAATAATAAAAAAATATAATTATTAATGACTAAATTATTAATTTCATAAAAATAATGGTGTCTTAAAATATATTATGTATGGTACTTTAAAATGGGTAATAAATCAAGATGTTTCCTTTAATCGGGCATGCATATCAGGAAGAATTGAGAAGGGAGCCATGTAAAACATATATTATCCAATTAATGAAAGAAGAAATTATATAGAAATATGTTTTTGGGACATACACATATAATATATATGGATTATATAAAAATAATAAATAATTACATTGGTGTATAGAGGGAGACTACATAACCTGAATGAAAATGGATGTTTGGGAAGAAAACCCATTTCTTATGTCTGAATGTGTATGAAAATTGACCTTATAATCCAAGATAATAAAATAAAATAAAATAAAATAATTAATTAATAACCTTATATACATGTATTTTATTTATTATAATTTTATTAAATTCATTTATAGCATTTGGTTAGTTATAAAATACAATTTTTTTACTCAGGAGTGTTTGTTTTAATGATTTTCACGATCAGTATAATTGTATATGATTATAAAAGTTCATGTGAAATTTGTATAATTATGTAGAATTGAATTTATATGATATTAATGAAAATATATAACTATAAATGGTTATATATATCATATTTTTATACGGTATGAGGATGAATCATTAGATAACACATTTCGTGATAATTGTTTGCATTAATATGGAGGTTGTTGATTATAATAAACTCATTTTGTTATATCATTTAGTATTATGTAAATATGTCACCTATATTACATAATAAAGGTTTTAATAAATATATTATAGTTTTTTTACCCATAAAAATTATTTCATTACCATCCTTGAAGTATAAATTGAATAAAAAAATCTATCATCCATGAAGGTTGTAAATCAGCACCTATGAGACGATGATTTCATTTAAAAAAATAGAGAGAGAAAGGAGTTTGAGTAAGTATTTTCAATTAACATGATATAATTTTATTATATAGATGATACTAGAGTAATCACGGTCATTTGGAAAGAGAAGGTGAGGAGAGAATAAAAAAATAAAAGAACATGAAATGAAATTAAAGGGAAAAGGGAGAGGATTTTTCCTCTAGAATACTTCTCCTTGAGAACCTCATTGAGGGGATTGGTTTTGGTACTTTTTTAACAATCAGAGATCCTAGACACTAGGAATATTCTTGAAAATAGGTTTGGGAAGAAATATTACAAGGCTCAAATCTTGGAAGGTGTGGGTTGAAGGGGTGGTTAGGGGTTGTATTTATAGTGGGGGAGATGAGTGATTTTTCATTATTTTATTCATTATCATATTATTTTGATCCAAAAAACCATTAGTGTTGATTATTGGGACTAAATAAAGTATTAAGTGCATGTTACTTTGAAACAAGGGATCTTAAATAATTCAAACATCACCTATGACTCAATAAATCTGGTATTTATCATTTATCATAAATTATCATATTTTATTATTCACCAAATATTCATGTATTTTAGAAAAATCCCAAAAATTCACCATAATTTTTTTTCTTCATATAGAATAAAAAAACTCCATTTTATGAATATGAGAATTTTAATTTTTAATTAAAACCATCATTTACTCAAAAATACAGATTTTAAATCTATAACTGATTTTATCACAATTTAAAAAATTACCTAGGGACTCATAAAATTATCCTAAATTAATAAGAAAACAAAATTTTAATTTATGAAAAAAAAATTTATATGAAAAAAATTTCTTTAAAATCATTTTTTTAATTATAAAATTGTAATTAAATATTTATGACGTACAAAAAACCAACACATAATTTAACAGTTTTTAAAATATTAATTTATTTATACTGTGATATAATTACGTGATACTTTCAATTATAAAGTTTCTAAATTTTATTTATAATTTCATGGGTGAGGTTACTATTCATTAGTCCTATTTACTATTTATAAGGGTCATATTACTATTCCAAAGGTTAATTTACTATTTTATCGCTATAGGTTCTTTAACTTCTAGAAATACCAATTATTTCATTCATTATTTATTTAATATGTTTTTATTGTGTTCAATAAGTGATTTTATGTGATCGATACTATATGAAATAAAAATAAGAATGGAAATTTTAATGATATATTTATGGGACATTTAATTCTCCCCTCCTAAAAAAATAGCACCCTCAAATTTTTTAAATTTTCACCCCCAAAAATGATTTGGGCAGTTCATCATCATAGGTTACTCAGTCTCCCACAACCCCTCTTCAATTTTATGATTTTTCCAAAGTAACATTACCAGTTTAGTCGTCTGATTACTCAACATATTTTCTTTAGTATCCAGAATCCAAATAGGTTCTTCATAGTATGATATGTTAGGTTCGAATAATATCCCTTCAAAAGTGGGTACATGAGTTGGGTTTAGAAGCTACTTACTTAACAAGGATATATGGAACAAAATTTGTACTTTGGAAAGGCTAAGAAAAATTGGAAAATGATAAGTCATAGCTCCGAATCCCTCTAGAAATTCAAAAGTACTAATGTACCTAGATCTTAGTTTCCCATTCCTCCCAAATTATATAACACCCTTCCATGGACATACTTTCAAGAAAACATGATCTCCCACTTAAAATTATAAATCCTTCATTCTATTATTAACATAGCTCTTTTTCATGATTTGTGCTACTTTGATATGGGTTTGAATATTATTTACTTTCACAATTGTTTACTCTAATAACTATGGGCCTACAAGATTCCTTTCACTAGCTTTATCCCAACATGTTGGTGTATGACATCTCTTTCCATACAATGCTTTAAATGGTACCATTTTAATACTTGAATGAAAACTATTATTGTAAGAAAACTATACCATAGGTAAATACTGATACCACATTCCCTAAATATCAAGTGAGCATGATATCAACATGAATTATAATGTTTGGATCATCCTTTATGACTACCCATCAGTTTGAAGGTGATAAGCAGTACTCAAATGAAGCTCAGAATCTATGGATTTCTGAAGAATTTTTGATTTAAATGTAAATCATGGACCATGATCAGAAACTATTGAAGAGGTTCTCTATAAATTCTTACAAATTCATTAATGTAAAGTCATAAATGGATCTACAGTGGAAACCCCCCCCCCCTATAGAAAGAAAATGTGTATATTTGTTAAGTCGGTCAACAATCACCCATATTGCATCATTATTTATTGATTTTTTTTGTAATACATTGAAAAAATATCTGGTGATATCATCCCATTTCCATGTAGGAATTGGCAGAGGTTTAATGAATCCTCTAGGATATTGTCTTTCAACTTTAACTTGTTAATAGGATAAACATCTTGATATACGATCAGAAATTTCCTACTTCATGTTATCCCACTAGATATTTTCCTTCAAATATCTATACATCTTAGTGCTACCAGTATGTATAGAGATATTTGAACTATGGACATCATCCAATAACTCCCTTTTTTATCTTGGTTATATTGGGAACACAAAGACTCTACCCAAATTTCATAATTCTATCCTCTTACAATATTTTTTCCAACTTTATATCATTTAAATATTTATTTTTTGTGTGATGATTATCATCATGAGAACTTTTAATCCCTTACAATAAAGATGGTTGGGAAACCAATTACAAAATTAATGATGTTTCACCTTCCTTGAAAATTTTGATATCCATGTTTTCTAGATCAACGTACACAAGATCCTTGTAAATCCTCATTTTGTTTAGAACTCCATGATCCTTCCTGATCAATTCACCTACTACCTTATTTTCCTCCAAAGGGACATAGTGTATTGAATAATCATAATCCTTGATCAGCTTGATCCATCACATTTCCCTCATGTTGAGTTCTTTCTTTGAGAAGATATATTTTAAACTTTTTGATTTGTATATATCTCACATATTTCCCCATAGAGATAGTGTATCAATATTTTAAGAGGAAATATTTTAACTGCTAACTCAAGATCATGAGTTGGATAGTTAGGTACATGATTTTTTAACTACCTTGATGCATGAAAAATAACTCTATCATTCTACATAAGGATACACCTGTTATTTTCATTGAAGTATAACTATAAATGAAAAACCCACCATTTATCTATGGTAGAGTCAGAATCATAGAATTCAACAATATTATCTTTAATTATTCAAAACATTCTTCATATTATATTTTTCATACAAACTTTACCCATTTACAAGTGATCTTGGTTAATGGGTTAGCTAATTGGGTGAATTTCTGAATGAAACACTGATAATAACCTGCTAAACCAATAAAGATATGTACCTTGATTATGCTTGTTGGTTTAGTCCATTTTGGAACCTCCTATGTCTTTGAAGGATTAATTGAGATTTCATCCTTTGAGACAATATGTCTAAGAAAATAAAATTATTAAAACCAAAATTCACACTTTATTGACTTCCCATATAATTCATTTCCCAAAATTTCGTTAGAAAATCATGCAATTGATTCTCATGGCCCTCATAACTTTTGGAGTATACCAAGATATCATCAATAAATTCTAAAAAAAGTCATAAGGATATTCCTTGAAAACTCTATTCATTAGATCCATGAAAATGAAGGGTGCATTCCTTAGTCCAAATGGTATTACTCTAAACTCTTAATGCCCATAACTAGTTAGAAAAGTTATCTTTGTAATATCTTCTTTCCTCACATGAAAATGATGATATCCAGATTGAATGTCAATATTAGAAAAATATTGAGTTCCATTAAGTTGATTGAATAAATCATTAATATGTGGAATGAGACACTTGTTCTCTATTTCAATATCATTGATTTCACTAAAATCAATGCAAAGACTCATGAATCTATATTTATTCTTGACAAAGAGAATAAGGGATCCTCGTGGAGAAACACTAGGGAAGATAAATCTCGTATTACTCAATTCATATAGTTGTTTCTTCAGTTCTACTAATTCCACTATGTTTTTTCTATAAGGAGTCATTGATATAGGTCTTGAACTAGGAATTAAATAAATAGAGACCTCAACTTCCCACTCTGGAGGATTTATAGGTAAATACTCTAGAAATAAATCAATGTATTCTTGAAAAAAAGGTACATCTTCAATTTGAATATTCATAAATAATATTTTCTCTTCCTACCCAAGGATTTAATTTAATATATCAACTAGGGGTGGATATAGAAGAGAATCAGATTGTGATTTTTCTACTCTAAAGATAAGTTATTTTACACCTTCCTCACAAATCTTGATTTCCATATTCTTGCAACATATTTTCTCATCAAATTTGTAAATTCAATCCATACTGATGATTATTTCAAATTCAACCATAGTTATGAAGATAAATTTATTAGATAAAGCATGTTTATATGCCATAATAGGAACCTCCTGAAACATATTTGGTCTAACGAGACATCCCTTAGGGGTTTTGATTGACAACACCATTATTAAGGTGAATTAGAAATATCTAATTTCTAATGTAAACTGGGAATATATAAAGGAATGAAATGATTCAGAATCAAATAAATCTTTAGATAAATTTGGGAAGATGATTAATGTACAAGAAACCACGTCATTAGGAACTTATACCTTTACTATTATGATCATATAAGTTTGTCCTTTCTCCTATGGAATTTTATGAGGAAAGTTTTCTTAATGCTTCAGACAATCATTTTCAAAGTGTCCCATCATCCTACAATTGTAGCATTGAAAATTGGTAGCTTATTTATTTTCCTCAAAATCACATGCTTGGTGTCCTTTTTCTCAATACATATAAAACTCATTTTCCTTTTAAGAAGGCTCCATGTTGTTTCCTTCCAAAAGAATTACATGTTGGAAAAATACCTTTTTATTCTTTCAATTATCCATTCTTTCATCTTTCATCCTCTTCTTATCTTTCATTCCCTTAAATTCATAAGACTTATGGACTTATTTCTCTGTCTTGATAGTTTATGATATTATATCTTCATATAATGAGAAATTTTAGGAAACTAGTGCCCTTTGGGGGAATGGTTTTAAACAATTAAATAATTGATCAATATTGCTCCTTAGATTACCTATATAGTCTGTGTAGTGTCTTGATAGAATTATAAAGTTAGATTCATACTTGGATACATTCTCATCCCCCTTTTTCTTCATATTCAATAATTGTCTTTCCATATCTTCTCATTGTTTAAGAGAAAAATATTTTTCTAGGAAAATTTCCTTAAAATCCCTCCATTCCATATTTATAATTTATTCCCCCTACATTGTGTTTTGGATTAGTGACCACTATTGATATAAATCTCCAAATAGATCATAAAATTCTAGGAAAACCTTATCCCTTTCATTACTTCCCTAAGTAAGAAATATAATCTCTAAGTAATTTATCCACAGATCAACTACAGACGGTTTTTTATTACCAATGAATGATGGAGGTTTTTATCACATAAAGATGTCTAACGTTTCTCCTCTATGTTTGGGATCAGGATAATCCATACCGACAAGGTTATTATTTATAACCCAAGTCAGCTGTCCCAGTATTGTTATAAGTATCTCATCACCAATCTAAGCTCCAATACCAACATCATTATCTTGTATAAGAGGGAAATCCCTACATGGGATATATGCGTAGATACAGTTTCCATTCCTTGAACTAGGAACCATTTACAAATAAAGGAATATATTAAATTAGGTTGTAAATTGTAATTTATAATCTCAAACTATCAAAACACTTAACATAAATTTAGGTTTTATGCACAACTAATCTCAAAATTATAAACTTGGTAGGGACATATTTACTTTTAAATACTTCATAATGGATTGTAAATAAAATATGAGTTATACTGAGAATATCCCCTAAGAGTGTCAGACTAGGTGTACATTAAAGCACATTTTCTTATAGTAGGTTACCTAGAGTCATACTTGAGACACATTGTCGTAGATTTTACCCCTAGGTACATTTGCTCTAGAACAATGTCCACTAATAGTATCCAGACAGAAATTTATTTATAGGAAGATCCACATAATATCGACCTTACCATAATTCTAGTTTCTTATTTTATTCTTATCCTCAATGAATATCTTAGGGTTATGTTCAATAATTTGTGTTATCTAAATCTAGTTTCTAAGGCTTCTACTAAATTTCCTCTAATACCAATAGTAAGGACCTCAAACCTAGTATCCTGGAGCTAGTTCCTTACTTTATTAAATTTGAAATATTATAAGGAATTGAATACCAAAGGATCGAATATTTTAATATCATTTGAAACCATATTCATACATAATTGTTACATTACAACATGAAATGAACTCAATATAGAGATTACATTGGAAACATCCTTGACAACTAGATTATCCCTGAATATCATTGATAATATTCATCTTAAAATCCAAGGAACAAATAAAACATAAGAAAGGGGTGAGATCAGATGCACAGTAAGGGTATGTAATATAGCATAAGTTATCAAAAACATAAAAATTAGGCATGGTGAATAACTAAAAACACATGCCATTAAATATAAACATGAGCATAATATAATAGGAATGAGATCTGAGTAAATGAACTTGTATAACTAATCATAAGTGAATGAACCTTAGTCATGGATATTAAAATAGTAAAATATCACATGGTTTACAAGTTTATTATTTCAGAATATGGGAATTCATAATTTCGGACATCTAAAATATTTAATCATGGCCTTATCCAAGATGTCTGAAATTAATTGGTTATGGCCTTGGCCAAAACCCGATTCTGTTTTATCTGACGGGACCTACCGATGAATCAAGGGGATATAGTGGGCCCCAAAAATCACTATCTATGTCAAATGTATTCCTCACATTAATGGGGATTAACATAAACCACACTAACATAAGAAATGTAAATAATTTTTCCCAATCTATAATCATAATCACTAACCAATCTATGTAGCACAGTGAATGGCATCAAGATAGCATATCCGCAGTTAAACTAGTCATAAACTATTTAATATCATATGGTAGATGAAAATAATAAGACATATAACTCAATAAATAATTAAATTCAATATATGTGTTGAAATATTTGAAAATAATTTAATAAAATCATCATGGAATTCTTGAGTGAAATACACCTTTTACCTTGAAAAATGAGTTATTTTGGAAAAATCATTTTTATTTTTCATAATTATTTGTATAAAACCAGTAATGAACAAATAAATTTTTTAATGAATAAATTAGTAATTTGTCAAAAATAGCGGTTTATTGAAACATATTATTGATGGTACTTGAAAATGGGTAAGAAATCGAGATGTTCCCTTTAATCTCGCATGCGTATCAGGAAGAATTGAGACAATAGCCTTATAAAACATGTATTATCCAATAAATTAAAGAATAAATGACATGGGTATAGGTTATTGGAACATATAAACATAATATATAATTATTATATAAAATAATTAAGAATTAAATTGGTGTATAAAGGCAGAAAGCATAACCTGCATGAAAATGGAGGTTTGTGAAGAAAACCCTCTCCTTAAGTCTGAATGTGTTCTTCAATTGACCTTAAAATTTTGGATAATAAAATTAAATCCATTAATTAATTAATTAATAACATTATATACATGTATTTTATTTATTATAATTTTATTAAGTTCATTTATGGCCTTTTGGTGAGTCATAAAATATAATTTTATTTCTCAAGAGTGTTTATTTCCATGGTTTTCACGATCAATATACTTATATATGAGTATTAAAGTTCATGTGGAGTAGGTATAATTCTCCATAATTGAATTTATATGATATTAATGAAAATAAATAAGTTTAAATGGTTATATATATCATTTGGTTATTTTCTATGAGGATAAATCACAAGAAAATACATTTAGTGATAATCATTTGAATTATTATGGAAATTATTGATCATAATGAACTCATCTTATTATATCATTTAGTATTACTTAAATATATTAGTTAAATAATATAATAATTGTTTTAATAAATATATAATATTCTATTTTAACCATAAAAATGGTTTAATTACCAGCCTTGAAGGATAAATTGAATAATGGAAATATATCATCCACGAAGGTTGTAAATCAGCACCACTCAGATGATGAAGTCGTTTTTAAAATAAAAGAGAGGGAGATAGAAAGGAGTTTGATTAATGATATTCCATTAAAATTATATCATTCAAGTACATATATTATACTATATTTATAATTATTATTTTTAAAGACGAGGTGAGGAGAGAATAATAATAGGAACTGAAAAGAAATTAAAAGGAAAAGAAAGAGGACATTAATTCTTGAATACTCCTCCTTGAGAACCTTTTAAAGAGGATTGGTTTTGGTCTTTTATTAAGAACAAGAGCTCATAGATGTGAGTAAGAGGCTTGGGAATAGTTTTGGGTATCAATATTACAAGTATTAAATCTTGGAAGGTGTGAGGAGAAGGGGTGGTGAGGGTGGTATTTATAGTGGAGGATTGGGGCATTTTCTCACTATTTTATTCATTATTTTATTATTTTTCTAAATACAACCAGTAGTTTTGATTATTGTGACTAAATAATGTAATAATTGCATGTGAGATCGAACAAAGGGTGATTACATCATCCAAACATCAACTATGTCTCAATTGATCATGTAATTATCATTTATTGTAAATTATCATATTTTACCATTCACAAAAAATTCAAGTATTTTTTAAAAATCCCAAAAATTCACCCTAACCATTTTTCAAAATTTAGAATTCAAAAATGAAATCCATATTTTGAAAATAATTTCCTAAATATGAGGAATTTAATTTTTAATTAAAACAATCATTTACTAAAAAAATACAGATTTTAAATCTATAAATAATTTTGTCACACTATAAAAAACATCTAAGGTCTCATGAAATTATCCTAAAATAATAAGAAAAAAGAATATTAATTTATGAATAAATTTTATATGAATATGTTTTCCTTTAAAAGATTTTAATAATTATAAAATTATAATTAAACATTTATGACTTACAAAAATTCCAACACTTAATTTAAAAAAATTTAAATTATTAATTTACTTATACTATGATATTATTTCAAGACACTATCATTTATATGGTGCCTAAATTTTATTTATTCTTTCATTGGTGATGTTAATATTCATTAGTCTAATTTACTATTCATAAGGTTCATATTACAATTCCTATGGTCAAGTTACCATTTCATCGGTATAGGTTTCTTAACTTCTATAAACGCTTATGATTAATGGGTTTTAATGATAGAGTATGGAATTGAGTAAAGGAACCCATATGAGTTGTCGGGATCATGATGCGACCTTGGGGACTAGTGGATACCCTAGTCTCGTGGTGAACCTTGGGAGGTTAGTGCATTAGAGATTACATAGTTATAGCCTACTATGAACATAATGATGAAAATATCATTTTCACATTAGAGGCCATCCTAGGAATATATATCAGGTTAATATGAGTAACCAACCCCATAGTTGTGACAAATTCTCTATGAGGTTCTAGAGATAGATGCTCCCCTTGGATGGATTTGATATATAAATCAGAGGAGGGGTTCTATTCCCCCCTAATTTAATATATGGGTATTACAAAGTGGGTGTTATTCCCATTGATGTGAAAGGAGATTTTTCTAAGGTGGAACAATTTTACACTTTATGGTATTTGAGATGTTCCTAAGGTGGCCCCCATTTTCCCCTTGATATGATACGATATATTTCTTGAGATTACTGCTCTTCCCTCGATGTGATATGAGTCATTTTTTGTGTGATTATTTCCCCATGATGTAAATTGAGATGTTTCTAGGGTGGAACACTTTTATCTTTGATTTGATATGAAATGTTTTTGGGTGGGCACTCTTCCTACTTGTATGATATGATATTTTTTTAAGATGGGATGTCCGTCCACATGAGTGTTTATATATGAGTTACTTTTGAGTTGGTTACTCTCTCCCCTAAGTGTCTATTAATGAGATATTATTATGTTGTCCACTCATCCCCCCAAATTGTTTATATATGAGATAAGACTAGATGGGCTGCTCTTCCCCCCAGATTATTTACACATGGCATATATATGGTAAGACAATTATCTTATGATGAATTATATAGTGGTGTATCTGGGTGGGATTCTTATTTCCCTAATGATTTATACAATGGTATTATGGGTAGATTCTTATCATAACCATGGAGAGGTTATTTGACTTTCTTATAGACATTTGGAACTAGCTAAAGTAGGTATGGTCGACCATAGATTTCACTTTAGAAAATTAGTATTAAAATTTATTATTTTATTTTTATTCCACACATTATTTGCTTATTTTAATCATATCAAATTATAGATAAACTATAATTTTTGTTCATATTAGGGACATCGTTGGTAGTGGGATGCTGATCTTTACTCACACATTTCTAGTGTTTCCCTTTCACATTGATAAATGAGTAAATATCATGATCGTAGGTATAGGAGAGGAATAAGCCTAATATTGGTTAGTTCAACTGGATAGCTTGGATGGAGTTATGATATGGGGTTGGGTGGGGACTCAAGACTATGTTATGGTTTCTTTATTTTGTTTATTTAGATTGAGATGTATATGATCTACCCATGAGAGATCTCATTGATATCTTCCTAAATCATGTAACTTTTTGGAAGAGGGAATTCTTATTATAGCTTGTCTAATTTGTTTCCTATTTGTTTGTTTTCATTATGATGTTATTCTTATTTGAGTTGGATGTTTTGATAACTGATTATATGCTATTTTTACTATTTTTTTAATTGAATTTGAGGGTATAGTCTCACTATGTTTTCACTATAGACCATCACTAATAGTCAAAATCCTTTGGAATACGAGAGGGTAAAGTTGAGGTCATGTAATGAATTAGTTTTGTTTTTATAGAGTGAGTTGGGAAAGGGTGTAAAAATGTGGCATTATAGAAAAAATTATTTTTTTCTTACTATTTTGGATATGATATAGAAGAGATATGACTGGTTGGAACTTAGACTGGATGCTACATTATGTGGATTTCCAACACTTTCATGAGATGAGTTATATGTTAATAGAGAGTTGGGATGGATCTGACTTATTTTTTATGATATAATTGAGTGAATTCCTTCCAAAAGTGATATTTTAGGATTTAATAGTTTTTTTTATATTGGACTGGGGTGGAGATACATGTACCTTTTTGCATCATATCAGGAACATAGGTTCAAATGACATGTTCATGACTTTGTGAGATTTTGATACTGGTTCTGAAAAAGAAAAATAATTAAAATAAGTTTCTATTACTTAAATAATAAATAATAACTTATGTGGTGTTTTACTATATATATTCTTAGTGGTATTCTAATTAACTGAACCTCATTGGTAAGACTAATTATGAAAAAAAAACTAGTTTTCAATAAATTTAAGCGACAAAAAAAATATTTAGTGTTTTTGCAAGTAACATATTGGTGGAATTCTACTTAACCAAACCAGATGGTTATGGAATTCCTGATATATATCATCACCTAGAAATGTAATTCTATTCATGTGTATATTATCTTGATCCTTGAGGAGGTAGTATAATATGTGGATTCATGGTGAGTATTAATACCCTATAGTGGGAAATTGGATCAAGTTTGATATGTATGATATATATAGGTATGTATATATGAACCGTACAGGGGGTGTTAGTATTTGATTTTTTTTATAGTGGATATGGGAGTGTGGGTGTTACTCTATGAGTTATATACCATGTGGGATGCGACTTATGGGCTTGGTGAGTGAGAACTATGATGTTAATATGTGGCTACAGATATTGGTGAGACAAGAACTGTGATAGAGTAGCAGTACATTATCCTACTATTTTTTAGATGATTTTTTATTTATGAAGGTAATATTAGAGAAAGGATATCATATTCCTATGTGTTTTTTTAGATATAAGAAGCATGGTTTGATGCTTAGTGCATGAAATTGATGCATGATATGTGTTATCAAGGATTTGGTATAGGCACGAAGATACTATAGGCATTGTGAATAAGAAATAATGGGAAATTCTTGTGTTTTTAAAGGTTTGATATGGATTATAGGTTGGTTAAACTTCTTAAATAGTCTAGTGATCATTGTATTGGTGAGATATGACTCCAAATGGCATGATTCAGATGGTATAATAGGGTAGCACCTGGGGTGTATGCATGTTTGGGCATGTTTTATTGGCAACTATGGCTACTAATCACTATTGTGATATTGCTCTAGTGGATACTCACTTAAAAAGGGTCAAGATAGTGAGATATTGTTTAAAATACATTGTAAGTGGATTGGTGTGAGCCATGATTAGCCTAAAGTTGGTAATCTCTATGATTTAGTGGATTCTATTAGACTTGGATGACATTTTGGATACGTAGACTGACCTATTTTGGGATATATTTGGGATAAATTTGGGATATAGAGATTTATCTCTATATGCTATAAGACTGTTGGGGTGAATATATGATTATGAGTGTATATTCCTGGTACTTTCATTTGATGCCTTACTAATGTGTGGATAGGTCATTCTAGGATGTGCATGTTTGGTCCCTTGAGACTAGTTTGGGGAGAAAACCATGAGAGGTGTTGATATGTTGTTATGGGGTCAAGGAATAATTAATTTCCCAAACCATATGGAGTTAGGTTTTGGGTTATTAATGAGATTAGTGGACAGTTATTCATGGATAATTATTAGATATGAGACAATAGTGGAAAGGTTTGAGGCACCATGTTATCATTAAGGAATAGAAAAAGATATTGTCCCTTGATGTCATGTTTTCTATGGGATAGACTATGGAATACTCTTGGATATGGTCAGTTATGAATGAATAGTGGGAATTGATTCATTAGGATATGATTAGTGATTGATATTATATCTTTATGTTATAGAGGTAATTTGACCAAGTTTCCATGAGATTGTGGATATGTATAGATGACCATCTCATGTGAGAGATGAGTTGTGATACATTAAAAAATGTGTTATGATTAATTTTGTGTCTTGTGAAACACTAAAGGGTTGAGTTGATCCATGTGATTAGATGTAATAATAAGAGTTCCTTGACTAAAGTGAATTGGGAATCTACATGACTATTTGTTTATAATGGTACTAGCTAGGTCATATAGTATGATGAAATATGAAATTCACATTGTAATGAAGAAGTTCAAGTACCTTGAGTTAGATATGCTAGGACAGTATTTAAGATGAAATATTATCGACAATATTTGTAACTAATTTCATTAGGTATCATGTTTTAATAGAAACCAAGAAAAAATATGAGCATGACTCGTGAGTTTCATTATTCAAATAGTGTTGGATATTGGTCAGGATTAGGATCGTGGAATTGTAATAAGGGAAATTCTAAATTGGTAAGAATAGTGTATATGATCTAATCATATTGTGCTAATTTTGATCATGTTTTGTAAATATATAGGGTGACATGTTTATGTACCCAAATTGAAGGTTGTTATGGTTTTGGTGATGTTTTTTAGATGAAATCAGCCAAGATATGCATGGAAAATAAAATATATCCAAATGTGCATATTGGATGATTAAAATCAAGAAGAGTTAATATGTTCAGTAACTAAAAATCACTAGAATAAGAATAATAGTGAGGTTGTATGATCATTTCTATGGAATATCATTTCCCATGGATAGTACATTGACATGAATAATGGGATAAGGCCTTGTCTTATGTATATAATCTCAAAAATAAGAGTTGATATTATAATGAAGATGGTTAGGTGATTCTTGGGTTGATGCTGAGTGAGTGATGTCCTAGTGTAGACTAGTAGCTTCATTTGATGGTGCATGAAATTTGAAAATTAGGATATCAAAAGTTCCCCTAGGAGTAGGTCATTATCTTGGAATTGATAGAAATTTTTGATTCCATGGTTTGTGAGCAGCAAACGCTTTAGGTAGTGGAGTTGGTATGGGTTCTATGCGGAACAACAATTTCCATTAAGAGTTATGGGGTTTAGTTCATGAATCAGAACTTAGTAACTGAGATGGTTTTGGATGATTCATGATTATAATTATCAATGATTAGAAGCATTGTAGTTTTGACTTTGTAACAACTCATGTATTTATAAGTTGTGAAATTCTTGGAAAATTTGAATTTTGTAATCCTAAAGAAGGGAACATTTTGAAAATTGGAACTTGAATGGTGATTATAAGTTTTATAATGTCCCTAGGATATGTTTTTGAGTTTTATTACTAGAAAATAATATTTTTTATGTGCTCGGGTGAATTTAGGGGTGTGGTCGAGGTGACCCTAGATGTTTTTTCTACTACAGATGGCTCATCACACTATAATTGGTGAGGTTCATTCCTATAAATCCCCAGTAAAACACTCATAGAACTAGTGCTAAAAACATAATCCTTAAATAATGGATTTGATACAAACTAATGTTACCCAAACATAACTTTACATAATTAAAATATCAACAAAAACTATTGAGTTATTTACTCACCCAGTAACTTTTAGGTTTAGAGTTTTAGAGAGTTATGAAAAAACATTAACTAAAAAACAATATCTTTACCATATAATTGGAATTATTATAACTAAACCAAGGATTTCTTATTTAATAAAAATTATCCAATATCTCCAAGAAAATTCTCCACACATGACACCCATATAGACATTTCATATGTAGCACACTTCTTTATAACCTAGAGAAATGGAAAAATAATAATGGTGAGATCAAACACTTAGTAAGGGGTAGCATGTAATAGAAGATATTATTAAATAAATAAGTTATAAATAATATGGAAGGAATAAATAATAAAAAATTAAATATAATTGATAAAGGAGAAAGGTTTTTACCAAATAAACAAGCTATTTTATCTCATTGTACATACAGATGTAATGTCTCTGACCCTAGTAGCACTAAGTCGTTAGTTACTTTATTTCATTGGTAATAGATAAAGGGAATCAGATCTTGATGTAATGGATAGTTTATTAGTTTTATAAAATTAGACACATACAGAAATCCCATATTACAATTGAATACATAACATAAAACATAATATTTTATTTGATAACACCATTATTCTCTTTAGTATATCTCTACATATCAATCAAAAAAACATTTTGGAATCCTGGGGAAAAGAAAAATAAGTAAGGGATGGGATCTTATGTTAAGTAAGGGTATATGTACAGTGGGATAGATCATGAATACATAAAAAATAATCAATATGGTAAAGTAAATAACAAAAATAAATTCCATTCAGTCAATAATATGAACATGAATAATAATATTATAAGAATAAATGATGATCAAAATAATTACATATAAATAATCAAATGATATTCAAACTTATATAAAGATATTATAACTAATTGAATAATAACGTGTACATTAATAACTAATTTTACAATGAGGAAATTTATAATTTTGAACATCATAAATATATTACGAAGGCCTCATGAAAATAAATATTAAATAAATGGGAATGGCATCACAGAAAAACCCATTCTAGTTTGTATCATGAGATTACTAATGCATCGAGAGGATATAGTTGTATCCACCCATCACTTACTAAGTCTAACTCATTCTTCATATGAAAGGGGAGAAATATAATAAATAGAAACATTCGTATTGAAAAACTAGTATATGAAATGTTAATAATTTCCCCAATCAATATACATAATAAAAAAACCATCGAGAGTACTATGGAGAATGGTATCAAAATAGTACATCCTAGTAAAATTGATCATAAACCATACAAATAAATAATAAACATAGAATTATTATATTATATTCCCATTGCAGTATAAGGTAAAATTAGTGTTTTCATTATTGGTAATGAGAAATATCAAAAATATTATATTAAAAAAATATTTAGGAAAATATCTTATTCACTTTTAGAATCACTATCAAAAACTAAAAATTTCAAGAATTTTAGGAAAATGATTTTCTATGAAAATAATAATGGAAAATTTTAAAATAATATTCAAATCAATGAGTGGACTTCATTGTGGGACATTCCATACAAGAAGAGTATATTAGAACAAATATTCCTATCACTTTTTTGATAATAGCCAAGAAGTACCTCATTTATAAAATGATAAGAGGATTCCTTAAAAAAAATTAAAAATTTAAAAATTGATGAAATTTTATTTAATAAATCATTATAATAGTTTTTAATAAAATTTATTTTTTTAGAAAACATGGATATGGAAGAAAAAGCTGTTTCAATCGAAGAGGTAAATAAAGTTAGTTTTTCTTATAATATTTTCAATAATATTAAGTATAAAAGAGAGGAAAATTATACTATTAAATTAAAATTTCATGAATAACAAAAGTATAATGAAATATATTAGGTTTAATAAATAAATATCAAATAATTATCCCATGGGAGACTTAAATATAATTAATCATGAATACTTATGATATTTAAAAATAAACCCTTACCACTTTGCTAGCTTTTGAATCTTAACATCAAATGAAACCTTAAATAACATGAATACAAATATATTCAAGATATAAAATGTAAAAGTGTAATTATATACACCATAAACAATAAATAAGTAGTGAATATGGCATATGTCTCACAGAAGTATAAGTGAGACGAGAAACCCTTACATCAAGTCTGATTTCCTTCAAATGTTTACATAATTCATTAATAATAATTATATACTTATTATAAATATATTACATAACCAAAATAATATATATCATACCATATATTATTTACTTATATTATTTTATGTCCCATTTATTAATAATTCTTTCTTCAAAACACTGTTTTGGGTGATAATTTCTTTGTTCTTAATGTATGTTTTGTTTTGATAACTTCTTTCAATTTTCTTTGATCATGGTTATATAATATCCCGAATTTTAAAATGATATAAATATAATATATTTATTAATTATGTAAGTATTTATAAGATTCCATAATATTTAGAAATAGGAAAATGAGTTACACTGTTCATTGAGACATTGGACCATAGGTAAGCATGAATGCTATTTCTATTTTAACAACATATGGAATAATATTAAGGTAAATAATATTTAAAATTTAATTAAAAATTATTATATAAAATATAATATATATATATATATATTCATTAAATATATCTCTAATACAATCCATTTAAAAATTAATTGAATTTTGTTTTCATCGCTACTTGGAGGCGGTAGTCCACACATCAACACAATTGACGTTATTGTTTTCCAAAGGGTTGGCAGGTAATAAGATATATGTGATATTATAATTAATGAATTATATTAATTTAATAAATATCACATAAATATGTTAAATCCATATTTATATATAGCTGAGAGAGGTGGTGATGGAAAACAAATTACATTGGATTGCAAGGTGATAGTTAGATGTACACACGATCAATGGTTTCATTTACCATTTGACGTAGGAGGATATGAATATAGGTCATTAAATTAAAATAATAATAGATATTTATATATTATATACTTTATTTATTATTTTATCATATTTGGAGAATATTTTATGGAGTTATAATAATAAGAAAAAAATGTATGGTTAAGAACATTACCTCTTCTTTAGAGAACCTAATTAGGTTTATACCTAAAGCCTTTCAAGAATGGATTTATTATAAAAATAGGACTATATGATTTTTCGAAAGATTTTAGGAATATATTTGGTTAGTTATTGGATGAAAAAATTATTTGGGTGTGTGAAGATTAGATGATAGGGGTGGCATCTTATAAGTTGGGGATATGGCACACTTGGAATTTTGGTATGAAAGAGTGACAACCACACTTTTCAAATTAAAAATGTCCCCAAAATGGATAATTATTGAACCAAAGATTAATAAGGTCTACTTATGACCATAAAATAGGTATTTTATAAGTTTATAGGCCATTTTAACCCTAATAGTTTTATTTTAACCCCCCGTTGACCTGTTTTAACCCTATTGTAATAATTATTTTTTTTCTATTTTTAATATTCATTATGAACAAAAATTATGTTTAAATTATTATATAATATTAATTATTATTATTAAAAATATTTAATTCATTTTTGAAAATTTAATTCGAAAAATTTGAAGAATTTAACATAAAATTAATCCTGTAGACGGGATGAAAAATGGTTTTCCAAAGGAAACGTTTTGAGGAGTATAAAAAGTGTTTATTTCAAAATTGAACATATATTTTATCACAATGAAATAATTTGGATTAAATATAATAAAATTAAACTAATTTTACTTTTTAAAACATTTTAATCTAAATTTAACATTTCAATTCATTAAATTAAAATATTGCTTTCAATAAAACCAATAATTTTCACTATTCATCAAAAAATTAATCTTTTCAAAAAATTCTCCAAAATTCACTCTAATATAATTTTTAAATTATTATTTTAAAAATTAATTCTATTTTGTAAAATAAATTTTCAAAAAGTTGTAATTAATTTTAAAATATGTGTCCAAATCATGATGAACCCCCTTTTAGAAAAATATGGTTTTTCATAAAAACTTTATTTTTCTTGAAAATCATTATTATTTTATTTCTTTTAAATGTATGAAAATTTAATTTATTTCATACATGTGTAAACCATATAGTATTTCAAATTTATTTATTCTTTTTCATACTCTCCAATTTAATAGCAATGTAATAACAATATACTATTTTACGGTTCTTTTAAACTCTGGGTTATGTGTATCACAAAGTATAAATAAAATTAAAGTTAAAGGAATATATTTTATGGGTAATTTAATCATGGTGTTTTGTTTCAAATATTATATTGAACATAATTTTCTTATTTTATAATTTTGGGGTGTTACATTCTCTCCACCTCAAATAAATTGAATCCTCATAATTTGAACTTGTGCTCAGAAATGAAGGGTTTTCCATATTAAAATAAATTTGTTGAAAACCCAAATCATATAAAAGGGTTATTAAGGATTACTCTTAAAATATGGAAACATAAATATGATGGCCATCTATAATAAAACTTAACTAGTTTTCATAGTAGGAAAATATTAGAGGTACATGGATTAAATGTATAAATAATTATGGAGAGTTATAGAGATCATTGATCAAAATAAATTGATTGATAAAGATAAAGTTAATTCCAGAAAAGCCATAAATATATGATATAAATGAATTCAGTATGGTAACATTTTCATTTCATTTTTCTTAAATTTTATGTATTATTTTACTATCATGATAGATAACACTAGGAAATATACTTACTTGATATATTTTTATTTCATACTCTTAATTTCATCATTTGGTTGTGCTTTAATCAATTTCCAATTTATTTCTTACTACAATAGTTGAATATCCAAGATGATTTTTTTATTCTCAAATGACTAAAATTAACCATTAATGGATCATAAAATCCATAAAATAGTGTAAATTCCTTTAGCACGTATCTAAATATTTACCAAAACAAAAATTCATAGCATGGGTTATCCAGTAAAATAAATTAATATCCAAACCCCAATAATAACTCTAAAATTTTAAAAAAATCAATTCTATAAAAAATTATTAATAAAATAATTTTATAAAAATCAATTTCATATTGGTAGGAACATCACATAAGCCAATTGTAGGTGATTCATCCTTATCATCCTTAAGTTGTGGGTTCAAGCCTCGGGACCATGCTAGATGTGATGGGTTATCGCTTAACATGTAGTTTTCCTTTTTATAAAACCTTATTAATATAATTGCTAAAAAATTTCCAAAAATATGTTGAGTTTCCTCAAATATAAATGTTTCATCAAATTACTTTTTTAACAAGGGTTTTCTATATGACATATTTTTTCCATGAAATCTAATAAACATAATTGTTTATTATTATCTTAACATCATTGATCATATTGATCTAAAAGGTTATCAATACCTTTAATCATATGAACACAAATTTTGAAGTAATTCCTCCTTAAATAACTTTTTCACTAAAACATATACTGAACTAATGGGTTGTATTTCCATAAATCTCTCAAAAAATATCATTTATCTTGAAAAAAACCCTTGAAATAAATCCTAAAAAGGGGGTGTTTAAGACATTAAACTTATGATCAAACTTAAACTCATATAACCATAATAGAATCTAAACCCCTTAAGTTAATATTACATGAATACATATGTGGGTCCAAGATTAACATAATCCACAGATATTTCATGATTCTTATAACCAAAATACCATTAGTAAAAATACTTATATAATATAATTATTGAATCCAAATACACAATAACTTTAACAATTATACTTAAAATTTATTAATATCATAATCATGAACTTTATCCATTAGCTTCTTATGAGGTATATTCCTTTTATGCTTGGAGATTTTTTTATGTACTGTATTATCACATTACAGTTGAAACATTGTCAATTAGAGGTTTTTTCCTTTTACTTTCATTCACTTACATGATTTCCTTTCTCTACAAACATGAATAAAATTATTATTCCATTAAATCAAGTTCTAGGGTGTTTTTTTCTACAATTATAACATTTGGAAAAATCCTTCTTTCCCTTCTTCCCCTTATCCTTTTTTTATTTACTATTATATTATTATCTTTCTTCCCTTTGAATCCCCAATACATGGAGAATTATTTTTATATATTGATAACATATGATTCTATGTACTCATATGATGATAAGGCTTGGGAGTCCATTTCCCTTTTAAATATTGGATTTAATCCATCAAAAATAGTCAATATTGATATTTGGAATACATATGTAGTTTTCATCATGCCTTATTATGTTTGTAAAGTAAGATTCATATTTAGTAACATTTTTATCTTCTATTTTTCTCAAACTAAAGAATTATATATCCATATATGCTCATTACTCATGAAGAAAATGTTTTTCCAAGAGTAGTACCTTAAAATTATTCCTTTCCAATATTTAAATTTTCTACCCATCATTTGTGTTTTGAATCTATGACCACCATTGATATACATCCTCTAAGATATGATAATATTCCATAAAACATTTCTCCCTTTAATTAATTCCTAGAGAAAGAAATATCTTCTCTAAGGAACTTATCCATTGCTCAGCTATAATTGGATTTGTATTCCCATTAAATAATAAATTTGTTTTAACACATTAAGATGTCTAAAATTATTACACCATATAGTTAATTCACATGATACACAATATATGAAACGTTATTTTTCATAACTTGAGTCAACTTCTCTAATATTCTTATAATTTTTTTAATTATAGCTATAGCTCTATATTCACATTCAATTTATTTCCTAAGATGAGATCCCTAAATGGAGTACTGCATTAATAAGGTTCTCATTCCTTCTTCTAGAAACTATTTATAAATAATGAAATGTAGAAGATTAAACCACAATATTATAAAACATAATTTATAATCCCAAAACTAGTGAAATTTTTAACTTAGATTGAAAAACTTATGAATTGATAATATTTTAGTCATAAAAATAATTTCTTTATGAAAATTTTCTAATTATAAAAATATTTTCAAATCCTTCATAATGGTTTGTAAATATAATATGAATTATCTCAATCATATAACTAATGAGTATCAAAATAGGTGTGCATTAAGGCTCATTCTCATGCATCGGGTGATGATCTAGTCAAATCCCAATGCAACCTTTTAGGAGTTATTACCCCTAGGTTCAACTATGATAGATCTGTATCCACTTATAGTATCTAGAGAGAGATTTTTTTCTAGGAAATCCATATAATTTATACCTTACCAAAACTTAAGTATGTTATCATATACTTCGAATTATACTCAAATCCATTGATTGGTTTATATTCTCTAATATTTGTTTTCCTAAATCTAGTTCCCAAGGTTTTTGCCAAAATTTCATTGAACACACTATAAAGACCCTGACCCTAGCATTACAGAGTTAGTAGTTAATTTATTACATTGAAACTAGATACAATAAATCACATCTCAAAGGAAAAAATAGTTTTGTATTCTTGGAAAAAGATAAATGTACTTGAATCTAACATTAAAATTGAAAACTTAATATACAACATAGTATTTTCTTTAATAACACCATTATTACCTTTAGCACATTCCTACATATCAATCATAAAACACATCTTCACATATTGGGGAAAAATATAAGAAATGGGTGATATCTAATTCATGGTAAGGGTATGTGTATAGAGGAAAATATCATATACAAATAAATCATAATAAATATGGAAAGGTAAATAACATGAAATTCATTTAATTTAATCAATAAGTTGAACATAAAGAATGATATCCCAAGAATAAATGATGCTCAAAATAATGTTATATAAATAATTACATGAGCTTAAAACTTGTCCATGGATATTATAACTCCTATAATAATCACATGAATATAAATAACTAATCTAATAATAGGGAAATACATAATTCCAAACATTATATACATACCATCATGGCCTTATACCAATACATATTATATAAATGGGTAAGGCCTTGACAAAAAATAAAAGCTAGTTTGTTTCATGAGACTCAATGATGCATTAAGAGGCTATAGTGGTCCCCAACAATCAATTACTAAGTCTAATGAATTAATTATATGAAAGTGGAGAAAAATAATCCATATTAACATTGATATTTAAAAACTATCATACCGAATTTTAATAATTTCTCCAATCAATAAACATTATCCTAAACTATCTAGAGTATAATCGTGAATGCTATCAAAATAATAAATCCTAGTCAAATTGTTCATAAAACATACAAATAAATAATAATTATGGTATAATTGAAACATATAACTGATGTATTATAAGTTAAAATGAGGGTTTTTGTTGTTAATGAATATAAATACCATAAATATTTCATTAAAAAATTTGAGGAAAATATTCTTTATTTACATTCAAAATTACTTTAAAAAACTAATCATTTCAAGAATATTAGGAAAATATTCCTCTAAAAGAATCAATTAAATTATTTAAGTAATATTAAAATAAATTATTGGTCTTAATGGTGGTAAATTTTATATATTTCGAGTACCTTAAAACAAATATTCCATTTTTATTTTCAGTAAAAGTAAAGAAGTACCTCATTCAGAAAACAAAAATAATTTTATGCTGAAGCCATTATTTAAAAAGTAAAAAATGGGTAATTTTTTTTTACAAATCATTCATAGAGTTTTCAAAAAAAAATTAAAAATACATTTATAAGACATAGATATGGAAGAATTTTCTTTTCAACCAAAGAGGGAAATTGAGTCTGTTCTTCTTGAAAAAAAATTTCTTCAATCACTTTAAGTACCAAAGAGAGTAAAATAGTTCTATTACATGAAATTTTCATGATTAAACAGGGTACAATAAATAATTTTTGTTTTAGGATAAAAATATCAAACAATTTCCCCAATGGATACATAAACATAAACAATCTCTAATAATGATTAGACTATTAGGTATATTGTTACCACATTGGTATCTTTTGAATAGTACGTCTCATGAAAGAAATAAATTTAAATGAAACCCTAAAAACTTGAATATAGATATATCCATTATTTAACATGTAAATGGTTCTTTATATATACCACAAAAATAAATAAATGGTGAATATGGATTATGTATCACAAAAGTAAAAGTGATACGAGAAACCCTTACTGAAGTACAATTTCCTTCATACGTATTTGTAATTCATGTATAATAAATATATATTTATTAAAAATATTTTTTTTAGAAAATATTAATATATATCATACCATATATTATTTTTTATATTATTTTATATCCCTTTTATTAACAATTCTATGTTAAAATCATTATTTTAGGTGATAATTGATTTATCTTTCATGTATGCTTTGGTGTAGTAACTTTTCTCCTTTGTATTTGATCGAGTTTAAAAAATATACATAATTTTAAAAATGATATTAAAATCATATATATTAATTATATGTTTATTTATATTAGTCTATAAAATTTAGTGATGGTAAATGGGTAACACCATTCATGGAGATGGTAGACCGTACATATGCATGAACGTTGTTTCTATTATTCCAAAAGATGGAATGAAATAAAGATAAATAATATTTCATTTTTTAGAAACAATATTATATCAAATATATCACATATATATATATTCATTAAATATATCCTTATTACCATTAATTTCAAAATTAAATGGAAAACATTTCACATCTCCACATGCAGGCGGTAGTCCACACATACACATGAGTGACGTTATTATTTTTCAAAGGGTTGTAAGGTAAGAATTTATAGGTGATAATATAATTTTATAATTATTTTAATTTTATAAATATCACATAAATATGTTAAATCCATCATCATATTCAGCTGATATAGGTGGTTGTAATGACCCGGACCCAGCCATCCACCTGAATGGTCCCAAACGGGTAAGGTGTCACTACCTTAGGTGCACCTCCCCTGAATGCCAAAGGTTACCGACTAGCAGCGAGGGTCTGTTACTTATAGTGGGGAGGCTATACCCTCTTGGAGGATCATAATAAGGGTACTGGTCCAAGTATAACAGTGAAGATGCAGCGGAAAGAAAGACTCTGAAGACTCGAACCAGACCCGCAGAGCGGAAGCATAATCAATATAGATAAATAGCAGAAGTAATAAATATGAACAACAGCAGCAGAAATAAACACAACTGCATGTCGTTAACATGTAACTACTACTGAACAGTAAAACATGCATCCAAAACAGGTCATACTCAACTGAATATAAAAATGGCGCCAATGGCTAACCAACAGTAGCTACAACATGTAAGCATGCTGATATAGAAAAGTAAACAAAACAGAGTAAACCCAACTAGGTATGACCTCAAGGTCCATACCATATCCATGCAACAACTAACGCAGCCCAGATCCTGAAGCTGGCCTCTTTCCTGCACGTAAATCCATAAAGTCTGCACACATCTCGAAGGGCTTGTGTAGGTTGTGAGACAAATCTCAGTAGGATACCACCCAACGATGCATACCAAATATATGTGTTTAAGATGTTATGCATTTACAAGTAAAGAAGTAATCAGTACAGTGCACAAGTAAACACAAACTCCTCTGGTGCTCGACAACCACCAAGGAGTATCACCTGCTTCGGCCAACGCCAAAATCTCTGTCGTGTAACTCGGCACCACATGCCACCTGACACCTCGTGTCTCAAGTACCGACGTCCCGAAGGCATGCCCAAGTATAGTAACTAGACACCATGTGCCTCCTGACACCTCGTGTCTCAAGTACCGACATCCCGAAGGAATGCCCAAGAATATTAGCCCGACACCATGTGCCTCCTGACACCTCGTGTCTCAAGCTATCCCCTGAAGGCCCTTCACCTTCCACATGTATTTCTATGGCAAGAACACCCAACTAGAATACATAACCTCAACTACGGGGGCCTCTACCCACATGAGTGGTAAAAACCACCTCATCATGGAGTATCTCTGTGTGCACACTACTAAAAGTCTCGGGTGAGCGGTAATCACAAAATAGTACCTAAGCCACCAAAATATCTGACCCCCCGTGTCCCTATGACCATGTCGCTCAAGTCCAATGGCCTCACCATCCAAGTAACCCAGGCCATGCCCAACCTGACCGTCGTACTGCCTCAAGCCGATGTTCATGACACCCAATCCCGTGGTCAAAACCACCCAAAGTTACCCGGGTCGAGCCCAACCTGTGATCAGCATCACTCAAGCGTAACTAGGCCAAGCCCAACACAACCCAATGGGTTAGCAGATGCAATTCAGTAATTGCATATGTAACATATTTAAGCAGACAACATAAATAGTGAAAACATACTAAATAGTTGATTTTCACTATACAAGGTTTTGTCCCATACCATCACTAAGGTCTTGAATGCCTCTAACAATTTACAACAGGCTTTAATAAATTAAACTAAACAGTTTAACACATTTATATATCAATTAAAACCATTTTGGCATTCCCCGACCAAAATGCCCCAATGAGCCACGACTGCTCACCCGGCCCGATCACGCAAACTGGTAATAGGGAATACCCAAAGGAATCTCATAGGTCCCACAATCAATTCAGTATGAAATAGTAGATAAAATGGGTCCCGCTCAAAATACCCGAAAACGCGCAGAAGGTCGCGTCACCCAAAAAACCACGAAAACACAAAATGAGGTATGCACCACCTACCTGAGACTTGTACAATGCTACTCCTCCAATAACATTCGCCAATTTGGTATAAAACACAGTAAATCTACAAAAGATTGAATACCACTCAAACGCCTATAACTAATCCTAGAATGAAAATCAAACCAAAACAGCCAAAGGGGAATCAAGTCCTTACCGAGGGGGTTCCAACACATCTAACAGTGATCAAATCTGACTTCGGACGAAGAACTAGGAGAAGATTGAAGATTCGGCCGACTTGGGGGAGGAGGTTCTATCCATAACCTCAAAATGAGGCTACTTCCCATTTTAATGAAAAAAAAAAGAAAGTACACGGCGTGTACTTCATGACTATATGTTGTGTATATTTCATTTAACTGTTCATAATATGGCTGAATCAAGCCCCCTTACTTTCCCGACTTTTCGACATGAGTACATGGCATGTACCTATGGGTACATGGCATTTACTTATTTTTCATTCTCTTCCTCGCCGACTTACCCACATGCCATGTATATCTCACATACACGGCTAGACTAAACGGCGTGTCCAAGGGTAACATGGAGTGTACCTGGTTCTAACTGGCCAATAAGCCTACACGCCATGTATGGACACCACGCGGTCAGAGATACACAGCGTGTTGAAAACTACATGTCGTGTAGTATGAAATTTCTACACGGTCATCACATGGCATGTACTCGGTGATCACACGACCGACACTCGCTTAACATATACACGGCGTATACTTAAAAGTACATGGCGTGTAGTCTGGAAATTTCTAGAAACTTTTCACTTTCTCTAGTTTCCTCAGAAACCAGTCAAAAAATTCAAACAGGGTCGGGATTTTGAACCGTTCTAAAAACCTGGGTTCTTAAAAACTCCCCACCTTAACATAGCTTGTCCCCGAGCTACCGAATGATACCTAGAGATAGCACCGTACATACCACCCCAATCAAAGAAACCCAGACTTCCTCGGTCTCAGAGGTCCTTGCTAAATTCCTTAAGGGGGGATCCCCACCTTAGGAATCACCTAACCTGGTCTCAACCCAACAAAACTTAAATCAAAAAAGGTTTACTAACTTGTTTTCCAGACGCATAGTCCTCCCATGATGCATCGTCACCCCTGTGCCCCATTGCTTCTCCTGTGTCGCTTCTGACACCCAACGTAACCCGCACCGCATCGGTGTTCGCCTCCATGAGGTCCTGGTGCCTAACACCTCAAGTAACCCGCATCCTCAATGCCCAGATGCCCACACGCCAAGTAACACGCATCCTCGATGCCCCGATGCCCAAGGAACATAAAGTAACCTTCATCCGCGATGCCCCGATTCTACGCATCTCATACATACATACATACATATATATATATATATATATAGAATATATCACGCACCCACTATGGTGCCAATCCCACTAACTAGAATCTAGTCAGTCCACATAGATCCTGTGCACCACGTGCACTCAAAATAGACAAGCCTATACAGGTCATGCCAAAAAGGAAACATGAAGATCATGGCCACACAACAGTGTAACTCTAACCGTCGTCGACTCACTAGCCTGCTCAGCCTCTGGAAGCTCCACGGCGTGCACCAGGCCCGAAACACGGCTGCCTGATGCCTGACCTCCCTACAATGCTTCTCCAGTCACCGGCCACTAACCCCTCAGCTAGGTCCCACCATCTCTGTCACAGCCTCCACGCACAGCTGAACCTCGACTACCCTCTCCAGGTACCGAACCTGAACCAACTCCAAACACTACAGTCTGTCCTGGTCCCTACCTGCCGGCTATCTGATAAGGCTACCTGCAAAACCTCTCTAGATGCTCGTCCTATCCACAAGCCCGACACTCCATCGGAGTTCTATTGCACTGCGCCCAAACATGTCTCAGCTATCCACACTGAAAGCAAATCACCGAAGAACCACCACAAGGTGGTCTAGTTGAATCCCTAGCCTGACTACCCTGCTGGAACTCATCCCGTCCTCGCTTCCTACTATCTGAACCATCACATAAAGCTGTCACTTTTCCCAAGAGAGATTGTTCTCTATCGTTTCCCTTAGTTATGAGTGCCTGATTCACCACCTCGGAAAAAGGACCCAGCCTGAAGATGTTTAGCTGGACCCAAATGGCGTGTCGTAAGCCATCCTCAAAGTGCCTCACCCTAGATGCATCATCGCTTACCATACCAGGTGTAAAGCGAGATAGCTCTATGAAGGTAGTTGCGTAGTCCATGACAGACATATCTCCCTACTAAATACTCAAGAACTCCCGAGCTCACTCCTCCCTTAGTGTCTCTAGATAGAAGTGCTCAAAGAACCTGTCCTCGAAGTCCTTATAAGACAGTCCCTCGTGCCTACGAGCCTGAACCTGTACATCCCACCAACGCTTCACTGGTCCTCTCAGCATTTATGTCGCTAACTTCACCCTCTTCCCTGGAGGCATCTCAAGCTGTTCGAAGATCATCTTCATACTTTCTATCCAGTTCTCAACTACCTGCGTACCACCTTCTCCCTAAAAAAGCGGCGGGGTGCTGTGACTGGAACTCCCGCGTCAGATACTTCATAGAAGGATCAGTACCCTGCGTGCCACTGTCAATCCCCTAAAAGACATGTACCAGGCTAGATCAGAGCTTCTCGTCAAGCCACTGCCCGAACGATGCCAAACTCAGCTGTTGTCCTGCCTGCACTGGATCCTGAACCTGATCCTAGCCCTGAGCTTGTACCTGCGGCTCATTCTCTGCCTGTACTGAATTCTGACCCTGATCCTACGACACTGTATCATCTCCTTCCTGATACTCCATCGAACCGTGAAGGAGTAACCCTCTAAATACCATAACTGTCCAGATAGCCCATATATATATAAAACAATATATTCTACGCAAATAAGGAAGGTAGTAAAAGGCAATGCATAACAACTACCCTTACTCACCCTCACAGCAACCTATGCCCCACGGCATCCAGGCCTCATGGCCTCCTTACCCACCCTCAACAGAGCCAAGTATCAAATTACCTTAGGCCATGCCCGTCCTGACAAATCATGTTACCTCAAATCGATGACCGAGTCTCCCAATTCTGACAGTTACACTGCCTCAGTCATAGTACCTTCCTTCTCTCATAAGAGCCAGACCCAAATATCATGCAGATGCAATTCTACAAAAATAACACATGGTATACATATTGAAATAAACAAGAAATTATATAAGGAATTTCACCAAATTAAATTTCAAAGCATATAAAGCCTGGAAAATTGATATTTCATTCAGATGGTATTATCACTTCACAAAGCATACGTGTAGTTATGAAATTGAAATACCCTAAAATGTGCCTATCAAAAGCCAAGAAAACTAACCTTGCCATACCGAGCCAAGGTCCAATTCTCCCTTACCATACTGGTTCAAGGATTACATATCACAATCATGAACATCACACATCAAGTGAGCCACCGAGGTGGAAATCATATAAACTTTAATCGGAGAAAAAACAAACAGCAATTCCCACCCAATGGCAACTTGGTCCCTCCCTCGTACCTGGGGCTGTAGGCACCCAAGAACAAGTTAGAAACCTAGTTCCAGTAAAATATTATCTCCGTTATACCATATCCTGAATAGTAAAACCAGCAAAAATAAAAAGAGAAGTTTCAAAATCATTAGTATCCAGTAAAACGCTGCTACTAAATCCCTGTCAAGAACTCCTCTGATACCACTTTGTAACGACCCGGACCCGGCCAGCCACCCGAACGGTGCCGAACGGATCGGGTGTCACTACCTTAGGTTCACCTCCCCTGAACGCCAAAGGCTGCCGACTAGCAGCGAGGGTCTGTTAGGTATAGTGGTGAGGCTATACCCTCTCAAAGGATCATAATAAGGGTACTGGTCCAAGTGTAACAGTGAAGATGTAGCGGAAAGAAAGACTCAGTAGACTCGAACCAGACCTGCAGAGCAGAAGCATAATCAATATAGATAAACATATGAAGCTATAAATATAAACAACAGTAGCGGAAATAAACAAAAAAACATGATGTTAACATGTAACTACTACTGAACAATAAAACATGCATCCAAAATAGGTCATACTCAACTGAATATAAAAAGGGAGCCAATGCCTAACCAATAGTAGCTACAACAAGTAAGCATGCTGATACATAAAATTAAACAAAACAAAGTAAAACCAACTAGGTATTACCTCAAAGTCCATACCATCTCCATGAAGCAACTAACGCATCCCATCTCCTGAAGCTGGCCTCTTTCCTGTACGTAAATCCATAAATTCTGCAGGTGTCCCGAAGGGCCCGTGCAGGGTGTGAGACAAATATCAGTAGGATACCACCCAATGGTGTGTACCAAATATATGTGTTTAAGAAGTTATGAATTTTCAAGAAAAGTAGTAATTAGTACAATGCAAAAGTAAACACAAACTCTTTTGGTGCTCGATAGCCACCAAGGAGTATCACCTGCTTCGGCCAACATCGTAATATCTGTCGTGTAACTCAGCACCACGTGCCACCTGACACCTCGTGTCTCAAGTACCGATGTCCCAATTGCACACCCAAGTATAGTAACCCAGCACCGTGAGCCTCCTGACACCTTGTGTATCAAGTACCGATGTCCCGAAGGCACGCCCAAGAATAGTAACCTGGCACCATGTGCCTCCTGACACCTCATGTCACAAGCTATCCCCTGAAGGCCCCTCACCTCCCACATGGCTTTCTACGGCAAGCAACCCCAACTAGAATACCTAACCGTAACTATGAGGTCTTCTACCCACACAAGTGGTCAAAACCACCTCATCACGGAGTATCTCTGTGTGCACAGTACTCAAAGTCTCGGGTGAGTGGTAATCACCAAATAGTACCTAAGCCACAAAAACATCTGACACCTCGTGTCCCTGCGACCATGTCTCTCAAGTATGATGGCCTCGCCATCTAAGTAACCTAGGCCATGCCCAACCTGATAGTCGTACTGCCTCAAGCCAACATTCATGATGCCCAATCCCATGGTCAAACCCACCCAAAGTAACCTGGGTCGAGCCCAACCTGTGATCAACATCACTCAAGCATAACCGGGCCAAGCCCAACACAAACCAATGGGTCAGCAGATGCAATTCAGCAATTGCATGTGTAACATATTTAAGCAGACAACATAAACAGGCAAAACATTCTAAACAACTGATTTTCACTACGCAAGGTGATGTCCCATACCAGCACTAAGGTCTTGAATGCCTCTAACAATTTACAACAAGCTTTAATAAATTAAACTAAATAGTTTAACACATTTATATTTCAATTAAAACCATTTTGGCGTTCCCCGGCCAAAATGCCATGATGAGCCACGACCCCTTACCCGGCCCGCTCATGAAAACTGGTAACAGGGCATACCCAAAGGCATATCATAGGTCCCACAAGCAATTCAGTATGAAATAGCAGACAAAACGGGTCCCGCTCAAAATACCTAAAAACATGCTGAAGGCCGCGTCACCCAAACAACAACAAAAACACAAAATGAGGTATATACCACCTTCCTGAGACTCATACAATGATACTCCTCCAGTAATAGCTGCCAATTCGTACTAAAACACAGTAAATCTACAAAAGATTCAATGCTTACCAAATGCCTATAACTCGTCTAAGAACGAAAAGCAAACAAAACAACCAAAGAGGAATCGAGGACTTACTGAGGGGGTTCCAATGCATCCAACGGGGATCGAATCGGACTTTGGACAAAGAACCAGGAGAAGATTAAAGATTCGGCCGACTTGGGGGTGGAGGTTCTGTCCAGAACCTCAAAACGAGGTTGCTTCCCGTTTTAACGGAAAAAAAAAGAAAGTACACGGTTTGTACTTCATGACTACACGCCGTGTATATTTCATATAACTATTCATAAGACGTCTGAATCCCACCACCTTACTTTCGAGGCCTACCGACATGAGTACACGGAGTTTACTTGGTTTCCCTTCTCTTCCTCACCGACTTACCCACACTCCATGTATATCCCACATATATGACTAGACTACATGGCATGTCCAAGGGGAACACAGCGTGTACCTGGTTCTACCGGGCCAATAGTCCTACACGCCATGTATGGCCACCACATGGTTGGAGATACACAACGTGTTGAAAACTACACGCTATGTAATAAGAAATTTCTACACGGTCATCACAAGAAATGTACTCGGTGAGCACACGGCAGGCACTCGCTTAACATATACATGGAGTGTACTTAAAAGTACACAACATGTAGTCTAGAAATTTCCATAAACATTCCACTTTCTCCAGTTTCCTTAGAAACCATTCAAAAATTCAAACAGGGTTGGGATTTTAACCCGTTCAAAAAACCTGGGTTCTTATAGTGGTGATGGAAAATGAATTTCATCGGTTCACTAGGCGGCAGTCCACCGTACAGACGATCAACAGTTTCGTTTCCTATTTTATGGAAGAGGAGATATATATAGGTTATAAAATTAATATAATAAAATTTAATTATATATTATATACATTTTTATAATTTCATCATATTTTGAGTGGAATTTTTGGAGTTAGAAGAATAAGTAAAATGAAAATGAATGGTTAAGAACTTTACCTATTCTACGGACAACCTCTTTTGGTTTATATATAAAGACTTCATCAATTTGATTTATTATTAAAAAAATTCCTATAGTATGTGGGTGTATATTTAAGTAATATATTTAGTTATGTATATTCTAAACAAAAATGATTTTGGGGTGTGAAGAGGAGAAGAGTGTGAGTGGCCTTTTATAAGTGGGGGAGAAGACTCGCTTGGAATTTTTGAAAAGAAAAAGTGATACCCAATGTTTTCACATTTAAAAGGGAAAAAATAGCTCATTTACAAACCATTTATGAGATAAAATCTAAATATTTTGATAAAATAGTAATTGGAAAATTTTATAGGTCATTTTAACCCTTAACTTTTCATTTTAACCCCTGGTAAACACGTTTGAACCTTAACCGTGATAATTATTTTATACTATTTTTAATATTAATTATGAAAATAAATTATGTTAAAATTATTATATTATATTAATTATTCTGAAACCAAATATTTAATCCATTTTTATAAATTCAAATCATATAAGTAACATAATATAATTTAAAATTAAACCCACTGACACAATGAAAAATTGGTCTTTTGAAGGAAACATTTTCAATTGTATAAAAAGTTTTTATATACAAATTAAATATATATTTGATTAAAATGACCTAGATCAGATTAAATATAATATAATTTTACTAATTTTAATTTTTTAAAAATTAAATTATAATTTAACTTTTAAATTATTTTAACGAAAAGGAAATGTCTTGACAAAAACTAGTATTTTTCACTATTCATCGAAAAATTAATCTTTTAAAAGATTATAAAAAATTTAAAAAATGATCATTTTTACACTACTATTTCAGAAATAAATTTAATTTTGTAAAATAAATTTTCTAAATGGGGTAACTACTTTTAAAATTTGTGTGAAAAGCTTAAACAATCACATTTTAAGAGAAAACATTTTCTCAGAAAACATTTCATTTTCAATCATATGATTCTTATTTTATTTCAAATTAGTAGATAAAAATTAAATTTATTTTATACATTTTTAAACCATATAATTTTTATTATTTAATTATCTCTACTCAAACCTTCCAATTTAACGATTTTGTTATAGAGATATACTATTTTATGATTCTTTTAGAATATGTCTTGCTTGATCACGAGCTATCAAAGATATTAAATTTGAATAAATATATTTTGTGTGTAACTTATTCTTTGTGTTGTGTGTCCCATATTATATGGAAAACAATGTTCTTATTTTATAATCCTGTGGGTTTACATTCTCCCCACCTTAAATAAATTTCATCCTCTCTATGTGAACTTCTGCTCGAAAATAAGAGGCTTTCCATCTGAAAATACATTTGTTGAAAAACCTCATCCTAAAAAGTGATAAAAAAACATAATATTAAAAGAGGTAAAGTTAAATATGAAGGTAATATGTAAGATAACATATCTAATTTTCCTAGTAGGTAAACATTATTGGGATATAAAAGAAAATAATAAATAATTATGGAGAGTGATAGAGACCATTGATCAAAAGAAATTGATTGTTCAAGAGAATTTTTACGACCACATACTCGTAAAATTATGATTTAAATATTGTTAAATATGTTAAAATTTTCCTTTCATGATCCCTTTCCTAAATTTGATGGATTTTTTTAATATCAAGAAATATAACACTAGGAAATATACTTACAAGATATATTCTTATTTCATAAAAAAATATCATCTTTTGGTTGTGTATCAATAAATTTTCACTTCATTTATTACTCTAATAAATTAATATCCAAGATGAATTTATTTAGGACTAAGGAACTAAAATTTACTTTTAATAGATTATAATATCTATATAAGAGTGACAATTAATTTTTTATATCTCTAAATATATAGCAAAAAAATAATGGTTACTATGAGTTATCCAATACAATTCATTAATATCTAAACCTCAATAGTAACACCTAAAGTTCAACTTAATCCATTATATAAGTATTTATCCATCAAATAATTTTATAAAAATTAATTTCATATCATCATTAACATACATAATTCATATTTAGGTGTTGCACCCCAGTTATCCTTCAATTGTGAGTTCAATCCCCAAGAACTTTCCTGATGCAATTGGTTTTCTCCTGACATGTAGGTTGTATTTTTAATAAAACCAAATTAACATAATTCCTATAATGTTCCCTAAAATATGATGAATATCATCAAAAATAAATTGGTTATAAAATCATTTTCTTAACTACAAGGGTTTTTTATACAACTTATGTTTTTTATGAAATAAAATAGTATTAAATGATTATTATTATTTTAACATCATTGATCATATTGAACTTAAAGTTTATCAATACCTTAAATATCATTCCCATAAAATTTAACAGTTTTATTCCCTAAATAACTTTTTTACTAAAATATACACTAAACCAATGGGTATTATTTCAATAAATGTGTCAAAAAATATCCTTAATATTAACAAAATTACATCACATAAATCCTAAAAAGTGGATATTTAAGACATTGAACTTCTGATCAACCTTAAACTCATAAACCCATGAAGTTATCTTAAACCCTAAATTTAATATTATTTGAATACATATATGCTTCTAATATCAACATAATCCTTAAATTTTTCATGATTCTTATGACCAAAATACCATTGGTAAAAATATTTATATAATATAATTCTTTTATACAAATATTCAATCAATTTAGTCATTATATTATGTATGTATTAATTATATAATCTTTAATTTGATCCCTTAGTTTCTTCTAAGGTATATTTTTTTGATGCTTGGAGAAGTCATTTGTGTAGTTATATATCTATTTATAGTAGAAACATTGAACATTATAGGTTTATTTACTTCTATTTCATTCATATTCTAAATAGATTTACTCTCCACACATAAAGAAAACTCCCACTCCCTTTAAGATTGTAACATGGGTTTTCTTTACAAAATATTCACATGTGGAAAAATCCCTCTTTCCCTTATACCCCTTATCCATTTTTGCTTTTCCTCCCTCTTATTAACTTGATTCCATTCAAATACATAAGACATGGAGAATTATTTATTTTTCTTGATCACACGTGATATTATGTCCTTATATGAAATAATTTCTAGGAGAATATTTCCCTTTGAAAGATTTTTTTAACCTATAAAAAAAGTGCGGAATATTTCTCTTTTTAAAAAGTATATATTCCCCATTATACCATGCTAACCATAAAAATATAGATTCATATTTATTAGCATTTTCCTCTTCTATTTGTCTCAACTCAAGAATTATCTCTCTATATTTTCTCATTTCACGCAAGGAAAATATTTTTCCAAGAAGAGAACCTTAAAATAGTTTCATTGCATGATTTTTATTTTCTCCTCAAATAAAATGTTATGAATCAATGACCCCTATCAATATACATCCCCTGATAAGTGATAAAATTCAATGAAATGTTTTTCTCTTTCATTACTTCTCAGAGAAATAAATATATTCTCTATAGAACTTATCAAATTTTCACCTATAAATGGGTTTTTAGTCCCATTTAATGATAGTGGTTTCATATTAAAGAAGTGGTATAACATTGTTAAACCATGTGTTGGATCAGAAGGTTACTCCATATAGTAATTTTTATTGCTAAAAAACTGAGTCATCTTCCCAAATATGCTTACAATATTTTTACTTTCATATGTATCTCAAACTCTAGTTTCGTTATCTTTCCCAAGAGTGAGATCCCTATAAGGAGTGTGTGAATTGATTCAATTCCCATTATTTCTATTAGGTTCCATTTCTAAATATTGTGATACACTAGATTTGACCATAACGTTTTGAAACATGATGCATAATCCCAAAACTAGTAAAATGATTAACATAAATTGAAAATATGATAAATATATAATATTATAATAATTAACATGGTTTTGTGGGAATATTTTCAAATTATAAAAAAATTAAAATCCTTCATAACCATTTTTAAAAAAACGTGATTTATCTCATGTATATCCCTCAGGAATGTCAAAAATAGTTCTCAGTAAGGAACATTGACATGCACGAGGTGACAATAAATTCAAATACCAATGTTTCCTTTTCTGATTTATTACCCCTAATTAGAACTATTATAGAGTCACATACACTTTTATTATCTAGAAAAATGTGTATTTATATGAAATTCACATAATATCTACCTTACCAAAACTTTATTAAGTTATCCTATACTTTGAATTATTCTAAAATTCAGTCGTAGGTTTATGTTATCTAGTCAATGTTTTCATAAATCTAGTTACTAATATTTCTACTAAACTCACTACTGGAATCTTACCATATACCCACGGTTCATAGAACTGTGGGTGTTCAATTAATCAATATAAGTCTATTACCATAGTTTCTATAGAAACTATGGTTATAGCCTATAAGGATTTCTTAATACCACAATTCAATTGAAACTATGTGTTTATATCTATACACATGGTTCTGAAAACTCTGGGTATACATGGGTGTCCAGAATTCATGTATACCCATGGTTTTGTGAACCATGGGTATAGAGACCCACCGTATTTGATATCATCCAACACCTCTAAAAAACCTTAAAATAAATTAAAAACTATATTACACATTTAATAAAATACACTTATTATATATTTATCATGCAATTGTCATCTTATAAATAGTTTTCAAACCATTTACAGTACCATAACACACACATAAAATCCACACCATTAATTATTTTTAGTCATCCACACATGTCACATTAATTAAACTAACAAATGGATGGGATAAATATCTCCCTTATCACCACTAGTTCCATCAAAATAATCACCAGCATCAACTCTTGGAGCACCAACATCATAATCAGCATCATTATCATCATCACCACCACAACCATAACCACCAATTAAAATGCCACTTGGACCCTTATTGACATCACCTAGGGAATCATATAAAGAATTCATAGATTCCATATATGAAAAATAATTAGCAATAACCTCTAGTAGAAGTGATGGATATATAATTGGTATAGATTCTAGAAAGTGTTCGATTACCAGTTTACCTCTTTCACATTTGCTATTTTTTGGACTTAGATGCTTCTACATGAGAATTTTTCAGCTTTGTGGTGTGATAGGTTTGAGAGGTGTTTGCTGAGGGCCAATAACTAGTGGATATTTTTCTCCCAACCTGACATAGTATCTCCCCTGGTTCTTCTCACCAAATACCTATCACAAATGATCATTTCTCCTAAAGTTGTCATCTTCTTTATCTTTTAGGGCCTCTAGCGAACACTGTTGAAAATATAAACTGGCTATTTTATTATGAATTGTGAATAAGAATTTTAAATATAAATAAAAATACTTACAATCTTTTATTTTGTCTGTGAATTTACAACACTTCCATCCTTTTTCTTCATACTCGAGCAAAATAATTTTTCTCGAGGAACATAACCTTCATTTCCCAATGCTTCTCACTGAAAAGACATTATTTACTATAATAGTACATTATTGAATAATATAAAATTTATAAACTAAGAATTAATTTAAATTTTAGCTATTGATGAAATCCATAAAATGAATAAACTTATAAATATAAATTTAACTAAAGATTTAATACTAGTGGTATAACATAATCAATACATACTAATTATCTTTCTAAACATGGTTATGATATTGCTACCTCTTGTATGTTCATTTTAGTCTCATTCTGTTTTTGTTATGTTATTTCATTATTCTACCACTTAGTATTTTTTTTATTTGGTCGTTAGGTTCATTTTTTGGTTAGGTTGTTTTGTAATTTAGTCATTAGTTCATTTTTTCATTCATCCATTTCTATTAGTGTCACATTATTTGGTTATACAATAACTTGGTAATTTTTATCATTTGTTCATTAGGTTCATTTTTTAGTTAGGTTGTTTGCCCTTTTTCCATTTATCCAATTGACCATTTGGTAATTTAAGAATTTGGGTATTTGAGCATTTGACCAATTATAGAATTGGCAATGTTGGTCATTTTCCCACTTGGCCAATTGTCCAATTGGACATTTGTCCACTTGGGAATTTGGCCAATTTTCTATTTGTCCATTTGGCCATTTGGTCATTTTTCCATTTAGCCATTTGGGATTTAGGGCAGTGGGATATTTATCTATTTGACTAATTTCCAATTTACATATTTGGCCATTTGGGCATTTGAACATTTGGGCATTTTTCTATTTTGGAATTTGGGAATTATCACAATTATGAAATTAAGAAATTTGTCAATTGGGAAATTGGGAAATTGACCATTTTTACATTTTGACACTTAGACAATTTTCCATTTTAAATGGAAAAAATTTTATTTGGAAATTTCGATATTTGGGCATTTGGGAAATTGGTAAATTGGGTAATTGGGAAATTAGGAAAATGGGAATTTGGAAATTAAAAAATTGGCCATTTTTCTCTTAAGAAATTTCTCCATTTGTCCATTTTTTCATTTGGTCATTTGGCCATTTGGTCATTTGGAAAAAAAATTAAGTGTCAATTTGGTCATTTTTTCATTTGTACATTTGGCCATTTAGTCATTTAGTAATTTGGTCATTTGGCCATTTGGCCATTTCGCCACTTGGCCACATGGCCACTTATCCACTTTATATGGCCAAATGAACATTTGGGAATTTGGGTATTTGGGAATTTATAAAATTTTGAAAATGTAAAATTGGGAAATAAAAAATTAGGCAATTGGGAAATTGGGAAATTAGGAAATTGGGCAATTGGAATATTGGGAAATTTTCTATTTGGACATTTGTCTATTTGACCATTTGGTCTTTTAGTCGTCTATTCATTTGGCCATTTGGTTATTTGGTCATTCATCCATTTGGTCATTTGGTCATTTGGTCATTTAATAATTTTTTCATCTGGTCATTTGGTTTATCAAAAAAAATTACACTTGAAAATAATTTCACCAGATCAACATTATAGTTTAAAGTCCCCCAATAATTTTGACAAAACTCTCTCCCAAATTAAATTACAAAAAGTAATCCTTTCCAACTACCCACACCTTTTCAAAACTAATTCATATTCAAAGAATAATTTTATAAAATAGTTTAATTTCTTAAAAAGTAACTAGTGAAAGGCATTCAACCCATATCAATACCTTTTCCATATTTTTAAACAAAAAATCATAATAAAACGTCTTCATGTTTTAAAGGGTAATTTCCATCATTATATTAAATGAATTCATGAGAAGAAACATAAATTTTTGAATAAAAATAAAATAAATACATTATTTCTTTTTAGAATATTCTATTTCAGTTCACTCTCAATAGGGAAATTCCTGAAGCTTATTCAATAGACAGATTCACCTAAATTTTTACTTCATCAAATTAATCCCCTATACTTATGAAACAATATAAATATATATATTATTTCTATTTGTATTAAAGTACCAGGTGCCTCTCATTCTCAAGAATTGTAGTGTACCCCAAAGTATGAAAATACACCATAACATGCTTGTTTTTTTTGTTTTCTTCTGACCCATCCTAAAAGATTTAAAGAAAATTAATAATAATTATATTTTCAATGAAAAAAATTAAATATTTTGAATATATTGAACTCATTACTCTTCAAATATTCAATCATTTCATGATAATGTGTTTCTGGAAAATCGGGAAATACTGGTATACCCTCTAAATCAGAACCGAATCTACTCTTCAAAAACATATAACTCATACTTATATGATCACAATAACTCCCCAAGATCCATCAACCATGTGACATTAACATATTCACCATAGATAAAGTTAAATAGATGCTGAAAAAACATGTTAATTCATATAAATATAATAATAATATAGAAATCAATTTAATAAATTTTCTTACCCATATCTCTGCCCATGATTTCTACTTGATTTCATTACCAATATTCCTCCATGAGTCTGGTTGTACCAGAATGATATCATTGTTCATGGATGAAGATCCAATAAAACATCAAAACTACCTAACATTTTTTCATATCATATGATTGTCTTCATTGTAATCAACCATTATTTTTGATTAGTGATTATACACTTTACGCGTATGGGTGGACCCACGTTACCTATTAGAAGATCACGCTAAATAAAATAAAAGGAAAAAAATAATTAGGTCATAGTACAACAAAAAAAACTGATATGATATAATTTGACACACTTATAATAAAAAACATTATGCACACTACTCATTAGAATCTGATGGATTCAATTGTTGTCCTTAATCAATAGCCTCTAAAGGGTGATATTTTTCTAATGTATTCGCTAGGCGATCTTCATGCACTATAGTGGAAGCTAAATGAAAAGAATCATTATATCCTCAATGGATCGTAAGAAATGGAGGTTGTGTTGACATGGAAGGATAAAGATATAAGGTCTAAGGATACATCATTGTGTATGGATATGGTATATGCGGGAACATCCCAAGAGGTTGCACAGAAATGGTATGAGAATAATAGGATAAATGAAATGATGATAAAGGGATGGGTGGGAATATCCATGGATGCTTAAGTATAGGAGTAAAAGGTTTGGTATATGGGGTGTCTACTAGCAGGTCAGGGTGTGAACGGGTACGACGATAACCCTATGTAGCTCTATGACCACCTCACTTAATCCCGTACAAGTAGGCTGAGGTGAAGTTGAATATGGTTGAGATGAATGTTTGAATTTTTAAAAAAAAATAAGAAAATGACATTAAATGTAATGTAGAATAAAGGTATTATAATTATTATACTCACTAAGGGAATCTGAGGAGGAAACCCTAGCTCTCACATATGTAGATCATTATCAAACAATCATTTCCTTTAAATATTTTAAATATCTTTCATAATCTTCAGAAGAATGAAATATACATTTTTTAGAAATTGTTTTTAAAAATTCTATATATAAATTAGAAGTAAAAGAATTCATAAACAATATCATAACATGTTTTAGTGACTATAATTTAAAACCAAGTTATACATTTTTTTAAAACCAAATTTAATCCAAGTTTTATGAATTAAAATCAGTCTAATTAAATGAAATTATAACAAACAATACTAAAACAAACATATCATTCCAAACTAAAAGTAAATTTGTGTAATTACAGTAGTAACAACCTAAGAAACCCACATCAATTTAATTTTAATGAACTACGAACATATATGGTTGATTTTATATATTACCCAGTGCTACTTCAGATTCAATATAAATTCACACTATGGGACAATTTGAGTAATCAAATACAATATTTTGGTTAACCCTGATGGAGGTGTTAATGGTTCCAATTATTTCCCCAATTTGATGAAAAATATGTTTTGGGATTACATTAATAACGACGCCATAATCAGGTCTCAGATGATTTGTCACATAAACTTGTTTTTCCATTGATTCTAAACTATACAGTTTATAGATATCTAGGATTTGAGTCCTGACAATAAATTTGAATTGATATTCATTAATAAATGTATAATTTCACATCATTGAATCAAACCATTAACATTTCATCATAATGACTCGACCATGAGAGTAATAATCCAATTACAGAATTTTATCAACAGGTCCATAATAATAAACATTTCATATAAATTTCTACTATCTGATGCACTTTTATAATTGAAAATTGTAATAGTTAACATAACACCATAATTATGTGTCCTAATTTTCACCACATTATTTGTTGTAACTGTTGGAACCATTTCTGTTCTATACAAGAATATGGTTTTGGTTTGTGTTTTTTGTCAATCCTCAGTGGAAGTTCCGAATGTGTGCCAGCAAAGTGATCATAAATTTGAAGTAGACAACAGCATTGAAGGTGGCGCTCTTTCCCAGAGTTTTCAAAATTTTTGGGCCTCAAAATCGGAAAATGAAGACATGGATTGTCTACAAAAGGAGGTGCAGACAAAGAGGAAGTGGTGCACGAAAAATAAGAGGCTTGCACGAAAAATTTGAGTTGGGCGCGAAAAAGAGCAGGATTCGTGAAATAGAGGATCGAGGTTTTTCGTACAAATAGTGTTTCTAAATCTAAACGTCAAAAAATGGTAAAGGCATGGGTTACGGGAAATATCTGATGATGTGCGCAAAAAATGGTATCGGCGCGAAAGATTACGCGCCATATTAGAGTTTTTACGCGCCATAGATTTTTTTGCGCGTGGGGGTCTTTGACGCCTATAAATATGAGTTGACCCCCTTCATTCCGAATAGTTTAAGTTTTAGAAAAGATCTGAGGTCTGATGTGCGAAAAAGGATCGTGTAAATGTGCTTGCGTGAAATTCTCTGAATTGCGTGGAAAATTACTGGATGCGTGAAAAATGAAGAGTTGTGTGTAAAAATTGGGTTTGAGCATAAAAGATACAGTTGCGCGAAAAAGGGGGTTTTGCACGAAATATTTTTCCGCACGAAAAGTAAAGTTTGGGCGCGATAAGAAGGTTTTGCACGCAAAGGTTTGGTGTTGCGCACAATTGTCAGTGAAGTCTGTCAACACGTTCTGGTTATCCGATTCAGTGGTTCTGTGTGTTCTAGTGCATCTATTCTGGACTTTGATGCAAGCAGAGTCTCGTGGTGAGCAAAGGAAAAGACTTCAATGCAAATCTATTGAAGATACCTTCACGTCTATAAACTGAGTGGGACTTCACCAAGGGCAGTTAGCTAGGGGGAGTCAACGGGAGTGACCCGATGGAAGCAGTGAGCTATCCCTGAACCTGTGTAAAGTTAGTGAGCCTGAGACATAGTGATTGTTCACAAATCATTGTAATCCACAACTAGTGAAGATTAGTAGAATTTGGTACGACCGACAACCTGTCGGCGTATGCTCCTTGGACATAGCCCTTAGTGGTGAACCAAGTAAAAAGTGTTGTGTCTTCTCTCTACATGTGAATATCTGCTTTCTAATTTTATCCATCATACAGGTTTTACAAGTTCCTACCAATGTGGTAATAAGATACTAAAATTTAAATTAAAAAGTTTCCACCCTGATTCACCCCTCTCCTCTCAGAGTGTCCCGGGGTCCTACAGTAAAAATTTTATACCCATTGATTATTAAATATTTCCATTCACAAACCAATGAATTGGGAATAAAATCTAACACTCTTAATTATTGAGATATGGAATCAATAGGTAAACTTAGTACTCAAAATATATATGAATAATACAATTAAATGAATATATATATTTAAATTTAATAAAATTAATGGTCATACCTTTGATTTCAACCAAGAAGTAAACTATTTTAAAATAAAAATCCTCTTTTTTTATCAAAGGAAAAGATCGAGGAACTATACTTATAATTTTATTATCATCCCTGCATAAAATGATAATAAATGTTTAAGGTATATGTGAAATGACATAGTACGAGAAAACATATAAATATTCAAATTACTTACTTGATATATTAATCGAACAAACTAAAGTTAAAAAAGACTATGTGATGTTCTATATCCCGCTCTTTAATGATCAATGTAGCTAAAGCATATGACCCAGGAATTTCTCCTATTTGTAGAGGATATGGAGACGAGGGATGAATTTCCCAATACTTGTCATATTCATTTCTCATTGGTTGTTTATGTCTTTTTATCACATAAAAAAAATAAACAGAACGAAAATCCATACATTCTTGAGCTAGATAACCTCTCACAATGGAACCATCAGGATGATTCTTATTTCGGACATAAGATTTCATTAGGCATATATTTATTTCCATAGGATACATCCACTAAAAAGAAATGGGTCCACCAAGAAGTTTTTCAATTGGAATATGAACTGTTAAATGCAGCATGCAAGTAAAAAATGACTGAGAACTTTTTTTCCCAAATCACATAAAATTAATAGTTCCTCTTGTGCCTTTTTATCAATAAAGACTAGGATAAACTTTTAACATAAATGTCTAAAAAAATGGAAGAAGATAATCACCATCACCCTTAAATTGTTGGATAGTAAATGATGGATTTATATTGAAATCAATTCATAAAGAAGTATTTGATAATCATGAGTTTTAATAGATTTTAGTTTGAACTCCCATCTTCTGACTCGTATAGATAGGTTTCTAGAATATCCATGAGGAACATTGATAATCTAAAAGATTTCAATAAATTTATTTTTCTCTAAAGGTTTCATCACATAATAAGGATAAGATACTTTCCATTTATTTTCACTGATACACACAGGATGTAGTTAGGGTTGAATATCCTAATACAAATATTTTCAAAGAGATTATAAGTCATGTTTTCTTTTCCCCTTGATATTTATAAGAATTAAAAGAAATATTTCACATATATTTTTCTCAATTTGAATTATATATAAACAATGACATAACAATTTTGAAGACAAATATAGAAAATCAAAAAAGATACTTTTATTTTTTCCAATTATAAGTGGGTTCTATGTCAATATTCTTCCTATTTTTAGATTTGATCTTACATTTACCTAATAAAAAATTGAAATGTTTCAATTACATAAGCACATCAGTTCCTTACATACTTTCATGTAGATGCTTAATGTTAATAATATTACCAGACCTCTGGTGATTCTCCCTATTTTTATGATCTATTGGAATGAATTGTTGATACCCCATGAAAATGAAACTACAATGATATCTAAGTCTTATCAATCATGTACTCTTAATAAAATAGGACTTGATAATTTTACCTTCATGCTCTAATAAGACATCATTTAATTAGAAGGGAAATCATTTATAGTCTGTAGAATTGTAGCATAGTTTTGAAATATTTTCTTTGAAGAAGCATTAAATGTGAGTACACCCACTTCCCACAGCTTCTTAAACTCTCTTGTTAGAGGTTTCAAGTAGATTACTATATCGTTGCAAGGATCAGAAGTTATAGATATTAGTATACTCAAGAATGTGAAAGGGTTTTTCATAAAATCTATGGAGGAATATTATAAATGTAAATAAAACTTTCCATGTGTCGTGAGAAGTAAGCATCTGACAAAATGGATTAAAACCATCATAACATAGACCCAATTTGAAATTACACACCTTATCTACAAAATCAGTATTTTGTGCCTCAGATTTCCACCATATTAATCCATCTACAAGATGAACCAAAAAATCATTTTCATTAATTCAATAAACATTATTCCATCACATATTGGTTGATATTTATATATATATAAATAGATTTGGAAGCATTAGAATAAATGGAAAGTGATACATGATTTTTTAGCATATGGGATGGTGTTCCATCTTCATTTTCATTCCGTCAATATGTAAAACATTCTTTACACTAAGTAAGGTTTATTTTTTCCTCCCAAAAAAACTACAATATTTCAAAAAATCATTAATTGTTTTAGTAAAAAATCCATGAATCTTAATTAACTTCCATGCCTTATAATGATTTGATGGAATATCTACACCATCAGGAATAAAGTACTTCAAAGAGGTAAGAATATAAACAAATGTGGTATTAGAAATTCCAAACATGAATTTTCTATGATATAACCAGATTAAAAATTCTAAATTTATCATTTTTGTACATTCCTGATATAAAAGAGTTCTAGAATCATCAATTAATTTTTTTTACTCTCTGAACACAATAATATTTATTCTTTTCCTCATGTGTATTGATTTCATTGTCTTCCTACATTTTCATATTATCTCTCTCGTGATGAAGCACAAATGGAATCCTATCAAATATAAAATTCTCTATACCACATATTTATTTACATTTATGAGTATTAAAATATTGTCTCTCCTCTCCGTTGTGATACAAAACATAATAGTTTGTTTAAAATACATATTTTTTGATATTGTATCTAGCTTCTTAATGACCTAACCATGGGCTTCCAACACAATTATAAGATGGAAACTATATGCGAACTCTTTCTAAATCATTGTTAAATAAAAAATGTAAACATAATATTAAAATTATTTTGAAACTTGGTTGAATTCTGATTGGTACGATACATCTAGATTATATCCATTCTATTAAAGGGAAAATAGTTATATTCAAATAAATAATTTAATCTATAATTAAAATATTCATTATAAACAGCTTTAATAATAAATTAACCAAATCATGCTAGTATATTGAAAAAAAGAAACAAATTATGATATAAGTGATCCCCACAAATGATGAACTAAATAATGTATAAGACAATGGATGAGAAACAATAATTACACAATCCATTTAAATACATATGTCTTTATGAAATAATTATTTTTAAAACATCCATGTTTTGAATATGAAATTAATCCAATTAAATACAATTTTATTTATGTTGGAAAACATTTACTCAATAATAAAAAAAATGTGTCACCCAACTTAAAAAAAACATGTTATAATAATATCATAGAAATTCTACCATAATTGATATAAATATAAATAATCATCTAATCCTAATATCATGGAAACCAATATGTTTTAAATAAAAAAATATATCCAAAATGTAATAAAGGAGACGAAAGCCTGAATTTGTAAAATATATGAAATGGGAAAGTGTATATGGATTTGAGACACCTTTAAGATCATCATATTGAAAAAGGGAAATTTAGAATAGTCAGAGCACAATGATCCTATTCCATATAGATTTAGTGTATCCAAATACAAATCCTTTCTTTCCAAACATATTCATAATTGGTTATAATAACATATTAGGGGATCTATCATAGAAATATATCCCCTTTTATATTCTTAATAATAGGGAAAGAAACATGAAAATGTCTACTACGCTAAATATATGTCTAGAATGATATCAAAATTCGAAGACCAATTAAAAGTATAATGTATATTAAATTAAAGAACACTAATTAGAAACCAAATTGAATACAATCAATGATGAAAGTGACTATTATATAATACAAATATACACCCAAAAAAAGAATAAGACATATCATAAATAAAACCCAAGGAATACTCATAGAAATCTTAAAAAGGTGTAAATATTAAAATAAATAAAAAATAAGGATTACTAGAAGAAGAATCTATATTTCTTATTCAGAGAGGTGTTCTCATTTTAAACCATAATTGAGGTTAACATTTATTAATAAAAGGATTTTATTTAAGGTTAAAATTACATATATTATTCAAAAACAAAGAAAATAGATTTTAAATGATAATATATTTCAATTTAAGAGTTATTTAATTTGGGGGAGATCCATTAAAACTAAAAAATTAATCCATTTCATCCCACTTTATGAAACCCATTCAGAAATTCACCACTAATGAAACCCTTTAATTGAGGTAAGGTGTTATTAGATGGTATTTAATTTATTTAATGTGAAGTGGAAATAAAAGGCTAATTACTTAATACATGAAAAATTATCTAAGGAAGAATTCTTGATAAAGAACTAAGTTACACTCAATAGTTAATCAAAATATATGAAACTAAAGTTTATACCACTAAATTGTTCTTAATGAACTAAATTCTTATGTACCACATTATCAATGGAAACCATGTTTAATTAAATTATTGTGATCCAACAATATTTCAATTATAACTTTTGTAATTATTTCATGACATTTAGATAAGTATTCTATAAATACTTGTATATAAAAAATGTATTAAAATTATTAAACATTTGAAATATAAATATTTATTTTATTTGAGTGAATATTTTATTATTCATTAGTTTATAAATCATAATAATGAATTATAAGAGGTATGCTTGACAAGTACAACAAATAAAATAGTGATTTTTTTGAAGAACTAACCTTAATAGATAAAGTAATATTCTAGTTTTAATTAAAATATTATAATCATGTACATCATCATAGAATTATTTATTTCTTGGCTAAACAAATACAATAAATAGTTTAAACATGGTTTATGATATAAAAAATTAAATTTAATAATTAAATCTTATAATTCAAGGATATTAAAAACAAATATTAACCCCTATAGTTTACTTAAATATGATTCTTAACACTAAAAAGATCTGAATCCCTAAAATATTCCACCAAAAGAATATCAAATATAATTTAAATTCATAAGAATCAAAAGGATAGTTTTAAAAATGAATAAATTATAATTAAAACTGTACTTATATGAATTTAGTAGTCTATATTTAGTCTATATTGGACTATAAATTTTAAAAATGATGATAGAAGTGATTCTAACATGCTCCAGTAGAATCACATGCTTAGATAAAAATTAAAATAACAGTCAGCATAAGAGATGAAATATTAAGAACAAACTAATATAATGTAGAATAAGATTAGAATAAAAAATAATTTAAATATGGGATAATGATATAGAAGAAAACTATCTATCAATTGGGTGAGGGGAGAAGAAATAATAAGAGGGAATTAAATCTTACCTCTCAAAGATCGCCGCAATAAAATTCCAGAACTGGAGGAAGAGGAGATGTTTGGTGGGGGAAGTGTCACTTGAGGAGGGGTTGGGGAGGCTAATTCTCGTAAAAGGGGAGGGGATATTTGGTATCTTTGATGTGGATGGTAGGGGGAGGCCGATATGTTAAGTATATATACCCATTTTTTTTAAAAACCATTGATATATATCAACCTATACCAATGGTTTTTAAAAACTATGGGTATATAATTTTTTCATGAACTATATACCCGTAGTTTCTCTAAACCATGGGTATATATGCATGGGGATAGCCACATTTTATAGTATTGACTTTATCTAATACCAACTATAAAGACACCAACCCTAATAGCCTATAGTCGATGGTTACTTAATTACATTGGCACTAGATACAAGGAATTACATCTCAAAGGAATAAATAGTTTACTATTCTTGGAAAACTAGATATATAATTGAACCTCACAAGAAAATTGAAAAAATAAAATACAACATTTTATTTTCTCAGAGAAGACTATTATTTCCTTTAGCACATCCCTGCATATCTTTTATAAATTACATCTTAACATCCGGAGGAAAATAAATATAAGAAAGGGGTGAGCTATAATGCTTAGTAAGGGTATCCGTAGAGTGGAAAATATCATGAATTAATAAATATATAAACAATATGGAAGGGTAAATAAAAAAACTCATTTAATTTAATCAAGAACTTGAATATAAATAATTATATGGTAAGAATAAGTTATGATAAAAAATGTCATATAAAAAATCACATGAGCTTGAAACTTATCCATAGATAATATAACTAATCAAATAATCACATGGATATTAATAAATATTATCATAATAAGGAAATAAATCATTCCATACATCATAAAAATATCATCAAGGCCTCGTGATAAGACATATTATATAAATGGGTGATGTGTCAGCAAAAAATCCAAGCTAGTTTGTCTCTTGAGACCTATAGATCATTGAGAGGCTATAGTGGGACTGCCAGCCACATACTAATTCCAATTAATTAATTATTTTAAATGGGATAAATATAATCAATATATCAATTAATATTGAAAACTATCATTTTTTTAATAATTTTCCCATTCAATAATCATAATTATGAACAATCTAGAGTACTCTGACAAATGGTATAAAAATAGTATATCCAATTCAAACTGACCATAAAAAATACAGATAAATAATAATGATGGTATAATTAAAACATATTCTTAATAGATAATAAGTTTAAATGATGATTTTTTATAAATATATTTTCTATAAAAATAGAATTAAAAATATTCTTGTGGAAAATATTCTTTTCACTTTGAAAATCACTTCTAAAAACTAAAAATATCCAGAATACTAAGGAAAATTTATTTGAAAATAATTTTGGAAACATGTAAAGAAAGATTAAATGAAATTAGTGGTATTAATGGTGGGAAATTACATACATTCTGAGTATGTTAAAACAAATATTATTTTCACAATTTCAGTAAAATTATAAAAATTACCTCATTTAGAAAATGAAAAGAAGACTCTTTTCAAACCATTTTTTTAGAAGTAAAATATGGGAAAATTATTTAATAAATCATTCTGAGTTTTTAAAAAAAGATTTTTAAAATATATTTAGAAAACATGGATATGAAAGATAACGGTTTTTCGACTAAAAAGAGACATAAAGTTAGTTTTTATTAAAAATAGTTTCTCAGTCACTCTATGTGACATACATAGGAAAATAGAAATATGACATGGAAATTTAATGAATAACCAGATGATAAGAAAATATACTGGGTTTAATATAGAAATATCAAAAATTCTCCCCAAGGAATAATTTAATATAAATAATCTTGGATAATGATATGATTGTGAAATAAACCCTTACCACATTGGTAACTTTTGAATATTAAGCCCCATGAAAGAAATAAATTCAAATGAAACTCAAAATACCATGAATATAAATATATTCGTGATATAACATGTCAAAGGTTCAGTATATACACCACACAAAATAAATATGTGGTGAATAGGTCATATGTCTCATGAAAGTAAATGTGTGATGAGAAATTCTTAACTTAGGTGTGATTTCCTTCACACATGTCCATACGTTATGTAAAATAAATACATATTTTTTATACATCTATTAAAAAAATATGTATATCTATAATACTATATATTATTTACTTATTATCTTTTATGGCCCGTTTATTAAAAACTATTTGTTAGAATCACTATTTCGGGTGATAATTGCTTTATTTTTCATGTATGTTCTGGTTTAGTTATTTTGTTCTTTTTTATTATATCATGGTTACCTAAAATACATAATTTTAAACATGATAAAAATATAATATATATTAATTATATAATTTTTTATAATAGTCCATAAAATTTAGAGATGAGAAAATGGGTTACAACATTCATAGAGATGGTAGGTCGTACGTAAGCATGAACATTGTTCATATTTTTCCCAAAGATAGAACAAAATAAACATAAATAATATTTAATTTTTTCAGAACCATTATTATATAAAATATAAAATATATATTCATTAAATATATCCTTATTACCATCCATTTCTAAATAAAATGAAAAAAAATTAACATCGTTACATAGAAGTGGTAGTCCACACGTACGCACGAGTGGTGTTATTATTTTCTACTGGGTTGGAAGGTACGTATGTATATTTGATATTATAATTAAAAAATTATAATAATTTAGTAAATATAATATATATATATATATATGTTAAATACATCATTATATCCATTCGATGGATGTGGGGATGGAAAATGAATTACCTCGGTTCGTGAGGTGGTAGTTCAACATATAAATGTTCTATGATTTCATGTCCTATTTTATGGAAGAGGATATTGATATAGGTTATTAAAATAACATAATTAAATCTCATTATATATGATATTTTTTTAACAAATTTGGTGTAGATTTCAATGAGTTTTATTAAGAAGTAAGATGATAATTAGTAGTTAAGAACTTTACCTCTTCTACAGACAACCTCTTTAGTTTTATACTTATAACATTCCTAGATAAGATTTATGATCAAACCAATGGATCTAGGATATATTTTGGGATGTAAGAAAGATATTTTTTTTAATTTTTGGATGCACCTAAATGACTTTGGAGTGTGAATATGAGATTATAATGGGTAGCCTTTTATAAGTGGGGGAGATGACAGACATGGAATTTTTGAAAAGAAAAAGTGATAAACACATTGTACACATGATAAAAGGATTAAAAATGGATGATTATTGAAACATGAATGATATAATTCCAATTTTGGTCTATAAAATAGCGATTTAATAGGATTATATGTCATTTTAACCATAATATTTTTAGTTTAGCCCTTGGTAAACCCGTTTTAACCATAACCGCGATATTTAATTTTTACTGTATTTAATATTAATTATGAAAACATTTAGTTTATATTATTATATAATATTAATAATTATTATTCAAAATATTTAGTACATTTTTCAAAATTCATTTTAGATATGTTTTATAATTTAATTTAAAATTAAACCTGTAGACGTAAGGAAAGAACAGTTTTCCAAAGGAAATGTTTTCAAAAGTATAAAACATTTTTATATCCAAATAGAACATGTATTTTATTATAATGATATAAATTTATTAAATTTAATATAATTATACTAATTTTAATTTAAAATAAATTTCAATCAAAATTTAACTTTTAAATTCTTTAGAAAAATTAGTTTTCATTAAAAACTAGTATTTATCACTATTCATTAAAAAGTTGATCTTTTAAATAAATTATCAAAACTCAAATATAAGAAAATTTTTACATGGTTATTTAAAAATTGAATTCATTTTTTTTAAATCTAATTTTTAATGAATTTTAAAATATTCACACAAAGCTCAATGAAACTGCCTTTCAGAAAAATAATGTTTTTCAAAAAACATTTATTTTTCTTTCAAATAATTCTTATTTTATTTATAATCATCATATAACCATTGAATTTATTTTATAGATTTTTAAATAATATAATTTTCATATTTAAGTTATCCCTATTCATACCATATAATTTAACCATTATGTTATAACCGTATAATATTTTATAGTTCTTTTAGAGTATGGGTTGTGTATATCACAAGATATTTGAGAGATTTAATTTAAAGAAATATATTTCATAGATCATTTAATATTAGTTTTTATTTTAAAATATTCTATAAAACAAAATTTTCTTTTTTTATAATTATGGGGATTTTCATTCTCCCCACCTTCAATAAATTTCTTCTTTAAAATTTGAAATTGTGCATGGAAATCAAGGGTTTGTGATCTAAAAATACCTGTGTTTAAAACCTAGATCATAAAAAGGGATAAAAAATATTCATATTAAATTTGTTAAAGGAAAATATGAAGCTAAAATGGAATAAAATATTTCTAAGCTTCCTAGAAAGAAAACAGTTTTGGGACATGGAAGAAAAGAATAAATATTTATGGAGAGTTATAAAGATAATTAAATAAAAGAAAGTGAATTATCAAGAGAAAGCTAATAACCATAAATCTATAAATATGTGATGTGAAAGAATGTAATAGGATAATATTTTCATTTAATTATACTTTCTATAATTTTTGGGGATTATTTTTCTATAATGACATAGAGAACCAAGGAATATACTTTCTTTATGTATTCTTATTTCAGAAGTGAACTTTTATCCTTTGGTTGTGCTTTGAAAAATTTAGAATTAATTTATTACTCTAAGAAATGAAAATACAAGATGATTTTTTATATACCTGAATCACTAAAATTACCATGTAACATATCATAAGATTTGTAAAATGGTGAAAAGTCCTATATTATATCTCTAAATATTTTCCCAAAATCAAAATGGTTAGCATGAGGTATCCAATACAATACATTAATCTCTAAACCTCAATAGAGAAACCCAAATTTCAACTTAATCTATTACATATTTATTTATCTTTAAAATCATTTAAGTAAAAACAATTTCATATCAACCATATCACCATGTAGGCCAGTGGTAGGTACTGGACCCTTGTCATCCTTTGGTAGTAGGTTCCAGCCCTGTAGCCTTGCCAGATGTGACAAGTCATCCCCCAAAATGTGAGTTTTCGTTTTTATAAAACATATTAATATAATTCATATAATTTTCTGAAAAATATTATTAATATCCTCAGAAAATAAATTTGACATAAAATCACTATTGTTAACTATAAGGGTTTTCTATACTGCTTGTTTTTTTAATTAAATCAAATAATATTATTGGACTATAATTACTATAACATAAATGATCATATTGAGCCCAAATAAAATAAATACCTTTAATATTATGTCCAAAAATATTAAAGTCATTATTTGTTAAATTATTTTTTCACTAAATAATATACTAATCCAATGGGTTGTATTTCCATAAATGTCTCAAAAAACATCATTAATATTGATAAAATCTCATCACATAGATCCTAAAAATGGGTGTTTTAGAAACTGAAATTACGATCAAACATTAACTCATAAACCCAAGATGTTATCCATAACCCTTAAGTTAATACTACATGAATATATATATGCTTACAAGATTAACATAATCCTTAAATGTTTCATGATACTTATGACCAAAAAAACCATTAGTAAAATTACTTATACAACATAATTCTTGAATATAAATACAGAATAACTTTAATTATTATACTTTACATAGATTAATAAGATAATCTTAACCTTTATCCCTTAGGTTCTTTTGAGTTCTATAAACGTGATTTTTGGGGAATTTGTTTTCATAGTGACCTATATCCTTACAGTTTAAAAATTGAACATTTGATGTTTCTTTATTATCCTTTCATTCATAGGATGGATGTCCTTTCATTATACCCTTGAAGAAATATCTCACTACTTTAAAGTAATCACTAGGGTTTTTTCTCACCACAATTATCACATGTGGGAAAATAATTCTTTCCCTTCTTACCCTTATCTATTGTTTGATCTTTCATCCTCTTAATTTATTTCTTACCTATGAATACATATAACATTTAGAATTAATTCTTTTTCTTGATAGCACATGATATTATATCAATATTTTATGATAAGGTTTTAGATACTAGTTTCCTTTAAAGGGTTGTATTTAACACATCAAATAATTTTTCAATATTTCTATTTACTTTATATATGTAGTCCAAAACATGACTTGTTAACCTGGTAAAGTTAGCTTCATAATTTAAAATATTTTCCTTATCTATTTTTCTTAAACTCAATAATTATATCTCCATATATTCTTATTACTCACAAGGGAAATATATTTCCATGAACAGTACCACATAATACTTCCATTCCATGATTTCTATTTTCTCATCACCCTTAGTGTTTTGAATAAATGGAAACCATTTATCATCATCCCTAGATATATGATAAAATCCCATGTCAAATTTATTTAATTTTAAAATTTCCAAAGTGATAAATATATTCTCTAAGTAACTTTTCCATTTCACAACTAAAAATGGATTTGTATTCCCATTAAATGATGGATTTTTTTAACGTATTAAATGGTCTAAAATTTTTACATTTCATGGTGGATAAATAGGGTTTTCCATATGGGAAAGGATATTTCTTATTAGTTTATTAATATACCCAAGTGTGGTTAAATATTTTTGAGTTCCAGCTACAGCTCCAACTCCAGCTTCATTATCTTTCACTGGAGGGAAATCCCTAAAAGTAATACCTTCATTGTTATGATTCAAATTCCTTCTTATAGGTTACATTTATAATAAATGGAATATAATATATTAGAACATAAAATTATGAAACATAGTTTATATTCTGAAAACAAGTGAAATACATAACATAAATTGAAAAAATATATTCATATCTAATCTCATAATTATAAACACAGTTTCTTTATGAATGTTTCTAAATCATAAAAATATTTTCAAATCCTTTATAATGGTTTTTAAATAAAATATGAATTATCACAAGCATATCCCCTAGGTGTATCAAACTAGGTGTCTAGTAAGGATCATTTTTGTGCACCAAGTGATGATTGAGTCATAGCTCAATATTCCCTTATAGGAGTTATTACTCCTAGGTACAACTGTGATAGAGAAAAATCAACTTTTAGTATCTACTATGGAGTATATTTTTTATAAATCCTTATAATCTCTACCTTAATAAAATTTTAGAATGTTATACTATATTTATATTTATCATCAAATTTAGTTATAGGTTTTTATTCTCTAATTTATTTTTTTTTTAAATCCAATTCCCAAGGGTTTTACTAAATTTTCTCTAATACCAACTATAAATACCCTAGTGACTCATAGTTGGTTGTGACATTATTACATTTGAACTAGATAAAAGTAATCACATCTTGATGGATTGAATAGTTTATAAGTGTTGTAAAATTATATACATACTTAAATATTTAATTAAAATTGAATAAATAACATACAAACTGGTATATTCATTGAAAATACTCTAATTCCATTCAACAAATCCCTGTATATCAATCATAAAACACTAATATCCAAGAGAATGGAAACATAAGTAAGTGTTGAGCTTTAATACTCTTTAAGGGTATGCGTAAAGTGAAATATATCATTAATATATAAATCATAATCATTATGGAAAGTTAAATAACTAATATGCAATGTAATTTAATCAATAAATTAAACATGAATAATAATCTGGTAGGAATAAATAATGATCAAAATAATGCCATATAAATGATCACATGAGCTTGAAACTTTTCCCATGATAATCTGACTAATTGAATAATAATATAAACATTGATAACTAATCTCATATGTGGAAATTAATAATACTTGACATCATAAAAATATCATCAACGCATTAGGAAAAGAAATATTATATAAATTCTTAACCCCTCGGACGAAAACCAAATCTACTTGGTATCATGAGACATATCGTTGCATCAAGGGGATATAGAGGGCCCCACCTATAACATACTAAGTCCAATTCGTTCCATATATGAAAGGGGATAAATATAATCAACATAAACATTCATATTGAAAAACTATCATATAAAATTTTTATAATTTCCCTAATCAATAAATATAATCATAAACTATCCAGAGTACTATAGAGAATGCTATCAAAAAAGTGTATCTGATTCAAAATGATCATAAACCATCCAGTGAAATAATTAATATGGTATCATTAAAATGTTTTACCAATTTACCATATAGTAAAATGATGTTTGTTTTCATTTATGAATAGAAATATAATAAACATATCATTAAAAAAATTTGTGAGGAAAATATCCATTTCAACATTAAAATCACTTTGAAAACTAATAAATTATTGAATATTAGTAAAAAAATTCTTTTAAAAGAATTATAGAATCATATAAATTAATCTTCAAATAAATGACTGTTCATGGTGGTGGTAAATTCCCTACATGTTTAGTATGGTAAAAAAATATTCCTTTCACATTTTTGGTAAAAGTAAAATAGAACCACATTCAGAATATGAAAAGACTATTCCTTTAAATATATTTTTTAAAAATTAAATAATGGGTAAAAATTTATTTAATAAATTATTCTGAGTCTTATAAGAACATTTTGTAATATATTTTTAGAAAACATGGATATGGAAGAAAAAGGTTTTTTGGCAGAAAATGGAGATAAATCCACCGTCTCTTAAAAACCTTTTCTCAATTATTTTAAGTAACAAAGAGAAAAAATGTAATGTTGTCTATAAAATTAATGAATAACCAGATTAGAGTAAAATATAATGGTTTTATGATATAAATAAAAAAGAATCTCGAAGAAATACTTAAACATAAATAATCCCAAATAATGACGAGATTGTGAAATAAACCATTTCCACTTTGGTAACTTTTGAATTGTAAGCCTAATGAAATAAATTAATTCAAATAAAACTAAAATACCATTAATATAAAGATGGTTTTTATTTAACATGTAAAAGGGGTAGTATATACAAAATGAATAATAAATTAGTGGGGAATATGACATATGTCTCAGTGAAGTAAAAGTGAGACGAGAAACCCTTACCTCAGGTATGATTTCCTTCATATATGTTTATAATTCATGTATAATGAATATATATTTATTAAAAATATATTAAAGAACTATAATCATATATATCATAACATATATTACTTAATTATATTATTTTATGTCCCATTTCATAACAATTCTTTGTTAAAATGACATTTTTTGGTGATAATTGCTTCATTTTTCATGTTTGTTTTGGTTCAGTAATTTCAGAACTTTTTTATTAATAATGGTTCCATAATATAAATAATTTAAAATATTATATAAATATCATATATTTTAATTAAATTAGTATTTATAATATTCCATAAAATTTAGATATGGGAAAATGAGTTACACTGTTCATGGAAAGAGTTGTTCGTACGTACGCACCATGTTGCTTCAATTTTTCCAAAAGATGAAAATAAATAAAGTTAAATAATATATCACTTCTAAAAAGTTATATCAAATATATAATATATATTCATTAAATATTTCCTTATTACCATCCATGTCAAAATAAAATGAAAAAACATTTATCATCACTACGTGAAGGCGTTGTCCACACATACGCACAAGTGACGTTATTTTTTACCAACAGGTTGAAAGGTAAGAAGCTATATGTGATATTATAATTACAAAACTATTTTATTTTAATTATTTTCACATAAATATTTCAAATCCATCATTATATCAATTCGATATAGGTTGTTATGGAAAACGAATTACATAGGTTCGTTAGGCGGTAGCCTGTCGTACACACGAATGAATTTTTTTCACGTTTAATAGAAGATGAGAAAGATATTGGTTATTCCATTAAAATAATAAATTATCAGTATAAAGGAGATATTCATGTTTTTATTTTATCATAATTTGATAACTTTTTATGTAGTTATAATAAGAAGTAAAAAAATACATGGTTAAGAACTTTATATCTTCTTCAAACAATCTATTTTGGTTTATACTTAAAGACTCCCTATATTGTGTTTATGACCAAACAATGACTCTTATATGTGGGGAGGGATTTATGGAAGATTTTTTTTTCATTTATTGGATAAATAAAAGTCTTTGAGGTTTAGAATATGATAGAATAAGGGGTGGATTTGTTTAAGAGAGGGAGAGGACACACTTGGAATTTTTGAAAATAAAAACTGATACCCACATATATCACATGAACAAAGGATAAATAATGGATAATTATATAAATATGGATGATATAATATCAAAATATGACCACATAGTAGGAATTTTATAAGTTTTTAGGTCTTTATAACTCTTATAATTTAAGTTTAACCCCTGTAAACACATTTTAACCATAACTGTAATAATTAATTTTTACTATTTTCACTATTAATTATAACTAAATATTTAGATCAATTTATTTTATAATATTAATTATTTTGATTACAAATATGGAATTCATTTTTCAAAATTCAATTCAAATATCTAGAAAAAAATAATTTAAAATTATACCCATAAATGTGATGGAAAAACAGGATTCCAAAATAAAATTTATCAAAACTATAAAATGTTTTTATATCAAAATAGAACATATATGTGATTAAAATTACCTAAATTAGATTAAATATAATATAATATAACTAATTTTAAATTGAAAATAATTTTAAATAAAAATGAACTTTTAAATGATTTAAACAAAAATACAGTTTTCAATAAAAACCTGTTTTTTTTCATTATTCATCAACAAATTAATCTTTTATAAAAATTATCAAAAATTAACTTCAATATAATTTTTACATTATGAGTTAAAGACTGAATTTAATTTTTTAAAATAAATTTTCTAAAATTATTAATTAATTTTTACATGTGATGAATCCTCCTTTTGGAAAAATATGATTTTTTTAAAAAACATTTCTTTTTATTTCAAGTGATTCTTATTTTATTTCTAATCAATATATAAAAATTGTATTTATTTTATTTAAGTATAAACCATAAAATTTTTATAATTTATTTATTATTATTCATATATACCAAATTAAGGGTTAGGTAATAATGATATACTATTTTGTAGTTCTTTTAGACATAGGGTTGTGTGTATTATAAGTTATAAAAGAGATTAAATTTGAAGAAATATATTATGCGGGTGATTTAAGCTTGGTGTTGCATGTCACGTATGATATTATACACAATAATATTCTTTTAGAATATTGGGATTTTATAACAGATTCATATAGGGTATATATAATTAAAGGCCCCATCTATCACTAATTAATTATAATGCATTCATCATATTAAGTAATGAATAAATAATACAATTCATAACCAACAAATCTTCGCAATAATTAAAAATCCATATTGAAATAACAAGTATACGAATTTTAAAATTTCCCCAGTTAATAAATGGAATAAATTTCATGGTAACCACTTTATAAAGTAACACTATATATAATAATGGGTATATGTTTAATTAAATACTAGAAAACACAATATAGAAATAGTGGATGTGATATGGAATATATCAACAAAATTAAAGAATTCGTACATGATAGAGAAAATAAATTCAAGAGAGTCAAAGAGTGGTAGATAACACAACCCTTATAAACAATATGAGGTATAAACTATAAATTCATAAGATAATTTAAAGGGTGATAAATTAAACATAACATGAAAAGAGATAGATCTTATAGAGTCTGACCAATAAATAGAATCAAAATTATAAAAAAGTCATAATACAATTTGAATATGGTTGTTAAAATAAAATTTTAACTTTCAAAATTTCATTTTAATTGGTTAAAATAGGACATTAAAAACATCAAATTTAAAATAATTTCCTGTATTTAAAATTTTTATGAAATGAAGTTAAAAATAGGAAATATTGTGTGGAAGATAACGAGATACATAATTAGAATAAAATCCCTTTATTTATTAACATTGATTTATATAATGAAAATTTCAAAAAACTATGTGAGCGTTTTTTTATCTTTAAAAAAACATGTAAAATTATAAATATATATTGATAATGAATAATGGACATAAAATTAGTAAAAAAAATTCATAATGAAAATGTTAAAAAAGTAGATTCTTTTCACATTTTTATTAATAAACTAAAAAATAAACTATGCATAAAATGATAAAAAAATATTTTTTAAACCATTGTATATAAAGTCAAATTAAATTTAAATTGATATTAATTTTTCATTTACGTATAAATAAGATCATTAATTTTAAAATATAAAGAATATGAATATAGAAGAAACATTTAATTGACTTTAAAGAAGAGATAAGGCAGAGTCCACGTAGAAGAAACTGTTTGGTTGAATTGTCAAAAAAGGAAGGTGGAATATCAAGAATACCAATAAACCATATGAAATAAATATGGAATATAATATAATATAATCTTAGGGTGGAAAAACCAAACTTAGAATGATTAAGTCTAAGAATAAATGTTAAATCTCAATGAATGTAAATTAAGTTTACCACAACCCTTACGACTTAGGTAATGTAAGAATTAACGGAAAATAAATAGATATATATTAAATAAAATTGAAACTCTTTATAGATATAAATTAGTTAATATATAATAAGTCAATAATTCAGTATTTATACCATATAAAAGTTAATTAGTACATAATTTGAAACATGTCTCAAGGAATTGAAATTGAGACAAAGAACCCTAACCATATGTATAGAATCAACTAGTGTGTGTGTTTAAACTCGTGAATTATAAATTAATATTAATTAATACTTTAATTTACCATTTTTCATATATATTTAATTTCCTTAATTTCCATTTATTATCAGTTTTATTTCATTTACTGTATAGTTGTTTCTCTCATCGACCACATGGGGTTGTTCAGTCACTTTATCCAAAATTGTTTGGTACATTGGTCGCGGTCAAAGTAGTTATAAAAAAGTTTTATATAATCCAAAATTTTATAGATTTATTTTCTCTATCATTCCATTTATACTAAATATTTTTATTTATTTAGTTTTTCAAAAATAGATTTAAATTGAGAAAAGTGTCTTAGTATACTCAATTTAGGTGGTTAAATTTATAATGGACTTTTATTGTTAATAAAATTAATATAATATATTATTTATATTTAAATAATATTAATCATGTAATAAATATCATATTTATATATTAAATAAAATTTATAATCTTCCATGTATGGTGGTGATGAAAAATTAAATATGTCATTCATGGAGGGGGTAATCCAACAATAACATGGGAGATGTTTTCATTTTCTAATGGATGAGAGGGAGGTAGATAATAGTTATCCAATAAAATTAATAATATTTTAGGCTACTAATAATACTAATTTATTTATATATTAGTATACTAATAATATATTTGGATTTAGTGGATGAAGAAAGAAACCTGAAAGAACTTTGTTAAAATAATTACATCATCTTTTGATATCCTCCTATGGACCAATCCTTATGCCTGAATAGATTTAACTTTTGGAGAGACCATAAACTTAAGTATATTAAAAATAGGGTTTTGGATGATTTTTTATAGATTTTTTTCAATATAAAAAGATTGTGTTCTTAGGATAAGTTTGGTGTTGAAGGGTTCATTTCATAAGTGAGAGGGGTGGCATTTATTTAAATACTAATTTCATAATAAAAAAGAAATGAATTATTCAAGAAAATTTGTTAAAAATTTGATAATTAGAAAATAAAAGAAAACTTTTGGTTTATAAATCACTCATTAACCCATTTATAGATGCGTTTTTGTGATATTTTGAGACCTTATCTCTTGATTTAACATTTTAACTCATTTTAAGCTTTATTGTGGTGAAAGTTTTTTTACCTTGGTAACTAATTTTATGCTATGAAATGAAATTAATCTTATTAAAAAAATTTAAATTATGATTTAAAATATGAAATCCAGTTTTATTTATTTAATTTCAAAAATTATAAAATATTAAAAAATATAATTAAGTATAATGAAATAATGTTTTTTAGAAGAATGTATTTTTAAATATTAGAATACTTATTTAGGCCAATGATTAAGATTATAATTAATATCCATGATATTTATTCATTTATTATTAAATAAAGGATGATTATTTAGTTTTCAATACAGTCCAAAACCAAATGCAATCTAGTGATTTCTTAATTAAATGAAATAGAAAAAAATAGTTTTTATTCAAATAAAATATAACATGGTTTCCATTTTGTCAATAATAGGTTTCTAAATTCAGATTATTTTTTTAAAATAAATTATTTTACTACTTATATATAGTTTTGTAAAATTAAATGGTTTCATAAATCTCTAATTAATGTTTATGTCATAATGATTCCATAAAAGTTGTTGTATTTTAAAACATTATTTTTATTATTCACCCCAAAATCAACATTTTTAGAAAAATATAAAAAAATAACCCTAAGAAAACTCTGAAATTATGCTTCCAAAAATTAAAGTCATTTTATCAAAGTATTTTTTTAATATTTAATAATTTAACTTTTAATTGTAAACATAAAATTTAATAAAAAATTTTATTGAAAATTAACTTTTAAATCTTAGGTGTACTTAATCATATTTAATATCAATTCCCAATTAAATTATTTTTAATATATTTTTTCATATATTGAAACATATTATTATAATAATCCTTTAAACTGGTAAAATTTAATTTTCTAATATAAATAAATCATAATTATTTGAAACAAATATGTCTTTAACACTAATGGATTTTAATGAAATCCAATTAATTATTTATCTTCGAAAAATTAAATTTTATTTAAGTAATTGGTATTAGAACATGTAAAATTATTCTTTAAAATAATAATAGTAATATGTAAGGAATTGAAATAAATCATTTTAAATATATATATATATATATATATTACTTAAAGTTTTATTCTTCTTGTAATTTTCTTAATGATGTTTTAAATTTTCTTATTAAGTTGTATTAATGTTTATATTTCACTATAAAATATATTATGGTACATTTAATCTAGGTATTAAATGTAATAGAATCTATTAAAAATATATCTTTTTAGATTAAAATTCTAACTAAAATATATGGGTTTTAAAGAGGGTCAGCGATCGGGTTCCCTCTCTCGCCGGTTTCTCTCTGATGACCTAGATCGGATGCCACTGGATTCTGCTCCCCCATCCCGATCGGAGGGGGAGTCTTGCGCTTTCTTCATGATGAGAAGAGTCGACCCCCCTCAAAACCCCTTCTTCCCTTCCTAAGGATCTCCCTCTCACCGAAAGTCCCAGACCTTTTCCGTGAGGCTCCACATCTTTCACTGCTTCCGGTGGAGCTCAACAGCGCTTTAGACCTCTAAAAAATTACCTTAGTGGATCGATTACATCCCCATCAGCCTTCGATTGAATTTTTTGAGGAGTTTTTCTTCGATTCATGGGAGCTACAGGAGAATGCAGTCATTAGTTTTCTTGACCGGAGGCATTTCATGATTCGCTTTGGATCTGAAGAAGACTTGATCACAGCCTGGTCCAGGGCCCCTCAAAGATGCAACGGGTTGTCTTTCTACATGTTTCACTAGAGCTTCGATTTTCATATGTGGTGTGACCCTTCGATGATTGTGACCTGGGTAGGCCTTCCTGGCCTTCCTCTCTCCATTCAAAATCCATCGATTCTGTTTTCTATAGGTAACATGGTGGGGATATATCTTTGCTCTGGTCATCACACTGAGGTTGTATGCCATCCTATTTGTCCGAGAATCTATGTGGAAGTTGACGTTGCAAGAGCATCGATCCGTTATATTTGGGTTACGGATGAGAAAGAGGTTCATTGGAAACAGGAGGTTGTTTTTGAATTATGGATGTTTTACTGTGTGTCTTGCAGCCGTTCTGGTCATCTAGCATCGGTTTTTCGTAGCGGTAAAATGGGTGGCTTCTCACAAATAGTGAAGATGAAATTCAGTGGAGGTTATGCTACTACTGGCTTGGACTACGACGTGATAATAGAGGTCACTGTTAATGGGTTGACAGTGAGCAGGGGTGATATTGCAGACAATATTCGGGCGGGAGCCTCTCCAACATGCAGTGCTGTGATGGAGGAGAATTTGGGTCAATCTCAATTGCAGAGGGTGAACTGGGATGATTTTACAGCGGCTCTTGTATGCTCTCATGGTATGAAACTGGGGATGGTGTCCTCAAATCCGTCAGTGAGGCAAATTTTTCAGAGGATGAGGAATGATCTAGGTGATGGAAAACAACCCTTGCCAGAGGACACTGCTGATTTGTGTCAATTAGGGTCGGCTTCTGTAGATTCTCTTGAATACACAGCTTTTTCGGCTAATGAAATGCCAATGTTCATGACGTGAAATCAGTTCAAAGGTCTGGAGGTCGAGGAGGTACCCATTGTGGTTGAAGGAGTTCAACCAGTTGAAGATGCTCAGATTGACTCCAAGAAAGGAGAGGCTGATGAGGGTGCAACAGAGAGGGTGTCATGTGATGGTCTTGATATTGTGCCAGAATCTCAATGCCATTCCCCAATTGCTCAAAACAGACAATCTCAGATTATGGAATAAGGTAGATTGGCTGTTGCAGAGGATGTTCTTGTGCGGAAGGATGTTGGTTGTAATGATTATGCTTCCGTGAAGGTCACTAGTAATTGGGGAAATATTTCTAAAAGTGATAAGGAAAATAGTGGTGCTATCAGGCCCTCTTTCAGTGATATTGTTCAGAGTGAATGAAGGAAGGCTTCTAAAAATGACAGTATTATGACTGCTCCACCAAGGAGAAAGCCAAGGAAGGACTACTCTCCACTGCCCAAGCTATTGGAAATCATGGCCTCATCTAAGAGGTAAAGTGGAGCCACCCCGGTGGCATGTATGCAATACTGTAAAGAGCATCCATCATTGGAAAAGCTGAAGCTTAGAAAGAAGTATTCTAAGATATTGAAGCAACATGAAATGTATCCAGAATGGGAATAATCTAAGGTAGGGGAAGCTTCTTACTATGGATATGGAGAAGGGTATGATTATTATGACATGTAGTTTTTCTGTTTTTTTGTTAATGGTTGGCTGTGGGGAAGACGTTCGCCTGCAGTCTTCTCTTCTATTTGATGTACTTTTTCTTTTCTTTTAATAAATGGTCAGGGTTTTCTGCTCTAATTGATCTTTCTGGGTATATGGGTTTTAAATCCTACCCCTTAAATAAGTTAAACCCTCAAGATTTAAATTTATCTTAGTAATTAATATATATAAGGGTTTTCGTAATATATCCAAGAACCGTGGTATAACAATGTATTAAAATCCATTATAATGGTTTATAAAGAGATTTTGAATCATCTAGAGAATATCTATTGATAGTCTCACATCATATGTACAGTTAAGACCATTTTTTGTGCACCAAGTGAAGATCAATTTATTACTCAACTAACCATTTTCGTGCTTATTACCCCCAAGGTGCATCAGAGCCAGAGCCTGCATATAATTTTTGGTATCAGATAAGGATTCCAATACTTTGAAACCACACACTCTATACATACCAAAATTGTATAATGTTTTCCAATATTTAGATTTATCCCTAGGGTTTACACTAATGTATTATAGGCCTAATCTAACCCAAATTTAAGATATTTATTAATGCATTACAAACCCCAAATTCATGGATACCTATACCCCTAGAATTCAACTTATCCTTTATCCCCAAACAATAAAAAATCACATATCAAAAAAAATATAACTTAATAATGTATAATCCCAAAATTATATTAATTTTTTCTCAAAATAACCTAAATTTACTTAACATGAAATTACTTACCACCCATAAGGGCTACCTATACATTGATCATATATTATTGCAAAAAACCCAAAAACTATCTCCCAAAATATCATTAACCACCAGAAAATCTAATCACATAAAACCAAAAAAGTGGTATATATTCCTTTAAAATTATGGTCAACCTTAAACTTTTTAACCCATGATGATATCCATAAATCTTAAATTATCATTATATAATAATATATAAACCTCTAAAGTTATGTAAACCCTCCTTTGATACCAACTATGATGCCCTGGATGTGTACTCTGGAATATAGTGCTAATAAAACTCATTATATAAATTATTTTATACAAAATTAAGAAACCAAAACATAACCTTCCATATCTTCAATATCCAAAAAAAATATTGATTGACTTACACACCAATGACCTTTTTGGTTTTTTTTGTAATGACCAATGACTTTAGTAAATATTTTTTCTATAAATAAATAGTGGTGAGTAGCTTGTTTCACACACAACACCAAACTAAAAATATATATGATACTCTAGTAAAACTACTAAATATAACCATTATAATATATCCATTAAATTATAAGTTATAAATATTAGTAATCAAATTATAAAAAATATAAAAAAAATTATAATAAAACAAAGTTCATTTTATGATTAAAAATAATTTTTCCCATCATATTTGTTCTTATATGAAAATTAATTTCTATTACATATATAATTTTAGTTTCATAAAATGAAATTATTTTTTAGATTCAGTATGTAAAAATTATCTAAGTATTAATTTTTTATATTTTCTTGAAATAGATTATTTGTAGTCGAAAATTGAAAAATACAAATTTTACAAAAACTGTAACTTTTATAACATTATTACTATTAAATAAATACAAAAAAATTAGATAACCTTTTAACTTATAATATATGTATTTTAAAAGTAATTATATACATATTAAAATGATATTTGTATTTTAGAAATCCCATGTTTAATATTTTAAGAACATAAGTAATTTTTTCCATTAAAAATGCTTGCACTCTTTTATTTCAATTAAATATTATTTTGGAATTTTTTTGTTTTAAATTGATTTTTAAGCCACATAAAATTTATTCTTTGTTACAATATATCAATTTATATTATTAAAATACAAAAATTTATAAAATTAATTAGCAAGGTAAAACCAAAAAATGGTAAAGGATAAAAATCTAAGAGTAAAATAATTAAAAAATTTAAAAACATGCGTGAAAACATATTTTTTAGTTTATAAACCTTACCCCATTTCCTAAAACATTATTATCCATTATTGGATCCATTTTACCCATTAATAGTTACTTGGCCTTTTATATTATTACAAAAATTCCACTCTCTTCATAAAAGGATACTTCCACCACCCCTTTAAGGCCAATATAATTTAGAATTACTCTTGAAACTATTCTCTTATATATTTACCCTATATAATTCTCTAAATTCTTTAATCATCTTGATATAATGAAAATCCCCAAGTTATCAATTTTCAAGAGGCACTTCAAGAGAAATTCCAAATTATCAACGTAAGTACTAATCTCTCTTTAATTTTTTCTATTGTTTATATTCCCACTAATAAACCTATAGTACTCATTATAACATGATGAAAATAGTGTTATATATATATCAAAAAAAATTTACATTCATGGGATAAAAAATATATACCCTTTCCCCCTTAGAAAAATAAAAATATCACCAAGATTATGTGCATTCTACAACTTTAATGAATGTCGTGTTTTATTTTTCATCACCACCATATATGGTTCTTATAGAAAGGGTATTTAATAAAATAATTTTGAAATTTAAAGCATTATTAATATCCTTAAATGATAAAAAATTATACCTACCTCCCATTCCATGGAAACAAAAATGTCGTTCGTGTATACATATAGACTACTACCTCCATGAAAATGACATATTTCATTTTAATCTTTTATTTTAATCATTTTCAAACTATAATTATGTATGATTAATATAGTGATCCATAAATTTCATAAATATTTTTAAATATTTTTTTATTAATATTCCTTATATAACATAATGATTAACTCTAAAATTGTATATGTCTAGTATCTTTGGAAACTTGGATACATAAAAAAATAGTTCATAAGTGAACTAAACTACCCCTATTAATTACTCAATAGATATCATCGTTCTTATAAATATCATAAATAATACCTTTCTACATAACCTAGGGAAATTAAATATAATAAAGTGTGAGCTCTAATGCTCAGTAAGTGTGAATAATAGAGGTATCAATGATAACTAAAACATAACATGAGCATAAGTTTATGAGAATATTATCACAACATTTGAATATCATTCCATGTATATTATGTATAATATTCTTCAGAGATGACATAAATATTTTCATTTCGTAATACATGAATCCTAAAGGAACCAAAGAACTGAGCCATTAGAGAATAAAAATTCCAGAATAAATAAGTCTTTGGAATACACACAATCATAGAAAATCATTTCCTTAGTAATCAAGGATCATTACTAAGACAATAATAATGAATTGGTTTTACTCCCTAAACCATCATATTAGTAAAGATTCACTCCCAAGATTATCTTAGTGGATATAGACCCTTACTGAAATAGGTTCACTCCCCATTCTAGTCCTTCTTTTCTCATGAGATATCCATCTTCAGGCAATGCATTTTAAGGTTTTATAATTCTAGGCCAACCCATTACATAATGAAAATAATATAGATTCATCAGGAAGAAACCCATGGAAAAGAAACATGTTTCATAATCATTTCATCAATTCATCAAAACATAGCTTATAGAAAAGGAATGGGTTTTATAAAAAAAACTTTTATTTATAATCATAAAACATACATATAAATAATAATATTGGTATCCATGAATCATATCCTTAGTATATCATAATTATAATCAAGGTGTTTTTTTTGTTGATGAGTGGAAATACCATTAAAAGACCATTAAAACATTCTTGAGAAAAGTAAACTTTCCACTTAAAAAATAAATTTTTAAAACAAAAATTTCCAAAAAAATATTATAAAATAATTTTCTTCGAAAATAACATAGAATCTTATAAATAATAATTTAAATAATTTTTCGGTTATGATAGTGATAAATTCAGTTCATTCCATATAAGTTAAAAGAAAAAATTCCTTTCACACCTCTATAAAACTGTCAAAAGTACATTTTTTGGGAAATGAAAATTATATTCTTTTTAAACCATTTTGTAAAAAAGTAAAAAATTGTAAAAATGACTTTAAACCATCATTGTGTTATATAAAAAAAATTCTTGAAAATATATTTACAAGACATAGATATGGAGTAAAAAGTATTTTTGACCGAAGAGAGAGATACATTCGGTTTTCCATAAAAATGATAGTTCAGTGTCTTGAGTTATTAAAGATAGGAAAAAAGAAAGGAAAACATTAATTTTCCAAAAAAAATAGAGGAGAAGAAATTAATCTACTTTTTTAGTCATCGTCAGAAACTTAATCATAAACAATCCCAATAAATAATGGGATTGTAACATAAAACCCTTACCACTTTAGTAACATTTTAATCATAAGCCTTAAGAAATAAAAAACCATACATGGATATTTAAATATTCAAAAATTACATATAAATAATAATACAAGAAATTCATGGGTTTATATGAACCATATAAAAGAATCAAGTGGTGAATATGATAGGTGTCTAATAGAAATAAAAGTGAGACGAAAACCCCCTACCTCAGGCCTGATCTCCTTCTTACTCATTTAAACATTATATATAGTAAATATATTTTTATTATAAATATATTACAGAACCATAATCAAATATATAATACCAAATATTATTACTTATATCACTTTTATCACTCTTTTATTACAAGTTTTTACTAAAAATATTATTCTTGGGGATAACTTCTTCGTTTTTCAGGTATGTTTTGGTTGTTTAGTTTTTGGTCTTTTTACCTTTATTACGGTTTCATAATCTCAAAATGTTAATAATTATATAAATATGATATAAATTAATTTTATACATACTTATATTCATCCTGAGGATTTAGAGATATAAAAATTAATTACACCATTCATGGGGACGATAGACTGTATGTGTGCATAAAGATTGTTTTCATTTTTCAAAAAATGTTACAAAAGGAAGGTAAATAATAATTAACCTTTAAAAATTATTTAAAATATCATATATAGAATATATATTTAAAAAATTAATCCTTATTTCATCCATTGAAAGAGTAAATAGAAAATTAATCACATCACTTCTTGGAGGTTGTAGTCCACACATATATAGGACCGATGTTATCATTTTCCAATAGATTATGAGGTAAGAAAATAGATACGATATTATAAATAAATAAGTATAATTATGTGATAAATATAATATATATACATATATATATATATATTAAATCCACTATTATATCCAATTTTGAGAGGCAGTGGTGGAATATAAATTACATCGGTTCGTGAGGCAGTAGTCCGATGTACACAGGACTGAAAATTTTGTATCCCATTTAGTAGAAAAGGATATGGATAAAGGATATTAAATTAACATAAAAAATATAATTATATTTTATATATTGGTGTTTTTATTTTATAATAGTTGAATAATATTTGAAGGGGTGGAAAAAGGAAAAAACACTCGGTTAAGAATGTTACATCTACTTCAGACAACCTCGTTAGGTTTGCACCTCACGATTTAATAGGATGGTTTTATAATAAAAAAATATTCTAGGATGTGGGAAGGTAAGAAAGAAATATATTTTTTCTAGTATTTTTTGAACCAAAATCTTTTTTAAGTGTGAATAAAACAGGATAGTAGGTTCCCTTCTATAAGCGAGAAAGAGTTTCATTTTTGTAAAAATTCAAAACTGTTAAATAATGGGAATTCACTCTCAAAAAAAGAATAAAAATTGATAAATAATGGATTTTAGGGAATATATGTTCGATCCAAGCATCAAAAAGTAATAAATAAACATTTTTCAAACATGTTATTCTATTTACCTCTAGGTTTACTCACTTTTACCATTTCTGTTTTAACTTTGGTAACTAGTTTTTTTACCTAAGTAATTTATCCTTTAAGACTAAAAATAAAATAATAATCATTAAATAATTTGGGAAAATTATTATAAATATTAAGTCAAATTTATCTTGTAAAAACCACATGTTTTTGGAAAATTAATTTTAACGCATGCACATGTAACGCGCAAAACCCCGTTTTAACCTTAACCGTAATAATATTTTTTTTTTACTTTTCTAATATTCATTATGTAAAAAATTTAGATTGAAAATATTACGTAATATTAAATGTTATTATTTCAAATAGGTAATCCATTTTTTTAAATTAAATTCATATAATTGAAATAATTTAATTCAAAATTAAACATGTAAACGCAATGGAAATCTATTTTCCAAAGATAAAGTCTCTATAAGTATAAAAAGATTTTATATCAAAATTAAGCATAAAAATGATTCTAATGAATTAAATTGGATTAATAATAATATAATTGAATTAAATATACATTTAACACCATTTAAAAGAAATTAAATTTTTAAATGCTATAAATGAAAAGAAATAAAAATCAATATATTTCACTACTCATCAAAAAATTAATCTTTTCATAAATTTCTCAAAAATTTACTCTAATATAATTTTAAAATTTTTATTTCAAAAATTAATTTCATTTTCTCAAATAACATTTCAAAAATTATAAAAAATTAATTTTAAAATAATTTCAAAAAACATGATAAAACTGATTTAAGAAAAGTGTATTTTTAAGTATAAAACTAGATTTATTATTATCCTATGCCTAGTAAAACAAAATTTTAGATGAATGATAACATTTTTGATTTAATATATAATATATAAATTTCATTAAAATCATTCAATAATAGTTATCAATTTAGTTTATTAAGATAAACACATATTGCGTGCATAAAAAAAATTTCATAAAAACAACTTTTGTATTTCCAATTAGTTTTTCATTTCCATTGATAATTAATTAATAAAAAAATAATTAATTTTATACTTATGTACACCATAACATTTTTATAATTTAGTTAATCCTATTCATACCCATCAATCTAATGGCTAAACAACAACTATCACATTAAATAATAATATTTTAATAGTATAAGGTGGTTCGTTTAAACTCGGTATTGGGTGTAATATAAACTATCAAAGAAATTAAATTTATTTGAAGAGAATATTATATAATCTTAGGTTTTTCCAATTAGAAACATTGAAAACAAATAAATAATATCATTATGATTCTGTAATAATGATATTATTTCAAAATAATCACTTTCCTAACCAACTCAGCCATCAATTATACCATGTCCTTATTTGGGTTGGTTAAACCACCTACATGAATAATTATTTTAATTTTATATCATCGTTCACTAGGGAAAATTATTAACTAGATATATTTTATAATAATACATAAATATTTTTTTAGAATGGTAAAATTAAAATCTAACTCATTATTAAGGTACCACCTCTCATTTATTTAAAATTATTGAAATATGCTCATTACCGACTTCATATTTGTGAATCATAATGAAAACTATCATGTAATAAAATTATAACATTATAAATTATTATAAAAAACCTATTTGAGTACCTATAATGATATTAGAATGATGAAATTTTAATCTATAAACAATAATTGACATCATCATTATGAAACTAGTATTAAACTATCGATTGAAACTAATAACATATGATGATGAAAATAAAATATAAAAAACTATTTTATTTATAACAAATGATTATAAATTATATTTATAAAATGATATAGGAAAGAGTATGAATCTGAAATCAGTATTCAAGATAATTATTTTTTTATAAAGGCGGATAATTTTTTTTCATGGAATTTAAGGATTAAGGTAAGGGATTTATCATCTCAACTTGTATTCCTTGAGACTTATTCCATATCAACCACTTTTACTATTTTTTATAAGTGTATATAGTTCCAGGGATTAATTTTTTAGCGGTTTTATTGAGAATAAAAGGTAATAAATATACATATCATTTTCTTTATTTCATGGTATTTCAGTTTCAAGGTTACTAAATTCGTAAGTGACAATTTTATATGTTCCTTCATAATTTCATTTCCCATTGGTTCATAACTTACCTAGTGTGATTCTTGTTCATGAAACCAACCCACCCTCTTCTTTTCGATCAAGATTAATTATCTCCCATGTCTATATTAATTGGATCCTTTTAAAAATTTCCTTATCTATGCCTATGTAATTTATGAAGTTAATTTTAAACTACCTTGAATTTCTTTAAAAAATGAAATAAATATCTTAATGTTTCCAGAATAAATTTGTTTTTGAAAAAGTGTCAAAATAATCTATTTTAATGTTTTTCATGTGAATATTTTTTCTTTTCCACCTTCAGATCCATTATTGTTAAAAAAAATTCCTTTATATGTTTTAATGGTTTTCTAAGATAATATTTATGTTTTAATAGTAATGAAAAGAAACAAGGTTATTTCATAAAAGTTATTTATCCAATGTTATTTTTTTAATGGTAGTTTTTCATATATATCCTTCAATGTTACTTATATTAAACTAAGATATATTATTATGCTAGAATATAATATATTTCCCTTGATGGACTAATAAATATTCTAATGATTTTTTTATAAAACCCATCTATTTTCCAAAGTTTAATTTAGTGTTGTTGGAAATATGAATTTTTTCATGTGGCGCACATATATATGATTTATCATTAAGGGACGGTTGGATCTATTATATCCCCAAAATAAATTTTATAAATTTTAATATCCCATTATATAAATATTTTTGTGTGGGTGTAATTGTAGTTAAATTATTCTCATATTATTGTGCATGGGTGTAATTTTTTTAATCTATGCACACAAAACATTGTGTGGGTGTAATTTTAGATAATCTACGATCACAAAAATATGTGTGGATATAATTTTGGTCAAGATAGTTTAACAATGATATATTTTTGTATGATTATGATTTTTTTCATGTTCGTATGTTTGTTAATATATTTATGTTTTAATGAATCAAGATTTATGTTAAGATAAAATCCTTGTTTTTTTATTTTGATTAGTGATCCATGTTTATTTGGGTATAATTTCCAAATACTATGTTATTGGACCTTGGTTAGGCACTCAGGACCATGTTATTATTTTGTAACTACTAGTTATCATCATTTTTTATCTTTTATGTTCACCATTATAGTTTATTTTATATCACCTATAACACCCTATAAATATATATAAAAATAATACCATGTTTGATATCTTACTTAACATGCAACACCAAGCTTTAAGAAAGCCATGATATACTATAAAAATATTATAATGTGGCCATTAAAAAATGGACATTAAATTAGTGGTATGAATAGGAATAAAGAAATTACGAAATATATGTATAAATGTTTTTATAATTCATATTTATTTATTATTGTATAATAATTAAGAACTCAATTTTCAGTAAGGTCATTTTATGCTTCAAAAATATATTTTCATAAAGAATGGTTTTTATTTTATTTTGTGTGAACACATTATTGTTAATTTATAATTTTTTATAACTTTTATTTTAGGTAATTAATATAATTTTTTAAATCATAATTTTAATATTATCTAAGGGTGATTTTTTTGAATTTTTCTAAAATGAATTATTTTTTAGTGAATAGTGAAAAATGAGTTTTTGTAAAAGTGTCATTTCTTTTCATTAAAATAAGTAATTTAAAACGCTAATTATGTTTATAATTTTATCTTAAATTATTATAAGTGTCCTTTAATTATATATAATCTAATTAATTTCATACGAATAAACATTATACTTTGTTTTGGTATTAGTTCATATTTAGGATTAAAAAGCATTTATCTAAAAACTATTTTTTATTGTTTTTTATGCATTTATATTAAAATTAATTTCCACCACTAATATATATTTAATATTAAAAAATATATTCAATATTTTTAATTCATGAGGTTATAATTTGGTAAATATTTCACTTTTTATTTTTGGTTATTATGATTAGTAACCGTTGTAAACATTTTTCACCCTAGTAAGGTTGAAATTGGTAAAACTATGGTATAAGAGCTATAAATCTCCAAAATAATTTCATTTATTTCATTTTATAGGTTACTTTAAAACTTATTAATATTATATTCAATTATTTAGCAATTTATTTTTACTTTACTTTGAAAATGATCTAAATATTATTTTAAGTTAAGAATAAATACAAAATGTCACTCTCTTTTTTTAATATATCTAATATTTTTTCATAGCGATAAGAAAGAATTAATGTTTAGTTATAAATTTATATCTTAAATAATAATGAATTTTTATGCATGGTATTTTATTTTTAATTTTCAGTTATTGAATAATTATATTAAATGCTTATAAAACACCAACACAGTTCTTGTTCAAGTAATAGAAAAATAAAAAAAATAAATATTAAAACATTAAAATTAATAAATTTTGGATTAATTATTATGTTAAATGGTTTTTTAGATAAATATAACATATTAATTATGTTTCAATAGTTTATTTTTGAATTCCATTTCTATCTTGTTGTCTTTAAAGTCAAACTATATGAATTGTTCCGAAAATGACTTTAATGATATCTTATGTTAAACAATATTTTATAAAATGATTTAAAATTAATTAAAGTGTAATATTTAGAAACCTAAATGATATATGATCAATAATATCAACCATTTTACAATTATGGGTCAATTTTCCTTTTATAGTCAATTTATTGAGTCCTAAAGTGTAAAAAAATTTGATATCACAGTAATCGTCAATAGGGTTAATGGGGTGTTAAAATAAGAGTTAAGGATTTAAACATCACCTAAAATTATATTAATTTTATTTTATGATATTATTTTTACTCATAATACTAATATATTAAAAATATATCAATTTGGTTCTACTTTAAGATAAAAATTCATTTATATTTTAGGTAATACAAAGGGTGCCCTTCCCCTCACTTATAAAAGGGAACCTCATCTTATCCTTTATTCAAAATGTCTGAGCCTTATATTTATAAAATATATATCTTAATACCATTATATGTTTCGTACCCACATATTAGAGACTATGGTATTTCCAAAATATCATCCTTTCAAGGATTAAAGTGTAAGCCAAAGGAGGTTTCTCAATAAAGAGGTATAAGTCTTATCTAGGTACTCTCAATTTTATTTATTCTTATGCCTCCTATAAATATGTGGAATTAATTATAAATTAAATAATTCAAAATATTAAATATAATTATTTTTATTATGATTATGTAATAACCATTATCCACCTCCTTTCCAACCGATGGGAAAAGTAAACATTGCTCGTGTGTACGTGTGAATTACCACCTCCATGAAGTGATACATTTAGTTTTTCATCATCACATAAAATTTATGGTCATAATTATGGAATTAATAAATATATATGATAATTATTACATTAATATAATTATATAAATTTGATTTATTATTTAATTTTATTTCGTTCCATTCATCAAAGAGAGGAATCATTACTCGTGCATATTTGCGGACTATCATCTCCATGAAGTGATGTAATTAATTTTTCATCATTGCTTTATATGAATAGTTATAAAAGTATATATATAAGGATTAAATATGATTCTAATGGAATGATTTAAATTTTTGATATGATGGAACCATGATCAAAGTACAAGAACTAGTACTGTTGAACTAAAACTTGCATGAAAAATAAAGCACTTATCACCTAAAATGGTTATTTTAAAAATGAATTATTAATAAATAGATGATAAGATGTTATAAGTAAATAATATATGGTATTATATATATGAGTATAATTATATAATATATTTATAATAAATCTATATTTATTATACATTGGGTTCTAACATGTACGAAGCAATATGAGACTTGAGGGAATGATTTCTCATATCACTTTTATTTCTGTAAGTCATATGTCATACTCACCACTTATTTCTGTTGTTTGGTGCATATAATAAAAATTAATTTATTTTATTATGATTCTCCTTATCATTATTGGTATTTAAAAATCCATATAATTTTCTACCTTTCATGAGGTTTTTATTTGGATATTACCAAATTGGTAAGGGTTTATGTTACAATCTCATTTCTTTTCAGGATTTTCTATTTGATGTTTTACATTAAGGGAAATTATATGAATATTATACTTTAAACACAATATATTTTATTAAACTTTTGTTATTTCTATATTTTTTTTGTAATTTTTCTATTTTCTTCCCTTCGTTACTTAAAACTATAGGGAAATGTTTTTTAATAAAGGTCGATCTTACATCCTTTGTGGTCGATGAATGTTTTCTTATATATACATGATATTAAAAATTATTCTATGGAATTTTTTTATCTATAAATAAAATGTTTTTAAGATTAAATTTTCATTAACTTTTAATTTCTTTACAAAGGTTTCAAAGTAATCTTTTTAAATAATTTTTTTCATGAACCAATCATTTTTCACATTTTAAAAATGTGTGAAAGTAATGTTTTCTATTAATATATATGGAATGAATAGATTTTACCACTATCATGACAATCCTTTTCTTTAAATATCAAGTTATATGATTCTATGGTTATTTTAAAAGAAAATTATTTTCAAAATATTCTATAATTTTTTTGTTAAAATGTTATAATAGAAAAGGGTATGTTCCTCATGTTTTCAAATAAAGACTAAAATGATATTTTAAATGTTTTTTTATTTATGTAATTATACATTATGGATATATTTGATTCACTAGGGTTATGATATTATGATACCATCCATGTTATTTATCTAAATGAATTATGATGATAATGATTCAATTAGTATTTTATGAAACTCATTTCTTTTTCAATGGTTAACTAAGTTATGTAGAAATCATTATGAAACCCATTTATTTTCCATGGGTTATGCTATGAATAAATTATATAATGATACTTGTTTCCTTTACAATTGTCATGAGATGATTAATTAATGAATTTTTTTTGACCTTATGGAATAATTATTTTTAATGGTTATGTGAAGTCTAGGATCATAATTATATAGTCCTCTAATGAATTGGGTAAATATGGATAAATCATGAGATAAATATGTTATCCATGAACTTGATTTCATATTCCCAACCTTATAATTAAACCTAGTATAATTCCCATAAGATAATTCATGGACCCTGTTTCATTTCTATAAGTAAAATCATGAACACTTTTTGATGTCAATGCATTTATGAGAGGACCTAATGTCATCAAAAACCAAAGGAAACTAGACAATACACACAAGGTGATCTGCCACATTGTTAAGTTAATAAAGTAAAATCTATAGGTTTAATAATAAACCTTAATAATGGAAACTAAAAAGGTATAACACAAAAATATGAGAACATAAAAATTATATATACAAAGTCAATCCAAGAAGGCCGAGCCAAAAAGATAAAATAATAAAAGTATAAACAAGTGAATGTTCGACCATTCTTCACAACCAAACCATCCCTCTACGAAGATGAGGATGATAGTAGAAATTAGCATGATATAGAATTTTCTTCCCTTTACAAAAGCTCTACAAAACAACATAAACATCTTCCAAAAGGAAAAGTTAGGACATGATCAAAAATCCAAGTAGGATACCACCAAATAATCTCTTCAAGTTATAATATCAAGAATGAATTAGTTCTAGATTTAAAACAAATCCGGTTTTAAAAATCATTTTTATAAAACATTCCTCCAGCTTTCATAAAATAATCAAATATTCACCAAATCCAGGAATACATCAAGTGTGAAATAAAATAGGTAAGAAACCAATGATACATCATATAATAAGAATGTTGGAAAATAACCATAAAATATGCCATCATGTGATAAACTAATGAAAAATAACAAATCATACATTTTGGGAAAAAACCTATGGGTATACATTCTATATATAAAATAAAAGACCTTATATGAGCCAAATATGGATGCAACCAATATATAATATAGTTTAATTACACACACTGAATTGATATTAAACCTCTTGTGTAATCACATATACAAAGAGTGAAAAGCATATACATATTGCACCCAAGGTGTCCCAATTTTCTATGTTTTTTTAAAATAATTTTTAAAAACTATTATCATGGTAAATAAAACATTTTCACATAAATTAATTTCCACTTTCAGTCTTAAATATTTGTTTTAATACCAAAACCACCATATAAAGTATTTAATTAACCACTTGGTGTGAATTTTTAAAAAAAAATAAAACCACTTTAAAATCCTGAATCTCATTCAAAAATTCCACTCCAATTTCATATAATGAATTTTCATTGAATGAACAATAGTAATTTACAATAACATAAAATAATTTAATAATTAAATGCATGTATATATACACCTACCTCAAGTATATAGGAAACTTAATCACCGTAGACAAAGAAGATTGGAAACAAGAAGATTATCCTCTACAAGATAGGTCCTGAGGGAAAACTATAATGGATTGATATAAAACAAAATCCAATAACAATCCAATACATAAACAAATCCAACTTTATTGTTGAAATCAATGGAAAAAAAAGAAGATGAAATATTTCTTATCTGGGAGAAGCGGCACAACTACCATGGTATTGAATTCTGAAAGGAGTGATCCAGAAGGAGAGACGTCACCCAAAATCACTCAAAATCATCATAGTGATTGAGAGTGAGATATTCACATTGAATGAAGAATTGGTAAATCATAAATTGTAAAAAAAGAATTTTACACAAGGAATTTATGTCATAAATCATGTGTTTATAGTGTAAATTCATCAAATTGCACATATGCCGAAAAAAGAGTCACCTCAGGCTAAAAACACATCGAGTGATGAATTTATAAAATAAATTTATCCTTTATAGTGTAAATCATTTTGTACCATAATACATTATCACTGCATTTACAACTAATAATTTATGTAGTTTCCCATTATTTATGGTGTAAATCCCTTCTGCAGTCAGTTCCTAGTAGCAGCCCCCTGTAGGAATTCCCATAAGGCTTCTAACCTAGACTAAAAATTAACCCTCTAAAGCCTTTTAAACCTTTATACATAGACTCCACTAATTTAAAAAATACACATCCCTATACTTTATGTCATTTTACTCAAAATAATTATATCCATACTCAAAAGGACTGATACACACCAAATAAAAAGGGGTTAAAAACAGCCAATAAGAACCTCAAAGGAGGTAACATAATCTTAAAATCTCCCCACCATAAATAATTTATTTCCCAATAAAGTCCTCAAGATCCTAGAATAACAAAAATAGAAGGTCAAATCTACTTAATCAATAATTACATGTCCTATATCTCATGGTTATTCCATTCACACTACCACAACACATAGACCAATGGAATTGTTTTACCATGTAGTAATTTCCCTTGATGATCCATAATTTTAATTGGATACTCAACTACAGTGGTTTCAATATCAAGATCAACATGCTCCCACTCAATCACATGGGAAGGATCTATTTGATACTATCTTGTCTAGAAAATATGAAAAATTTTATGGATAAAATTAAAACTAGATGGTAAGTCTAACCAATACACCACCTTTACAATGTGATCCACAATCTCCAAGTGTCCAAAAAAGCCCATTATAAAATTACCCAACTTACCCAAATGCTAATTCCCCAAGTGAGGGGAAAATATGAGAAAACTCTAATTACCAACCTCAAACTTGAGTAGCAAATAAATATGTTCTTCATAAAATTTATGATAAATCAGTTCTGAGATCAATCTTTTATGGATCAGTTATGTGTTTTATATCATCTTCTGAAAAAGACTCATCCCAACCAAGGACCTCTCCCCCTACACTTCCCAGCATAAGTGAGGTTGATATGGCTTCCCATATAATGACTTAAAAGGAGAAATCCTAATTAATTCCTAATTACTATTGTTATAGTAAACTAGACTAGAGGAAAATGATTTTCCAAGAACCATCAAAATTATGTACACATTCTTAGAGTATATCCTTAAGAACCTGGATAATCATATTTTTCTATCCATATGTTTCTGGACGATAATATGGGATCAATTTCAATTATGAACCCATATCAACTTGAAAAACCTTCTAAAAATTGGATGTGAACTTATGTTACTTGTTAGAAACATTCTTAGAGGGGACCACTTGAAGCCTCACAACCTTTCAAACATACAAGAAACTGAGATGATTCACCTTTTTCATATCCTTTAGAGGTAGGAAATGCATCGATTTTATAATTATATTAATGGTCACCCAAATTTAATCCTTCCCATTAATATTCCAAGGTTAACCAATAAAAAATTCCATTGAAATCTCAACCCACTTACATACCATAATGGGTAAGGTATGATACATCTGGGTAGTCCCATGGTGTATATACCCACAAGAACAATGTCCACCATCCATCATCTCCTACATCAGATTAATAGGATTAACTGACTTTCTTTGGAAACACACAGTGCCACCATGATGCCAAGACCACTCAACCGAGGTCTCCCCACTACATAAATTTTTACTAAAGCGATGACATTTAGGGTTAGGTACGTTCTTGAGCTGAAACCTCTTATCAAATTATGATTCATCCCTTACAAAATCCAAGTACACCTACCCACTAGATTCTTCCACTCACAGTCTAATCTCATAAAATAGACTCATTAGAGACCAATCTTCCACTAATTCCCTCGAGGATTATGTCAATAATTTTCTTCTTAGTTCATCAAAGACCCCATTCAATTTTCTCAGAGTGTAAGAAATATAAAAATAAAAAATATAAAGATACTCAACCCATTATCTCTGTTTCATGTTTAGATCCCTATGACTGAAAATATATATCATGATTTTATTATCAGAATATAATGTAAATAGTTACACAATAAGATAAAGACATCATGTTTTGGGTGCATTCATAGCCACTCCCAACTCAATATTTTGGGTAGGGTAGTTCTTATAATGAGAGAATAACTGGTGAGATCTATAGGCCACCACATTTTTCCGTTGAACCAAGACACACTCAAAACCCATATATCAAGCATCGTAGAAAACATTATATTCCAAAACTGATTTTGGAATAATCAAAATTCGAGTTGAATTCAAACACACCTTTAGTTACTAAAAATATCTCAAACATTTATCATTACACTCAAACTTTACACCCTTATGGGTTAAATATATCATTATTTATGTAAGATTAGGGAACTCTTGAATGAACTGTCTATAAAAAGAAGTCAACCTGAAGAAAATTCAGATCTAAAACACATTTCTAGGATTATCCCAGAACATAACTACCTGTATCTTCTTAGGATCTACTAATATTCCCCTCTTAGATATAACATTCCCTAGAAACATTACTTATTGAATCCATAATTCACCTATGGAAGGATTTCCATTTTAATAATGTTTCATCAAGTTTCTAAGAATGATATCTAAATGGTCTATTTTCTCCTCTTATGACTTGGAGTACACCAAAATATCATCCATGAAGACAACAATAAAAGAGTCCATGAACTGATGAATTATCTCATTATCAACACCATAAAAATTATAGTAGTATTAGTGAGACCGAATGGCATAACTATAAACTCAAAATTCCTATACTTTTTCCTAAACACAGTCTTAGGTATATCCTCTTCTTGGAATCTCGACAAGTGGTACCCAAATAGAAGTTCAATCGTTGAACACTAAATATCTATTATAACCTAATCAAAGATATCATAAATCATGGGAAAGGGATATATTTTTTGACGATTACTTAATTCTACTTTCAATAATCCAAAATAAATCATCTTTCTTATCAAAGATGATGGGTGAAGCCCATGGTGACACACTAGGATGAATAAATATATTATACTTGAGGTCCCTAAGATATACCTTCAGTTTCACCAACTTAGTAGGAACCATATGATAACATGGAATGGAAATGAACATCATACCAGGGAGCAGTTCAATAGTAAACTCAACCTCCCTCTATGGTGGTAAACCAAAAAAATCATCTAGAATTACCTTGGGGTAACCAAAAACTACCATATAAAGTGGACTGCTTAAACAAGGATAAAAAACATCATGGAATATCATCGAAATTGACATGAGATCACCCCAAAATATAGAATAAAAGTCCCTAAAATCCCAAACTTAGAATCCCACTCCACCTGAAATACATGAGTGATTCCATCAGGAGATAAAAATTGAACGTGATGACTATAATGGTTAATATGGACCTTAACATTGATCATCCAATCCATACTAATAATAAAGTCAAAGATATCAAGATATAAAACCAAGAAGTCCCACTCAACTGCAATGTAGTATATCATTACTTAACAACTTGGACACTTGAAACATTGTTCAAACCTCTTTCACAAAGTCATGGAATGATGAAACAAGAATAAAATAATCTTTGAATGCAAGACCAACGTGAAAAATAACATTGACGATATAAAATAATGAGTTACTCCTATACCAAACAATTCTAGAACCATAAAATATAAAATAATCATTGTATATCTAACATTAGTCTTCCCTACTTAAGATTAGTCTAGTGCATACTAAACCACATAAAGATGTTTGGTCTGAACTCCTCTCAGATATTTTTTAGTTAAATAAACATCCCTCTTGTCCTAAGGATAAGACTCAATACACTTGGAAGAATCAATATAAACCATAAAACCCTTGGTGAAAGTGTATCCATCCTTACTATCTTGGGACATACTTCCAAAAAAATTACTCAGATTAATATATTTCCCACAACGATGACAAGTGTTGGGAGCCTCGCAACAGTTAGGATTGGTATGATCATGCCTTCCACACTGATAGTAAGAAATCTATTTTTTCTAGTTAAATCATTTTAAACTAGTCTTAAATTAAAATGGATACCTTTATGCTTCCCTATATAGTTTGAAGACAAACATTGGCTAACAACCACACCAATCGAAGCTCCACTCAAACATGTTCTCCCAACCATGACTTCCTCGGCCACAGTTTCTTTATCAAACACTACCAAAAAAATTAATAAGTCATAGAGAACTAGAATCAATTGAATATCATCCCTCGTCCTTGTATTAAACTTTTGATTCTTTAGGTAATCATTGGTAACAAGCTCCAGTTCCAAGTTCACCAACTCAGTAAAGTGAGTGGAATAATATTGAATGGTATGCTCCTCTTTATATAAAGTTAAAAACCCTTGGGTACTTTCCTCAAATAACATATCATGATGAAACTACTGGTTAAATATTTTATTAAAGTAATCCTAGGTAAGATACTAATGCAATATAACTTGCAAAAGAGAGTCTCGCTATCTCTTTCCTGGTCTCTAAAGCATGAATTTGAAAAAACCCACCTTAGATACATCAATAATATTCAAAAGGTTAAATATCCTCTCAATCCTCTCAAGATATTTCTTTGATTACTAGATTGATTTTTCACCATGGAAGACACATATATTATGCTTAGTAATTTCTAATCCATGGTCGACCACTCATCCCAAGTTCTTGATTCCCACTTGACATAGAGTTTAAAGAGTACAGATTACAACTTTTACCAAAGAAGGGTCCATTGGAGGATCCACTAGTAAAACCTACCTCATATATTCCTTTCTAATATTTAGAAGATCTATTCTTAGAGGAATTTTATATTAAACATAAGACAATGACCAATCATATTAAGATACAATTTCAAAATAATTAGACCAACTCCAGGTATCCATAACAATGCTTTTAAATGATAATAATTTAAAGTAGTTATAGATTCCCAAATAAAATAATGAACAAAATGGAAGGAATAGGGAATTAAATAAACCTTATATGTCGTACATTTAAATGAACCCAAACACCAAATAATAATCATGTAAAAAATCCCTATCCACCCATGGTAACTCAGGTTCAATCACAGAAGTGAGATGGTCAGACCCCTTTTCCGCACTTATTATCCAAACTAAAATGGCCCTAACTCTTGTCTACCAAAACACCAAACCAAATCTAAAAAGTGTCGAAATACTTTAGGCTGTAAAATGGATATGATACAAATTTTTAATGAACTAACACAAGAAAACTAGAAAATACACCCATGGTGATCTGCTGTATGGTGAAATACAACAAAGAGAAAGCAACATGTATCATGATAAACATGAAAAAGTAAAATAAATAGGGTACACCGTATAATTAAGTGAACTCAAACATAAGACATTAAAATTCAATCCAAATGGGATAAAATAGAAAGATAAAGTAAGATAGTTCTAGATAAGTCCATGTGTGACCATCTACCGCCACCAAACCATCTTGCTATAAAGATGAGGATAATAAGAAAAACTCACATGCTACATAATTACATTAATTTTACCTAATTCCTATAAAACAACATCTACAACCACCCAATAGAAAAATTATAGTGTGAGTACAATTCCCATTAAAGTACCACCAAAGAATATATACAATTTCTAATATCAAGAATTAATTATTTTTAACCTTAAAACAAATCCACCTTATCAAGAATATTTCTAAAGTAAAAATTATTTTATAAAATTTTCCTTTGGTTTTCATAAAATCATACATCATTCACTAAACCCCAGAATTCATTAGGTACAAACTAAAAAAGGTAATCAACCATGGACGTACCATATGATAAGAATGTGAGAAAATAACCATGAAATATAACATCATGTGATAAACCAATCGTAAATGATAAAGCACACCATTTGGGCTCTAACCTATGGGTATACATGCTTGGAATAAAATACAATCCCCAATACATGACTAAGGTGTATCTATGAAATATAATATCTAGTGTTATTACACACAATAAAGTGAAATAAAACCTATTGGTGCATCACACAAACATAGAGTGACAAGTCTATTCCTTAAACACCCAAGATGACCCATTGTTCAATGTTTGTAGAATTCCTTTTTAAAAACCATGATCACATTTTTCAAAAAATATTTTCATATGATATCCATTCCACTTATAGTCTTGAAGAACCATTTAAAAAAACCTATTTAATGTATTTAATCAAACACATGGGGTTCACAAATATGTTTTTAAATAAAAAACATTTAAAAACATGAATCTAATTCAAAAATTCCACTCAAAAGTAAAATCATGAATTTTTATTTAATAACCCAAATAAATTGAAAATTAATAAAATAATTAAATAATTAACACCTTGTATAGAGAATATTACCTCAGTAATAGAGGAAACCTAATCACCTTCAACAAAAGATATTGTAAACAATAAGATCGTCCTTCAAAATAAAAGGACCAAGGAAAAAATAAAAATGATTGATAAAAAACACAAATGGATCAAAATATAATCCATAAACACAACCAACACTACTACCACAATAAATTGAAATTAATAAGTTAAAAGACCACTTACCAGGGAGAATCAATACTACCACCATAGGGATCGAACACCGAATGGAGTGATCTAGAAGGAGAGAGATCACACAAATTCTCCCTATGTTTTGAGAGGGAGGTATTAAGATTGAATAAGGAAGGGTTCCTACATGAAATGTAAATAAAATCACAGGAAATTATGAATGTACATCATAAATCATGGGTTTACAACATAAATGCATCAAATTGAACATAGGCCAAAAAAGGTATCACCTCGGGTTAAAAACTCATCGAGAAATGAATTTACAACATAAGTTCATATTTTTTAACACATATCTTTTTCTACATATTCTATTATCACTACTTATGTTCAAAAAAAATTACATTGTAAACCATGATTTCTAACATAAATTTCTTCCATAACTAGTACCCAGCAGTATCCCATTGTAGGACCTCCCATAAGGCTTCCAATTCAACCCAGACCAAAGGTTGGCCCTATAATTATTTTGAAACATTTATAAACAGAATATATTAATTAAAACAAACACACATACCTAAAAATAGGTTATTTTTCCTAAAAAATTATCTGTATCCATGAAATGCTTGATATGCACCAAAAAAGGGGGATCAAAACAACAGTCAAGAAGTACCTGAAAAAATATAACGAAATGTGACACTTGATTTCATGTATTTAAATTTAAGAGTGAACCATTTACTATTTATACATTCTCATAATGTTATAACATTTGTTTCAAATTATTTTATTTAGGACGTGCTCTCAAGTATCATGATTGATTATTGATTATCCATACTCTTATAAATTTTTTATTTTGATATGACAAATCCATATGGAGTTAATCATGATTTTTGATCTATAAATTGATTGGTTATGACTTTATTATTTTATAATCATGTTCTCATACCCTTATTTTCACTTATGATTATTGATTAATATCTCATATTTTTACCGTTACTAATCGTCTAATCTCACACTTTATTAAGTTTCTATTTTCTCTAGGTTATAAAGAAAGGTTTTAAGTAGGGAATGTCTAATAAGAGTACTATGATTGAAGAATATTCTAGGACATGTTGAAGATAATTTATTAAATAATATGTTTTTATAGATAGCTATAAAGACACTAAACCTTTATGGTCATCAGGAATGTATAATTGTGTTTTTTAATGAATATTAATCTAAAATGATGTAATATTTTGGTATGCAATGCTTAGGTAGATACAGTTGGTATCTGAGGAGGGTTTAGTTATTTTCTTACATTAGTATTAGAAAAATTTGATGAAAACCCAAGGTGAAATTCAATGTATAGTTTAACATCCTAAATATTTGGTAATGTAGAGATTTGTTTCCAAGAAAATGCATCCATGTATGGATACTATAAGGTGGATGTGGTAATAGAATAGATGAAACTAGGATTAATAAATTTAAAATGGGAAAATTATATATAAATTAAATTTTCATTATTGCAAGATAAGTGATCCTAAGACTGTACACCTGGCTAGACACTCCTGGGGGATATGCTTAGATTAATTCAAATTTTATTTATGAATCCTTATAGTGGATTTGAATAGATGATGGTCCTGAATGACCTTGTTTAAACCTAATTTATCATAAATTCGATATAATTTCTCTTGATTTATACATCAAAATAATTATTTTTCATGAATATATTATTTTTCACTATGAGTATTATTTCTCACACTATGTTATTTGGTTTTAGTCAATAGTTGGAACTAGGAGGATTCATGTTAACGTTTGAATGTGATGAACAATGGAATGGTTATCCTTGTGAGAAACTAAATGAAATGGGTTTTGGAATGTGAATCCTAGAGATTATTTATTATTAGCTATCAAATTATATGATTTATATCCTCAAGATATGTGAGTTTCTTAGCATACATAATAAGAGAAAAAATGGAGTTCCATGGGAGTTCAGTTGATGAAGACCATAGTGGAAAAAACATTAAGCTACCTATATGTCAAGTATGTGGGAAGAAGAACTTATGTAAATATCTCAATGAAATGAGAATATAATTTATGAATGGAAAATAAGGGAATATAGAAAGTAATTACCATGAAAAAATGAATAGTTTGATGTAAGAAAATAGATTTCATGCTAAGGTTCCATTTATAGAACAATTTTTTGTGTGGGAGAACATAGAAATTATCCAAGTCAACAACACAATCCAAGGGATAACTCTTAAACCCCAAAAGTTTATATGATATTACAGTCTTTTAATTGGGTTTATTGAAGTTTTTATGTATTTCAATTCAAGAATTAGGTTTTAAATTTTTTTATCAAAGATATTCCAGTGATAATAATCATTAAATATATAAGGATTTTTATTAATTAGTTTTTTTAATGATTTCAAAACATAATTTTAATGGTACTGTTAATCTAGTAAATTTATTTAGTATTATTATGATATTTTTGTAAAACAAATGATTAATGGATATATTACCCTTAATATGTTTTAGATGTTGAGATAATAATGTTTATTTGGGATGAAGGGATGATTGATATTGATAAATTAAAATTATATAGTTTGTGTGGAGTTAATTTTTTGGAAGCATATATTATTTTATTGTGTATTTATGGTGATTTAGGATATTCATGGAAATGATTATCATATTTTTGGAAGTATATGATTAGGGTATATAAATTTTTTATATATGAATCTATGAGCAATTGATATTATTTTGAGATAATTTTTATGTTGATCATGAATGAATATTTGACCAAATCATTCTAATTTTTAGATTTATATTTTGGTCAGTAAAATTTTCATGATTTTTAAGGTTAGTTATTTATGGAATTATTTATGTTGAACATCGTATTCTGTTATAAATATTTTTGGAAATTTGTGTATCAAGATTTATTCATATTGGATAACTTGTTCTAACCATTTTAGTTTTTTTAAATATATTGAGATAAGAGGAATAGTTTTTAATTATATTTTGGATATTATAACCCATTGTAAGTTAATTTTATTACTTCAGGCATAGAAAAAATCATCTTAAATATTCATTTATTAGAGTAAGAGTAGAGATTTAAGTGGAAATTGATCAAAGAACAACAAATTGTTCTTATAAAATGGAAAGAAATAAGATATATTTTCTTTTATACTCTATCTTAATAGAAAACTAATCCATCAACTCTATGAAACGAATATTTAAAAAAAATTCCCTTTTAACATCATTTCTGATGAATGGTTAGTCCTCTTTATCCCCTACTGATTTAGGGTTTTATAGTTATTAACTTTATAATGATAATGTTCTCTATCGCTATCTATTATTCCAAGTATTTTTTTTCTCCAACATGTCTTTATTTTTAAATCCCTATTATGTTTTCCATATTTTACAAACTGAATATTCATTATTTTAGTTAACCTTTATGTTACTCACTTTCCATTTTTAAAGGATGTTTTATTACCCCTTTATAAAATTTGGGTTTTCAATAAAGGTATTTGAAAATATTATACCTTTGAATACCAAGATAAAAATTGTGGGGGAATAATTTTTTAAGGGGTGATAATGTAACCCCTTTAAAATTTAGTTTAAAATAATATTTTTTTTATATATTACTTAACATGCAACTCAAAGCTTTAATCGAGTTGCGAGATACTATAAAAATATTATTGTACAACCATTATAACCTATAGATTAAATTGGTGGTATGAATAATAATAACCAAATTATTAAAAATATGTTTAAGGTTTTCTATAATAAACATTCATTTATTAATTCATAATAACTAAAGACTTAATTTCTATAAAAATACTTTTATGCTTCAAAAATATATTTTTATAAAAAATGGTTTTTTTTTGCATTTTGTGCAAGAACATTATAATTAATTAAAACCATTTTTTAGATATTTTATTTTATATAATTAATATTATTTTTTATATAATCACCTCAATATTATCTTAGGGTGTATTTTTCATATTTTTCTAAAAAGATTTATTTTTCTGTGAATAGTGAAAATATCGATTTTTTGCAAACCTATCATTTCATTTCATTAAAAAAAGTAATTTAAAATTATTATTATACTTATAATTTGGTATAAAATTGAATAAGTCTTATTTAATTATATATAATATAATTAATTATATATCAATCCTAATTATTCTTTATTTTGGTTTTAGTTCATTTTTAGTCTTAAAACGCATTTGTCTAAAAACTATTTTTGTTGTGTTTTATGTATTTATATTAAAATTTATTTATGAAACCTTTATAAATTTTATATTTAAAAATTTATACCATATTTTTAATCAATATTTTAAAATATAGTAATTTTTTCCCTTTTAATTTTGGTCATTATGATTAGTAACCATGGAAAATACTTGTCACCCCGGTAAATGTAAAATGGGAAAAAAGTTAAAACTATGGGATAAAGCCTATGAATCACTAAAAACATTAATTTATTTAGTTTTATATGTTAATTTTTACCCTAATACTATTATATTTTATGTTTTTTCAATTTTTTTCCACTTTATTTTCATAATTACTTTAATATTATATTAGATAAATAAGAAATAAAAAATCTCACTCTCTTTGTTTTAATATATCTAATATTTTTTCATAGGTAAAAAACATAAATTTTTGTTATAAATTTTTATTATAAATAATAAATATTTTTTATAATTATAGTATATTTTTAATTTTTAGTGATAGAATAATTACCTTAAAGGCTTATGCAACGCCAACATAGTGTTCGTTCAAGTAATAAAAAATCCTAAAAATCATTTAAAAAATATTAAAAGTAATATAATTTGGATGAAATATTGAGTTACTGGAAATTTTTAGATAAATATAATATATTAATAATGTGTTAAAGTTTTACATTCTAATTCCATTACTATCTTGATATCTTTAAGGTCAAACTCTGTAAAAATTCTTGAAAATGACTTTAATAGTATCTTATGTTAAATAATATTTATTAAATGATTTTAAATTCATAAAAATATTATATTAGTCCAATTTAATGGTATTTTGTCAATAATATCAACCAATATTCACTTATAGGTCTCTTTTCCATTTATAGTAACTTTATTATCCTCTAAATAGTAAAAACATTGATATTACGGTAATTGTCAAAAGAGGTAATAGGGGTTAAAACTAATATATAAGGGTTCAAACATCACCTAAAATTGTATAAATTTTTTTATGATATTATTTCAACTCATAATCATTCTATATTCGAAATATATTAATTTGGTTCCAATTGAAGTCGAAAATTAGTTAATATTTTAGGTAATTCCAATGGTTCCCCTCGCCTCATTTATAAAAGGGCACATCATCTTCTCCCTTATTAAAAAGTTTTGATCCTTATAAATCTAAAATTAGTTACCAAAATACCATAATAGATTCATTTGCCATAGATTTTATATTCTTTTTTGGAAAAAAACCATCCTTTCAAGTATTATGGTTTAAGCCAAAGAAGGTTTCTCAGTGATGAGGTATATCTCTTCATCAGGTATGTTCAATTTTATTTCTTCTTATACCACATATAAATATATGGTATCCATTATAAAATAATTAATTAAATTTATTAAATATAATTAATTATTATTATTATAAATTAATAACCATTATCCACCTCCTTTCCATCACATGGAAAACGAAAATATCACTCGTGTGTATTTGTGGATTACCACCTCCTAGAAGCGATGCATTTTTTTATCATTGCTTCACATTGATGGTTTTAATGATGAATTAAATAATTATTTATAATATTTATGATATTAATATAATTATATAAATGTGAATTATTATTTACTTTTCCTTCATTCCATCCATTGAAAAGTGGAAACATCACTCATGCATACGTATGAACTACGGTTTTCAGGATGTGGTGTTATTCATTTTTCATAATCACTTTATTTGAATAGTTATAAAAGTGTATATAATTATTAAATATGGTACTCATAAAATTATAAAAAATATCTATATTATATAACCAAGATATAGTTATATGTTCTGGGACTTTCGAACTAAAACATGCATGAAAAACAAAGTAATTATCACCCTGAATGGTGATTTTAATAAGGAATTGTTAATAAACGGAATATAAGAAGTTATAATTAAATAATATATGGTTTGATATAAATCATTATGGTTCTGTAATATGTATCAAATAAATCTATATTTATTATATAGGAGGTTGAAACATGTACAAATCAAGACGAGACTTTAGGTAAGGGTTTTTTATCTCACTTTCATTTCTCTGAGACTTCTGTCATATTCACCACTTGTTTTTTGGGGGTGGTGTATATACTAAACATGTATGAATTTTTTGAATATTCTCATGAAATTATTGGTACTTAAAAATATATCTTTGTTTCTCAATTTCATGATCATTTTATTCATAGATTACATATGTGGTAAGGTTTTATGTTAAAATATAATTTCTTTTAGAGAGTGTTTATAATATGTTTTTTATTGAGGAAAATTTTAGGAATTTTATCCTTTTAACCACATAAATTTTATTTTTATTTTATTATTCATAGAGTTTTTATTTATTATTATAATTTCCCATTCTTTGGTACTTAAAATGATAGAGAAATGTTTTTAAAGAAAATTCAACCTTATTTCTTTTCCGGTTGATGAATGTTTTCTTCCATGTTCGTGCTCTTAAAAAAAATTATGAAATTTTTTACCTATACTTAAAATTTTAGAAAAAAGTAAATTTTTATTATCTCTTAATTTATTTTAAAAAAATTAAAAGAAATATTTTTAAAGAAACATTTTCCTAAAAAGTCATTTTTTCTTTTTACAAATGTATTAAATAAATGTTATATATTATCATATACCTCATGAACTAACTTTATCACCATCATGACCATCACTTTCCTTAAATATTAATTTATATTATTCCATGGTTTTTTTTCAAATAAAAGTATTTTCTAGATATTTTGTAATTTTTTTTGTTAAAACCTTATCAAATGAAAATGATATTTTTCTGTTGTTTTGAAAAAAATGATTAAATTATCTTTTAAAGGTAATTTCATCTATGTCATCATCCTTTAAGTATTTATATATTTTTATTGGTATATTATACTATGATACCATAAATGATATTTCTCTTTATTTCTTATAATGATTATTATTCATGTATATTTCTATAAAACCTATTCTTTTCCATGGGTTAACAATGTTGTGAAGAAATATTTATAAAACAAGTTTATTTTCCATAGGTTAGGTTGTCATAAAATGATGGAATAAAAATTATTTCTATTATAAAGGTTATGATATGATCAATATATTATTTTTGGTGATATTTTGTAACATTTATAGTTTCTTTCTATGTGATGGGTGGGCCCAGAATTTTATATTCCTCTAATGTATTGGGTAAATAAGGATAACTCATGTGATAACTATGTTATATGTGAACTTGATTTCATGTTAAAAAAATTATTTATATACCTTTTTTTATATCCATATATTAATTAAATAACCCGGTTTCATGTCTATAAGTTCATTCATGTACTCATTTTCATTTTTATTAGTTAATGTGTAGACCTGGTTTCATGTCTGTAAGTTTATGCAAGGACATGATTTCAGTTTGTTAACTTAAAGAGTGAACATGTAACTATTTAAACATGTTCAAAACGTTATATTATTATGTCTTTTCTATATTAATTTGTTTATTATATGATCTCATTGATCATGATTTATTTTTTTGGATTATGTACTCTTATGACTTTTTCACTTATTATGAAAAATCATTCTACTATGAATCATGATTTATTATATATTAATTGATTGAAAATGACATTATTATATTATAAAGATAATCTCATAGACTTATATTCACTTATTTTTTTTGACTAATATCTCTTAAGTTTTCCCTTACAGTGTATCCGAGCTCACCCTTTCTTATGTTTCTATCTTCTCCAAGTTGTGAAGAAATGATTTACATAGGGTATTTCTAAGAAGAGAGTTATTATTGAATAACTTTATGTAATATTTTGAAGATAATTTGGGAAATAATATTTGTATATATATAATATCAAAATACATGAAACCTTTACAATCCTCTATAATGTATAATTATGTTACATATTGAATATTCATCTAAATTGATGTAATATTTATGAATGTTATGCACGGGTATCTACATCACCCATTTCTTATGGTTCTATTTCCGTTAGTAATGAAAATGTGTATAACTTATGGGGTGTATAGAATGGGTTTTAAAGTGATCTTATTATTTATAGATGCTCATAAGTATTGTAAAATAAGTTTCTTATGTACTTGGTCCTCAAATACACTGAACATTTGGTACATGGGATTGTAATATGTAATACTCATCTTATGAAAATGGCGTAAAATAATGTTATTCTTATCTTGGGTCATCTAAGTTTGTATTAACATGGGTTTTAATTATTTTTTTGTATTATTTCAATTATTTTTGCGGATTAGGATAAGTTAAATTTAGTGAAAACCCCATGTATAATTTTAAGTATTGTAAAATATCCTGAAGTTTTATTAAATTAGAGATTGTTTAGTTTCCTAGAAATCACATCCCGGCCTAGATACTGGAAAATGGATTAAGTTATGGAACATATGTTCCTAGAGTTAATCAACCTGAAAAAGGATGGTCAAGAATCAATAAGATATTTAATCAGTTCATAGTGAGTGACCCTCAGAATAAAGACCTCACTAAATAATTCTAGGGGATAATCATTTAAAATTTAATCGTTTTTTATGAAACATTATTAGGGATTTGAATATCACCATGGATCAGATAGATTAAATTATATAGAGTCAATATTTAGGGTACACACATCATTTATAAATAATTTTATTATAGCATATTGTTTACCCTCAGTAAATTTATTTATTTAATTATGATCATCCTTAAATTTTTTTAAGAATAACTAAATCATGGAGGGACCAGGTTAACAATGGATGTGAAGGATAATTTTGAGACTATATAAGTGATAAAGCTAATGTGATAGGATTGGGATTATAAAATTTTATCAAAATTATTACCAAACATTTGAAAGTTGTGAATAATAATATGAACCACATTGAGCTTCTAAACCCACCAAGTAAAGAGAAACTTGATATTAAGTCTTTAATATGAAATTTTACAACCCATTACTATGGATATTCTAATATACTTATTTCTTATCAATAGATTAATGTTATAGAAAATATATGTTTTATTCTCTAGTGTTCAGATCATGATAAATTCATTTTATCTATCTATCATTTTTATGGAAAGTCTGACCAATGGTGGAATATTATTAAAAATATGAATAGAAATGAATAATTATACTCCATGTAATGAGATGAATTTAAGAATGTATTCTTCACTAAGTATTTTCCTCAAACTCTTCCCATAAATATGGATAAATAATTCTTAAAGTAGAAAAAAGATAAATAACACATTGACACTTATGAAGCAAAATTCATGGGACCTGGGAGGTATGCCTCTGGTTTTATCACATACCCAAATTAAATATCAAATTATAATTTGGTGTATTAAAACTAAGTCTTTTAAAGAAATCAGTTATAATAGAATTTGGAATCTATAGAGAAATTTTTTGATGTGAAATCAAGGTTGAAATGGATATTAGAGACTCTAATTATTCTCATGGATTGGTGATAAGAAAATAAAAATTGAGTTTCATGAAAACTATAATGAAGTGAATAAAACTAATCTTAATACGTATCAAATGTGTAGAGAAAGAAACCCTAATGAAGGTTAAAAAGGAACATGAAAATATTTTAAGTTTGGAAGGGTGGTCCATTAATAATATGATTATTGAGGGAATGTAAAAGGACCTATTAAAATAATAAGGGAAAAGAGGGAAATGACTAATGTGAAACCCATAACTCAATTCTTCATGTTAAAAGATTTTTGGAATTAAAAAAATCAATTCGAAAACCCCATATCTATTAAAGATAGTGGAACCTAACAACATCCTAAACTAAGGTAGAAAGTAAGATAATATATCATCACTACCATAAAGGTGGGTCATGATAATGAAGCAATAAAAGGTACACTCATTCTCCACTCCAGATTTAAAAATTCATTATTCGATCTTAGTTATTTACATTCATTCATATCACACATTTTTTATAAGAATATTTATTCACTACCCCAGATATTGAATGTTGAACTATATATAAAAACCTATGCTGGAATGATGATTATGTCCAAGATATAAAAACTTTTCTAATAAAGATTTGTGGGAATATATTTCCTAAAAATATAGTTCTTATACCCTTGGTAGAATTTGATTTAATATTGGGTATGGATTGGATTTACCTACACAGAGCACATATCAATTTTTAAGATAAGTATATCTCATTTCATATCTTGAATCATCTTGTTATCAAATATCAATGCAATAATGATCATGGACTCTCTTAAAATTAAAATAAAATTATATGGGTACTAATACTAACTTGTATCTCATATGATTGAGTATAAATTCAATATTTATGATATAACTATTATATATGATTACAATGAAGTATTTTTGGATGAATTTAATGTTCTTCCCCTAGAGAGTGGGGTTGATTTTGCAATTGAACTAATAAATGGATCCATACATATCTCAAAACATCTATATATAATGTCTCCCATTAAATTGGAAGAATTAAAAAATTAGATATAAGATAGTTTTTTGGGTTTTATGTTCCCTAGTGCTTTATTATGGGGTGAACCAGTCCTTTTTGTCAAAACAATGATGAATCAATGAGTCTTTGTATTCATTTTCTAGATCTTAATAAAATCATGATCAAGAACAAGTATCCTCTACCCCATATCTAGGATTTTTTAAATCAACTCAAAGGGGCACCATACATATTGAATATTGATCTTTGTTATGGATATCATCATTTAAGGGTCAAAAGGGAGGATACTTCCAAGACAACAACATGTACAAGATATGGACACTGAATTTATAGTGATTCCATTTAAACTTGTGAATTCTCCTATTACCTTCATGAATCAAATGAATGGAGTCTTTAGAGACTAACTTGATAAATTTTTGGTTTTCATTATGGATTATATTCTAATATATTCAAATACAGAGGAATATCATAAATATCATATGCATATTCTGTTAAAGGCCTTAATAAAGGAGAAATTATAAGAAACATTTATCATGTGTGAATTCTGGAAAAAAATACCATTCATGGATCATGCTATCATAAGAAATGGATTATTTGTTGATCCATAAAATATAGAATTTATTATTAAATGGATCAAATGACCACTGTAACTGTTATCCATATTTTTTTGGGTAATCTGGATATTATTGATGCTTTGTGAAAAAATTATCATGAATATCACATCCATTAGAAAATATAACATGGAAAAGAGTGAATTTCCTTTGGACAAAGGAATGTGGATAATCTTTCAATGAAATAAAGAACAGGTTGTAAATTTCTCTTATACTTATATTGCCCTATAATAGAGAAGGGTTTTTTAAATATAGTGACTCTTCAAAGAATGTATTAGGATGATTAATCATTTATAATGATAAGGTAATTTTTTATAACTCATGTCAAATAAATACTTCTGGGGAAAATTAACCAACACATGACTTGTAGTTGGTGTCATTGATCTTTTAGTTAAATGTTTAGTTGCATTAACTTTGTAGTGAACAATGTGGTATGTATACTGATCACAATATATTTATATATAGATTCACATAGAAAGAGTTTAATATACACCACAGGAGATATTTAGAGGTTATAAAAGACAATGACTGCTCAATTCGCTTACATGGGGGAATACAAAAAAGGTGGTTAATGATTTGAACAAGAAAGACCATGCTACCTTATCCACGATGAGGATTTAAAAAGACCCAATACATATAGATCAATATAGGATGAATAAATATTTCATAAGGTATGGGATCCTATGTTTCCCAAATTATTTCTCATCCATCCATCTAATTAAAGACAATTTCTTTTCAAAATATGATATAGAACTAATAAATAATATAGTGAGTTTTCTAGAGTTCATATTTGATAAAGATAGAGTTATAAGGTTTGCAATATAGATATATGTCCCATCAAAACCAGAAGTTAAGTGGAAACTTTTTTATGATTCACATATCTCATCCTTCTTTATTAATATAGGAATCATGAAGAGGTATAAGAATATAAATGAAATATTCTTATGGGATTACATGGAGAGGAAAATTTCAGAGTTTGTATCTCAATTCTTAGTAATCCAAAAAGTTTAGGTTTAATGACATAATTATAATGGTATTTCATAACTATTACCCATACCAAGGTGAAAATGGGAAAATGTTTCCATGTATTTTTTATGGGACTCTTTAGGATATATAAAAGAAATAATTCTATTTGGTTCATAGTCAAACAACTTACAAATCAGTGTATTTACGAGGTATAAAATATTATTTATCACTCCAAAAAAATACTAAGATATATATAATATAAGTAGTAATGTTTCATGTATTACCACTCTCAATTGTATGTGATCGAGATCTAAGGTTTACCTAATGTTTATGGAAAATTATTTAGTAAGAATTTTATACAGATATAAGCTTTAACACTAATTATCAACATCAAACAAATATCCAATCTAGAAGAACCATTAAAATTACTATGGATATGTTAACATATTCTTCAATGGATTTCAAAGGACTCCAAGATCAATACCTTCCCTTGGAATATTTATCACATAACAACAGTTTCCACTCTAACATTAAAATAACCATATGATGATCTGTATGATAATAGATATAGGAATCCAACATGATAGGATTAATTTAAAGAGGGGAATATAATAAGAAATGAATTTTTCCAAGAACTGATAGAGAAGTTTGAAACCATTTATAAATATATTAATGTGTCAAAAAGTTGATATATGAGTTATGCAGACAATAATCAATGAGATCTAGAATTTTATATCAGTGATAATATTCTCAAATAAATATACTCATGGAACAAGGTTATGAAACTTATGAACAAGGAAAATTTGATACCCAATACATCTATCCCTTTAAGATCCTTAATCTTGTTGGGGTGAACAATTATCAATTAGAACTCCCAACATACCTCTATCAAGTAAATAAGGTTTTCATTGTATCACTTTTCAAGATGTATATAACTGACCCTTCACATGTACTAAACTTGAATGTCGGGAAACTATAACATGATATCTCAAATGAGGGACAACTAGTGGAGATCCTAGATCAATGAGATAAAGTGTTACATAAAAAACCACACATCTATTCAATATTATATGGAGGAATCACAAGATTGAGGTAAAAACAAGGAAACATAAGGACATATTTAGATAAAATTACCCTCATATGTTTTCTTTCTACTAATAAAATTATAAGGATGAAATTATTTTATTGGGGTAGAATGTAATGAGCCACAATTTTAATAAATATTTTATCCTTAATTAAATATCATGTGACACGAAAATAATAATTCTATAACAAAATTATTGAATATAACCATGATAATATACCCATTAAATTATCATATGTAAATAGTAGTAACTTAATTATAAAAATTATGCAAAAAAAGTATAATAAAAAATAATTTTATAAACAAAAATAATTTTTCCAATGTTATGAATTATTAAATTTAATTTAATTTATATTATAAATTGAATTATAATTTTATAATCATTTTTAAATTCAACATGTAAAAATTTTATTTTTATGAAATTTTTATAATTTTCTAAAATAGTTGATTTTTAAGTGAATACTACAAAATGTAGTTTTTTCCAAAATTGTAATTTCATGACTTTCATATTATTAAATAAATACCAAATAGTATATAAAACCTTTCAATTGATCATATATTTTATTTTATGAGTAAAATTATACATTTTAAAATACAATGTCGATTTTAGAAAACCTCTGTTAAATATTTCTAGAACTAAAGTAATATTTTCCCATTAAAAAAGTATTTCTGTTCCTTTCTATTAATTGAGTATTTTTTGGTAAAATTTGGTTTTGGATTGATTTTAAATCCATAAAACCTTTATTTGTGTTATAATAAATTAATTTATGCCAAGAAAATCCAAAATACTGATAATTTTAACCTGTACATAATTGTTTACTTAAAAAATTATTTTTCCAAAAATGGTTTTTACGCATCATATATATTAATATTAAAATTAATTTTTATATACCTTATAATTTTTTTTGTAAGAAAATATTTAATATTCTTAATCATTATATCTAAATTATTTAATAAGTATAATTTTATATTTAGTCACTAAAATTAAATCTCTTAGGTATAAACTATTATAATGGTAAAAACCAAAATAGTAAAAATGAAAAATATAAGAATAAAATAAATAGGAACAAGTGTTAAAATATATGTTTGAGGATTTCATGACATTATCCTATCCCCCACTCCATTTTTTTAGATTATTGGATCCATTTTTCCCTTGAATAGTGACTCTTCCAATAAATCTCTTTTTTTTACATTTAAAAAAACCACTTTTTGGATGAGTGGGAACCACACAAAAATCGAAAATCAGTTCCAAACATCACCCACATGAACAATTACATAGAAAACCACATCCAAAAAGTCACATTCAAATTTCAAAATTCAAATTCAAACCTTGAAAAAAGAAAAATCCTAGTCAATTTAGAAACCTGAGAAACCAACCACTAAGGAGAAACCTCTCCAACATCATCACCACGCCATCCTATCCTCCCCACACCATCACCACCTTTTCATTGTCACCTCACCTTAGACCTAAACCTCATCAGCTCATCACAATCGACCTCTTCTTTGACCACCACTGCCTACACACCATCGACGTTGTCTCATAGAGCCTCCCTCACCATGACTGTCATAAACTATGTTCCACCATCACCACTGTCATCGCTGATCAACCCCACACCAGAACCTCAAATCACCTCAATAAAATCAATTATTCATCCCCCATCACCAGACCACATACCAAATAAAAAAGGAATCAAATGAAAAAAGATTTTTCCTCGTGGAACACTGATAACCACTCGAACAACATATCCCAAATCTTACGTGAAAACCACCTCACCTGACCGACCTAGAGAGGAGAGGTGACACTTGAGAACAGATCATCATAGGATAAGTATGGAGTCTTCATAGAGAGTCAAGATCATCATCAAAAGCACCCATCGAAACTGAAATCTTATCGTTTCCTGAACCCAGGCTGGGCCATATATAACCCCCCACCACAATGCACGACACAACCAAAAACCACTTGGAATCCATCTCACCCGACTGACCTAAAAGGGAGTAGTGGATCTAGAAGCCAGAGAGGAGTACAAGTGGGCAAGAATTCCATATCAAGCCACAACTAAGGAAACACCAGACTCACCATAAAACACCAACGACGAACCTTCAAGATAAAACCAAAGACCATAGATCCATCAAAACTCTTCAACAGGAAAAAAATTGATACCCTTAACCACTATGGAATGAGGAAGGAGAAAACAGGGTTGAAACCTTAAAACAAACATGCAACTGAGACCCCAAGAAGACGAAAAGAAATTTAAATCCCAAGAGGGGATGGGGATGAAACCCTAAACAAAAAGGAATCGGGGGATGAATCCTTGGGAATAAGAAAAGAGATCTCTCTAGGGAGATCATCTGAAGAAATCGGAGGCCAGGAGGACTCACCAGTGCCAGTTGATGTAAAATCCCTAATTTTTTCATTTTCTAGATGTACATTACAAGAAACTCCAAATTCTCACCATAAGTACCAATCTCTCACTAATATTTGTCTTTGTCCATATTTCTCCTAACAAACGATATTACCCATTATAAAATTATTACATAATAATTTATTATATACTGATTTATTTTCATGGTATAAAAATCATATACCCTTCCTCCTACCCTATAAAAATGAAAACATTGTAATTCATAGGTGCAGACTATCACCTCCTTGATCAATGTGTTTTAGTTTTCATCAATGCCATAAAAATTTGTTTCAATAAATGGTATTTAATTATGTAATATTATATTTATAAATTAATTAATATCAAAAATTGTAAAAAATTTCCTTCATTCCTCTCATTCTATAGAAACAAATGTGTCACTCGTACGCACATGCGGACTACCACATCCTCAAAAGTGGCGTATTTAATTTTTTATACAGTCATTAATAATTTATAAAACTTTATTAAAATATAATTTTCCACCTTAATAAAATATAAATAATATCATTATGATTCTATACTAAAGATATTATTCTAATCCCTTTTTTAACTATACTCACCAATTGATTACAACATGTTCTTATTTTTATCGGTTTAACCACCTATAAGAATGATTATTTAAATTTATTTCATGGATGACTATAGAATCTTATTTACTATATATATTGGATAATGATTAGTACGTAATGATTTTTCTATTTTAGAATAGTAAAATTAAAATATCTCCCATTTTTATGATACCACCACTCATTCATTAAGTATTATTGGAATAAGGTCATCACAGAATTTATCTTCATGAATTGTTACCAAAAATATCATGGAATAAAATTAGAACATTATAAATTGTTATGAAACTTATATTTAAAAATCTATAATGATCTCTAAATAATTAAATTCCAATCTATAAAGAATAACTAACACTCTCATTACAAAACTAGTACTAAAAAATTAATTGAAACTAATAACATATGATGAACAAAATAAAATATAACTAACCAATATATTTTTATTAAATGATTATAAATGAAGTTAATAAATGGTTATTGGTAAGAATAATTTTATAAAATATGTGATTAATATAGTTATTTTTTTATACCAAAAGATAAAGTTCTTTTTTGGAATTTATGATTAAGGTAATGGGTTTCTCATCACTACTTTTATTCTTTGAGACTTATGATATATCCAACACATGTATTCTTTTTTAAGGTGTATTACTATAATGAATGTAATTTTTTTCAAATTTTTATTAAGAATACATGGGATTATGTATCCATACTAATTTTTATCTTTAATAGGCTTTTGTTTGAATGGTTACCAAATTCATAAGAGAGAATTTTCCAATTTCTTTTTTCTTCATCAAGATTTCTTATGAAAGATAATCCATATAGTAAATTTTCATATTTAATCTATCTAAAACCCCCATAAATTTATTCTCTTCTAGTTATTATTTTGTTTTTATATGTTCCCTTAGGATTTTATTTCCCCTTGGTTCATAACATACCCATTGTGATTCTTATAAATGGAAGGGACCCCACCGCTTCTTTACAATCAAGATTACTTCTCTCTCATTCCCATATTCATTTTATTTTTGTTATTAATGTATTTATATATTCCTCAATAATTGAGTGAGGAACTTTTATACAAACTTTAATTGCGTTAAATTATTTTGAAATAAATATCAAAACATTTTTGCATAAATCATTTTAGAAAAAGTGGGAAAATAATATATTTTAATGTTTTCCATGTGAACACATTTTTCTTTTCCTCCTTAAGTTCCACTCTTCTTCACTAATCTTCATTTATAAGTTTTTAAATTTTTCTAAAATATTATTTATATTTTAATAGTATTGAAAAAATGTATTTATTTAAATTTATTTTTTTTATTTTTTTTAATTTTTTCCATCTATATCCTTTAAGGTTATTTTTATTGCACTGAGATATGTTCTTATGCCACCATCCAATTTCTTTCAATGTATATCCTATAAATTTTTTTATTGAATTTTTTTTAAACCCATCTCTTTCTTTGTTTTAATTATGTTTTGTTGGAAATATGAATGATTTCATGGGGAAAACATATGTATGGTTTATCATTAAGGGATAGGTGGGTCTGTCATTACCCTTTAATGAATTATGCAGAGTTAGATACCTCATGTAATAGTTATTTTTATTCATGGGTGTGATTGCGGTTAAGCTATTTTCACTAGATTTTTTATGGGTGTAATTACGATTAAAATATTTACATAAGACTATGTATGGGTGTAATTGAGATTAATATAAACTCATAAGACTATACATGGAAATAATTACGGTTAAGTTATGTTAAAAAAGATATGTCCTCTTATTCTTATAATTGTTTCACATTTATATATTTTACAATATATTTATGTTATGATGAATCATAACTTATCACAATCTTAGATCATCATACATTGATTTTGATTGATGATCAGTATTTATTTGGGTATTATTTCCTAATGTTATGTTCATGAAATTTTATTATACTCTAATACACATGTGGTTATCTTATACTTACTTATGATCGGCATTTGATAACTCTTATGTCTACCCCTACTCAGCATCTGAGATCACACCTTTCTTGTCACTACTGGAAAAAAAACTTTTGATGTCTATTTTTTATTTTTAAAATCAGTTAAAAAACAACATCGACACAATTAGTGTTAAAATTAATAGTTTTAGAATCTATTATTTGAAATCAATATCAAAATAATTTCAGCATCTATTTTGGTTGCAAAATAACACTGAAAGTCTAAATAAAATAAATTTTTGGGACTTTCAAAATCAATTTTAGAAAAAAAACTGACATTGAAAATATTAAATATTTGAATTTTGACATTAGTTTTTATAAAAAAACAACATACCAAGTCAAAAAAAATTAATTTCAATCTCAGTTTTAGATAAAACAAACATTTAAAGTTGACTTTTTTTAAAAAAAAGATGAAATACCTTCCCCTAAATAACTTTAACATTATTTGAATTATATAAAACAAAATAAAATGGAATAACTATGTCATGACCCGTCCTCGGGGCCCGTTCGGTGACTACCCCAAACCCGCCTTCCATAGGACAGGGGCTGGCGACTAGCACCAAAGGCGTAAATCCCGATAACTGGGAAGGCATTGCCTTTATAAAGTAAACAAAACACTACAGAGTACAAGAGGAAGTAAAACACCAAGTACAAATAGAAGTTCTGAAAATTAAATGGGCCAGAATACAAACCCAAATGAAAGTACAACTACAACTGAACAAAAGTACAACAGAAAAAGACAACAGCTGGAAGAATGGAAGCGGCTCCTGGGACGTCCTCCTCGGATCCTACCTGAAGGGTAGGTACAGATGGCGCAGCTCCTGGATCATCCACCACGGATCCTACCAGAAGGGTAGGTACAGATAGCCTCCACAACGCTCTCACCCGTCAACCTCCTCCGAGTGTCATCTCACCGTGAAGTCCACCTCCAGATACTGACTCGTTGTGTAGTCCACCTCTGGGTACCGTCCAGTCCTCGAACACTCGGCCTCCGTCAGCACTGCCTGTCATCTGCAACCAACACAACGAGGTGCGGGCATAGCCCGTTCAGGGGTGAGTATAATGATACTCAGTAGGGACCCCGATACCCTCAAGGTCTCACTAAAACCAACAAGGATAACCACAAAGAATATCTCAACAGATAACCTCTACTTAGGTATATGCCCATACATATACCAAAGTTATCAAGTAACCCATCTCAAACATGAGGAAACACAAAGATTATGAAATCAATGGATAACCACTACCCAGGTATATGCCCATACATATACCTAAGTTATCAAGTGACCCATCTCAATCAAGAGGCAAACACAAGGTCATAGACTCAGCTCAAACCAGGATTTTCATTATCGAAACTGTAACTGATGAATAGCACCGTCTCTGGAGTGTACAGTGGTCCTATCACGACTCTGATGTACTGATCAGTAATCCAAGTCTCTGAGGTACTCTTCCTGTCGAGTACCGTGGGTCTGCTGCCAAATACTAGGCACTCCGTCCGCTGTGGGTCTGCAGCCAAATATCGGGCACTCCCCCTAATAGCCTACAAAGGTACTCCTCCGGTCGAGTACCGTGGGTCTGCTGCCAACTACCAGGCGCTCCTTCTGTCGTGGTTTTGTTGCCAAATACCGGGCGCTCCGTCCACTGGGCTAGTCGACTCACTCCAAGTCGAGTCGGTCAAGTAGTCGTCAGGTCTCAGTCGTCTACACAGTCTTCGTACTCTGTATGCTCGTCTCCGGGAGGGACCACTCCACGAGCTACTGGTCAATACTCCAATTATCACAAAGTCGCACAAAGATGTATCTCAAAAGACCACCTCGTCATAGGGGTCTCAACGCAACAGACGGCGCGTCAATCGGACGCCCGGTCTTTGAGTTATTAGCCTTTCCGTCCCAGGGCGGTTGGTTTCGTGAGCGAACCAACCCAGCCGTATCTCAACTATACCCTGAACTCTCATAGGGTATACTCATAGGGACCGTTCTCAATGTGATCACCAACGTCGCTGATGGTTCGTCAAACGGGCGTCCAGTATGAAAGATAACAACTTTTTCGTTCCAAGGGCCCGGTTGGATTTCGGGTACAATCCAACCCGGACACTATCCAACAGAAACCAAAATTTGGGCTAAGTATGCCAAAAGTTCCATCTCATCAATAGGAATTCAACGAGACAGACGGTGCATCAATCGGACGTCCGGTCTGTGAGTTATTGGATTTTTCTTTCCTGGGGCCCAGTTGGTTTCGTGAGCGAACCAACCCGACTGCACTCCGACGGCATCCAAAGCTCGAGCGGAGTAAGCCAAAAGATCCGTCTCACTTAGAGGAATCCATCAAAGTCGACGGCACATCAATCGGACGTCCAGAGCTCAAGATATGAGCGTTTCCGCTCCGAGGGCCCGGTTGGTTTCGTGTATGAACCAATCCGGCCGAACCCAAAGTATTCCAAAACCTTGAGTGCGATATACCGAAACGACCGTCTCGATCCAAGGATCGCATCGACGCTGACGGTGCATCGATCGGAGGTCTACAGCTCCGGATATGGGCGAAAGACCATGAGGGGTCCGAAAACGGGGGTTTCGGGCCCGTACCGACCCGGCCCAAGCCGACCCGGGTGCGGGTCCGACCCGGCCGGCGCGGCCCGGCCCGCCTGGGTGCGGCCCGGCCCGGTCTGCCCAAGCCGGCTTGGCTCGGCCGGGGGTTGGCCGAACGGCTGAACCATGCGGGGGGCGCTGCCCCCGCGTGAAAAGTTGCGGCCCCGTGTGGGGCCGCCCTTGCCAGCGGACGCGGTAGTCGGCCGCGTCCCGCCTCCCTCCGGTCCCGCGCGGCTGTGGGACCGTGTTCTCCCACCGCGGCTTCAGCCATGGCGGCTCCTTCCGATGGCATGCCGGGCACTGCCGCCACCTGTCGCTGGCACCGCCGTGCCGGCGAGGCGCGCCGGCGGGCTGCTCCACGGACCACCGGACGAGTTCCGGTGGTCAGAACTTCGTGTCGTCTTCACCAATGGTCCTCCTGGGACCCGACCTTCACTGCGGAAGCCTCAAAATTACCTTGCGGCCTCGTTTGTCATCGCCTGAAAATCTGCACTCAATGGTCAAGTAAACAAACTACGGCCTCTTCGTGGTTTTTCGGTGCGGTGCGACGGCACCGTGGCTTGTTCAACTTCATCGGCGCGGCGCGACGGCGCCGCGCTTCTTAGTCCTTCTTCATAATTCCCGTGCGGGGCAACGGAACCACGCCGCCTTTCACGTGCCGCAACAAAATTCAAACAACAAGGGGGGAGGAGGGTCCGCTGTGTTCGTGTGGTCCGACCTCCTCCCGTTATAATGATAGAAAGCGGCCATCAAATAGAAGTCGGAGTACGACAAAGAAATATTTCATAACAAAAATAATAATCCTCAACATCAACCCGCATAAACGAACGATGTGCGGATATACCTGGAAATGGTTGGTCTGCGGTCATCATTCTTTTCTCAAAATATAAGAGAACACCAAATAAATTCCCCTACCTCGATTCAAGGTTCGTTCGTCGTCGGTGCGGAAATCGGTGTCGCGAGAATGACGTCGCGGGGTCGGATGTAGATTCCATGGACGTCGGGTCTTTCTACGTTGAAGGGAATGTGTTCTTAATCAAAGAAGAATCGTTCTTCGTCGAAGGAAAGTTCTCTTCTTCTTCACACTAAATCTCTCCCAAAAACTCTAGGACTTTGCTAAAGTTTTCTCCCACACCAAAAGCTCTAAATCAAAATAATATCCCATGATATTATTTTTATTCACACCACAAAGATTTAAAATTCAAACCAAACCACTTAATTAAACAAATGAAGAGACTCATCTCATTAATTAAGGCATGTTGGCATGAATTAATGGTGGAAGGAAAAGGGGAAGAGTTACACAAAATAAGAGAAGTTAACAAACTTAATGGAAGAGGAGATTAGTGGGGAGTTGACACATTAAAATCAATGGAGTTTAAGGGGGGTTGTAGAGTTATACAGTTAAACACTAGGGGTGTTAAATGGGGGGGAAGTTCGTGGGGGTTAAAGGGAAGGTTAAGGGTTGGGGTTCGTGCGGACCCCACCACCCTTGGTCATACCCTCTCATGGGAAGTTAAGTGGGGTGTGGCCCCACCTCCAACTTCTCTATGAATAAATTAACTTCCACATAAAATAAATTGTAACACTACAATTTATTTAAGACTTATCGAATCCCAAAAAAATTAACCACCTCATGTGACAAAACGCAACTACGCTTAAGGTCCCCTTAAGAAATTATCGGCATTGTGAGTTCATCGGTGCCCTCGGATTTCAATTCTGAGTACCGGTTCAAAAGATAGAAAAACTCGCTCATTCGTTCACTGAATGTACCTGAGAAAAACATCGGAAAATGATTCTGGGCACACCGGGCCTCAAAATCAGATGCCGTCAGAAACTGTGTTCTTGTAAAATTACAAAGAAAATTAAGAAAAAAATTTCCATGAAATTTCCGGGTCTTTACAAACTAGAAAAAATATGCAAATTTTAAACTTTAATAAAATGAATAAACAAGCATGGAAGTTATCTAAAAATTAAGATTACTTATAAAATAATTTGTAAAAAAAAATTAATGGTGGGTGATTTTTTCATCCATATACGATGAAACATTATATAAAATCTATTAAAAAATTGGATGTTATAAAATAAATAAATAAAACATTTTTATTTAAAACCAAATAATTTCGATGGAATTAACTTCATAAAAAAAAATATCGATGTCCTAATTGTGATAATCTCAAACATGAATCGTAAAACATAATAATAACATTCAAAATTTGTTTTTTGATGATGATACCGAGGTTATAAAAAATTTCCTTGAAAGTAAGAACCAATAAAAATATATACATAAAAGAAGAATAAGTATCTAATATATAAGTTATTTACCAACACTTTTACATGTTAAATTTTATTTGGATCCTTTTTATAAAATTTAACACCGTTAAACTCTTCTCATGACTTATATTTTTATATATCAACTAATAAAACATATATTATACTAAAATTTAATATTTTAAAACATATAAAATATAATAAAACTTTATTTTAAAAAAAATTGCTAAATTCCTTTCAAACTCAACCTATTAAAGATAAAAACCAATATATCATGAATTCATGTGGAAAAAATATGCCTAACATCCAATCACAACTATAATATAAAAAAAAATTAATTACATTATAATTAATATAAGTTCATAATTATATTAGTCTTCTTACCCATCAGGTTTTGGAAGAAAATAACAATCAATGTCTATATTTTCTAATCTTTCACATATATAACTAACTCTAGGTTCAATACTTAGATATAACACATCTTTTGAAATATATTTTGGATCTATAAAACCTAGATAGCAGTTCTATAATTTTTAATAAAAAGGGTGTTGAGATACCTAATTATATAATTGTAAACTATGTCACTATAAGTAATGCTTATTTAAATAAATTGAAATTGAAATTGAAATTTACTTACATGGAAAACAATTGAAACCTAGGTATAGTGAGATGATAAAAATAATAATATTCACTATATATTTTAAAATATTCATAGTGGATAGTCTATTTTAAATATATTAGTAGACATTGAAAACTCGTAATTGGGATCAAATATAGAATAAATCTAGGATAATATTTTTATCATATTAGGAACCTCATAAGGATATAAAGGTGTTGGTTCCTAATACTTATTTTTTATTTTTTACAAAACATATTTTTATTTCATATACTCTTATATAAGTTAAATCTAAGAAAACATTATAATTAATTTAAAATTATAAGTAAATAAAAACTAAAAAACACATACCTCATATGTTAGTTGATGAATAATGATAGTTGGAAAGAGTAAAAAATGACCCAAATTATCTCTAACTCAGAAACCTCCTCTATAAAAAATGATACAATTATATTTGGATCAATAATATCATGTAGAATTTCTCTTAATTGACCTAGATCCATTATATGGTGATGTACATAATCCCCAAAAATATTTATTATTCTATACCCAACAACATATATGTGAGTATCTCTAGTATACAACTCATAGTATATGACTATGTCTGAATGAGGAGGTGGAGGATCTTGGTGGGAATGTTGCACGGGCAGTAACTATATTTCCATATATTCAAACATAGTTTTTACAACTGATTTAATTTGATCACCCATAAATTATATCATATGTTTGAACTTATCCTTTAAGGAATCAATTTCTACACGCGTTTAATTAATACTTGGGTGAAAACAAATTCCCTAATACTGGTACCAACATCATATCCTCTTATGTAGATATGATGTTTTGGTATTTCTAAAGTATTAGCTATAATATCCATCCTACCCTCTGGGATAAAATTCCCTTATTATTATTTCACCTAAATATCATCCAAAAATGATATATTAAAAATTTATATTATTGAAATTAATTTTTAAAACACTAATATTATATAAAAATAAAATTAATTTCTTATAAGTTTGTTAACTACTTTTTTAGATGGATCTATAACAAAATTTATTTTTCTATTATCTTCACCCATTTACATTTTTAATAGTGATTTGGGGAAGATGGAGGCATGAACTAGACCACTTATAAAACACTTCTAGATTTAGTTATTAATGCATCAAACTTTTCTACAATCATTTTCTTCTCAGTTAAATGATACCCTATATGTAATAAAGAATAAGGGTATATATTCTATAACTAGATCCCTTGGTGAGATTTCCTGGATATTTTTTTGTAAAAATAAATGAATAATTCACTATTTAATAAATAAAAAATCCAATTGAATTTATATAAAATAATTATCATACCAAAAATGAATTATCATCTCACTGGATGAAAAATTTAACCCATGTCTCTATATATAAAAACTCATACTTGATCCATGTATTTTCATTCTATAACTTACCAAAAACATAATTTTTTCAATATTTTTTATATTTCTCTATCTAACTTCCATAAAAAAATAAATGTTTTCTTCATTTTTTTCATTTCATGATAGTTTCATGCAATCTATAATTGAATATATTAAATATTAGTGACAAGAAAAATAAAATATTTAAAAAATTATATAAAAATAAATCAGTAGAGATATTTTATGATCACAGACTCCAAAAGATATTCTTTCATCATATTTTCGATGTTTCTTTATTCAGAGTATAAAATATTAATTATAAAATGGATTTGCATGCCTAAATAACTCCCAAAATAGTTTTCATTTGGGTAGAATGGGTTATTATTGTCACAAAATTCAATATATATCCTCCACTACACATGATCAAGTAATAGTTTTTGTAAACATTTAATCCCACATCTACCAACTCAATGAATTGTCTTCTCTAGAGAAAAAGAAGACTATATCTTTATAGGATCACCAGTAGTGATCCAAATAATTTTGATGAATAATTTTTTTATTTATCTAAATGTTTTAATTATTGAATATTTATTAATATAGAAAAAACATATAGATAACTCAGAAAATGTTCCTTTTCCTCTGTGTCTGTCGATTAAATAAATATATATATTGACATTATATGTACCTAAAATTTAATAGAATTAAATAATATTACAAGTAAAAAAATAAATATAAAGAAAATTATATCTATTATGTTAACTAAGACAATTGATTAAAATTAAATATTTGAAAAAAATCAATATAAAAAATATCCAAGTAAAAAAATAGTACCATTACATGTGTATGATTCACAAAAAAAAGTTTTCATGATTTTAACCAAAAAATATATAACCAAAACACATAAACATTAAAATTAATTAAAAAATTATAGAATTTATAAATATTTATATATTTCAATATACTATTTTAAAAAAAATGTCTTTATATGTGTAAAGTTTCTAAAACAATTATGATTTATGGCTTCTTCAATAAAAAAATATTACAAATGGAAATGATGAATACGAAAGTTTACAAAAAAATCGAAGAAATGATAAAACTTTATAGATTAAAATATCAATTTTTTAAAAAAATAGAGTGGTTAAATATGTAAGATTCATAACAATAATTGAAAATATATATTTAACTCAATAATTAAGAGAATGAAATAGTATTTTTGCATATCCCTTTAGTTTGATCATTTCATATAGAATGGAATATGTATACATTGTAGCCATTGTTATCATTAAGTAATCATATAAAAGTTGAAGAAACCTAAAATAATTCCACAACAAAATCCTCATTCTCAACACCTTAAAGAATTTTCTTCCCTTGAAAAATGATAGACTATAGACCATTTGATGGGTTAGTAACATAAAATATCTACTTTGAATGTGTCTCCATGATAAATGGTTATTCTTTTCAACTACATCTCTTCCAAATGATTATTGTAAATCCATAATCATCTTATTTTACAACACTATTACTATAAACCTAGTTTCACTTGAACATTTTTACTCAAAATTTAGTATAATTAGTTTCCCGTATAACCATACTAAATCCAAAATATTTCATTAACACGGAATTTCGTTTTTAATCATTTTAACTCAAAAAATGTATTGCTTCGGGGAAGACCATTACTCCACTATTTTGAATGGTGCTATTTTAATTAAATTTTTGTATGTAAAATGTGTATCTATTAATATAAAAACCAGAACATGTGATCACATTAACACATTTCCCCTAATAACCATTTCAAGGTTTCTGATATATATAAATTTTTGTTTCTCTAACCTTAAAAAATGAAACATATTTATTTTTATGTTCATTTAACAACAAATTTTCATTTAGTTTTGGACATAATACCTTTAATCTAGAAATATGTGATGATATATATAGTTGAACCTCATAAGTGTTGTTTAAAATGTATAAATGTGCCTACATCATTTCATAAAATAGAATTAACTTTACTTTTAATCCATGAGTTTATTTACCATCACTGTCAACCATCAAATTTCAAGATAGAGGGAGACTAATGTGATCAAATTCATACAAATAATTAGAATAGAACTCAATAACCTCCTCAAATACATATTTTTTAATTATACAGGCCTCTGGTTGATGTAAATTTTTAATATATCCCATTAAAATGTTCATAGATCTTTTAAAATGATACATCTAACATAAATAAAATAGTTCAACATATTCTTAACTCTCTCAAAAAAATTAATCACTATATGAACCATTATATCCAAAAATGATGTTGTAAAATGCATTTCAAGTTGTCAAAGTCTGATGGGAACTTTATTCTCTAATGCATAAAACAAATTTTGTATCTATTACTTTTCCCAAAATGGAATTGAAAATTTAACATAATCTGATAATAAAATTTCAGGAAGGTATTGGAAATATGTCACATAGTGAACTGGTAGTAGTTATTTCATTAATACATGATAGTTATGAGATTTCATACCTATTATTTTCAAATCCGTCAATGACCCAAAATTTTCTACATTTTAAGAATACTTATTAGGTACTTTAAAAACATGAATACTTTTAAAAAATTCGATTCCTCACTCTTTATTATTGTGTGAAAATACTAAGGTAAATATTTTATGATTCCTTTCATATTAAGAGCTAACTCAAAATGTATTCCCATGGATATTAATTCTAATATTCCATGTAATAGATATATTTTTTCTTTTATGATTAAAAAAGCTCCAATAATATTATCACATGTGTTTTTATCAACATGAATAATTCCAATGTTATGTTTTACCTATAAAAATATCCAATATAGTATCTCAAATCACATAGACTATTTCTTCCATGTATTTGTTTTATGATAAGAATCTTCATTTTCCAAATGTAAAATTGATCTTTCACCTTTTCATTATATTCTTCAGCTAAAAATGGTTATGGGGGATATTATATTCTTATAAAATATTAAATGCATTTTTTAATATTCAATATGGATGATAAATTCCCAAAAATCATCATTTTTCCATATATAATATCTTAATTCCATTCTATAATTGATGATAATAAGTCTCTTCTTAAAAAAATCAGACACTATTTAAGTCCCTTAACACTGTATCTAGATATGTTTCCAAATGTAGGAAAATAATTTACAGTGAATAATATCATATAATTAAAAATAAAATATTATTTATTTTATGTATAAAGAATTATAACACCTATCTCTCATAGAAATTTCAATTCATCAAACAATGGGGATTGGTAAACACCTATATCATTTCTAGACTATTTTAGACTAGAAATCATCATACTCATCATAACATATGTTTTATTTACACATATATGTAAAGAAAATTTGAAAAATACCAATATATAGGACATGAACTATTTTGGATATTAATTCTATGATATGTATTCATTCTATCTATGCACAATCTCGTTCTGATATTTTTAGCTTCACTTCCAAAATTAAAAAATGTTTTATCAAATCTCATCCATTTTGGTGAATTGGTTCAGTGACATAAGTTTCTATCAAACATGTTCTCATTTGTATGTTATCTTAACATCTTGTTATCAATTGAATTTGACAATAGACACTTCTAATGAGAAATTATTATAAGATACCAAGTTACTTTAGCTAGAGTTTTGGTACTTATTCTTGATATTGAATCAGAGTTAAATTTGTAATCCCTTTTAATCATGGTGTCCCATATTTTGGAAATTCTGCAAATTTTATATTATTTTCTATACAAAACATAGTTTTGAGGAAAGTATGTTTCTTTTTATACCCCAATACCATTATGAATAATATTTGATTTACATCATAATTGGAATCTAGAAGCTCATTTCTTTTGGAAGTAGCTCTTTTAAATTTTTAATTAACTCATCATGTTTTTTCATTTGACCAATTTTTTTTATTTAAAGTTAACTATTCTCAGTACTACTAATAACACTATAAATTTATTACAACATGAGAATAAAGTTATCTCATCATCCCCATACAATATTTCAATATTTTCGATGATTTAAATGGTTTTAACACTTAGATCATGAGTTAATTCGTCAATAAGATCCTTTATCTCATAGTGAATATCTTTATCAATATTATATCTTGAAGATTTTTTATTTAACCATGTCTAATACAACATGTATAATTATAATAAAAACCATAAGAAATCGTATGGAATTTAATTTCTCTTGAACTTAAATTTCTCATATTAAAACACCTCACGCATGTTCATAAATATTGTATTTGTTTTCAAAATTTTATTTTTCAATTTCAAAGAAATCATTAACTCATTTTTTCATATTTATCAATAGTTATTTATTCATTTATCCAATTACAATAAATTTAATACCTAATATACCATTATAATAAGTAAATATTTTAAAACATATAAATATTTAAATTCATATATAAAAAGAAAATTTTAAAACATATAAACTCATAATCAAAACAATCAACTAAACATTTATTGACATCTATTTAATCAAAATAAATAATTATAAAAATAAAAAAAATAATACAATATTGAAAACCTATGGGTAATGATTTATAAAAAAATAAAATCTTTATATGTATGAAATATGACTTTTGTTTAAAGACTCAAAATTTTGAAATTAGAAATAGCATAATAAATCATTCCAATATCTGATATAAAATAGTATGAATGAATAATCATAAAAGTACTAAATCAAAAAAAACATTAAACTTATACCATTTTCCATAAACCCCTCAATATCTCTACATAACTAAAAGTGGTCAATTAATAATGAATAATTAATCCATTCATTTACCATTATAATGAAATATAACATTTTTTCGCACACCATGGTATACACATTAGGGGTGAGTAAATATACTCTATAGGATATCCCCAAAATACTCTAAAATTATTTTGTGCGTGATTATTTAAATCATGTTCTGGTCAATTTCATTATAAGTAAAACTAGAAAACACCCAAAAGATAAATGTTTTTTTAACAATTGTATTCAAAACAACTATGAGATAATTAAGAAAAAATATATCTAAAAACCAAATCACGAATAGGTATTATTTAAAATCAATAAACACTATAAAGTATTTCATTTTTAAATAAAATCTCCCATAATTAAATTCATTTTATAAACAAATGTACTATTTATCTAAAAATAATAATTTTATTATAAAGATCGTACTCTATATAAATCCACGATTAGTCATTAATCAATGATTTACCAATTAACATTGAGACATAAATCCATAAAACATTAGAATAATATATTTATCTATATAGTAGTATATAAATTACATATACAATATCCTCATCCATGATAGAAAATTTTTAGATACACCTACCTTTTATGAATTTCTAGAAGTCAAAGTATTGGTAAAAATTTATCCCAGTTGTCAATGAGATCTACCAATCCCTAATACCCAAACATCTAACTCAATCTCAATATATCCATCCTTAATTATTTTAATATCTATAAGGTTAACTATAAAAAATTATAATGAAAAGAAATTATAAATATAAAAAATTATACATATGAAAAATTACAATCAAAAAAATTATATAACAATAACAAACAATTTATAATCACAAAGAAATTATACTGTAAAAATAATATTAGAAAAAAAATTATAACTAAAATAGATCTATGTATAAAAAAATTAATGAATGTAAATTAAAAGTAAAACCTACTCAAAAAATATTTTAAAAATAAAAAATAGACCTTTAACATTAAAAATATAAAGATTAAAGCTAAATGTATGTGAGAAATAGATGAAAAATTATGATTGATGAAATTCATATTCTAGGTAACGAAATAATGTTCCTAAAAATACATATCCAAAGCTTACAATAGTGAAACTCAAATGAAATAAACATAACACAAATTAGTGGGATGAATGTAGCTATTAAAAAGGGTGATGGATGAAATGGATGTGAGAAATGATGAAAAAATAAGTTAAAAAATATATCAAACAATTAATATTTAGGTAGATGAAGTGTGTTATAAGATTTTTAAATCTCGTATCATAGGGTTTCTGAAAAAATTCATCAAAAAAATGATTGAACATTTGGTTTTATCTTTTTTATAAGGATTTTAATATTCATTTTTATTAATACCATCATAAAAAATTAAATCTAGATAACTTTTATCATCATTTTTACTGAACATCTACATTAAAAGTCTATATGAGTGCATTTTAATGTTGTTCATGTAAAAAAGGACATTAAAATTATAATGTCAAATCATATTTTTCTACCAGTGTATGTTAATATTTCACCAAGTTATGTTCGTGAGTATAACTTATTATGTGTTTATAAGGTGTTCAATAATGATTATATTATGTATACACTCTCAAAATTATTGTAAAATAAGTTGCTCAAATAGCTAGTCCACAAAGACACTAAACCTTTAGTTCTTGGGATTGTGAGATGTAATGCTCATATTTTGGAAATAATGTAAAATAATTATATGTGGTCACCTCATTACATTTTAATATAGTTAGTTAAAACCTTTAACAAATAAAACCATATCTTTCCCATATAGTGGACATTTTTCACACTAAACAAATGATCCATTATTTAACAATAAGGCTTCAACATATCCGAAACATTCTCCACACATGACACCCATCTATATATTTTATATGTAGTACTATTCTTAATAACCTGAGGAAATGGAAACATTAAAAGGGTGAGCTAAAGCTCTCAGTAAATAGTATCATATAATAGAATATATCATGGAATAAAAATTCATGAATAATATAGAAGGAATAAATAATAATAATAATAATAATAAATTTCCATATAACTGATAACATGATCATGTACATATCCATTTAAATCTAAATAATTTGAACAAATAAAATTGAAAACAGTAATAGATTTCATTGTGATGGAATGCATAATTTTGGAAAACATAAATATACAATCAAGGCCTTATGGGAAGACATCATACCTAAAAAGTTAAGGTTTACACCAAACATCAAGCTAGTTTATGTCATGATACATACTAATTCATCATAGGGATGTATAATTTTAGGCCCCACCCATCACTAATTAATTATAATGCATTCATTATATTTAGGAATAAATAATCAATACAATACATAACCGACATGCTTTAGAAATAAATAAACATCAGTATTGAAATAAAAAGTATGCAGATTGTTAATATTTCCTCAGTTAATAAATGGAATAACTTTCTAGGTAATAACCCATCAAAAATAAATTGTATAGAGTAATGGTTATACCTTTATGTCAATACAAGAAAACATGATTGTAACACCCCGAGATTTTATGAAAAATATTCTTTTAATTTCATTAATGTCTTGTGTTGTATGCTATACCAAGATTACCTTGCGCTATACGCAACACCATATTAGCTTGCAGTATACGCAACACTTTTCTTGTGTTGTATGCATATTGTTGATATTTCCTCAGTTAATAAATGGAATAACTTTCTAGGTAATAACCCTTCAAAAATAAATTGTATAGAGTAATGGGTATACCTTTAATTCAATACAAGAAAACATTATTGTAACACCCAGAGATTTTATGAAAAATATTCTTTTAATATCATTAGTTTCTTGTGTTGTATGCTATACCAAGATTACCTTGCGCTATACGCAACACCGTATTAGCTTGCAGTATACGCAACACTTTTCTTGGATCGTGTTACACACAATTTTGATAATAGTTATTCTACGCAACATTGAGTGTATATATATATATATATATATATATATTCAATGTATAAATGAAATATGGTTGGATTATGTTATACAAAACAATGAAGGATTCTTCCACAGCACGCAACCCTGACTTGGCTTGCATTACACGTAATTGTGACCTTCCTCGATAGCGTGTGTTGTACGCAATACCGGGTTTTACTGAAAAACGATATATTATTATAATATTATTATGAACTAGCCGTTATGAATAGTATTAACTGAATTTTTAATCTTATAACATTATTATTCGTCTTACAAATTTTCTAAAACATGGTATAATAAAAAAATAAATTTTTTCGGGTAAAAAAAGTATTTTTCAAAAAAATGCAGTTTTGCCGCCTTTTGATGGCGCACCCACTTTAAATCTAGTTCTTGACATGTTTATAAGTTAAATTTGACAAAATAAAATTCCTCTTTGAATCATGAAATAAAAATTTACTTTGGATAAATTTTTCATATTATTCTGGTAAGTTTCATATTTTGATGAATAGTAAAAACACGCTATATTTTAATTAAAAACAACCTTTTTCATCGCAATAATTTATATGGTTATATTATAATATTGAATGGTTTTAAAGTATAAATAGAATATATTTTTACCATTTAATATAATGTATGTCATTATCATTGATTCTACCTTGAATTCATAGGATAAATCAATTCAATCTTTTGCAATGTTTTAAAGAAAACCCCGTTTTCTTTCGACAAAGGGATTAATTTTAATTTAAATTCTGAAACTTTTGTGTATTGAATTCGGAAAAATGGATTCCATATTTGGAATCAGTGGATCCAAATTATGTTAATAAGCTACTTTTTATTTTTGGGAATTATGAATAGTAACTACGGTAAATTTTATTTACCATAGTTAAAGGTAAATCGGGTAATTAAGGGTAAATATAATATTATAAAATTACCCTAACACATGTCAAAATCATACTGGATGACTAAAAGGTGACTTATATCACCTAAGGGTCAGATTAGATTCATTTAATGGACTTTTTTCCATCAAAAGAATTTAGTTATTATTAAAATCAAAGAATATGACAACATGTCACTTTCTTAACTCTTATAAGTATAATAATTTTAATTTAGTGATACACTTCATGAAACTTCAAACATGAATAGTCTCCAGAAATATAATACAATTATCTATATCATAGGAATTTATTTATAATTTTTATGTATTAAATAATTATCATTTATTATGACACAAAGATGATACAGTAATTGTCTTATTAATGAAATATTGACATAATTGATGTTATAAATACCCAAATAAATGTAATTTAAGACTTTTTATGAATTAAACTAATTTTATAGGTTAATATGACATGTTAGTATTGATTTAATTAACTTTATTTTAACTAATCATTCTTTTATGATTTTCACAAAAATCAATTACTAAATAGTGTCAAAATTGACATAAAATAGTTTTTAAAAAAAATATTATATTATTAATTGTTATTTTATTCCTAAAAACTATGTTTCGTCCAAATAACTTAGATAAGGTTATATATATTAATAATAAACAACTTCTGGTTTGTTTGGCTTCTTATAGTAAGTTTATTAACCTTATAGTATAAGAACACAAGAAGACACGGTAAAAGTAAAATTATTTAACTTAATGTTAAATCTAAATGATAAGGTTAAAATAGGAACCTAAACTTGTCTAAATTCTATTGGATGAGATTATTTCGACCCATCCCCACCTTAGCTTCGAAATAAATAAATTTGGAGCTATTTAAAACCAAATTTGACTTTATAATAAAATAATAGTTTTAGTTATTCCAAAGGTGCCCCTCTCCTCCCTTATAAAAGGGAACCTCATCCCTCTCTTCCTCACACCACATTGAGCCTTCAAGCTCGGCCAACCCCTGAAAATTTCTCCTCTACACTTCCCTAGAAACATCCTAGAGGTTCTGGTCTTCTTCAAAGACCTATTTTAGTTCCCTAAAAGGAGGTCTCAAAGAAGCACTTCAATGAAAAGGTAATGTTCGTTACAGATTCTTTCATCTTTATTTCTTCTTCCACTTATTCTTCATTAGTTGTTTCATTATGAAGTAATAAAATCAGTACCACTCACATACTGATATGTTATTATAAGTATGAAACAACCCTATTTCACCATCTATCCATCCTACGGAAAAATAAATCACCGCGCGTGCGTACGTACGGAATACCGTCTCCACGCCGTGGTGTAATCTATTTTCCACCACCATCTTACTTGTATAGTTATAATGGTGTAAATAATGACTATATATTACTATTATAAAGTTATATTGATTCTAAAATAGTATGCATACACTCCAATACAATTCCACGATCATAGGAACGATATCATCACTCGTGTGTGCATATGGAATACCGTCTCCACGATGTGATGCGATTCGTTCTACATGATATTCATTTCATAATGATTATATTAATGAATTTAATGAATGAATATGATATATATTACACTAATACCATTCTGGAAATGAGGTATCTATAACCTAATGAGAAGAATAAGAATTTATTCGACAAAACACGCATAAGAACAAAAAGTAATAAACACCCAAATAAGAAGTAGTAATGAAATATTACTAATAAGAAGATAAGAATATGACCATATATGATATCATAACAATAAGTATGATTCTGGAATAAGTCAATAAAATTATTTGAATCATCATACAGGAGGTTCTGAAACTTACGAAGCAATCAGACCTAAGGTAAGGGAAATGTCACAATCTCATTTTTATCCGAGATTTTTTATACTTTGGTATTTACTGGGGTGTATTTTATCATCAACATCCATGTTTCCTCAATATGTAATATTTATATCCTTATACAATAGTTTATATCCAATTTTACCCTTCGTTGAGTTTTTATTAAAAGATATGAAAGGAATCTTTTCGTCTTTTCTCATACGAGGTACTTTTTGACTTTTCTGACAAAAGTACGAAGAATGTTTTCTTTTAACTTATATGGCATGAATGGATTTTTAAAACCTTATTTACAAAAGCTTCCTTTACAAGTTTTCAAGTGTATTTTTAATCAACTTCTTATAGTTTATAATTTGATGACATGTTAAGGAAGGAAAAGTGTTTTTGAAGTAGAAAGGAAATGTTTCTCAAGAATGGAGTTCAAGTGTTTTATCAAAATTATTTTCTATCTAAGATAATAAAGGGTTCTGTTTCTATCCCTATTATTACATTGATTTGATTATGTTGTGATGGAATTATTTTTATGAATTCATTTATCTTATATGAATTGTTTTATGATGTCCCGATGTTTAAGATTCCCATTTTTATTACATGGGTTATGCTATGATGTATGGTTTATGATTTTCTGGAACACATAAGAATGGTATCATTATGAGATGGGTGGGACCTATATCTCCCTCCAATGCATTGGGTAAAGATTTTATATCTCATGAGATAGACATGGCTGGAACGGTAGGTTATAACGGTTCAGTGAAACAGGACTGAAACGAGGAGTGAACTCGGTTCAGAAAGGGACGTTGTCCACTAAGATAGTCTTGGCAATGAGTCTTGACTAATAAGAAATGATTCTCTATGATTATGTGTGTATTCCACAAAGTTTCATGTTTTAAGTTATGATTATTGAGATTACATTTCACTACTATGATTTATCCCATGTTATGATATTATGATCTGTTTTGCAGGTTAAGATTTCCAAGATGTTATGTTCTTATGAATATGATGTGATTGATATTTCTTTTGTTTACCCTTACTGAGCATTTGAGCTCACCCTTTTATGTTTTCTTTTCCCTAGGATATAAAGAAAGGTTTTAGGTAATAAAAAAAGGGAAGATCTTTATGGGAGATGTTGAAGATCGTTCACCACGATTAGAAGATTATATTCTGAGTTTCCAAAGACACTAAACTATTACGGTCCTTGTGTGTGTGTTTTTGTTATGTAAAAAGTATTCTGCAAAAGTAATGTAATTTCTATGTATGTCAAGCTTAGGGTCTCTACAGTTGGTATCATAGGAAAGTTTTAGTTAACCTTTGGAAACTAGGATGCAAGAACTTTAGTGAGATCCCTAGAGATATTTCTATGGTATGTCTAGGGATGTCCCTAAGGTTAAGTATACGTATAAGTTATAGTACTAGAATTACGCTAATGATCATAGAATTAAACATAAGATGTTATATATTGAAGGTAATCCCCCTTTATTACGTTATTTTCCCTAGCATGATTTTTGCCTCTCACACTATTCTTTTTGGGTTTTAGACGATGACTAGAACCCGAAGGAACCGTGTTGATCAATGTAATGGACAATGCAATGATTGTCCTCCTGAACAAACAAATGTTATGGGATATGGAGTGAAAAATCTTATTGTTATACTTAGACAAGCTATGAATCATTCTGGACTTCCAAATGAGCAATGAAGGGAACAATATTCTATTGAGTCCTTCATGAGGCAACATCCACCTTCTTTCAGTGGGTCTTCTAATCCACTTGTTGCTGAAAAATGGATCATTACCACTGAAAAGATATTTTCAGTTCTTCAATGTTCTTAACATGATAAAGTCATCTTAGTAGTATATCGTTTGGAAGGTTATGCTGATCAATGGTGGAATATTATCAAGAATACGAGGCCAAGAGATGAAATTGAGTCCATGGAATGGGACGAGTTCAAGAACTTATTTTTTAATAAGTACTTCCCTCGTATTCTTCGAACACAGATGGAGAAGGAGTTTCATGAACTAAAGCAAAAGGATGATGAATCTGTTGGTATATACGAAGAGAATTTTATAAGGCTTGCAAGGTATGCATCTGGCTTTATCATCCAACCTGAAAGTAAAGTTGATCGATTCTTCAGTGGCTTAAAACTAAGTCTCCGAAGGGCATTATCTATAAGAGACTTCAGTAGCTATGAAAAAATTGTGCGTTGTGCTATCAAGGTAGAAATGGAAGTTGGTGTTACTTATCCATCTCATAGTTTTGACAAGAAACGAAAGATGGAGTTCAAGGAGAAATCTCATAATAATGGTGAAAAGAAGATGAATGTTTCCATATTCTCAAAGTGTGGAAAGAATCACGGTGGATATTGTCTTAAAGGGACAAGTAAATGTTTCAAATGTGGAAAGGAAGGTCATCAGGCATTTGAATGCCGCAATGATGGGAAGAAGATCCCTAATGATGCAAACAAAGGAAGGGATACACAGAATGAACCTACTACACTTCAATGCTTCAAGTGACAGTAAATGGGGCATTATGCTAATAAATGCTCTAATCCAAGGGTTAGTGATGATCGACATGAGAAACCACTTAAGGAAAAGGACAAAGGGAAGTCACATGCGATCACCATTGGCGATGTTGAATATGAAAACGATGTGGTGGAATGATTAAGTGTTTTTGTAATGGGATTCCAAAATAATGTTGTATATAGTATCATGGAATATTGGAATATTTATGTATTGGTCTATTGTGGTATTCAATAATTTTATGGTATCGGTAACCATGGAAAGTGATTGAGATATTTTTGGAAAAAAAAAGATGATATGTGCATAATGAAGGGAAAACGAAAAAATGAAATGTTTAACAGTATTCATGAGCTCATGATTGATATAAGGACTAAGTGATATCATGGTTTGAGTATATATAATTTTGAGGATTTTGGTATGTGGAAAGCATTAACTTTGAACTTCATTCATGTTTTCACTATGGTTCAATGGGTATTCATTTTTCAATAGAATACATGATTAAGGCCTTCGAATGTTTGGAATGTAACCGACAAGACATATCTTATGATATATGGGGATCAACGATGGTATTAAATCTCTGGTAATCGTTTTCACTATATTATGAGAGTGGACTACAATATTGTGGATAAGCCTAAAGATTGGAATGGATTATGTTGTACATAAGTTAGTATTGTTTAAGGATAGATGTTTTTTCGATATTATTGATGGGATGTTATCGTAATATAGTTTTTGAAAAAGGAAAACCTGTAGGACGGGCGACATCCCATCACGTCGGACAAGGATATGGGAATTGAACCCACAACCGAAGTGCGACTGGCCTTTATTGCCTACCACTGGCCTATAGGAAGTCCCTGGTTAGTAGAAACTAGTTTTATTTTATTAAACGGTATGATATATGAAGTATAAGTTCATTTTTGGAAGTATATATGATTAATCTAACCATAAGATTGAATTATAAATTTTACTAACCTTTTGTTTGAAAGAGATGGAATGACCCATAATTCTATCACATGATCTACTAACACATCACGAATAAAAAATTCAACTTCATTTATTTAAGGGATGAAGTGGAAATTATTCAATTCACGAACAACAGTGAGATTGTACCAAAATCATGCAACTATTTCTTTTAATTCATCAACTTTAGGGAAAAGATCTTGAAAACCAAAAATGTTGTCCTAGTTCCCTTATATCCGACGAATCAGATGGTACCTTAGATCATCACAAATTAATAGCTTTGTGATTGTTGGCTTTTTCATAGCGATGTTCTCTACCACTCTCCATCAGAACTTGATGGTTAGATTTTTCTTCCATATCCATATTTTCACCCATGTTCTCCTACGTGGAAACCCAGTGATGAGTTAATTTTGGTAACCGTTACATTTCATACTTTAGTTTTTAAAGCCATGTTTTGTTATTCCTTTTTACGATGTGGGTTTCTATTAAACAAACTTTCGAGTAGTAAACCATTTATAACCCCGACGAATTTCGAGGGAGAAATTCATTTTAAGGGGGGGAGAATGTAACACCCTGAGATTTTATGAAAAATATTCTTTTAATTTCATTAATTTCTTGTGTTTTATGCTACACCAAGATTAACTTGTGCTATACGCAACACCGTATTAGCTTGCAGTATATGCAACACTTTTCTTGGATCGTGTTACACACAATTTTGATAATAGTTATTCTACGCAACATTCAGTGTATATATATATATATATATATATATTCAATATATAAATGAAATATGGTTGGATTATGTTATACAAAACAATGAAGGATTCTTTCATAGCACGCAACCCTGACTTGGCTTGCATTACACGCAATCGCGACCTTCCTCGATAGCGTGTGTTGTACGCAATACCGGGTTTTACTAAACAATGATATATTATTGTAATATTATTATGAAATAGCAGTTATGAATAGTATTAACTAAATTTTTAATCTTATAACATTATTATTCGTCTTACACATTTTCTAAAACATGGTATAAGAACAAAATAAATTTTTCGGGTAAAATAAGTATTTTTCAAAAAAAAAATGCAGTTTTGCCGCCTTTTGATGGCGCACCCACTTTAAATCTAGTTTTTTACATGTTTATAAGTTCAATTTTACAAAATAAAATTCCTCTTTGGAATCATGAAATAAAAATTTACTTTGGATAAATTTTTCATATTATTCTGGTAAGTTTCATATTTTGATGAATAGTTAAAACACGCTATATTTTAATTAAAAACAACTTTTTTCATCGCAATAATTTATATGGTTAAATTATAATATTGAATAGTTTTAAAGTATAAATAGAATATATTTTTACCATTTAATATAATGTATGTCATTATCATTCATTCTACCTTGAATTTGTAGGATAAATCAATTCAATCTTTTCCAATGTTTTAAAGAAAACCCCATTTTCTTTCGACAACGGGATTAATTTTAATTTAATTTCTGCAACTTTTGTGTATTGAATTTGGAAGAATTGATTCCATATTTGGAATCAATGGATCCAAATTATGTTAATAAGCTACTTTTTATTTTTGGGAATAATGAATAGTAACCACGGTAAATTTTATTTACCATAGTTAAAGGTAAATCGGGTAATTAAGGGTAAATATAATATTATAAAATTACCCTAACACATGTAAAAATCCTATTGGATGAATAAAAGTCGACCCATATCACCTAAGGGTCGGATTAGATTCATTTAATGGACTTTTTTCCATGAAAATAATTTAATTATTATTAAAACCAAAGAATTTGAAAACATGTCACTTTCTTAAATCTTATAAGTATAATAATTTTAATTTAGTGATACACTTCATGAAACTTCTAACATGAATAGTCTCCAGAAATATAATACAATTATCTACATCATAGGAATTTATTTAGAATTTTTAGGGATTAAATAATTATCATTTATTATGACACAAAGATGATACAGTAATTGTCTTATTAATGAAATATTGACATAATTAATGTTATAAATACCCCAATAAATGTAATTTCAGACTTTTTATGAATTAAACTAATTTTATAGGTTAATATGACATGTTAGTATTGATTTAATTAACTTTTTTCTAACTAATAATTTAGTTATGAGTTTCACAAAAATCAATTACTAAATAGTGTCAAAATTGACATAAAATAGTTTTTAAAACAAATATTATATTATTAATTGTTATTTTATTCCTAAAAATCTAAGGATAGGACAAATGACTTAGATAAGATTATATATATTAATAATAAACAACTTGGGGTTTGTTTGGATTCTTATAGTATGTTTATTAACCTTATAGTATAAGAACACAAGAAGACACGGTAAAAGTAAAATTATTTAACTTAATGTTAAATCTAAATGATAAGGTTAAAATAGGAACCTAAACTTGTAAAAATTCTATTGGATAAGATTATTTCGACTCATCCCCATCTTAGCTTCGAAATAAATCAATTTGGAGCTATTTAAAACCGAATTTGACTTTATAATAAAATAATAGTTTTAGTTATTCCAAAGGTGCCCCTCTCCTCCCTTATAAAAAGGCACCTCCTCCCTCTCTTCCTCACACCACTTTGAGCCTTAAAGCTCGGCCAACCCCTGAAAATTTCTCCTCTACACTTCCCTAGAAACATCCTAGAGTTTCTGTTCTTCTTCAAAGACCTATTTTAGTGTCCTAAAATGAGGTCTCAAAGAAGCACTTCAAAGAAGAGGTAATGTCTGTTATCGATTCTTTCATCTTTATTTCTTCTTCCACTTCTTCTTATTTAGTTGTTTCATTATGAAGTAATAACATCAGTATCACTCACATACTGATGTGTTATTATAATTATGAAACAACCCTATTTCACCATCTATCCATCCTACGGAAAAAGAAATCACCGCACGTGTGTACGTACGGAATACCATCTCCACGCCGTGGTGTAATCTATTTTCCACCACCACCATACTTGGATGGGTATAATGGTGTAAATAATGACTATATATGACAATTATAAAGTGATATTGATTCTGAAATAGTATACATACACTCCAATACAATTCCACGATCATAGGAATGATATCATCACTCGTGCGTACGTACGGAATACCGTCTCCACGATGTGATGCGACTCGTTCTACATGATCTTCATTTCATAATGATTATATTAATGAATTGAATGAATTAATATGATATATATTACACTAATAGCATTCTGGAAATGAGTTATCTATAACCTAAAGAGAAGAATGAGAATTTATTCAACAAAACATGCATAAGAACAAAAAGTAATAAACACCCGAATAACAAGTAGTAATGAAATATTACAAATAAGAAGCTAAGAATATGACCATATATGATATCATAACAATAAGTATGATTCTAGAATAAGTCAATAACATTATTTAAATCATCATACAGGAGTTTTGGACACTTACGAAACAAATCGGACCTAAGGTAAGGGAAATGTCACAATCTCATTTTTATCCGAGATTGTTTATACTTTGGTATTTACTAGGGTGTATTTTATCATCCACATCCATGTTTCTTCAATATGTAATATTTATATCCTTATACAATAGTTTATATCCAATTTTACCCTTCGTTTAGTTTTTATTAAAAGATATGAAAGGAATATTTTTGTCGTTTCTCATACGAGGTACTTTTTGACTTTTCCGACAAAAGTACGAAGAATGTTTTCTTTTAACTTATACGGCATGAATGGATTTTTAAAACATTATTTCCAAGAAGCTTCCTTCACAAGTTTTCAAGTTTATTTTTAATCAACTTCTATTATTTTAGAATTTTATGACATGTTAAGAAAGGAAAGGTTTTTTTGAAGTAGAAAGGATATTTTCCTCAAGAATGGAGTTCAAGTGTTTTATCAAAATTATTTTCCATCTAAGATAATAAAGGGTTCTGTTTCTATCCCTATTATTACATTGATTTGATTATGTTGTGATGGAATTATTTCTATGAATTCCTTTATCTTATATGAATTGTTTTATGATGTCCTGATGTTTAAGATTCCCATTTTTATTACATGGGTTATGTTATGATGTATGGTTTATGATTTTGTGGAACACATAAGAATGGTATCATTATGAGATGGGTGGGACCTATATCTCCCTCCAATGTATTGGGTAAAGATTTTATATCTCATGAGATAGACATGTCTGGAATGGTAGATTATACTGGTTCAGTGAAACAGGACTGAAACGAGGAGTGAACTCGGTTCAGAAAGTGACTTTGTCCACTAAGATAGTATTGGCAATGAGTCTTGACTAATAAGAAATGATTCTCTATGATTATGTGTGTATGACACAAATTTTCATGTTTTAATTTATGATTATTGGGATTAAATTTCACTACTATGATTTATCCCATGTTATGATATTATGATCTGTTTTGCAGGTTAAGATTTCCAAAATGTTATGTTCTTATGAATATAATGTGATTGATATTTCTTTTGTTTACCCTTACTGAGCATTTGAGCTCACCCTTTTATGTTTTCTTTTCCCTAGGATATAAATAAAGGTTTTAGGTAAGAAAAAAAAGGTAAGATATTTATGGGAGATGTTGAAGATCTTTCACCACGATTAGAAGGTTATATTCCAAGTTTCCAAAGACACTAAACTATTACGGTCCTTGTGTTTGTGTTTTTGTTATGTACTAAGTATTCCGAAAAAGTAATGTAATTTCTATGTACTTCAAGCTTAGGGTCTCTACAATGATATATAAATAGTGAAATATATATAGTATATATCCTTGAAATTAAATAATATGGTCATAAAGGAGAAAATAATGTCAATAGAGAGAGAAAACCCTTATAGAAAGGTGAGGTATGAACAATAAATTCATAAGATAATTTTGAGGGTAATAATTGAAATATAACTCTATAAGACATTTATCTTTTATATCTTGACAATAAAATGGAAGAAAATTTATAAAATGATTTTAAAGAATATTTTTGTATTATAGTTATTAAAAAACCATAAAACTCACTTTAAAATGTCCATTTCAATGGGAGAAAAGAAGACATTGAAAACATTGATTTTAAAATAATTTAAAATATTTAAACCTTTCAATAAATGAAGTTAAAAATAAGAGAATAATTTTGGAAGATAAAAATATACCTAATTGGAATGAAATATATTTATTTATTAATATTTATTATTAAAATGAAAAATTCATTTAAATTTGTAAAAGGATCTCATTTAAAACCCATGGAAAATTTTAAAATAAGCTTGATAATCAAAATAGTTATAAAATTTGGAAAATTAGTTCATGTATAAAATTTTAAAAAGGAAGATTCTTTTTACACAAATGTAATTAAAATAAAAATATAACCATGATGAAATTACCAAAAATGTTATTTTTAAAATTTGGTAAACAAGGTTAAACGAAATATAAAATGTTCTTAAGAAGTAATTTAAATATAGATAAAATAATTATTGTAAAAATAAAAATTATATATACATGGAATAAAAATATTCTCTACCATAAAAAATAGATAATGTCAATTAAATGTACAAAAAACTATTTCATTGTATTATGAACCAAATAGTGGTGAAATTTCAAAAATAATTATTACCCTTAAGAAAGAAAGTGGAATAAAATATAATAAAATAATAATGTGTAAGAAACTAAACTTATACGGATAAAGTTCAAGAATTTAGTTAATAACTAAATTAAAGTAAATTATGTTAACAACAACCCTTACGTCTTAAGTTATGTATGAATATAAGGAAAGGGAATATATAGAGATTAAATGAAAGAAAAAAATCCCAAGATAAACACATTATTTACGATATAAAATGTTAATAAAGTAATATTTACACTATGTTAAAGTAAATTATTTCATAATAAGAAACTTTCCTCATGGAATTAAAAAAAAGACAAATAACCCTTACCTAAAGTCTTGAATAGCTTGGTTTGTGTGTCTAACCTCTTTAATAGAAAATTTAATATTATTAAATACTTTATTCATAACATTTTTCCTGTATATTTTTTTAATGTCCATTTATTATCATATTTCATTCATTTACTATAAAACTTTCCCTCTCATCGACCACTTGGGGTTGTTTGGTCAATTCCTCCAAAACTACGTCAATACATTATCCGTGATCAAAGGATTTATAAAATAGTTTCATAATTTATATAATTGTATATATATATATTATATATCATTCTAAGGACACAAAATTTTCATAGTTTAGTAGGTTTTCAAAAATAGATTCCAATTAAGAAAATCGTCTCGGTATTCCGGTTTTAGGTGGTTAAATTTACACTAAACATTTAATACAAATATTAATAATAGATTGAATAATTTAACTTTCCATAATATTAATAATTTCATAAATATAATATTTATTTAATAACTCAACTTTTATGACCATACATGCAAGGTGGTAATAAAAAATGAAAATTTTCTTTTAGGAGGTAATTTGACTATAACACGGGTGGTGCTTTCATTTCTAATGGACGGAAAGGAGGAAGATAATGTTTATCCCTTCCACATAATAACATTTACTTATAATAATGATACTTATGTAATTATATTATCATGGTAATAGTATATTTGGAGGAGGTTTAATAATAAATAACTTTTAAGGACTCAGTTAAGACAATTACCTCTTCCTTTTATATCCTATTTTGGACTACTCCTTAACCCTTCTTTTATTGGTATTTTACTGAGATAAGAACCTTTAGGATGTGGGAAAGAGGGTTAGGTAGGTATTTTGGAATATTTTGGTAGATCTAGGAATATTTATTAATGAGGATATGTAACACCTTTATATTCTATTATATATATATATTAAATAAATTTAATTTATTTGATAGATTGATATACACGCAACCACAAGTATAAATGAACTGTGATATAGTATAAAAAATAACCTATCCATTAAATTGTAGCTATGAATATAAATAATTAAATTTTTAAAAATATGTATAAAGGTTTTATATAAATCAAATATATTGATAAATAAGTACTTAATTTTTAGTAAAATCTTTTTAGTCTTCAACAAAAAAAATTTACCTCAAAAATGGGTTTTTGTTGATTTTTATGAGAAAATAATATAAATAATTCTTCCCGATTTTAAAAAATTTATTTTAAAAAATAAATATCCTTTTTGAAATCATTATTTCAAAATTATCTTAGTTTTAATATTTAATAATTTATAGAAAATATCAGTTTTCAATGAATAGTGAAAAATATCAATTTTTATTGAAAACTGCCTTTTCTATTAAAAAATTTAAAAAGTTACATTTTAAAAAAAGTAAAATTATTTAATTTATATTATCAATAATTTAATTCTTTTCCTTTGAATTAATTTTATGTATATTTTTCTATAAAGCCTTTGTTTGCTGAAGGGAAAAGTTTTTTCTTAAAAATTGTCTTTCATCGCATTTTTTGAGTTATTTTACGAGTAATTTCAGACAATTTTAGAATTTTAATTTGAGAAAATGGATTTTATATTTTCATAATTTATATATTAGGATAATTTCATTTTTTCATAATTAATATTACAAATAGTAAATAAAATCACAACGGTTGAGGTTAAAATGGGTTTACCAGGAGGGTTAAACCAAGAGATAAGGATAAATATGCCAATTAAAATTCTATAAATCCTTTTTTATAGAAATATTTCAACCTAATACTATCCCAAATTTAAAAAAAATCCCTTTGGTATCAATTTTATTGATAATTTCTTTATTATATTTTAATCTTTTAATAAATTCCTAGTGTGTTCTCTACCCCACTTATAAAATGACACTCCACCGTTCTCTTATTTACAACAATTTTATCCTTCTATATTGACAAAAACCTAAAAAAAATATCCTCTAAACTTATATATCCATTAATTAAATGTCATTTTGTTCTTTAAATACAATTCCAAGGGTCCTTAAGAAATGAACTAATGGAGGCTAACCGAAAGAGATGTAATAGTCTTACCCGACCTCTATTAATTTATTACATCATCTAACTTCTATAAATATTTGTTATTAATAATTAAATAATATCTTAAGTGTATTAAATATAATTAAATTTTATTATTATTATGTAACCACCAATATCCACTCTGTGTTCCATCAAATGGGAAGTGAAAGTATCGCTCATGCATATGTGTGGGCTATCGCCTCCACATAATGACACAATTCAATTTCCATCCCCATAATTCATGGATGGTTATTATAATGGGTTTAATGTTTATATATTATATTTATGAAATAACTATTCATATATAATTATAATATCATATCTACCTTATTACCATCCAATCCTTTGGAAATCAATAATGTCACTTGTGTGTACGTTTGGACAACCGCCTCAAAGAAGCGATGTGATTCGTTTTCATTTCTAATTTAAATGGATTGTAATAAGGATAGATATAATTAATATATATGATATATGTACATATAATATAATAATTATACTTTAAATTTGATTTAATAATTACCTTTCTTTCCTTCCATCCAATGAAAATTGAAAACAATGTTCATACGTACATACGGCTTACCATCTCCATGAGCAGTTTAAGTCATTTTTCTATCTTTATCCTTTAAGGATTACTATAAATATATATAATGACTATATATTATATTTATATAATGATTAATATTATGGATATGATGGAACCATGACTAATGTATATGTATCAGAACAAACAAACTGAAACTCACATGAAAAATGAAACACCTAATCCCAGAAATGATAAATTTATTAATAAATTGTTAATAAATTGGTATTAAAATTCAATAAGTGAATCATAAATTATATTATAATTATATAAATTACTCTATTATATAATTATAATAAATTAAAATTTATTATACATGAGGTTAAAGTTCTTTTGAAACAATTTTAACTCGAGGTAATATATTTATGTTAGAATCATAATGTTTATCCAGATTGTTAATGATTAAGGTTATAATGATGGAATTTTATGAATTATATCTAAACAATTATATAAAATATCTTATATTATGGTTATTTATAGATATTAAATTATTCCATTTCATTTTATCCTCTTTAATTACTCAATAGATAGAAAGAACATTTTTAATAAAAAGTGACTTTATTTTTCCCTTCGGTCGAAAATACTTTTTCCTCCATGTTCATTTTTTCTACAAAAATAAATAATTTTTTACTATTCTCCTATTATTTTTTATAGTCATTTTTACCCATATTTTACATTTTACTAAATGGTTTCAAAGTAATCTTCTTTTCATTTTCGAAATGAGGTACTTTCAACTTTTTACTAAAAATGTAAAAGGAATGTTTGTTTTATTATACTCGCATGAACAAAATTTCCTACCCTCATAAACACAAAATGATTTAAAAATTAGATTAAAAAAATATATGTTTATTTTAAAATAAATTTTTTTACTTAATATGTTTGAAATTTTATATTTTAATAAGTGATTTAAAAATGAAAAGGGTGTTTTCCTTAAGAAATATTCTAATGGTCTTTCTAAGGAATTATTTATATAACATGCCATGTTTTGATGATACTTAATATTTACTGGGATATGATACAATTATACCATCCTTATTATTTATCTTAATTTTTTATTGTTATTATGAAAACATGTTGATGAAACCTGATTATGTTTCATGGGTTATTTTATGATGAAATGATTGAAATGTTTATAAAACTCGTTTCTTTTCCATGGGTTATGGTATGATGAAGATTTTATGATCTTATGTAATACATATATATTATTTTAATTATGTTATGGTTTGGAAAATAATTATATATTCCTGTAATTCATTTCGTAAATATGTATATCGCATGTGATAATAAGGACTATAATGGGGAGTGAACCCAGTTCAATAAGTGAATATGTCCACTGTGATAATATTGGGAGTGAACCGCGTCTAAGGGTATGATGGAATGGTGATTGAACCCAATCTACTATGATAGTATTGGTAGTGATCCTTGACTAAGTAAATGATTTTTCATGCTTATATTTATGCCAAAATCGTGTATTATGACACTTTTATGCATTCATGGATCATGTTCTTTTATTCCTTTATGATTGATGTCTTATGAACTACCAAGATTTATCCCATGACTAAAGATTATAATATATTATATATATGTTATGGTTATAAAATGTTATTCTCATGTTCTTATACTCTTATTCACGTGTAATATTTAAATGATCATGATATCTCCCTTTTCTACCCTAAATGAGCATCTAAGATCACCTTTTCTTATGTTTAATTTACCAAGGTTATAAAGAAATATTTTATATATGATATGTATAAGATGGGATAAATTGATAAATAACTTATTGAGAGATGATTCAGTTCTCTTATGAAGAAATTTTTTATGTATCCAATTTTCAAAAGACACAAGACTTATATGATTTTGGTGTGGATCATAATGTTATTTATTGAATATTCATAAAATAAGAAGTAATATTTGTGTATGAAAAGTAATAATTGTTATATTTGGTATAAGAGAAAGTTTTAGTTACCTTTGGAAGTTGGGATGATTACAATTTAGTGAAAATCCATAAGATAATCCTATATATAAGAGAAATTCCTAAGTTATCATAAATAAAAGTGAGGTTTTCTTATAAAAAATCCATGTATGGATACTAAAATTGTATTAAGTTTTGGAATATATTCTTATAGAGGTAATAACCCCAAAAATAGTTGGTTGATTATATCCCACCCACTATTATGGTTCACAATGATTGTTCCCCTTACTACACACCTATTTTGACACTCCTAAGGGATATTCTTGGATAACTCACATTTTATATGAACCATTATAAAATATTTGAATATATTATAACCATAAATGACCAAGGTTAAACCTATGGTGTCATATATTGAAAATAAGGTGCCATGATTTATACATATTATAAATGATTTTTCATGATTATATGGTTTCCCTCTATGATTATTGTTTCTTGAACTATGATTTTTTGTTTTACTCAATAGTCGTAACCTAAAGTAATTCTGTTAATGTTTAATGTGAGAGAAAATGGAATTATTTTCCTCTTAAGTAACCAAATGTTTTGTGAGTTGGAATTAATAATCTTGTTTTAATTATTATTCATCCTTCTCACACTATGAATCATGATATGCTTCTGGATGAGAAAATAAGGGAAAAATTGTTGAGTCTTTCATGTGGAAACATCCACCTTCTTTTAGTCGGCCTATTGATCCACCGGTTTCTAAGAAAAGAATCAATACCATTGAAAATATATTTTTCATTCTAATGTTTTTGGAACATGAAAGTTATATTTTAGTTGTATGTCATTTACGAGGTGAAGCATATCAATGGTATACTCTTGTCAAGAATATAAGGAAATAGGAAGAAATTGACTCTATGGAGTGGGATGAGTTTAGGAAATTATTTTTTTCAATATTTAATTTCTTCTTATTCTTTAGAAAAAATGGTGAAATAATTATTTGAGCTAAAATAAAAGGATTATGAATCTATTAGTATATGTGAGGAAAATTTTACAAGACTTGTGAGGTATTCTTCTAGTATTATAATCCATCCAAAAAGTATGGTTGATCGATTCATTGGTGTCATAAAACTAATTCATAAAAAGGTTTTTTCCATAATTGACTTCATTATCTATGAAAAAATCATCTGATGTGATATCAATGTGGATATGGAGATTATATTTAACCATAAATCTTTTGGTTTTGATAATAAAAGAAAGATAAAATTCAAAGGAAATTATAAAAACCATGGAGAGAAGAGGATGAGTTTTCCTTCAAGCTTTAAGTGTGTAAGGATATATGGATGAAATTTTATTAAGGGGACTAGTAAAGTTTTTAAGTGTTGAAATTAATGTCATCGAGTAATCAAATATTGAAGTAATGGAACGTATAAGTTAAGTAATGATGGATAAAATTCTCTATAGAATACACCACCCACACTTCAGTGTTTCAATTTCAAGGAGTATGGGCATTATTCTAACTAATGATTAAATATTAAGTTTAATTAATATGATCGACATCTAAAAGGTAAATCTCATGTGATCACTATTATTGAAGAGGGGTGCAAAAAATTAGTGGTGAAGGGTACACTTATTATCCAATATATAACTGTTAATATTTTATTTGATTCTAGATCTACCCAATCTTTTATATCTAAATAATTTTCTAAGGGTATCACAATACCAACTCAATGGTTAGATATTGAATTAGCATTAAAAACCCTTAATTGTATGATGATTTCATCACAATTTTATGATTATTCTCTAATTGAAGTTTTAGGGAGTGTGCTTCCTAAAAATATTTTTATTATTCTATGGTTTATTTTAATGTTATAATATGAATGAATTCTATTTCTTTACATAAAGTTCACATTAATTATCTAGGAAGGGAAGTCACATTTTATATTCCAAACTATCATATGATTGTATATCAATGTGATGATAAATATGAACTTTCGATGGAAATCACATCCAAAATTATAGGTCTTGATTCTTTTTTAAATGTCTGTTTATCATAGATGGTTGGGGAGAAAATCAACATTGAAGATATGCCAATTTTGTGGGAGTTTTTTGTTGTATTTTCAAAAGAGATTCATAATCTTCCATCAAATTGTGAATTTCATTTTTTTAATATAACTTAGACTTGGTGCTACTCCAATTTCATAGAATCTATAATGAATCACCTTGATTGAGTTATATTAATTAAAGAAGAAAATCTAGGATAACATTGATTATAGATTCATTCAAAAAAGTGTGTCACCTTAGGGTGCACTTGTTCTTTTTTTGAAGAATAAAAATGGATCAATGAGAATTTTAATTGATTATCAGGAACTTAAAAACATCATTATCAATAAAAAGTTTCCTCTACCTCGTATTTATAACTTGTTTGATCAACTAAACGGATCCCAATACATTTCCAATATTGAAATTTGTTCTAGATATCATTAATTGAGGGTCAATAAGGAGGACATAACTAAGAAAACATTCCATAAAATTTATGGACACTATGAATATATAGTAATTCCCTTTGGTCTTATTAATTCCTATATTGTCTTCAAAGATTTAATAAGTATAGTCTTTAGATATTACATTGATTAGATTGTGGTAATATTTATATATTATATTCTTATATAATCAAAGAGAAAGTCATAGTATGAAGATCACTTGAGGATTGTACTAAAGATCCTAAGTAAGGGTAAGTTCTATGAACATTTTACCATGTTTGAATTTTGGGTATAAAAGGTTTAATTTTTTGGTTCATGTAACCTCAAGCAAGGGTATATCTATGGATATATAAAATATAGAATTTATTTAACATTTTATTAGACCAACCGTGGTGACTAAGATATATAATTTTCTTGGGTTGTCTATATATTATCAACGCTTTGTGATAAATTTATTATAACAACCTCCACCCCAGAAGCATAGATTCAGTAGTCATTTTATTAAAATGGAATAGATAAAAGATATCACATCACCAAGGATCAATCTGTTTAGTAGTATTAATGAAACTAGATACATACATCATTCCATTATTACATTTTTAATTAAACATAAAAAATAACAAAAGAAAATAAAATAATTCTTGTCACTTATTTAAATATTTCATCTTCACAATCTGGGGAAAGAAAAAAAATAAAAGGGTTAGATCAAATATTCAATAAAGGTTTCATGAATCGATAATAATTGAAGAAAAGTTAGTAAGGCATAAAAATTATGGAAAGTTAATTACTAAAAAAAATCCATCAATAACTGAGAATGAAAATACATCCATATATTTTTTCATAGTGAAAATCTCATGGAGAGTAATAACTGAATACTGAATGAAGAGAATGCTTAATCATTGAATGTCATGTTTTTTGAAAATAAACCATTATACCATTAATATAGTTAATTTATGTGGGTAAAAACCCATTATATTATTATTTGAAACAAACACAATGGGGTTGTCACCAACTTTTTTCACATGAGACATGTCGATGCATCTAAAAGATATCTATAACGGAGCCCCACACATCATTGCAAGTCCAAAACATTCTTCATATATATATTAAATTAAATAAAAACATTAAAATAAAACACCTTATATAAAAATGGTATATGTATAATAAAATAATAATATACATGATACAAGAAACGTGGATATTTAATGTAATATTCAATAAATGATGATCCTAAATAAAAGGGAAGTATATATACGCCACACACAAGGAATAATTGGTAAAAGGGAATATAAAAATCGTATCAATATAAGAATGGACTAAAATAATACTTAGAAATTCATAATAGAAATTTTTAATATATCTTGATAAATTATTTCCAACTGAAGTGAAATCATGTAAAAAGATTTTTTAAAAATCTTTAGAAAAGAGCCTCTTTAGTGCGATAAAAGGAAAAAAATAAGAGTCTTTAAAGTGGGAAAATGCATAATTATTTACATAAAACCAAAAATAAAAAAAAAGATATCTCTTCATGATAATAAGAGTGATTTTATAAAAATATTTTTGGTTTAAAATATATTACTTAGTTTATTTTAAAATGTGTAAGAAATTGGATGGTTCCCTTAAATCGAGCATTCTTATTAGAAGTAATTAAAAAAGAACCTTATAAAACAAGTATTTCCCATAAAAGAAAGATCAAATGATATGGATACATGAGTTTAGAACATCTAAATAGAATTTATAATAATTATATAAAAATAAATAAGAATTAAATTGGGGTAATGATAGATAAAGCATAACACGAATAAGAAATGGATGCTTGGGGATAATCCCTTACCACTTTACAAACAATCATACTGTATGCCCCATAAAATTAGTGATCATAAAATGAAACATTTAACACCATGAAGATAAATATATTAATGATATGATACATCAATGATAATTATACATACACCACAAACAATATATAGTGTTGAACAAGTCATATCTCAGAGAAATAAATGTGAGATGAGAAAACCCTTACCATATGTCTAAATGTGTTCATTACTTGTACTTAGTGTCATGGATAATGAAATTAGATTCATTAATAATATAATTAATAACCTATTAAAAATTTATTTTATTTATTATAATTTTATTAAGTTCATTTATGTTCTTTTTTAGGAGTTATAAGATTCAATTTGGTCATTTGAGAGTGTTCCTTTCCTTGGTTTTCATGATTGGTTCACTTGTATACATGTACGAAAGATCTTATAAAATGAAAAAAATTATCCAAAATTGAGATTATATGTTATTAATGAAATTATAGGATATTTAATGTTCTTATATATCATTTTTTTATATGATGATTATTCATTAGATGATGTGATAATGATAACCATTTAGATTATTTTGATGTTGTTTCGATCATGAAGAACTAGTTTTGTATTACTAATTGATATTATGTATATATACTGGGTCCAGAAAATTAAATAAGTTTTATTAGATATATTAATTTATATTTTTATCATAAAAATGGTTTTATGACCAACTTTCAAGAAGAAATCGAAAAACAAAAATTTGTTATCCATGAAGGTGGTAAATTAGCACATCACATACGGTGATTTCATTTTTTAGAATAAAAAGGAGAAGAGAAAAGAATTGAATATTTATATAACATTAACATAATAACATTATTGTATATAAAATTTACTATATTTATCATGTCACTTTGCATAGGGATTTGGAAATGGTCTTTTAGTGGTACCAAAAAGACCAAAAATTGGGGGAGAGGTTTTTTAGATATATTCTATATAAATTGGAAAACATTGAAGGTTTTTTTGGTGTGAGTAAAATAGGTGGTGAGGGTGGTGTTTATAGTGGAGGAGAGGGATATTTTTTATTATTATATGCATTAGTTTATTATTTTGGATCAATAATATGAATAGTTTGAACATTATCACTAAAAATATTAAAATAATGAAGGATATTTTGATATTATGGGCTTAAATCATCCATACATAATTTATTTCTCAATAATTCATGTATTTAGTTTATACTATAAATTACAGCATTTCACTATTCACCAAAAATTCAACTATTTTAGAAAACACCCAAAAATTCACCCAAACCATTTTTTTATGTGTAGAAACAAAAAATGAACTCAATTTTATGAAAATAATTTTAAAATTTTGAGAAATATAATTTTCAATTAAAATCATTATTTACTCAAACACACAAATTTTAAAATTATAACTGATTTTATAACAGTTTGAAATTTTAATTAAGGTGTCATAAAATTATCATATTATCATAAGATAACAAAATATTAATTTATGATTATATTTTATGAGAATAAATTTTCTTTTAAATCGTTTTATTAATTAAAAATTGTAAATAAGTAGTTACATTTTATAAAAATACCAACACTTAATATATAATTATCAAAATATTTATTTACTTATTATATGATTTAATTATATAATATTTTTATTTATAAGATGGCTAAAATTTATTTATACTTTCATAGGTGATGTTACTATTATATTGGATGAATTATTATTCATAAATGTCACATTAATATTCCAATGGTCAAGTTATTATTTCATTGGTATATCTTCCTTAATTTTTTGAAAAAGCCTATTATTTAATTAATTTTTATTTTAGAATGTTTTTTGGTTACCTCTTGGATATTATATGATTTATACAATCTGAAATATTTTTATGAGAAATGTATGCTATCAAATGAATTTAATTTTTCAAGAGGATACATACTATAAAATCTTGGGGTGTTACGTTCTCCTCTCCTTCAATAAATTGTTTCCTCATAATTTAAAATTTCACTTTAAAAAATAAAGGTTGAAATGTGAAAATTTATTAATGGAAATCCCACATTGTGAAAAGGGTTTTTAGAACATTCAATTAAAAATAAGTAAAGATAAATGTGAAGTTCACCACAAAAATAAGATTACAAAATAAGAGAACATTCATGAAAATATGGACATGAAAGATCAATCCTATTATCTTGTTCTGATGTATATTGATAGAAAACATGGTCATTAGAAAGTTAACTGTCATAAAAACAAAAATCAGTGATCAGTTAAATTACCATTGATAATTTTACTAGATTTTAGGTTTTATTTTACTATCTATAAAAGAAATAGGGAAAATAAACTTATTTGATTCCTTACCATGCCATAATATTATCCTTTGGTTGTGCTTTGATCTATCTCCACTTCATTTCTTAAACCTGGAGATTGATACTTAAGACAAATTTTTGTGCCTAAAGAACTTTTATGAATCATAAGATCCACAAGTCATTCCTTCAGCCTTCAAATGTTTACTGAAACTAAGATAGTTAGCATATGTTACCCAATATGATAAATTATATCTTAATCAATAATATACTTAATCCATTCAATAATTAGTTAAATTTAAGACTCATAAAAAATATGTCTTTCCAGATTCAAGGACCAAAACTTTATAAGGTCACTAAATTTACGAAATAAACATAACATAATATTCCACAAAAAATGTAGATCTTATTATCACATACCAAATATATGAATACCATAATCTCTTTTAAAAATTTATGAAACGTGCATGATTTCATGAGTATAATCTCATGTTGTTGAATAAAGTACTTAAATACAAACATCTAGTAATCTCAATACAAAATAAACAATCAGATCACTAACCACCTTCATGGTCACCAATACTATCCTATAAACGTTTATTTATTATTATCTCAACATCTAGCATGTATTTATTGTTATATTCCCCAATACATGTGTTTTCAAGAAGATTAACTTATAAAAGAATCACTCCTCTTGATTACTGGTGCAATCATCACATGCTTCCAATTATTTAAAGAAGAAGTATTGTACTACAATCCTTATATATATCACAATTCTTATAACCAAAATAGTATTGATAAAATACTCAAATAAAATAATTCTTGAATCCAAACATAGGAATAATAATAATTCATCTTCATTTTTGGTAGTAGAAAAAGCTTTGCCATTATCCATTATCCTATTTTTGGGTATATTCTTTTGATGCGCGATATATTGATTTGAATAGTGCCCAAAATCCTTACAAATGAAGCATTAGACGGATTCTTTCATTTCATTATAATCATGATCCTGGTTTCCCATCTCTCTACACTTGTATTTGACTCTAATTCCCTTCAAGTAAGTACTAGGGTGTTTCCTTCTATAATTATCACATGTGGAAAAATCATTCTTTACCTTATTCCCTTTATCCATAATTTTCTTTGTCATCCTATTCTCATCCTGCTTCCATTCAAAGTCATAAAACATAGATAATTATTTCTTAGTCTTGATATGACATGATACTATATAATCATATGGTGTGAATGTTTGGGTGACTAGTTCCCTTAAAAATATTTCAAAAAGTCCATAAAAGATTTGATCATTCTTATACTTTAGATCATGTGCATGGGTGAGGTTATAATTCCTTATATGAGGTGTCATTTCTAAAAAAAATTCATACACTAAATTAGTTTATGAATCATATTTCTTAATCTTGAACTAGAAAAACACTTAACATAAATTTAAAATTTATGAATAAATAATATCATTCTCTTAAACATGGTTTCTTTGAGGAAATATTTAATATTAAATCCTTCATAATAGTTTATAAATAAAATGTGAATTATTCTAAGAATATCCCATCAGAGTGTCAAACCAGGTGTGCAGTAAGGGTTATAGTCATATACCAGGTTAGGTTGAGTCAAGCCCGACGAACGTTATTAGAGTTGTTACCCCTAGGTACATTTGTTTGAGAACCATGTCAACTTGTATAATTGCTAGGAAGACCCACATAATCTTCACCTTACCAAAATTATTGGATGTTCTTATATGATTATCCTCAAAGTCCATCTTATGGTTATTTTCCCTAATCTATGTTTTCTAAATCTTGATTCTAATGTTTCTACTAAACATTCTTTGATACCAACAGTAACAACCACAACCCCAGTAGCCCAGAGTCGTTGGACGTTTTATTACAATAGCTTAGATACATGATATTAGATCACCAAGGATTGATCAGTTTCATAGTCTTTATAAAACTAGATACATGCATGGTTCTCTTATTAAATTGTTAATTAAACATATAACATTAAAAATAAAATAAACTACTTCTTCTCACATATTCAAAGATTTTATCTTCACACCCTAGTGAAAAAATAAAATAAAAGAGTGTGCTCAAATGCTCAGTAAGGTTTGCATGAATCAATAATAATTGATCTAAATTCAATAATTAATAATCATTATGGCAAGGTAAATAATTGAAAAACACTTACCATTAATAAATAAGAATTAAAATGCATCCATATATATTTTTATAGTGAAAATATCAAATAAAGTAAAAACTGAATATTAAATGAAGAGAATGTTTAATCGTTAGATGTCATGTATATGGAACATGAACCATTATACCTTCAAGTAGGTTTATGTATGTGGTTAAAAACTCATCTTATTATTCTTGGAAATAAACATGGAGGGTTTTTCACTAACTATTTTGGCTCATGATATAAGTTGATGCATCAAGGGAATATCTATAACTAGGCCTCACCCGTCACTACAAGTCCAAATAATTATTCATACATAGATTCAATTCAATAACAACATTCAAGTAAAACATCATATGTAAAAATGGTATATATCTAAGACAATAATCATATCCATGACACAATAAATACATATATTTAATGAAATCGTCAAAAAATTATGATCATAAATAAAAGGGAAGTACATATACACCACACACAAGGAATAAGTGGTAAAAGGCTATATCAAAATGATTTCCATGGAAGAGTGGATTCAAATCATACTTATACATTAATAATTGAAATTAGTCATAGATCATGATAAATTAAATCCAGATGAATTGAAAACATGTAAAAAAATTTAAGAAACTTTAGAAAAGAGCCTCTTTAGTGTGATAAAATGGAAAATATTAAAGACCCTTTAAAGTAGGAAAAGAAATAATTGTTTGCATAAAATCAGAAATGAATAAATATAGAATTTTATAATAAGAAGAGTTATTTTAGAAAAATACTTTTTTTCATAAAATAGATTATGGAGTGTATTTGAAAATGGGTATGAAATTGAATGTTCCCTTAAATCGAGCTTACTTATCAAGAGAAATTGAAAACTAAACATTATAAAACATGTATTTCTCATAAAATAAAGATGAAATGATATAGATACATGAGTTTAAAATATATAATAAAATGTATAATAAGTACATAAAAATAATGAAGAATTATATTGGGGTAATGATATAGAAAGCTTGACCGAATGAAAAATAGATGTTCGGGGATAATCCCATACCAAATTGCAAATAGTCGCACTATATGCCCCATAAACATAATGATCATAAAATGAAAAATTGAATATCATGAAGTTAAATATAATAAATAAATTATATATCAATAGTTAGTATAAATACACCACACACAAGATATAGTGTTGAATAAGGAATATCTCATAGAAATGAATGTAAGATGAGAAAACCCTTACTTTGTGTCTAAAAGTATTAGGCACTTGTACTTAGTCTCATGAATAATGAAATTAAATTAATTAATAATTTATTTCAGAACCTATTCAAAATTTATTTTATTTATTATAATTTTATTAAGTTCATTTATGGATTTTTTGATGAGGTATAAGATTCAATGTTTTCATTTGGGAGTGTTTGTTTCCTTGGTTTTCATGATTGGTTCACTTGTATACATGTATGAAAGATCATGTAAAATGTAAATAGTTATACATAATTTGAATTATATGTTATTAATTAAATTAATACATAGTTAATGTTATTATATGTCATTTATTTTAGATGTTTGGATGATTCATTAGATAAATCATTAATGATAACCATTTAGATTATTTTGGCATTTTTTTTATCATGAAGAACAAGTTTTGTCTGATAAATTGATATTAAATATATATATTAGTTATAGAACATTAATTAATTTTTATTAAATATATTAATGTCTATTTTAACCATAAAAATGTTTTTATAATCATACTTGAAGGTGTAATTGAAAAATAAAAACTCATCATCCATGATGGCGGTAAATCAGCACCTCGCAGACGATGTTTTCATTTTTGGAATAAAAGGTGGAAGAGAACAGAATTTATAGTTTATATACCATTAACATAATAAAATTATAGTATGTAAAATTAAATAGAGTTATAATTTCACTTTTTATAGGGGAGGTTATGGAAGGATATTAAAAGAAAAGAAATTGAATGAGAGAGAGAGAGAAGGTTTTACCTCTTCAGTGTCGCCTCCTTGATAACCCCCTTAAGGGACTTGGAAATGGTCTTTTGGTGAGACCAAAAAGACCAGAACATAGGAAAGAGGTTTTGGATATGGATTGGGTATAAATTAAAAAAAATTCAAGGCATTTGTTTTGTGAGGAGAAGAGGTGGTGATGGGTGGTATTTATAGAAGAGGAGATATGGGTACTTTTTGATTATTTTATTCATTTGTTTATTATTCTGGATCAAGGCTATGAATAGTATAAACCTTATAAAACAAAATATATTAAAATAATTATGTGTAGTTCAATATTATGGGATTATATAATCACTAAATTATCTATGTCTTAATAATTCATGTATATAGCTTATATCGTCAATTACTGTATTTCACTATTCACCAAAAAATCAACTATTTTAGAAGAATTCAAAAAATTAACCCTAACCATTTATCGATGTTTATAGTTAAAAAATGAACACAATTTTATGAAAATAATTTTTTAAATAAAATAAATTTAATTTTTAATTAAAAAAATCATTTACTTGAAAAATGCCAATTTTAAATTTATAACTAATTTGATAACACTTTGAAAATTTAATTAAGGTTTCATAAAACTATGTTATAATCACAAGAAAGAAAATATTCGTTTATGATTCTATATTATGAAAATAAATTTTCTATTAAATCAATATGTTAATAATACAATTGTAAATAAATATTTATGTTTTATAAAAATACCAACACTTAATTTATCATTTTCAAAATATTTTTTTACTTATACTATGATTTAATTATATCATATTTTCATTTATAAGAAGAAAAAATTTCATTTATACTTTCATAGGTGAGGTCACTATTCTATTGGTTGAATTACTATTTCGAATGGTCATACTACTATTCTAAAGGTCAAGTAACCATTTCATTGGTATGTCCTAATTTCTAGAAAAATCCTCTTTTTTCGTTCGTTCTTCATTTATAAAGGTTATATTGTGTTCTCTATGTGATTTTATATGATTTATACAATATGAAATAATTTTATATGAAATGTAATCTATCGAAGGAATTTAATTTATTTAAGATGATACATATCATAAAATCTTGGGGTGTAACATTTCTCATGCGTGTCCAATCCACTCACTAAGTTAACATGAAATGTAGAAGATTTAATTTGGACCAAAGAATCTGAGAAAAATTATTGGGAATAGAGTAGAAGATTAGTTATAACACTTATACTTACACTACCCTATAGTGTAGAACAAGTTTTGATCTATAGTGATGAATTGAAGAAGGGATTGGGATGCATCCTCGTGAAGAATGATATGGAGATATATTATGCCTTAAGAAAATTGATAGTTCATTATAAAAATTACCCGACTCAGGATTTGGAGTTAGATATGGTCATTTTTTCATTAAAGATATAGATAAATTATCTTTATGGAGAAAGTTTTTATATATACAATGATCTAAAGTATATATTCACTTGAAAATAGTGGACTATGTTCCACATAAGATGGTTATAGTTGATTAAACATTACGACTGTTCAATTCATTAATACCCTGGGAAACCGAATAAGGTGGTTCATTAATTTAGACAAAAGGATCCTTATATCTTATCTATGATGCGGATAAAAAGGATCCAATGTCTTCATATTTTTAAAGTATGGATCTTGAAATGTTGATGAAATGGGGAAATATTATCTTTCTCAAATGAGTGTTGAACTATCTATCCATTTAAATATTAAAGAGGTGCAAAAGGAAGATGAGTAATTAAAAAAGAAGGTGATAAATAATCCGGAGTTTGACCTTAACTATAATGAAATAATAATGTTCAAGAACTGTGTTTGTGTCCCATAAAAACCATAGTTAAGGGAGATATTGTATGATTCACATATTTTATAATTATTTATTCATCATGGAGGTATGAAGAAGTATAGATATCTCGAATTTTATTATTGGTGTGACAACATGAAGAGAGATATTGTAGAGTATGTATCTTGATTCTTAGTGTGTAAGAAAATTAAGGCTAAGAGAAAAACATTATAAGGTGATGTTGCAACTGTTACCCATACTAGAATGGAAATGGGAAAACATTACCATGGATATTTATGTTAGACTCCCCAAAATATCTAAGGATCGTAATGTTGTTTGGATTTTAGTACATATCATTATGAAGTTATCCCCCTCCATTGCTAATAGATGACATTTCCCTCCTGGTTATCTTTCAAAAATAAACATTAAAGATGTGGTATGGTTTCATGGAGTACCATAGTCTATTATATTTGATCGGGATCTATGTTTTACTTCAAAGATCTGGTAATGTATTCAGTAAGATCATGATTCGGAGTTGTGTTTTAGTATTTCTTATCATCCTTAAATGTATGGATAGACTAATGGAAACATTAAAACCCTAGAGGATATGTTTTGATCTTATTCTATGGATTTAAAAAGTTTTTTATGATCAACACCTTCCTCTGGTTGTGTTTTCTTACAACAATAGCCTTCACTCGAGCATTCATATAGATTTTTATAAATCCCATTGTGGAAATAATTATAGAACTCCAATGTACTAGGATAAATTTGGGGAAATAAATATATTTGGACCTGACCTATATGAGGAAATGGAAGAGAAATAAAGAGTCCTTTGACATCACATCAAGGCATCTCATATTCGATAGAAAATATATACTGACAATCATCGGTGAAATATATAATTTGTTGTAGGTGAGAAGTTATTCCTTTAAAAAAATTTATGGAATAAGGTTATAATATTTTGAAAAATGTAAAAGATGATCCCTAATTATATTGGACTCCTTTGATATTCTTAATCGATTTGGGATGGATTCTTATCACTTAGTGTTTCCACCGAACCTCTCTCAAGTTCATGATGCATTCCATTTATCTCTCCTAAGGAATTGCATACCTCATTCTTCACATATATTGAACTCAGATATCATATATATAAATCATGATATTTCCTATGAATAACAACCAGTAGAAATCTTGGATCATATAGATAAAGTGGTATGAGACAAGACTAATCAACTGGAAAAAGTTCTTTAAAGGAATAAAAAATTTCAAGTAGCTACATGGGAACTCAAGGATGTGAATAAATATATATATCCTCATTTTTTATATCATAGTGGCATAATTTCAATGAAAAAAATCATTTTAAGGGGATTATAATGTAACACCATGATATTTTTTTATATATTTTTTAAAATAAATTTAATTTCTTAGGTAGCTTGTTATACTAGCAACCCTGGGTACAAATGAATTTTAATATTGTACATTGTTATAAACAAGCCGTTAAATTGGTATAATTAATATGAATAACCGCATTTTAAAAAAATATCTATAATTTTTGAAAATAAATAAAATATATTAGTAAATTAGTACACAATTTTTTGTAATGTCATTATATTCTTAAAAATCGTTTTCCTTGATAATGGTTTTTATTTATTTTTTTTGAGAAAACAATATAATTACTTTTTCAAAATTTTATAAAATTTAATTGACAAAAAAATAATTTTTTAAATAAATATGTCCAAATTAGATATAAGTTAATTTTTTATAATTTTATGAAATTATTAATTTTTTGATTAATAATGAAAAATTCTGATTTTTATTGAAAATTGTTTTAAATTTAAGGAATTTATAAAAAAAATTATTTCAAAATAGTTTTAAAATTAACACCAGTTCATTTATATTATGAATAATCTAATTATAGTTATTGAAATTATTTTTTTATTGATTTTTCTATAAAAACTTTTCCTACTGAAGAAAACATTTTTTCTTGGAAACCATTTTTTATAATTATATATGAGTTTATTTTCAAAGTAATTTCTTCCACTATTAGAGATAGAATTTGATAAAGTGGATTAAATATTTAGAATCATAATTTTTAAATTTCTTAACAATTCCACTTTCATTTTTTGTTCATAATGAATAGCAAAAAATCCTAAAAATGTATCACCGCAGTTAAGGTTAAAATAGGTTTAATGGGGGTTAAACCAAGAGATAAGGGTAAATAGACCAATGAAACTTTTTTAAATCTTATTATATGTACATATACAGACCTCATCATATTCTAACTTCTAATATCTATACATTTGGAATCATTTTTCTAGAGAATAAATTTTTTATATTTTAATCTTTTAAAAAAATCCAAGTGTGCCCTCTTAGTGGAAACATTCACATTTAACTGATGGCTCCTCATTCTTTAGGTGTAGCAATTACCTCCTCTAGGGTTATCTGATCCCCTAATGGTTTCTTTCTCCACTACTTAGCTATATTGTAGGAGGTTGGCTGGGGCTTCATTTCTCCAGATCATCATTGATTAATCAGCTGGTGGTGGCTTCCAGGAATCTCCACTTAAGATTTATCCAGCTATCATTCCTGATTTTTCAACTCATCATCATCATTGGTGGCTTCCCACTATTATTTTTCTTCCTTCTCGAACACCCCCATTTCTAGATCTAGTTTCGGATCTGTGCACCCCAAGTGTAAGTAGGTGTTCCTGTGACATTATATGGATCTTTCACGTGGCTACGGTTCGGTGTATAGGTGGTGGATTTTCGACGGTCGGTGGCTACCTATCATATTTTCTTAGAAATAATAGGTGGTTTGTTTTGATGGGAAATATCTCTTAAACATCTATTTTGGGCATCATGTGGGGTCAAGGTTCTTCAAGAGTCAGTGTGAGGTGTTTTGGTGGCGACATTTGGATTTTGAATAATGGTCAGTGTTGGTTGTTGTGACGAACTCGATGGCAATGGTAGAAGGTTTGAGTGGATTAATGAGTGTGGGATAATGATGGTATTTGAGATTTAACGCATGATTCAATTATAACTATTCTTATTTTAGGACTATCTATTTGTGTGGGATGTAGTTGTCTTTGTGGGATTTGGATTTGATTTCATTGCATTTGGTTGGAAGTGCAGCTTCTTTTAGGCATCACTAGGTGGGAGACCTAGAAAAAGGTATGTGTGTGATAACACTCATCATTCATCTACTTTCTAACATTCTTTTCTGGTTGGATGGGAACACGAATTTAATTTTTCATAGTGATTTTGGTCCTGTTTTTCATTTCATCAGTTTGGCAGTGTAGTGAGTTCCTTGTAATAATTGTTGGGTGGGTGGCTCGAAAGAGAAATAGGTATGTTGGAACCTATTATCTGGTAGTACCTTCATATATTAGTGTGAGTGGGTGAGGGTAATATTCCATGTTTTGTTGGATCAGGATGATGAAACTTCTTGTTAGGGAGAGATGCATCATTTACTAATTTCACTACTACATTGTCTGTCATGAGGGGAGATGAAACTTTTTCTATTGGTTTTCTTAATGTATATTTTATATTGGACACTCAAAACCATCTTGAATCCATCATTTTAGGTTTATTAAAGAAATTTTTTCCTTAGTAATTATAATGGGTTTCTTATTTTCCTTTTTTTTAGATTATTGTCTTCAATTTTTTTTTCAATAAAGGGGGTTTGATCCTCAAACTGTTCAAAAAAACTATGTCCTCATCGTTACTTATAAAATTAATCCCTTCCTTTCTATTATTTAAAAAACATTGATCCTTTACCTCAAAAAAATCCCCTACCCAAATTTCTTTTCAACATCCCAATCCATGAATTAGATGTGTTGGTATTCTTAAAATACTATTCCAATGGTCCTTAAGAAAGGATATAAAGGAGGCCAACCGAAAGAGAGGTAATTGTATTAACCAGCCTCTTTCAATTTATTTCTTCTTTTACCTCCTCTAAATTTGTGGTATTCTTCATAACATAATAAATTAATAATATAAGGCCCCGGCCTTAAACATCACTTAATATTGAATTAAATGAATAATTCCCATTGAGGATCTTTTTAGGTTTAGAGTTTTAGAGAATTAGATCATAACTATTACATCTCAAAAGATTACAAAGTAGACACTTATACTAAGTTTCCATAAAATGAAAACTCATAAAAATAAACATGTCTAGTTCCATGTTTTAGATAGCATGAATTTCCCTTGATCCCATCCTTGACCCTATTCCACATTATGTCCTATGAAAAACATTTCAAAAAAACTTGGGGTGAGCATAAAAAGCTCAGTAAGGGATATATAAATAATGAAAAATGATAGTTTTTAAAACAACAAGTAAACCATGTATACTTTATCAAAGTAATACGTTCACCTTTATGAAGTATTAAAAACTCTTTACTGAATAAAATATCATTACTTACACTTTTATAACCAAAAGATTACCATAAAACCCATACAAAGAACACATAACATATAAAGGAAACTTAGGACATAAACATACTTAAGTTGAATAACCATACGGTCAACTTCCACACATATCACTTAATGGAATAGTCATACGGTCGACTTCCATACCCAATGCATTGGAGGTTATAACGTAACCACACATCCTGGTATTCACGGCACCACTCTTCATATGGTTTATCACGTAACCACTCATCAAATGTCCAAGTACCATTATAAAATCATAAGACATAAAATAAACATAATGGAAAGAAAACATTTCCACATTCCAATCATAATATATCACATAAATATATTGATATAAAAAATCCATTATAAAAACCATTTTCAATACCAAAAATATATAAAAGAGTATATGGTATTTATTTCATTTTAAAAAAACATTACGGCTTGTTGAGGAAGCCAAAGACCAAATAATACTCGCGGCGGCGGAAAAGGACGTTGTCACCGCATACGTTAACAAAAACATTCGTTTTTATCGTTTAGTAAAACGATTCGTAGAAAAAGATTCCTTTTGTATAAAAGTAAAATTCATAGGGTTTTATACACCGTATAAAAGAAAGTTGTGTATAAAACGAAATATGCCGTAATGAAAGAAGATTAAGACAAAGTCCCTTACCTCGGGTCTAACTTGACTCGATCGTTCTTTAACGTCCTGAATAATAAACTTGAGTTAATTTCTAATTTCTTAAGAACCTTTTTAAAGTTCATTATTCCTTTTATATCACTTATTACAAGGTTATGAACACTATGTAATTATTTAACTTAATAATGGTCATTTTGTCGATCCTTGGTACTTGAGTCAAAAATAAACTCTTTATAATTACAAGTTGTTCATGTGGTAAAACATCCATTATATCAAGAAATATATTCATGATGTATATATCATATATATCATATATATCCATTATATATACATGCATTTATAATATTACATAATCATTTAGAGGTAAGAAATGAAATGCACCGTTCATGGAGACGGTAAGCCGTACGTACGCATGAACGCTACTTTCATTTCTATGTCATATTAACGGAATTAAAACTAAATGAGAGGTATGTATATTTTAATTCCAGAATTATATTAATCACTTATATGTAACATACATCATATATATCCATTATATATATGTATTTATAATAGTACATTACATTTGGGGATAAGAAATGAAATGCACGGTTTATGGAGACGGTAAGCCGTACGTACGCATGAACACTACTTTCATTCTTATCTCATACTTTAATGGAATGAAAATAATAATTATATAAAGGTATATTATAATTCCAGTATAACTTTAAATCCATCCTTTATATGTCCCACGTATGGCATTAAGGAATCAAATCACTTGGAGGGGGCGGTAGTCCGCACTTCCTAAAATGAAATTATCGTGTTTACCCACAATGGAAATCATAAGGTATGTCATAAATGAAAAATACAAAAAATTAAGTAAAAAATAAACATATTATATATCATATATAAATATAGTGACATCCTAATGGCCACCTTTGAAGGTGTTATATGAGTGTTGAACAATCATCGTTTCGTGAGGCAGAAATTCGCCATCCACATGAAACAGTAGGTTCTTTAACCATTAGATGTAGGTGTGTGTAAGTGTAGCTCGAATAATTCTTATAACAACATCCTAGTATATTTAAGATGCTGGATTTTTTACAAAATAAATGAATAAAAAGATTTTAGGGGGTTGGAGAAACAAAATAAAACAAAAGAACACAAGAGAACACACTACCTTTAAATTGGGTAACTCTTTTTTATTTGATCTCAAAGGCTTCCTTGGTAAGACTTCTGCCCAAAGTGAGGCTTCTAGGAGTAAGAGAGGTATGTGGACAGAAAAAATGGGTACGGTTTGGCCGAAACAAAGGCTTGATAGGTTTGGGTAAGCAGGTAGAGGTGGGGGCCTTTTATAAGAGGAGAGGAGGGGCACTCTTGGAAAGTAAAGAAATGTTACTTTATTTTAGAATGAGTTTCGGATTTTAATGGTCCCACATTGATGTGTTTCGAGGATAAGGTTGTAAAGGTTCGAAATACACCCATCCAATTGGTTTTGGACATGTTTAGGTCTTATATTTTATATTATCTTTCCATTTTATTTAAATCGTCAAATAATGAGGTAATCGCTACATAATCATGGTGTCATAAATAATTTAATTTATTTAATGTCTAAAAATTATGAAACAAGAACTATGATATAAAAAATCGTTTTATCTTTCCAATTAATATTTATAGTCAAAAATATGACTTGTATAACCCCATGTAAAAATTGTTTTAGTAAAACAACTCATGTTTGTGACATTTTTATTTTAACTTTAAATAAAAAGTTATTTATGTCATTTTCCTACCAAAGTGGTTCTATGGGGTACCCAAGTTGACCCATGGATTTTATTGGTCTGCCATGACACATTAAATAAGGGTAGGACATGTTTCAAGTTCATTTCATATTATTAAAACATTATTTTTATCTTAAATTACACTAATTACCTCTAATCGCAATTAAAAACTTAAAAGTTACTTTTCACCAAAAAATTATTTTAATCCCATTGAACCACATTTTACTTCTTAATTACAACCATGTATGTCGTATTTTTGAAATTCAAAACACAAAGGTGGTAAATTTTCATTCAAATGAAAAATCAGTTTTTTAAGTACCACTTCGTGGTTTCACTATTCATCAAAAATTGAAGTTTTTCAGAAAAATACCAAAAATTCACCCTAACCTATATTTGATATTTCGAATTAAAAAATGATGTCTATTTTAAAAAATTCAAAACATATAAGTTGAATTAATTAATTTAATAATTAATTCCCAGTGTCAGAGCATATAGCGTGTTTTTATGAAACAATAAGTATCAAAAGATTGACACTAGTTTAAGTCCAATTTCAAAGTGAAATTAATTCCAACGACCACTATTGGATTCAACGGTAAAAATATATTATAATTTAACTTTAAAACCACTTAAAAAGATAATCTAATCATATTAAAAAATTAGATTAAAAAGAGGTTTTGAATTAAAATACAACATTTTTCACTATTCATAAAAAATGATCTTTATCAGAAAAATACAGAAAATTTACACAAAGTAAATTTTGATATCTCGATTCTAAAGAAGAATTTTATTTGGTCCAATAGAATGTATAAGAGTGACCAAAACTATATTTAATGATGGTTCTCTATTAAAAGTTGATAAGTGGGACTTTAGTGAAAATTAGAGTATATATGCCTAAAATTGAATTCTTTTCGTATTTTAAGCCTTTATACTTTATTGGATAAGTATAAAAACATTTAACAAACATATATAATAATATTTTAGTTATTTCTATTCATTCCCGCCAATACAACGGCTACGTGTTAACTCACATTTAAAATAATATTATTTTATTACTAATGTGCAACGTAAGATTTCAAAGAAACTCTTTGTTGCGTATCGGGTACGCTATTGAACATAGAAACCCCTTTAAAGTAAAATTAATATTTAATTGAAAAATATTAATAAATATGAAAATTTATTATTCTTCGGTCAATAATCTAGACTGGTTGTTCTTCATAAGATATATTCTCTTCCAATTGAACTACCTCTGGGCTCAAAACTTGAGATGGATCTGGAATATACTTTCTCAACATCGAAACATGAAAAACATTGTGTACCTGAGATAAACTCGGAGGTAAAGCCACTTGGTAAACAACTGATCCAACTTTCTCCAGAATTTCATATGGTCCAATGAACCTTGGACTCAGCTTTCCTTTCTTACCAAATCATATCACAGTTTTCCATGGTGAGACTTTGAGAAAAACATGATCACCTACCTCAAAAGATAGATCCTTCCTCCGGTTATCCGCATAACTCTTCTGTCTGCTCTGAGCTTTTTTCATGTGTTTCTAAATCAACTGAACTTTTTCTGTCATCTCTTCTACCAATTCTGGTCCCATCATCTTCCTTTCTCCCACTTCATCCCAAAAAGATGGAGTTCGACACCGTTTACCATATAACACCTCAAATGGTGCCATATGTATACTGGAATGAAAACTGTTATTATATAAAAACTCAACCAAAGAAAGATGTTGGTCCCACCTTCCCTGATAATCCATAGAGTAGGAACGTAGCATATCCTCCAAGGTCTGAATTGTTTATTCTGACTGCCCATCTGACTGAGGATGAAAAGATGTACTAAAATTTAATTCAGTACCCAACGACTTCTGAAGGCCTTTCCAAAAGTTAGAAGTAAACCTGGGATCACGATCAGATACAATGGAGAGAGGAACTCCATGTAACCTGAATATCTCTTTAAGATACAAACGAAAAAGTTGATCTAGAGATAAAGTATCTCAAATAGGAAGGAAATGAGCAGATTTAGTCAAGCGATCAACAATAACCCAGATTGCATTATTACCTCGAGGTGTCTTCGGCAATCCCACAACAAAGTCCATGGATATATTTTCCCATTTCCACTCTGGAACTGGTAAAGGCTGAAGCATCCCTTTCGGTAACTGTCGCTCTGCTTTAACTTGCTGACAAGTCAAACACTTCACAGTAAAATCTGCAATATCCCTTTTCATTCCAGCCCACCAGTAATACTCCAGCAGATCTCTGTACATATTAGTACTACCAGGATGAACAAAAAATGGGGAACTATGAGCCTCACATAACAACTCATTCTTCAACTGTGAATCACAAGGCACACATAATCTTTTCCCAAACCTCAAAACACAATCATTATCAATGTTGAATTCAGGCAACTTACCCTTTTGAACCAGCTCTACCTTTTTCTGCAACTCACTGTCATGCTTCTGTTCTTTCTTAATTCTGTCTGATAGGGATGATCTCACTGATACCTGAAACAAAACAGAAGAACTTCCTGCACTAACCACCTCTATGCCAAAGTTCATCAAATCAAAAACCCAAGGATCTTGTTCCAAACGTAGCATGGTTAATGAAGCATTACTTTTTCGACTCAAAGCATCAGCAACTTTATTTTCTTTTCCCGGATGGTAGTGAATTGTACAATCATAATCCTTGATTAATTCTAGACATCTCCTCTGTCTCATGTTCAATTCTTTCTGAGTGAATATATACTTTAAACTTTTTTGATCAGTATATATTTCACACTTCACTCCATACAAATGATGCCTCCAAATTTTTTGAGCAAAAACAACAGCAGTTAATTCCAAATCATGTGTGGGGTAATTTACCTCATGAGTTTTCAACTGACGTGAAGCATATGCATTTACCTGATCATTCTGCATAACGAAAAATCCAAGTCCCTTCAACGAAGCATCACTATATATAACAAACTCACCATTCCTGGAAGGAAGTTCCAAAACTGGAGCATTCACCAATCTTCTTTTCAACTCCTGAAAACAATCATCACATTCTTTTTTCCAGATAAACTTAACACCCTTCCGAGTTAGCTTTGTCATCGGACTAGATAACCGTGAAAAATTTTCAACAAACCTTCAGTAGTAACCTACAAAACCAAGGAAACTATGGATCTCGGTTACATTTGTGGGTCTTGTACATTCTTCAACAACTTTTGTTTTAGCAGGATCAATAGTTATTCCATTTTTTGAAACAATGTGATCAAGGAAAGAAATTTTTTGTAACCAAAACTCACACTTGCTAAATTTTCCATATAGTTTCTTTTTTTAGGTTTGCAGGATAACCCTTAAAGTACTTTCATGCTCCTCTTTACTTTTACAAGACACCAAAATATCATCAATGAAAACAACCACAAACTTATCCAAGAACTCATGGAAAATTCTATTCATAAGGTCCACGAATATAGCAGGTGCATTGGTTAACCCAAAAGGCATAACTACAAATTAATAATGGCCATATCTAGTACGGAACACAGTCTTCATAACGTCTTCTTCTTTTACTTTCAACTGATGGTACCCCGACCTCAAGTCAATCTTCGAAAAATACTGAGCTCCCTAGAGCTAATCAAACAAATCATCGATATGAGGCAAAGGATACTTGTTCTTAATAGTGATATTATTCAAGGCTCTATAATCAATGAAAAGTCTCATTGAACTATCTTTCTTTTTAAAAAACGAGACAGGAGCACCCCATGGTGATGTGCTAGGTCGAATGAAACCTTTATCTAATAAATTCTTCAATTTCTTCTTTAGCTCTAAAAGTTCAACTTGAGCCACTCGATAAGGGGGTTTTGAAATTGTCTTAGAATCAGGAACTAAGTCAATAGTAAATTCAACTTCCCGATCATGAATAATACCAGGAAACTCATCAGGAAATACATCAAGATACTCATTTACCACAGGCACGTCATTAATCTGAGCAGTTCCCTTGTTTTCAACGATATGTGCAAGATAACATTTATTTCCATCTTTTACTAGTTTCTCAACTTCCTGATATGCTATCAAAATCAAGTGTTCATTCTTGTACACAAACTGAAAATCTTTCTGAAAAGAAACCATTTTAGCTCTACAGTCAATCTTAGCATGATAAATAGAAAGCCAATCCATGCCCAAAATAACATCAAACTCTACTAGAGGCAAAACTATAAGGTTTGTAGGTAGATTCTTTCCGCACACAAGGATAGGAAGGTTCTTATAATTTCTTTTTGTATCAACGTTTCCTCCGGGTGTTTTTACCATAAGTTCAGGATTCATATCTTGTGATAGAATTCACAATTTACTAGAAAACTTATCAGAAATGAAATAATGTGTAGACCCTGAATCAAACAACACATTGGAATAATCTGAACAAACAAACAGTGTACCTGATACTACTTCATTCGACGGCCCAACATCTGCTGAAGTAGTTGCAAAGGATTTCACCACCCCTTTCTTCTTATAGACTGGCTGATTTCCCCCAGTTGAATTCTTCATTAGACACTCATTTTCATAATGACCCATTTCATTACACTTAAAACATCTTACCGCTGGATTTTCATTTCCTTCCTGATCATCTTCCTTACATTTACGAGCAATATGACCATACATACCACACCGAAAGTACTTTCCAAACATGGATAAACATTCTCTAGGATATATTTTACCACACTTCTCACAGGAAGGATATTTGGTTTTCTTACCTCCTTGCTTCTTTGATGAATTCATCCCCTTTTCCGGCCAATTGGACCTCTTATTCTGTCGTTTGTCAAAGAACACCTGATCATCGGCAAACTCCATTCCACCTTTTCCGCACATCATACAAGTTTTTCATAACTTTTGAACTCACGAGAAGCTAAAGCCCTTCGATACTTTGACTTTAATCATGAGTAAAAACGGTTGACTTTACTATCAAGATCTCATATGATGTTTGGAGCATACCTTTCCAGTCGAGTGAACTTTGCTTCATAAATAGCCACTGATTCATCCTCCTACCTCAATTCTAGAAATTGTTTTTCCGTCCTAAGACGAACCACCTTAGGAAAATATTTCTCAAGAAACATACCTTTGAATTCGTCCCAGTGAAGATCATCAATCTCATCACTATCCCTGATATTTTTCACCATCGACCACCACTGATCAGCTTCTCCTTCAAAACGGTAAACAGCAAGACTAACCTTTTGATGTTATGAACACCCCATGACATCAAAAATATTCTCCAGTGCTTTAATCCACCCTTTAGCTAGCACAGTGTCAGATGATCCTATGAATTATGGGGGATGTTGCCTCATGAAATGTTCCACCACTGACATGTTCCTCTGCGGTTGATCTGGCTGATCTCGTGCATGGATACCACCACCATTTATAGCCTGATTCAACTGTGCCATCACTGCAACAAACTGTTCAGTTCTGATTCCGACCATCTCAGGTTGCTGATTTGGAAGGTTGTCTTCCTCATCATGTCGTCCCAACATAGCTGCCTTGTTTCCTCTACGGAAAACCATTCTGAACACAGAAATATATTAGGCGAAGAAACATGGTAATCTGTAAATTCTATATCATTTCAATCATACCATAAATTAATTTAACAATTTTTTAACTCCTAAAGTTGTCTAAACCGGCCTTTGATACCAACTATAAGGCCCCGGCCTTAAACATCACTTAATATTGAATTAAATGAATAATTCCCATTGAGTATCTTTTTAGGTTTAGAGTTTTAGAGAATTAGATCATAACTATTACATCTCAAAAGATTACAAAGTAGACACTTCTACTAAGTTTCCATAAAATAAAAACTCTTAAAAAGAAACATGTCTAGTTCCATGTTTTAGATAGCATGACTTTCCATTGATCCCATCATTGACCCTATTCCCCATTAAGTCCTATGAAAATCATTTCAAAAAAACGTGGGGTGAGCATAAAAAGCTCAGTAATGGATACACAAAGAATGAAAACTGTTAGTTTTTAAAACAACAAGTAAACCATGTATACTTTATCAAAGTAATATGTTCACCTTTATGAAGTAGTAAAAACTCTTAACTGGTTAAAATATCATTACATACCCTTTTCTAACCAAAATATTACCATAAAAACCATATAAAGAACACATAACATATAAAGGTAACTTGGGACATAAACAAACTTAAGTGGAATAACCATACTGTCAACTTCCACACATATCACTTAATGGAATAGCCATACGGCCGACTTCCATACCCAATGCATTGGAGGTTATAACATAACCACCCATCCTGGTATTCACGGCACCACCCGTCATATGGTTTATCACGTAACCACTCATCAAATGTACAAGTACCATTATAAAATCATAAGACATAAAATAAACATAATGGAAAGAAAACATTTCCACATTCCGATCACAATATATCACATTAATATTATGACATAACAAATCCATTATAAAAACCATTTTCAATACCAAAAATACATAAAAGAGTATATGGTATATATTTCATTTTAAAAAAACATTACGGCTTGTTGAGGAAGCCAAAGACCAAAAAATACTCGCGGCGGCGGAAAAGGTCGTTGTCACCATGTACGTTAAAAAAACATTCCTTTTTGTTGTTTAGTAAAACGCTTCATAGAAAAGGATTCCTTTTGTATAAAAGTAAAAGTCAAAGGGGTTTATACACCGTATAAAATAAAGTTTTGTATAAAACGAAATATGCCTCAATGAAAGGAGATTGAGACGAAGTCCCTTACCTCGGGTCCGACTTGACTTGATCGTTCTTTAATGTCCTGAATAATAAACTTGAGTTAATTTATACTTTCTTAAGAACCATTTTCAAGTTCATTATTCCTTTTATATCACTTATTACAAGGTTATGAACACTATGTAATTATTTATATTAATAATGGTCGTTTTTTCGATCCTTGGTACTTGAGTCAAAAATAAACTCTTTATAATTACAAGTTGTTCCTGTGGTAAAATATCCATTATATAAAGAATTATATTCATGATGTATATATCATATATGTCATATATATCCAGTATATATACATGAATTTATAATATTACATAATCATTTAGAGGTAAGAAATGAAATGCACCGTTCATGGAGACGGTAAGCCGTACGTACGCATGAATGCTACTTTCATTTCTATGTCATATTAATGGAATTAAAACTAAAAGAGAGGTATGTATATTTTAAGTACATAATTATATTCATCACTTATATGTAACATACATCATATATATCCATTATATATATGTACTTATAATAGTACATTACATTTGGGGAAAAGAAATGAAATGCACCGTTCATGGAGACGGTAAGTCGTACGTACGCATGAACGCTACTTTCATTACTATCTCATACTTTAATGGAAAGAAAATAATAATGATATAAAGGTATATTATAATTCTAGTATAACTTTAAATCCATCCTTTATACTTCCCACATATGGCATTAACAAATCAAATCACTTTGAGGGGGCGGTAGTCCGCACTTCCTAAAATGAAATTATCGTGTTTACCCACAATGGAAACCATAAGGTATGTCATAAATGAAAAATACAGAAACTTAAGTAAAACATAAACATATTATATATCATATATAAATATAGTGACATCCTAATGGACACCTTTGAAGGTGTTATATGAGTTTTGAACAATCATCGTTTCGTGAGGCAGAAATTCGCCATCCACAGAAACAATATGTTCTTTAACCATTAGATGTAGGTGTGTGTAAGTTTAGCTCGAATAATTCTTATAAAAACATCCTAGTATATTGAAGATACTGGATTTGTTACAAAAGAAATGAATAAAAAGATTTTAGGGGGTTGTAGAAACAAAATAAAACAAAAAAACACAAGAGAAGACACTACCTTTAAATCAGGTAACTCTTTTTTATTTGAGCTCAAAGGCGTCCTTGGGAAGACTTCTGCCCAAAGTGAGGCTTCTAGGAGTAATAGAGGGATTTGGAGAGACAAAATGGGCAGGGTTTGGCCGAGAAAAATGCTTGAGAGATGTGGGTAAGGAGGTAGAGGTGGGGGCCTTTTATAAGAGGAGAGGAGGGGCACTCTTGGAAAGTAAGGAAATGTTACTTTATTTTAGAATGAGTTTCGGATTTTAATGGTCCCACATTGATGTGCTTTTAGGATAATGTGATAAAGGTTTGAAATAAAACCATACAATAGTTTTTGGACATGTGTAGGTCTTATATTTTATATTATCTTTCCATTTTATTTAAATCGTTAAATAATTAGGTAATCGCTGCATCATCATGGTGACATAAATAATTTAATTTATTTAATGTCTAAAAATTATGAATAAAATACTATGATATATGAAATCGTTTTAGATTTACAATTAATATTTATAGTCAAAAATATGACTTGTATAACCCCGTGTAAAAATTGGTTTAGTAAAACAACTCATGTTTGTCACATTTTTATTTTAACTTTAAATAAAATGTTATTTATGTCATTTTCCTACCAAAGTGGCTCTATGGGGTCCCCAAGTTGACCCATGGATTTTCTTGGTCGTCCATGACACATACAATAAGGGTAGGACATGTGTCAAGTTCATTTCATATTATTAAAACATTATTTTTATCTTAAATTACACTAATTACCTCTAATCGCGATTAAAAACTTAAAAGTTACTATTCACCAAAAAATTATTTTAATCCCATTGAACAACATTTTACTTATTAATTACAACCATGTATGTCGGATTTTTTAATTTCAAAACACAAAGGTGGTAAAATTTCATTGAAATGAAAAATTAGTTTTTTAAGTACCACTTAGTGGTTTCACTATTCATCAAGAATTGATGTTTTTCAGAAAAAATACCAAAAATTTACCCTAAGATATATTTGATATTCTGAATTCAAAAATGATGTATATTTTACATTATTCAAAACATCTAAGTTGAATTAATTAATTTAATAATTAATTTTCGCTGTCAGAGCAAATAGCGTGTTTTTATGAAACAATAAGTATCAAAAGATTGACACTAGTTTAATTCCAATTTCAAAGTGAAATTAATTCCAACGACCATTATTGGATTCAATGGTAAAAATATATTCTAATTTCACTTTAAAACCACTTAAAAAGATAATCTAATCATATTAAAAAAATTAGATTAAAAAGAGGTTTTGAATTAAAATACAACATTTTTCACTATTCATAAAAAATGATCTTTATTGGAAAAATACAGAAAATTTACACAAAGTAAATTTTGATGTCCCGATTCTAAAGAAGAATTTTATTTGGTCGAATATAATGTATAAGAGTGACCAAAACTATATTTAATGACGGTTCGCCATTAAAAGTTGATAAGTGGACCTTTAGTGAAAATTAGAGTATATATGCCTAAAATTGAATTCTTTTCGTATTTTAAGCCTTTATCCTTTGTTGGATAAGTATAAAAACATTTAAAAAACATATATAATAATATTTTAGTTATTTCTATTCATTCCCACCAATACAACGGCTACGTGTTAACTAACATTTAAAATAATATTATTTTATTACTAGTGTGCAACGAAATATTTCAAAGAAACTATTTGTTGCGTATCGGGTACGCTATCGAACATAGCAACCCCTTTAAAGTAAAATTAATATTTAATTCAAAAAAATTTATAAATATTAAAAATGTATTATTCTTTATTTACCTGTGATGTTACAAATAATACTAAATATAATAAAATTTTATTAGGATTTTGGAACCACCAATATCAACTCTCTATTCCATAAAATTGAAAGTGAAAGTATTGCTCGTGCGTACGTGCGGACTATCGCTTCCATGTAGCAATAAAATTTAATTTCCATAATTATATTTTATGGATGGTTATTATAATGTATTAAAATTTTATATATGATATTTATGACATAATTATTATTTTGGATATATAGTATCATAAATACCTTCTTCACTTCCAATCCATTGGAAAATGATAACATCACTCATTCATACATGTGGACTACCGCCTCCACGAAGCAATGTGATTAGTTTTTCAGTTCCTCTTTATAAGGATGGTAATAAGGATATATTTAATGAATATATAAAATATATATGATATAATAATTATTCTATATAGTTTAATTAATATTTACCTTTTTCCATCCGTTGAAAATTGAAAAGAACCTTCATGTGTACGTACGACTAATTGTCTCCATGAATTGTGTCATTAATTTTTTCTCTCTCTATCTTATATTGATGAATATAAATATATATATGTAATATATAATATATTTATGTTATTATTAAAATTCTATCGATGATGGAACGGTGATCAAAGTATAAGGACCATGACTACCAAACCAAAATTCTCATGAAAAACAAAACAAACAACACCCATAAAATAGATTTAAATAAAAAATTGTTAATAAATGGGTGTTAAAATATTATAATTGGACCATATACAATATTATAATTAAGTTAATTACTCTGTTATAGAAGTATAATAAATTTAAATTTATTATACATGAGTTTAAAGTGCTTTCGAAGAATATCAAACTCAAGGTGAAGGATTTATGTTAAAATATCATTATTTATCAGGATTTTTTATGATTGGGTTGTTAATGATGGAATTTATTGAGTTATATTTCTATAATTTCTTTAATTGTATTATCTTATAGTTATTTAAATATATTAAATGTTTTATTTTCATTTTTTCTCTTTAATAACTAAATAGACCGAAAGAACATTTTTAAGGAAAATTGACATTGTTTTTCTCTTTGATTATAAATAATTTTTCTTCCATATCTATGTTTTCTAAAAAAAATTCGTGAATTTTTTTAACTATTATCCTCTTATTTTTTAAAATCATTTTTACATATTTATTTATTTTTTTACAAAATGGTTTTAAAGGAGTATTCTTTTCATTCTCTAAATGATATACTTTTGACTTTTATACCAAAAATGTGAAAGGAATATTTGTTTTAACATACTCAGCATGAATGGAATTTCACACCATCATGACTACTAAATGAGTTTAATATTAATTTAAAAGTTTAAAATTTTATTTTAAAATAAAATAGTTTCCTTAATATTTCATAATTTTTTTTATTTTAATATGTGATTTAAAAATGAAATGGGTATTTTCCTCAAGAAATATTCCATTGGTTTTTTAAGGAATTGTTTCATGACATTTTTCTTTTTTAATTAAGATTTACTAGGATTTTATCCAATTGTACCCTCCATAATCTTTATATATATGGTTTATGAAAATTATGATAATATTTTTATGAAACCTGATTATTTTTTATGGGTTGTTCTATGATGTATTGACTAAAATGTTTATGAAACCATCTTATTTTTCATGGTTTATGATATGTTGAATGTTTTATGAACTTATAGAACACATATATATGATTTTAATTATATTAATAGTGGGACTAGAATTATATATCCCTCTAATGGATTGGGTAAATATGGATACCTCATGAGATAATAAGTAATAGAATGGGGAGTGAACCTAGTTCAATAAGGGACTCTATCCACAATGATTGTCTTGGGATTAAATATTGACTAAGGATATGATTGAATGGTAAGTGAAACAAGTAAACTATTATAGTCTTGGTAGTGATTCTTGAATAAATAAATGATTTTAAATGATTATTTGTTTGTCATAAACTTATGTCTTATGCCAATGTTAAGCTTTCATGGCTCATGTTATTTGGATCCTTTATGATCAATGTATTACAAAATACAAATATTTATTTCATGACTCAATATAATGATCTATTTTATATAGGGTATTATTTTCTAATTTCATTTTCATGTTCATATACCCTTATTATCATGTTACGATTACGTGATCATTTATATCTCTCTTATTTACTATCACTAATAATCAGATCTCACCATTTATTATATTTTCATTCCATGGGTTGTGAAGAAAGGTTTTAAATATTATATGTCTAATAAGGTTGTTATATATGAATAACTTTGTGGTAGATGATGTAGATATCTAATGGATAAGTTTTCGATGTATCCAAGTTTCTAAATACACTAGACCTATAAAATTTTGGTGTAATTCATAATGTTTTGTATCCAATATTCACCTAATAAGATGTGCTATTTATGTATAAAAATTATGGATTGTTATAGGATATGTAGGTTGGTGAAGGGGTCTTTTTATAGGTGAGATAAGAGTAATTTTTGTGAATATTAATTTTATAATATAAAAAAAGATGAATTATTCAAGGAAAGTGAGACCAAAATTTATAATTAAAGAGGAAAAGATAATTTATGGTCTATATATATATATTAAACACTCATTTAGATATTATTTTTTGGGATATATTTAGGCTTTAACTTTTGATTTAATGTTTTTCCTCACTTTAACCTTTACTAAGTTGACTACTTTTTACATTGGTAAATTATTTCCATTCTCTAAAAATAAAATTATATTATTACCAAATATGTACATTCTTATTCCATATATAAAATCTATTTTTATTGATTTAATTTCAAAAATGGATAAAAATTAACTTCAACATAAGTTTATATAACACAATAAAAATAATTTAAAGAAAAATGTATTTAATTATTTTCGATAAATATTATGATTAACATTTATACCCATGATATTTATTGTTTTATGATTAAATAAAGGATGGTTATTTGTCTAGAAAACCAAGAAACAACCAAATGAAATCTGAATACTTAATTATGGAAAAATACCAAAATAGTTTTTTATTATAAAAAAATATAACATGGGTTATACAATGTCAATCATAGTTTTTTAAATTCAAAATATTATTTTGAAATGCATTATTTTATTCCCTAAATAAATTTTTTGTCGATAAATATGTTTCATAAATTTTTATGTCGTTCTTATATCATAATTATGATATAAAATTTTTGGTATTTATAAAACTATATTTTCACAATTCACACAAAAATTCTCCTTTTTAGAACAATCTCAAAAATTGACCCTAAGAAAATTTTTATGTGATGATTCTAAAAATTTCATTCTTTTTACCAAAACAATTTTCTATGATTTAATAATTTAACTTTGAAATGAAAACATAAAATATAATAAAAATTTTAAAGAAAACTTATTTTTAATCATAGAGTATTATTAATCTTATTCCATATCAATTACCAATTAAATGAGTGTTAATATATTTTTTGTTCATTGAAAGGATTTATTATAATAAAACTTTAAAATTTTTCATTTTAATTTATTATGATAAAAATAGAAAATTATAATTCTTTAAAAATAATATGAATTCTAACACTATATTATTTTAATCACATCCTATTAATTATTTATCTTATAAAAGTTTTTATTAATTCATTAATACTTTTTTACATCAAATTATTATTTAAATCAATAATAATAATATGTATGGAATTAAAATAAATCATTTAAATTTCCTTTTTATTTACTTTCGGTTATATTAATTTTACAATTTTTTTAAGGTTGTTTTAAATTTTTTATATGATGTTTTAATGTTTATCATAAATTGTAAAATATATTTTAGTTCCTTTTAGTTCATTTTTCCATTTGATAAAAGTTATTAAACATAATATTTATTTAGAGGAAAAGACTTACAAAAATCTCAAAGTATTGCAACGTCTTGAAGAATTTTGATTGAGGAGTTGCATTGTAGCCAGGTGTAAGAAATCAGAACTTCTTTTAAGGTATGTTTTTCCTTTTTCTGGAATTTTTTAGAAAAGAGGAGTTTCTTGAAATTTTTGAAGTACACTCCATGTACTTTATGAGTACATGTCGTGTACTTCCTTTCCACTGAAGGACGTGTGCTGGCCATGTAGGGGCCACACACACGGCCATGTAAGGGTGTTTAAAGGCCGATTAAAGTGGAATACGGAATAGGAAAGTACATGTCGTGTAATCCAAAAGTACACGCTGTGTACTTTTTTTCATTAAATGCACCGGGGTTATGTCTGACTAACAGAACCATCCTCTTCTAGGTGTTCTTCATCTGAGATCATCGAGTAGCCACAGATATTCGACAAGCCCCCAAACCTTCGTTCGTCCTCCGATTCGAACACCGGTGAGTGCGTTGGAATCACAGCTGTGAGTTCTTCCTTCTCCCAGAGCATCATTTTCCAATTTCCCCTCTTTTACAAGTTATCGTGAGGTGAACTTTTTTTGCGGTTTCGTAGATCTACATTGCTCAAAGGAGATTCAGGCCTTTTGGTTCAAGTATATTGATCTCCTAACATCAAGGTAGGTGTTTTGTGCTTTTCTATAGAAAGTCTTTGAGTATTTTGTGCAAATTCCACCAATACACTTGAATGGGGTATTGCGTGTTTTCTGTTTTTCCATTTTTGTTTGCATGCTTTTCTTATATTCTTGATTAGAGGATATTATTTATAAATAGGGTAATTTTACTATGCTTTGGATGTTTTTCCCATGCATGTTTTTCCTGTTTATGACTGTTTGGTCTAGTTTTTCCTGTTAGGATGTTGTCAGTTCCATGCTTAGTTGTAGGATGGTGTGACTGTTGTTCTTCCATTCTGAGATGATATAAAATGCTAGCCAGTAGTTCTATAGGTTACTTTGTCCATTATGAGATGCGATACTTGCTGAATTTACACAGGGCTGTGAGAAACTAGTGTAGTAGACCATAGGGATAATGGACGTAAGGGCTTCTCCAGAGTGTCTTTATAATATAATGTGAGCCCATAGGGGGAATTGACGTTGAGTGCTTCCTCAGAGTGTCTGTAGTTCCTCGATGTGGGCCACAGTGGTAATGAGATGTTGAGTGTTTCCCCAGAGAACCTTTAGTACGATACGAGACTATAGGGGGAATTGACGGTGAGTGATTCCCCAGAGAGTCTATTATTTAGCTGAACCAGAGCGGTGAGACTGTGTGTGCCTCCCAGAGGGTTGCTAGTACTTGTAGGTTGAACCATAGTGGTTAGGTTGTGAGAACTACCTAGAGGGTTACCTGTTTCTTCTACTTGCTTGAGTATCTGTTTTCTTTTTTGTCCATTATATGCTAGAAACTATGGATTGTTTGCTGCTGAGTACTTTCCTATTTACTTTTTTATGTACTTTTACCTTCCATATATTCACTGATTATTAGGCACAGATCTTTGGGTGTTTTCCTACTGGGATTTTTGTCTCACACCCTGTTTGGGTCATTCTTTTGGGCCCAAATATATTATATTGTTGCAGGTATAGATAATGGAAAGCGCCCTTCTACTTCAGGTACTTGATTGCACTGGAGCTAGAGAGCAAGGGACCAAGCTATGGCTTGCGATGGTGAGGAGTTTATATGCTTTCTTTTGTACATGGGTTTAGTAATATATTTCATCATTGTGACTTGTTTTACTGCTTTCCTATACGAATTTGTATCATGAATCATTTATATATTTTTCTCCAGTTGTTTATTTATCAGTCTTCTACTATTTACCATTGTTGGATATTTACTACTTCCGCTATTGTATGTATTTGTGTACTTCTATTGTGTACTCTGCCAATGAGGGAATAGTTTTCCCACTATCACACTCAAGGCTCTCACTGCTAGTCAGCAGCCTCTGGCATTCGGGGAAATGCACTTGAGGCCATGTGACCAACCGAGTATGGGGCGCCTCTGGGTGGCTTTTGGAACCGGGATGTTACAAATTGGTATCAAAGGGATTATTTTCTCTTGACTTACTTTTTGGATCCTTTAGCATGGGATAGGACAAAATAGGTACTTGGTTATGAGTTGTTCCCAAGAGTATCTAACTCTTGTACAAGGAAATCCAATCTACCTCGTTAATTGCAATCTTTCTAGTTTTGTGATTTCTACAGTTGATTGATTTTACCTCGAGTGTTTCAAATAATTTTTGTTGTTATTTTTGACGTTATTGCAGTTCTATTTCTATCGAAACCCGATCAGAAGAGGGTATTCCATCTCATGAATCATATAGAAACTTGCAAGAAATCACATGTCATGCATTCTTCCCATGCCATCTAGGATGAATTAGCAATTTCATATTGTTGTGATAGATGTCGTGATAGAATCTCTACTACAGTTAGAGCTTTGTTTATAAATTTTTGTGCGAATGAACGCCAAATTTTGGTTCCTAAGGTGTTATGGGCCCTCATAGACCAGAAATTGGTGGATCATTGCCTTGTCTGCTTCACTATGACATGTATAAGATGCCAAGATTTGAATCGTGGGGAGTATGGTCCCTCATGGGTCAAAATTTGGAACCTTAATGTTCATTTTCTATATTTTCTGGGCTCCGGTGTAGTTTCTGAGGCTACTGTCTGGAAAAACCTAGAATACATAGCATGTACTTTACGAATACACCCCGTGTAGTCCCTAACCATGTCACTGACTGTGGGGTGGGGACACGGGGTTTTGGAACTGTTGTGAAAACATGTCGTGTACAGTAGGTACATGCCATGTTGTTGTGACCGTGTGTCTGCCTGTGTGACTAACGACACTGATAGATGAAACTTGAGATATACACACCGTGTCCACCTGGAATACACCGTCTAGTCTGACCCGTGTACCCGGCCATGTCACTAACAACACGGGTAGGGTAAGCTCGTGTAGTACATGCTGTGTTTGGTACGAACACACCGTGTAGAATTGTTCTAGGTACCTGGTCGTGTCACGAACAACATGGGTCAGTGTTATCTTTTCTTTTACATGATATGTTTATTCATAACACACTGTGTGGTTTCATCCATGAAGTTGGTCGTGTAACTAACAACATGAATCAGGTGAGGCTTCTCTATCACACAACGTGTCTACCTTGGACACGCCGTGTTGTATTGCCTAAGGAGAGTCATGTGGCTTAACTGTGAAAAAGGACTCAAGAAGGGAAGAAAGTTCAAGTACACCTTGTGTGTTTGGATAACACGTTGTGTGTTTCAGATGTTACATGACCTGTTTAAGTAGAAGTACACACCCATGTAAATGACATAAGGTAACACGCTGTGTAGGAAAAGTTCACGATGTGTAGTCATGTTTTTCAAAACTTGAATGTTTTTTTCTTATTCTGTTCCTTTCTTGTCCTTACAGTTTTCAGTCTTTCATAATCTTGAATCTAAGGTGTGTGTTTGACCTTGTAGATTCATGACACAAAGACGTACTCTAGTTTCATTCCAGTTTCCAGGCGGCGATCAGACGCCAGATATGGATGATCAGGGACTTCCCGCATATCCTCCTATTGTGTCCGCCTTGTCACCAGCAGTGATACCGGTTACAGGCATCGATGCGCAGTTTAGGGAATTCTTTCTGAGGATTATTTAGACCTTCTAGGGAGCACCGCATCCTACCTCGACTATGGAAGACTTGATGTGGGTTTTTCAGCAGCAAAATCCTCCAACCTTCTCAGGGGAAGGAGGACCTCAGGCTGCAGAGTAATGACTAGAATCCATGATGATGATCATTGAGCATCTGAAGATACCTCCAGAGAGGCGGGTGAAGCTCACGACCTACATGCTATGAGACTCCTCCAAGAGGTGGTGGGACGTGATCTCACAGGCTGGTCATTAGTAGGTTATGGCGTGGGAGGAGTTTTAGCGCGTATTTTATGACTACTTCTATCCGGAGACCCCAAGGGATGATCGAGCCTGGGATTTCATGAGTCTGGAGTAGGGTACTCTTTCGGTCATGGAGTATTCTTCTCGTTTCACTGAGCTTCATCATTTCACACCCCTCCAGGGCGAAGATGGGTTGTTCTTGTTAACAAAGTTTTAGGATGGTCTCAGACAGGATATCCGCTTGCAGTTGAATATCTTCAGGTTGACTTCCATCACTTCCATCATCAACCAGGCACTTATTGCATAGCACAATCTAAGAGATTCTGGAGATGAGAGATAGGGCAGTTCTTCTTCCAGAGTTAGTGCTTCACCAGCTGACAGCAGGAAGTGTCGTATGAAGTCTACACATGGTGATCAGAGGCAGCGAGACACATCTTCAGGTATCCAGGTAGTATGCTACCAGTGTGGAAGGGCTAGGCATACGAGGTCGCAGTTCCAGAGAGACCCAGTGGAGTGAATATCTTGTGGAAAAATGGGTCACCTTCAGTGATTTGGTCAAGTTTTCTCACCAGCAGCTGGTGATAGGGGTTCATTCATGACTCCTCATATAGGATCAGTGCCACCAGTTTCTCACCAGTCTGGGAACTGTAGTTATTCCGGCCGTTTGGGCCAAGGTGGAGGTCGGGGTCGTGGTGGTCAATCACCGGTCATTCAATGACAGCAGGGTGGATCATCTCAGAGCGGTCTAGAAGGGTCACTGGGTTGTGGTACAGGTCCGTCTTTTGTAGTGGATCAGACCCAGCAGGAGCATGATCTCATACCCTCTACAGTTCGAGGTACGATCTTAGTATCCTTAGTTTTATCTTCTTCTCTTTTCGATATAGGGGCATCCCATAGCTTTATCTTTGTTATTATTGTTGAGATCCTTAGGCTTTGCATCTTTTCCTCTACCGATACTTTGACTCTAGACACACCGTTGGTGACTAGGACGGTTAGTGTATGTAAGTGCAAGGATTTCCCTCTAGAGGTGGCTGGGTATCACTTTCTATGGTATCTCTATGTACTAGAGATGACGAGATATGATGTCATTCTCGGAATGGACTGGCTCGTTCCCTTCCAGGAATTTGTCGACTGTTATAACCACAGGGTGAGTTTCATATCACCAGAGGGTGAGTCTTTTCTTCATCGAGGTGAGTGGGATGTCCAGGCGAGTAGAGCAGGACCCGAGCATCATGGGCTGGGTGGAGTTACAGCTCAGATTGCCAGTCTGTATCTAGATGAATAGGGGACTTCGTAGTTAGAATTTCCTCTAGTGGTGGATCATTTCAGAGATGTCTTTCCAAAGTACTTTTCAGGATTTCCTCTAGAGCGTGAGGTAGACTTCTCGATTGATTTCATGTCAGGAGCAGCACCGGTGTCCATTCCCCCTTATAGGATGGCTACACCTGAGTTGCAGGAGCTCAAGAATCAGTTGGAGAAGTTGCAGGCAAAGGGTTTCTTCTGACCAAGTACTTCTCCTTGGGGTTCTCCTATCCTATCTACGAAGAAGTCAGATGGTACCCTTAGTATTTGTGTGGATTATCAGAAGTTGAACCAGTTGACGGTCAAGAACTGATATCCCTTTCCTAGGATTGATGACCTCTTTGATCAGCTTCGAGGAGCCCGGGTGTTCTCGAAGATTGATTTGAGGTCTGGTTATCATCACTTTCACATTAAACCATCTGATATACCTCTCATAGCCTTCCAAATCAGGTATGGTCTATACGAGTATATGGTTATTCCGTTTGGCCTCGTGAACGTGCCGGCAGTTTTCATGGCACTGATGAATCGAGTGTTCCATCCATACATAGACTCTTTCGTCGTGGTCTTAGTGAACAAAATCTTGGTGTACTCTCACACTCGACACGACCATGATAACCATCTTGAGATCATTTTGATTACATTGAGATAGCCTCAGTTATATGCTAAGATCTCAAAATTGCACTTTTGGATGGATCAGATTCACTTCTTGGGTCATGTCATCTCAGAGGAAGGAGTGTCAGTAGAACCATAGAAAGTGAGAGTTGTAGTTTCCTAGGAGTAGATGAAGAATTTATTTTAGGTTCGGATTTTTCTAGGGATGGATGGATACTATAGTTGCTTCACATGGGAATTCTCACGTTTAGTAGCACCGCTGACGGGTCTAACCAAGAAGGGGGAAAAGTTCTTATGGTCATATTCTTATGAGTCAGCCTTTCAAGAGCTGAAGGGAAGGTTGAATCCAGCACTGATACTAGTCTTTCCAGATCCAGGAAAGAGATATATTGTCTATTGTGATGCATCAAGTATCGGTCTGGGAGTTTTTCTTTTGCAGGGAGATGGACTCATTGCATACGGGTCTCGGTAGTTGAGGCCACACGAGATAAATTACCCAACGCATGATCTGGAGTTGGAAACTATTATTCATTACTTACACTATTGGAGACATTATCTTATGGGAGAGCATTTTATGGTTTTCACTAACCACAAAAGTCTCAAGTACATCTTCACTCAATAGGATTTGAATATGAGACATCGTAGGTGGGTCGAGTATCTTTTGTCCACTGATATTGAGCTTGCCTATACGTCGGGAAAGGTAAATGCAGTGGTCAATGCGTTGAGAAGGAGGACTCAGATATAGGTAGTTCAGGAGGCTAACAGTGAGTGGAAGTTTATGGATCTTTTTTATAAGATGCATTTCGTTGTGCATAACAGATAGGGGAAGACTTTTCTATCTTCTGTTACTGTTACCTCTACATTTCTTGATCGGGTACGAATGAGGAAGCTATCTTATTCTTAAGTCCTAGTCCTACGGGAAAGCATGTCAGGAGAGGACCTTATTCCTGGATGGATAGAAGGTGAGGATGAGATCTTTCATTTCCAGGGACGTGTATGGGTGCCAGCAGACATTCGTGAGGAGCTAATGTGGGATTTTCATTCCTTGGATTGGTAAGTTCATCCTGGTGTCACCAAGATATATCATGATCTACACCGCCAGTATTGGTGGCCAGGTATGAAGAGGGATGTTGCTGGTTTCATCATGATATGTTCTATGTGTCAGCAAGTAAATGCGGAACACCAGTGACCAGTAGGTCTTTTAAATCAGTTACTCATTCCTCAAAGGAAGTGGAATAATGTCACGATGGACATCATGATAGGGTTGCTGAGATCACCTTGTGGGAATTATGTTGTTTGGGTTGTCATAGATAGGCTTACAAAGGTTTCTCACTTCTAGATGATCAAGGATACCTTCAGTGTTGATGAGCTGGGAAGGTTGTACATCTGAGAGATTGTACGTCTACATGGAGTTCCACACTCCATTGTTTCATACAGGGATGTGCGTTTTACTTCTCGGGTCTGGAAAGGACTACAGAAGGCTTTGGGTATACAGGTACTTTTGAGTACAACATACCATCCCCAAATAGATGGATTATCCGAGCATACAATTCAAGTGTTTGAGGATATACTCCGAGCATTCATTATGAACTTTGTAGGTTCTTGAAAGAAGCATATACCTCTTGTGGAGTTTGCGTACGACAATAGTTTTCAAGAAACTATTCAGATGGCACCTTATGAGGCTTTGTACAGTATGCCATTCCAATCACCCTTATGTTGGATGGAGGCAGGAGAGGCAGGATTTTTGGGACCTCATCTTGTCTAGGAGACCTCAGAGCAGATAGAGTTGGTTTGGAAGAGGATGGTTATGACACAGTCTCGACAGAAGTCTTATGATGATCAGCAGAGATGACCTCTAGAGTTTGAGTTTGGGGATCAGGTTTTCTTACATGTCACACCGAGGTTGGGGAATATGGGGATTCAGAGACAGTGTAATCATTCAATGAGGTACGTCCATCCATTTGAGTTTTTGGAGAGAGTTTGTCTGGTTTCCTATTGGTTGCAGTTACCTTATAAGTATCAGGCTATGCACGGCGTCTTCCTTGTTTCTCATCTCTGATGTTACTTTTCAGACCTGTATCATGTATTTCAACCTAAGGAGGTTGAGCTCAAAGTGGATGCATCATTTGAGGAGCATCCTATCTGGGTTGTCGATCACAGTATGAAGGTCCTCTGTGGCTAGTTTGTTCCTCTGGTATGGGTGCTATGACAGCATGGGTGAGTACAGGATGACACTTGGGAGAGGGAGGACGATGTACGGTCGTAGTGGCTGAAGCTGTTTGGGGTTTCTTCTTCTATGTCGCGCTAGGGAATTTTGGGGATGAATTTCTTTAAGGGGAATTTTGTAAGAACCCAAACCTTCTTATCAGGTATTTTTTCCTTTTTCTATAATTTTTTAGAAAAGATGAGTTTTTGAAAATTTTCGAAGTACACGTCGTGTACTTTATGAGTACATGTCAGGTACTTCCTTGCCACTAAAGGTCGTGTGCTAGCCATGTAGGGGCCACACGCACAGCCATGTAAGGGTATTTTTAGGCCACTTAAATCGGAGTACGAAAAAGAAAAGTTCACGTCGTGTACTCCAATAGTACATGCTGTGTACTTTGTTTTTTTTCATTAAATGCACTGGGGTCACATCTAATGGATAGAATCGTCTTCTTCTAGGTGTTATTAATCCGAGAGCATAGAGTAGCCGTGGATCTTCAATGATCCCCTGAACCTCCATCCTTCCTCCAATTCAAACACCATTGAGTGTGTTGGAATCGCAGCAGTGTATTCTTCCTTCTCCTAGAGAATCGTTTTCCCTTTTCCTATCTTTTCTATGTTATCGTGAGTTGAATGTTTTATACGTTTTCATAGATCTATGATGTTCAAAGGAGATTATGGCCTCATGGTTCAAGTATATTGATCTCCTAATATCAAGGTAGGTGTTTTGTGCCTTTCTGTAGAATGTCTTTGAGTATTTTGTGCAAATTCCACCAATACCCTTGAACGGGGTATTGTATGTTTCCTATTTTTCCCTTCTTGTTTTCCTGCTTTTCTTATACTCTTGAGTAGAGGATATTGTTTATGAATAGGGGTAATTTTACTATTCTTTGGATGTTTTTCCCAGGCATTTTTTTCCTTTTTATGACTTTTTGGTCTAGTTTTGCATGTTAGGATTTTCCCAGTTCCATACCTAGATGCAGGATGTTGTGACTATTGTTCTTCCATGCTAAGATGTTGTAGAATGCTATCCAAGTAGTTCTTTAGGTTAATTTGTCCGTTACGCGATGCGATACTTGCTGACTTTACACAAGACTGTGAGAACCAAGTGTAGTATACCATAGGGAGAATGGATGTAAGGGTTTCTCCAGAGTGTCTTTATAATACAATGCAATAACATATGGGGAATTGACGTTGAGTGCTTCCTCAGAGTGTCTGTAGTTCCTCAACGTGGGCAACAGGGGGAATGAGATGTTGAGTGCTTCCCCCGAGCAAATTTAGTATGATATAAGACTATAGGGGGGATTGATGGTGAGTGCTTCCCCAAGGAGTCTATTATTTAGTGAAACCAGAGGGGTGAGACTGTATGTGCCTCCTAGAGGGTTGCTAGTACTTGTTGGTTGAACTATAGGGGTTAGGCTGTGAGAACTACCCAGAGCGTTACCTATTTTTGCTACTTGATTGAGTGGATGCTTTTTTTTGTTTTTCCATTATATGCTAGAAACTTTGGATTGTTTTCTACTGAGTACTTTCATGTTTACTATTTTCTGTACTTTTGCCTTCCATATATTCACTGACTGTTAGGCACAGATCTTCGGGTGGTTTCCTACTAGGATTTTTGTCTCACACCAATTTTGGGTCATGCTTTTGGGAACAAACTAATTATATTGTTGTTGGTATAGATAAGGGAAAGTGCCCTTCTACTTTAGGTTCTTGATTTCACTAGAGATGGAGAGAAAGGGACCAAGCTATGGCTTGCGATGCTGAGGAGTTTATCTTCTTTCTTTTGTACTTGGGTTTAGTACTGTATTTCAGCATTGCGACTTTTTTGACTACTTTCATAGACACGTTTTTATCATGCATCATTTGTATATTTTTTCTCCAGTGGTTTATTTATCAGTCTTCCACTGTTTACTGTTATTGAATATTTACTTCTTCCACTATTTTATGTATTTGTTTACTTAGGCTGTGTACAATGCCAATGAGGGCATAGTTTCCCCACTATCACACCCAAGGCCCTCACTGCTAGTTGGCAGCCTCTGGTGTTCAGGGAAATGTGGTTGAGGCCATGTTACCAACCGGGTATGGGGCGCCTCTAGGTGGCTTCCGGAACCGAGAAGTTACACCAGGGGATGTTCCATGGAATTTTGGAAGTAGTTCATGTTGTGACCATTGGGTGTCATGACATGGTGGATTTTTCTGTTGATTTTTTCTAAATGAAAAATCTTATGTGTGGGGGTCACATCATGGTTGGGGGTGTCATGCTGTGATGACCCTTATGTGGTGGATATTTTGTAAAGGAAAATATATTATATATGGGAATCCCACTATAGATGAGGGTGATACACAATAAAAAGTTCCTTGTGTAATATATTAAAAAAATCTTATGTATTACCTTTAAAAAGTTCTACAAGAAGGGGTTGGTCATGCCTTAAACCTTTGGTCATGTTGTGGAAGCTTTATTTGTGTGGGGGCACAATGAAATGGAGATTAATGGTCACGGGGGTCACAAAGAGGTGTTGTGCTATGATGGAAAGTTCCACACCATAGAGGCAAAATTCCATACTATAAAAGGTAAGGCCATGATGTGATAGACCATCCATGAGGAATTGGGTTCAACCTTGGTGAATCATGTAACATCATGAACAAGGAGGTCACACCCTAAGGGGTTATAATATGAATTCTTGGATTGATTTTGAGGGTGATAAATAATAACATGAACCAAGTGTACACTCCCTAAAAAGTAACCTTAGGATGATGTTACACTATAGCCCATAAATGTCACATCCTGATGAGGCCCTTTTCCTATTTTTAAAGCAAGGGTAGATCCATCATTCTAAGGTTATCCCCCCTTCAATATTAAGGTAATGTAGTTATCAAAGAGATCAAGTTTTAGATAGATCCTCCCCTTGAATTTCCTCTTTAGACACCCTGGTTAGGGGTTGTTAATTTATGTCTTCTATAGTGATACAAGTTATGATTGTTCAATTTTCCCTACATTATTATTTACTTTCAATATATCTTGACTTTTATGTCTCCAATACAGGTTTTAATGTCTAATTCTTTGAAACTAGTCATAATAAAGTTCTGATGATGGGTATTTTTCATGTGGTGGATAGAGGATTTTCTAATAGGATGAACACATTCCAATTCTCATCATTTCTCTAGAGATACATAACCTGATTAATTATTTTAGGTTTTACACCACTTTATCATGAAATTGGTGTCTAAGTGGATGTCATGTTATGGTGATTTTGTTCATAGGAGTACCTTGATCATGACATGGGATGTTAGTATATCTTTTCTTGAGTTTTTTGTGAATGGAAGAAAATCAATGAGTTTTTTACCATTATTATTATTTGAATAAAAATAAATATTTAATTATAAATTAAGATAATTAATTGTTTTGGTGATATGGATTGAAATAGAGGCTGGGGAGTTGGTCAATCTTGGATGATACTTAAATTATCATAAGAAAGGGTGGTATATATTTGAAATATGAAATAACTATAATTGAGGTAGGTGGTCCATAAACATCTCCCGAATTTGTATGTTATATGTTATATAGGATGTGATATATGGTCTCGTTAATTATATTAGAACATCATTAAATTGAAAAATAAATTTTATATTCTAAATCCATATGACTTGAACTGATGTGTAAAGGGTCAGGATGGACCCTTGAATACTAGATCAATGTCACAATTTCTAATGGTTGTAGACATAATGGAAGATGTATGATGAGATATGTGTGTTCTAGAGGAATGTCAATGAAATAAATTGAATATATTATACCTTGAGGTAGGTCCCATTTTTTCTATAATCATAGAAGAAAGGGATGGATTAAAAATGATTGGTTTATGTCTAGGACATATGTAACCTTAGAGTGCCTTAGAGACTTATGGATTAACATTTGTGTGGAGTGATTGTTCCTCCTCTATTGGTATGAGTGGGTATCAAAGTGGGGATCCCAAAGAAAGGATGTATGTTTATTTTTGTTGAGAGGACTAGTCTATATTGTATCAAGTAGTGTGGTGCATGTCATGTCACACAGTTGTGTTTATTTACATTTTAACACCCCAAATCCAAAAAACCTAGAGTCAGTATTTACTTTATTACATTGGTACAATATAAAAGCAATCCCACCATGCAGGATCCATCAATTTATAATTCTAGGAAAACTAGATACATACATGATTCCAATATTACATTATAGAAACATATTATAAGAAATATTCTTTCATCCATTAAATCATTCATAACATCATTCTTCATATCTTGGGGAAAAGAAAACAAATAATATGTGTGCTCAAATGATTATTAAGGTTACAAACAATGGAATATATCCTGAGAAAATAAGTCATAATCAATAAGGAAGATTGGATAATCAAAACAAATGTAATTCAATCAACTAATTAATTTCAATGAATATCCATGGATAATATTAATATATCAATCACATGGATAATAGAAATTGAATCCTTAATAAAGGAAATGCATAAATTCGGACACTCGTGAACTTTCCAACAAGTCCTTGGAAAAGTTATCATGAATCCTACCATCAAGTATCTCAACAAATAAATCCTTATTAATAAATGGGTAGGTGTAAACCAAATACCTTTCTAAAAAGTATTTCCTACGGTTTTTTCTCATGAGACCCATCGATGAAATCATGGACTATATCTATAACTGAGCCCCACTTGTTACTTGTATGTTCAATTCATTCCTTATATTTTGAATAATTAATGCAATTAATTCTCAAAATACCTTATAAGTCAAAAATTATCTATATTGAATCAAGAATATGAAAGATCAATATTCCCCTAATAAGTGAAATAACTTACTTAATAAACATCATTTAATAAATACCATGTATAAAAATGGTATATGAGTGAAGAATCATAAAATTAATATAAATAATTTTTAATTAATCCATGATATTAAAAATATGGTCATGGAGGATAAAAATAATGTTCAATGAATAACTGAGAGTGATAAAAAAACATGATCACAAAAAAGTGAATGATCTAAAAATAAGGTAAAACCAATTTTCAGAAAAGGATGAAAAAGAAACATTAATTCATCAGAAATAAAGGTTTTTTAGTAAAATCATGTTATTTATAAAATAATATAGAATCAATATATTAAAAATAACCTCCTTGTAACTCTGTGTAATAATGGAGTTATAAATCACTTTGTAAAATTCTTTTCATTTATTTAAGAAAATAATACCCTATTCTTTTGATATAATTTTAAATAAAAATTCCAAAAATATTGACAAAAGTATTTTACTTAAAAATAAGTAAGTGAAATTGTAAATTAGTATTCAAATAAAAGAGTAGTCATGGTGAAGGAAAAATATTTTTGTGTGGTGTACGTTAAAATAAATATTTTGTTCACACCTTTGGTGAAAATTACATCATTCAGAAAATGACAAGAATATTCCTTTTACACATTTTGATATAAAGATTGATCTGGGTAAAATGGATTTAATAAATATTTTTAAAGTATTAAAAACATTGTTGAAATCATTTTAAATAAAATATGGGCATAAAACAAAGATATTTGTAAGGAATACTTCTCAAAAATTAATAAAAAATACATTACATGTATCATATTGTTTCATTATTGATCCAACATAGAATAATTGAAATGAATTATCTAAAACCCCATATAAAAAGGGTAGAAGAAAATACGTGTTGTTTAAAATATTAAGATTGAATAATTTTCTCAAAGTAAATGTGAATTTAAACAATCCCAAAATAAAAAAAGAGATAGTAAAATAATTCACTTACCTTATGTATATGCCTCTACATATATTTTTTATACTCTTGTGTAATAGATTTAAATTTATTAAATACTTACTTGAGAATATTTTTCATCTTTATTCTATTAGTTAAGTCCCATTTATAATAATTTTAAATCGATTAGTTGAATAGTTATTGCTTTCATTGACCACATTAAAGATGTTCGATCTATTTTCCCAAAAATAAATTCGATATATTTTCTCTGGTTAATGGTGTAATGAAATAGTTCCATCATATCTAGAATTTTAATAATTTAATGATTATAACTTTTATTCATTATATACAATTTTATAATCAATAATTCATTGTGGTAATAGAAGAATAAATCACATCGATTTATAGAGGTGGTAGTCCACATGTATGCATGAACGACATTATAATTTCCTAATGAATGGAATATAATAATGTATATGGTATAATAAATTTAATTAATTACTTATTAAAAACCTTCTAATTAAAATAGTGATAAAAAATGAATTACGCCATTATGTGGAGAAGGTAAGTCGTACTTACGCATGAGCAATGTATTCATTTTCCATGAGATGGAAAAGAGATATAAAATGGTTGTACCATAATCATAATAAAATCTAAATATTTTTTCGATACTATATTTGTTATGTTAATATAGGTTCAATGAATTTATATGATTAATAATAAGAAATAAACTTTGACTGATTAAGGTAATATGATTTATTCTTCTTTGAGATACCTTCTTTATTTTAAACTTATTCCTTTTTATAATGGGATTAGGGTAATACTAAGAGATCAAGAATAGACTGAGGGAATTTAGGAAGGTTTTTGGGTAGGTTTTTCTAATCTAGGGGGTCAAAATTTGTGTATAAGGGAGGATAATAGGTTACATTTTATAACTGAGGTCAGGGACATGTATGGAATTACTTAAAATATTTTCATAATATTAAGTAATTTTATTATGAAAGTCACTCCAAATTGTCATAGTTTTGAATATTATATGGGTAAGGTAAAAATAAAACAAACCAATTAGTTTTAATAAAGATTATTATGTTATATTTAAGCCTTATCCCTTTATTTTTTACCCTTTTATCTCATTTTACCCTTAATCGAGGTGATAAATATTTACCATGGTTATTATTCATTACGAACAAAAAATAATTTTACCATATTACCTAATATAAATTATGATGTTTCCAAATATGGAATTTATTTTACATGATTATCCACAAAAATTTTGTATAAATTACTATCAATATAAGTTCATAAAACACAATGAAAACTTCTTTTATAAAAATGTATGTTTTAAGCATAAAAATATTTTATATAAAAATTAAGTATGATGTTGATTATAATGGGATTAATTGGATTATTTAAAATTAAAGAAGATTTATTTTTCTTTAAAAACAAACTAAAACTGAAAGTAACCTTGTAAAAAAATTATTCAGATCAAAGAACTTAAAACGGTTTTTATTTGAACTAAAACAATACTTTGATTTCCAAAATGTTAAGCATATATTTCTATGTTCAATGTTATATTTTTATTTACAGTATATTAATTATTATATATATATATATACAGATATTATATAAACAAATTTTATAAACATTAAATTTATTATTTCATCATTATAATGTAATAAAAGTGAATGTTTTTTTGTAAAACCGGTATTTTTTACTATTCACCAAAAAATCAACTACTTCTGGAAAATCATAAAAAATAATCCTAAGTTAATTTTTTTATAGAAACCAAGGATTTTATACATAAATAAAACATATTTTTAGATGAATATTTAATATATTTCATAAACACATGCCTGAGGACTGTAATAGTTTAGTATGTTTGGAAACTAGAAACACAATATTATTATTTCATAAAAGATATTCAATATATCCCACAAAGGTATTCTCACATAGTACTCCCCTAGGTAATGATGTATATAGACCTTTATTCATAACTTGGGGAAGGAAACATAATAAAGGGTGAGCTCAGATTCTCAATAAGGGTAAAGATATGAGATATAAATCTATGATCATATAAAATCATAAGATAGGATTAAGGGAATTAGGTGATGGACATAACTTAGTAAATTCAAACCAGAACTATCATAGATCATAAACATGATTCATGGAATAAAACATTATCACTTTAAAAAACATGGCTTCTAAGAGTGATAAATCATCAAAAATCAATCATTACCCATTATCTCATTTCCTAAAAGTGTGGAACCATCATAAATATAGAAATGTATTTCATATGTCAAGGTTTACTACCAATAAAATCAACATATTGGATCATATATTATCACCCATTTCCCATTGGGGATCATGGGGAACCAATTTCTTATAGCGGATTAGGATGTACGCATTTCCTATAGTGGATCAAGCTCATCTACTTGTCTCCCATTATTATCTAATCAGATATAAAGCTTTACCTAATTCATTGGAGGGAGATATAGGTCTCACCCATATCACAATTAAAACCATACTTATGTGTGTGATAATATCATAAAACATTCATCGTATCATCACATAATAACTAGTGTAAAGAAAAAAGGTTTTATAAAATTTTTATCAATTCACTATATCATAATACATGAAAAATAAATGGGTTTCAAAAACATTTCCTCAGAATAAACATTAACCATCCATTGAAATAATAAGGATGGTGTCATTTAATATTATTCCTATTAAAGCATAAGTAACATCAAATAATGTCATCATAGATGGAAAATGTTTTTTAAAGATCAATTTAAACATTTATTTAGGAATATATCCTTTCCACTTTGAAAAAAAATTAAAACATAAAAAAAATTCAAAATAATTTCCATTAAAAATAAACTTGGAAACTTATAAAGGAATATTTAAAAATAAATTAAAACATTTCTTAACAAAAACATCCTTTACATTTTGAAAATCACTTTTTGAGAACTAAAAATTCATAAAACATTTTGGTAATCCTTTTCTTTGAAAATAAACTTTTAAAATTATAAAGGAATATTTAAAATAATGATTTAGTTATGATGAAGGAAAATATCATTCATGTTATACAGATTAAATCATATATTCCATTCATATTTTTTGTAAAAGAAAAATATTCATTTTTCAGAAAATGAAATGAATATTTCTTTCAAAAAAATTAAATTATTAAATAATGGGTAAAATTTATTTAATAAATAATTTGGAGGATTTAAAAATATTTTTAGAAAACATTATTTTTTAAGAAAATGGATTTTTGATGAAGAGATAAATAAATTTAGTCTTCTTTAAAAACATTATTTTTAACTCTTGATTACATAAAGTGAAGAAAATTATGGGAAACTGTGTATTCTCATGAAATAATTAGTGGAGAATAAATTTCATGAGTTTCTTGAGATATGGATCATAATATTTCATCATTCTATGAATAAATTTAAACCATCAAGATAAATGATGAGATTGAATCATAAAACCCTTACCACTTTACTAACTTTTTTTGTAAATACCATGAATTAGAGATCCTAAAATGGATATGTAAAAACCTATAATTTTCAGAATAGTCATCTTAAAATAAATTCATGTGCAGTATATACACTACAAAAAAGAAACATGTGGTGAATATGGCATGTGTCTCATAGAAAATAAAAGTGAGATGGAAATCCCTTACCATAAGTCTTGAATTTCATCATACACATTCAAAAATATTTTATAATAAATATATGTTTACTATAAATATATTAGATAACCATACATATATGTGTATATATATATATCATACCATATATGATTTATATATGATATTTCATTACCATTTTATTAACAATTCTATGTTAAAGTCGTGTTTCTGGAAATAACTGCTTTTTCTTATATGTTTTGATTTGTTATTTTTGGTACTATAAATTTGATCACAGTTACATAATATCCATAATTTTAACCATGATATAAATATCATATATATGTATTTATAGTATTCAATGAAATTTAGATATATAAAATGAAATACACCATTCGTGGAGATAGTAGGTCGTATATACGCATGAACATTGTTTCCATTTTCCCAATAGAAAGAAAGAAAGATAAGGTAATTAATATATTAAAATTAAAAAAAAATATTAAATATATATTACACATTTTTATTAAACCAATCCTTATTTCCTTTCATGAAAATCATTTACTAAACACATCGCTTCATGAGGCAGTAGTCTGTCACACACACGAATGTTGTTATTTTATTCCCATAGAATGGAAAGTAAGAAGTAACATGTGATATAATGATTATATAAGAATTTTAATATCATAAATATCATATATAAAAAATAAATACATTATTATATCCATCATTGAGATGTGGTTATATAAAATGAATAACATCAATTCACAAGGCGGTAGTCCGCCATACACATGAATGATGATTTCATAATCATTTTGATGAAAGAGGAGAATGATTTAGGTAATTACATTAACATAATAACATATAACTATATGGAATACCTTTGTCATTATATAATAATTTTTTAATAATAATTGAGTGTTATTTATGAAGAAATAAAGTAAAATGCTCGGTTAGGGACATTTCATCTTCTTTAGACAACTTCTTTTGGATTTCACCAAAAGAATTATTAGGTTGTATTTATGAAACAATTCAGGCTTCTTGGATGATAGAAAGGAATTAAAAAAGTTATTTTTTCATGTTTTTCCCAAAACAATGGGTTTTGGGAGTGTGAAGAGGAGATTAGAAGGGGTGACCTTTTACAAGTGTGGCAAGTGGCACACATGTAATTTTTGGAAAGAAAAGGGTGTGCCCACATTTTTTACATAAAACAAGGATCCAAAATGGGATATTCTAGAACCTAGAAGATTTTAGGTATAAAAATTTCCATTTAATGGGTGTTGGAAATGTTTTTGAGCCATTTTCTAAATCTTATCTTTTTAGTTTAACCCTAGGTAAACCAATTTTTACCTTATCTACGGTAGATAATTTTTACAATTTTTATTATTACTTATAGTAAAAAATTAATTTGAACTTATTAGAAAATATAATTATTATTATTCCAAATATTTAATTAATTTTACAAAATTCCATTCAAATAAGTGGAAAATTTAAATTTAAAATTAATCTTATAGATGTGATGAGAAAGTGGTTTTCTGAAGGGAAAATGTTCAAAAGTTTTAAAAAAGTTAAATCAAAATTTGATATGAAATTGTTTCCAATTTCATATACTTAGTGTTACATGTAATAAAAAATATCTAAAAGTTTAAATTTATTCAAAAATATATATATTTTAAAAAATATCAAGGTGTTACATTTTCATAATATGAATTAAAAAATTAAATTCAATTCTTAAAATTCAATTTTTAAAATTTTAGAATTTTGGTTTTAGTCACTTTCTTAAATAAAGTTATGTGCATTGTGTTATTATTTATTTTGAAATAAAATCATTATATAATTTAATCTTGGACAATAAATTATTCCCTCCTTTAAAATTTTTATCATAAAATTTTATATATTTTCACCTCCTGAATAGGAGTGGGTATTTATTCATTATAACTTCTTTATAATCCCAAGTTTCCTATTATATTTTATTATTTATCCAAAGTACCTTCACCAATCGAGTTTTCTGGTTCTAAAACACTTTTTCTCTAGTATTAGGAATCTAGATAAGATCTTTGCAGTAAGACAAATTACTAACTCTATTTTCTTATATGTGATAATAAGTATTGGGTATGGCATGTACTTCCTTAAAAAAATTGATACGGAACACATCATGAATGTTAAATAGGATATGTGTTATTTAAAAAAATTATGCCACAACTCTAATTATATACAACATTTCAAAAGGCCTGATGTACTTAGGACTTAATTTCCCTTTCTTTATAAACCTTATAACACCATTCCATGAATATAATTTCAAGAAAATATGACCCCTACTTAAAATTTCATATCCTTCCTTTGGTTTTCATCATAACACTTCTTCCTACTTTGGGTTGCCTTAATATGACTCAAAAACAGTTCTTACTTTCACCACTATGTCATAGATAATTTATAGGAATAATAGCTTCCTTTAACCAACTTAATCCTAATATGTTTTTGCAAAACATATTTTACCATAAAATTCTTCATATGGTGCCATTTGAATGATTGAATGGAAAATATTATTATATAAAAATTACAATAAAGGTAAATATCAATCCCATATATCTCTAAATTCAAGTGATCACAATATAAATATGTCTTATAATATTTGAACCATCCTTCAATAAAATACATCTATTTGAGGATGATAAGAAATTCTCAAATTTAACTCAATTTCAGGAGACTTCTGAAGACATTTAAATAATTCTTTGTAATCTACGGTTTATGATCAAATAAAATATAATGTAGTGCACTATTAAGTCTCATAACTTCATTAATATAGAGTCGTGTGACACACTAAATAATTAGATCATCCCATATATTAAGTAAGTGTGAAGACATGGAAAGCCGATCAATAATAACTCATATTCCATCATTCTTTCTTAGAGTCCTTTGAACATTTAGTGACAAAGTTCATAGTAATATCACCGAATTTTTATACTGGAATAGGTAGAGGTTTCATGATTCCCATAAGATGTTACCACTTATAATTTATTGATTTCAACACTAAGCATCCTGATACATAGTATAAAATTTCCTATTTCATATTATCCCACAAAAAATGTTCCTTTAAATCCCAATAAATTTTGGTCCTTTCAGACTGTATAGAGAAATTTGAGTTATTACCTTTATCTAGTAATTCTATTTTTAGCTCAAGAATAGATGTTACACATAGCCTTTTTAAAATTTTCAAAATATCATCATTATAAATAAATTATACCAGTTCCCCATTATTCATGGATTTTTATTTTATTTTTAATATTCTCATCATCAAGTTGGGAACTTTTTATTTTCTTTAAAAAATATGGTTTAGAAATTGTTTAGAATAAATGTGAATTTTCTCTTTCCTTAATGATTCCCATATCCAATTTTACTAAATCCATGAATATAAGATATTTTTAAAAACTCATTTTATTCAAAATCCCATGATCAATCATACTCAACACATTGTTTGTAATGACCCGAACATTTATAAATAAGATTACATTTTTAAATGATTAAATGCCTTATTATAAAATGAAGTTATAGAAAACACATGCACTACTTTGGTTATTTTGGAAATTTATAAGTTATATACAGTTGGATTTAAAAAAATATTAAGCATCATAAACATTTATAATATATTAAATTTATATTGACCATTAATATTTATTATATTAAATGTTATAATAAAATCTAATTGACAGCAATGGAAGAAGTGATGGTCTCGATCAGTAGGATCATACCCTAAAAATTCCATTTATCAGAACTTATGAGGGAGATGGCATCAATAGGATTTTTTCTTGACCAATAACATGATTAGATTAAACAATTAAGGCTCGATATGAAAAAAAAAGTAGGATAAGTTCATGCTCTTCGAGATCACTACCAAAACCATGTTCATTGAACCACCCAAAAAATTGTCACTATCACACAACTTACCATTACAGTGTATGATGGTGTAATAAGGGGTTACTTATATAAACTATAGTAGTTTGAATTTTTATATTTTATAATGAAATAATGATTATATGTATCCCTTTTTATCATCATCAAAGCCAGTATTTTCCACAAATGAGGATTTTAATTTAATTGTGAAAATTATCATATTTAAATAATTATTTTTATAAATTAAATATAATTTATGAAATAATTATTTTGAAATTATTCGACTAATAATTTTTAATAATTTTTTGTGATAGTAAAATTTTAGGTAAAAATTAAATACGGTATAAATATATGGTATGTATTATGACATCATAAAAGCCCAAAACTAATGTAATAAATATTATAGGGATAATCCACAATGAAAACTGAATTTAAAAATTAAAATTAAGTGTTTTTAAGTAATCTTATTAATTTTATAATTATTTAATGAATCTTCTAAAACCTATACTATATTTTAAGATTTCAAAATCAATTATTTATACACATGACTCATTCCAACATATCCAATGGTATTATTTTGATGAGTTCAGTTATTATACTTATAAAATACTAAAAAATACTTCTATTTGGTATAAACCATGGGTAAAAATCATGTTAAGGGTTTTGTTTTTGGTTATTTTATTATATAGAGTCCAAAACCTAATTTTATAAATTAATAAAGAATTCCCATCTCTTTTTCTATAAATACTGACCCAACCTCACACTCCACTCCTTTAAAAACTCATTTACCATTAATTTACTCTCAATATACCTCTTTAAATCTCTATCAAGGAGTTCCCAATATCTTAAGAGGATTCTCCCAATCTTTTAGAAGAACCCTCTCAAGGTAATGGATTCTAAACTTCTCGTATTTATTAAATCCCACTCTTTTTATTATACCATTTTATTTTTGATTTTTCATCTTGGAACTTTTTTTAGGCATAAATTTATTATTATTATGATTTTAAAGTAATTAAATACCACCTTTCACTCTCTTTAAACCCTTCCTTGAATCATTATGTGCACCTGTTATGTTTTTAAAGTTATCCAATAATTTTCCATGCCAAAAATTTTTATTAGTGAATACCCATCCTCATTTAAACTCAAGGGTATTCACCTAGATGTACATATCATTCATTTATTAGGTACATATATGTATTATACCCACACTCCTTAATCATTGGATTAAATTTTATAAAAGGGATTTTTATGTTGTATGATCTATGTGGCACACTTATACATGTACATTATATGAATGTGATGGGTGGGCCTAGAACTAAATATCCCTACAATGTATTGGTTACTTTTTTAAACTCATGATATTCCATTTATGGTGAATGAGAGGTTATCATAAGCACACTATGTGTTGATGTCTCGCTAGTAGGACTTCACTTATGTTTATGATGTTATGTTTTATGTTATTTTCACTTTTTTTATACTGGATTGATGTCATCAATTTATACTATGATTAGATGTTCATGATTATGATTCTCAACTTTATATGTAACCACAACATACCTATTTAATCACATATACTACATTACCTTATATTATGCTTTGATTATTCCTTTACTGGGATTTATAGCTCACCCTTTTTTATATACATCCCCAGGTTTTCTCATGCACTATTATAAGATCAATAGAATTTAACAGCATGTTTTTTATTTTTTAAATAATGGTGTTGTGCCAATGTTTCAATTTAATATGTCATGTAACACCTTTACTAAATACATTATTCCATGTGGTATTATAGTATTGTATTATGTATATCTTTATGTAAAAAATAATGAATTATGGTGTATTTAATATATGAGTAGTCATGGTTGGTATTAGAGGGAGGTTTAGTTATATTTGGGGATTAAGATTATAAAAATTTAGTAAATGAATTGGGGATATGACTAGACATGGGAAAACATCCCTAAATTATGTTATAGTATATATTAAGTGGTTTCCTAGAAAAAATCTATATCTACATACTACAAGTGTATGTGGATCCATCATAGTTATATTTAGCAGTAATAACCCTTAAAAGTGTGAATTGGGTATTAAATTGATCATCACCTAGTGCATGATAAAAAGGCCTTGTTTTTGTCTTGGTTTGAAACACCCAAGCGATGTGATTTGTTAAATTCACAAGATACATATGAACTATCATGTATAGATCAAAAATTCCTAGGAACTTTAATGTTAGTAAATAGACTACGGATTACTTAGATTAAACCATATAAATTCATATTTTAAGTAATGTATATCATTTATGATTTATATATTCAAAGTTCATAGTTTCTCATTATGTGATTAATATTTTAAAAATTCTATCCCTAAGTCTATTTAGCATAATTTTAATTATTAGAGCTAGAATCAAATAGTTAAAGGAAGGATTATCACTTATAGTTCTATGCATTATTTTATATCACTCAAGTTTAGTAGAACTATTCAAACACTACCTCAAAACATGGAAGTAGAGATATCATTGAAAATGGAAAATGCGGAGATTATTTCATCCTAATTATATAAATTTGACCCTATCTATATTTTTGGGCAAATATTCTTTGAAACATTGTGATACTCCATTTATTATAATTCAGAACAATTATACGTATGGATTGGCCTTATTTATATAGAGCTAACCTAAATTTATGAGAGAAGGAAATCACTTTATATATCCTAAATAACCCTCTGATTCTATAGAATTCTGAGGAGGAGGATAGACCTAATTTGGTATTATCATATCAAGAATGGATATTTTTCCTTATCAGAAAATATATACATCTTAAATGATTGTGACTAAAGAAAATACCATCCTTGAGGACATTCTCATTATAATGGAATATGCTGATGTGTTTCCTGAAGAATTTTTTGTTCTACCTCTAAGTCATGATGTTGAGTTCTCAATCAGGATTTCACATAGATCTTTTCCAATATCCAAGACTCCATATAGAATGGATACTATTGAACTTGAAGAGTCTAAGAAGAAACTATAAGAGAATATGGATAAAGGGCCTATACGCCCAAGTGCTTCACCATTGTGTGCATTGGTCCTATTTATTAATAATAGGGATAGGTCAATGCACCTCATCCTTTATTATCATGACCTCAACAAGATCATGATAAAGAACAAGTATCCTATTCCACATATTTCATGCTTTTTAAATAAGCTATGTGGAGCCTATTACTTCTCTAAGGTGCATCTTCAGTCAAGATATTAACAAGTAAAGGTAAATAATAAGGATATATTCTAAACTTTTTTTCATACAAGGTATTTTAATTATAATTTGATAGTTATTCCATTTGGACTCACTAATGCTCTATAAATATTAATTTATTTAATAAATAGATTATTTAGGTATTACCTTAATAAATTTATGGTAGTATTTATATATAATATTCAATTTACTCTAAAATAAGGGAGGAATATGATGAGAATTTAAACATTGTATTGAAGACCATGTAAAGGAAAAAATTTATGTGATGTATAATAAATGTGAGTTTTGGATAGATTAAGTAAAATTTATGGGAAATGTTATCACTTGTAAAAGGATATCTATGGATCCTTCAAAAATTGATGAAATTAAAGGATAATCCATACCAACATCAGTGATATAGATCAATAATTTCCTCATATTAGCCGGGTATTATCATCAATTTGTTAGAAAATTTTCATTATTGTTAATCCAACTAACCAAACTAACTTATAAGGGGGTAAAGTTTATTTGGAATGATGAATACAAAGAGATATTTAAAGATTTAAATAAGTGATTAATCACTACACCTTTCCTCACATAAACCACTAGTGGGGAAGGATTTGTTATCTATATTGATGTATTCAAAAAGTGTTTTGGTTATGTACTCATGAAAGATGAAAAACATTATAGCTTTTTCATCCCACCAATTAAAGATCCATGAGTAGAACTACCAAACATATGATCTAGAATTGGCATTATTGATCTTCATGTTGAATACATGTTGAAAATATCTCTATGGTGAGAAGTGTAATATATATACAGGTCATAAAAGACTCAAGTATATATTCACAAAATAATGATCTCAATATGTTCCAATGATGGTGATTATATTTGATCAAGGATTATGATTATTCAATCCATTACCATCCTAAGAAGGAAAACAAAGTGGGATAGGATTTGAGTAGAAATAATCACATAACCCTATCCATGATGAGGATTTAAAGGGATATAATATTGTTGGACAATCAAGGATGAAATTGGTAATCATAAAAAGGACTTTATCCAACCTTACTCAAATAACTACTAAATCATAAATTCATAATAGGATCAAGGCGGCCCAAAAAGATGATATGGAGCTATATAAAATGGTATTTAATATTTTGGAATTAAACTTTTCTAAAGATGGATTTATAAGGTTTGGAACCCATATATGTGTCCGATAAAAACCGGAACTTATGATAGAAATTATGGATGATTAGTATATCTCATCATTCTCCATTCTTCTAGGAAGAACTTAGATGTATAGATATTTGAAGAAAAAAATATGATGGGATAACCTGAAGTGTTCGATTATAGAAATTGTATAATGATTATTTGTATTCCAACAAGTCATGGATGAACTAAAAAAGTCTAAGGGTATGATGCAAACATTTCCCATTCCGAAATGTAAATGGAAAAACATAGCCATAGATTTCATATTATGTCTCCCCATGACATCTAGAGTAAATAATTCCATCAGGTTTATACTAGATCGTCTTACAAAGTGATCACATTTCATTGGTATTAAGGAACATTTCTCTCTCAATTTACTCACCAAGATTTACATAAGGAAAGTGGTAATACTGCATGGAGTTCCACTCTCCATTGTATCTAATCAAGAATTGAGGTTTACCTTGTGGTTATAGAGAATCCTTTGGTAAGTGTTGGATACAAATCTGAGTTTTAGTAATTCTTCTCACCCTTGTATGAATGGTAATTTTGGAGAACCATTCAAACTCTATAGGATATGTTGAGATTGTGTTCAATAGATTTACAAGGATTTTGAGACCAACACATTCCCCTAGTGGAGTTCTCATATTGTAAGAAATCCCATTAAAGTATTCAAATATAACCTTATGAGGGTCTATATGGGAAGCGGTTTCGGATTCCAACATGATGGGATCATGTTGGAGAGAAAATGATGATGGGGTCTGATTTTATTGAAGAGATAACAAACAAGGTTCAAATCATTCAGTATCATATCAAATCCACAAAAATTAGATATAAAATCTATGTGGAAAATCACCAAAGACACCTAGATTTTGAGTTTAGAGATAATTTGTTCTTTCATATATCATCATGGAATATGGTCATGAGGTTTGGGAATAAGTAACAGTTGAGTCCAAGATACATTGTCCCCTATTTGATTCATGATCACATCGAAGTTGTGGCCTATATACCAACACTCCCACCTAACCTTTCCCAATTACATGATGTATTCCATGCATACTTATTGAGAAAGTACATACCAAACCCCTTATATGTACTGAATCCAAATTTAGTTCCCTTGGAAAATTATCTTCCATACAAGGAGTATTCAGTGAAGATATTATACCATAGAGACAAAGTTCTATGAAAAAATTCAACTCACCTAGTCAAAGTACTGTAGTAGAACCACATGTTAGTGAAAAAAACTTGGGAACTAGAAGAGTTGATGAAATAGAATTATCCACATATATTTTCGTGTAAAAAATTAAATTTGAATGGTGAAATTTCTTAATGGGGTAAAATGTAATGACCTGAAAATTTATAAATAAAATTCCGTTTTAAAATGAGTAAATACCTTATTATAAAATGTAGTTATAGAAAACACAAGCACTAATTTAGTTATTTTAGACCATTATAAGTTATCTAATGTCATATTTAAAAGACCATTAAGCATTATAACCATTGATAATATATCCATTGTATAGTGACTTTTAAGATTATTATATATTAAGGTTTATGATAAAATCCAATTGACACAAACGGAAGAAGTGATGAACATAAACAGTAGGATCATGCCTTGTGAAGCCCATTTATAAAATAATATTAGAGATATATCATCACTTGGATTTTTTATTTACCAATACTAAGCTAAGATTTAATAACTTAGGAATGAGTGAGACCATTTGTGGGATAATTCTAAGATTATCAATATCACATCCCAAACTATGTTTGTTGAAACACCCCAAGAATGTGTCACCATCGTACACCTTACCCTTAAGGCATACACTAGTTTAATAAGGGATTATGTATCTTGACCTTAGTTGTATGGATCTATATATTTTTCTTTTAATTAGATAATAATTATATTTTTCCATTTTTATTGTTTCATTATAAATGATTAACAAGTTTGAAAAAAATATATTTTGTTACGAAGAAATTAAAAATTATTTTTTGGGAAATATATAGTTTTAATCAATATATTTTTTTATAAATTCAAAATTTTTTAGAAATAAATTTTTGTTTCATGAAAAATTATTATTAAATAATATTTATTTAAAAATAAATGATAATATTATTTAATGAAGTCCAGTGTAATTTTATAAGGGTTCAAAAATTGTTATCTTCATAAAAACTAGAATTTTATAAGAAATAGGGATTTTGAATTAAAATCATAATTTCGAATATTTAGAGGATTGTTTCGGTAAAAATAAGTAACATTTTCTAAATCAGTACATCAAAATTATACAAAAATGAATATTTAATAATTATATGGGACATTCAAATTTTTAAGTGAAAATTAAATATAATATAAATATATAGTAGTATGATGACAACATAATTTCCTAAAATTAGTGTAATAAATACTATAAGGATTATTCATGACAAAAATTGTGTTTCCCCTTTAAAATCATATGTTTTTGAATTTATTTTATTAAATTTTTAATCCTTTAATTAATACTCTAAAACCTATATTATATTTTAATGTTTTAAAATCAATTCTTTATGAACATGACACACTTTTACATCACCAATGATGTTATTTTAATAATTTCACTTCTTATACATATAAAATAATGAACAAAAACTCCTATTTAGTAGAAAATATGTTCAAAAAACATGAGATGGTTTATGGTTCGGATTAATTTATTATATAGATTCCAAATCCAAACATTAGAAATTAATAAAGAATTATCCTATATTTTTTTATAACCCCCCCCCCCCCACTCCTCTTTAATAAAAACCCATTGAGATAGAATTTAATCTCCATGTCCATCAATAAATCCCTCCCAAGTTGTTCCCATTCTCTTAATAAGATCCTTCCAAGATTTTTATAAGTTCCCTCTCACAGTAAGGGATTCTATCTTTCTCATACTTATTCAATCGTATCTTTATATTATTCCATTTTATTTCCAATTTCCCATGTTGTAATGTGTTTTTACACATCCCTTTATTGTCCTTATAATATCCATGTAATGAGATATCACCTTTTACTCTCATTAAACCCTTCCTTTAATCATTATGTCACTTGTTATACTACTGACAGTTATCCAATGATTTTCCAAGACATACATTTTCATAGTTAATACCCATCCTCATTTCCAATTAGGGGTATTAACCTAGATTTAAGTATTATTAATTAATTGGGTACTTAAATTTATAAAATCTACACTTCTTAATCATAGGATTAAATTTTATGAAAGTAATTCTTATGTTGTTTGATCTGTGTGGAAAACTTATGAATGTGCATGATATGAATTTAACTAGTAGGGATGAAATTATGTAGACCTATAATGAATCGGGTAATGTTTTTATTTCATAAGAAACCATGTATGGTTCATAGGTGGTTATGCTAAGAAAACTATATTTTTATTTCTCAGTGGTTTTCCTTGAATTATGTTTATGATTTCATGTATTATGTTATTTCCACACTTTTTATATTTCCTTAAGGTTATCAACCTATACCATGCTTTGATATTCATGATTATGATTATCACCTTTTTATCTCACCATGTTATACCTCTTGACTCAAATATACTAAATTACCTTATTCTATTCTTTTATTATTTTTTTCTTGGTCCCCACATTATCTCATGAAATATTAGAAGATTTATGGAATTTAAGGGCATGGTTTGTAGTTTTAAAATAATGTTGTTGTTTCCATGTTTCAAGTTAATCTACTACGTACCTAATTTACCAAATACACTAGGCCACATGATATTTTGGGAATGTATAATGTGTATATTTATGTAATAAATCATTAATTAAGGTATATTAAAGATATGTTTTATCATATCATATATTTTATTTTCCTTTCCAAGGTGGTAATTTATTGAGAAATCATAATCCCTATGTAGTTCTACTCATATCCTTTGACATATTTTTAGATATTTATGTGAGAAGATTTATTTCAAACTTTTAAAATCTATATATATTTAACATCTTTCATTATAAATGTAATTCCTCTATAGAATCAATGAAAATATTACAACTTTAAATATTAGATTATAGGTTGGATAACTCTATTCATGAATATTTAACGACCTTTATGCATAGGAAACAACTCTATCATTATACATATGAACACATACAAGTCCAATCTTTGATGTGTCACTATATTTCAAAAACCAATCCCTTCCTGATGGTAAAGTTAATATTGGTGCATTAACCAATATCCTCTTTAGTTCTTCAAATATTTCTTTAAATTCTTCTAACTATGTAAACTTAACCACTTGGAGACTTAACTTGGTTAATGGGTTAGATAATTAAGAAAAAGTTTGATCAAATCATCGGTATTAACCTACAAATCCAAGGAAACTAAATACCTTAGGTATATTTGTTGAAATTGTACATTCCATCTCTAGATTTACCTCTGAAGGATAAACTAATATTTCATCCTTAAAGACAATATATCCAATAATAAACTTCCTATAGCCAGAATTGTCATTTTTTAAATTTTGTATATAAATCATATTCTCTAAGAGTCTTAATAATGATTTTAAAATAACTAAAATTTTCATCATAGAATTTATATTATATCAAGATATCATAAATAAGTTCCACAATGAAATTTTCAAGATAATACTTGAATACTATACTCATTTTATCCATAAAAACAATGGGTTCATTAGTCAATACAATGGGTATTAACGTAAATTTTTAATGTCTATATATCATAAAAAATGCTATTTTTTGTAATTTATTTTTTCTCTTATTTTAGTTGATGATACCATTTATAAAGATCAATATTTGATCTAAATAAACACTAGGGTGTATTACTATAAATTCAAGATAATCATTGACAATCAAGAATGTATTACTATAAATTCATGGAATTAAATAAATATTAGGGTGTTTAAATCCCTTATCACAAAAACCCTGTAGTTTTCTCTTTAGTTATATAAATTTCATTGTGTCCATACAATAGGGATTCTTGAATATAGGTTTCTCTTTTGGGATTAGATTAATAGAAAACTCAATTTTATGCTATGGAAGATATATAAGTAGTTCTTCAATAAGAATATTAATGTTTTCTTACACAATGGTTACATCCTCTATTATAAGGATACCATTCCCATTCATAGGTTTTTTTATCTTATTCTAAAATAATTTCATTAAAAATATCTATTTGTGGTGGATCTATACATGTTTTAGATGATGTATTCTCCACTCAGAAGATAAGTTATTTAACATCTCCATCAAGAATCATAATCTATTTCTCTTGGAAATAAATTTTTTCATGGTAATTTGAATTCCAATATATAAAAAATGTAATATCAAAGTCAAACACATGTATAATTATAATGAACCATAATTGTTGAATGAAAATTTTTTCTTAAAAATGTGTGCAATATTATTCTATACACAACAAAACTATATCCCTTTAATAATTAAGTATAAATTGAAATATGACCATTGGGTTTTGACTTTTATATGAATTTTGGTCAGTTATGACCATTGGTCAATATAAATGTTGTAAACTATAATCTTGATAAAAAAATAACATTATAATTTATAAGTAGAAATGAAAAATTATAATTATTGTAGAAAGGATAAAAGATGGCCACAACTAGTAGATCCATGTTGTACAAAGCCCATTTGTCAAAAATTTGGAAGGAGGAAGAATCATTGGGATTATCTCTTAATCAATCCCAATCTGAGCTTCAACAAATGAGGCTTGAATGAAATCTTATAGAGTATAAGTTCATGTTAGTGGAAATTACCACTCGGTAATGTTAGCCGAGCCTCCCCATGAATCTATCAATATAGCATACCTAACCCTTAGGTCATATCTAGGTGTTATAAAGATTTACATGTCCCAAACCTAGTTACTTAAAAGTGTAATTCATTTGTAAAAATAAATTTTTTTTCCATCAATTCTATTTTAGGAATAGTTTTTCTTAATAAAGATAGATAAAATTTGATAAATTGATTTTTTCAGACAGAAATTATACTTTTCAGAAAAGATACAAATATTTATAAAAAAATAATATATTTTTAATAACACTTATTTGAATAAAATATAATGATAAAAAACTATTATTTAATTATAAATGATAAAATAACTTTATTTTTTTCAAGTGTCAGAAATTCCATTATGCCTTTTTCAATATACATTTATTTTTAAAAATAAGTATTTTATTTTTAAAAGATAAAATTATTATATTTATAGAATTTTTATGATGAAATAAATATCATTTTTGAAATCATCACGTTGAAATTTGGTTATAGTGAATTTATGATAATTTTATAAAATACATTATTTTTATGAATAGTAAAAATAGATTTTGAGTTTTTCAGTATGTTTAATGACATCATAATTTTGTCACAATGATGTAATAAATAATTAAACACAATAAAAAAATTAAAATATGTTATTTTATTATTATCTAGTAATTTAATATATTTTAATCAATTTCCAAGTATATAATTTACTTTTCAAATTCTAAAATGGAAACTTTAACTTTAAAAATGTTATTGTTTGAAAAATTTAATTTTCCTTGAAAAAATAAGTAATATGAAATTGTATTTGACTTATGTGGGATAAAATGACATATAATATTATCCAAGTTTCTAATACAGTGGAAAAAATTCCATAGTAAAGCTCATGGTTTTTCACTTACCCCTACCTAAGTGTCCAAAGCCTTTATTTAGAAATTAATAAACAAATCATCCAATATTGCTAAAAATACCCACCCATTTATTCATTTAATTTAACTCACAATTAATAATTCCTGAATATTTAATAGTTCCACCTCCAAAGGGGTCCTTACAAGGTTTATTAAATCCCCCAAAGTCCCATCCTTTGATTTTTAGGAGTTACTCTTCAAGGTAAGGGAAATCGCAACTTCGATTTTTCTTTCAAATTCCCTTTTTATGTGAAGCATCTTTAAAGTTTTCCAAATAGGTTATTCTATAAATTTTAATATATATATTTAATTTATTAATATTATTTTATGAATTTTATACCCTTTTACCCTCTCTTTTTACCCTTTTATAAAACCATGTTTTATACCCGTTATGCTACCGATTTTACTTCTCAAAATTTATCTCAATCCACAAGAAATTCCATTTTATTTTATTTTTTTTGAATACACAAACCTCTTTATTTTCTAAGGTTATTCACCAATTTGTTAATTTTATTTTCTTTATTCTATTATTTAAATACATAAAACAATCATTCCCATTTAATGTGTTATAAATGATATAAATTTCTTATCATTAAGAACTTTTTAAAAGGTCATGATTTTTATATAAAACCCATTTCTTTTATTATATATAGGTTATTTATGAAATGTTTTATTATGGTATCTGTAGATCATATTAATTAATATATATGAAGGTTTTTTCCTGATATCACTCCTATGCATTGGGTTAAAAATTTAATCTCTATATATGACATGTTTTATGATACCTTGGTGAATAACCTTGGTAATCTCTATAACACCTCCATGAAAAATATTGGTGATATTCTTATGAATATATAATTTAAATGTTGTAGACACATTTAAAAGTTATTCTTCATGTTATTTTTATTATTATATTCCTATTTTTCATGCCTTTATGATATTCCTCAAGTTCTTATCAATAATTCTCATGATCACATGTAAACTATTTCCCTTCTTTTCCCTTACTGGGCCTTATGCTCACCCTTTCCTTTGATGTATGGCCCAGATTATGATATGTAGTAATTATACTTATTATGAAGCTATGAATAATCCGTTCAAGTTTTTTAGAAGAATTTTTTAATTTTTCATGTATTATGGACCTTATTTCTAAGAAACTAAACATTAAAAGATCCTTTTTTTTGAAATGTAATTTAAAGTTATGTAATAAAAATATTTTATTCCATAGTTGTTATAAAAGTATGGTTTAGTTATTTTGTGTAAATTAGGATTTTAAAAATTTACTAATAACCTTATTATAAAGTTAAAATATATAAAAATATCTAGGTATTTTGGTAAATTATTAAGTAAGTGGTTTTTAAGAAAAGAAATCCCTATCTAGATATGAATAAGTGAAAATGGTTCTAGAACAGATGTACTTAAGGGTAATAACTCTGACAAGGTGCATCGAACCTAACTCTTCATAACCGAGTACATGAAAACAGGCCTTAATGTGCATCTATTTTGACACTCCTGGGTGATATGTTTAGTAAATAATAATCGTTTTATGAAAAAATTTGAAGGATTTATAAAAAAAATGTAATTGTTGTTAAGTAATAAAATATTTAATCATGATGTTTTAAGGAATAAAATTCTTTTATAATTATAATATTATTAAAATAAACACACTTCTCACTAAGTTTTTCTTCTTTTAGAAAATTACGTGAAATAATATGAACCGTGTAAATTGTGAGTACAACAGAAAAAGTTCTGATGGACCTCTGATGGAAGCTAGAATGGAAAACTTCATGAGAATGATGAATCAACTGACTAGAGTCATGATAAATAATGTGAATCAAGCCAAGACACTGAATTAACCTTGAAGGGAAAAACTCTAGGTTGAGTCCTTTATACACCAACAACTACCTTCTTTCAGTGGATATAATAACCCATTGATTATTTAAAAATAGATAAGTACTACAGAAAAGATCTTTTTATACTCTTTTGTTCAAACAGGAGAAATTCACACTAGATGTTTACCGTTTAGAGAGAGAAGATGATCAGTGGTGGACACTAATTGAAAACATGAATCAAATAAGGGAGATTAAAGATATAGATTTAGAATAGTTCAGGGGAACCTTTTTTAAAATAATATTCCCCCCTTTCGATGAAAATGAACATAAAGAGAGAGTTCCTATAGCTAGAGAAGAAGGAAAATGAATCTTTGGGAAGATATGAGATAAAATTTACAATACTTCCTCATTACACATCTAGTTTTATAATGGGTATTAATAGAAATGTTGATACTTTATTTGGTTGACTAAGAACCCATATATTGAATAATATATCCAATCGAGACTATGAAAGCTATGAGGAGATATTGTGAAGTTCTATAAATATTGACCTAAAGTTCAGAGTGACATAGTGGTTCCATGGATCGAATGAAAAGAATGGATAAATGGATAAAATCTTAGGGATTAACTTTGATCAGGGAATATGAGGAAATAAAGTGAAATATTCCAAATTAAATCTATGTGGGAAGAGGCATTTGGGGAACTACTTTCTCAGGAGTAGTAAATGTTAAAAATGTCGAAGATATGCCTATATTTCTTGGAACTATCATTGTGAGGTGAATCCAAAACTTCTCAACACTAAAGAAAAAGGGAAGATATTGTTGGCCCAACTTGAATTCCAATGCTTCAAGTGTGGATATATTTTCTACTTTTACAATCATTGTCCAAATTAGAAGATAATGTAGGGGAATAACCATCAACTTTAGCATAGGCCAAAAGTGAAAGGTTGAAAATTTTCTATCACGATGGCTAAATTAAATGCTCTAAATGATGTGGTATGATATTCTCTTTTTTTCTCTCAAATATTGAAGTAACTTGTTTTATTTTGGTTCTAGGTATTCCTTTATTTCCTTCAATATTTCAAAGAATATATAATCAATGCATGAACTTATAGAAGTAAAGTTATCGGTCAAGACTCCATGAGGGATTATCTAAGAATAAATAGTTTATATAAACTCTAGTATTTACTTTGGATAGACTAATCTTATCACAAATCTAGTTTTCATTCCCATGTTGTAATTATTCATTATACTAGGGATGGATTGGCTCTCAATGTATCATTCTAAGATCAACTGCAGAAGCATAGAAATCTTACTAGTCTTAAATGGAAACCTATAGTTGTTCTAAAAGGAGATGTATCTCGGCCTGATCCTTGTCTATAAGCACTACCCCTAGCCATCATTATGGATATGATCTGTGATAGGGAAGAAGAAAATGAAAGTATACGAAGAGAAAATGTCCCCATCATTCAGGAATATATTATCATATTTATTGAAGAGTTACTTATACCTCCCTCAAAAATAGACATAGAGTTTTACATTGAACCCATGCCTAGATCCAAGATGATAACAAAAACCCCATATAGAATGGAAAATTTGTAGTTGGAGGAATTAACGAAACAACTCAAAGATATTTTGGAGAAGGGTTTTATCCAAACAATTTTGTCTCCTTAGGAATCACTGATTATATTTTTTAAGAAGAACGATGGATCAATGCAGTTAAGAATTGATTATAGAGAACTTAATGGGATCACATTGATGAAAAAGTACTCTCTTACAAGGATTGATGAATTATTTTACCAACTTTGTGGGACTCAATTCTTCTTCAATATTGATCTTTGATCTAGTTATCAACAATTGAGAATGAAGAAAGAATATATTCCAAAGATCACCTTTTGATCAAGTAATGGGCATTAGTAATTTGTTGTTATTCTATTAGGCTTGACTAATTATCCTACTATATTTATGTAATTGATTAATAGAGTCTTTAAGTACTACCTTGATAACTTTTTGGAATTTTTATTTATGATATTCGGATATATTCTAAAAGTCTTGAGGAGCACAAAGATAATCTTATAGTTATATTAAAAAATATGAGGAAAGAGAGGCTATTTAGAATGTTTATATAATGTAAATTTTGGTTACAAAAAGTTTCTTTATTGGGACACATTTTAAATAATGAAGGAATATTAGTTTACCCTTTGAAGATAAAGGTTTTGGATGAGTGGCCTCATCCTACAATAATAATGAGATTCTTAGTTTCCTTGGTTTATCATGATATTATAAGAGGTTTTTGAAAAACATTTAATGAATTTATAATCCAATAACAAAGTTAACTCAAAAAGGGGATAAGTTCATCTGGACAAAGGAGTGCGAAGAATTTTTCCAAGAGCTGTAGAATATATTGGTTACTTCACCTATATTAACTCTACCCTCTAGAAGAGAAGGATTATTTATTTTTAGTGATGCATCGTTGAAAGGGATTGGGTGAATACTCATGAAAAGTGACAAGGTGATTGATTATTCATCTCTACAAATGAAGCCTCCTAAGAAGAATTATCCTACACATGAACTGAAGTTGGTTGGAGTTGTTTTTTCTCTGAAGATATAGAGGCACTATCTTTGTGGGTAAAATTTGATATATACATAGACCACAAATGTTTGAAGTATATTTTCACACAAAATGAATTGAACTTGAGATAGAGGATAAGGTTAGAAATTCATAAAAATTATGATTGTTCATTTCATTGTCACCCCAAAAGAGAAAACAAATTCACTGATGCATTAAGTAGGAAAGACCTTGTTGTGATGGGAATGATGAGGATTCAAGGAGATCTTTTGATCAAAGACCAAGTAAAAATGGTCATGGGAATCATAAGTTAAGGGACATCATCAATCCAATACTAAATTATTTTTCAACCATAATTACTAGATAAGATAAAGAAATAAGAATAAGATAAATAATGTGAAGAATAAGAAGTTTCTTGAGTTCAAAATTGATTAAGAAGGTGTACTGAAATTTCATACAGGGCTATGTGGTTCATATATTCCAAAAATAAATATGGATATGATTGATAAATCTCATGTATCAAAATTCTCTTTACATCTAAGAAGAACTAAAATGTATAGGTACCTTCATGATCATTATTGGTGGGATAACATGAAAAGGGACATCGCCGACTACCCCACAAGGAGACTGGTGTGTCAACAAGTGAAGGAAAAGTGAAAACTTCATAATGGGGTATTGCAACAACTAATCATACCAACATGGAAGTGGTAAAATATCACTATGGACTTTTTCACTGGTCTCCCAAGAAAATTAAAAGCATAGAATGAAATATGGGTTATAGTGAATCGTCTAACCAAGACTGTCTATTTTATCAATTTTCGAGAGTAATTCTCTCTTGAACAACTTTCCATGATTTATGTAAATGAATTAGTGAGGTTGCATGTATTTCCACTTTCTATCATTTCTGGTCATGATCCAAGATTCACATCAAAATTATGGATAATTATTCAATATACTATGAATATTTAATTGAATTTCAGTATGGAATATCACCCAAAAATGGATGGCCAGTCTGAAAGGACTATTCAGACACTCAAGGACATTCTGAGAACATTATGAATGGAATTTAAAGGTGGATGGGATCAACATCTCCCATTAGTTAATTTCTCATACAAAAACATCTTTCATTGGAGTGTTTAAATGGGATCCTATGAAGCTCTATATGGGAACTGATGTAGAACTCCTACTTTTTGGGAAAAAGTTTGTGAGAGAAAGCTTTTTAGACCTGATCTTGTGCAAGAGATGACATCAAAGGTTAATTCCATCCAACAAAACATAAAGGATAATAAAATTCATTAGAAGAGTTATCTTGAAAACCATCAAAGGGTCTTGTAGTTTGATTTTGTTGATAAAGTCTTCCTTCTAATTTCACCTTGGAAGATATTCAAGTGGTTTGGGAAGAAAGGGATGCTCATACCAAGGTATAATGGACCCTATGCAATCCTTGAGCGCATAAGAGAAGTGGCTTGTCATCTATAACTTCCTCCAAACCTATCTGAAGTTCATGTTGTTTTCCATGTATCTTTCCTTAGGAAGTACATACCTGAACCTTCACATGTACTGAATCTAGAGGCGGTACAACTGGAACATGACCTCTCTTGTGATGAGTAGTGAGTAGAGATCTTAGACCATAGAGACTAGTTTATATGGAACAAGACTACCCACCTTGTCAAGGTGTTGTGGATGAACCATAAATATGAAGAATCAATGTGGGAACTAGCGGAGACAATGACATAGAAGTACCCATACCTTTTCTCAACTGAGATAATGAGTTTAAATTTTGGGGATAAAATTTCTTAAGGGGGGAAGAATGTAACGACCCAAAAATTTTGAATAATAATTGTTTCCTAAAAATTTACGTAATATTATATTATAGACAACAAAAATATATCTCTTTAATAATTAAGTAAGTGTAAATTCAAATTTTACCATCAGTTTTTGACCATTATATGATTATTGTTCAATTATGACCATTGGTCGATATGACTGTCGGAAACTATACTCTTTATAAAAAATTTAACGTTATAATTTATAAGTATAAATGATAAATGATAATTAATGTAGAATGAATAAATGATGGCCTCAACCAATTGATTGATGTTGTATGAAGCCTATTTGTCAGAACTTGGAAGGGAGGTAGTGTCATTGGGCTTCACAGTTGACTAAGACCCATCTAAGATTCAACAAGTGAGGCTTGAATGAAATCACCTATGGTAGAAGTTCAATTTAGTGTAAATTACCACTCGGTTGATGTTAACTGAACTACCCCATGAATTTATCACCATCGCACACCTTACCCATAGGTTGTATGACTTTTTTATAAGGGGTTATAAGTCCTAGATCTAGTCAATTAAAATTATAATTCATTTTGTTAAATAATTTTTTTCCATCAATTCTATTTTCAGAATATTTTTTCTTAATAAAGTTAGATAGAATTTCATTAATTGATTTTTTCCCAATAGAAATTGTACCTTCCAGAAAAGTCATAAATATTTATAATAAACTAAGATATTATGAATAGTACATATTTAATTAAATAGTATTATAAAAAATATTATATAATTATAAATGATAAAATAATTTTATTCTTTTTCAAGTGTCAAAAATTTCACTATGCATTTTCAATCCACTTTTTTTTAATAAATAAGAATTTTCATATTTAAAAGTTAAAACTATCATATTTATATAATTATTATGATAAAATAAAACAATAATATTTATAGAATTATTATGATAAAATAAATATCATTTTTGAAATAAAAACATCAAAATTAGGTTAGGTTTGATTTATGATAAAGTTCTAAAATACTTTTTTCATGAATAGTAAAAATACAATTTTAGTTTTTTTGTATTCTTAATGAAATCATAATTATGTCGTAATGATTTAATAACTAATTAACCACAATAAAAAATGTAAAATATTTATTTATTAATATAAATTATTTTAATAGATTTTAATCAATTTCCAAATATATAATTTAATTTCAAAATTCAAAAATGGAAACATTAACTTTAAAAATGTTATTTTAGTAAATTTTTAATTTTTTATTCCAAAATAAGTAATATAAAATCATGGCAGACTCTTTTGGGATAAAATTATAGAAAATATAATCCAATTGTTCAATACAATGGGAAAATAACATGGTAATGCCCATGGTTTTTCATTTACCACTACCTAGGTTTCCAAATCATTTATTTAGAAATTAATAAACAAATCCCCCACTTTTTCTATAAATACCCACCCATTTCATCATTTCCATTCACTCTAAATTCTTCCTCTTTGAATATATGATCGTTTTACCACTCTATGAGTCCTCCCAAGTTGTCTACAATACCCCAAAGTCCCAACCTTCTAGTTTTAGTAGTTACTTTTCGAGGTATGAGAAATCTCAACTTTTCTTTTTCTTTAAAATTCCTTTTTATGTACAATGTATTTAAAATTTAAAAACTAAGTTATTATATAAATTTTATTATATAATTTTACTGTATTAAGAGTATTTTATGAATGGTATACCCCTATTTCCTCACTTTTACCCTTTCCTAAAACCATGTTTTATACCCATTATGATGTTAATTTTACTTATCCAAATTTATCTCTTCTCCTCAAGAAATTCCATTTTATTTTCCTTTTTTGAATACCCAAACCTCTTTATTTTCTAAGGGTATTCAAAAATATATAAAAATTATTTAATTTATTATGGTATTGACATACATAAAATCCACATTCCCTTTCTGTGGGTTATAAATTACATAAAGATCTTGTCGATTACCACTTTTTGAAATGCAATGATTTTTATATGAAACCCATTTATTTTATTCTATGGAATTATTTATGAAATGTTTTATTATGATATATGTAGATCACAATAATTAAGACATAATAATGGTGATCCATTATATCACTCCAATTCATTGGGTAGAGAATTTAATCTCTATAGATGACATGTTTTACGATACCTTGGTGAATGACCTTGGTAATGTTTATGACACCTCGGTGACAAACCTTGGTGATATACTTATGAATGTCTCATTTAAATTTTTATATGTGTTTAAAAGTTAATATTCATGTTATTTTTCTTATTATATTCCTCTTTCTCATTCATTTATGATATTCCCCATGTTCTTATCAATAATTCTCATGATCACATGTAAATTATTTTCCTTGCTTTCCCTTACTGGGATTTATGCTCACCCTTTCCTTTGAAGTATGTCTCCAGGTTATGAGATGAAGTAATTTTAGGATTAACCTAATAAGAATCCATTCAAGTGGATTAGAATAATATTTTTACTTTTCATATATTATGTTCCTTATTTTCAATAAACAAAACATTAATATATCCTCTATTTGTACAATGTAATGTAAAGTTATGTAATAAAAAGACAGGATGCCAAAATAATATTCAAGTTTTCAAAAATGGTAATTCTATGTGTTATAATGGTAAAATTATGACACATTCATGTTGAAATACTATTTAAACTATGATTCTTTATTGATAACTCCCTTATTAAGGTTCTACGTAAAAATATAATTTTCTTGGAAAACATGGAAGATATAAAAGATTGAGAAGATCCATAATCAAATAAATCATTATCTAACATTGAGGTTATGATCAAAGTACCTTCCACTACATCTTTAGGAACTTTAATATCAACTATAGTAATCTCATATGTTTGGTCATCTCCCCTTATCCTCGTAAAAGGGAGATTCCCTTGTTGCTTGGTACATTTTTTTGAATAATTCCGCATCTATTTATAGTTGAAGCACTAAATAATAGTGGTTTATATATTTAACTTTAATTCTTGATCCATTGAAACAAACTTACAATCCCATTAAGAAAGTACATGGGTTTTTCCTTCTATAATTATCCCCTTTTGGAAATCCTTTGTTCTATTTATTCTTCTTTGACATATTTATTTTTTCTTAGTTCTTATATGACCTCTTATTTTATTGATTTGCCTTGAATACACAAAACCTATAAAATTTATTATTTATATTTATATAACTTTAAATGTTATTGATAATTTGGTTCCCTTCAGAGACTCATCTTAATCCCATTAATGAAATGGTAAATATATCTTTTAGGATTACATATGTTTTTTGTATCATGCCTAGATAATATTTTAAAGTTAAACACAAAATATGTATTTCTTTCTTCTTACTCTTACATTAAAATGAGTAACTTCCTCTCTATTTCATCTCATTTATATTGAGTAAAGTATTCTTTTCATAATATCACCTTAAATATTTTCCGTTCCTCACTTTATTCTTCATCAACCTATTTAGTTTTTTGGATCAATAACCACAATTAATAAAAATCTCTCATGAAAAAATTCAATTACATAATAACATTTTCCCTATCATTACATCCCAAGGATAGAAGTATCTTTTCAAGGGACATAATCCGTTGTTCAAATACCAATGAATTAGTAGTTACATTAAAAGATGGAGGCTTATGTCACATAAAGTGATCCAACATAAGAAAATTGTGTTATAAAACCAATGGCTTCTCTATATAGGAAAGGTTATTAAAAACAACATGAGTCATTTGTCCTAATATATCCATGGATTATTTAACTCCAAAACACATTGTATTGGCCTTCTCTATAAGGAAATCCCTACATTGATTATGGGTTTTGATTTACATTTTTTCACTAGTCACCTTCTCTAAAAAATATAACACACAAAATTATTTCATAATCATCATGAATATTGATCCATAAAATAAAAATCTATATAATGTAAAAAATTTACAAATATCCTAATATATTATAACAATCTTCATTCCAATTATGTTTATTTAAAATGTAATTTCAATGGTTCTTACTAAACTTGCTTTAATACCAACTGTAACACCCTAAATCCAAAAACAAAGGGCTTATATTTAATTTGTTTCATCGGTATAAGATATAATCAATTTCATCAAGTGATATTGAACCATTTAGAAGGCTTTGACAACTAGATACATACTTGGTTCCCATATTACATTGGAAAAAATAATGTAGGAAATAATATTTCATCCTTTAAATCATTTATAATATCCTTACTTATACCATAGGGAAAGGAAATTAAATAAATCTTCAACTCTTATACTTAGTAAGGGTTAATTATTGTGGAAGTTATCATGAGTAAGAAAATCATAATAAATATGGTGGAGTGTATAATCAAAACTTGTGTAATTCAATTAATAACTTTATTTTAATGAAAATTCATGTCTAATATCAACATATAAATCACAAGGGTAATGGAAATTAAATCCTTAATAAATGAAATGAATAAATATTTATATTCAATAACATTCCATCAAGGCCTTGTCCAAGTTATCATGAATCTTACCATCACGGCTTGTTAACTAAGAAATAATTATTAATAAATGGGTAGGTGTAAACCAAATACTCATTTAATATTCCATGCTTGTTGTTTTTTCTCAAGAGACTTGTCAATGCATTGAGAGGAACTCTATAACTAGTCCCCACATATCACTTTCTATTCCTTTTAATTCCTCATATTTTTATTGATCTATAAAATTCATACTAAAAATTACTTATAATTCAACAATTATCTGTATTGAATCAAGAATACGAAACATCAATATTTTCCCAATAAATGCAATAACTTACTTAATACTCTTCTTTAAAATGATACCCTGTATAGAAATGGTATATGTTTGAAACATAATCAATGTAATAGAAATAATTTTGAATTTATACATGATATTAAAAATAATGTCTAATGAAGAATGAAGAGTGATAGAGAACAAGTTCACATGAAATTGAATGATCTCAAAATATGGTATAAACTATTACCAATAAAGGATGAAAAAAGAGAATAGATTAATAAAAAATATTTTATATTAAAACCAAGCCCTTATAAAAGAATATAAAAGAAATATAAAAAAAATAACTTCTTTTCAACTTCATGTAATAATATAGTTATAAATAACTTTTTCAAAAATATTTTCATTACTTGAAGAAAATTGTATCATATTCATTAGATATATTTTTAAATAAAAATTCAAAAAATATTGAGAAAAATATTTTCTTAAAAAAAACAATTAAACTTGTAAATTAATATTTAAAGAAAATATTACTCAGGATGTAATGAAAATTATTTCATGTGGTGTATGTTAAAAAAATATTTTGTTCGCACCTTTGGTAAAAAGTGCCTTATTCAGAAAAATAAAATATTATTCCTTTAAAAAATTTATAGAAAGTAAAAAATGGGTAAAATGAATTTAATAAATCTTATTATAATATTAAAAACATTCTTGAAAATATTTTAATTAAAATATGGATATGGAAGAAAAATATTTGGAAGGAAAACTTCAAAACAATATTTTTTAAAGAAATTCACTTACATGTAACTTACTTGTTTATTATTGATCCAATGAGAGAAGAAATGAAATATAAACATGTAAAACAAAAAATAACCATAGGATAATAAAATATATAAAGTTTAAAATATTAGGATCATATAATTTTTCCATAAGAAATATAAATATAAACTATTTTGAAATAAAATGAGATTGTAACATAAATCTCTTGCCTTGTGTCTCGAATTAATCATACATGTTTGATCCTCATATATAATGAATTTAAATTTATTAAATACTTTATTAAGAATATATTTTATCGTTATTCCATTTATTATGTTCCTTTTATAATCATTTTAAATTCATTCATTTAATAGTTCTTACTTACATCAACTACTTTAAGGTTATTTAGTCAATTTCCCCAAAATTACTTAGGTATATTACCCATGGTAAAAGGTTTCATGAAACCATCATATATAGAATATTAATAATTTTATGGTTATATTTTTATATGTTATATATAATTTTAGACTCATTCATGAAAAGTGGTAATATAATAATGAATCTCATCCCTTCAAAGAGGTGGCTAAAAAATAAATTTTTATTTTCCAAACACTTTTAAAGAAAAATTGAGAAACCAAAGTTCAACCATAAAAGGAAATAATAGAGTCATTAATGAGTAATTTAATCCTATCAAAATTAATCTCCCTAAATATTTTCCAGAATACGTTGCTAACTTTAGTGTTTGATTCATTCATTATGATATCTTTGAACCAGAATTTCAGCTTGTCATTGGACTATATATAATCCTCAAGGATAATCTTCCCATTATTGAATCCCCTAACTAAGATCATGTACTACTTGTCTACCTAGGAATATTTTTCCTAAATGAGAGTCATACTTAATGATATCCTCATCATTTTAGAGTTTTCTTCTTCGGTAGCATTGAGAGGCAAAACCTGTTTAAACACTTCGTCTTCTGAGCTCATTATCAATTCCAAGGATTACTCAAGCACAAAATCTGACTCACACTAGTTTTCCATATTCTTGGATTTCAACTTATTTTTTTAATGTTTCTCCATAAGAAGATGAAAAAATTAATATTTCTTCTTCTCTTTGTGGATTACCTTCCACCCATCTATGGAGGGCCTGACCAGATCATCTTCCAACTCTAGAGTTATATCCTTACTCTCTTTATGATTAGCATATTGAACATCTGAGTTGAGGCCACCATCCTATGGTTCAAAATTCGGATTGATGAACCCTCACCCCATAAGTGTGGCCTCACCATCAACATGATCAACAGAAACCTCATTCCCCTCAGCTTCCTAGATTCCAGCAGGGTGGTTTGAAGAATTTTTGTGTGTGATAGAAACCTCCTTTACAGTAGAATCCTGAGAAAATCCCCTTATAAATATTGTCTTGGGTCATAAACCTAAAAACACTAAAAATTATTGAGAAGTATAACATAATTACTTGTTATTTCTAGATGGACCCCACTTGTTTCCTTCACCCATCCTGCATTATCTTCACAATGTGAAGATTCCCCTGCATTTTTGTCATCTATATCCTACGTGTTCTTAATATCTTCCTTTGCATTTAACACTCCAATTAAAACCTCATCAGGGGCCTCTAAATATTCACTCATTGGGCTCACAAACTTAGTTATACACCTCCCTTCAATGTTCAGTTTCAATTTCTAGAAAATTTCAAAAACTTTTGGTTCTGTGAGTGTTCCATGACCCTTATTATTTGAATGGTTGTCCTTAAATAGAATGCTAGCATCAGTATTAGTATTCAACCGAGAGCCTGCCAACCCCTACCTTCTTGTGGATCTAAAAATATGACCTTCATTTGATTAATTTTCATGGAGATAAAACCTCCTTGAGAAGGTTTCTACAGATGAGCATCCAGACCAAATACATCTCTAATGTAATGGACCCTACCCTTGATTCTCAATGCCACATCCATATTTAGTGGGGGACTCAACCTAACTCATGGTTCACCATGAACCACCTCATCATCAATCTATCTAGTCACTTGTCCCTGAATAGAGGGACCATATGCATAATTGGTCCAAGACTTTTTCAAATCTTGTTGCCTCAACCCACATCTATAAGCCACTGAATAATGTCTTAACTACTTGCAAACAAAACAAAAGTCCACCCAAGATTTATACACCACATGTTACCGATAATGGTATTCCTCTCCTACTATAATCCAAATGAAATCATAAGTCTTTTATGAAAGATATACTTAGACACACACTCATGGATTCAAAATGTGACACACTACTTTGGTTTGGCTATTAGATAATAAGAACCTACCTACGAGGTTCCCTAGAATCTGAATAATCGAAGGATTCTGAAATATAAGGGGAAGTTTAGGGAAAATCACCCAAATCACCATCGAATGGGAGTCTCGCTTCATATGATTGTTGTATGTCCATATATGTAGGAAGAATAGAAACTCATTTTAGCTACGATTAATGCTCAACCAATCTTTGATAAGGTCTTTTTCCAACTTGAAGCAGATCATGAAGTTCTTATTGTCCAGAAAACTAATAGTAGCCTCATCATGTAGATCCCACGAATCGAAAATGGATCTATCAAATGTGTCCACTGAATTCCTTCTCTATGAGAATATAGAAATCAGGGTTTGCTTGAGAATAATCAAAACTTCTTTAGACTTCACAATCGATAATGGAATATTAGTCCATCCTTTGTACAAATCGGGGATCTTAGGAGATAAGGAGAAATGTGGTAATGTGGGAAGAATCTCATATTTGGAAAGAGGGAGAAAGGGGACTCTACTCTCTTAAAGGATGATGAAGGTCCCTCCCCCATAGGTGGGGGAGGGACCAACATGGTTTATTCTACTTTCACAAAGTGGGAGAATACATCGAAACTCCCCCAAAGAAAACCCTCTTCTAAATCTCTTCGTGGAGGTTGTAGTCCACGTGTACGCATGAACAACATTATCATTTTTAAATGGATAGAAGGGTAAGAAGTTAGATAATATATCATATTTATATAATCATATTTATATCATTAATATTATATATATTTCATTAATTAAATATTTATAACCATCTAAGTAAAACAATGATGAAAATAAATTATACCGCTATGTGGAGATGGTAAGTTGTACATAATCTTGGGTGGTGTTTTCATTTTCCATAAAATGGAAAGTAGATAGAAAGTGTTTATCCCATAATAATAATAAAATATTATTATATTGGTGATAGTGGATTCATTATTTTATTATGGATACAATATATTTAGAGTAAGTATAAGAATAAATAAACTTTGAAATAATCTGGTAAGATGAAAAACTTTTCTTTGAGAGACCTCATTTAGCATACACCTTAATCCTTATTAGGTTCATTTTAGGGTAATACCAAGATATCAAGAATAAAGATAAGGAATCTAGGAAGTTTTTTGGGTGGGTATTGGGTGAGATAGATGGATCAAAGATTTTTATAAGGGATGATAATAGGATTTCTTCTATAAGTGAAGGGAAGCACACACACAGAATTACTTAAAATATTTTAATAATATAAATCATTTTCTTCTGAAAGTGAAACCAAATTATCATATATTTGAATATAATAAGTTTAAGGTCTAAATAAAACAAAAAAAATAATGTTTAATCATGTTTTTTATTTTATATTGAATCCATATCCCTTTATTTTTAACCCTTTAACCCATTTTACCCTTAACTGTGGTGATAAATATTCACCATGGTTACTATTGATTATGACCAAATATTAAGTTGAAATTATTACCTAATATTAATTATTATAATTTAAAATATGGAATCCATTTTATATGATTAATATCTTATAATTATCATAAATTAATTTTAATATAAGTTTTCAAAATACAATAAAAATCATTTTTAGAAAAAAAAATAAGCATAAAAATGATTTTACAGTAAAATCAGGTATGATGTTAATTAAAATGGGATTAATTTTATTATGTTAAATTAAATGAATATTATTGGTATTTAAAACCAAAATAATAATAAAATTAACCTTTTAAATACTTTTTTGATACAAAATATTTAAAATCATTTTTTATTTGAACTAAAACATTACATAGATTTCCAAAATGTTAAGAATATAGTTCTACGTTCAACATTATATTTTCATTTTAATTATATTACTTATTAAATATATATATTTATATAAAAAAATTTCATAAACATTCCCAGTTATTATTAAATCATTATAATTTCATAAAAGTAACAATTTTTTGTATAATCTTTATTTTTCACTATTCATTTCAAAAACAATTATTTCTGAAAAATATAAAAACTTAATACTAAGATAATTTTTAAATAAAGAATTTAAAAATAGAATAAATTTATTCAAATTAAATATGTAAAATTTGTTAATTTAGGTTTAAATTATATTATAGAATAAATCTATGTTCATTATATTATTGTTTTTTTAGAAAGAAAAGCATACTTACAATAATTGATTATCAATCATCGCATATATGTCCTTACTAGTGATGAAAATTAGACCTTGATAAAATCATGGTGATATTGAGGGATTCGATTTAATTTATTAATGGGTTTTAACCATAGAGTATGGAATGAAAGAAAGGAACTCATGTGAGGTGTTCAGACCATGATGTAACCATAGGGACCAGTGGATTCCTCGAGTCTCATGTTGGCCCTAGGGAGGGTTGGTACATGATGGATATAAAAATTATATACTAGTATGAATGTAGTGATGATAATAGGTTGTTTACTCGAGAGTACAACCTAGTAAATCATGTGGGTTTCATGCGAGTAATCAACCCCTTAGTTATGATACATGTTATAAAAGGTTCTATGTAGAGGAATTGCCTCTAGGTGGAAGTGATATGTGATTATAGGGAGGGTATACATTCCCATAAAATGGTATATATGAATATTTCAAGTGGGTAGTTATTATTCTTGATGTAATATGATATGTTTTAGGGACGGTCCTCTCCCACCCCCAAATGTGATATAAAATATTTTTGGGCCATGATTTTAACCCCCATGATGTGATATGAGATTTTTATGGGGTATTACACTATTCACCCCAATGTGTTATAAGATATTTTCAAAGGGTCACTTTTCCCCTAATGTGATATAAAAGTTTTTAGGATCCACCCTGATGTGATGTGAAATGTTTCTCTGATGGTTCACTCTTCCCCATGATAGATATCATATGTTTTTGAGGTGGTCCACTCTTCCCCATGATTTTATATATGTGCAGAACTATCAAGTGGGATACCCCCCCCCCCTCAAAGTGTCTATATATGATATATTTTTAGGTGGTTCACTATTTCCCTTGAGTGTTTTTTTATGAGATACTACAGGGTGGGTCTCTTTTCCTATAAGAATTTATACCTGAGATATATCTAGGAAAGATAATTCTCCCTTGATAAATAATATGGAAGTGTATCTAGGTAATATAATTATCCCCTTCATTATTTATTTGATGATATTATGGTTATGAACTTATCTAACCCTTGGTATGTCTATGTTACATGATTAGAAGCATTATACACCAGAAAAGTAGATATGATCAGGCTTGGGTGTCACCTTAGAACTTAAGGGTTGATAATGATTATATTTTTGTGATTCCAAACATTATTTGATTATTATAATCATATAATACTTCATATATATTATGTTTACTAGTCATGTTTCGGACACCATTAGTGGTGGCCTTCTGATTTTTACTCAGTCCCTTCTCAAATATCCCTAACACATTCTCACCCTGTTAGTTTTCTTGATTATAGGTGCAGGTGGGGTAGGGGCCTGATATTGGTTGTTTCAACTAGATATATTGGATGAATTCGGGAAATGGGATCAAATAGGGGCTCGAGACCAAGTTGTGGTTTTTTTTATTTTGGTTGTTTTTTCTATGATCTGACCATGGGAGATCTTTTTTTATCTTTATATGACTCATGTAAAATTTTAGAATAGATCAATCATGTTATATCATATCTGCATTATTTTTTATTTTATTTTTTTGTTATTATGTTATTTTTATTAGATATGGATATTGTGATATCTAGTTGGTAGTTATTTTTATTAGTTTTCTTTACTCTGATATGAGGGTATAGCCTCCCAATGGTTTCACCTTATACCCTCACCATTAGTCATCATCCTCTATCATATTGTATGGAATTCTTGAGGTCATGTAATGAACCGGTCTGGTTACCATAAAGTGAGCTATCTAGGGGTGATATAGAGACTGAAAAGGGGTGTGAGATGAGATATTTGTTGTCTTTTTGTGAGATGATCAATGAGTTAGGTGGGACATAGATGAGTTGAGTGAATAATAAAGTGTGTATTTATATTGAAACCTCTTATAAACTATAATGTGATGAGAGTATATCTTTATGATATACCAAGGTGGGATATAAGATAGTGTGTCTTTAATAATAAGTAGAATGTACCTGTAGTATCATTGGATGGTTCAATGTTGTATTCAAAGTATAATATGGGTGTGTGTGTGTGTGTGTTATTCTATCCCTTGATGAAACACAAGTATGATGTTGTGGTGAGGTGTTCCACTCAACCACCACACGGTTTCACAGACCCAAATGGCCTTTGGAGATCTGTTGATGATCCCTATGTTTCTCACCCTCCTTTAATGAAACTATTTTACATGGTTCTTCTATTTTCCCCACTAGGGTATCACTCACTTTCATTCTGGATCTGATGTCACCTTCCCTATCCTTTTTTCTGGATTTCATTTAGCTCAGCATTCCAATAATTCATCGTTCATGTGGTTCAATGTTTTGGAGCTCTATCAATGAAGAATTAACCATTATTCATTATCCTCTGATATTTTTTTGGTTGGTATTTATTTATAATTTTCTCCATGTGTTGACTGTTCTTATACCAAAATGGTTCTGCTTCTCTTTATTATCTTATTCCATTTTGTCATGCTTCTATACGCATGACCCCAATTTGGTCTGGTGTGATGGATTCTATGACATTTTGGATGGTGTTGAAGGATTAAGAATAAGTATATCTATTGAGGTGACTTTTCCAACTTTGTATGTTTCTAAAATGGTGGTTGTTGGTTATTTATACGTGTCCTATTTTTGGGATTCTTCCAGTGTCTCGGTAGTTTTGGGCTTCTATTATTCAACACATACCATGGCCATTGCTCTGATCTTCTCCTCTCTAGTTTATAGAGTTGATTTGATGATCATAGTCACTACAGTCTTGAGGACCGATGATGGGATGGATGGCCTGGGAATTGTATAGGGCACGATGGGATGGGTGTTTCTTGGTCTCATCGGGTTACGTTTTGGGCAGGTCAGGTCTTGGGCTTGGTTCTTGGTCTAGCCCGCATTTGAGGATTATTTTGTGTGGTTTGTGGTGCATGGATGGGGATACTCTAGTGGTCTATATTGGTCATTTATAACTCAATCTTAAAGTTATTTTATTTGGGAAAAATAAAAAAAAATGAATTTTCATTCATGATGATGTTTTTCACCAATATAGCAGCTTCAAGAGGGGTGAATTGAATTTTTTATAAACTTGTAAAAAATTACCTCTCAAAAAAATATACTTAAGAATATATAATTATTTTAACTAATTAGAGTAACGATAAAATATAAATATAGTGTAATATAAAAAAAGTATAAGAGGGGTGTATCTAAATGAAGTAAAGTTAATATAACAAATAGAATAAAAATTTAAAAATGACTTAAGAAAAATAATATGGTTTAGGATAAAAAAAGTGTCCCTTAAATAACTTTATTAATGGTTATAACTAACTTCCTATCCAAAAATCCAAAAACAAGGCTACTCAAAAAGATATGGGTACTACGCATGAATCTAAGACTCCCACTCCAATGTTCTATTCTAGAGATTCTTGTACTACCATCAGACACACACCAATGGAATTGATAAACCACGAAGGATCCTATGATGCCCCAAAACTTGTGTAATAATAATATTATGGTCCAATCTAGAATAAACTTGTGAAATAAAAACAAGGCATTTCTTATCTAATTAAAGACATGTGACTATTATTTTAGCCGTCAAAGTTTAAAATCAGTTGGCCATTAGTGTTTTATTAAATGAATATAGTTATAATTTAAAGACAGTTTCCTATTAATTAAAATAGAAAATTTATGTTGTTTAAATTAGAAGTACAGTTTAAAATAATTATTTTATTCTTTCTAAATTAGTAATTAATATAATATTTTAATAATAATTATACTAATATATGAATGCAACTAATTTGTTTCTTGTTTTCAAAATATGATATATATATATATATATATATATATATATATATGTATGTATGTGTGTGTGCATATGTAAACAAGATTTGAATTATAATTATGTAAAACTAATACTATAATTTTATATATTACATTGAGAATTATTGCACTGAAATATTTTAACGTCATTTCTTATGTGAACTAATATTGAATATATTATATAAAAAATTACATGGGTTTTATATATTTTAGAAAATATTATGTACACTTATTAAAAATTTTGATTATATTAAAGTTTAATAACATTATTAACATTTTGGATTTTGTTTAATAAAATTAAAAATATATAATATAATCATTTTTAATAAAATGATTAAAATTTCACATATATGAATGATCTTTTAATAAAAATTATTGTTACATTAAATAATATGTCTGTGTGAAATATTAACATTTTTACAAATATTTTGTAACAAATTATAAAAATTATTTTCAATTTAATACATTTTCAATTATTAATTTAATTTATAACGTTGTAAGTATATAATATGAAATTTATATATCAGTTTAATAATAATAAAAATATTTACTTTTTAAAAAGTAATTATAAAATTATTTTTAATATAATATTAGTTTTATAAAACTTTTGACTTTGTAAATTAGTGATAATATAATATATGATAATAACAATATAAAATATAATGAAATAGTAATAATAATATAAATATAACAATATTATAATAATAAATGAGGGAAATCGGATAACACAAAAAAAAGGAATCACGTAAAGGGATTTGGGTCCGTGAGGAGAGTGTCACACCGCAGGGAGTTTGGGATTCTGGCGGTTTAGGGTTTCAGTGGTCCGGCTCTGGGGATCTCAAGAGTGTCGGGCAGATGTCAGGCCATGGTCGGGGTGCGTCGCGCATGGGGCTGGCTTCAAGAAGGTCTGGTGGCATTCATCTTTGCATAAAGGAGTTGTTTGAAGACCCCACATCATGCAGCCAGGTACTCCATTTCAGATCAAAGGAACCGGGATCGAGGTCGCGCACCGGTCATTGTTAAGCTCGTGAGTTCCGCTGCAGATCGATGTTCTTCAGTTGAGGTTTTCGAATCCGGATATATTTTGTTATCTCAATATGGTTTTGGGTCGATTTAGGGTTTCTTTCTATCCTAATTCAAGGTAGACTTCATGTTAAAATTATTCCAATCTAAATTATTCCTTTCTTTCTTCTAGGTTCTGGATTTCTTTGGTTTAATAGTGAAGTGTGTTGTCCCCTAACCATTATTTTGTTTTTTTTTTATTTCTTGGATGTCATCTAAATTTCTTATCCCGTAAAAGTTTTACTTTTAGACTATAAATAGTGGGTATGTGGTTTTAGTTTACTGATTTGGCTCCCCAACCCTATTTAACTCTATTTAATACTAGTTATATCAATTTTGTTTCATTAATTTTTTTCTAATTGATTGAATGGGAATTGTGGAATCTGCACCTATAGTTTGAGCTTTTACACAAGCCTAAACCTGTCACTATAAAAAAATTATTAAAAAATAAATAAATAAATAAAATATCTTCTGGTCCCAGTTAAATATTATAGGTATGGCCATAAAGGCCTTGCTCCTCACAATTGAAATGAGGGGTAGGCCTTGTTTGGTGCTTTGTGGGTGTGTTCAAAACAACAGATCAATTTTCCTGCAATCAAATAAGGGTTTTTTTGTCTTACTTGTTGAGTTTAAGTTGTATATTCATGTACACTTCTATATATATATATATATATATATATATACATCTACGGTCGAGTTTGAAACCCTCTTTATCTGAATTAGAGCTTCGGGATGTTTGAGTTTATTGAATATTAGCGGACCTGAAGCATAAATACCCCTTGAATATTTATTCATGTAACACATCCACATACCATACATATATATATATATATATTCATATACACAGCCCTACGGTTTTTCATAAAACCCATATGTCTGGAATTAAGTTTTACTAAAAACTTTGAGTTTCAAAGGTCATGAAGAACTATAAAATGCATGAAGTCATATTTTATAAGAAAACTTTTATACCTGATCGTGTATGTTCTTAAAAATAAATTCATATTATATAAATGCAGTTTCAAGAATTTCAACATTTTACTTCGGTGATTAATCCATGCTTTTGATAAACTTTCATGTGTCAAATGAAATAGGTATGAGATCCTTACGTATACTCATAATGTATAATCGGGTATGTCGGTACATGTGTATATATGCCAACTCTGACCCCGAATTGTATCTATAAATTTACAAGGTTTACAAATAAATTAAAAAACATGTGTTCTCAAATATATTTTTCTCCTGACTAAACACTACTTCTTATGCACACCCCGTTGAATGAATTTTTTACACAACATGAAACCCTAAGTGTAATTATTCCAAATTCTTTTCTTTTGATATGCTTAGTTCATGAGAATAAATATTGGAGGCTTGAAACTTTATATTCACATGTATGAGTTACTCTCCACTATTTATATTAAATGATAATGGTTATGGTTGAGTTTCATACATTCAAGTTTTAACTTTTTGATGTGTTAAAAAAAAGCTTATTTATAATAAATGTTGGAGAAAATGTGAGTTTAGTACCTCACATAGAATGCTAAGATTACCTCTTTATTTATTATGCACCCAGAAGAAATTCCACTAAGTAATTGAATAATATGGTTTTATAATTTATCGTTATATGTGACCAAATTTTTATTCCTTTATTAGTCATGACTTAGTTATGCAGTTCATAGTCTTGTGATATAATCACCATATCTGTATAAATTTTAATGAATGTAATGTTAACCCTTATGACCAATATGGAATTATGAATTTAATTATTTCGGGTGGTATGGGATGCCTTGAATAATATGAAATGTGAAAGTAATTATTCAAGTGGAATAATATATTTTGAATATATGACCTATGGGCATATGAGGAATGTATTGGACTAGTATGTTCCGGGTTGGGGACCAGTAAAAGTAAGACCTCCGGGTTGGGTTCTGGTTACAGTAGACCCTCTTGGTTGGAGTCCGTTTACAGAGTCCCTCCGGGATGGAGTCTGATTACAAAGACTCTCCGGGTTGGGGTCTAGTTACAGTTAGTCCCTAGGTCTTGGCACAAGTCCTTGACACAGAAATTAAAGTCTGGAATTATACATTCCTTCATTATGTGTATGATAATTAATTAACCAAATGGATATTTAACTAGTAGAATATCCTTGGTTAAGATCCAGTACTTATGAGTATCAGAAAAGTAAAATGTTATGGCATGACATATGTATAGCACTCAGTGATTTAGTATTCGTTGTATTAAATTGAAGTTATTGCCTTTACGTCCAACTCTGATTATTCATTACTCTTAGCTATTTAATTTGTGCTTACACATTCTTATGCCATACATGTTTAGAATGTCTTTTATTTGTTACTCCAAATGAGAATTCCTATAATTGAATCAGGTATCATTGTAACTCTGTTAGAATTTTTTTAATTGATCTCTTTTATGATATGTTACATGTTTTATAGCTTATATTTAAGAGAAATGTTTTATGGAAAGTTTTAATGAATGTTTTCAAAAGTTATATTGGTTTATTATGTTATTTTAAAACCCCTTACTGGGAATTCGTATGCTCACCCTTCTTTTTTTATTAAAATTTTTCAGGTATCAGTTTGTGCTAAAGAAGTATGACATAATTGTCTAGTTTCCGAGAACCTAAACCGAATTTGATCCTCTGTATGGCACCAGCTCCAGGTATTCAGGGGTCGGGTCCTAATAGTTGGTATCATAGGATTCGGTTTAGATAATTCTGGAAAACCAGAACTGAACAAAGAAAAATTTATTTACGCATTACTAAATATGAAGTTTTCTTTGAAAACAAAAATACCAGCCTTATGTCTCTTTAAAGACATTTGATAAAATTAAAACAATACTGAAAACTTGGTTATGTTTTACTAAGTGGTAGTTTCCTTAAATTTTCAGATGTTTGATGAATCACACCTTCTGTCTCTCTCAAAGGAGATAATAGAAACTATAATGGCCAAGTCATGTTAAGGGGACTACGAGACTTTTTAAAACCTTCCGTTTTCTTATAAACAACTCTATCAGCTGTCAAACCATCTAAACATCCTCCATCTTTAGCAAGGAAGCAATATGGTCCATTACTGTATTGCATTTTCACAATTTACAACATATAAAAAAAGAGGAAAGTATCATGAAGCTCTTTTTCTATGTTTTACTTTGGCTGATAACTACCGAGTTGTAGGTAAATTTATAGAAGCTTCTTTAGATGGTAGCCATCGAGTGGCCTACCTATTCCATGTCCTGAGTTTTAGTATGTACGGAGAACTCTACGACATAAATATTTTCAAGAATGACATGGTGTGTGGGAATTATAAGGATTTAGTCTACTCTAAACTTTCTGACCTCTACACTTCTCGTGCCTCTATATGGAAGGTCGGGTGCTTTAGGAACAAGTTTGACCCTAGCTGTCCATAGTGTGTCTGGTCCAAGGAAATCAAGCATTTGAATACTACCTTAGAAATCCACCTGAGTTCGTCAGCACCCTAAAATTGGTGGTGTTCCAGGCAAAGGGACCTTGGGAGTGGAGTATGTCGGGTTTTACTAGTGGGACGTGTACGAATACTTTAGAATTTTGAGGATGTAATTCATTGAAGGGGTGATATTATGATGCCCCAAAACATGTGTAATAATAATATTATGGTGTAATCCAGAATAAACTTGTGAAACAAAATCAAGGCATATTTTATCTAATTAAAGACATGTGACTGTTGTTTTAGCTGTCAGAGTTTAAAATCAGACGGCCATTAGTGTTGTATTAAATGGATATAGTTATAATTTAAATACAGTTTCTTATAAATAAAAATAGAAAATTTATATTTTTTAAATTATAAGTACAATTTAAAATAATTATTTTATTCTTTCTGAACTAGTAATTAATAGAATATTTTAAAAATAATTATACTAATATATGAATGTAACTAATTTGTTACTTGTTTTCCAAATATTATATATATTTATATATTCATAGGTAAACAATATTAGAATTATAATTATATAAAACTAATACTATAATTTTATATATGACATTGAGAATTATTGCATTGAAATATTTTAACGCCATTTCTTATGCGAAGTAATATTGAATCTATTATATAAATAATTACATGGGTTTTATATATTTTTGAAAATTTGATGTATACTTATTATAAATATTGATTAGAATAAGTTTTAATAACATTATTAACATTTTGGATTTTGTTTAATAAAATTATAAATATATAATATAACCATTTTTAGTAGAATGTTTAAAATTTCACATATATGAATGATCTTTTAATAAAAATTATTGATACTTTAAATAATATATATGTGTGTAATATTAACATTTTTAAAAATATTTTGTAACAAATTATAACAATTATTTTCAATTTAATACATTTTCAATTATTAATTTAATTTATAACGTTATAAGTATATAATATGAAATTTATATATGAGTTTAATAAAAAAAATTACTTTTTAAAAAGTAATTATAAAATGATTTTTAATAGAATATTAGTTTTATATAACTTTTGACTTTATAAATTAGTGATAATATAATTTATGATAATAAGAATATAAAATATAGTGAAATAGTAATTATAATATAAATATAAAAATATTATAATAATAAATAAGGGAAATCGGATAACACAAAAAAGGGGAATCTCAAAAAGGGATTTGGGTCCGTGAGGAGAGTATTATGCTGTAGGGGATCTGGGCTTCTGGCAGTTTAGGGTTTCATCATTCCGGCGTCATGGATGTCAAGAGTGTCGGGTGGACACCAGGCCAAGGTCGGGGTGCGTCGCGCATGGGGATGGCTTCAAGCAGGTTCGTTAGCGTTCGTCTTCACGGAAAGGGGTTGGTCGAAGACCCCACATCGTGCAGTCAGGTACTCATTTTTGGACCAAACGAACCAGGATCGAGGTCGCGCACCGGTCAATGTCAAGCTCAGGAGTTCAGTTGCATATCGATGTTTGTCAGTTGAGGTTTTCGAATCAGATAATATTCTTTTATCTCAGTCCAGTTTTGGGTCGAGTTAGGGTTTCTTCCTATCCAAATTCAAGGTAGACTTCATGTTATATGTCTTCGGATCGAAATTAGGCCTTTCTTTCTTCTTGGTTCTGGATTTCGTTGGTTTAACAGTGAAGTGTTTTGTCCCATAACCATTGTTTTTTTATTACTTCTTGGTTGTCATCTGTAGTTCCTAACCCATGAAAGATTTACTTTTGGACTATAAATAGTGGGTATATGGTTTTAGTCTACTGATTTGTTTCCCCGACCCTGTTTAACTCTATTTAATAATACTTATGTCAATTTTATTTCATTAATGTTTCTCTAATTGATTGAATGAGAATTTTGGAATCAGCACCTATAGTCTGAGCTTTTACACAAGCCTGAACCCGTCAGTATAACAAAATTATTAAAAAATAAATAAATAAATAAAATATCTTATGGTCCTTATTTAAGAGTATAGGTATGGCTATAAAGTCCTTTCTCCTTGCAATTGAAATGAGGGGGAGGCCTTGTTAGATGCTCTGTGGGTGTGTTCAAACCAACAGATCAACGTTCCTGCAATCAAGTAAGGGTTTTTTTATCTTTCTTGTTGAGTTTAAGTGGCATATTCATGTACACTTGTGTGTGTCTATATATATATATATACATATATATATATATACATCTTGCAGTCGATTTTGGCCCCCTCTTTACCTCAATTAGAGCTTTGGGATTTTCAAGTTTATAGAATATTAGCGAACCTGAAGCATAAATACCCCTTATAGATTTATTCACGTTCCACATTCACATACCATATATATATATATATATGCATATATCCATATACATATCCCTACGGTTTTTCAAAAAACCCTTATGTCCATAATTAAATTTTACTAAAAACTTTCAGTTTCAAAGGTCGTGAAGAACTATAAAATTCAAGGAGTCATATTTTGTAAGAAAAATTTTATACCTGATCATGTATGTTCTTAAATATATATTTATATTATATAAATGCGGTTTTAAGCATTTCAACATTGTACTTCAGTGATTAATCCATGCTTTTTATAAAATTACAAATTTCAAATAAACTAGGTGTGAGATCCTTTAGTATAATCATAATGTATAATCAGTTATGTGGGTACATGTGTATATATGCCAACTTTGACCCCCAATTGTTTTTATAAATTTATAAGTTTTGCAAAGAAATTTCAAAACATTTTTCTCAAATATATTTTGATTTGACTAAAGACTACTTCTTAGACACACCCTGTTAAATTAATTTTTTACCCAACATGAAACCCTTAGTGTAGTTATTCCAAATGCTTTCCTTTTGATGTGCATAGTTCATGAGTTTAAATTTTGGAGGCTTGAAACTTTATATCCACATGTATGAGTTACTCTCCACTATTTATATTAAATGATAATGGTTATGGTTGATATTCATACTTTCAAGTTTTAACTATTTAATGTGTTAAACAAAAGCTTATTTATAATAAATGTTTGAGAAAATGTGAGTTTAGTACCCCACATGGAATGCTAAGCTTACCTCCTTATTTATTACGCACCCAGAAAAAATTCCACTAAGTAATTGATTAATATGCTTTTATAATTTATCCTTAAATGTGACCAAATTTGTATTCCTTTATTAGTCGTGACTTGGTTATGCAGTTCATAGTCTTTTGATAGAATCACCGTATCTGTATAAATGTTAATGAATGTAATTTTAACCCTTATGACCAGTATGGAATTAATAATTTAATTATTCAGGGTGGTATGGGATGCCTTGAATAATATGAAATGTGAAAGTAATTATTCAAGTGGAATAATACATTTTGAATATACGACCTTTGGGCATATGAGGAATGTATTGGACTAGTATGTTCTGAGTTGGGGACTAGTAAAAGTAAGCCCTCCGAGTTGGGGTCCAGTTACAGTAGACCCTATGGGTTGGAGTCCGGTTACAGAGGCTCTCTGGGATGGAGTCTGGTTACAGAGGCTCTCTGGGTTAGGGTATGGTTACAGTTAGCCCCTAGGTCTTGGCATGAGTCCTTGACACAGAAATTAAAGTCTGGAATTATACATTCCATCCTTATGTGTATGATAATTAATTAACCAAATGGATATTCGACTAGTATAAAATCCTTGGTTAAGATCTAGTAATTATGAGTATCAAAAAATTAAAAGCTTATGGCATGACATATGTATAGCACTCAGTGATATATTATTTGATGTATGAAATTAAATTTATTACCTTTATGAGGAACTATGATTAATCATTACTCATAGATGTTTAATTTTTGCTTACATATTTTTATGTCATACATGTTTAGAATAATTTTTATTTGTTACACTAAATGAGCATGCCTATAATTGAATCATGTATCCTTATAACTCTGTTATCATGTTTTTAATTGAGCACTTTTATGATATGTTACATGTGTTATAGCTTTTCTTTAAGAGAAATTTTTTATGGAATGTTTTAAAAAGTTATATTGGTTTATTATGTTATTTTAAAACCCCTTACTGAGAATTCCTATGCTCACCTTATGTTTTTTATTAAAAAAAATCAGGTATCAGTTTGAGCTAAAGAAGTATGACAGAAGTGGCTGGTTTCCCAAAACCTGAACTGAATTCGATCCTCTGTATGGCACTGGCTCCGGGTATTCGAGAGTTAGGCCCTAACAGATCCTCTCTTCCTAATCCTTAATCTTCACCAGGTACTCTGCAAAAGTCACTCCATCATCAATGTACATCTCACCCCAGTCAATATCATGTGATGGTTCAGGCACATACCTCCTCAGCTGTGACACGTGGAAGTCCTCATATTCCCAATTCAACTATGGGGTAGATCTAGGTGTTACTCCTCACCAAATCTACTCAGTATCTAAAAAGTGTTGATTAACCTTGAATATTACTTGATTCCTTGTCCAAATATCTACAACCCGCATCGAGGTGATACCCAAATGAACACATATTCTACTTCCTAGAACTCTAGAGGCCTTTGTATCCTATCATCATATGACTTCTTGAAGATTTTTGTAGTCCTTATCCCCCTGGATATGATCGGAACCTTCTCAGTAGTAGCTCACACCAACTCTGGGCTCATGAGTGTTGACTCTACTGGGTCATTCTAGTAAAGTGGTGACTTGCAGGGCTTCCCATATAGAGCCTCGAATGGTTCCATACCAATGTTGGAGTGGTATATGTTGTTGAATGAAAACTCCACCAATAGTATTTGTTCCTCCCAACTATGACCAAAGTCCAAGATGTTGGCCCACAACATGTCCTCCATAACCTGAATGGTCCTCTCTATCTGGACATCCTTCTGGGAATGAAACATCATGCTCAAGCATAACTGAGTTCCAAACACCTCCTGAAATTCCTTCCACAACCAGGATGTAAAGCAAACATTATGATCAGAAACTATTATTGATGGGAATCCATGTAGTTGAATTATATCCTATATATAGAGGTGTCTCAATCCATCTACTGAACTCTTATCTTAGATAGGTAGGAAGTGGAATGACTTGGTGATTTGTTCAAAGATCACCTAGATGGTATTATGTTTCCTAGATGTATGTGGAAAACCCATCACAAAGTCTATCGATATCTCATCCCACTTCCAATATGGAACCTTAAGGGGTTGATCCAAACCCGCTAGAACCTAGTGCTTAGCCTTCACTTGCTGACAAGTGAGGCACCAAGAAATGAACTCCACAATTCCCTTCTTTATTCCCATCCACCAAAACTGACATTATAGGTCCTAATAAATCTTCACCACTCCAAGATATACCACCGAAGAAGAAAAATGAATCTCCCATAGAACCTCCTCTCACAACTCCACTGGTACAACTATGCATCCTCTAAAAAGGAAGATGTTCTCCCCACCTTGTGAATATTCATTAGGCGCATGTCCTATGGACATCTGAACATGAAGAGTCTCGTAGTCGGTATCTCCAAGTTGTTCCTCCCAGACTCATTGTAAATGTGTAGGGGTAATAACCATCAACTATAGGTAATATTATCTATCTCTATACACAAAGGATAACTATAACCATCCCAACTACTATGATGCCTCATTAAGCAACTGCAAACTAAATATCCTATTGAGAGAATCTTCTACCATGTTCCTCTTCCCAGGAGTACAGATAATCTCAATGTTATAGTCATAGAATAACTCTTTCCATCACCTCTTTCTCAAGTTCAGATATTTCTGATAGAAGATATACTTGAGACCCTTATGACTGGAGGAGATGATAAACCGCTCCCCCATCATGTATCATCGCCACATCTTCAATGCAAAAAGTAACATTAATAACTCAAGATTGTGGGTCACATAGTTCTTCTCATGTAGTATCAACTAGCATGAAACATATAAAATCACTACTTTAATATGAATTAGGACACAACCAAGTCTAGTCCCAGATGTATCACATAATACTACATGTTTGACACCTTCCTCTAGAAATCTCAATATTGGAGCGCTCATCAAACTCTGCCTCAACTTCTTAAAATCCTACTAGCAATTCTCTTTCCATACAAAAGGCTTCCCCTTTCAAGTCAAAACTGTAATAGGTGCTGATATCATGGAGAAATTAGGTATGAATCTCATATAATAGAATATCAACCCAAAGAATCTGTGCACCTCCATCACACTTCTATGTGGAACCCATGCTAACACTACCTTGACCATGGACGGGTCCACTGCAACTCAATCTTCTGAGATAACATGTCCTAGAAAGTGGACTACCTAAATCCAGAACTGGCACTTTGAGATTTTCCCATAAATCTAATTCCTTGAGAGTTTGTCCAAAACTATTCTTAAGTGTCTCGTATGATCCTCCTTAGACGCTTAGTACACAAGGATATTTTCGATGAGGAACACCACTAACCGATCTAATTATGGTTGGATGATTCGTGTCATGAGTCCTATGAAAACTATGGGGGAATTCATCATGCCAAAGGGCATCACCAAATACTTATAGTGATCATAATGACATCTAAAAGTCGTCTTTGGTATATCATCATCCCGTACTCGCAATTGGTGATATCCTGGTCGAAGGCCAACCTTCAAGATCCAGCATGCCTATATCAACTAATCAAATAGGTCATTGATCCTTAGTAGTGGATACTTATTCTTCATAATTACCTGGTTCAAGTGCTGGTACTCCACAAACAACCTCAAGCTCTCGTACACCTTTTTGGAAAACAAAACCGGGGCAACCCATGGTGAAACACTGGGTCTCACGAAGCCCTTCCTCTGCAAGTCCTCCAACTGCACCCTCAAATCAAGAAGCTCTATAGGATCCATCTGATATAATGGTGAAAATATTGTTGGAACCGGGCATGTAGCGGAAGCCCCAAATAGGTGGGTTTTAAAAAAAATCCACTGACAGTCAACGTAAACATGTCGATGTCGGAGAAGAGTAGCCCGGTCTTAGCCGAGGACCACGCAAGGAGGATTTTAAGTACAAAATTAAACTGTAAAATACATGTTTAAACCCAAAGCCACGCATGATGTCTTCTCGTCATTGGCAATCACTGATCAAATAATCTGAAGTCAAATTCTTCTAGATCGTCCACACGCACTTCAAGGAATCTGTGGGAGCGTCGTTTGTCATAATCCGGGTGCTAGCAAGGATTTGAGACGATGCCTTAGACGCTCCAACGACCACCGCATCGCATCGCTAGTGATGCCCGAGAGAGAGCTCCATCTGATCTCCTTGGATCCAGAGCATCTCTCTCTAGAATGTGGGAGAGAGGAGAGGAGAGATAAGCTCCATGAATAGTATTTGGCAAATGCCCCTCCTCTTCTATTTATAGTGCTCAATTAAAAATACCAGTTATCGCCTCGTCGGCCCTGAATACTTAACGCACTGCTAACAACATTTTATGACTACTAAACTGATCCATAAATATTATTATAATTTACTTGTAATATATTAAAATTTATTACATGATAATAATTAAGTCATTAACCTGACTCGTCGCTCCCATAAATATTAATTGAACTTTAAATAATTTAATGTTCGTTAATTAATATTTTTTCATGTATTTACTTAAAACTCATAAATACATTTAATAAATAAATTCAATACTCATTATTCTAAACACGAATAATATGAATTTATTTATTTCATTGGTGATCGTTTATCTTTTGGAAAATCCCGGACCCCTGTGGTGGGGCCCACCATGTCCAAAAATCCTATTCAACTGAATTGGGCAGATTCTTGAATACACTATTGTGTGTGACCCTCTAGAACCTTATTTCGACAGTTGTGAATAGTATTCATAGACCAAGAGTGGGATCTAGAAACCCATCATGACCCCTGAAGAAATAAGGATTGGCATAGCAGCGACAACCAACCTACGAACATGCACTGTGTAATATAATCTATTTGTCTATAATATCTCATAAAGCAGGACGCACTCTCGTGTCATCACCCTTTTCTTGCTTTATTGTTTGTTGATGTAACTGGATGGATTTATCCTCGACTACCATGTCCATGGTCTTATAAAGGTACTTCCATCCATATCAACATGGCCAGAGATATATTACTTCCATAACCTGGAAGCGACAAATCCTTTCTTGACCATTCAACCAATGGCATGCCACCAAAGACGCACTCGACACAAACTACCTCACCACGACTTCATTGCCATGGTTTTTATCTTGCATCAAAGTATGCAATCAAATGACATAAATTGGTAATTATTTCAAGTCAGGAGACCATTACACATGATCGTAGATAGGAACATCCAATGACACCTAAAACATGTGGTGTTCCTATTGGTGGGTCAGTCCTCATGATCTCACTACTATAGATCACCAAGTTTGTTGTCAATGATTCATTGGGGTTGCATTACTTTAGACCTCCGTGATGATTTTCCTTTTCTGTGTATGGCGATCTCCCAAAAGAAATAAAAATGTTAACTTCCAGTCAGTCTCAATGCTTATGAGCCCCCAACACCTGATGGTCAGACATCTACTATGTCCAATTAGTAAGATGTATCTAGACCATAGAACATATATTTAAGATTATTTTCATAGTATCTAGAGGTTCTCATTATAGCCTGGGAACTGTTATAACCTTTCAATATGACAATTAATCTTTGGACATTTCCATTTCAATAGTGGATGCAGAAAAGTCTACACTATAATGGTAAGATGACGTCATGCATAGTTAACTCTATACACAATATGGTAATCAAAAACACATAATAGTTGGGTCTAGGGCACCCACTATTTCAACAAATATCAGTGTCATCACATGGTGTAAGTTGATGCAGAAGTCTATCTCCCTATGAGGAGGTAATCTTGGAACATCTTCTGGGAAGATTTCTTCATACTCTACCACCACTATAGGAAACTGGAAGCTCATAATATTTGTTGCACCAAGGTTCAAGCTGGCCAAGTGATGAGTAATGAGTTTCACCCTCCTATGAATGAGTCATTCTAACACTGCTTAGATTTCCATTTCACCGAAAAAAGAAAACCTCATTCTATCACTGCAGACACACCGTACCCTTTTCCTAAAATATTCAATCACGTCATGGACTGTGGATATCTAGTCCATACCAAAATGACATCGTAAGGCCTCAACACTTCCACCAATAGGTTCCAACAAAAACTATAACCTCCAAGGGTCATGTTACACTATCTACATAGATGTGTGATTACTGAGTCGTCTCTAGTGGGTGTCTCTCAGTATAAGGGTTCAGTCAATGGTTCAACTGAAATCTCAAGTTCTCAGAAAAGATATGTGGAAAGAAAGGAATGACTAGAACCTGTGTATATCTGTACTATAGATAAGGTAGAAAAGACACATATTGTACCTTGAATCATTCTCGGAGCCCCTAGGTCATATGACTCTACCACATGCATTTTTCCCACCCCTGTCCTCCAACTCCTTGAGCCTAGCATGGTCATCATGGGGGTGGTGGTCGTAACAAGTCGAAATGTAGAACACCTCCTACTACTCTCACATATCCTTTTCCACATCTATCACCATGTGGATCTACTTTTTTTCATTTTCTTCACCTTGGTGGTCCATCAAATGTCTCTTTGTTAGTAGATTGACCGGTTGGAAAATCTCAAGCGAGATGTACCATGTCGTCACAAGTGTAGCACTGCCTCTCCCTAGGCTGATTGGATCCACCCTGTGAACTCTAAACTGTAGATCCTTTATCTTGGGACCTCCTCCTAAAACCTCTACCATGTATAGATCCCTAAGTATGACATCATCACCCTATTGCTGAGGTCTTTACACCTTCTCATCCACTGCTAACTACCACGAGATGTACCTTCTCATCCAATAAGATTTTAACCACCAAAGCTCACTTGATCACCCTAGCATAAGTCAAAATGCATGGAGGTATAAGGTTGGATCAGATATCTCTATGTAGACCACAATTGAAGGTTTGATCCCTGAAATATTGATCTATAACCATATAAATAGACTACCTAGAAAGGCTGGTGAACCTCAATGAATAATCAACCACCAACATGCTACCCTACTAGAGATGAATAAGATCATATATTCGCACAGCTCTCAGTATAACTGGTGAAGACTTCTCTCTAAAGAGATACTCAAACTCTGTCCATGAAAGGGTCACCTCGTTATGAGTCTATATAGCCAAACTCTACCATCACCCTGCTAAACCCTGAAGAATTATCGCCGCTAGGATCACCATATGATCTGCTGGTGTCTGGACTAAGTGGAAAACACATATCACTGCCTCAAGCCAGTCCTCAGCCCCCTGAGGGTTAGGCTAGCCTCAAAACCTAATGGGTATCTATCTTTGAAACTCATAGAGTGTGCTTAGCCTATTCTCCTCATCTTCTGGTAATATAAGTACCACGTGCTACTCCATAGGTGATGGTATAGTTGGTGCACCACCTGGAGGAATCACCTGGAGGACTGGTCCCTGTATAGAATCCTTGTCACTGAGGGGGTCATCCTCGTAATCGGGATGCTGAATCCTAGATGGTATGCACCTCATGGAATCTTTTATGAAAACAAGATATACCATGATTAATGAGTATATATAGAGAGCTGACTCGAGAAGGATATGGAACCACAACCCAATCCTATATGATGCATGTACCATTATTTTCCTTGCAACTAGTGTTCTCATGTACCAAGTCGAAAATCAGGTTATCAGAGTCCTCGTGTATGTGTACATGGGACTCCTACACCAACACTGTCCTCTCTATCCTGAAATCTGAACTCAAAATAAATAAAATTGTTTCCCCAAACCAATCTCATGGAATCTTGGTCCTAAAGTAGAATCAACCTCACTCTGATACCACTCTGTCATGACTCGTCCTAGTGGGGACCATGACATGACTCCCCATGCCTGCCTCCAATAGTCTAGGGGTTGGTGACTAGCACCAAGTAGTCATATCTCTAACATGGGAGGAATTACCTATGTATCTATATGCACAGACACATCTCCAATCTAGAAAATTCTGAAATGTAAAAACCACTAAGAAAAAAATGCATGCATACTATTATCCCGACCAACAGAGTACAACATGAAGTAAAGTTTAGTAAAGTAAACTAGGACAGAATAAAAGGCCACCAAAAGAAAGAGTCTGCAAAGATACAAAGTCCAACCTATAAAAAAAGGTTACTGGGACTGCTTCTAAAATCTATAGGAACACCTCATCCTGCCTGAACTCACAAAGCTCTATCTGGTCCTGGTCTTCCCTAGACTCTTTTAAAAGGCCAATCATTTGCATAATACACAACATGTGTAGGCAAAGCCTGTGCAGGGGTGATTATAACAATACTTAGTAGGGTTCCCTGAAACTACAAAGAAATAAGCAAAGGAAGATATAGTCAACTCTACACAGTATATTTCTATAACACATATAACAAGAATATCCAGATAGATCCAAACCAAGACACATAGTCTAGAGGTCACAACTATTGTATTCTAGCACTAGGGATTCAGTTTGAAGATTCCACAAATCATACATCCATGAGAACACACTCATGATTATTATAGCACTGATGACATCCATATGAGAAGTACTCTTCGTTGGAAACCGTCATGAAAGAGATACGCTCATAGATCTGAAAAGAGATATGATACCACAGATGAGGACCACTGTTAGGGCTATGGGTTGATACCAACAACTCCATCTGGATTAACCTGCTATGTAGAGGATCGATGCTTGATGAATTTTGTCACTTAAATACCAAGGACTCCACCAAGGGAAGAAATAATGAATAGATAATCCTACTCCAGGCCTTTTAGAGGGGATTCCACAAATCTATCTAGAAATTCTTATTGAAGGGATCATATTCTTATGAGTAGGAAACGATACCCACCAACCATTAGGGAAACAATCAATGGAATAAACCCTAATTAAGCTTGTATAATATATGGTGGAAAAGATATTCAATCCATGTAGAAAGATATACACAACATGTAGTAGGGTCACATGGCATGTTCTTGGACTACAGGTACTACCCATGTACAACGACCCATGTCGTTAGAACATGTCATTCAAAATGAGAGTACATGGTGTGTATAAAGTCTTACACATCATTCCCTTCCATCTAGAGTCCACCCATGTATTCTAGTTGTGTGCCAGTAACAACCCAATGTTTTATAAATGGAATTACCTTCTTATAATTATAGTATAATCGCATTAGGAAGCACAATGAAAAATCATGATACTAAATACAATGTGATCACTAAAAATAATTTTTCCATTTCTATGTTTTGAATTTTGAAAATCTAACATACACGGTTGCGATCAGTAAGATGTTTGGAGTCTAATAGAACAAACTTAATTTTTGGTGAATAGTAACATACCCTTATGAATAATAATATTACCCTTATAAATAGTAATATACCTTTATTAATAGTAACCTCACTTATGACAGTATATATGTGGGATTTAATTGAAATCATGATGTACCTATGCTTTAGAATAAGTAAACAAATGTTTTAAAACTGTATTTTTCAAGTAAATTATGATTTTAATTAAAAATTAAATTAATCATATTTAGAAAATTCTTTTTGAAAAATGGAATTCATTTTTGAATTCTAAACGTTGAAAAATGTTTGTGGTGAATTTTTTGGTATTTTTCTAAAATACCTGAATTTTTGCGAATAGTAAAATACATTAATTTATTGTGTAAATACAATATAATTTAAACCCACTATTCCTGACATAAAATGTAATGTAAGCACCCAAATCTCTAAATCGAATGCCCTATTTACTATTATTGGTCATGTAATCATCAAAATTTCTTATCTTGGTGGAAATTAATAAACAAATTATTAAAATATTAAGAAAACCCCTCTCCCCTCTACTATGAATACCACCCTTCACACCCTCATTTCCTAACACCTCTCATGATTCAAGCCTTGTATAAACTCTACCAAAACATATTATCTAGATTATATCCTATATCCAAGATATTTTTCTCTCATCAAAATACCAAACCTAGGTTCCTTAAGGTGGATCTCAAGAGGAGGATTCAAGAGGTAATTTTCCTCTCTCTCTTTTCCTTTAATTTTATTTCAATTTCAAGTTATTTTCTTAATATATCCCCACCTATCCTCATCCACATTGTATGTTAACTCCATTATCTCACATATAATGTAATTTTATGATACTAATGGTATATTATATCATCCAACCCCCTATCATCTTCTTTTTATTTTAGAAAAGAAAATGTTGTTCATGAGGTGTTGATTTATCACCTTCAAGAACGACATGTTTTCATTTTCCTTTACCACCTTTAGATCTGGTAATTAAACCATTTTTATGGTTGAAACAGATTATTTTCTATTTATTATATCCTATTTAATGTTCTATATCTAACTTATGTACATATTACTAAATGATTAAACAAAACAAGTTCGTTGTGGTTGAAAAACCGCCTGAATTAACCCAAATGATCATCATTAAATTTTTATCTAATGATTCATCCAAAAGGTATATAATATAATTCATTATAATATCATTAAAACTACTTTAACATCATTAATAACATGAAAAATCAGTTCTATATGTTTATTTATGTTCTACATGAACTTCCATTTATGAATACAGGTGAACCTCTCAAGAAAACCATAAAAATAAACATTCCCGAACAATGTATTTAAACTCTGTAACTCATCCAAAGTCCCATAAAATAAATTAATGAAACCAAAATGAACCATATTCTTGTAAAAAATGTTCTGTAATTGTTAATTTATTAATATATTGTGTTTATACAGTACTTTAAATTGAATAAATCATTCAGATACCAGGTAAGAAGAAATTCTCGAACCCAACTTTCTTTCTTCAGGTTCTCCATCTTTCACTCCATTTTTTGTATGGTTACTCTATAAAAATAATTTTTTCATAATTATATTTACTATTAGGGGATATAATTTTTCACCACTATAATTTATGTCAAACACAGTGTTTTCCAAAAGAACTCTTCTTTCAAGAACACACCTTTTACTTCTCTCTCAAGGTTGATGGTTCTTTTATCACGTATGTTATTCCCTCTCTCTTTTCGGAACCCAAAGTTTATGAATGTGTTATTATGATTTAAAACCCATTAATTTCCATGGTTATGATTGATATATGTTCTGTTTGGAAATCATGTAAATGAAAATGTTATGATATGACGGGTGTGCCTGGAATTATATAGCGCAATATGAATGTTTAAATGTGATGGGTGGGCCCGGAATTATACAGTGCTCCAATGCATTGGGTAAAGTTATGAACCTTATGAGTTAAAGTGAAATGATGTGTGAACATGATTCTATCTTTGTTCACTACTATGTGGGGTACATGACCACTAAGACATGATGCTTCATTTTTATGCATTACTACATTTCAAGTCTTTTATTAATGTTTTTTATAATGATTTTTATGATGATGTTGTTATTATGTTCCACCCATGATATATTGTTCTTATATATCCTCTTATTGGGATATTATCTTACCCTTTTTTGATTTATATCCTCAAGTGACTACATGTACTAAGGAGAGGTCAAGTGCCAATAAGAAGCTAGAGAAGAAGGAATTAAAAAAATGCTTATGTTTGATGTTGTAAATGTTATGTATGGTCCTAGATTTCCCAACACACTAAACCGTTGGATCCTATATGTGTAAAACTATTATTTTTTTATCTTTATAATGATATAATAGTAATGTAAGAAAATGCAGTGTCTCTATAGTTGGTATTAGCGGCGACATTTTGTTAATTTGGTAATTAGGATTAGTGAACCCTAGAGAAAACCTCTAGTATGAGACTAAGAACAAATATGCACACAATAATATTTACATAGGTATCGCGTAAGTTATGATTTTAGTGTAAATTTTACAAATTAATAAATTATTAATCACTTGTTGACTTGTGTTTTTCTCTAACATTTTCTATTTTTTTAGAAAATGGTGGAAACTAGGAGAAACTAGGCCAACAACCCGTGCAAGGGACAATGCAATGATTGTCGGAACGACATCCCCAATGCTTTGAGAGGTGGAGTTCAAAAAATCATGGAAATGATTACCCAACCATCTCAAGTTATGAACAATAACTAGAATAATGGGAAATTTCCTCCTTCACCAAAGAGGGAGTAACTGGATATCAAGTGTTTTATGAGGAAACGAACATCGATGTTTAGTGGATCTTATGATTCACTAGTTGCAGAATAGTGAGTTAACTCCATGGAGAAGATCTTTTTTATTCTACACTGTTATAAGATGGAAAAGGTGACACTGTCCATTTATCACCTGGATGGAAAGGTCAATCAATGGTGGGTTTTGATTAAGAATACCAAGCCAAAGGAGGAAATTAAATAGATGGAATGTGAAGACTTTAAGATCATGTTTCTAAACAAGTATTTCCCATGAACTCTACATAGAAAGATGAAGAGAGAATTCATAGAGATCAAGAAAAAGGAATAACAATCTGTTACAACCTATGAAGATAATTTCACAAGTCTTGCAAGGTATTATTTGGGTTTTTTATCAACAATGATAGAAAAAGTGATAGATTCTTTAGTGGATTAAAACCAAACCTTTGAAAGGAACTTGCAATTCAATATTTTGGGAGTTATGAAGAAGTTGTTCGATGTGATCTCAAAGTGGATATAGATTTAGGAGAATGGTCCCATAGATATGGTGATAATAAAAGAAAGATGGAGTTCCAATCCTGAGGATCTAATGATAAAGGTCGGAAGAAAACTCAATGACCCACATGCCAAAAATGTGGGAAGTTGCATCATGGGAACGGCCTCAAAGGGATATGGAAGTGATTCAAGTGTGGGAAATAATTACACCATGATCAATAGTGTCTAAAAGACCTGAAAAGGAAGGATATTATGGTGGAATAAATGAGAGAACCACCGATGGTTCAATTCTATAACTTTAGGGAGAAAGAGAACTATGAAATCTAGTCCACTAAACCTCAAGTTCTCGAGGGTAATCATTATTAGTAGTCACCAAAGCCAAAGGAACAAGGGAAGTATTATTCCTTGGAAGTGGATAAAGATAATGAATTCATATAAGGTACACTTCCTATTCACTCAATAATGGAAAAATTCTTATTTGATTCTGATTCTACAGATTTCTTTATAACTTGCAAGTTTTCTCGAACTATAGAATCGATCCCCTGAAACCTTGAAGTAAAGATATCTGTAAAAACACAAAGTGGTTTAATAATTTCAACCCAAGTGTTTGAATCTTCTCATGTTGTCATATGTGGGAAGATTCTTCTAGTGAATATCATAATACTTCCCTTGGTGGAATTCGACGCTATAATGGGAATGGATTGGCTCTTGTTATATAGAGCACATATCAACTATTGGGAAAAGGAAATATATTTTCATATTTAGAACCATCCCATGCTCCTCTATAAATTCAAATAAGATCATGAATCTTCTTTGAGAAATCTTTCAACGTTGTGGTTGTTGATTCCCTATGAAGAATAATACCTCTCCCAAATGGTTGAGTCAAAGCAAAGTGACAATCTTGCGGAAATTCCTATCATGAGGGAATACGGTGATGTATTTTCCGAAGAGTTACCCAGACTTCCCCCAGATCATGAAGTAGAGTTATCAATATAACTCATACCTGGAGTTACTATTATCTCAAAGTGTCTCTATAGGATGGATCCAATCTAACTAGAGGAGTTAAAGAAGTAGCTACAAGTGTAATGGCCCGACCCTAGTTACCCAGAGTCGGTGCATTATTACATAACATTGGCATGATCACAAGAAATATCAAGTCTTGAAAGACCGATTAGTTTAGTAGCCTTGGAAACACTATATATATTCATAAAGCATTACATTACATCATAAAAAATGAAAACTACAACAATATAGTGTCAATATTCCACACTCTTATCCCCTCATACTATCCCTGCAGGTCTTTCATAATTTACTTCTTCACATCCTGGGAAAAATAAAACATAGAAAAGGGGTTAGCACAAATGCCCAGTAAGGATAACAATATAGCGGAATCATTCATAAATAAGAATAAACATTAAAGGCAATGTATAACTAAAACAAAAGCATTTTAAACTTTAACTTCAACATATTATGGAAAAAATAAAATGAAATAATTCCATTTACTTATCCACATGGATATTCTACTAATCGAATAATCACATGAAATATCAATAATCACTTTCATAATGATGGAATGCATAATGCCAGACTATCATAACCACATAGCCAAGGCCTCGTTCCAAGACTACAAATAAGATTTTGTCAAGGCCTTGAGCCAAGACACTAGTTTTTCTCATGAGACCTACCAATGCATCGAGGAGATATAGCGGGCTCCACCCGTCACATATTAAGTCCAATGCATTCCCATATGAAATGGTTTAAACATAACATAAACATTCGTATTAAAACTAGCATACGAAATGTAAATACTTCATCCATAAACCATGAATGGTATAAAAATAACACATCCACAGTCAAACATATAACAAAATGTTCAATACAATATAGAATTTTTGTATCATAATAAATCAACTTCAAATAAGCATAAAATCCATCAAAGGATGTTGACATAGATGAAATCAAAACTCTTTTTAGAGAAATATCTATTTTTATTTTGAAATAATTTAAGAGTCGTATATTTATAAAATATAAAATTTTCTTTGAAAATATTTTTATAAGCTTGTAAGGGAATCTTCGAAGATTTTATAACGGTGGAAAATTGCTACACTCGCCGTATAAGTTAAAAAAACATTCTTACCGTAATTCTGTCGAAAAGGTTAAAAAGCACCTTGTTTGGAAAACGACGGAAATATTCCTTTATAAACCACTTATAAAAGACAACAAGGGTATAAATTACTTTAACCCATATTCTAGTAAATAGTAAAAATGTTTTGAAATATATTTTTAAAAAACATGGATGTGGATGATAAAGAAGTCCCAGTAGATTATTACGTATAAACAACCTCAGATAATGAAGAGATTGCGAAGTAAACCATTACCTTGTACATTTCCTTGGTTGGGGGTAGGTTAAACTCTTTTATAATGGTTAAATAATTTTTATTAAATTATAAAAGAATTATATACATTAATATGATATCATATATGATCTTTTAACATTGATTTGTTAATAATATCTTAGTATTATCGTTGTTTCGGGTGTTAACTTACTCGTTTTATTTTATATGTTTTGTTACGTAATATATGTTTTTCATGGATTGTTTGAATATTATTCATATCCATAATTATATCAAGTCCTTAAACATTATTTTTAAATCATCAAATGATAATTATACTTGAATGGATACGATGGAGAATGAATCTCATCGCGTTCGTGGAGACGGTAGTCCGTACGTACGCACGAGCGACAATATCACTCTTTTGATATTAAAATAATATATAATTGGATGGTATATCATATATACAGAATAATTATCATGTTATATTTATTATTTAAATGAATTACAAATCATTATTATACCTATCCAAATAATAATATATTGAATAACAATTACACCACGACGTGGAGACGGTAAGTCGTACGTACGCACGTATGGTGACATGTCATTAAAAGGATGGATAGAATACTGAATATGGTTGTACCATATTTATAATAATATTACAGTATATAGGAGATAATAGATTCATTATTTTATAATGGTAATAACAAAGAAAGAAGAAGTTTAAGAAGAAATGAATTTGAAAAAGGGTGGTGAAAACATTACCTCTTCTTCGGGTTCTTCCTTTTGATTTGATCAAAATGGCTCCATAGGTTGGCTTTCTGATCAAACTAAGGCCTCTAGGTTGTATTTAGGGAAGTGGGGATAGTATTTTTGTAGGTTTTGGCCGAACAAAAAGGCTTTTAAGGTGTGAAGTAATGAGAATGGGGAGTGCCCTTTTATAAGAGGGATGAGGGGCACCTTTGGAAAAGCTAGAAATATTATTTTATAATAAATTCATATTCGGTTTATAATGGCTCCAAAGTTTATTATTTAAAGGTTAAGGTGGGTATAGTTTGAAAAACACTCTACCAATAGAATTTAGACAGGTTTGGGTCATTATATCAACCTTATCTTTAAGTATTAACTCTTAGTTAATTAGTTTCACTTTTACAATGTCTCTTTGTATTTTTATATTATATGGTTAATAAACTTAATATATAAATCCATGATACCCCCAAGTGGTCCATTAATGATACACCTATCATGATATAAGTCTCTTGGACGAACCTTGGATTTTTATAAATTTAATATCAATTAATAATATAATATTTCTTTTAAAAACTCTTTTATGTCAATTTTGACACTATTCAATAATTGATTTTTGTGAAAATCATAACAGAATTATTACTTCTAAAAAGGTTAATTAAGTCAATCCTAACATGTCATATTAACCTAGAAAATTATTTTAATTTATAAAAAGTCTAAAATTATATTTATTTGGGTATTTATAGTATCAATTATTTTAAGTTTTCACTATTATGGTAATTACTGCATCATCATTGTGTCATAAATAAATTAAAATATTTAATGTCTAAAAATTATAAATAAAATATAATTATGTAGGAAATATGTTTATTTTTCTAATGAATATTTACAATATAATTTATCGTATGTATAACCCTATATTAAAAATGTTTTAGTAAATAAACTTTGATTTTAACTCTTTTAACTCTTCTTTGAATTAAAAAATAATAAATGGGCTAATCTAATCCAAGTGGACCTAAATGATAATATTTTATTCTTAAGGTTTTTTTTGGTCGAGATAAACTTGTACAATAGAATTAGTACATGTGTTGGGATAATATTAATATCATTTTTACCGTTAATTACCCTATTTACTTTTAACAGTGGTAAATAAAAGTAAAAAAGTTGCTATTCACAAAAAATTATTTTCATCTCATTGAACGAAATTTTACAAATTATACTAACCGTGTCTCTCGGATTTTCAAAATTCCACTCACATAAGTGGTAAAATTAAGTTTTATGAAAAATTCATTTTTTTAACTACCACTTAGTGGTTTCACTATTCATCAAAAATTGAAGCTTTTCAGAACAATGCCAAAATTTCACCATAAGCTATAATTGATATTCCGAATTAAAAAATGATGTCTATTTTACAAAATTCCAAACATATAAGTTGCATTAATTAATTTTATAATTAATTCCCGCTGTCAAAACAAATAGCGTGTTTTTAAGAAACAATATGTATCAAAAGATTGACAATTGTTTATGTCCAATTTCAAAGTGAAATTAATTCTAATGAACACCATTGGATAAAATGGTAAAAATAAATTCTAATTATAATTTAAAACCACTAAATATTATAATTTATCACTATAAATTATTTTGATTAAAAAATTTGTTTTTAAGTATTTTTCACTATTCATAAAAATTGGATGTTCTCAGAAAAATACCAAAAATTCAACTTAGGATAATTTTGATATTCCGAATCCAAAAATGAAGTCCATTTTGAAATATAAAATATATATAATTTCAAAAGGTAGGTATTACTATTCATAATGGCTAGTTTGATTGGTTGTGGTGTGTTAGAACTCGATGTTGCGTACAACACACGCTATCACATTATTCAAAGAGAAGCGTACCGTAGAAGCTTGGGGTGTTACATTCTCACCTCCTTCAAATAATTCCGTCCTCAAAATTTATAGAATACTACTGCATGAAAAGACTCGGGTGGTTCTTCATCATAATTTCCTCGGGTTCCCACGTTGCCTCTTCCATCTTATGGTTTCTCCACAAAACTTTTACCAGACGTGTCGTCCGATTTCTCAGCACTTGTTCTCTCGTATCAAGAATCTTGACGGGATCTTCGCAATAAGACATATTGGGTTCCAGTTCTAATTCCTCATAGGTGAGTACATGTGTTGGGTCATGCATGTATTTCCTCAATAGAGATACATGGAACACATCGTTAACTTTTGAGAGACTTGGCGGCATTGCCAATCGGTAAGCTACAACCCCAATTCGTTCTAGAATTTCGAAAGGTCCGATGTACCTGGGAATCAATTTACTTGTCTTACCAAAACGTATGACTCCCTTCCATAGAGATACCTTCAGGAAAACATGATCACCGAATTGAAATTACAAATCCTTCCTTCGATTATCAGCATAGCTCTTCTGCCTACTTTGAGCTACTTTGATGTGATTTTGGATTACCTTCACCTTTTCCATTGTTTCCTCTACCAATTCTGGACCTACAAGTTTTCTTTCACCAACGTCATCCAAACAGGTTGGTGTACGACATCTCTTTCCATATAACGCTTCATATGGTGCCATATGAATACTCGAATGGAAGCTATTGTTATAGGAAAATTCTACTAAAGATAAATATTGATCCCACATACCCTGAAAGTCAAGTGATCAAGATCTCAACATGTCTTCTAAGGTTTGAATAGTCCGTCTTGATTGTCCGTCTATCTGAGGGTGGTAGGCAGTGCTCAAATGAAGTTCTATATCCCAGGATTTCTGAAGAATCTTCCAAAATCTTGAAGTAAAACAGGGATCACGATCAGAAACAATTGATAGGGGTACTCCATGAAGTCTCACAACTTCATTAATATATAGTCTTGCTAGACGTTCCAATGGTAGATCTTCTCTTATAGTAATAAAATGTGCTAACTTGGTAAGACGATCAACAATAACCCATATTGCATCATTCCTTCTAGGAGTCTTTGGTAGCCCCATGACAAATTCCATCGTAATATTTTCCCATTTCCACTCCGGTATGGGAAGAGTTTGCATGACTTCTCCAGGTTGTTTCCTTCCAGCTTTCACTTATTGACAAACCATACATCTTGACACAAAATCAGCAATCTCCCTCTTCATGTTGTCCCACCAAAAATGTTCCTTCAAATCTCTTTAAATTTTGGTGCTCCCAGGGTGTATAGATAAATTGGAACTATGAGCATCATCCAGCAATTCCCTTTTTAGATCAGGTATATAGGGAACACAAAGCCTCTTCCCAAATTTCAAAATTCCATCTTCATACACAAAGTCTCTCAATCTCCCATCATTCACTGCTTTAATCTTCTTTTTAAATTCTTCATCATTGGTCTGAGAACTTTTAATCCTTTCTAGTAAATATGGTTTGGCAACCATTTGAAAAATAATTGATGTTTCACCTTCCATGGTTATTCCCATGTCCATCTTCACTAGATCCATGAAAATTGGGTCCCTTTTAATTCCCATATTGTTCAAAACTCCATGGTCTTTTCTACTCAAAGCATCTGCCACCTTGTTTGTTTTCCCAGGGTGGTAGTGTATCGTAAAATCATAATCCTTGAGTAATTCAATCCATATACTTTGTCTCATGTTGAGTTCTTTTTGTGAGAAAATATACTTCAAACTCTTGTGATCAGTATAAATCTCACATTTTTCACCATAGAGGTAGTTCCTCCATATCTTCAAAGCTAATATCACAGCTGCTAACTCGAGATCATGAGTTGGATAGTTTTCCTCATGAATTTTTAACTGCTGTGATGCATAGGCAATAACCCTATCATTCTACATAAGGACACAACCAAGTCCTTTCTTCGATGCATCTCTATAAATAACGAACCCATCATTCCTCGATGGTAGAGTCAATATAGGAGCATTGACTAATCTACTCTTCAGTTATTCGAAACATTCTTCACACGCTTTTTTCCAAACAAATTTAACCCTTTTACATGTGATATTTGTTAATGGGTTAGCCAACCAGGAAAAATTCTGGACAAAAAGTCAATAATAACCTACTAAACCAATAAAACTGTGTACCTCAGTTATACTCGTCGGTGCTGGCCATTCTTGGATTGCCTTGGTCTTAGAAGGATTAATAGAGATTCCATCTTTAGAGACAATATGGCCAAGAAAATAAATCTCTTGAAGCCAGAATTTACACTTGCTAAACTTTCCCATATAATTCATGTCTTCTCAGAGTCTTTAGGATAATGCGCAAGTGATTTTCATGATCTTCGTAGCTTTTGGAATATACCAAGATATCATCAATAAATACCACCACAAATTCATCGAGATATTCCTTCAAAACTCTATTCATCAGATCCATGAATATAAAGGGTTCATTAGTCAATCCAAAAGGAATTACTGTAAAATTGTAATGCCCGTACCTGGTTCGAAATGCTATCTTCGGAATGTCTTCCTTCTTTACACACAACTGATGGAATCCATATCGAAGTTCAATATTTTAAAAGTATTGATCTCCATGCAGTTGATCAAATAAATCATCAATGCAAGGTAGGGGATACTTGTTCTTTATTGTTATATCATTGATCTCCCTGTAGTCGATACATAACCTCATAGATCCATCTTTCTTTTTAACAAAAAGAATAGGGGCTCCCCATGGAGAAACACTAGGGTGAATAAATCCCTTATTACTCAATTCCTCTAGTTTTTTCTTTAGTTCAACTAATTCTATAGTGGCCATTCTATAAGGGGTCTTCGATATAGGCCTTGATCCAGGATTTAAATCAATGGAAAACTCAACTTCTCATTCTGGAGGATTTCCAGGTAAATCGTCCGGAAAAACATCTACATATTCTTTCACAACAAGTACATCCTCGATTTGAACATTCCTTTCCTCACCCATAGTCATTTCATTATCTTCCTCCCCAATAATTGAATTTAGTTGAGCTACTGGGGGTGGATCTATATAAGAATTAGGTGGTGACGATTCTGCTCTAAAGATAAGGTGTTCCTTATAATCATCATCAAGAATCGTAACCTCTTTCTTCTTACAATAAATCTTCGCATCATAGTCCGAAAGCCAGTCCATACTGAGGATTATATCAAACTCAATCATAGTTATGATGATGAGATCAGCAGATAAAGAACATTTATGTTCTCTAATGGGGACTGATTCACAAAACTTTGTTGCAATGATACTTCCCTTAGGAGTTTTAACTAACAACTCCCTTGTTAAATCAAATTGGAAATATCTAATTTTCTTAGAAAAATGGGAAGATATGAAACAATGTGATGATCCAGAATCAAATAATGCATTTTCTAAACTTGAGGAAACCATTAAATTACCTGCCACCACGTCTTTCGGAGCTTCTACCTCAGCAGTAGTGATAGCATAATCTTGGCCTTGATCCCTTGGCCTTTTCTGAGGTAATTTCCCCTAACGCTTAGGACATTCATTTTCATAATGTCCCATATCCCTACAATTTTAGCACTGAACATTGGTAGCTTCCTTCTTCCCTTTACAATCACGATCTTGGTGGCCTTTTTCACCACACTTGTAACAGACACCCATTCCCTTCAAGCAAGTATCGGGGTGTTTCTTCCCATATTTACCATAGGATGGATATTCAACATTTCCCTTCGTCCCCTTATTTCCATTACCATATTGATCAGCAGATCTCTTCTTCTCTTTATTTTCTTTAAATTCATAAGACTTAGAGAATTTCTTTTCGGTCTTGATAGCACATGAGACAATGTCTTCGTACGATGAGAAGGATTGTGAGACTAATGCTCAACGGGGAAATGGTTTTAACCCATCAAAGAAATGATCAATCTTAATTATTAGGTTACGTATATATTCTCCAGCATACCTTTCTAACCTTGTAAAGTTAGCCTCATACTTTGTGACATTCTAATCCTCTTTTTGTCTCAGACTCAGAAATTGCCTTTCCATATCTACTCGATGGTCACGAGGAAAGTATTTTTCTAAAAACAGATCTTTGAACTCCATCCATTCCATATTTTATACTTCATCATCTTCCTTCATGTTTTGAATCAATGACCACCATTGATCAGCATCTTCAGTGAGGCGGTAAACTTCCATGATAACTTTTTCCCTTTCACTACTCCCCAAAGCCTGAAATATTTTCTCTAGGGAATTTATCCATTGCTCAGCTATTAAGGGATTTTTACTCCCATTGAACGTTGGTGGTTTTTTCCTTATGAAGCGATCTAACATTGATCATCCACGCTGCGGATCAGGGTGCTCCATACGGGTAAGGTTATTATTCATAACCTGAGTGAGTTGTCCTAGTATGGTGATTAGCTGATCGGCACCAGTTGCATCACCAGCTCCACTATAATTATCTTGAGTAGGAGGGCAATCCCTACATGGGGTGAATGCATTGATATGGTTTCCATTTCTTCCACTAGGCACCATTTCTAAACAATGGCATAAACTAGATCAGTTTTTGAATCAAAATACATAATTACATACTTATAAAACACTTAACATAAATTGAACTATTTATGGATATAATCCATAATCATAAAAATGTTTTCTTTGAGTAAGTATACACTCATAAACCTTTCATAATGATTTGTAAAAAATGAGAGTTATCCTAAGCATATCCCCCGGGAGTGTCGTAACTAAGAGTGCAGCAAGGCCCGTTGTCCTGCACTAGTTCTCGTTTGAGTCTAGCTCAAAGCGGTGTTTTCAGGTTTTACCCCTAGGTACATCTGTGCCAGAGCTGCCTCTACCTGCTCGTATCCAGATAGGGATGTATTGCTTAGAAAACTCACAAAATCTATACAATACCAAAATTCTAGGAAGTTCTTCTATACTAATCCTCAAAGTCCATATTAAATCTATGTGCTCTAATCAGAGTTTATCTCAATCTAGCTTCCAAGGTTTGTACTAAACTTCCTCTGATACCATCTGTAACGGTCCGACCCCAATTACCCAAATTTGGTGCATTATTACATAACATTGGCATAATCACAAGAAAGATCAAGTCTTGAAAGACTGATTAGTTTAGTAGCCTTGGAAACACTAGATATATTCATAAAGATTTACATTACATCATAAAAAATGAAAACAACAACAACATAGTGTCCATATTCCACACTCTTATCCCCTCATACTATCCCTACAGGTCATTCATAATTTACATCTTCACATCCTGGGAAAAGTAAAACATAGAAAAGGGGTGAGCTCAAATTCCTAGTAAGGATAACAATATTGCGGAAACTTTCATAAATAAGAATAAACATTTAAGGCAATGTATAACTAAAACAAAATCCTTTTAAACTTGAACTTCAACATAGTATGGAAAAAATAAAATGAAATAATGCCATTTACTTATTCACATGGATATTATACTAATCGAATAATCACATGCAATATCAATAATCACTTTCATAATGATGGAATGCATAATGCCAGACTATCATAACCACATAGCCAAGGCCTCGTGCCAAGACTAGAAATAAGATTTTGTCAAGGCCTTATGACAAGACACTAGTTTGTCTCATGAGACCTACTGATGCATCGAGGAGCTATAGAGGGAATCACCCATCACATATTAAGTCCAATACATTCCCATATGAAAAGGTTTACACATAACATAAACATTTGTATTAAAACTAGCATACGAAATGTAAATACTTCATCCATAAATCATGAATGGTATAAAAATAACACATCCATAGTCAAACATATCACAAAACCTTCAATACAATATAGAAGTTTTGTATCATAATAAATCAACTTCAAATAAGCATAAAATCCATCAAAGGATATTGACATAGATGAAATCAAAAATCTTTTTAGACAAATATCTCTTTTTATTTTGAAATCATTTAAGAGTAATATATTTATAAAATATAACATTTTATTTGAAAATATTCTTATAAGCTTTTAAGGGAAGCTTCTAAGATTTTATAACGGTGGAAAATAGCTGCGCCCTCCGTATAAGTTAAAAAACATTCTTACCTTAATTCTGTCAAAAAGGTTAAAAAGCACCTTGTTTGGAAAATGATGGAAATATTCCTTTATAAAACACTTATAAAAGTCAACAAGGGTATAAATGAATTTAGCCCATATTCTAGTAAATAGTAAAAAAAATTGAAATACATTTTTAAGAAACATGGATGTGGATGATAAAGAAGCCCCAGTAGATTATTACGTATAAACAACCTCGGATAATGAAGAGATTGTGAAGTAAACCCTTACCTTGTACTTTTCCTTGGTTGGGGGTAGGTTAACCTCCTATATAATGGTGAAATAATTGTTATTAAATTATACAAGAATTATATACATTAATATGATATCATATATGATCTCTTAACACTGATTTGTTAATAATATCTTAGTATTTTCGTTGTTTTGGGTGTTAACTTACTCATTTTCTTTTATATTTTTTGTTACATAAGCCATGTTTTTCATGGATAGGTTGTATCTTATTCATATCCAGAATGATATAAAGTCCTTAAAAATTATTTTTAAATCATAAAATGATAATTATACTTGAATGGATACGATGGATAATGAATCTCATCGCGTTCATCGAGTCGTTAGTCTGTACGTACGCACGAGCGGCAATATCATTCATTTTATATTAAAATAATATATAATTGGATGGTATATCATATATAAAGAATCATTATCAAGTTATATTTATTACTTACATGAATTACAAATCATTATTATACCTATCCAAATAATAATATATTGAATAACCATTACACCACGACGTGGAGACGGTAAGCCGTACGTACGCACGTATGGTGACATGTCATTCAAAGGATGGATAGAATAATGAATATGGTTGTACCATATTTATAATAATATTAAATTATATTGGAGATACTGGATTCATTATTTTATAATGGGAATAACAAAGAAAGAAGAAGTTGAAGAAGAAATTAATTTGAAAAATGGTGGTGAAAACATTACCTCTTCTTCGGGTTCTTCCTTTTGATTTGATCAAAATGGCTCCTTAGGTTGGATTTCTGGTCAAACTAAGGCCTCTAGGTTTTAGTGAGGGAAGTGGAGAGAGTATTTGTGCAGGTTTTGGCCGAACCAAAAGTTTTTTAAGGTGTTAAGTAATGAGAAGGGGGAGTGCCCTTTTATAAGAGGAGTGAGGGGCACCTTTGGAAAAGCTAGAAATATTATTTTATAATAAATTCATATTCGGTTTCTAATGGCTCCAAAGTGGATTATTTAAAGGTTAAGGTGGGGATAGGTATAAAACCACTCTACCAATATAATTTAGACAGGTTTGGGTCATTATATTAACCTTATCTTTAAGTATTAACTCTTAGTTAATTAGTTTCACTTTTACAATGTCTCTTTGTATTTTTATATTATATGGTTAATAAAATTACTATATACATTCATGCGACCCTAAATTGGTACATTAATGATACACCTATCATGATATAAGTCTCTTGGCCGAACATTAAATTTTTAGGAATTTAATATCAATTAATAATATAATATTTGTTTTAAAAACTCTTATATGTCAATTTTGACACTATTCAATAATTAATTTTTGTGAAAATCATAACAGAATGATTACTTCGAACAAAGTTAATTACGTAAATCCTATAATGTCATATTAACATAGAAAATTATTTTATTTCATAAAAAGTCTCAAATTATATTTATTTGGGTAATTTATAATATCAATTATTTTAATTTTTCACTATTATGGTAATTACTGCATCATCATTTTGTCATAAATAAATTAAATTATTTAATGTCTAAAAATTATAAATAAAATATAATTATGTATGAAATCTTTTTATTTTTCTAATGAATATTTACAATAGAATGTATCTTATTTATAGCCCTATATTAAAAATGTTTTAGTAAATAAACTTTGATTTTAACTCTTTTAACTCTTCTTTGAATTAAATAATAATAAATGTCCTAATCTAATCCAAGTGGACCTAAATGATAATATTTTATTCCTAAGGTTGTTTTTGGTCAAGATAAACTTGTCCAAAGAATTAGGACATGTGTTCGGGTAATATTAATATAATTTTTACCCTTAATTACGCTATTTACTTTTAACCGTGGTAAATAAAAGTAAAAAGTTACTATTCACCAAAAATTATTTTCATCTCATTGAACCACATTTTACTACTTGATATTAACCTTGTCTCTCGGATTTTTGAAATTCCACTCACAGAAGTGGTAAAATTAAGTTTTATGAAAAATTCATTTTTTTAACTACCACTTAGTGGTTTCACTATTCATCAAAAATTGAAGTTTTTCATAACAATGCCAAAATTTCACCCTAATCTATAATTGATATTCTAAATTCAAAAATGATGTCTATTTTAAAAAATTTCAAACATATAAGTTTCATTAATTAATTTTATAATTAATTCCCGCTGTCAAAACAAATAGCATATTTTTAAGAAACAATATATATCAAAAGATTGACAATTGTTTATGTCCAATTTCAAAGTGAAATTAATTATAATGAACACCATTGGATAAAATGGTAAAAATATATTCTAATTATACTTTAAAACCACTCAATATTATAATTTATCACTATAAATTATTTTGATTAAAAAAGTTGTTTTTAAGTATTTTTCACTATTCATAAAAATTGGAAGTTCTCAGAAAAATACCAAAAATTCAACTTAGGATAATTTCGATATCCCGAATCCAAAAATGAAGTCCATTTTGAAATATAAAATATATATAATTTCAAAAAGTAGGTATTACTATTCATAATGTCTAGTTTGATTGGTTGTAGTGTGTTAGAACTAGATGTTGCGTACAACACACACTATCACATTATTCATAGAGAAGCATACCATAGAAGCTTGAGGTGTTACAAAAAGAGCATTTGGTAAAGGGTTTATATGCCCTAGTGCATCACCTTGTGGTGTGTCAGTGCTCTTTGTGATGAAGAAGGATGAAACAATACAGTTGTGTATCGATTATCGAGAACTCAACAATATCATCATAAAGAACAAGTATCCTCTTCCAAGGATTGATGAATTGTTCGATCAGTTAAGAGGAGCTCAATACTTCTCAAAGCTGGATCATTATTCTGGATATCATCAGTTAAATGTGAAGATGGATGATATTCAGAAGACTGCCTTCTGTACAAGGTATGGGCACTATGAGTTTTTTGTGATGCCCTTCAGACTTACTAATGCCCCTGTAATCTTCAGGAAATTGATGAATAGAGTCTTTAGACATTACCTCGACAAATTTTTGGGAGTGTTTATCGATAATATTCTTATATACTCTTATATAAAGGAGGAACATGAAGAACATCTAAGACCTGTAATGGCGATATTGAGAAAGGAGAGGTTATACGCCAAGTTTAGAAACTATGACTTTTGGATGAAGAAAGTCACGTTCTTAGGACATGTGATCCTGAGAGAGGGAATTTCTATGGACCTATCAAAAACAAATTCGATGGAGGAATGGCCTAGACCCTCTAGTGTAACAGAAATCCCTAGTTTTCTTGGATTAGCTGGGTACTACCAAGGTTTTGTGAGAAATTTATCACGATTGTCAAGACCACTAACTAAGTTAACAAGGAAAGGGTAAAGTATGTCTGGACGGAATAATGTGATGGAATATTTAAGGATCTAAAGAGAAGGTTGATCACTGCACCTGTACTCACATTACTGAAAAGTGGAGAAAGTTTTGTGATATATAGTGATGATTCAAAGAAAGGCTTGGGTTGTGTACTCATGAAAATCAATAATGTGATATCCTACGCCTCATAGTAGTTGAATATCCATGAGAAAAACTATCTGTCACATTATCTAGAGATATCAGCCATGATTATTTCCTTGAAAATCAGGCATCACTACATTTATGTTGAGAAGTGTGACATATACACCAACCACAAGAGCCTAAAGAATATATTCACACAAAAGTAGCTCAACATGCATCAAAGTAGATAGTTAGAGCTAATAAAATATTATGATTTCTCTATTCACTTCCATCCTGGAAAGTCAAACAAGGTAGTTGATGCTCTAAGCAGAAAAGAACCCGCTACTCTATCCATGTTACGGATTGAGAAAAACTATATCTTCTTGGATATGCAAAGGATGGATTTAGAAATAATAAGGGCATGGGATACATCCTACCTTTCCCAAATGATTGTGCAACCATAAATCTAAGAGATGATTAAGGAGGAACAAAGGGATGATCCGGAGTTACAAAAGAAGGTGAATTCAGTAAAGGAAGAGAAGCTGCAAGAGTTATATATCAACGATGAAGTTGTGATTCAGTTTGGAATGCAGCTTTGTGTGCCTTCATCACCCAGGATAAAGAAGGAGATACTAGATAATGCGCATAGCTCAAATTTCTCTATCCATCCTGGTAGTACCAAGATGTACAGTGATCTCCAAGAACACTTTTGGTGGGACAACATGAAGATGGAGATTGCTGAATATATATATCAAGGTGCTTGGTATGTCAGCAAGTTAAATCAGAGTGACAAAATTCCAAAGGGATGATGAATCCATTGCCTATACCCATCAGGAAATGGGATAATGTCACTATAGAATTTGTCTTGGGCCTCCCAAAGACATCTAAGGGAAATGATATGATATGGGTTGTAGTTGACCGAATCACCAAGACTGCCCATTTTATTGTTATTCAAGAAGATCTTTCGCTTGAAAACATTTCAAATATATATGTGAAGGAAGTGGTGAGACTGCATGGTGTCCCAATATTGATTGTCTCTAATAATGATCCAAGGCTCACATCTAATTTTAGAGAAGTATCCAACATTGTTTGAGTACTGAATTTAATTTCAACACAGTTTATCACCTCTAAACTAATGGTCAATCTGAAAGGACTATTCAGATGCTTGAAGATATGTTAAGATCCTTATCTCTAGAATTAAAAGGTGGATGGGATCATCATCTTCCATTGGTTGAGTTATCATACAACAATATCTTCTACTCAAGTATTCATATGGATCCATATGAAGCTTTGTATGTAAAGCGATATAGAACTCCAACCTGTCGGGATGAAGTTGGAGAAATAAAGCTACTTGGAACCAATATTGTGCAAGAGATGACAGAGATGGTTCAAGTCATTTATAAACACATCAAAGCTGCTAAGAGTCGGCAAAAGATATATGTTGACAACTGTCAAAGGGACTTGGAGTTCAATGTTGGAGATAAAGTCATCCTTCGAATATTACCATGGAATAGGTTCGTACAATTTGGAAAGAAAGGGAAGCTAGGCCCAAGGTACATTGGCCCCTTTGAGATCCTTAACCGCATAGGAGTCTTGGCCTATTACATTGAACATACATCGAATACAGCTCAATTTCCTAATTTGTTTCATGTATCACTCCTAAAAAAGTAAATACCAGATCCCTCACAAGTTCAGAACTCAGAGGTGGTACAGGTAGAAGATGATTTGTCCTATTAGGATCAGCCAATAAAGATTATGGGTAGGAGAGATAAGGTCTTACACAACAAGAAAACCCATCCTTTTAAAGTTTTTTAGAGGAACCATAAGTTTGAAGAAGCAACTTGGGAACCAGAGGAGGCAATGAAGTAGAAATACCCTCACCTATTTGTGTAAAATGAAATTTCAAGGGTGAAATTTCAAAAGGGGGGGGGGCTGTAACGAACCAATGTTTTATAAATGGAATTCCCTTCTTATAATTATAGTATAATCACATTAGGAATCATAATGACATATCATGATACTAAATACAATGTTATCACTAAACATAATTTTTCTACTTATATGTTTTTAATTTTGAAAATCTAGCATACACAGTTGTGATCAGTAAGATGTTTGGAGTCTAATAGAACAAACTTAATTTTTTTTGAATAGTTACATACCCTTATGAATAGTTATTTTATCCTTATGAATCTTAATATACCCTTATGAATAGTAAACTCACCTACGATAGTAGATATGTAGGATTTAATTGAAAGCATGATGTACCTATGTTTTGGAATAAGTAAGCAAATGTTTTAAAAACGGTATTTTTCAAGTAAATTATTATTTTAATAAAAAATTAAATTTATCATATTAATAAAATTATTTTTTAAAAATGGAATTCATTTTTTGATTACTCATGTAGAAAAATTGTTAGGGTGAATCTTTGGGTTTTTTCTAAAATACTTGAACTTTTGATGAATAGTAAAATACGTTAATTTACCGTATAAATACATTATAATTTAAACCCACTATTCTTGACATCACAAGTGATGTAAGCACCCAAATATCAAACTCACATACCCTATTTACTATTATTGGTCATGTAATAATCACTATTTCTTATCTTGGTGAAAATTAATAAAAAATGATTAACATATTAAGAAAACACATCTCCGATTCACTATAAATACCACCTTCACACCATCATTTCCTCACACCTCTCAAGATTCAAGTTTTGTCTAAAATCTTCCCAAACATATTCCTAATCTCCTATCCCACTTCAAATATCTTTTGGTCTCATCAAAAGACCAATCCAATGTTTCTTAAGGAGTATCTCAAGAGGAGGATTCAAGAGGTAGTTTCCCTCTCTCTCTCTCTCTCTCTTTAATTTCCTTTCAATTTCAAGTTATTTTCTTAATCCCTACCAAAATATCCTCATATACATGGTATGTTAACTCAATTATCTCACATATACTAGAATTTTATGATAATAATGGGATAGTATATCATCCAACCCCCTTGTCCTCTTCTTTTTATTTTTGAAAATAAAATGTCATTCTTGAGATGTTAATTTATCACCTTTAAGAATGACATGTTTTCCTTTTCTATTACCACATTCAGATCTGGTCATGAAACCATTTTTATGGTTGAAAAAAATTATTTTATATGAATTATATTCTATTTAATATTATGGATCTAACTTATGTAAATATTACTAAATGATTAAACAAAACAAGTTCGTTGTGGTCGAAAAACCGCCCGAATTAACACAAATGATCATCATCAAATTCTTATCTAATGATTCATCCAAATGGTATATAATATAATTCATTATAAGATAATTTAAAATCCTATAATATCATTAATAAAATTAAATATCAGTTCTTCATGTTTATCCATGTTCTACACAAACTTCTATTTATGAATACAAGTGAACCGCTCAAGAAAACCATAAAAACAAACATTCCCGAACAAGGTTTTTAAAATATATAACTCATCCAAAAAACCATAAAATTAATTAATGAAACAAAAATAAACCATATTAATGTAAAAAACGTTCTTTAATTTTTAATTAATGAATCTAATGTGGTTATATGTGACATTAAAGTGAATAAAGAATTTGGATACAAGGTAAGGGGAAATTCTCAAAACCCAACTTTCTTTCTTAGTGTCCTGCTTCTTTCACTCCATTTTTTTATGGTTACTCCATAAAAATAATATTTTCATCATTATATTTTCTATCCAGGGATATACATGTTCTTTAATGGATTGTATGTAAAACACATTTTTTTCCAAAATAACTCTTCTTTCAAGAACACACCTTTTACTTCTCACTCAAGGTTGATGGTTCTTGTATCAAGTATGTTATTCCTTCTCTCTTTTAGGAACCCAAATTTTATGAATGTGTTCTTATGAGTTGAAACCCATTAATTTCCATAGTTATTATTGATATATGTTCTGTGTGGAAATCATGTTAATGAAAATGTTATGATGTGACGAGTGCGCTCAGAATTATATAGCGCAATATGAATGTTTAAATGTGATGGGTGCACCTGGAATTATACAGCACTCCAATGCATTGGATAAATTGATGAACCTCACGAGTTAAATTTAAATGATGGGTGAACATGATTCTATCTTTTTTCAAAACTATGTGTGGTAGATGATGACTAAGACATGATGTTTCATTTTTATGCATTGCTACATTTTAAGTCTTATTAATGTTTCCTCTCATGATTTTTGATGATGATGTTATGATTATTCTCACCCCATGATATATTGTTCTTATACATACTCTTACTAGGCTTTTATATCACCCATTTTTTTATGTATATCCTCAGGTGACTACATGTACTAAGGATAGGTCAAGTTCCAATAAGAAGCTAGATAAGAAATATTTAAATAAGTGTTTTATGTTTGATTTTGTAAATGATATGTATGGTCCAAGTTTTCCCAAGACACTAAAACTTTGGATCCTCTATGTTTAATAATATTATGTTTTTTATTTTTATAATGATTTAATATTAATGTAAGAAAAGGTAGGGTCACAATAGTTCCAATACATGGTGTCAACCCAAGGATCTCTTTTCGTGTACCAGTACAAGGGGAAATCCACATAACTGGTTCAGCCAAGCTGTGTGGGCGAGAACACATTGTGTCAGAACCTCATGTACTCCACCCCATGTCTGTGGATCTCTTTAGGTATGCACTGAGTCCCGAGAAAGGTTCCACACACCATGTCATAGGTGTCACACATCATATGGAACTTTAATACTTTTTAAAACCCTAACTGCCACTCAGTGGGTCCACATGCCATGTATTCTGAAATACACGTCGTGTTCATTATGATTTTCCAGAAAAACTAGTTTTCACTCCATCATCTTCCCCTTCATTCCAACAACCAATTCTAGCCATTCCTCATCGGTAAACTCTAGATCTGAAGTCGTATAGTCATGCCATCACTAAATTGGTAAGATTCAGGCCTTGAGTCAACTCAGAAAAAAAGATCATATTTTTTCTTCATTTCTAAAGAAGTACAAGAAATCAACACCCACTGTCATTTTATCTATTGTCGCAACCACCATCATACCTCCATCGAGTCTTTCCAATGTCTCATCTTCAATATTTGATCGTTTCACCATGAAACAAAGGTGTAGTGATTGTTTGTTCATAAACTATGAAGAACATAAAGAACGTGAAGAATTTAGGGGGATAGATTCACAAGAAACAATCTAAGGAATGAACGATGGATGTTGTTCATTCTGTCCTCAATTCATTCCATAATAACGATCAATAAAAAACAAAGAAATTCTAAAAATCGAACGATGACAATAAAATCCAAAAAAAGAGACCCGTCCTATAAGATTGATCGATCCGCGGGTCAACCAGTTCATTGTTTGATCTGTGTTTTTCATTAATTCTAAGAATGGGGAAATAAATCAAAACAACATTCCCTACCTCAGGGTTGGATCATTCGCTAAAGAATATTGTTTTTCGTGTCATTGTTGTTGGAGATATCCATCAAGAATGGAATCTGTTGATCTTCGACCCAAGTTCTGTCACCATTTGCCTCCGAGGGAATTCTCTAAGTTCTTATCTAGATCCTCTAGGGAGTTCCAAGATTATAATCTTAACCCTGTATCCCTAACTATACGTTTGTTTAAAAATAAATTGTCACTACATTGAAAAAACAAAACAAAATAAAATAAAAAATTGATTTATTTAATTCATTAAAATGTCTGAAAACAAATTTTCATAGTCGACTCATGCCAGCCAATGTTAGGCCTCACCTATGGTAAATCCACTGCTCTGAACACAATGATTCCCTAGGATTTCTGATCCATGCACCCATTTAGAATTTATTTCACTTTTTTGGGAAAACTACTTGCACGTGCAATTTAATATTTTAATATTATTCAAACATTTATTCTGGGAACACCGAACCTCAGAATCAGACACCATCTTAGCTCTTGGTCTCAAATCAATTCCATATAATATTTAAAAAAAATACATAGAAAAATCTGGGACATTACACTACCAATGTGGGAACAAGATCCTTAATTTTAAAATAAATATTTTACACCCTGATTCACCCCTCCCCTCTTAGGTTTCTCTAGAATCCTATAAGTGGTATCATAGGGAATGTGTTTTTGGTGTTAAATATTTCTTCTGTTATGAAGAATTTATTAAATTTTTGTAAAGTTTAAATTTTTAAATGAAAAAACATTCAGATTTGGAAGAATAGAATGATGGATTATATGTGACCCATTGGGATAGAAGTTATTTTTTCCACAAATCAGGGGATTTAGGTAACTAATTCGATAAGGATTTATATGAATGAAATAGATTGGAAGATGCTTGATGCAGATTCCAAATCTGAAAATTACTATACTAAAGCTCTATATGATCAAATATATTTTAATTTGATGAGTTTCACTTAAAAAAAGTCCATGTGGGGGAAACTATAAAATATATATGAAGGGGATAATAAATTTAAGTTGGTCAAACTCTAAGTTTTTTATAATAATTTTGATGATCTAAAAATTCATACAGATGGAAATGAAGATATATTTTTTAAACTAATTTCTAAAGTTTTTGGAGCAATTCAATGAATTGGTGAAGAAATAAAAGATATTGACATTGTGAAAAAAATATTTAGAATGATTCCACCTCTTTAAAATCCAAAAGTATTATCCCTTGTGTAAAGAGATTTTTATAATCTTTCTCTTAATGATTTTCTAAGAAGTCTTATGGATTATAAAATAAGATTCCAACCAGAAGATTCAACCACTAGAGTAAGCAAGAAAATTGAATTTAAAGACATAGAAAAAAGTTGATATTTTCAGATTTAGTGATAATGAGGAAGATTAAATTATTTCTCTATTCACTAATAAATTTAAGAGAGGAAAATAGAGATTGAAGGAAAGCTTGTATTGGTTGTTTTTTAGGTTGTAAATTAGGGAACTTTCCATTTGATTCCCAATGAAATTTGATAATGTATAAAGTGATTTATAAATCATCAATAATCTCTAGAAGTTGTTCTCTAACAAAGGGGACTTCAAATCATGGAAGATATTATAAAGAAAGAGCTTCATCTATGAAGAATAACAAGATGATAATGTCTTTTTGGAGGATTTTGAACTGAAGTTTAAATCTGAACCTAAAGCATCCATGATGGATACTGTTGGTAATTTAGAACCTTCAAAAGATAAATATAATCAGTTGGTTGGTGTTTTTTATCTCAAGGTGGAACTTGAGGGTGATCTTGATGAGCTTGAAAATAAAATAACAAGAAAAATAAATATGATAGTTTTGATGAAAGAGTCATCAAAGTATGATGATCGTCTTGAAGATGAACTTGATCAACTAGAAGGAGAGGCAGAAGAACATTTAAAGACTCCTAAAATCTCAGAAACTATTGTGGAATTTAAACTCAAGATTTAAGAGAAGGAAAAATTAATCAAGGACCTTACATTGATACTTGAGGAAAATCACAAGATTTTTGAGGGACTTGAAGAAGAAGTTGTTAATTTAAGGAGTAAACTGGAAGATGAATAAAAAACATAGGTAATGAATAAAAAATTATATTTTGAAAAACAAATGATGCAGAGCTGCTAGAAAGAGATAAATGTGGTTCTAAAAGAGTAGAGAAGTCCCTGATAATCATATATCCACATTTATAGAAAAAAGTGGAATTGTCTATTATTCATAAACATTAAAGGCTAGAAATGGGATGAGATAATATAAAGGTAAGTTGAAAGTTACACATATCACAAAAGAAACTATTGTCCCAAGAAAGAAATATTCAAACCAAATAGAAAGGATAGGTGAAAATAATCATCAAGTGCCTATAGAGGATATCTAGTTAAATGCCTTTTCAAATGAAGGGGACATATTAAGGAATGGAGGTGAGAATATTTTTTCCCTTATGAAGTGTCAATTATGTGGATTTCTGAGTCATACCATGTATTACTGTGAAAAAGAAGGAGCTATCTGAATAGGGAAGGACCTGGAAGTCAACTAAGAATAATGAGACCATATCCTTAATTATATATAAGAAATAGTTTCTATGGATATTTTTTACTATTCTAATTATGTCCATAAAGCTACTCATTACAAATAGAAGAAAGGTGGGAACAATTACTACAAAACTCTGAGGCAAGTCAATACCTATCAACCAAGGAGAATAACCCTTGAAAATAGGTATTCACCTCTAGAATAAGAATATGAGTATAATGAACCCATTCATATTGAAAATATATAGTAAAGGCCAACTTTTGTCTCCACTTAATCAGGTATCTCAAGGAAGGAAAAGAAAAAAATGATAAAACAAATCGTGATGAAATATATCTCAAAGCTACAAAGAATATTAGAACCTAGATTCTTCACAGTGGATTCTCATCCCACATGATAGGAAATTAAACTCTGTTGAATAATGTTAAGAAAATGGTTGATAGAACAATGATATTCAGGAATGGTTTTTCTTTAAAGATCAAATCATGTGGAAATATAAAACTTATGAAAGATGGGATAAGGAAAACTAAATTAGTTTATATAGATAGTTTGCATCACAGTCTCTTGAGTGTGATTCAACTCTCTGACCCAAGAATGATAGTTACATTTAATCATAAGGGGTACACTATCAAATAAAATATAGGTAATTCGCACATGAAAGGATGCATAACATATGGAAATTTATACTAGGTTATCAATAAAGAGAATATTTTTTACTTAACATTTGAAGAATAAAACAACTTGTGGCACCAGAGGTTGGGTCATATTAATCAAAATTTCATGGAATATACTTATAAGACTAAGATAATTATCAACATTCTCAATCTGAAGTGTGATCGATAAAATACATGTGATCCATGCATGCTAGGAAATATGGTCGGGAGTTCATATCGTCCTAACAACAAAAGGGCATCAAATCTGATTGATCTTATCCACATAAACATTTTTGGTCTAATGAATTTTGTTGCCACAAATAGAGAGAGGTACTTCATTACATTTATTGATGATTATAGTATAATGGCTTGTTGTTGGGTCCTAAAAAATTTTCATACAAGAATAAGAGAGTTCCAAGAACATGAAAAATGATAGAAATAAACCCAGAATAAGAATTGGAAGAAAAAATATTAAAGGGGATGAAGTCACGAAGGAAGGTTTGGCTTCACATAGTACAAATCACTACACTGCCACTCTGCATGGCATTCTAGCACTTCTTGAAGCACCTTTCAAATGAAATCATTTTTGGGATGAGACGGTACCCCCAGATCCTGAAAACAAAACCATGTCATTCACAAGGATAGGTTGTGGTTTTCTCTATTGTGAATGACCATCCCCCGTGAACAAAATCATTTTTGGTATGAGATGGTACTATTGGAACCTGTGAATGAAATCAAGTCATTTCTGAGGCTGAATGGTGATTTTCATCCCTTTAAATGACTTCCCCCCACAAATGAAGTTGTTCGCATACCAGGGTGTCCTCCTTGGGCTCCCATAAAAGTATATCCATGGCCCACCATGGATGATCGGCCACACCGATATCCAGTTACTCCGTTCTTCTATAAAATACCATCGAGGGGAACCAAAAAAGGTATTGAAGAGATGATCAATGATAATTCGATGAAAAAAAAGTGAATCCTATGAGATGAATTGGGAGTGATCTGTCAATTCCTAATAGTTAAACCCACCACATATCATTAAGGAGGAAATTGAAATTATCCAATCATCCAAAAATATGAAAATCCATCACAAACACCATTGTTTGGGGAGGAAATGGATGGCCACATTGCAAAAAAGTATCCCACATAGAAAAATGCTATACAGGTAGAACCCTACACCATGTAGCAAAACGCTACATGGGAGGAACTCGACCTCATGTAGAAACATGTTATATGGATGGAACCTAGCCTCGTGTAGAAATATGTTACATGGGATGATCCCATGTCTTCATAGCTCAACACTAGGTGGATGGTACCCTCACCCACATAGAAACATGCTACACTGAGGTAACCTCATCCCACAAAATAACCTGTTATGCAGAATGGGGCATCCTAGGGTGTTCTACTCTCCTCCTATCATCACTACCCACCATCATATCATAGGTCCCCACTTTTACCCCTCCATGAACTAGTTTAACAAAATCAGTTCAAGACCACTTCCAAATCCACCTGACATGTATTATTAGATTATCAGGCGCATTAGTGTTCCCCCTTGAGTCTACATACTAATGGTAAGTGGAGTCGCATGCGTAAACCCCTCAATAAGGGGGGACTTTGTAATTTATTTGAGTATAAATTATCATGGTAATGAGGGTTCCAACCTTGGAGGTACTCATGTGAACCTGTTCATTCTAGTGATTGAGGGGAACCATTGGACTTTCCCTTCAATGTGGGCCAGTGTCGAACATTCCACTCTTCCCTGGGGAACCATCAGGGAATCCCCCTAGATTAATCCCCTAAATTTTATTATGGGAGGCGGTGATCTTTCTCCTTTTCTCCAACCAAGGATGTAGTCAGATGGATCTCCATATGTGACTATCCTCTAAACTAGAATAAATGAGGATACAGACACATTAAAATCCCTCACTCTCTTCCTTTGGGATTCAAACCTCATCTTCCAGTGGATAGGTTGGATCATGAAATCTTTAGATCTACTACTTCATTTTGTTTCTCACACCGATCATGACTCGCATGGCCTTATAGGTTAGTGGTCATCGTGACATATGCATGATCCCAAACCTTAAAATGGGACTTATATATAGATATAAGCCCCAACCTCTATTCAAATGGGCCTCCTATACTTTATAAGCCCCAAAACATTACCTCAACCTTTAAAGGTCCATATTTACATTGAAAATCACCTAAAATGGGAATCCCCAACCCTCACCGAACTATGTGTGATTTTATTCCCAGATAATCGAGATACATAGGAAGCCTCATTGAGGACCAAAAGAAACACCCAAATCCACATTAATGTTATCAGGTCCACATTCCTAGTAGGTTCATCTCCACCTTGGAGACCACATCTCTTACGGGTCCCCCAAGCCACCTCGGCATAAGTCCCATTGAAAATTTTGACTAAGAACCCTTCACCTGAATGTCCTTGTTGAATGACGTTAAAATTCATGGTTTGGTCCTAGTCACATGACCTTCAAAGGTGATATGGCCTATTAAGGGGTACATAACTATATGAGTTGTGATTTCTCCCATTATGATATGTAGGAAGTCCATATGATGGGTTCAATCCAAACATTGAAATAAATTTTGTCTCCCTGGATGATAATAAATTCTATAGCACCCCACCATATGCTTCAAAACCAGTATATTCCTAATGAATGACCAAAGAATCTATGATCCTTAAACAAAAATGGTACCAATAATGGAGAAATTTGGATACATAAAGATCCCTCCATTGATGGAGAACATCATATACATATAGATGATTTTAAACCCATACATATTAATAATTGATCTTTACCTTAGAGTGATCCATGTATACATACTTGGGAATGAACAATTAATTCATGAACATATCTTAACCTTATAAGAGAGCCTCAAAATAGTAAATAGTTCCCCCCCAAAATGGTGCAATAATCCCAACTTCTTATCCTCTCAACCAATGTGAGTTTTTAATTATTGTTGGTAAAGTTCCCCAATGAATGCATGCCTTTGGAAAGTAGGTTCATGAATAATCTTGGATATGAGATCCGCTGGGTGTTTCTAGATCCATGAACAAAATCCATTAGAGATCGTTAAGAAGTAATAAACTTGACATAAATGATTGTACCAAACACAACCCCTGCAATCAATTTTTGGGTTCCATACCTCCATTTGAAACAAAATGGTGAACTAGATGTGAATCCTTAACTAAGTTGTTTTGTTGCCCCACATTAGGCCCCTTTTCATCCAAAATGGAAGAGGGCCAAATGTGACCATCAATTACACATTTGGTCATGAGATGATACTTTGATCAGGTTTTTTTGCCTATATTTTTCACATATATTATAGGTACTTTTCACCAGAACTCTCTTCAATCCAATGGAGTCTCACCAACTTTCACTGACACATGCATTAGGAACTGCATAGGTTGGGTCATCAACCAATAATAGGACACCATTTCCTACCCAAATTCTTCAATGATGGGTTTCAAATTCATTGGTCTGATAGTACCACTAGACTGGTACTATACCAACCCTATAGGCGGCTCAACAGTACCTCCAGTCCATGAATCCCCACCATCTGTCCACCTGGTGAAGATCAGTGGTCTAGAACTAGATGGATCCAATATCCTTATTAAACTGTTTCAGGAGACTATCCCCATAAAATGATAATGATTTCCTCCCTTACCTTAGATAGGTTGATGAATTCTTCACCAACAACTTCATCCTAGTAGTATAATGGTCTCTTCTAAGGGGCCTTGTCAAAAATCATCATCATCAATGTCATATGGCTTAGTATCCTCACCATGTAGAGGATATTGCCATGTGGGCCTTAGTCGAAGTCATACGGACCCATGTTCCTAGGTTAGATCATGGAGGGAGATGTTTAAAACATCAATAGCAAGCCATCATACTTATTTCTGAAGAATAATCCCACCAAGTAAATACTGTGGAAAACTATGGGTATATGTATATTATTGTTTATTCTTATGAAGACCATCATGTAAATATGGAAGCAAAATACAAGAAGATGCAAGTTACTGCTAATTCACATGAATCTTATCATGAAAATATGATAGAAAATGAGAATCTAAAAATCCATGATCACAAATATAAATCCTACCAGTAAAATATGATGGAAAATTACAGGCAGATGCAAATTCTTACTAATGAAAATGAAGTCTGTTAGCTAAATATGGTGGCAAACTATAAGCAGACACAAAGTCTTTCTCATTAAAATCATGTCTTCCATGTAAATATGGTGGATAATTATTATGAGAATATACAAATTCATATGGATTCATATCAAGACTATTATCCAAATGTGGTGGAAACAAACTAAGAGAAGACACAAATTCCTATGGATACATATCAATCCCATCATCCAAAGATGGCTGCAACCAACTATGAGTAGATGAAAATTCATTCTAATTCATATCAAGCCTGATATGAAAATAAAACGGCAATTTGAGAAATTAGCTGGCGTGTCCTAGTTTTAAATCAGGGGTAGATTCATAATTCTACCCCCACATAGGAGGAATATCAGTACTTACTAGAAGGAAATTGGGGACTGGAGTAGGCGCATATTTCTATTGTGACACTATAATAAGAATATGTTCATGTTCATGCAAAGGAAATATCTTAACACATATTAGCAATGATGGAGGGTCAGACAAAAATCCCTGACTATATCCTATAAACATTCAAAATTTTAATCATGTCTTCGGAAATACCTAAGATTGAGGCCCACAACCCCACCTCCTCAAATGGGTTGATTCATCCACACAATGGTGATATCACTCGGAAGAATACATGCATCTATGCTACCATATAGTATGTTCTTCAAAAATATTCCATGATAAATGGACAACAGGACCGCACACAAATAATTATTCCAACTAGGGGACACCGTTCCACTTTGGTGGCCGCTCTAGGGTAGGTATATATCCCTTATAGAACTCGAGAATCTTATTAGCATGTCTTGGAAGCATTGCAGGAGCCACTTGAACATGAACTTGTATATTAATGTCATCACTTATAGAAATTTTACCCAATCACCCACAAGAGAGTGTCTAAAAAGAAATCATGACGAATGCAACTAGAAAATGAAGAGCAGACTCATAACCTTTCTCTTCTAGAATATAGAGTTCTTGAGGCCATAAAACATCTATCAATGGTGGCTCAGGATCCTGTTAATACATAAGTTGAAGTAGCAGTTGTGAATTTCCTCTCACAACATTGTTACCAGAAACTCTAGAGGTCCTCCCTAAAGCACATACCATGAAGGATTCCTTTATGGGCACAAGTCGATAGATCATGAGATCTTATCTCCTAATGGGAATCATGGTATCCCTCCTCATGGATAGAATATAAAACAATAAGAAGTTCCTACCCTTTTTTCATCTTCCCTGGCGTTCCTCCCCAAGGTATATGCTACAGAAATTCTCCCTATAATTGTACATCGAGTTATGATGGTAGTCCTCTCCATGATGGAATTCATTGTAATGGTCCTCCCTATAAGGAAATCTCATTTCAATAGGAAGGTCCTCCCCTTACTATTTCAAATGTGATAAATCCCTCATATTATGAGGTGATTGAAAATTTGAGGCCATACATGTTGGAGACCCTATCAATGACAAGTTACATCCTTTCTCAATCAGAAGATAACTCGGGGCAATTCTCATCATTTGAGCCACCCCTAGACTATTCCCATACCAACAAGACCTATACTAGCCCTGCTACTTGAAAGAAAACCATCAAGAAGCACTCATGTTGGGATGATCAAGTTTAGGAGTATCTCATAGAAGAGAATAAGGATATGTTTATTATTAGAAGAAAATTGGATAAGGATAACATACCCATCATGTTTTATCCCACAGCCACTTCTCAGTTTTACATTCTATAGGTATTGTCAGAAGAATGCATACATAACATCTGTCTAAATATTTTGACAACTCTCTACCACCTAAAAGGAATTTCTTTCCTCACAATGAGTATGTAGACCATGTAAAAATATTGTGAGATATATTCATCATCAAATTAAACTTGGATCCCTATTATATGTGTGTCAACCACAATCATAGAAGTAGTGAAAAGATCTCCAACTATCCTTCCCCAATGTATTTCATGATTTTCATCATCAAATTTTCTATGAACCACCTATTGTTCATATATGGGGATGGTAAAAACATGGATATTTAAATTTCACCCCATTTCATGTTAAACATAACCCACTAGAAATGAAATCCTATAATTTCATTATTCCATGAAGGTTATAAAGAAAAACCCCTACTTATGAAATATGGCACACTCAAGAATAATTGACATTGAATAAGTATCAAAAGTGTTAGAACCAATGAAAGAAATCCATTGAAAATTTCCTAAAGTAGGAAAATGAGATCATTCAACAAGCTTCTCACTTAAGGAAATTCAATCATCAATCACTACTAATATACTCTAAATAAAATAGTTCATGTGCATAATCAACATCGTATATGGATTATGCTCAAATAAGGATGCATGAGATTAAGAGGGAAACAATGGTAACAGTAGTAGCTATAGTATGGGATCATCCCCAAACCACAGTGATGAGGGTATTTTTAACACAAAATGACCCAATGATGAAAAACTCAATCTGAGGCACACCAACAAGGGAATGGGATAAACCCCATCCTATAGGACTAGGGAAAGTTTTAGCTCAACCACCCACTCAATAGAAATAATTCTTTTCTCATTTAGGGAGGATGAAAAGCAGTAAGGTCTCTCATTATATCCTGTCTCACGACCTATTTCCCCCATAAGGGAGGTGTATGACCAGGGTTATTAGAAGTTCCCTTCGAGTCACCCTTTTACATGAATCTTGAAGAGGATCTTGGAAAGGAAGGGAGAGATCCTGAAATTGGTGTAAATAACCCTCCTATCATTTGATTGTCGATATGGTTCCTATAATGCATGATGCATCGGTAAACTTCATGGAAGTCAACCCTACATATTAAATCATAAATGATTAAAATGAATAGGATAAGGGAGAGGGTGGTTCCATCCAAAACATGTTCTGTAAAGAGATAAATGAGGAAGGTGTGTGCACCTTGAACCATAGAATCTCCCTAAATTTGTGTTCTCCCTTGAGGAATCTCATACTTTCTCCTTAGTGAATCTCTAACAATAATAACGGTAAGGTCACATATAATATTATACCTCCTCCCAATGAGGATGAACTCATTACGCTCGAAGAAATAATCACCCCATAGGAGGAAAAAATGAAATAATTGAGGAATATAAATGATGAGTTGCTCTGAGGTGGCGTTCATATCGAATATTCTCATCAGGAAAATCCTCAACATAGACTTCTGAAAAGTGTACCTTAGTAATAGGAATTCATCCCAAAAATTAAAGTAAGTTCAAGACATCCACCTAACTCAGTGCCTGGACTATCTGTTTATCTAGACCCAGTCATATATGAATATCAATATTTCCCTCCATTAATAATGAAACTTGAATGGGTTCAGGAAAACCCTCAAAATATTTCCTTGGAAAAAAATCATCCCCAAATAATGGTAGATTTGGCACACCATATCCTACCAATCTCTAAAAATATTCAAGATCCTATTAAAAAAACACTCATCAAGGGATTCTTGAAACCATTGAGTTATTAAAACCATTATTGGAAGTCATAGAGGAGTATCATAAACCATTTCATTCAGAATAGAAACCTTACCTTAATTGGGTGAGTGATGTCTCACCACATCCAAACATTGATAGTCCTACATTTTCGATTTTCAATGGTTTAGGTGAACCATAAAAACATATGATGCACTATGTATCCCATTGTGATCCCATGATGGGGACTCCTAAGAAAAAATAAGTATTGAAATTCATATTTTTCATACAAACCTTGCAAGGGAAATCCTTTATATGGTACATTAGTTTTTCTGCTCGATCGATCACTGGATGGGAGGATCTCTATCGGAAATTACTCTTTTAGTTCATCTCAACTCTACAAAATTCAACAATAATTGAACTCTTGAATTGAAAATAGTGAGAAAATGAGAGAGTCTCAGATTTTATTTTCAAATGGAAAAGGATGACCTACTCCTTGAACCCATCGCTTCCACCATAATGTTTTCTAAATATTTTCACAGAGAATCTTTGCAACGAGCTTTGAATACCACTTTTCCCAGTGAAATATACAGGTGGATTTTGGTATTTATCCAACATTCCCCTAATAATTCATAAAACATACAAATTTCAAGTCCTAGATAACTCCACAAATCCTAGGGAAAATAATGGGAAAGGTGGAGGTGGCATCTGTCATGCTTAAACCAGCCTCTACACCTACTTCAGTTTTGAAACCTAAACCATATCATGAAGAACCCCTTAGGCATCAAACAAACCTCTACCTTCACAGGATGAGTAGAGGAGACTCAGGAGAAATCAATTTGAGGTTAAAAGGAACAAATTATACTCTTTCTGAGATGATCAAGTTTGTCGCTATTTTATAGCCACTATGGATAATGATTTACTCTGCCTGCCAGAACTGAAAAGGCCTGACTAGGTAGGTCTTCAAGGCTGAATAGATTATTTACCCTATCACTATATACTGAAAAAAAACCATTAAAAATGTTTCATATTAAAATATATCCTATATAAAATGGTAGATTAAGGGAAATTTAAGTTAGGAAGGTTTCCAGAACAAGTGGTGTATGTTTCCACTACTGCCCCTGAGGAACGAGGTGAGTGGAAAGAAGTTGTTAGAAGAAGGGAATATAATTTTTATGGTTATATGACTCAAAATAAAATCAAACTAGATCATGTTATTCTGCAAACACAGTTGAAACAACCAACTATGCTTGCATCTGCTTTCGTTGCAACACATCTGACGTCATTGGCCCCACAAACCTCCAAAATTCAACCTTTCAAAATTTCCCTGACTGAGAAGGTAGGTAGAAAGTGAAGGATGATGAACCTTCATAAATTCCAAAGTCATATTTGAATCTTTAAAACTTTATTCCCTCATTTTTTTATACAATGTTCACTACCCCTCTAAACAGCACCACCAAAAATAGTCATCTAGAAAAATTCCTCATCAGATAAGGAGTTAATATTCGATTCCATTGATGTAATTAATTTAATTGAACCATTATATGATGAGGAATATCTCTATAAAATCATGTTACCCTCACCCAATTTTGGAACTGGAGGAAGAGGCCACAGGGGCCGAGGATACCAGGGAAGACGCAGTTGCAGCAGGAACCAGAATTCTAGACACATCCTAACTTCGACTATCAATGTTGTAGAAACTCATTAAAGAGACCTTTAGTGAGTTAAACAGGATAAAGAAAATTCCCCTATATCATCCAAAACCCACCCTGGACCTATCACTATGTAATATCAATTAAAGGAGATACAAGCATCAGATCACCCTCAGCGTGTAGGCAGACATGCTTGGACCAACCCCCCAAAGATAGGAGCACCTCCAATTCCTATTTCAAGGGTAGATCCATATACATCAAATTCCAAATCCCTTAAAGAATATATGAAAGATAATCCCCACCTAGGGAATCACAAGCCTTTTGACTAGAATTATGACATCCTGAAACATTTATCCTTAGTACTGGACAAGTTATTGATCACGGATGCCCTAATTTTGTCAAAAGACCTCAAGGAAGAACTCATCGAGGCTCTATTAAGCCCTTAGGAGTTTAAAGATGAGGTTTCGACTACTAAGGTCTATTAGGAAAATAATGGTCTTGTAGAATGTCATGCATTTAACTATTTCACAAATCAATATGAAGATATTGTTATACATGGACACATTAGACCCCTGTATGTATCATTCAGCATAAATGGTGTTTATTTATGAAAATTTTTCTTTAACAATGGTTCTAGAGTTAATATCACTCTAGTATAAACACATCATCATTTAGGCTATAATGAGGATGAGCTAGCATCTTCCACCATAACATTGTAGGGTTATGAAAAAATTTGCATAAGCCATTGGTCCAAATCAAGCTCAGGGCTCGGTTTGGAGACCCCATAGTCGACTCATAATTTCTGGTGGTTCAGTAGAACACGACCATCAACATCTTGATAGAAAGGCCTTGGTTTCATCAACATGAAACAATCCCCTCATTGTACCATTAATGCATCAAATACTTCATAGATGGAAAAATAGGGACATTTCATGGCATTATATTGATGCAGGATTCTATTAGGGGGAAGGGAAACAACCGCTAGTTGATGGTGTTGCTTGGTTCATTACCTCAAACAATCTGAAATTGATCCCATAAAACCCCTTAAAATAGTTCAATGAAGAGTATTTATTTCCCATAAATCAGTTTGAGTATATGATCCAAAATACAGTCACATATTTATAAATCTTTATGGTTTCATTCATGACCACTATGTCTAGCGGTGTTGAAAACTTTGTTGATTCCCTAGATAATGGTGAAATCTCAGATGAAAATTCCTTCATTCCATCATCAAATCTCCTAGAAATCTATGTCTCACCAGTTAAGGCATAATAGGTTGTCTTATCTCCCAAAAGGATGAAGACACTCCTTTTTCTCTCAATCCATCCATTCTATAGTTTCAATGAAACTCTGAATTTTATGCTGGTCAAAGGAAGTTTCTTCATCTTCATAATTCCAAGATACCCCCCCTCCCCACTTAGGATAACATATACACATAATTTATCCATCTATGGGATAATAGGAAAAGGGTGAAGAGGAGGAAGACCTTAGGGATTACCATCCATCATTTTATGTGGGTGTTTATACCACCATTGATGAGCTCATAGAAATAAATCTTGGTATAGAAGAAGACCCACGACCCACCTTGATAAGTGAATCCATGTATTCCGGGGAGAAATAGGTAAATAACTCCTTCCTGAAGTAACATCGATATATATTCACTTGTAACTACACAAAAATTATAGGCCTCAATCCTAATGTGGTTACTCACAACCTGGGCCTTCCATAGAACCATCGGGGCTATAAACAATCATCCAGAAGGACACACCCAACACATGCTTCCAAAATTGAGGTTAAAGTTGACAAGATCATTCGATCCAACTTCATCCAAGAGGTCCAATATCTCAAATGGATAAAAAATATCATTCCCACTAAGAAGAAGAATGATAAAATTAGAGTATGCATTAATTTCAGGGATCTCAACTAACATTTCCCTAAGGATAACTTCCCAGTACCAATCACAGAACTATCGATTGATGAAAAAATCATATATTAGGATCTATCCTTCATGGATATCTATTTACTATAAAATAAAATCTTAATAGCTCAATAATTTGAATAATACACCACCTTCAGGACCCCCAGGTAGTATTTTTCCATCTAGTGATTCCCTTTTTCTTGAATAATGTCAGTGCTACATACCAACATTCCATGAATCATATCTTTAAACCATTCTTGGGAAGTTTTTTTAATGCAATTTTGATGAACTAGTGGCTAAATATAAACAACGCTTTGACCACATGGTGTATATTGAAACTATACTCATCAAACAGTGAAAAAACAACATAAAAATGAACCCTTTGAAATGTGATTTTGGAATTACCTCAAGGAAATTACTCATCTTTGTTGTACACCACTAGGGAATAAAATTCGTCCTTGATAAAACAAATTTTATCCTCAGCATGCCACCTCCTGACATAGTTGAGATGAATTCCAAGAAACTTGGCCTAAATTCGGTGCTTCATAGACAACATAGTAAGAAAATGACTTCCCTTCACCAGTTTGATAAAAAAAGGGGTTAAATATTAGTGGAATGATGATTTTTAGGAAGCATTTGAAAATGTCAATAAATATATCTTGAGCCTGCTAGTGTTAATGACACCTATCGAAGTAAGGGTTCTCATTTTGTATGTGAAAACCTTAGAGTGGTCACTAGGTTCCTTCCTTGTGCAAAATAATGAAGTCAATAGTGAAAACAATCTTTATTATCTCTATCGAACAATGATCGGTGTTGAGTATTGTTATTTAGATTTCGAGAAGAGCTTCCTGGAACTAATATTTTCAGTATAGAAATTGAGGTACTACCTATAGCATCATGAGTTCCATTTGGTCTCTTTTAGGAACCCACTCAAATACATTCTTAGTCGCCCGATGTTGATCTAATGTTTGTCATGGTGGGAAGTCATCCTACAACAGTTTTATATTTAGTTTTTACCTTAGAAATTGGTCAAAGGATAGGAATTAGAAGATTTTTTTGGAAGAGAATCCCTCATCAGAAATGGATTTATTGGACACTGAACTACTCAATGAAGAGTTTTTATCTATTCAAGATGGCACCCATGTATGGGAGATTTATTTTGATGGTGCATCTAGAATTCTGGCAGGGAAGAGAATGGAAGACCATAGGCTTAAAAAAATGGGGTTGAGAGTTGTTCTCATCTCTAAAGAAAATGTATTCCTAACTTACTCCTTCCTATTGTTGGAAGGGTGTAAAGACACTGAAGTAGAATAGAAGGGTATCATTGTAGGGATAGAGCTAGCACTTCAGGTATAAGTCAATCACTTGAAGATAAAAGGAAATTTATAACTATTCAGCAAGAAAATAAAATGGGATTTTTCCATCAAAAAGGAAGATTTAATACCCCTAATAATCCATGATTGGGGACTAATGGAAGAATTATATTTGGATCCAACATCGACTCGTGTCCCATATTCAAATAATTCCCAAGCTGATGCATTGGAAAATATGGAAACAACTCTAGTTGATCTAGACCGGGATTAAACAGTCATCAGTATTGTACATATTTGGAGGGACTCACCTTTTGTTCAACATAACATAGAAGAGATCAATTATATTAGACTCACCCCATAACAATACATTTCTTCCACCGGATAGATAAAATCCATTCTAGACAACCATCAAAAGGGAGATATCCCACTAGATAGAGTTGGGAGAGAGAAAATCCAAATATGAGCAATTAAATTTGTTCTCGGTGATGGAATGAATAATCAAAAGGTACTCTATAATAGGATCATTAATAGGGTCCTTCTCAGGTGCATTGATGGAGAAGATACGGTTGTTGTTGTGAAGGAAGTGCACACTGGATCCTATTGCACCCACCGGTCAGGATCCATGATTTCCCATAAAATCCAAAGGTTTGGGTACTACTTCCCCACTACAATGTAGTAATACACATAATTCACCAAATAGTGTCATTTCTTCTAGGTTCATGCCAACTTCATTCACCGACCCCTAGAATTTCTTCACACATAAAAATAATCCTTATCATTTTCCGTATGGGGAATGAACGTCGTGGGGCCATATCCTCCTGATACGAACAAGTAGTTCAAGTACATTCTCACTAAAACAAACTTCTTCTCCAAGAGGGTTGATTTCATACCCCTCAAAGAGGTCAGGGCAAGGAACATTTTCAAATTCATTAGAGCCAACATAATCACAATATTTGGTGTCCCTCACACAATAATGATAGAAAATGACACCAATTTATATTGTTCTGAATTAGAAAACCTATTTCAAGAGTATTAAAACAAGTAAAATCATTCATCCCAATACTATGAATCAGCTAGCAGGGAGATATTGGCCTTCAACAAAACTAGATAAAACATACTCCAGAAGATAGTATATAAGGATAAAAAGTATTGGTCATATAAGCTCATGTATATCTTTTGGTCTTACTGAATTATGACTTGTACTTCCACACAGTATACCCAATACTCATTATTATATGGGATAGAGGTAGTACTTCCCATTGATATTCAATTTCCCTTACTCCAAGTTTCCATGTCTGATAAATTATCCACAGATGAGAAATCCCAAAAATAGTTGGATTAATTGGAGTGAATGGATGATAAGATATTTCACACTTAGAATCATTTAGAAGTACACCAAAACTGGATTGCATGGGCCTTTAACAAAAAAGTTCACCTTTAGTCATTACTTGAGGGAGAGATAGTGTTGGTCCTTGGGACTCCGATAAGACTCAGAAAGAAACCTCCAAAGTTGGATCCAAAGTGGGAGGGACTCTATTCCATACACAAATTCTACTCCACTAGAGCCTATTCATTGATCTCAATGGATGGGAAGATTACCCCCCCCCCAACACAAGGTTTCTGAAAAAGTATTTCATATAATTATAGGACACAAACATCCTGATCATATGACATTAAAGTTCATGATAAATTTTCCCAGTTGAACAAAATTAAATTGTATTCGGTATTTGTCACAATACCATAAAAAACATGACATTGTTGTCCATGTCTTAAGACAATAAACTTCATGGCATCAACATCCTCACCACATGATGTTAAAATTATTTTAAATCGTCATTTAAATCAAGGATTCACCACATGTGAGCTAGATCTATGTGGGATAAAGATAAAATACCCATATCCTCTCATGAGAGTTAGACCCATGCAGGGAGACTCTTTCTAAATAACTATGTGTGGATTGATTTATGTCATCACAAGATACATTGTGACACCCATACCTCTAATCCTAAACCTAGATGAAAAAAATGGGAAAACATCCCCCCTATATATGGGCTTGAACTGTGTAGAGAGTTCCCATCCAAAACTACATGTGGCTTGATTCATGTCATAGTAGGATACTTAGTGACACCTAGACCTCTTATGTTAGGCCCAGATGTAAATTTCCTTCCATTCATGAGATTATTTTCTTACCAGACTTTTTACTCAAGGTCTCTTTTCACATAGGGATTATATTTCTCACTGGTCTACAAAATATTAATTCCCCTAACTACAAGACATAATCATCCTAATCACATGATTTTAAACTCTATGGTATATTTTCCATGTCGCATGACAATAAATTGTATCGCACCAATGTCATTATTGTATGAAATTAAACTAAAAAACACCACAATATTCTCACCTGAGAGGTAATAACCCTTGATATCGGTCACCTACCATGCCATATTCAAGAACTATGTACAAATTTATTTCTATTCACATAGGATATGAAGTGGTACAAGGATTTTATATCCCGGTCCAGCCACCCCAAAGGTAAAAAATTATTCCTCCATGTGTACAGGTTAGACCCATGAAGGGATCTTTCCTCAAGAACTATGTGTTTCATGATTCTCATTCTATGGGATATTTAGTAATGCCTAGAACCCATGTCCTAGTCCCTGGTGAAAAATATGGGAAATTCACTCTCCTTGCATACAAACTAAATAAATTTAGGGGACTCCAAAGTGGTACATATTTACAAGTCCATTCTAAGAAAAGCACCATCTCCCTACACATGAGTAAAATCTATGCTAGGAAGCATGTTTATAACTATGTGTTGATTGATTCTTTCCTACATAGTATATGTAGTGATAATCGAATCTCCAATACCAACTCCAACTTCAATAATCAAACAATAAATGAAAAAATGACCCCCCCCCCAAGCATATGGATCAGACCTATGTAGAGAGTTCCCATTCATAACTATGCATGGATTTATTCCTTTCATCATAAGATCTATAGTAATTATCAAATATCTAATATTGGGTCCAATCAAAATGAAGGATAAAAATTTCCTCCTCCATGTGTACAGGTCCAATCTGTATAGGGAGTCTTTTCAGAAATACATTTAGCTTGATTCTTACAATCACAAGATATGTATTGACGCCTGAATATCTAATCCTAGGTCCATAAAAAATCAAGGATAAAAATCCCCTCCTACCTTTGTATGGGTCATACATTCACATGGAGTCTTCTTAAAACTATGTGTACCTTGATTCTTGTCATCACAATATACACAATGATGCCTGAATTTCTAATTATGGGTCCAGCTACAACATTCCCCTCTTTCAGGTCGAGTCACCTTCATCTTTATCACAAGACATTAAACTGCACAGGATCACAGAACTACATGTGGCATGATTCTCGCTATAATGAGATACTTTGTGAATCTCAGATTCTATGTCCTAGTCTAGTCACCACAAATTCAAAATGCATATATCCCTAAATTTTGTTACCTCTCTGTGGTGTAACAAACCTTTATCATCCCTTGTTTCTCTCACCAATCACATATTACATTGGATTAGGAGTTTTTCAAGGGATTCCCCACATGATCATGGTGTATTAATCCACATTATTGTTTCCATGGTCATGGTATCAAGACCTTAAAAGGAACACTAGATTTTCTTACCGCATGATGTTAAATAGTGTGGTCAAATCCAGTTAGAGAACTATATATGGATTGATTCCTACTTTCATAGGATATGTAGTGACACACTGGTATTTAATATTGGGTATAGACAAAATATTTCTTATTCATGTCAGGGAACCTATGTCCTTACCGTATGATGTAAAAATGTATGGAGAATATCCTTGTCATACGACATTAAACTACATGGTGCCTCAAGAACTACGCATGGATTGATTCTTATTTTAATGATATATGTAGTGAAACCTAAACCTCGTATACTAGACTCATCCATGGATAAAAGAAAACAAATGTTCCTATATATTGTATACAATCAAATATATATGAAGGAAATCTCAAGTTTGGGTTCCTCATTCAAGGATCTATCAAGGAAATAGGAATGACCCCTACATATGAGTCAGATCTATTTAAGGAATTTCTAACTCCATGGATAATTAGGGTCTCAGTGTTTTTAAAGTACCCATACAAATTTCTTCCATTCATCATACTCTATGCCCCAGGAAATTTCAAATCTTCACAATCTTCACCTGGCAACCAGAAAAAGAGGGTTAGTATCCCGAGGAAACCTTTTTCAGACTATTCATAATATTCTCACTTAGATCTGCATAATTTTCCCAAAAAAATATGCCTTTCAACAAACGTAAAATTCATCCCTTGGAGATGCATCTTTTGTCTCTGTAATCCCTAATGTATTTTTTTCCACATGTCATTTTCCTTGATCCGAGAAACCCCAAAATCATGGCTTACATCTTCCTTCACCCCCACATCTAAAGCATGTTAGAATATATTGGCTCGATGAGCCTCATGTTACTCATTGTTTTCATGAAAAATATTTCAAGAAGTATGACCTAAAACTATAGGACCTCATGTTGTCCAAGCCGCGTGATGTTAAACTACACATATGATGTCCTAGTCCCATAAAACTAAGTTGCAGATGTCAGGAACTATGTATGGCTTGATTACTACCATTGCAGGATATGTAGTGACACCCAAATATCTAATCCTAGGTTCATAAGTAGAAAAAGTTAAAAAAAATTCCTTTCCATATGAATGGGTCAGACCTGCATGGGGGAACCCTATAAAAACTATGTATATCCTGATTCTTACTTTGATAGGATATGTAGCGATACCCAGATCTTATATCCTGATTTGGACACAACAAAAAAATCCAATGATCTCCAATGAATGAGATAGATCTACATAGGAGGGTCCAATTCAGGTCTCAACTCACTTATGATCTTGTATTCAAAATAAAACTCTCCATCCCCATGCAATATTTCAATCAATGCATGGAGAAAACCTCCCAGAAGTATGTATGGACTCATTATTTTTCTCATAATATATATATTGAGGTCTATAACTTATATCTTAGACCCAGACATAATGAAAATAAAATCATTCCTATGTATGGAGAATAACTGGGAAACATTTTAACCCATTCCCAAGAAATTTCTACATGAAGTGCTCATTTCATGTTCAGGTACTTTCCTTTCAAAAACCAGACTATGTTCCTGGGGAAGTATGGATCTTCATTAACCTACCAATCCATAAGAAATAGAGGTCTAGTGTCCTAGGGATGCCTTTTTTTGACTATTCAAAATATACCCTAGTTGGATCTATATAAGTTTCTTAAAAAAGGTATGTCATCCAAGGTAAAATTCTTCCCTAGGAGAAGATTTCCATATACCCATATTCCCCAATAAAGTTTTTTTCCCATAAAACACCTTATATTTAAAAACCCCAAAATTATATCTTACAAATTTTCTCCTTCTAGCTTAATGATAATAGAGTATTCTTGGATATATTACCATGAAAATGGAAAATCATTTATCCCTCAATCAAATCTAAGTGACCATAAATCTTATACCTCTAACATCCTTACTATAAGAAATTAAACTGCATGGATCATGTACTAGTTTCATGAAATTAAACTTCATCATCCACATCCCTCATTTATATAATCCAAATTCATGTATTATTTGTTTCTCATCCACGGTCAACACTGATAAGGATGCCATCATCATTTTCAGACATCATTCCATTGACAATACGCCCATTTCAGACTTGATAAATCCAAATTTTCAAAAATTACCAGGCCATCAGAAATGGAGGTTCAGTGTCCTGGGGATGACATTGTTTGAAAATTCACAATATTCCCAAGTTAGCTCTTCATAATTCGTCCAAAAACATCCTATCAACCAAAGTAAAACGCATCCCTATGATAGGATTATCCTATCTTTTTGAACCCTAAAAGCATAGTGTTGGAAATCGTTCTTGCGATTACACCTTGTGTACTTTCCCCATATCATACCTAGGATTCTAAAATCACAAAACAATGGTCCAAAATCCCTCATTTTTATCAGAATAATATAGGGAAATTCTAAACCAGTAATCCATTTTGAGGTTATCACACCATACTTTTTGGTCAAATTTGATTGACCTAAAATTCCAATCATATAAGTTTTTTTTTCAAGACTCTAAACTTCCCACAAAAGGAGACACAAAACTTTCCATGTGGAAAACTAGAAAAGGGAATCCTTGGATAAAATTCTAGTACTAGTTTGTTGAACCAACACTTTTCATTTTTGAGGGAAAAATTGAGAAATAAAAAGAAAATTAAAAATGCACAAAACTTGTTAGGTCAAAAACCCTCAAATGGAGGTCTAATAAAAAGTCATGTTATAACCACTAAGACCACACCATAGTGGAATTAGTGAAAAAAATTGGTGGTAAAAGAAAATAAATATAGTTTTTAAGGTTTTCCATGTAACCCTAGAATCAGTCCAAACTATGCTCATTGAGTAACTCAGCTTAAGAAAAAATTAGTTAATTATATGATCATATCAATTTTGTTATCCTAGATTACAATTTCAATTGATATAAAGTGGGGATTATCTTTCAAAATATGAATAGTTATGGTAAATTTGAATGGAGGGGTAAATTAAAATATTGTAATTGAAGAGGGAATAAGTTTTAAATTATTTATTGAATGATAAGGGAGGAACATCCATAGCTTGGAGCCTCTCCATGTCAGTAGAACATTGGGATTACAAAACCTGATCAACAAATTCAAAAAGTTAAAGTAGTGCCTAGTCCATGTCCTCTATGTATTGGTATATCTCAGACAAGTTTACAGTCTTAGTATTAGCACTTGCCTGTAGTGCCTCTTCCCTCTCATCCACATATAATCCTTCTATTTCCTCCTCTACCAACCAATTCCCTTTATCAATAGTTACCTCAGTGTGAGCCAATTATTTCATGATCCACTCAAGATCCTAACTAATCTATTCCACCACTTGATGAAGTCTCTCCACTATGGTCATTATCTCTACATAGTAGGGTCCAATTCATGTCTCAACACACTTATGATCTTGTATTCCAAATAAAACTCTCCATCCCCATGCAAGATTTCAATCGATGCATGGGGAAAACCTCCCAGAACTATGTATAGACTCATTATTATTCTCAAAATATATATATTGAGGTCTACAACTTATATCTCAGACCTAGACATAATGAAAATAAAATCATTCCTATGTGTGGAGAAGAACTGGGAAACATTTTAACCCATTCCCAAAAAATTTCTACATGAAGTGCTCATTTCATGTTCAGGTACTTTCCTTTCAAAAACCATACTATGTTCCTGGGGAAGAATGGATCTTCATAAACTTCCTAATCCATAAGAAATATAGGGCTAGTGTCCTAGGGACACCTTTTTTTTACTATTCACAATATACCCTAGTTGGATCTATATAAGTTTCTTAAAAAAGGCATGTCATCCAAGGTAAAATTCATCCCTAAGAGAAGATTTCCCTATCTCCATATGCCCCATTGAAGTTTTTTTCCCATAAAACCCCTTAGATTTAAAAACCCAAAAATTATATCTTACAAATTTTATCCTTATAGATTGAGGATAATAGAGTATTCTTGGATTGATTACCATGAAAAGGAAAAATCATTTATCCCTCAATAAAATCTAAGTGACCATAAATCTTATACCTCGAACGTCCTTACTATAAGAAATTAAACTTCATGGATCATGTACTAGTTTCATGAAATTAAACTGTATCATCTACATCCCTCATTTATATAATCCAAATTCATGTTTGAGTTGTTTCTCATCCATGGTCAACACTGATAAAGATGCCATCATCATTTTCAGACATCATTCCATTGACAATACACCCATTTCAGACTTGATAAATCCAAATTTTCAAAAATTACCAGGCCATCAGAAATTTAGGTTCAGTGTCCTGGGGACGACATTGTTTGAAAATGCACAATATTCCCCAGTTAGCTCTTCATAATTCATCCAAAAACATCCTATCAACTAAAGGAAAATGCATCCCTATGAGAGGATTATCCTATATTTTTGAACCCTAAAAACATCGTGTTGGAAATCGTTCATGCGATTACACCTTGTGTACTTTCCCCATATCATACCTAGGATTCTAAAATCACAAAACAGTGGTCCAAAATCCCTCATTCCTATCAGAATAATATAGGGAAATTCTAAACCAGTAATCTATTTTTAGGTTATCTCACCATAATATTTAGTCAATTTTGTTTGACCTAAAATACCAATCATATAAGTTTTTTTGCAAGAATATAAACTTCCCACAAAAGGAGACACAAAACATTCCATGTGGAAAAACAGAAAAGGGAATCCATGGCTAAAATTCTAGTACTAGCTTGTTGAACCAACACTTTTCATTTTTGAGGGAAAAATTGAGAAATAAAAAGAAAATTAAAAATGCACAAAACTTGTTAGGTCAAAAACCCTCAAATGCAGGCCTAATAAAAAGTCAAGTTATAACCACTAATCCCACACCATAGTGGAATTAGTAAAAAAATTGGGTGGTAAAAGAAAATAAATATAGTTTTTAGGGTTTTTCATGTAACCCTAGAATCAGTCCAAACTATGCTCGTTGAGTAACTCAGCTTAGGAAAAAATTAGTTAATTATATGATCATATCAATTTTTTTATCCTAGATTACAATTTCAATTGATATAAAGTGGGGATTATCTTTCAAAATATGAATAGTTATGATAAATTTGAATGGAGTGGTAAATTAAAAGATTTTAATTGAAGAGGGAATAAGTTTTAAATTATCTATTTAATGATAATGGAGGAACATCCATAGCTTGGAGCCTCTCCTTGTGAGTAGAACATTGGGATTACAAAACCTGATCAACAAATTCAAAAAGTTAAAGCAGTGCCTAGTCCAAGTCCTCTATGTATTGGTAGATCTCAGAAAAGTTTACAGTCTTAGTATTAGCACTTACCTATAGTGCCTCTTCCCTCTCATCCACATATAATCCTTCCATTTCCTCCTCTACAAACCATTTCCCTTTATCAACAGTTACCTCGGTGTGAGCCAATTATTTCATGATCCACTCAAGATCCTAACTAATCTGTTCTAACACTTGATGAAGTCTCTCCAATATGGTCATTATCTCTGTAATCTTTCCCTTTAACCTCAATAAAATCTCATCATGTTCATTAGAGTCATTAAGGAGGATCTGTTTGGATTTGAAAATATGTTCCATGGACTCTTCAATTGAAAGATGATAGTATAGCATGCTAGTTCTCTCCTGAGCAGTAATAACTTGTTTTACTATGTCATGTATGGAATGATAATAAAACCCCCCATACCCAAGAAATGAAAATAGGTGATGTAATCTGGGCATTGTTTTCAGTATGTTTGTAAAGGGGGTCTGAGAAATAAACTTCCAAATAGCATTCCATATTTTTTGAAGGGGAATGAAAAGGTAAAATAAATCCTTTTAGACCTCTTTAGAATCACTATTGGATAGAGTAATATATTTATGAATAAGTTCCACCAGATAGGTTATTGACTTAGAGGCCTCAACATGTCTAGGTTATGTGGCATCCAACTCTGTTGAAACATCAGTAGGTGGAGATGTAAAAGAAGAAGTTACTACCAGATAATCTTATGGTAGTAATACTAAAACCATATGTTTAAAATATTCATTACCAAAATAAAAAAAAAGAAAATTGGATGACTAGAATAATGGGGAAATCAACTTCATTCTCCAAAACATTAGCATTACTGATCACCATTATTTCATCTCTCGAATAAATGGATGTTGCATCCTCCATCTACAAGTTGACCTCATGTTCTCCCAGAGACATTAGTGGTGAATGATCATTCTCAGGATGGTCAGTGATCTCCAAAATATCACTCACCAATACTTTCCTCATAGGTATAATAATCATGTAATGAGGAGCATCATTTTGGTATAACTCCTCTTGAATCTAAGTCGCCACCTCATCCACAATGGTGCTCTCTATAGAAATAGGTTCAATATGTTCTGCTGAAGAATTAACCTTGAAATTCTCTCTCACTACTGGTATAGAGGATTTTTATCATGAAAATATTCACCCTAGGGATTGGGATCCCCCAAATATCCTAAATTGGACTGAGTTCCCTATCTGGTTTAGGAATAATAGTAAGTGATATTATGTTCGTTTCTAAAGACGAAGTGGTTAAATTCCCCTAGATGGTTGTTTCCTTTTGACTCACTGGATTTTCGCCAATCCATCTACAAGTTGATTAGTCAGCGTATAGAAGCACATAGCATGACATATAAATAAAGAGAAGTAGCAATCACCTTTTATCATCGACTGTAGATGTATCAAAAACTTTTATGCCTAATGATGCTTCATGGTGTGTCATGGGGATGATCCCCTGGAAGAAATAGTGGGAATGGATGGAGGTGGAAATGCTCTATAAAGATCCTCATGGACTGCCTCCAAATGATCCATTTCCCAATGGGATCCCTCTCCAACTACTCCCACATCTGAAGGTATGTTCTCCCCAACTGTGTTTCCCCTTGGGGTGTACCATAGGGAAGCAACATGCTCCAAAATCTCCCCATAGTCCTACAAGTATCAATATTATAGGTTTTGGGTCATGATAGTAAGAAGAATAAGAGTTGGTATAAAAAACCATATTTCTTCTTTTTCGGCATCATATCACCCTGCTATGATGACCACTGTATCCTCTACATGGTTAGACCAATAAAGTATGTCCTTCTATGAGTGAATAAAAGTCTCCAGATCTTCTAGATATATACTAATTTCATGAGTATTTCCCCAAGAATAGAACCATGTATGAGTGGTGATCAATCCAATTCTTGTAAGCTCAAGGGTCTCTTCCTAAAGAGTATACAAATATCTTTTATATATGTGCCTTTTCTCAAGGTATAAAATGCTCTACAAGCCTTTAGGAAGGCTGCAGTAAATGGAATGGATAATGCTAGGAGATTTTCCCTGGGGATTAGGATAGGTTATAGCTGCCACACTTTCTTTCTAGGTGACTCATCCATATTCAAACCCTCTAGGGATCGATGCTTGTACAACCCTGGATGGGAATGACAAATTTCTCAAACCCAAATTTTGGTAGGGTTCAACTTAATTAGTTTCATTAGAGGCGTGACTATCATCCTCTTCTTTCTCATTGATCTCAGACCTTATCATTTCAATAAATCTACAAGAATATTTATTTTCATTCTGTAGGGAATGGACTGAATCATCAAGCTCTTAAAGATATGTTCCCACCCTCTTAGGGTCATCGGCATAAGAGATAATTGTAGGAACTGACACATAGACATATCCATTCAATGAAACTTCTTTCTCATACAGAAATATCCACAGAGTGTGACCATAATGGGAACTCCTTAAAGAATACCATTGTCTCCAAACTGAAGTAAAATTTGTATCATTAGGTATGGATTCTTTACATTTGATATGAAGCACCAACAACATGTGAGGTTGAACCCTAGACCAACAAAACTTTTTCATGGGATTGGAAACCGCATATTTTCTTTGCTACTTCCCAATCCTAGAATTCTCAACTATTTTCCTTTAGTTCACTCCAACCTAAGTATCTTTTTTAGGGACTAGTTTTTTTAGTTGATCTTTGAGGTATGATTATTTCCAGACCTTGGCATAAGATTTGGTAAGTACATGCTTAAAACTCATAGAAGGCGGAATCCCAATCTATAATTGTGTTTCCTCTCAAGTAAACATCAGCCAAAGTTTCCTATCTACCATTAATTGTTTCTCCTAGATCTCATTGTTGATGGTTGGAGGACACCTCATCTGGATATAGTTGAATTGACATGAAAATCTATATGGTGCATACTCCTCATATATAAGCTCTCCATCAATCTTGGAAATCAATATTCCTTCTCTCAAATAGATAACATATCCTCACCTAGAAAGGTCCTTAGATCCATCATTTACTAAAGTACCAGAAGGGGGAACATAAGGATTGTAGGTAAAATTATCAGGATAGTTGCTTTGATCCATCATTTACTAAAGTACCAGAAGGGGGAACATAAGGATTGTAGGTAAAATTATCAGGATAGTTGATTTGATTCATCATTTCCCACTCACTCTAGTATAATGGAATTACACCACTTATGATTTGGAGGTATGTTCAAATTATATATTCCATGATCTTTTGAGTGTTGATATATCTGTAGACACCCATATAGGATGCTAACCAACCCTAGATAACCTAAAAGGGACCCACCAGCTGATATGGTGGCCTCCCCTCACTGATATGTCCCAAAAAATGGTAAATATTTGCTAGAATTGAGATATAAAGGTTAATAAACCTGCTATTGTACAATTTAACAACCATTATGAAAGTTGTGACTCTAACTCTAATACCATAATCATACACTGGCAGTAGCTATCCACTCAAAAACATGGAAAGAAAAGTTTCCAATAATAAAATCCAGACAATATTGAGGATGATCATCCATCCCCACTCATTAAACTGGCCCTCCTCAAGCGTGGGCCAATAGGCACCAATACACATTTGGGTCTCAATATTTAAGAAATTCATTAACCTCATTTGGTATGGATCTTATCCTCTTAATGTAGAAAATACATTGATCCAATCAGAAAATGGGATGTCCTACTTCAGACAAGGGTCACCCTTCAATAGATCCTTCACCTTGTCAATAAGCTTCTTGGAAAGAGGATGGTTCCTCTCCACATAATCCTAAGTTGAAAGGGTGGAAAATCTTTTTATACATGTCACCCATAATGGGATCCCTTGGAATATAATGGACATCTCAGAGACTGATGTCAACTTCCCCATGCCCCAAGTGAAAAGTTTTTGTATTTGGGATCCATTTACTAAGTATCTATGGGATGACCTTTTGGTTTTAGTTGGAGTAATTATGTGACACCCAGATAGCTTCGTATAGCCCCACGGCCTTCAACTCGACTTTAAATTCCTCACTGCTCTAGTGGACTCAGAAAGGCCACCCCCAGTCCAGGATAAATGAGCACCTAGATTGAAGATCCCACTTCAATGACCATCCTAGATGCTCACTTTTCATGTAATTTCATGCAATGTTGTGATAACATTAGATGTTTTCATCAGGTTCCCGCATGGTTTCCTATAGCAACCATGGAGTGTAGTTCCAAAGAAACAGAACAACATGGGTTTACTTAATGAATCCCCCCTCACTGAGATGTAGGCTCTGGGAATATTTCTATTTTTTATTATCTATGCCAACGGTTGGTTTGTTATTCTTGGTTCTAGAATAAAAATGTCAGATAGTATCCTATATCCATAAAGAGGTGGTTTGTTAGAGATCAGATATTCATTTTTTCCTACACAAAGAATCCCTAACATGGATTGGTGGAATGGATAATTAGTGATTTTTTAAATTATATTCCATAGAACCAACCATGGTTTTCCTCCACTCATTGGTAGAGGAAAGAGAGCCACAAGTAGTATAAATGTCCTATGAGGGATCCATATTTTTTTCTGCTGCAAAATCATAGTGTAGAATGGGCTAGTCTATGTAAAAAAATGGAAAAGTATAAACCACCATGAAGCATTGGAATGCAAACCATTATTCCATGAAGAGTTGTCCCAAAAACCATTAACTCATGAAGTGTTGTCCCACAAAGCATTGTAAAGTGAAGTGTTGGCCCATGTGGTGTTTAATATGTAGGATGTTCCATTTGTGAAGAATGTGAATGCTATGAAGAAATTGAAATTACTATTTGTGGGTGATAGGGTTTAATTCACAAAAAGAGAATCTGCAAAGGAGAAATTCTATTTTAAAGCAGTTGGTGATCAAGAGTTCATATAGGTATCAAGATAGTAGATAAATTAGTAAAGGAAAAATGAGTCAATCCCCTCTATTTATAGGTGTGGACCTCTCTTACAGGTCCAATTTTGTACTAAAAATGGTTCAAAATAGGACCAATTTCTACATTGGAATAGCCTCTCCTTTATCCCGATCAGAACCCATTCTGATGGGGGAATTTTTAGGTTCCTAAAAATTGTGCATACAAGAAGAAGAGAGTTCCAAAAAATTGAAAAGGGATATAAATAAACCAAGAAGATGAATTGGAATAAAAACATCCAAAGGGGATGGATCCGTGAAGGAAGGTTTGGGTTCACGTGGTACAAATTGATACACCACCAATCTAAATGGTGTTATGAAACTTCATGAATCACCCCATGAAAAAAATCATTCATGAGATGAGATGGTACTCACAACACCTGCAAAAGAAACCAATTCATTCTCGGGACCAAGCGGTGATTTTCACCCCTGTGAATGAAATCATTTGTAGGAAGATATAGTACTACTGGTTCCCACAAACGAAACCAAGAAGTTTGTGGGGTTGGATGGGGATTTCCATTCCTGATAATTACTTCTGCCAAAAAAATGAATTCTTTCATAGGTCGGGAGTCCTCCTTTACCTCCCAAAAAAGAATCCCCACAGACCACCGTAGACAACCATCCATGCCGATATCTGGTCCCTTTGTTCTTCTATTAAAGACCCCCAAGGTGAACCAAAAAATGGACTAAATAAATGAACAATGAGAATGAGACAGAAAAAGAAGAGCCTTGGAGATCAATTTGGAGATATCCATTGATTACTAGTAGGTAATCCCACCACATAGCATTAAGGGGGATATTAAAATCATCCATCCATCCACAAACTTAAAACCCCTTTGTGTACATCAATATGTATGGAATAAATGGATAGCCCTTTTACAGAAAATAATACTTCATAGAAAAATGCTATGAGTGTGGAACCCTTCCCTGCATATCAAAACTCTATGCAAGAGGAACTTTCCCGGCATAGTAACATGATGTGTAGACAGAACCTATCCCCACATAGAAAAATGCAACATGAGCTAAACTTAGGTCTGTGTAGCACAACTCTATGCGGATGAGACCCTCACATGCATAACAAAAAGTTATTCAAAGGAAACCTCATCCCACATAAGAACCTACTATGTGGAATGGGGAATCCTAGGACATTCTACTCTCTACATGCCATCACTCCCCTCTATAGGATCATAGGTCCCCACTTTGGACCCTTCATGAACTAGTCTAATGGCATCAATCCAAGGAATCTTCCAAATCTACATGATATGTATGATCAAATTGTCAGGAACATTAGAGGGTCCCCTTGATTCTACATACTCATGGTAAGTGGAGTCACGTTTATAACCTCTTAAACAAGGGGGGCCTCAGAATGTCTTCGAGTCTACATTCCCTTGGTAATGAGGGTTCCATCAATGGAGGTTCTCATGTGAACCTCTTCATTCTAGGTATTGACAGGAACTAATGGCCTTTCTCTTTAATGAGAGCTAGTGTCGGACATTCATCTCTTCCACAGTGAAAAATAAGGCATCCCTCCTAGAGTAATACCCTAAAATTTCAAGTGAGAGGTGGTTCTCTTGCTCATATTCTCCATCTCAGAATTTAGCCAGATGGATCACCAAATGTGACTATCTTGGATACCAGAATAAAAAATGAGATGGGAACATTAAAATCCCTCTATCTCTCTCTCTCTTCCTTTGGTCTTTAAAACTCATCCGCTGGTAGATAGAATTTATAGTGTGATCATCAGATATACTACTTCTATGTGTTTCTCACACCGATCATGACACACATGGGATAAGAGGTTAGTGGCTATTATGACATCTTCATGATCACAAACCTTAAAATGGTCCTTCTCTATAGATGTAAACCCAAACCACCATTCAAATGGGCCTCCTATATGGTATAATCCCTACAATAATGCCCCAACCTTCAAAGGGATATATTCCCAATGAAAAATAACCTCAAATGGGCCTCCTACTAGGTGTAATCCCCAACCCTCATTGAACTATGTGGGCTTTGATTCCCAAATAACTGGTTTAAGTAGGAAGCCTCGCTAAGGACCAAATAAAACACCCAAATCCACCCTAATTTTCTCTGATCCATATTCCTGATAGGGTCGTATCCACTTGGGAGACCACATCTCTTCTGGGTCCCTCGAGTACTTCATTGTAAGTCCCACACCAAATTTTGACTAGGAACCTTTTGTCTGAAGGTCTTTGTTGCATGATGTTACACTGCATGGTATATTCCTAGTCACATAACCTTAAAATGTGATGTGTCTTGTTAAGGGTCATCAAACTACAGGGGTTATGATTCCTCTCATGAGGATACAAAAGAATACCATCTTATGGGTTTGATCGTGACATTGAAACAACTATGTCTCCCTAGATGACAATAAATTCTTGAGCACCCCACCATATGGTTCAAATCCAGCATCGTATTAATGAATGAACAAAGAACATCTAATCCCTGAACAAAAATGGTATCATTAATAGAGAACCTTGGATGCATATATATCTTTCCATTTATGGAAAACCTCATATATATATATATATGATTATTAACCCATGCATAGTTGTAATTGATCGTTACCTTAGGGTGATCCCCATATACATACTTTGGAAAGAACAAAGGATTCATGAAAATGTCTTAAATCTATAAGAGAGTCTCGTAATAGGAAATAGTTCCCCCCAAATGTGTGTGATGAGCCAAACTTCCCATCCTCTTGAACAATGTGAGCTCTTAAGTATCATTGGACAAGTTCCCCAATGAACGCCTACCTTTGGATATTAAGTCCATGAGTTTTCATAGATATGATAATTTTTAGGTGTTTATGGATCCATGAACAAAACCTTTTGGATATCATTCAGAAGTAATAAACTCGACATAAATGATTTTAAAAAACTCAATCCCCTGTAATCAATCTTCAGGCACTAGACCTCCATCAGAAACACTAGTGTAATTTCTATGCATAGGAAATAGAAAGTGTTTGATTGTATGAAGCATTATCATCGGGGAGTTGAGAATGAAACTAGCCACACAATCAAGATTCTACACAATATAAGAGAATAAAAATCCATTGAATTTGAAAATTACCTCAAAAAACATGGGATAAAACATGAGGTTTATATAGTTTAAACCTCTTAACAAAATGAGGTTTTTGAACATAGAAATCAATGGGTGAACAATATAGATAGAACTATGCTGATTGAGATTTGTGTTTCCCATCATTACTAGAAATAGGTTATTCAGGTATCTATGTACACTAAAAATGTACATGTATTCTATGGGAGAAACTAATACATCATATGAGATATGGTATGGAAAGAATCCCTCTCTAGAGTATTTTTGTGTCTTTGATAGTAAATTTTTGATCCAAAACAAATAAGGAAATCAAGGAAAGTATGGTGATGTTGCAGATGATGAAATATTCTTTGGATATTCAATGAGAAGTAAAGCCTAAAAGTGTTACAATAATATTCTTAAAAAGATTGTGGAAAGTAGTGATTTCAAGATCATTAAGGATAAAACCATAAATACCTTGAGGATCTCATATTTTTATATGATTGAAGATTGTGAAGAAAGTGTACAAGGGAAAAATTCCAATATAGAAATATTGTAAGTCTTTCAAAACATTCATGGATCACAAAATGATGATGATTATAAAGAATAATTAGAAAAGGAAACCATTACTGAATAAACTTCATTATAACCTCAGAGGATAAATAGAAGGGAAAAAATTGATCAATACAACATCATAGTATATTGGACCACACCTACACATACAAGGAGAATGAGGAATGAATCGCACTCTACCTTCTTATCAATTGTGGAAGCAACCTCATTTGAAGAATCGGTGAAGGGTGAATCATGGAATAAGGCCATGAATGAATAACTAGATCAGATTGATAAGAACCGAACACGAGATCTTATTAAGAGAACCAAAAAACGCCATTTTATTGGAACAAAGTGTATTTTCAAAAACAAATTCATTGATCATGGAAATCTGATAAAAATAAGTCATTCTTATTATGTGAAGGCAATGCACATATTGAAGGCATTGCTATTGAAAAAACATTTTCTATAGTATCTAGACTGTAGTTGATCAGGCTTTTCCTTACCATCTAAATTCAAAGTGAGTACAAATTTTATCAAATGGATGTCAAAAAGACATTCTTAAATGGAGTTCCTGAAGAATAATTCTACATTGAACAACCAGCGGGATTTTTTATTAGAAATGATAAGACTATGGGTTTTAGATTAAATAAGTCTCTATATGGCCTAAAGAAGGGACCATGATCTTGGTATTATCAATTGGATTCATATATGAAAAATATTGAATTTAAAAGTAGAGGTTTCGACCATAATCTCTACATGAAGAATTCTCAAAAATACTAATTCATGGTTCTTGTGTATCTGGAAGATATTATTTTTAGAGAAAGTAAGAAGGGATTAGTGGAATAATTTTCTAATAACATGTAATATGAATTTTAAATTGCTATTCTTGGTCAACTCACATATTTTTCAGGACTATAGGTGTTTTAAAAAATTATTATACCTTCATTTATCAGAAAAAATATGCAAGAAAGGTGCTACAGAAATTTAACATGCATGAATCCAAACCAACGTTAGCTCTGATAATTTTTGGGAAAAAACATAGAAAGAAAAAGGATGGGATATTTTTGGATCCCACCCTGTACGGGGGAATCATTGGAAGTTTATTATACTTAACTATGACATGAATAGATATCATGTTTTCAACATGATTAGAAGATATATTTTAAATTAATACAAAGTAAGAGTATTCGTCATCAGTTATAATAATCATGAGGTATATTCAAGGTACTCTAAATTTTTTTCATATACATTGAAGTAGGAAGAGATAACAAATTATCAACATTTTTTTATACTGGATGGGATGGGAGACATGGTAGATAGAAAATCCACTAGTGTTGGTTCTTTTTTCATTAGAAACAAATGTGTGGGAAGGTTGAAAAGGAAACAAGAAACCACTTCTCTTAGTATAGATGAAGAAGATTATATATGATATGAAGGGATTAACTCAGTTATTATGGATGAAGAAACAACTAGATGATATTGGTGATGTGGTGAAACATCCTATGGTGATTCATTATGACAACAAGAGCATGATCGATCTTACGAAAAATCTGGTTTAGCACTCTCGTACCAAACATATTGAGATCAAATATCACTTCATCAAAGAAAAATTTGAACAATGTGTGATTAAAATGGGGCATGTTGTAATTCATGATCAAGTGGGAGACATTCTGACTAAGTCATCGGCAGCACAAATGTTCGAGAAACATTTGTTGAATATCATTGTTTAGCCACCTCCCAGTGCCTGAGGAGGTTTTGGTTGTTCTCATATCCCCATTTATGTTAACTTATTTAATATTTTTATAGAATTTATATAGGTTTATGGGTGAGATATGATCCAAGGGGAGTTTTTTAGCACTACAAGTACAAATACAGGTTATTTGGGTTTATTGTCAAAGGGTAGATAAGTGAAATTCAAAGAGTATTGGTTTTAGGATTGTTTGGTGGTCTATGGTGGAATAAAATTCTCTTTTTTCCACTCTTTTTTTCTACACTGATCTTTTCTAAGGTATATTTAGAGTTATGGATGAGTTATTTCACATCTATCAGGTTCTTTTTTAGGCTTGTTCTTTATTTAATTCATCTATAGATTGCCAATAAAACCAAAGGAAGATATTGTTGGAACCTAGGACTTCCATATGTGGAATCGGAGTCTAGTTTTTGTTTGTTATCAATCCACACTAGGTTGATCAGAGAGATTCCAAGGTAAGTTATATTATAGTACAAGATAGTTATAGTGTTGAAGGTAACATCATTTTCTAGTGTTTTTCAATATTTTGGGCTCAAAAATTAGGAGGAAGGATAAATATTTGTGAAAGGTGGTTTTCTAAGATTGAATCTTCTAAAATATGGTAAAGGAATGAGTTTTTTGTAGACTGGGTTTTCTAACGGTTGATATTTGTGAAGATGAAGAGAATCGTGAATAATCGTTGAGTACATGCAATGGAAAGATGGTAATATTCCCAAATACTAGAAGCTTTATGAATAGGTTAAATTTAACTAGAGCTTCATGAATAGAGGATCTTCAAGAATAGAATGAAATAGGTTTGTAAAATGGATGTTGGGATCTTGGAATCATTATGAGGGGATATTCCTATAAAAATGAAACCACAATCACTTCATTTGATAAAAAGAGTTTTGGAGAAAAGTTTGGATCACTCTTAATTTTCAAAGGCAGAGAGATTCATGAATCAAGAATTCTTTACGATCTTGAGCATCACGAAAAGACTGGTTCAGTCTTTACCGATGACAATTATTTTGACTTAAGGGAGATTCATGAAAACTATAAGTTTTTTTAAGAATTGGTGTTCTATAATGCTAGTGAGCTTTGAAAAGAAAGTGTGATCCATGAAGGGTAGGAGCTCCGTGAAGTTTGGGATATTTACAAAGGTGTGTTGGTTTGAAATTGTTGTAATTTACTTGAAAAAAATGGGTTTTGAAAAGGCTAGGTGATTCACAAACATTAGTCTTAAACATATGGTTTAATTGAATAGTGCATTCAATTTCATCAACTCAAGACATCGGTGCAAGAATAGTCGCGTGCTAGTAATAGAAAAAGACTTAAATACCAATCTAATAAATAAACCTTCATGTCATTAAACAAATTAATACTTCACCCGAGGTAGTGAGATAGGGGGAGATGAAGGAAGTGTTCTGAAGGAGTCAGTGTGACATCACTAAAATTATTATAAATTTAGTGTTCCTAGGACAGAGTGATTATGTCTAAACTTCTATATTCCATTATAACTAGTGAATTTTAGTGGATTTAGGCACAACCGACACACTTTCGATGTATGCTCCATGGACTAGAACTTATTAGTGAACCAACTAAAACTATTGTGTTGTATCCCTAAATGTGAATGTTAAATAACTGCATGATTCCATCAAATAGGGATTTTAGGTTCCTAAAAACATGGGAACAAGATCCTTCCTTTTAAAAGAAAAATCTGAAACCCTTATTCCCATGCCCTCTTAGGGTTCTATAGGGTCCTATAATTTTTGGGAGGATTATACCTTTGTTCTTTGTACTATGGAATAATTTTTCTAATTTTCATGAGACATGGGGTGTGAGAAATTGATGGGAGAGTAGTGGACTCGCCTTTTTTATATGGAATCTTCTTGATGGGATTTCTTAGTACATAAATTTTTTATGGTGGGGAAGTTATAACGCCCCGTTACCTTTCTATTAGATATTTTTTAAACATTTTTTTGGTTTTCCTTTTTTATTGGTTTATTAATTACGAGATGGAATTGGGAGGGTACCTTTAATGGTGAAGTTAGGGATTTTTTGGAATTTTCAGCATAAAAACATGTAGTTTTTGTAGTCTGATGGGGATTTACATGCTATGTAATAGGGTTACACAAAGTGAAAGAATATCCTAGTATATTTCGTAAAGTGGGTACACAGTGTGAAAGTTTACATGACTCGTACAACTTAAACAATTTTTGAATATTAAAATTTAAATTTTTGAAAAATTTTGATATGTATTTCGACATATGTGGGACTTGAAAATTACACAACATGTAATTGGGTTACATGAGGAGTAAAATCCCAAATGTTGATTTTTGGTAGGTGGTTCTTTTGAAATACTTATTTCATTACTATAATATTAATTTCTCTCAAATTATAGGATCTTCTTAGGAAATTTTAGAGATCTCCAATCCCTCTAGATCATCCATTCATCAATTGGGAATCATGTTGGTTGTAGTTCATATATCTAAGTGATCAGTATTCTAGTATCTTATATCTCTCTATATTTACCTCCTTGGATTTGGATAGATAATTTTAGGATTTATAGATGTGTTGTTGAATCTTCATTCTATGTTGTGTTCCTAGATATTTTTTACCTTGGTTTTCCATTGGGGAGTCTCATTTCGGGTGTTTCTTTCCATGGTTAAAGGTGGGTGGTTTCGTTTGAAATTTTAAACATAATTAAATCATTGATTTTATTTATTTGATTTAAATTTATTTCAATTGGATTGTAAAAATCCAATTTGATGTGAATTGGGATTAAAATTGATATGGTATGGATTTTGAGAAAAACCCCCCAATTCCAATGGAATTAGAATTTGGGGTATGTTTTGAAATTAATGGAAATGGTGAAATGATTTGGGGATTGATTTTATAAAATTTATTAAATTTAATTGATAAAAATATATGATTTGTTTTATTTGAAAAATTCATGAATTGATGAAAACCAATGTTTTGGTTTTTAAATTGAATTGGAATTTGAAAAGTTAAAGTGGGAAATTGAACTGTAAGTGATGAATGATTTAAAATGAAATAAGTTACCCTTTTATAATGATTGACTGAGCACATGTGATTCTGGGTAGTTAGTGGGTTATTTGGGACAAGCACTCTAGGATGGTAATTCTCTAGAAAAAAATTGATGATGACAAATCTAACAAAAATATAGTTATAAAAATTTTATCCCAAATGTGATGTTGATGATTCCTATTCATCCTAGGCCTAAGGGGAATGTGTGCACATATTTCCATGATCACTGATATGAGAGTGTGATGATCCTATAACTAGAAACTATTTAACCATTGCATAGATAAAAAATGGTGTTTATTGTGACTATTATGATTATAAATTCCATTTATTTTGAAACTCCTTTACTCATGCCTATAGATTTATATAAAATATTTTATATAAAGTGTTTATTTAATATATGTTTGAAATTTTTTCCATTATTATGAAATGAAGAATGTTTTTTTAATGTGAAAATGTATTACTATGCCTTTTTTATTAAAATTGAAATCATGATTTTTTTTAATTATTATTGAATTTTATTATGGAACACTTGGTAAGACCCTACTGGGATTTTTAGCTCACACTCTACCTTTACCTTCAAGCATTTATATATTTTCTCCCACTAGGTCTAAGTAAAAGGAAATTTCCTCTTGGAGGAGGTGGATGTTCTTGATCTCATGGTTCTTAGAGTGACATGTCCTTTGGGATTTTGAGTTTGACTTGTCATACTTTGAGTACTTTGATGATGTACTGTTTGGGTTTTTTATATACCTATTTTGTTTCTGGTACTGTATCCTTCTATAGACTTTTATCATACTGGTATGTATATTTATCTTCTACTATTATTGTAACATATGTTCCTACTATTATTTTTTATGATGCCAGGTGCTAGTCACTAACCTGTGGGGAACCATAATTCCCTTCAATCAATATTGGGATTGGCTCAGTTATTGGGGTACCAGGGTATCTAGTCCAGTTTGTGAAAAACATTCTATAGATATTTATTATAAATGACTGAATTAAAAGTTGTATAAATATTGGGTTCCTCTATCCTTTATATATACAACCTCAATTATCCTTGATAACTAATATTATAATCCACAAATTGCTAAAAAATTATGGAAAATGAATACCGATCAACAATCCCCATTTAAATAATAAATCCTTAATTTCTAAATAGGTCAGTTTAAAGGGTTTTAGAGGGATGTTCAAGATCATAAATTCATCAGAAGATCAACTCCATAACACCATTAATCCAATAATATATCTATACATTTTTAATGAATATAAACAAATAGCGTGAATGGTTTAGCTTAAAACTATTGATTTGATCTATCAAATCCTCTCATAATAGTTTAATCAAGATCACTAAGAAGCAGTTGAAAGTATTCTTCCTCTATAGGTATCTATGGATTATGGGAATCACTTGACACTTGAATAATTTCTCTCTCAATATAATGGTTTATTAAAACCTTGTTTAATGGTTATAGAGAAGCAGGAGATAGAGAGAACATTGATCCAATATTTTTACAATGTCTTAACATGATCAAATTCAACCCATTATCACAAACCATGAGCCACTATATATAATCCATCAAAGTGTAATATAAAGAGTCTAATATTTTCACAAATTCTTAACCTATTCAATGAAACATTTCAAAAATTGTTTCATAAGGGCGCATCAATTTGTGATTAATTGTTTAACACTTAAATAATTTCATGGGATGTTCAAAATCTTCTAAATCATTATAATATATTGATTATAAATAATTATGATAGTTGATGTGGAAAATAGTGGTCTAACTGAGCATTATCATACAATAAAATAATCTCATATATTTTTATTATGATATATTTTCTTACACTATTCCATGGTGAACATAAGGATAGTCCTTGATGTGGTCTAAACCACCATTCCATGGTTATCCTTTTAGTGTATATAACCATCAATATCCTACTATAACTAAAATACTCATATAATTATTATAATTTCACCTTATGTCACATAATATCTAACAACTTATAAATCCATATCCAAAGATCCTTTTAGATATCTTCCAAAAAACATTTTAAAAAATCTATCAAAAATTTTCATTATATGTTTTATAATATCTAAGAACTTATGAAAATCCATCCCATAATTCTTATGGATCTCCTCCAAAACACTTTTAGGGTAACTATCAAAGTTTTATAAACTTGATCCTAATGTTCACATCCATATATTGTAACCCCATAATAATTTATATCATTGAAAATAAATAAAAATTAAAAAACTCATACATGTAAGAAAATATTTTACTCTAGGAAATCATCAATGCTACTCAAGTTATAAAGGGTTCTGGTGTGATCACTATCAAAAACATGCATCTCTATACTTGTGTCCACTAGCTACTCATAAATTATTAATTTTCAAATTATATACAAACCAAGTCAATGAATGCAGAAAATTTTAATAATATTATATGGATAATAAAATCACATTCCCCTCTCCCAAATATATAATTACATTATATGTACTATCTTGGTATGGACTTACACTTCATAGTTTATCTTAATAATGGTCCTAGATGTTGTACTTTTCATATGAGAGGAAAAAATTCATCTTGGTTAAGCTCTAACCTATAACATGATCAGGAACATACCCAATCACCCTATAATTAGTTAAGTCACAAGGATTGTGTAAGAAATGTATTAAAGTCTGAAGATTATCATTATAGGTATCTCCCCAAACTCAAGTATAGGTAAGTACAAATATTAAATATTCACCCCTATTATACCAAAGGTATAGTGTATGATGCTCCATGTGGTATATACTTGGGGGTTCATCCAGTGCACAAAATTTGTTTTGTACATCATTAAAGTATTTTTTATCTCTATATGAAAGTATACTCACACTAAAGTGAATATTTCATCACATAATATAATAATATATGATAAACATCAGTTTGTGAAAACTCAAAGTTATTATTTGTGAGGTTAATTATCATTTCACTTCAAAAAATATAGGTATCTAATGTAAAGGAATATATAGATCTTTTATTTTGTTTAACATGAAAATTTTTATATTCTAAAATTACATAAATAATATTAAAAACCCATATATAATCACATATCTCATCATATATCACATGATAGACTACTAATGATTTCGGCGACTTCCCCCCCTCAGCCACTAGTCGGTGGGTGGGGGAGGATTCTTGGTTCCCTCGTAATGATCGGAGACGTGATTTTTAACCCTTCACTGATCCTAGTACCATCCCATATTTCCTAGAGTGTAACCTTGGTCTGAAGGTCCCTGGATTTCGGGATGGCGAGCCTATGTTTTTGTTGTCTTCTTTGGAGTTTACGGAGGCATATGGGCTTCTTAATCTTACTTTGGTTGTGCGATTTGGGAGTAAAAGGCCTTCAGTGGACGAATTTGACATATACGTCTTTGATTCTTGGGGGATTCGAGAATAGGTAGTTTTCGGTCTTTTGGATAGAAGACAGTTGATGGTGAGATGTGCTACATGGGAAGATCTGACTCGAGCTTTGTCGAGTATGCCCAAGAAGTGTGGAGGATACAGATTCTATCTTTTTCATTGGAGCTTTGATATTTATCTGAATCGTGATTCTACAACAATTCCAGTTTGGGTATGTCTTCCTCAATTACCTCTTCCTTTTCAAAACCATGTGATTATGCGTTTTCTAGGTAATTTAGTGGGTCTATTTATCTGTGTTTATGTGCGTACTTCCTCTGTGAGTCACCCAATCAACCCACTTATGTGCATGGAGGTTGATGTGTCGAAGGCTCTGGTTGAGTCAGTATGGATTGAAGCTGGGGAAGAGGTTTGGTGGAAGCAACCGGTGGTTTTTTAGCACTGGGTGGAGTTCTTTTTAGCTTGTCGTTGACTGGGTCATGCTACTGCATATTGCAGATGAGGTACTCACCAGGGAAAGGTCTCAATGCAGGCAGGGAAGGTTGATGCTGGTCTTCAGGTTGTGAGCAGGGAGGTGTAGAGTAAAACAGATTCAACACAGGCGGCTGAACCTTTTGTGGAGAAGGTGTTTGCTCAGATCAAGGATGATCTGAAGGGATCTGAAAATGGGGAAATCTGTGGTCAAGCGGGTTGAGGAGACTACTTCGCAGTCACAGAAAGAAAAAGTGGTTTATACTGGAGAGGTGGAGGTGTCTCAACCCTCTATTGATAAGTGTGTTGCTTCTTCGGGGGGCACCAAGACACCAATAAGGAAGAGTTTGATCTAGGATGGTGTTATGACATAAAACTCCTTTGGGTGTTTGGATGCCAATGTGTCGACTCAGGTTAGAGGGGAGGGACAGATTGAGGGTGGTTCGGGAGTTGACAAGGCCCGTGAGGAGGGTAAGTTACTTAAGAAGAATAAAGTGAGAGAATACAAGGACTACTCATTTTTACCGAAGCCGATGGAAACACAGTCAGGTAAAAAATCTAAGCCAGGTGATAAATAAATGTCATCTACCATGGTTGTCATGCAGGAGGATTCTCAGGTTTTGGTCAAGGAGAACAATAATGAAATGGGAAGAGCTACTGAAATAGAAAAGAATATAAAAGAACCTATCATTTTCTCCGAGGAGGACATGGTAGAGGAATTTTTGTATGTTAACATCCCACAAGAAGAGGATGATATTATGGGAAGACCTATCAAAGTGGAGGTCAACAGCGAGTAGGATAAGTGGGTTTAAAAACAGGATTTGATCCTAATGATAGGCTTCAATGATCAAAAAATCAGCAAAGAAGAATACATCCGAACATGGGACAAAATGGTGGATCGATTTGAAGACATTATTGGGGAAGATCATGATGCTAAGGTATGGCTAATGAATTGGAATCTATATAGTGAGGAAAGTACTAATAGGATAAGGCTATTCTTTGGTAACTTTTTATTTTCTTATGAGGCTTCACCTCCAGACTTATTGGTTTTTTTTCTCATGTTGCTTTTAAAGTGGTTTGGTGGGACTTTTGGGTTGTCTGCGGGTCATGGTGCTAATGACGTGAGGATATGGTCATCTTCATTTTGGTTTTCTTTGACTTCCTTGGGGGTGGATCCTAGAGGTCTATTTCATCGCTTGAAGGCTGGTTGAATTCCTCTGGAGTTTTCCAATGGGAGGATTTGGGTCGGTGTTGATCGTCATGCCGGGGGACACTCAAGGTAATCATTGGTGGGTTTGGCCAGCCTTTCTGATGTTCTTGTGCCCTGGTTCGTGGTTTCTTAAACATAGTTTGTGGTTTTTGGTGTTCTTTTTTTTTGGTGAATGTGTTTGTACTGGACTCATGTAGCGGGGTACCGGGAACCCATAAACCAGCTTTTGAAAATGAAAAAAAAAATTGATCGGCGTAATTCCCTAGAACCAATGAATTTTTACTTTAGATTGCCTCTATATTAAAATAATTGAATATTAATAAATATATTATCATATATTTATTTTTATTCTATATAAAATTAATGTATAAATATCCTAGAGTATATGTCATATTTAAATGTTATAGTAGTTTCTCGTTATGATGGGAACCTTAAAGTGTTGTGACGATATTATTAAACTAATTTTACATTATCAAGATAACATTATATGATCGGTAAAATATTATGTTTTATTTTCTTGTTCTTGATACTCATAAGTGGATGAGACTTTATCTCATGAAGTTATCACTTGATAATCTTGAGGGTGGGATATTATGAGGATAATCCCACCAGTAGTAATTCCATGTGTTTTGTGTTTTTTATTCATGTATATGAAAAAATGTATTGATACATAGACTTGATATTATTATTAATCCATATCATGATTCATGTACATTAATGTATTGATGAAAATAGTGACGCTACATATTCATGGTGAAGTAGGGTACATTGGGTGTGTCATAAGTTATATGTAATTAATGAATAAGTTAATAAGGATTTGTAACTTCCAAGACCGAAAGGTGATATATCATCCCATTGATTGGGATATAACTATTTAAATAAATTACATGTCCATGGTGATTGAAGGGTTCATTTCAAAAATCCAAAGAAATATATATTGATCAAATAGTTTAGTAACACATGTATGAAACATGCTTGATGAGATTTTGAGACAAAGGGATTTTATTATATAGTAAGTGTTTGTATGTAGTTCTTGTATTATATTACTATTTCCAATAAACTAAGCCTAAAAATTTCCACTATATTTTTAAATTTTTTTACCATGAAATGAAAGTTTTATAAAATAAAAAGGGGTGAGTATAATACCCAATGAGGTAATAAAAAAAGGAGACACTTAGTATGTGACAAAGATTCATATCAATAAGGAATGATAAAATGAACATGAGGAATATCATAATATAAAGAACTTGAATCAGGAAATTTAAATGTGTCTACAACATAAAAATGAGGCATTCATAAGAATATCACCAAGTTTTATCGTCAGGGTGTCATAAATCATAATTACCAAGGTTATTCACCAAGGTGTTGTAAAACATGTCATATATAGAGATTAATTCTTTACCCAATGAATTGGATAGATATCAGGGTACACCCTTAATATGTCTAAATTCATTTGTGACATATAGATCATAATAAAATATTTTATCAAAAACCTGAGTAGAATAAATAATGGGTTTTATATAAAATAATTAAGTACATAGGTGCTTAAGGACTTTAACATTATATAATTTTTAACCCATGAATAGGGAATGTGGTTTTCAAACATGTGAATCCTCAAATAAATATTTTTTTTACATTTAGTTGAATTCCCATGGATAAGTAAGTTTTTTGGGAATTCACAATATAAGAATGTTTCATAAAAAAAATAAAGTTTCATGAAATAATTTTGCCTGCATTATGGTATACAACATAGATTAAATGGAGGGAATAATGGGAGGGAAAGAAGGCTTAAAATTGGTAAAAAAAAATAGGAATTAAAAGGAAGATCAAACATTCATGAAAATAAAGAATCTTTGAAAATAATAGTACTCAAAAAAATGAGTTCTTAGATGAAAAGTAAGAAGAGGAAAATCCACTTACCTATAATATTTTCTTTATAAAACTTGAGGGTGACACCTTAAGACCATGAGGAATCCTTTTAGGGAATCTTTAGGAGATAAAATTACTAGAACATTGTAGATTATTAATTTATATTGAAGAGGAATGGGTAATGGGTGGTATTTATATTAGAGTTGGGGTTGGTTTTAAAGGATTAAATATTGGTTATTTTATTACATAATCCAACCACTTGTGGGGGAAATAAATTACAAAAAAAATTAGGAATTATTTACGATTTTGAGAAATTTTTTGTATGTTCAAGGACTTAAAAAACGAATCATACCTTCCATCCAATGAAATTAATGTGCAGAATCTGAAAAATAAATTTTATTTCAAAAATCCAATTTTTATTTCAAAAAAGTAAAGTATAAATTTATAAATTAAAAATAATATTTTTAAATTTATTTTTATAAATTTTAAATTATATTTTTATTAAATAAAATTTTTAATAAATTTTTAGTCATGTTTCGATAATATTTATTTCGTAAAATTATAGTGCTTGTAAGGCGATAATTTTCACTTTTTCACCAAAAAATCAACATTGCCAGAAATTCCCAAAAAAATCCTAACCTAATTTTGTTATAAAGAGTAAAAAAATAATATGTATTTTGTAAAAAAATAATTCAATTATGATAATTTTAAATTTTAAATGAAAATCCTTATTGATTAAAATTTTACAGTTTTATATAAAAATAAACATTCTAGACGTTATAAAAATTATTTAGGACTTCATTAAAATATATTTCATAATTTAAAAAAAGTGTTTTGTAAGATTATTTCATGAGGATTAACTTTATATAATACTTATATATTTATCATAAAACATATTTTTAATATAATATGTTTACAGTCTCTAAAAATAATACAATTTTGATTATATCATTAAATAATTTTGATGATAACTTAAATGCGTCTACGTAACCACAATAATAATGACCAGTTGTTTTATTAACTAATATCCATAATTATCATCGACATATTGGTCAAATATCATAATGAAAAATGACCATATTTAACTATAAATACACCATTGTTCTCGCTTTATCACACACTATATCACTTATGAAAGATTTTACAAATCCTTTGATAATGAAAATTGTTTTCATAATTATTATCTTTATTTTTATTATCTTTATAGAATGGGAAATCTTCTTATGGGAATTATAACCAATGAAGTTTGTTTTACTTAATGTATTATTATTCCTCGTTTCTATCCCTTTATTGTCCCTCATTTTATTATTCCATATCTACGCATGATGTTTAATGTTCTTATGAAATGTAAAAGTATTTTTATGACCTTCTATTATAAAAATAATAAAAATTTATTGAGAGGATAGAGTTATTTTATTAATATATGAATATTTTTTGTGTCATTAAGTTCTTCATCACTTAAATAAACTTCACTCTGTAATTTTTATTTTACACTGTAATGAGAAATTAAGTGAGGTTACTTGTACTTCATGGATTCCTATGGTTCCAAAGTAGCCTCCCCAAACTTATGATTTCTCTAAAGGACCTTCATAAGTTGTGTTGTATTGTTCCTTTACACTTTTTACCTTATTTTAAATATATGGATTGGTTTTTATTCATATGAAGAAACATATTCCAAATTCACACCATTAGTATCAATTATATGTAATGGTTTAGACATATACTTTCTCAATAGGGACATGTGGAAGACATCGTAGACATTGGAAAGGTTCATCGGTAATGATAATTGATAAAAAACTACTCCAACATAATCCATAATCTCAAACATTCTAATGTACCTTGGACTCAGTTTCACTTATTTCGAAATCTCATAACTTTTTTCCATAGTGATATCTTGAGGAATACATGGTACCCAACATGAAACTCTAATTATTTCCTTTATTTTTCAGCATAAATTTTTTGTCGACTTTGAGAAGCTTTAATGTATTTATGAATCACTTCAATATTTTATATAATTTCCTTCTCAATGTATGGCCCCAATAGTCTCCCTTATCCAACTTCATCTCAACATGTTATAGTTCTATACCATTTTCAGAGAGGTCTTCAAAAGGTTCAATTTGAATTCTCAAGTAGAAACCATTATTATAAGATAATTTAACAAGTGGAAGATGTTTATCCCCAACTCTCTTGAAAAAAAAGGTGAGATAGCCCGTAACATATCATCTATTGTTTGAATAGTCCTCTAAGACTTCCCATCATTTTGAGAAAGGTAGATTGTTCTCATGTTTACTTTTATATTCATATCCATTTGAAAGCTCCTATATAATTTATAAGTAATTATTAGATCTCAATTAGAAACAACCAATAGTGATGCTCTATGGAGTCTCAGTACTTGAATATAGAGACAAGTTATCCACTCTAGGAATAAATTCTCTCTTATAAAAATGTAATAGGTAGAATTTTTTAATATATCGATAATTACCCATATCGAATTTCTACCCTTAGGTGTCTTTGGAAGGCCAGTGAAAAGGTCCATAGAGATATTATCCCACTTCCATATAGGTATGGGTAGTGGTTGTAATACCCCCTTATAAATTTTTTTCTATGACTTTACATGTTGAAACACCCAAAAAAATTAGTGTAATCAGCAATCTTCATTTTTATATTATCCCACCAATAATGATCATGAAGTTCCCTAAACATTTTAGTGCTTCTAGGGAGTATAGAGAATGAAATTTTGTAAGCTTAATTCATCATCTCCTTCTTTATCTCATAAATATATGGGATTAATATCTTTGTACCAAATTTTATTACACCTTATGGGTCAGTATTGAATTCAATAAACTTCCCATTTTCATAGACACTATCTTCTTTTTCATTAAAGTAGAATTTCATTTATATTTATTAATCTTCTTTAGTAATGTATGTTGAGAAATAATTTAGGATAGGATTGATGACGCACATTACCTTATGATTACCTTGTAAAAACTTACTAATTCCTTCATCAATAGATCCCATTCAATCCTCATCATTATAATAACACCAAGATCTTTCATACTCAATGAATCTGTGACTTTATTTACTCTTACGGGGTGATAATGAATTGAACATTAAAAGTATTTAAGAAGATCAAACCATCTCTTTTATCTCAGGTTCAGTTATTTATGTGTGAGTATATACTTAAAACTTAGTTTTTCTATGTATATATCACACTTTTCCCCATTAATATAGTGTCTTTATATCTTCAGATAAAAAATAACTATAGATAACTCTACATCATGGGTAAGATAATTATGTTCATGAGTCTTTAAATTTCATGATTCATAGGAAATCTCTTTGTCATTTTTCATGAGTACACATCCAAGTACCTTTAAGGATGAATAACTAAAAATGAAAAAACCTTCCCCATTAGAGGGTAAAGTTAGCATAGGTGAACTACGCAACCTCTTCTTTAGTTTATGGAAACTTTATTCACACTCTATTGACTAGATAAACTTAAATCACTTTTAAGTGAACTTAGTTAGTGGATTATAAATCCATGAGTAGATTTCACAAAATTTATATAGTATCTTGATAGACTAAGGAAACTTAAAATATTGGTTACAGTTGTAGGATTTTTCCACTCCTCTAAGGTATTTGTCTTTTCTAGATCCACTGATTTTCCTTCATTAGTCATGATGTGTCTGAAGAATGTGACTTACTATAACTACAACTCACATTTTCTGAATTTACCAAAAACATATTCTTCCACAGAGTTCAGAATATAACTCTTATAGAGTAGTAATTCTCTTTAAATATTTTAGAATATTTAAAAATATAATTAATAAATACCACCAAGAAATTATCAAGTTAGTCCTTAAAGAATATATTCATCAAATCCATAAATATACCAGGATAATTCTTCAAGATGAAAGGTATAACAAAAAATTATTAATTCCAATATCTTTCTTAGAATGTATTATTTAGGATATATTCTTTCTTCGCCCTCAATTGATGATACCCAGACAGAAGATCAATCTTGTCAAATAATTGATCTCCATGAAGTTGGTTGAAAAATAATCAATACTTGGAAGAGGATATTTTTCTTCACTTTGACCAAATTAAGTTCTCTATAATATATTAACAACTAAAAAGATCCATCATTCTTCTAGACAAAGATAACATGTTCTCCATAATGTGACATGCTTATTAAAATAGAACCCTACTCCAATAGATCTTGGAGTTTCTTTGTTAATTCCTCTAACTCCACATATTCCATTCTATATACGGTTTTTTGATATTGGCTTTGATACAAGTAAGAATTCTATTAATAACTCTACCTCTATTTATGGGGGAGGTTCTGGTAACTCTTCAATAAATATATCAATTTAATCCCAAACAACTGGAACATATCATATCTTAGGGATTTCTCTTTCTTCTTCTTCCTCACCAATCATTTCCATAAATAAAGAAATATGAGGTCATTCATGAAAAGACTTAGGTTGGGAAATCACTCATTTGAATATGATCAGAGGTTTTCCTTTCAATACTACTGAAATATCCTTAATTATATAGTAGATCTTGGAATTATACTTTGAAAACCAATCAATCCCAAGTATTATGTCAAATTCAACCATCTCATTGTCCATTGCATCAATTTTTTTGCATAAGTACTTATATTTCCTATTATTTTTCTATAAGGAGAAAACCTAAGTAATAAATTTGTTACTATTGGGAATCTTATAATAATAATTATAAAGTAAATATTGATCATAAATTTTTTTAATATCATACTTCTAGGATGATATACTTTAATCTTAATAAAATATATACATTATCTATATATCCTTCCTAATGGTTTGTAAAAGCGCATGATTTACCAAATCATATCCCTCAATATTGTCAAACTAGATGTGAAACGGGGCCTATTTTCATACACTAGGTGGTTATTGAGTCTAGCTAAATGCATCCTTTTCGTTGTTATCATCCCTAGGTAAAACTATGATAAAGACACGTCTTATTGTAGTATATTAATAGGGATGTATTTTCTTGGAATCCACTTACTTAATACTTCACCAAAATACCATCATGTTCTCCTATATTTAGAAATATATCTAGTGTTTTTACTAATGTTTTCCAATCCTAATTTTCATAAATAACTAAACCATCTTTTGATACCAATTATGATGACCTGTATTTTTATTTTATAAACCTTTCTTTACATGGTACAACATTTACAAATACATATGATATTTTGAGGTTTACTATCTTGGAAATAGGAATAGAATACATAAAAACATAAAAAACCTCCTAATACACTTGAAATACTTCTTCATAGGTTCATCATAAGTTACTTTTTCTATATCTTATATCATAGGGACATACATCAAATAAAGGGATGTGCATAAATCCCAACAAGGGAATAAAAAAATGAGATGATTAGAAAATGACAAAGAGGCATATTAATAAGGTATGATCATATGAACATGAGGAATATGATTATATAAAAAACATAAATCATAACATTTAAATGTGGATACAATATAAAAATGATACTTTCAAAATCATATCACTAAGGTTTATCATTATGGTGTTATAAATCATAATTACCAATGTTATTTATGAATGTATCAAAAAAACATGTCATCCCTATAGATTAATTCTTTACCAAAAGTATTGGCGAGTGAACTCAGTATACTATAATAGTCTTGGGAGTGAACCATGACTACTATGATGAATTGGGGGGTAAATACAATCTGCTATGATATTCTTGGGAGTAAACCTTAACTACTATGATGGTTGTGGGGAGTGATATCAATCCACTATGATAGTATCAATGATTGATATTTATGGCTAAGAAAATGATTTTCTATGATTATATGTATACCCCAATTCCATGTATTATGCCCATTTTATGCTTCCATGCCTTATTTTATTTGATTCATTTTTAATTAATGTCTTATGAAAAGCTAAGATTTATTCCATGACTCAAGTTTATGATCTATGATATGCATGGTATGGTTTTTAAATGTTATTCTCATATTCTCATACCCTTATACTTATGTTATGTTGATATCTCCCTTGTTTTATTTTACTGAGAATCTGATCTCACCCTTTATTATGTTTTATTTCCCTAGGTTATGAAGAAAGTTATTATGTATAATATTTCTAAAAATGTTGCTAGTTGTGAAGAACTTACAGTGATATGATGTAGTTCACCTATAAACTAATTGTTTGTGTATCCATGTTTCCAAAAGAACTGGACCTATATGATTCTGGTGTGTATTTTTATGTTCTATGATTAATATTAATCTATTAAGTTGTAATATCTATGTATGAGAAGTTTTGGTCATTACAATTGGTATCAAATCAAGGTTCAGTTAAAATTTTGGAAACTAGGATGATAAAACTTAGTGATAGCCATAAGTATAAGTCTAAGTATATGAAAATATCCTAGAATTTTATTGAATGTTAGAGAGAGTGGTTTATAAGAAATTACATCCCTGTTAAGATAATACAAGTATATGTGGCTCTATAACTATTGTACCTATGGGTAATAACTCTAAAAATGGAGTATGGGGCATTGGATCGATCCTCACCAGGTGAATGACAACAGGCCTTTTTTCACACCTAGTTTGACACTCTCAGGGGATATGTTTTGGAAATTCACAAACTCATAATGAACCATCATTAAGGATTTTAATAATTATCATTAATAGCTTAGGTTAAGCCTAAGGTTCCATATATTAAAAATAAGGTGTTATGATTTATATATCCTATGAATTATTTTTCATGATTAATCATTCTGATCAAAATGCTATATGGTCAGGCTAATCATTCTAGTTTTATTAAGGGATTGAATATATAATTATGAAGTTGAGGTGGTAATGGGTACACTCAAATATTAAATTATACTATTTGATCTTAGTTATAAAAATTTCTACATAGCAAGAAAAGTCTAGAGAAATGTTAATTCATATTTCAACTATTATATTTTCAATTAAAAGTGAAATACCCTAATGGTATGATGATCATATATCAATTATATAATTATTCTTTGGTTTTTGTTTAAGGTAATTTTCTTCCTTAAAACCTCATTATCCCCTATCTAGTCGAATTTGATGTTATCTTAGGAATGTATTGGCTTTCTATACATAAATCCCACGTTAATTTTGAAGGAAGAGAAGTCGCATTTGATATTCCAAACCAAACTATGATTGTATATCAGTGAAATTATAAATATTAACTTCTAATAGAAATTGAATCCATTTCATGGGTCTTTATTCCTATTCAAAAGGGGTGTTTATCTCAGTTGATGGTGAAAAAATAAAAATTGGAGATATGCATGTTGTGTGGGAGTTTATTGATGTATTTCTAGAATAGTAACCTAGTTTTCTATTGAATCATGAATTTTATTCCTCAATAGAACTCATACCTTGTGCCACACCTATTTCAAATACTCCCTATATAATGGAATCGGTTGAGTTTTAGGAATTAAAGAAGAATCTAGAGGATAATTATGACAAAGTATTAATTCATCCAAGTGTATCACCTTGGTATGCACCTTTTATTTTTTTTAAAAGAAATATGGATCGATGTGACCCTGTAATTATTATCGAAATATGAACAAGATAAAAATCGATAATAAGTATCTTATACCCCATATTGATCATTTTTTTGATCAAATTCAAGGATATCAATACTTTTTCAAGATTGACCTTCAGTCTAGATATCAAAAAATGATGGTCAAGATGGAGGATGTACCCAAGACAACATTACGTACAAGGTATGGGAACTGTGATTATATAGTGATACCATTTGGATTTATTAATTCCCCCATTATCTTCATATATTTAATGAATTGAGTCTTTAGATATTACCTTGATGTGTTTTTCAAAGTCTTTATAGAAGATCTTCTCATTTATTCAAAGAGAAATGAAGAACATGAAGATCACTAGAGAATTATACTCAAGACCCTAAGGAAGGAAAATCTGTAGGAAAAATTAAAAGGCATTAATTTTGGATATAAAAGGTTTAATTTGTAGATCATTTAATCTCAATAGATTTTATATCAATGGATCCATGAAATACAGAGGATATTTAATGTTGTTCTAGACCAACCATGGTCACTGATATTCAATGTTTTCTTGGTTTAGCTAAATATTATCAATGGTTTGTTGATAATTTCTAACAAAAATCTAATCCACTCACCCAGTTAACTCATAAGGGGGCCATGTTCTTCCAGATAGATGAATTTGAGGAAACTTTCGAGGAAATGAAGAGAATATTAGTCAGAACACCTATTCTTACATTTACCTATAGTGGATAAGTCTTTGTAATCTATAGTGATGCATCCAATAATGGATTATGATGCATTCTCATGCATAATGGGGTGGTTATATCTTAAACCTCATGAAAATTTAAGGTTCATGAGAAAAACTACCCAACTCATGATTTGGAGTTAACTATAGTAATATTTCCATTAAATATATCGAGGAATTTTCTTTATGCAGAAATGTGTGATTTATATACTAATCACAAAATTTTAAATTATATATTCGCACATAAGTATTTAAATAAGCACCAGAGAAGAATGTTGGAGATTATTAAAGATTAAGATTTCTCAAGAAATTACTGCCCTAGAAAACCAAATAAGGTGGTTGATTCTTTTATTCAAAATTACTATGAGATATTATCTATTATGGGGAATAAAAAAGATCCAATGTTTTTGTATTTTCAAAGGATAGATCTTCTAAACTTAAAGTAAGTGTAGAAATCTTATCTTTATCAAATAAGTGTTCAACCATCAATCCATGTGAGGATAAAAGAGGAATAGAAGGATGATATAGAGCAGTAAAATAAGGTGATAAATGTTCCTAAGTTTAACCTTGATCATGATGGAATGATAAGGTTAATGAACCATGTATGTGTTTTGTCTAAACCATATTTGAAGAAATAGTTGTAGTGAAAGCTCTTAGTTCTTTATTCTATATACATATTAGAAATACAAAGATGTATAGAGATATTAAAGAGTATTTTTGGTGGTATGTAATGAAGAGAGATATTGTGGAGTTAGTATCTTAGTTTTTGGTACTTCATCAAGTTAATGTTGTGTGACAAAAATATAAGGGTATGTTACAACCATTACCCATAATAGAATGGAAATGCGAAAACATCACTATGGATTTTTCGTTAGACTCACCAAAAAAACTAAAGGGAATAATTATATATGGGTTTTAGTTTATCACTTTACAATGTCAGAACACTTCATTTATATTAGATAAGATTCTAATTTCGGTCATATTTCAATAATATACATTAAGGAAGTGGTAAGATTTTATGGAGTATGACATTCTATTATTTCTGATTGGTACCTTAATTTTACCTCGATGTTCTAGTGATGTATTTAATAAGATATTTGTTGGTAAAAATCCATCAAGGCATCATTGAAACATTTTTTGAGGTGATTTTGTTTGTTGACAAAGTGGACATCTGTGTTGTGAATGTTGACAAAGAAAACCATGACATAAAAATTTGTTGACAAAGGGGATTTTATGGTGGAATGTCAAGTTCAACGGCTATGGTTAATGATCCATGTTTTATTCAAGAATGACGACAATGGAATGGATGATCTGGAGGCAGTACAAAAAGAGAAGATACAAGGTGGCAACATTTTCCAGTCTTTGCCAAATTTTTGGGCCTGAAAATTGACAAATGGAGAAAAGTGGTTTTTGGAAAAGGGACTTGTGCACCGAGTTCATGGAGGCAAAAAACTTGCGCACATAATATTTTTCAATATCATAACATCAAAATATGGCAAAGGGATAAGGGGAACCCAAGTTTTAAAGTTTTTTGCACAAGTGACTTGCGTGGCAGAGACTTGCGCACCGAAACTTGCGCGCCGAGGGGAGACTTGCGTGCCATCGCGCAGGGTGTCCAAATGCCTATAAATACAGGTTGACCCCTCCTCATTCTGTACGAGTTCAACACTTATAGAAAATCAGAGCTCTTGTCACGCAGGTGTGGTGGTTGCGCAAGTGGTGTGTGGTCGCGCAAGTAGAAGTTGTGCGCCAAGTGATAGTTACGCGCCTAAGGTGGTTTGGGTGAGGAAGTAAGTGAGTCTCCCAAGTTTGGAGTTGTAGAATCTTGTATCGTGCAAGTGGTTGAGGTGAATTTGCATTCTAGTTTTGAAGAAGCGCAAAAGTTGTTGGTTGCGTGCCAATATTGGTTTGGGTGTAAAAGAGTGTGAGTCGCACAAGTTTTGAGTTAGAGAAGCTTGTGTCGCGCAAGTGGTTGAGGTGGACTTGTGCGCTAGTTATAACTTGCACGCCGATACTTGCACGCCGGCTTAGAGAAGGGTTCCAGGTAAGTTTGATTCACGGCAGTGATTCAGGGCTGCATGAGAGATGGAAGATTTCCTGATAACTTCGGTGCAAAGAGACATTCATCTACGGGTGAAAGGTGGACTATAACAGAGCATCTACATACAATGGAGGATGTATTAATTAGTGATAATAAAGATACCAATAGGTCTATAAACTATGAGTGGATCCTTTCCAAAGCAGTGAGCAAAGGAAGAGGAAGAAGGTGATCCTCTCCACCGGTAGTGAGCTAGAGAGAGAGAAACAGGGAGTGACCCTTGGGAAAGCAGTGAGCTGACCCTAATCATTGTAAAGGTAGTAAGCCTGGGAATAGAAGTGATCTATCCCAAAAATTGTAAACAGCAGTGTGATTATAGTGGATTTGGTACATCGTCTCAATGTCCTTGTATGCTCCTTGGATGTATCCCAATGAAGGTGAACCAAGTAAAAAATTGTGTGTCTTGTGTATGCTTTACTTTCTGTTTATATTGTGCAATGGGAAAGAGAGAGAAGAATGTTTTCCTTAACAGTGAAATAAGATCAGAACAGGATTTAATTTTAAATTAGTCATACCCTGATTCACCCCCCCTCTCAGGGTATTCAGCCTTGTGGACCAAACAATTGGTATCATAAGGGAAGGTTGATATTAGATTTTCTCTTAATGGAGGTCACTAATCATAAAAGGATTCTGATCTTCAACGGGAACAATTTTCAACTATGGAATAATCATATGCAAAACTACTTCTGATTTTGGGAATGGATGTATTCACAGCAGCAATGCATGGTATAATAGCTAACATCAATAGTGGGGCATTATCGGAAGCTGAGCGAAGAGAATTGGATACTGACACAAAGGGAATAAATGCTTTAGGGGGATCCCTATCCAATGCTATTTATAATAAGGTGATGTCCTGAAAAACATCACATGCTATGTGGGAAAAGCTGTTGAACATATATGAAGGTGATACAAAGGTCAGATAAGTGAAGCTGCAAGTGTTGTGGAACAAGTATGAAGATATGAGAATGAACCCAAATGAATCTGTTGATGCATTATTTGACAGGGTAAACATTGTAGTGGAGGACATGAGGGGTCTTGGAGAAGTTATTGAAGATATAAAAATTTTGAAGCGCATCCTGGGGAAACTTCCACCTCAGTTCAATCCTAAAGTTTCAGTTTTGGAATATAAAGACCCGAAAGAGCTAACAATAGATAACCTGCATAGTACACTTGTTGCATATGAAATGAGAAATTATGATAATGATTCTGTGGAAAAGGGAAAATCCAAAGAAGTGGCATTCAAGGCTATGAAAAATCTCACCGTTGAAGATTCTCTAGAAGAATAAGAGACAGATGAGTTGATGTCATTGCTTTCGTAAAATATTCAAAGAGGAAAAGGAAAGTTCAAAGGGAAAATTCCACTTAATTTTTTTAGATGTGGAAAAGTTGGTCATCTTGCTGCAAGGTTCCCCAAAAAGTTTCAAGAAGAAAATGATGAAGATGAAGTTGAAAATCCCCAGAAGAAATATTCAGCCTATGTGAAAGGGAAGAAGTAGTTCAAGAGAAAGTTCTTCAAGAAGAAGAATCTTCTTTCACAAGAAATAGACAGTTCAGATGAGTTTGAGGTTGAAAAAGTTGAGGAGATCTAAAATTGTAAAGATCATGGAGAAAATGAAATGGTGGTTTTTGTCGATAGTGCTCAAGAAAAGGAAGAAACTGACATTGATGAAGAAGAAGAAGAAATTGAAGAGAGAATTGACATGGAAGCTGAATTAGAAGTATCTCTTGAAGAGATAGATGTTTGGAGAGAAAAAACAAAGAAATCCAACAAGGTGGTACATGATGCCAAACTCTACATACAACAGCAGGAATAAGAGAAGTCTGAGCTAGTGAAAGAAATCGAAAACCTTAAGTCTTCCAGGGCAGAGAGTACAAAAAAGGTTGATGAGAATAAGCTCAAGATTGAAGAACATAAAAGGGATATTTATGGATTAAATAGAAAAGTGAAATATCACGTCAAGCATATCGAAGAGATGGAAGAGGAAGTTGTCGGTCTGCAGAGAAAAGTTAATGACCAAGAAAAATATTTTATTCCCAACACATTCTTGGGAAAGCAGGTCATTCTGAAGACTAAAAATATGAAAGAGGTGCCTAGTAGTTCAGCAGGAAAGAGGCAGCAATTGATCTCAGACGTTAAGGCTGATTCAGGGCTTGATAAGAAGCAAAAATCTGTGACAATTGATTTCAGACCGCAAGCACTTGTCTCGAGATTGAAGGTTTATTTGGGAAAAAAGAAGAATCAAAATTTTCATAGATCCTAAGGGGAAACTCGTAGTAATGAAGTAACATGAAGGAATGCACCTTATATCAGGTGTTATTGTTGTGGGAAGATGGGACATTCATAGTATGTGTGTTCCATAGCCAAGAGATATCAAAGGGAACAAGAATAAAGATGGTAGCCAAATAGAGAGCGGTTCTCTAGAACATCCTTTGAAGGTCACTGTTTTTGGTGTGGAGGATTTGGGCACAAGGCTAGATATTTAACATCAATCATACAGAGGAGTGTTCCAAAACAAAACTCGAGCGGTCGTAAGCAACAAATTAAGAAATCAAAAAGTGAGCTGAAAACACAAAATCAGTTTGCAGCACTATAGGATGAATTTGGTCCATCACACTCTGAGGAAGATCAAGTTCTCCAAACCACACTGAGTGTGAAGTCAAATACATGGATCAAAAAGAAAAAGGATGAGAAGGAACTAGTTGCGAAAATTTCCCTTAAAGCTTTATATCATTCAAGAGTATGGATCCTTGATAGTGGTTGCACATCCCATATGATAGGCAACAAGGATCTCATTACAGGCATTAAATATGACTAAGAAGGTGTTGTGAAGTTTGGGAACAATAAAGGGCTGAATATGATTGGTTCTGGAAAGGCTAAATTTGGGTGAAAAGAAATGAGACGTGCTGATGTCTTGGTAGTAGAGGGCCCCAGTCATAACTTGCTCAGTGTCAGTCAACTATGTGATTCTAGGAACTCTATCTGATTTACCAAGAAGATGTGTGTTGTGAAAAGAAAATATAGTGCAGTTGTTCTACATATAAAAAGGACAAATGGAAATCTTTACCTTGTAAGTGGGGAAGAAGATATGTGTCTCTTATCCAGAGAGGAAGAAAACAAACTGTGGCATAAGCGACTTGGTCATCTATGTCAACCATCTATGGAATATCTTGTAAAGTGTGATTCTACTAGAGACCTTCCCAAATTATCATGTGATCGCACTCATATGTGCAATGCTTTCCAACAAGGGAAGATCATCAAAAATATATACAAGCCAAAGGAATAGAAATCAACCAGAGTGCTCGAATTGGTGCATGCTGGTGTTTGTGGACCTATCTCACCATGAGCCATAAATGGGCAAAGATACTATGTCCTTTTCATTGATGATTATAGAAGAATGGATTGGGTATATGTCATTACCCATAAGACAGAAGTGTTTAGTTGTATCAAGCAGTATAAGAGGGAATCAGAAATGATGTTTGGGCAGAAATTTTTGAAGTTTCGTACTGATAATGATACAGAATTCACAAACAGTCAAATGGAAGACTATCTCGAGAAACACGGTATAAGTCATCAAGTTTCATCAGTAAAAACCCCCCAACATAATTGAGTATTTTAAAGGAGAAATCAGATAATAAACAACCTGGACAGAACAATGCTTTTTGAAAAGGACCTACTAGAGAAATTTTGGAAGGAAGCAGTTTTGACATCGGTCTATATTTCAAATAGGGCTCTGTTGTGTCTGAAGGAAGGAAAGACTCTGTATGAAATGTGGTACGGAAAAATCCAACATTGAAATATTTTCTAATCTTTGTAAGTAAGTGTTTCATTCTCAACAAAGAAAATCACAGGAAGTTTGAGTCAAGGGGAGATGAGGGGATATTCCTTGGCTACTCAGGTAAAAGAAAAGCATCTAAATGCTTCAACAAAAGGCTGGGAAAATTGTTGAGAGCAATGATGTCACTATAGTAGAAGATGAACAGAATACTCAATGACTCAGTGAACAGTTTCTGGATGAAAGTGACGAGGAGTTTAGAAACACAGGAGGATAATAAGTGGTTGATGTTGATTTAGAATAACACACTGATGATGAACAAAAAAGTGTCAAGTCTGTGTCTACAAGGAAGCCAAAGAGCCAAGCTGAAATTGATAGACAGAATATCATTGGTGATTAGGTAGCTCCAGTTCAGACAAGAATAATGAATTCACTGTAGTAGACATCTTTCCTATCTTAGGTAGAGACGAAATTCTTTGTTGATGCAGCTGAAGATGAAAACTGGGTTCAGGCTATGAATTAAGATCTTGATCAGATTGAGAAGAACCAGACGTGGGAGATTGTTTCGAGGCCAACAGATAAGAACATCATTGGGACTAAATGGGTATTTCGCAATAAGATGAATGAATATGGCATAGTGATTCAAAACAAAGAATGATTGGTGTGTAAAGGATACTCCCAAATAGAGGGTATTGATGTTGATGAGATATTTGCACCAGTTGCAAGGCTAGAGACAATCAGATTGTTTTTATCTATAGTAGTGCAAAGAAAGTTCGAAGTGTTCCAGATGGACGTCAAATCTGCATTTCTAAATGGTGTTCTAGAAGAATAGGTGTACATTGAGTAGCCAGATGTTTTTCTCATTTATGAGTATGAGAAAAAAGTTTGCGAGATGAAGAAGGCATTGTGTGGGCTGAAACAAGCACCAAGAGCATGGTACTCAAGGCTTGATCAGTACTTGAAGAAGATTGGTTTCCAGCATGGGGGAGTTGATTAAAATCTCTATTTCAGCAACGATAGTAATCAAAGGATGATGGTGTTGGTTTATGTAAATGACATAATATTTGGTGGATCAATTGAAGCTTAGTGTAGACAGTTTTCTGAATTCATGAAAAATGAGTTTGAGATGTCAATGATTGGAGAGCTAACATTTTTCCTTGGTCTATAGGTGACACAAGGAAGGAATGGAACATTCATTTCTCAATACAAATATGGAAAGTAGGTTCTAAGAATGTTTGTAATGGAGAATTACAAGGAAATGAAGACTCTGGTTGCTACCCAAATGAAATTATCAAAAGATGAGAATGTAAAGGCAGTTAATATCACAGAATATAGGAAAATTATTCAAAGTTTTTTCTACTTGAATACAACAATTCCTGATGTTATTTTCACCATATTCCAAGCAGTAAGATATCAGAGTAATCCCAAGGAAAGTCACATGTTTTCAGTGAAAATAATACTTCAGTATATCAAGGGCACAGTGGACTTAGGCTTGACATATATTGACAAATCTCAGATAGAGTTAATGGGATATACTGATGTCGATTGGTACGGTTCAGTGGATGATAGTAAATCAACATCTGGAGGTTAATTCTATCTTGGTGGACTATGTATTGCTTGGTTAAGCAAGAAGCAAGATTTCATTTCATTAAGCACCACAGAAGTTGAGTATATTGCGGCCACTCAATCTTGCACACATTTATTATGGATGAAGCAGTAGCTTGAATATATGGGAGTTGAAGTGAAGTCTCCAATCGAAATCCAATGTGATAATTCAAGTTCTATCTATCTTAGAAAAAATATAGTTCATCACTCAAGGACAAAGCACATTGAGATCAAATATCATTTCATCAAGGAGAAGGTGGAGCAAGGTCTTGTGAAGTTGGAGTATGTGACTACAGATCTCTAGGTTGCAGATATTCTGAAAAAGGACTTACCCAAGGAAGCGTTTGAAAGGCATCGACTGGCTCTGGGAGTTCAGTTGACTCCCCTCACCTAAAAGAGTGTGGATATGGAACCTCCCTCTATCCAAGGTATGATGTGTTTTTTATAATGTGTTGATATGTGTTATCTACTCTGTTAGAGACTGCAAAGGAGTGAACTTTGTGTTTTTTGACAAAGGGGAAGAAAATAGTGATTGTTCAAGGGGGAGATAGTGTGGATATTTGAGAAATCGTGACAGATACGGGGAGAAGCTGACAGGTGGAGCAACCAGATAGGAGGAGTTGAAGCTGGTTCAAAGTGATTAGTTAGAGGTTAGCTTAGACAACATAGGCAATAGTGTTGAAGAGGATTTGCAGCTAAAAAGAGTTAAAAATGTGAACAGACAGGGGGATCATATCAAATCTGATGATTCTATAAGTGATCGATAAAAGAATAGATATCACGACAAATGAGGATCGTGATGAAATCAGAAGAGTGGTGTTGGGATGCTGTAAGAATATTTCCAAAAATTGGTATCAGTTTGGTGTCAACAGTGGATTTCATAGTTGAATTGATTCATTGATGAACTTGTCATTTACTCTTGTTTCTCATGCCGAGCATTGCTCATGTGGGCATAGAGTATGTGTTGAGTAAATCCTTGATTGCTATCGGAATTGCAATAGGCGAATGGTGGATGAAGAGTTAATGATGTATCTTTTTATGGAAGAGTTTTCAACAAACCCAAAGTGGGAGATTGTTGGGAAAAATCCCTTAAGGCATCATTGAATCATTTTTTGAGGTCATTGTATTTTTTGACTGATTCATGCTCAAATTTACCCAAAAGAATAAGGTAGGTCGGTCCTTGTAGTTTAGCTTGGGTTATCGAATCCTCAGATACCTAAGAAGTACCTACAGACACATGAATTCTATGGATTGTTTTCGGCTATGAAGTGGCCAACTTAGGTTGATTTAAGATGGTTTAAAAGGATCAAAAATATATTTAAGTTAATTCAAATTAGGGTGATGAGTTGATCCTAGGTTATCGCTCGGGGTGGATTGGATGAATTCCCTTTTTAATGATTTCAATTTCTTATAATTGAGATGGATTCATTTAAGAAGATCAAATGAAATCATCACTTACTAGTTTAATTCCTACATACCCTAATACTAATCACCTATACACTTTAAGGATCAAAGTTTTGATCACTCCAAGGTAGAGGTTTTTATTAGCACTTGAAATGTGTGACCTTAAATTCAATAAGGATGAAGTGGTTTTAAAATCATCAAATAAAAAGTCTCATTTAAAAGAAGTGATTAGCCATTAATGGAGTGATAAATAACATCCAATATATCCCCTTTCTACTCCCTTATATCAATACATAAAATAGTTATCCCTCCATTAATGACATGTCTTCAAAGGAAGCGGGAAGTAGACTTACGAGGGTGGAATTGAAGAAGTAAAAACAGCAACAAAAATCGATCACTCCTCCGTTGTGTGATAAATATCACAAGGTATGGTGTGAATAAATTCAATCCTTGAACCAACAGTATCAACATGATAAGTAGTAGAATGTAATAAGAGTAAAGGAAGAACTTTTATTTAGAAACTAAGGTGAATTAAACAACTTACATGAGAAAGAAATGCGATTACAAACACAAAGCGGCATCATAACACTACAATGAAACCAAGCACCAAAGATCCAAAAACTCTTTCACCACCACTGCCTTAAATAGGCATTTTGGGAGCCTTGGTTAGATCCTCCAATAGTACAAAAGATCCCAGTTGAGTATGGTAGGCCTAGGGTGGTGGAAATAAAGGGAGAGGAGACTTTTTCCACCCTTGACCCGAGGTGGCAGCCAGCTTGCTACCACCGAAGAGACGCACTTGTAAGTCCTTATATATGGTCGAATCAGAGTGTGATATAGAAGAATAAAATGGTGATCCCGATGTCTCTTGCCCGCCTGTAAAATTGGGGACCATTTGGAGTTGTTTATTCAGTGATATGATTATATTAGTGGACTTTTTTTATGGGCCGCAGAATCTGGACAAGAATTTTATCTCTAACTTGGGCCTCCTAAATGGATACAATAGAGGCCAAATTAGTATTGTATTTTGAAGAGTTATTTGTTCCTATACATGTCTTATAGAATCCCATGAAATTTGGGATTTATTGTGCCTCTATGTTGGGACCCACAATCTCATCAGTGGGATGGTGTCCAATCTGACTTCTCTAGAATTGTTTCCTTTCATCACAAAATATATCCATATTCTTCCATGAATTCTCCATTGATCCCTGAATGAAACATGTTCATATTGAAGTGTAGATAAATTTACCAAAATATTAAATTTAAATATGGATAATTACATAATTTAAAATCAGATGAATCATTGGTTACTTTAAATGATGTTCAAAAATGTACCACATAATAGTGCATTTTAAGAAAGAATTACAATCATAATGTGAAATGATGTTCAAAGTGTAAAATGCACTAAAATAGTGTTTATGAATAATAAAGAACATGAATATTATATATATTAACAATTAATATTAGCCTCATTTAGTGGCTAATCACACCCCTCGACTTGAGTTTTTCTAGTCCCGAGAAAAATATATCTCAACAATATGAAATTTGAATTCCCTTTTCTAAAAAACATTTTAATACACAATGATCACCAGAAACCCTTATACCAACCAATCATGAAACCCATCAAAATATTTTAATACAAGATAGTTTCATAAGCAGATCCCAATCCCAAGCCCATTCCTTTGTTCAAATTCATTTCCATATTTCATCCAATATCAATTAAGTATGAGGATGTGTTGTGCATCACAATAGACATGGGGGTTCATCATTATTCAAGGGGGAAATGACGGAAGCACTAGGTGGAATCACATTTCAATATTAAGATGAGTATTCAAAAAAATATTGTTTTTTTTTGTTTTTTTTCAATTTTTTCATGGTAATTGAAGTTTCACTCAAAAGAGTCAACCCCTATAGCGAGACTCTGCCAATGACTCCCAGGCTCAAAGACCATAGGGCACCAAGTGAAGCCCACATACTCGGGCATCATCTCGAGTTAACTCAGTCAAAAACAAATTCAAATTACCAAAAATAGAGATAAAATTACTAACTCTGGGCCAGACAACTATGGAGTCACGATCCCCAAGTGCTAAAAGCCACGCATTAGGTCATTTCATTGCTCTACGTGCAATTTTTTTTTTTGAATACTCAAATTAAACTAAAATGATCACCAAACCTATGCTATTTATTTGGGGGACCCCATGAACTCAAAATAATACCCCACTATCCAAAGGACGTGCATTGTGATCTTTCTTTTATTTGGATGAAAATATAAACGATGAAATATCACATTGGACAACCACACTTTCCAAAATCTATGCTCATGAAATTATAAAAGGATTAAAATCAGAGTCAGGGCATGATAAATTATTTGATATTCAGTTTCAAAGTGTGGAATGTGTATTACCATGTTAAAAGTTAAAGGAATTTCTCCTTCCATTTACACATTTTTTTTTCAAATCATTAATTTTTTTTGACACAAAAGCATTTTTTTTATTTTATCTCCCCCACCCAACTTAAAAAAACACTATCCCCGGTGTTTAAAGAAAAGAAAATTTAGAAGGGGGTAGAGGTAGATAATGAAAGTTCAAAAAGGAAATTGAAAATGAGGATTATGGAATGAAGTAACCTAGTGGTTGAAGTTGAAATTCTTGCTGCTCCAATTTAGTCCTTTGATATCCATGTCACTTGTAGAGTTCCCTAGTGAAAAAAGGAAAACAAACAAATAAAACAAAACATTATATATATATATATATAATTAAAATATAAGTATATATGTAAAATAAAATAAACTTATGATACATTGTATTCTTTTTAAATTTCTGGGTAAGGTATTACTCAAGGATCACACCACGTGACACGGATAAATATGGTGCTCCCCTTTCGTACCCATCCATACTCAGAATAGAAGAACAGTTCAACAGTCTATATTTTTTTTAAATATAAAAATTAATTAATCCTATTTAAAAAAATAAATATGATTCAAAAAAAGATTGGAAACATGAAAACCATGGGTTGCCTCCCATTCAGCGCTTTGTTTAATGTCATTATCCCGACATGGACCCCTAATTGATTAATTATTTTCATCATATAAGGTAGTTTCACACAATTCTTCATCAAATTCATGTTTTTGGAATGGTTCTATGAATGGTTTGACTCTATAACCATTAACTTTAACTATTTGACCATTGGTGGGATCTTGAATTTCAACAGCCCCATGGGGGTACACCTTATAAACTATGTATGGACCTAACCATATAGACCTCAACTTTCCCAGGTGTAAATGAAGTTTTGAACTATACAAGAGCACAAGTTTTCTCGGTTCAAAATGTTTGGCCTTGATATTCTTAGATTGGTAGGCTTGAACTCTAGCTTTATTGATCCTTGAATTTTCATAAGCCTCCATCCTTAGTTCCTCTATTTCATTGAGATCTATTTTCCTTTTTGTTCTAGCCAATGAGAGGTCATAATCCATTTTCTTAATTGCCCAAAAGGCCTTATGCTCAATTTCAACAGGTAAATGGCATGATTTTACATAAACAAACCTATATGGTGACATTCCTAGGATGGTTTTGAATGTTGTACGATATGCCCAAATAGAATTCAAGAGTTTCTCAGACCAATCTTTCCTAGAAGGATTGACAGTTTTCTCAAGAATTTGTTTGATTTCACGATTTTCTAACTCAGCTTGACCATTGGTCTGTGGGTGGTAAGTAGTGGACACTTTGTGAGAAATTCCATATTTTTCCATGAGTGATGAGAATGGACGATTGCAAAAATGAGTTCCATGATCACTAATGATAGCCCTAGGAATTCCAAATCTAGAGAAGATGTTTTCCATGAGAAATCTAATCACAATTTGATGATCATTGGATTTTGTAGGAATGGACTCAACCCATTTGGAGACATAATCAATAGCTAAGAGAATTTAAAGATATCCCCTAGATTTTGGTAAGGGACCCATGAAATCAATTACCAAATAGTCAAATATTTCAACCACTAAGATGGGAGTGAGTGGCATTTGATTCCTTTTTGTGATAGACCCTACTTGTTGACACCTAGGACAGCTTTGAAAAAATGTGTAGGAGTCCCTTGAGAGGGTGGTCCAGAAGATACCACATTGAAGAATCTTAGAATATGTTTTATTAGAGGAAAAGTGACCTTCACATGCCTCACTATTATAGAATTTAAGGATGGACTCTTGTTCAGATTCTAGGACACACCTCCTAATGACTTGGTCAGGGAAGAACTTATAGAGGTATGGATCATCAAACACATAGTGTGTAACATCAAAAAGGAATTTACTTCGAGCTTGAGTCCCTAAGAATTTTTGAATGACTCCTGTAACTAAGAAATTGGCTATGTCAACATACCAAGGGCAGTCACTCACAGAGTATAGGTGTTCATCAGGAAATGAATCAGACACAGAAAGGTGATTTGAGTTGTCTTTTATTTCCATCCTAGAGAGGTGATCAGTTACAAAATTTTCAATTCCCTTTTTATCCTTGATTATGAGGTCAAATTATTGTAATAGAAGGACCCACCTAATCAGTCTAGCCTTAGCATCTTGTTTTTGGAAGAGGTATTTTAGTGCAGAATGGTCAGTGAAAACAGTGATGGGGGATCCTAAGAGGTAGAACCTAAACTTTTCTAAGGCAAACACAATAGAAAGTAACTCCTTTTCAGTAGTGGTTTAGTTGATTTGGGCATCATTTAAGTATTTTCTTACATAATCAATGATATGAGGAGTTTTATCACAATGTTGTCCTAACACAGCTCCTATAGCAAAGTCACTGGCAACACACATAAGTTTGAAAGGAAGGTTCCAATTTAGAGATTTCATAATGGGAGGAGAGGTGAGAGAGGATTGAGGGTTGATAATGAACCCTCACAGCTTTCTGTCCAAACAAATGGAGCATCCTTTACTAAAAGAGCACAAAGGGGATGGGAGATTGAACTAAAGTCCTTGATGAATCTTCTATAGAAACCAGCATGTCCTAAGAAATACCTCACTTCCTTGACAATTTTTTTGATGGAAGGTGACGAATGATGTAAACCTTGGCTTTATCAACTTCAATCCCCCTACATAAGACCAGATGGCCTAAAACTAGTCCCTCTTTAACCATGAAATGGCATTTTTTCCAGTTTAGGACCGGATTTTTTTCTTCACATCTTGACAATACTCTCTCCACATTATGCAGACATCCCTCAAAAGTATCCCCAAACACAAAGAATTCATCCATGAAGACCTAAAGAAAATCCACTACCATGTCTGAGAAGATTCCCATCATGCACCACTGGAAGGTTCCAGGATCATTGCATAAACCAAAGGGCAGGCATTTGAAGGAAAAGGTGCCGAATGGAAATGTGAATGTAGTCTTCCCTTGATCCTCTAGGGAGACCTCAATTTGATTATACCCTGAGTAACCATCTAAGAAATAGTAGAGGGCATGACCTTCCACTCTCTCAAGTACTTGGTCAATGAATGGTAAGGGGAAATGGTCCTTCTTTGTGAATGAGTTTAGCTTCCTATAGTCAATGCAGACCCTCCATCCACTACTCACCCTTGTTGGAAGAATCTCTCCATCCTTATTGGTTATCACTGTGATTCCGGCCTTTTTTGGAACCATTTGGATTGGGCTCAACCATTCACTCTCAGCTATGGGATAGATGATACCATATTTTAACAATTTTTGAAGTTCCTTCCTTACTACCTCCATGATATTAGGATTGAGTCATAATTGAGTTTGAAGACATGGCTTTGAATCAGATTCTAGAACTATCCTGTGAGTCTCGATAAGTGGGATAATCCCAAGAATATCAGACAGGGTCTAACCAATGGCTTTCTTATGTTTCTTGAGGACATCTAGAAGCATCCTCTCATGATTGGATTCAATAGAAGAAGAAATGAAAATAGGATGTGTTTGATTGTCCCCTAGGAAGGCATACTTGAGTGCAGTGGGAAGTTACTTCAATTCAAGATCAGGTTGGTTCAGAATTTCAGCAGAATATTGGGACATTGGATCAATATCAATTTCTTTTTTTAGAGTTTCAGAAAGCATTGATTCCCCACATATAGAAGTTTTATCTACAAGATTGGTTTTATCAGATTTAAGGAAGTAAGTTTGAAAGGTTTCACTGATTTTTGGACCTAAGACTTCATCATAAGAGCAATTTGAAAATGATTCAAGACAAGGAGATAAACTTCCTTCATGTGAACAAAGGAAATCAATCTCATCTTGACTTAAACATCCATCAAATATTCCTTGATGTTATATGGATTCATTATCAATTATTCCTATCATGTTTATTTCATAAATGTCCTCATAATACCCTATTTGTGAGCTTCCATTATAGATGTTCAACTCTATACTCATGTTCCCAAAGGTGATGGTTATGTTCCCATTTCGGACTCAGATAATAGATTTGATTGTTGCAAGGAAAGGATGAACAAGGATGATTGGGGTTTGTTCTTTATTTCCTAAGTTTTGATGGTTGTCAAGGAAAATGAAGTCAGTAGGGTAGATGAAGTTTTCAAACTTTACTAGAACGTCCTTTGAAATCCACTTTGGAACCCTAATTCTACGATCAGCAAGTTGAAGTGTGACCGATGTGGGTTGGAGCTCTTCTAGGCCTAACTGGCAGTACACAATATATGGGATGAGATTGACACTAGCACCTAGGTCACACAAGGCCTTGACAAATTTTCTCTCTCCTAGTTCAACATTGATGTAAGGGAAACCTGGGTCTTTCAACTTAGGATGAATGGTCCCTTGAATGGTGGTACTCGCATTAGCAGCCAAAAGGACTTGGTTTTTATATGAAAAAATTCTTTTAAAAGTGAACAAGTCCTTAAGGTACTTTGAGTATGAAGGTATGGTTTGGATGGAATCGAGAAGAGGAATGTTCAACTTGACTTGTGAGAAGATTTCCCTCAATGTTTTACTCAATTAAAGCTTGGTTTTTCCCATCATGCGTTGAGGAAATGGTGCAGGTTGTGGGGTTATTTGTTGAAGAGTTTTTTCTTTGAAAATGTTATCATGTTTTTTAATTTGATCATTTGGTTCATTTGAATTTTCATCCATGTTTGAATCTTCATGTGGGTTTTGAATTAGTTGTTCAGGTTTTTCAATTTATTTCCCACTTCTTAAAATAGTAACAACCTTTAGTTGTTCATGAGTTTTTTGAGTACAACTTGACTCTCCCCTTGAAGTTGAGGATGGAAACGCCTGAGTAGGCATGGGTGCCTTTCCAGTTTTGAGGGTTTGGAGTTCTTGTTTTAGGGAAGTGACTTCCAAGTTCATCCTCTCCATTTGTTTGCACAGTTGTTCTAGTAGGCTTTGTGGAACAATTTGGGTTGGTGATTGAGAAGATTGGATTATCCCGGGGGGGGGATATTTTGGAGGTGGGATGGTTTTTTGAAAATGGACCGATGGCTGTTGGTATTGGATAGGTTGGGTTTGGAACTGGTTATGGGTTTTGCAGTTCTGATGGGGGTAAGTATTTTGTCCCTGTGGTTGGCTAGGTTATTGGTTATCTTTCCAGCGGAATCCTGGGTGGTCATTATACCTTGGGTTGAAGTTGTTTTGGTATTGAGGCTTTTGAAAGTTAAAATCATTTAATTCCGCCGGGGTCCTTCTAAAAGAACATCCTTGATGGATGGAATGGTTGGGCAGTTGTCTGCCTTATGGTCATGTTTGTCACAAATTGTGAAAACAGGGTCAACGGTTTGGATTTCATGGACTTTCCTAAGGTCTATCTCTTCAACCTTCCTAGAGAGTGCTGTGAGTTTATCCCTAAGGCTTTCCTCTTCTCTAATTGTATGAATTCCAGTATTTTTTTGTGGATTTTTAGAATAAGTTGAAGTTTCCCATGTTTGGTTTTGTTCAGAAAGGCTTTCTAGATAATCGTAAGCATCATTTGGGGCTTTGTTTTTAAATGTTCCACTACACATCATGTCAATGAATTGTTTGTTCCCCGGACCCAACCCTTTATAGAAAATTCTCACTTGTTCAGGAATAGAGAAACCATGGTGTGGAACCATGTTTAGAGTGTCTTTGAACCTTTCTCATGTTTCATAGAATGACTCTCCCTCTTTTTCAAAAAAGTTTTGGATACTCTTTTTAAGTGCAATTATTTTGTGGTGGGGAAAATATTTTTTGTATAATTATCTTTGTAGTTGGTCCCAATAGTTGATGGATGATGGTCACAGATTTTTTAGACAATTTTTAGCTTGATCCTTTAAAGAAAAAGTAAATAGCCTCATATTAGCTGATTCTAGTTGATGTGGGGGACACATGGTTTCTACGATGTCATTGAACTCCTTAATGTGAAGGTAGGGCATCTCGGACTCCATTCCATGGAATGTGGGAAGATTTTTTAGGACATGGGTTTTAAGGATCTAGTTAGCATCTGTTAGGGAATTGTGTCTAATGCATGAGGGGGAATTGGTCCAGGAAGGTTTGAGGTATTCATTCATGGTTTGATCAATTGCATTCCCCAAGTTTGGGGCTGCCTCATTTGGGTTTCCATTTTGGTTCCCACCTGGATTTATGAGTTGGTTTCATTGAAGACCTTCCATTGAAATAGGCTCAATTTTTGACTCTGGAGTATTAGGAATATTAGTATCTAATGGATACAATCCCCTATGTTCACTTGAATCTCCTATCCTGGGACTTTCCACCCTAACTAGTCGGTTTGATTGATCGCGGGTGTAGGCAGACATGCGCTAAAAGAAAAAAAAATGAGAAAGGGACAAGATAAGATAATTTGGATGAGAAAAGAAGAAATAGGGGATAATAGAATGGTTGTTTAGATGAATTACTTGGTTCCCCAGCAACGGATCCAAAATTTGATTCACGCTCAAATTTACACAAAAGAAGAAGGTAGGACGGTCCTTGTAGTTTAGCTTGGGTTATCGAATCCTCAGAGACCTAAGAAGTACCTACAGACACGTGAATTCTATCGATTGTTTTTGGATATGAAGTGGCCAAATTAGGTTGATTTAAGATGACTTAAAAGGATCACAAACAGATTTAAGTTAATTCAAATTAGGGTGATGAGTTGATCCTAGGTTATCGCTCGAGGTGGATTGGATGAATTCCCTTTTTAATGATTTCAATTTCTTATAATTGAGATGGATTCATTTAAGAAGATCAAAAGAAATCATCACTTACTGGTTTAATGCCTAAACACCCTAATACTAATCACCTATACACTTTAAGGATCAAAGTTTTAAGAACTCCAAGGTAGAGGTTCGTATTAGCACTTGAAATGTGTGGCCTTAAATTCAATAAGGATTAAGTGGTTTTAAAATCATCAAATAAAAAATCTCATTTAAAAGGAGTGATTAGCCATTAATGGAGTGATAAATAACATCCAATCCATCCCCTTTATACTCCCTTAGATCACCCCATAAAATAGTTATCCCTCCATTGATGACATGTCTTCAAAGGAAGCAGAAATTAGACTTACGAGGGTGGAATTGAAGAAGTAAAAACAACAACAAAAATCGATCACTCCTCCATTGTGTGATAAATATCACAAGGTATGGTGTGAATAAATTCACACATTGAAAAAAATGTATCAACATGATAAGTAGGAGAACATAATAAGAGTAAAGGAATAAATTTTATTAAGAAACTAAGGTGAATTAAACAACTTACATGAGAAAGAAATGCGATTACAAACACAAAGCGGCAGCATAACACTACAATGAAACCAAGCACCAAAGATCCAAAAACTCCTTAACAAAAAATGCCTTAAATAGGCATTTTGGGAGTCTTGGGTAGAGCCTCCAATAGTAAAAAAGATCCCGCTTGAGTATGGTAGGCCTAGGGTGGTGGAAATAAAGGGAGAGGAGACTTTTTCCACCCTTGACCCGAGGTGGCAGCCAGTTTGCTTCCACCGAACAGACACGCTTGTAAGTCCATATAGATGTCAGAATCAGAGTGGTACATATAAGAATAAAATGGATCCCCGGATGTCCCCTACCCTTATGTAAAATTTGGTCCCATTTTTAGTTGTGTATTAGGAGATATGATTAGATTAGTGGACTATTTTTTTGGGCCACAGAATCTGGCCCAGAATTTTATCTCTAACTTGGTCTGCCTAAATGGATACCATAGAGGCCGAATTAAAATTTCATAATGCAGAGTTATTTGTTCCTATACATTTATTATAGAATTCCACGAAATTTGGGATTCATTGGGCCTGTATTTTGGGCCCTATAGTCTCATCAGTGGGCTGGTGTCCAATCTGACTTCTCCAGAATTGTTTCCTTTAATCACAAAATATCCCCATATTCATCCATGAATTCTCCATTGATCCCTGAATGAAAAATGTTCATATAAGTGTAGATATATTTACCAAAATATCAAATTGAAATATGGATAATTACATTCCTTAAAATCAGATTAATCATTGGTTACTTTAAATGATGTCCAAAAATGTACCACATAATAGTGCATTTTAAGACAGAATTACAATCATAATGTGAAATGATGTTCAAAGTGTAAAATGCACTAAAATGGTGTTTATGAATAATAAATAACATGAATATTATATATATTAACAATGAATATTAGCATAATTTAGTGTCTAATCATTGACAAAGTGGACATCTGTGTTGTGATTGTTAACAAAGAAAACTATGACATACAAATTTGTTGACAAAGGGAATTTCATGGTGGAATGTCAAGTTCAAGGGATGTGGTTAACGATACATGCATAATTAAAGAACAAAGACAAAGGAATGGATGATCTGGAGGTGGTAAAAAAAAGAGCAGATACAAGGTGTTTCCGTTTTCCAGTGTTTGCCAAATTTTTGGGCCTAAAAATTGACAAATAGAGAAAAGTAGTTTTTGGAAAAGGGACTTGTGCGCCGAGGTCATGGAGGAAAATAAACTTGAACGCCTAATTTTTTTCAAGATCATAACATCAAAATATGGCAAAGGGATAAGGGGTGCCCAAGTTTTAAAGTTGGTCGTGCAAGTGACTTGCGCGGCAGAGACTTGCACGCTAAAACTTGCACGCCGAGGGGAGACTTGCGCGCCATCGCACAGGGTGTCAAAATGACTATAAATATAGTTTGAACACTCCTCATTCTGTATGAGTTCAACACTTATAGAAAATTAGAGCTCCCTTCATGTAGGTGTGGTGGTCGCACAAGTGGTTTGTGGTCACGCAAGTATAATTTGTGTTCCAAGTGATAGTTGCGCGTCTGAGGTGGTTTGGGTGAGGAAGTAAGTGAGTCACACAAGTTTGGAGTTGCAGAAGATTGTGTTGTGCAAGTGGTTGAGGTGAACTTACGTGCCAGTTTTGAAGAAGCATGAAATTTTTTGGTTGTGCGCCAATATTGGTTTGGGCATAAAAGAGTGTGAGTCGCGCATGTTTAGAGTTGGAGACGTTTGTGTCGCGCAAGTGGTTAAGGTGGAATTGTGCGCCAGTTATAACTTGCACGCCGATACTTGTGCGCCTTATTAGAGAAGGCCACCTGGTAAGGTTCATTCATGGTATTGATTCAGGGCTGCGTGAGAGCTGGAAGATTTCCCGATACCTTCGGTGCAAATAGATATTCATCTATAGGTGAAAGGTGGACTACAACAGAGCATCTACATGCAACAGAGGATACATTAATTAGTGATAATGAAGAGACCTACAGGTCTATAAACTGTGAGGGGATCCTTTCCAGAGAAGTGAGAAAAGGAAGAGGAAGAAGGTGATCCTCTCCACTGACAGTGAGCCAGAGAGAGAGAAACAGGGAGTGGCCCTTAGGAAAGCAGTGAGCTAACCCTAAACATTGTAAAGGCAGTGAGCCTAGGAATAGAAGTGATCAATCCCGAACCTTGTAAACAGTAGGGTTCTTATAGTGGATTTGGTACATTAGCACATTACCGATGTATGAAGCTTGGACGTAGCCCAGTGAGGGTGAACCAAGTAAAAATTATTGTGTCATGTTCATGCTTTAGTTTCTGTTTATATTTTGCAACGGGAAAGATAGAGAAGAGTGTTTTTCTTTACAGCGAAACAAGATCAGAACGGGCTTTAATTTTAAATTATTCATACCCTGATTCACCCCCCCCCCCCCCCCCTCTCAGGGTATTCAGCATTGTGGACCTAACACTCTTGATAAAAATTTGAGTTTCATCACTTTGTATTATCCTAAGATATATGGTTGGTATAATATAATAATTAAAACCCTAGAATATATGTTGAGATCTTATCTTATGGATTTAAAAGGTGGTTGTGATCAAGACCTTCCACTACTTTAGTTTTATTACAACAATAACTTTCACTCAAGTATTTAGATGGCTCCATATGAATACCTTTATGGAAATAAGTTTAAAACTCAAAAATTATGGGATGAAGTTGGAGAAATAAATATATTAGGAACTTAGCAAGATAAGGAAATGATGGAGAAAGTTACATCTATTTAACATCACATTATGTTATCTCATAGTCAACAAAAAAGTTATGCTGACAATCATTGATGTGATCTGGAGTTTTAAGTTGGTGAGAAGGATTTTATATGAATTTATTTATAGAAGAAGGTTATTGTATTTGGGAAAAATAAAAAGTTGATCCCTAAGTATATTAACACCTTTGAGATTCTTGATCGAGTAGGGACAGTCCCTTATCACTAGTCATTTCCACCCAACCACTCTCAATTCCAAGATGTGTTCTATGTATCTCTCCTGAGGAATTACATAGTGGATCCTTCACATGTACTAAAATCATAGTTCATACCATTGGAATAAGAAATTTTTTAGAGGAAATTTTTTTGGATATTTTGGATCATAAAGAGAAAGTAATATAAAACAAGACCACTCACCTGGTCAAAGTTTTGTGGTGAAACCACTAATTTTAAGAATCTATGAGACCTCAGGATATGATGAGGTAAACGTTTCCTCATTTATTTGTATTAGAGTGATGAATTTTGAGGGAGAAATTAATTTTAAAGTGGGTAAAATGTAACACCCTAATAATTTTATGAATTTTTTTGAATAAATTTAAGTTCTTCAATATCTTGCATTACACACAACACCAAATTTTAACAAACTAAAAAATACTATTAATATTTTTATTTTAACTTGACTGTTATAACCTAACCATTAAATTTATTATTATGAATAGGAATAAAAATATTTTTAAAATTAATTATAAAGGTTTTAAATAATATATATATATATATATATATATAAGTACTATATTTTTAGTAAAGTGTTTTAATGCTTAAAAAATAATTTTTTTCTCAGAAAATGATTTGTACTGCTTTTTGTGAAAAATTATAAAATTAATTTTTGACATTTATAAAATTTATTTGAAAAAATTAACTTCTATTGTGGAATAAAAATGTCAAAATTAGATTAGGGTGATTTTTTTAGAATTTCCTAAAAAGATTAATTTTCTAGTGAATAGTAAAAAATACTAATTTTTATTAAAAACTTCCTTTTTTAAAGTAATTTATCGAGTTTTATATTGACTTTTTATCTTTAAAAAATCTATTCTTATCCAAAAAAATTGAAAAAACTCCTTTCACCATGTCTGTGATTTTAATTTTGAATTAAATTTTGCCACTTCTATTAATGTAATTTATAAAAAAATAATTCCATATTTGGAATCAGAATAATTAATATTATATATTATTTTCAACTTAATTTTTGGGTCAAAATTTATAGTAAAAACAATAAAAATTTATTATTGGGGTTAAGGTTAAAACGGGTTTACTAGGGGTTAAATTAAAACATAAGGGTTGAAATGACCTAAAAACTTGTCCAAATACTATTTTCTAGACATATTTCAACCTTATATCATTTAAGTCTTGATAATGATCCATTTTGGAGCCTTTTTTATATGTTTGAAACGTGGTTACACCTTTTTATTTTCAAAATTTCCAAGTTTTTCTTATCCCCCACTTAAAAAAGGGAACCACCTCTCACATCCTCTTACCACTTCCAAAACCATTTGGTTTAGTGAATAAATTCCCAAATAAATTACTTAATCCACCCCCCACCCCCACCCCCCCACACACACACACACATATCCTATAAGACTTATTTTTACTAGTAAAACCTCCCAATAAGGCTTTTGGTGCTAACCTAAGGAGGTTTTTCAAAGAAGGATAAATTTTATTAACCGAGCATTTTTATTTTATTTCTTTTCCATGTCCTTAAATTACTCTTAAAATATGCTGATATAATTACATAATTATCTCAAATATACTTATATGTTATTATTTTATTTTAATAATTTACATATATATATATATCCTATTCCATCAAATGGGAAATGAAATAGTCGATCGTGTGTGTGGCAGACTACTGCCTCGCGAACTGATGTAATTTGTTTTCTATCACCACCTCTCATGAGTGGAAATAATGATAGATTTAAATTATAAATATTATATTCATAACATAATTATAATTATTTAATTATAATATAATATTTACCTTCTTACTCTTTATTCTATGGGATTACGATAATGTCGCATGTGTGTACGACAGACTACCAAATCATGAAGAGATGTGATTTTTTCAGTTATGTTGTTCATGGAAGATAATAAGGATAAATTTAATGAATATATGTGATATATATATATGATATAATAATTAATTCTTAAATTTGATATATCATTTTCCATTATTTCTTTCCATCCTTTGAGAAAATGGAAATAGTGTTCATGGGTACGTACGGCCTACCATCTCCATGAATTGTGTAATTCATTTTATTTCTCTAACATTAATGAATTACTATGAATATATATTTAATGAATATATATTATATTTATATCATTGTTATAATTCTTTATATTATGTAACCATGATCAAAATATAATAATATAAAATACCTAATCAAAATGTACATGAAAAACAAAGTAGTTAATACCTGAAACGTGTTTTAACTTGAAATTGTTAATAAAGGTGGAATAAAAGTTTATAGGTAAATCATATATGGTATGATACCTATTATTATTTTTCTATAATATATGTATAATAAACCTATATTTATTATATAGTAGGTTCAAACGTGTATGAAGGAATTCAAGACATAAAGTAAAGGGCTATGGTCTCAAATTTTCTTCTTTGGGACATATTTTATGTTATATACCTATATTATTTTATTAGGTGTATATATATACCCTTTTAAATGTTAAATTATGAGTTTATTTATTCTAATGATATTTAAATATTCATTTTAATTTATTCTTTCATGGGGCCTACGATTCAAAATTTACCAAAGAAGGTAAATGGATTTTCATCTCACTTTTATTTTTATGGGTCACATACCATATTCACCACTTATTTCTTTTTTGTGGTGTATATACTACATGTGAATATATTTTATAATTATTCTAATGAAAATTATTATATATAAATATCCATATTTTTTTCTTTCATGGTTATTATGATTTAAAAGTTACCAAAGTGGTAAAAGTTTTATGTTACAATATCATTGTTTATCGGGATTGTTAAGATTAAGTTTTTGATGATGAAATATTATGATATAACATTGAATAAACTCATTTATTTTAATATCCTCTATTTATTTCCTAAAAATAATTTTTTTTCTTTAAAGATTAATTAGAGTAATTTTTACCCATGTTTCATTTTTTAAAATGGTTTAAAATGAATATTTTTTCCTTTTTCTGAATAAGGCCTTTTTAACTTTTTAATGAAAATGTGAAAATAATATTTATTTTAACCTATACGGAATGAATGGTATTTTAATCCATCATGACTAATCAATGTTTTAAATATTTCTTTATAAGTTTATAGGTATTTTTTAAATGAAAATTATTTCCAAAATATATTTAAAATTCTTGTTTTTTTAAGATGATTTTCAATGTGGAAAAGTTTTTTTCCTTGAGAAATGTTTCGAGTGATCTTTTAAAATCGTTTTCCATATAAGATAATTTTCGTTGATGTTACATAAGATTTAATGGGAATATAATCCAATTATATAATCCTTATTATTTCACTAGATGATTTATTTTTAGGATGAAATGTTGTTTATAAAACTAAATCCCTTCCAATGGGTTATGTTATGATGAAATATTTATGAAACCCTTTTCTTTTCATGGGTTATGATATGATGAATGTTTTATTATTTTATGGAACACTTATGTATGGTTTTCATTATGTGATATTGGTTACATTATAACCAAGGATAGATAGAACCTATATCTCATTCCAAGAAATTGGGTAAATATTGATGTATCACGATATAAACAAGACTATAATGGGGAGTGACCATGGTTTTTTAAGGTAACTTGTCCACTATGATAGTCATGGGAGTGAATCATGACAACTAAAATGGTTTGGGAAGTGATCCCAATCAGCTATGATGGTATTTGGATTGAACCATGACTATTATGATAGTTTGGAGAGTGAACCCAATCCACTATGATAGTCTTGGGTGTGAACAAGGAATACTAAAATGGTTTAGGGTTTCAACCCATTCCACTATGATAGTCTCATCAAAGAGCCTTGACTACTAAGGAAATGATTTCATATGCTTATATATATGCCAAAATTCTATTACTTATACCCATGTTATGATTACATGGCTTATTTTATTTAATCCCTTTATTATTCATGTCTTATGAACTGCCAATATTTATTCCATGACTCAATTTTATCATCTATGATATGCAGGGTATGGTTTTCAAATTTTATTCCCATATTCTCATACCCTTGTACTCATGGTATTTTGATATCTCACTTTTTTACCCTTACTAAGAATCTTAGATTAATCTTTCTTATGTTTCCTTTATCAAAGTTATGAATCATGGTATCATGTATGATATTTCTAAAAATGGTGTTAATTGTGAAGAACTTAGAGGTAGATGATGTAGTTAAATTATAAATAAGTTGTTTATGTATCCATTTTTCCAAAGGCACTACACCTATATGATTCTAGAATATATCATTATGTTATGTAATGAATATATATATATATATATATTAAGTTGTAATATCTATATATGATAAGTTTGGGTCATTATAGAGAATAAAAACAAAGTAAGTATATTTATGTTATACAATAAAAGACAGCATGTTGAGAAACCCTTATCCCTTTAGCTTCTTCTTGAAACATATCCAAAATTATTTGTCCCAAAAATCTTCCCATTTATATTTTAATGTCAATCAGGGAACATAAATCAGTAAATATTTTAAGTTAAATCAATGGATTACTTATCCAATAATTCTAAGCCTATATGAATGAACTTGGTGTGGGAAACAAGAATAATTGAACAATAATACCATGTAGTCTATAGAAAATGATTTAATAAACTTTTATTAAAAAAATTGATCTTCGTATTTCCCTTTGAACTTTTACCACACAAAAAACATTAACATGTAAAAATAAAATCCTGCATTAACTTCAAAAAACTACTAAAATAGTTCACACATACTAAAATCAAAGATTACCCCATTTAAAACTTCCCCTAAATATATTCTCTTATTTAAAATGTAAAGCACATAAAAAGGGATATATTTGTGTTATATATTTTCTCTCCCTTTGAAAAAACTATAAAAATACAAGATGAGTGGGGGGATGGATATTCACACACCTTATCTTTTAATAGAGTGAGGTTGTACATCCATGATCAACCTCAGTTTCTGAAATTTTCCCTTCAATAATGGTTCAGTGAAGATATCAACAACTTATTCTATTATAGGAAAAAACTCTATCTTTAGTTCATTTATTTTCACATGATCTTTGATAAAGTGATATTTAATATAAATGTTCTTGGAATGAGAATGTTAAATTAGATTCATAGAGATATCTATATCACTTTTATTATCATAACCCAATAAAAGGGGAAACCTCACATCAACTAACAAATATTCCAACTGTGGATTCATCCATATAATTTTTATTTCATCTTCATTTGTAGATACATACTCAAATTCTATAGTTATGAGAGTTTCTGAATTTTTCTTCTTAATAGGCCAACTCGCGCATCTTTTTTCAAGAATAAAACTCTACCATGTATGGGTCTTCTATTATCAACACAACATACCAAATTTGTATCTATGTAACCAAATAGATCAATCTTTATTGTGCTATTATATTAATACACAAAATCATTTATACCTTTAATATATATATAAATTGTTTTTCCTTCTATAAGATAAGATTAATTATTTCAGTTTTATACTTTTCACATAAAGTAACAACATGTACAATATTTGGCCTTGAATCCATCAGATATAACAAGCTTCTAACTAGCTTTATAAACTCTTTAGGACAACCCTTATTTCCTTCCCCATATTTTGACAATATTTTTCCCACTTAAATGGGTGTATAAACTATAATTGAATCTTCCATGTTGAATTTATTTATAATTTCCCTAGTATACTTTTCTTGGGAAAGGAAAAATGTACTTTTACTTTTGAGAGATTTATATACCAAGAAAGTATTTCATTCCACAAATCATGTACAGTTCAAACAACTTCTTCATATCCTTATCAAACTTTTCACATGTTTATTCATCAATACCTTTGAATATAACGTCATCAACATAAAAAAATTACAATGAGGGAAACCTTTTGATATTCTTTTATGTGGAGGTTACAATCAACTCTTCTTTTCCTGAAATTCAATTTCCTTAATCAAGTATCCAATTTAGGATACCAATCACTCATATATTTCTTCAAAAAATAAAAAACCTTATTCAATATACACATATAAATTTCATCTTTAACAATTATGAATCCACATAGTTGTTCAATATAAACTTCTTCATCAATTTATCCATTAAGATAATCTGCCTTGACATCTATCTAGAATATCTTATATTTCCATTTTGAAGTGATAGAATTAAACATTATGATAGTTTCATGTCTTTATATAGTGTTCAATCTCTCATTAAAATTAATTCCAATAATATATGTGTAGCATTTATAACCCATCTGTTCCTTATTTTTGATCACTTCACCCTTTTCATTCAACTTATTTCAGTAAACCCATTTTATACCAACCAAATTAGTATAGTTTGGTTTAGTTAAAAGATACCAAGTATCATTTCTGTTAACCTAATTCAACTATTAATTTGTGTCATAAATCCACTGTTGATGCTCCAAATATTCATAAATATATTTTAGCTCAACCTGTGAATATAAGGAATTATATTATACTAACCTTAATTTTATTCTAGTTTGAACCATTTTTCATTGATCTCTAATGATGTTTTAGACTTCCACTTTCTTATTTATCCCAGGATGAGATAAACATAAATATCCCACACCACTTAATATAGTTGATCTATAATCTTTATTTTCCATAACTTCAATGTTATTACTTTTTTCAAGAACTTTATCATTTTTTTATTTGTAACCACTTTATCTTTTCTTTATTAAATATCTTCAATTGTCTATGAAACATTCTTATCAGAATATTATATAACTTTTATATCTTAAAATTCAATAATATTTATTGTCACTTTATTATAGAGCTTGTATCCTAGACTATTAAGAGGGTATCTAAGAAATATCCCTCAATACATCTCTGATCAAACTTCCCAAGATTCTCACCTTTAAAAATGATAATGCAGGGACTAGATAATACCCTCAGGTAATTCAAACTTTGGGTTTATTTGTAATACATATTTTATGTATTCATATCATAGTTTCTCCTATAGAAACATTTATTCTCAATATGAATTGTTTCTCCAGTATCTTTCCTTCAAAATTATCAAGAAATATCATGTTCGATCAACATTGTTTGATCCATCTCAGCCAAACTTCAGTTTATTATTTTAGAAACATCATTTTATTATAGTGTGTGTGGTTCACAAAATTTAGAATGAATTATATTATTTTAAATATATTCTCTAAACTTATCATTTCTTTATTTTCCACCATTATTAGATTGAATATTCTTCCCAAAATATCTACATTATTTTTTTGAACTTCTCCTAAAAATCTTAAACACTTAATGATCCCTGGATTTATATTTCAAAAACATAATACATGTAAAGTGAGTAAAATAATAAATAAGGGAAATAAATTACTTATCAATATTTTTTATTACTTTCTCATGGTTCTGCATATGTTGGAATGTATCATCTCCAAGGTATGATTTTAATGTATCTCAACTTTCATATGTACTGAGTTTTTAATATTCCCTTTTTGGAATATAAAACAACACCAGTATTTTCTTATTTTTATGTAAGTATTATCTCAAATAATTTCTATCTTTTTTATCTTTCTCCTAGAACATATTCCCCAACCTCTTATGTTATTGAAATTTTTATTCAATTATTCTTAGATTTCATGAACTCTATAAACCATTAACTTGAAACAATTTTCCATTGGTCTACTGTACTTTTGTAGCAACTTTCCAATATTAAATTAATTTAAAAACAAAACTATCTATTCAGAACACAACTTCATTTACTTCATCATAGAGTTGTGAAACACTTAAAAGATTTTGTTTTATTCCATCAACAAAAAAGGATCTTTTGGATTTTAACTTTTCTTTCCCAATGATAGAAGATTGAACACCTTTGATTCTAATGGAGTCATAATTTCCAAATGTCACTTTCCCTTATTTGTAATATTTTATATTATTTAATAACTTAAAATATTTAGTCATATGTGATGAACACCCATTATTTAGATTCTAAGTTTATTCTCCTTTTGTAGCTTTGATAGTGGTTTCAATAGCTATAACCTTTTCCTTACACCTTTCTTCTTTATCATGTGCCTTTTCTGATTTTTTATATAAAATTATTTAGTGATGGTAACATAAAAAATGCATCCTTTTATAATATTTACAAGTTGTTCACATATTACACAAATAGTTTCCATAGGTTGGAATCAATTTTCAATCTTTAAAATTACTTTCTCTGGTTTATTCTTTGAGTGGGTTAACTCCCCCTAAAACTCTACCTATAGTTTCTCTTGGTTTCATTTTAGTGTTGATGATTGAACCAAAAAACCTATTCTATAAACCCTAAGCCAACACAGTTCCATAAATATCCATATAAAGTATATTTTCCTTTATAACTTACATTATTTTAAGAATTATGTACATGATTTCTATTATCTTTCTTACCATACACCTTGGAACGTTGTTATGTACCATGTTTTGGTAACCTCTCAACCACTTTTTCTTATATTTATATTTATTATCATCTTTATCAAGATCTCTAGTATTAACATCTTTTGATTCAAGCTTTTAAATCTTATAAATTTTAAAATTTTCAACTCCACTTGTTTTGGATACATGCATGGTCTTCTTTACTTACTTTTCCTTCTGACCATATTTAATATTCTTATTTAACTTTGAGGGAGTGGAAGTTTATTACTCCTCACTAAATTTCAAAAAGTTTTTATTGAAAAATATTAAGTTATTTCTCCTTCACTTTTATTTTTTCCTCAATATTTATGTTGATTATTTTCTCTTAATTAAGTGATTGACTCAGATCATCAATATCTTTTAGAAACATGTATTTTTATTTAAGAAAATATTCCTAATTGTTTTCTAAAAGGTTACAATTATTTATATCATTGTTCTCTTTTTCAAGTCTAATGGTCATTTCAATACATTCTATGAATTTTATTTTAAGAAAAAACTCTATATGAGTCTCATCCTCTTATTATTTAATATTATTGTTTCATCATTGGTGAAATTTTTATCATTCACTTTTACAATTATAAAAATTTTAGAAATATCATCACTAGTTTTTTCAGCTTCCACCTCACTATCATCATATTACTCACTTTTGGATAAAAATTTCATCCATTAATATTTACAGAACTTCATATTATTTCCTTTTAAATGGGTATTTATTTTTCTACCTTATTTTTGAGTGATCTTCTTGAATTTCCATATTTTTCATCACTTTATATTCATTTCACCATGGAATTTTTTTTAAAAAAATTCATTGGATCTATAACTAAATAATTTATTTGGTAAATTTAATTTATACTTACTTATGTATCCATTCTCCATTTTAGAAAACAAATCCATAAATTCATCAAAACATTTACATACCTTCTCTTTAAAATTAGAGTCATTGGCTTCTTCCTTGAGAACTTTCTTAGATTTTTCTTTCTTAAAATCTTTGAAATAAATTTATTGATCAGCCTTTTCTTTATTCTTCATAACCTTTTATCTTCTCATTTCATAAGTGATGATAATTCTATAAAAATAATCTTGATATAGAGTTTCAAGATCTCTATCTTCCAATGATAATACCTTAGTATCAAATTTATCTAAAATAATTCTATGAAAATTTTCAATAATAGATGAATATTATAACTTCTCACTAAAATAACTTATGGTGCTTATAATATTATTAAATCTTGTAAATAAGTCACTAAAAAATTCATCTTCACCCATTTTTATATCTTTATACTTATATATCTAGATTTAAAAATTAATCATCCTCACTTTTTTGTTTCCTTAATAAATGTTATTCTAATTTTCCTAGATTCCTTTATCTATTCTAATAAATTTCACCCTTATAAATTTACTTCTAGAGGGAGGAAGGTATAGAATTATTTTATCACCCATCATTATACAAATTATTTTTATTATAAATTATTAAGATAACACCCTCAATTGGATAAAGGAAACTATTTATATCATCTTTAATAACTTCATAGGTAATTGATATAAGATAAGGTATCATTATATCCTTATAGATATGATAGTTATTTATATTGAATATAGAAAACACCTTAGTGTTAATATAATTATTAGAATCCACGGTGACCTTCCATTTATTAAAACTTTAACAAAGAGTTAATGAAGGCAACTTGGATATGATACCACTTTAAAGAACCAATCAATATCTATGTGATCACTCAGAGGGGGAGTGGGTGAATTATTTATCTTCTATTTTAATGTTTTATTACCTAAGAAACAACATTATCCTGTTGTTATATAGATATTAATCTTATAGAAAATACGAATACATGAATAACCACAAGAACATAGGTATTTACAAGGTTCACTAATAAATAATAGTATCTAGTGCATGACATGGTTTGGAAGTAATCCAAGACCCCAATAACTAAAAGAAAATAATCCTTTTATTGTTTACAATAAGAAAGGATTATCATTTAAATTTTTTAAAGATATAGTCAATTAACATTTCATGTGGACCTTAAATAGAAAAATATTATAATAATGTTTTTTTTATAAATTGTATGAACATTCACTAAAATACTTCATTACGTTTTCACTGTGCTACTTGAAAATTCTCCGCATTTGATATTATTTCAAGTTATTCATCACATTATTACACAGAAGTGAGAAAGAACCACTTCCTATAATTTTATATGAAACTATCCAACCAATATTTTCTTTGATCGGTATACACAGTCTGATGAAACCTGGTTGGGTACCTTATTTTTCTGATCAACTTAGTTTGTCTAATCACTTCTATCTAACTGGTCTCTCTTCTTATTATTCTTCGAATGATTTTTAAACATGTTCATCAGATCGCTTGTCTGCACCATCTATTTAATGAAAAATTATGGGAATACTTCGTCTGGTATCTTTTATAATGATTCCACTTCAATATGTTCATCTGATTGACTCTCCATTTTAGTTTCACTTTACCAAGCTACCAATAATCACTTCTCTCCTCAACACATCACCCCCCTTGATTTCAATAGATTTCCTATAATATTTAAGGATGAGGCACATAAATCAAATTCAAATAACCCAATAAACTTTGAACATCCCACTCACACACATTCAACATTTTACCTCATTCAATTCTCTTAAATGTTAGGAACTTTCCTTAAGACCTGGTATCTGCCAACTTCATCAAACCTTACTAAGTTATTAATGAGAATCACAAATATTTTATTTTTTATTTTTAGAGTTTTGAATGATTAAATTTTCATTATCACAATTTATATATTTATGAATATTTCATAAATCCCTTTGATCATTCTATCTAGTACATCTCCACAAAAATTCTTCCAACTGATGTTCATGCACAATTTTGTATGATCCACTCAGAAGTATTTTTTTCAGAAACTTCATCTATCAAATGAATTACATTATAAACCTTCAAAAATTAACTTTTCATGGAAACCTCTAACTGATGAACTTAATATGGTTAACTATATCCAACCACATCAAATACATCATTCTATTTGATGACTCAGAGTTTTCTCATTCGATGATCCCCCACTCATCCTTCTATTAAAATAACTTACAACCATGATCAAACAATTTTAACAATGTTGGATAACTTCAAAAAAAATCCATATGATGTTTTCTATATAATTAAATTGCATAGAGAACATTTTTTCCACCCTTATTTAAACATCCTTATATCTAAATACTTTATAAACATCTAACCGATATCACATTGTACCATCAAAACATCATATCTTTATACAATTATCTTCATATAACTTCATAGCATGAAATTTGTACACATAATTGTTATTCTCCCCCTTTTGAATCAACCCTGGATCATGATATCATTTATTACTCATGATGTTAGTAACTTTAGTAATAGTTAATCGTCATCTTATTTAGCTTCATCAAAAATTCTTTTTGATATAACATTTGAACATTATTAAATAAACATTCAACACCAAACTCTAGACAATTACTTTATATTGGTAGAATTCATATGATAAACTCTACCTGGTGGACTTTGTCTAATACACTCAATCTAGTAAACTTTTTTTATCACATTTTAGGGAAATCACAATAAATTAATGTGATTTAGGTTATACAAAAAAAAGAAATCATTTTGATAAACCCTTCTTCCTTTAACTTCTTCTTAAAACATCTCCAGACTTCTTGGTCCCAACATAGTATATTTTCATGACATATTTCTAATTGGAAATGATATATTATTCTTATAGTTAGTTAAAAATGGTTGAACACATGATTCTCCATGAAGTATTTCAGTGAATAATTATACATTCTTAACATCAAGATCTATTATGATATATCCAAGTGTCTACTTATATTAAGTCATAGAACATACATTGATAAGATGCTGAAGAGATTTGGTAAGAAACAATCTAAGAGGAGATTATTTCCAATGACACATGGCATACACCTCTCTAATAAAATGTGTACTACAAAACATGAGGATATACATAGGATGAAAAGGATTACATATGCATAAAATATAGGGTCAGTAATCTATGTCATGATATATATCAAGCTTGATGTTTCTTACACCTTGAGTTTGGCATGAAGATATCAAGAAAACCCAGGATACCACAATTATATTATAGTCAAAATTATCCTAATGTATCTAAGGCATAATAATGATATGTTTATTTTTTATAGAGGATATGAATAGTTAGTTATCATTGGAACTACATATGATAGTTTTCAAATAGATTATCATGATATAAAATCATAATTAGGATGCCACTTTACCCTCAACAGAGGATATGTGAGTTGGAAGAGCTCAAAGAAAGAAATGGTGATGGATTCTATAAAAGTGTCTTAGAAGATTGGAGCTTGGTGTGGTTCCTAACAGTAAATATCATATTGCACTAAACTATTATAATAATACAATGGTGATTCTTTCCAAGGATCCAAGGTCCAATTAGAAAACAAGGCACATACATTGGTAGTATTATCTATTGAGGGATTTTCTTAGAGGGGTGAGTTCACAATAACTAGAGTTTCCATATAAGATAATGTGGTAGACTTGTTGACTAAATAATTATCCTAGAAAAAGCATGAATATCATGTGAGATCTAGAAAACTAAAATTTAATAGTTATTGTCTCTAGAGAAAGTGGGATCTTTCTATAAATGGTTCCTTATAATCAATGACTATTTTACTTCATATTTTCTATTTATTCAAATAATTAAATATTAATAAATATATTATCATATATTGATTGTTCTTCTATTTAACATTAATATGATAATTTCTGAGAGCATCAGTCACATTGAAAGTCCATAATAGTTCCCTAATATAATGAGAACGTTGAAGTGTTATGTAAATATTATTAAAATAATGTCCTACGATCAATATGACATCCTATTATGGGATACATAGTATGTTTGACTGTCATGTTCTTGATACTCATAAGTGGATGAGACTTCATCACATAAATTTATCACTTGATAATCTCTAGAGTGGTATATTATAAGGATAGACCCACAAGTAGTAATTCTACTCGTTTTATATCATTGGGCATTCCTATTTAAAAATGTGAGTATTGATCTTTATACATGAGATTATTATTAATGTATATCATGAGTCACATACTTTTATGTATTAAAGAAAACTATGTTAATCCTGCTTTATGTAATTTATATTTTTTCAAGGAATGGTTGTCAAGAGATGTCAATATATTGTGAAGAAGAATATTTTTGAATAGAAGGTGAACCCAAGAAGTAGGTTCATGAATATAAAATATCTTGGAATATTATTTTTGAATAAATTTATTATTATTTCTTATCATGATTATTTTTTAAATATATTTAATACCAAAGTTTGATTGAATAGTTTGAGTTCCATGGAGAGTGACATTTATAAAGAATACATTTATATATATCTATGATGAAGGGGTGGAGTTTGTGAAGCGTGGTTACACGGTTACTTAAGTGACTACATGAAGAACCATTACCTACTTCATTAATGGTTACTCAAATGAAAATATGAAGGAATATGAATTGATCGTATGAAGGAATGTGAACTAACCACATTAAGAAAAGATATCCAAACACATTAATTAATTGGAACCTACTTTATAAAAAAGAACATACTACATGAAGGAGTGTGAAAGTACCACATGAAGGATTTCTTATCTCATGTACGGTAAGTGGAAATGAACAACATGATAAGTGGAAGAACTGTTAAGAGATAGTGAAATTCATAATATTCTAGGTATGTAGAGATTCAGTATATCAAATATCACTATAGTTATAACTGTGATTCTAGAAGTAAAATCAAAAAATAGATAAGTAATTCATGAACTAATTTTCACCATGAATTTTATAAATTGGTATAAATCAAGTTATTATCTTGATTTAATCATTATTGATTAAATCATCACAATGAGATTGTTGTTAAAAAAAATATATAATGGTTGAATAACATCAAATATAATAAGATGTTGTGAAAAATATAAAAAAAATGTAGCTAATAAGGAGTGTAAGACTTCATGAGTGTATGAATTTATTATTGTGAGTATTCAAGAGTGTAATACTTCATGAGGATAATACTTAATGAGTGAAATACTTCATGATCATATAACTTCACTGAGGTTTGAAAATGGAAAAAGTATGAGCATAATCCTTTAAAACATGATTGTAATAATTTTTATAAGTGTATGAATTCTTTGTATTCCTTTAAGACTTAGAAAATTTGATATTTCTATAGGATAATAAATATTAATCAAATTTCATGGAATGAAGAATAAATAATTTATGGGGAGTATCATATATGATGAATGAATGAAGTAATGAACAAGTTACTATTTCATGTATATATTGGTGTATTCATGGTGAGATTAAATTCACACATATTAAACATATAGAGATAAATAAATAGAAACAAACAAATAAGTAAGAATATAGTAAGAGGTTTGTTCCAGAAATAAAGAAAGATCCACGACTGTATTTACTAGAGTAGCATGAAAAATGAAGAAGTCAAGTCAAATATAGTATATTAAAATATAGTTATTTTCTATGATTATTATAGGTAAATTTTTGTGATAATGTTTATTATCATGGGATAAATTAATTCCAAAACCTTATAAATGTTAAAAGAGAATAAGATATGGTTAAAGATTTTAGATCTAGAGGAAGACCATAAAGGCAGAGATCCAAGGGATTTGAATTACTAATAATATTAGTAATTCAAAATATTCCATTCACATGTTATTTTGAATGTAGATGGAAGAGAATAATATTGGAATAAGTAATTGATGTTGAAATTATTTATTTTCATATATATTATTACTGGTTGAAAAAGTATAGTGTAAGTGAGGTTAGGAAATATTATCCAATAGAGAGCATTTTTGTGTCACAAAGAACAAGACACAACTCTATGATAATAATCCATATACACATGTTGTGATTAAAAGTAATGAACAAAAATAATATACTTTCTAAAACTAGTAATTGAACTAGTCCATTATTTACCCAAAGGTTTTTCCCAATCTCCAAATACAGGATACTAGCACCTGGGCATCACACAATGACCATAGGGAATGATTTTACCCAACCTAAAAAAGATAAATGGAATATATAAATAGCATAAATAAATAGAAGAAGAAAAAATAAAATAAAAATTTTCATAAACCATAGATCCTACAGTAGTGATAAAACTTAAAATCAAAAAAGATCAAAACCCAAATAATATGTATAACAATAAAAAAAGTATGGATAAAATAAGAAAAAACTACTCCATATGATATGTGGGAAGAATCACACTATCTCACCACTAACTACCCATTCCCATCTGACATAAGCCTTTCTACCTTACTATAGTTCTTTTCCTTTTCCTACATTAAAAGAAAATACAAGGTCTATACACCGCCGAAGGGGTTTTCAATGTGTGATCTAAGTAGGCTTAGTAGGATCCCACCTAGGTGTTCTATGTCAAGTTCCTGTACAATAATACCAACATGCTCAATTTATAGAAAATATTGAATTATAAGTAATAAAATAGTTTTATATCAAAATAATAGTAAATAAATCACCTTTTTAAATAGTTTTAAAATAATCTAGGTAAATAGTTTCAAAGAATAATTTCTATAAAAATTCATCTAAATAGGTGTTTCAAATCCAAAAAAGTACAAGACAAATCACAATGGTGAAAATTCCTAGGATCACATTAGGTGAGGTTAACAAACTACTCATACCATAATCAATGACTAGTGCGCACACAAGTCCTTGTGACATGAGGCATAAGTAATGTAGGAATACCCCATGAGTGAACCCCTAACAATGTCTAGATCAAGTCCCTTGGATTCATATCCTACGAAGTAAAGGAATGTCCCATGATTTAACCCCATGAAAATACCATCAGATGAGGCTCAATACTATGCCTTACACCTCATTTCCCAAGGTTTTACATGTGATTCATTCATCAAATCATTCCAAAGGGTTTATCACGTTTTACAAAAGCAACCCCTTTCATCAAAAAATTCTTTGAAAAAAGACTTTCATAATACATTTCACAATGATTTGAAAAAACATTTTCTTTTACCAAAACAAGGGGAAACCCCATCTTTTCTCAAAACCCCATTTTCCCACACACACAAGTCAATCTATTATTCCATTACATTTAGAAAATAATATTATAAAACAAGATAATTCAATAGTTTATACAACATAGTCTAGAGATCGAACCACATACCTCAAACTCAGGTTTCCCACCTAACACAATTGGATCCAAACACTTATACTATAAGTAGAACATAGAAGCAATTATTGGAGGCCCTAAAATAGAAACCAACATATTAGGATTGATTTAATAATTAAAACATTTATAAGGGATGATAGATAGAAACATACATTTAGGAAAACATTTTCCACACTGCAACCAACATGAAAACCAGCCTTTGGAAGATGATCTCACAATGGATCTTGAAGGGATAAAATGAGTTTCATAACATAATAATCAATCCCAAAACTATATCCTAAAAACACTAACAAAACCCAAGAGAAATGAAGAAATATAAAGGATAATGTAACACTTGCTAAAGGAAGACCAACCAACTGCGCCCGAGATCAGGGCACTAAACGAAGCAATCTGGAAGCGATAAAACCACCCAAAATCACATGGGAGAGACTTAAAGAAGGTAGGAGAAAAAAATATGAATAAATTATGATTAATTTTGTTAGTGTTTAAACCCTATAGATCATTAATAATTCACATCATAAATCCATTGAGTTGCGTGTATTCTGAAAAATGCATCTCCAAGAAAAAATAAATCTGATCGAAGATTTCACGATGTGAACATATTTCACAGCCTGAATCAATTTCACATTTTGAACCAAACTTATGGAATATTACTAGTGAAATATTCACAATTTGAATCATATTCACAGTTTGAATGTGTCCTATAGGAAATACATGGCCCAAGTTTTTCATAAATCCCAAAAAGGCTCTGACATTCCTCAAAATATGAAGTAAAACTCTTAAATATAAAATAGAGAATACCTATTTAACTATTATGTTACAATATTTCCATTATATGAATTTACATCCTTGTTAATTCATTTGGAATAAAAATTATATGGAAATAGTTTATTCTACTACTCCCTCACCAATGATTCATGCTCCCAAGTCTCATGAAATCTAATTCATGTCTCCATAACACTTTGACCAATGGAATACACTTCCCATGCAAGACCTTCACCTAAAAATCAATGATATAAATTGGTTTCTATATAATAGAAACATTAGTCTCCATATAAATACCTTCCCAACACAAAATGTGGGAAGGATTAGGATGATACTTCTTGAGTTGTGATATATGGAAAACATCATGAATACTTGTTAATCGAGATGATCATACTAAACGATAATAAACCTGCCTAAGCTGCTTAGTGTCCAATAATAGTCCAACATATCTCAGATCCAACTTTTTCATTTTCCCAAGATTATGATGACTCAACTGAGGAGAAACCTTCAAGAAACCCCAGTCACTAATGGAAAACTCCAAAGAGTGGTTTCGATGATCTATATATGATTTATGCCGACACTGAGAAGTAACCAAGAGTCAAATAATATCTTGAATCCTTGATATCATATATTTAATTATACTTGGTACAATAAGAGATGTCTCTCATGTAGATACCCGAAACTTAAATTACATGGACATTACATTACTTTTGTGGAATACTTAGTACATAACAAAAACACGCACACAAGGACCGTAATAATTTAGTTTCTTTGGAAACTCGGAATATAATCTTCTAATCATGGTGAAAGATCTTCAACATCTCCCATAAATATATTCCCTTTTTTTCTTACCTAAAACCTTTCTTTATATCTTGGGGAAAAGAAAACATAAAAGGGTGAGCTCAAATGCTCAGTAAGGGTAAACAAAAGAAATATCAATCACATCATATTCATAAGAACATAACATTTTGGAAATCTTAACCTCCAAAAGAGATCACAATATCATAACATGGGATAAATCATAGTAGTGAAATGTAATCCCAATAATCATAACTTAAAACATGAAAATTTGTGTCATACACAAATAATCATAGAGAATCATTTCTTATTAGTCAAGACTCATTGCCAAGACTATCTTAGTGGAAAAAGTCCATTTTTGAACCGAGTTCACTCCTCGTTTCAGTCCAGTTTTACTGAACCGGTTTAACCTGTCATTCCATCCATGTCTATCTCATGAGATATAAAATCTTTACCCAATTAATTGGAGGGAGATATAGGTCCCACCCATCTCATAACGATACCATTCTTATGTGTGCCACAAAATCATAAACCATACATCATAGCATAACCCATGTAATAAAAATGGGAATCTTAAACATCATGACATCATAAAACAATTCATATAAGATAAAGGAATTCATAAAAATAATTCCATCACAACATAATCAAATCAATGTAATAATAGGGATAAAAACAGAACCCTTTATTATCTTAGATGGAAAATAATTTTGATAAAACACTTGAACTCCATTCTAGATGAAAATATCCTTTCTACTTCAAAAACACTTTTCCTTTCTTAACATGTCATAAAATTCTAAACTAAAAGAAGTTGATTAAAAATAGAATTGAAAACATGTAAAGGAATCTTCTTGGAAATAATTTTTTAAAAATACATTCGTGTTGTATAAGTTAAAAAAACATTCTTCCCGTACTTTTGTCGGAAAAGTCAAAAAGTACCTCGTATGAAAAACGACAAAAGATTCCTTTCATATATTTTACTAAAAACTCACCAAAGGGTAAAATTAGATTTAAACAATTGTAGGTGGATGGAAATAATATTACATATTGATTAAACATTTATGTGGATGATAAATATTCCCCAGTAAATTCTGAAGTATAAACAATCTCGGATAAAAATTGAGATTGCGAGATTTTCCCTTACATTAGGTCCGATTTTCTTCTTTAGTGTCTGAACCTCCTGTATAATGATTTAAATAATGTTATTTACTTATTCCAGAATCATAATCATTGTTATGATATCATATATGGTTCACTTATGACTTTATTTTACCCGTTCTTTTGTAAATTCCATGTTAAAGAGCGTTTTGGGTAAAATCCTTTTATATGTCGTCCGTGTTTTGACTTGTAATTATTCATATGATTACTTAGATCATGATTACTTAATTCCAGAATATAAAACATAATTTATGTATATTATATATTCAGAATATACATATATATAATAGATCAGTAAATGGAAAGAAATACACCATTCATGGAGACGGTAGGTCGTACGTATGCATGAACGTTGTTTTTGTTTCCTTAATGAGTTGAATGGAATTAAGTAGATGACATACATATATATATACACATAGATCCAGTATCATTATTATTTAATATATTTCATGATTACTTATTATATATACTTTATAATCATTCATGAATGGTTAACGTGGAGAATGAATCTCATCACGTCGTGGAGACGGTAGTCCGTACGTACGCACGAGCGATGATATCGTTCACATGATCGTGGAATTTTATTGGAGTGTATGTATACTATTTCAGAATCAATATAAATTTACAATAATCATATATAGTTATTATGTACACCATTATACCCATCCAAGTAAGGTGGTGGTGTAAAATAGATTACACCATGGCGTGGAGACGGTATTTCGTACGTACGCACGCGCGGTGATTTCGTTTTCCGTAAGATGGATAGATGGTGAAATAGGGTTGTTTCATAATTATAATAACATATCAGTATATGAGTGATACTGATTTTATTACTTCATAATGAAACAACCTAATAAGAATAAGTGGAAGAAGAAATAAAGTTAAAAGAATGGGTAACGGACATTACCTCTTCTATGAAGCGCCTCTTTGAGTCCTCCTCTTAGGGCACTAAAATTGGTCTTTGAAGAAGACCAGGACCTATAGGATGTTTCTAGGGAAGTGGAGAAGAGAATTTTTCAGGGTTTGGACGATCTTGAAGGCTCAATGTGGTGTGGGGAAGAGAGGGAGGAGGTTCCCTTTTATAAGGGAGGAGAGGGGCACCTTTGGAATAACTAAAAATATCATTTTATAATAAAGCCAAATTCGGTTTTAAATAGCTACAAATTGATTTATTTAGAAGCTAAGGTGGGGATGGGTCGAAAGACTCTCATCCAATAGAATTTAGACAAGTTTAGGTTCCTATTTTAACCTTATAATTTATATTTAACTTTAAGTTAGATAATTTTACTTTTACCATGTCTTTTTTGTGTTCTTACACTATAAGGTTAATAAACTTACTATAACAAGCCAAACGAACCCCAAGTTGTTTATTATTAATATATATAACCTTATCTAAGTCATTTGTCCAACCTTAGATTTTTAGGAATAAAATAACAATTAATAATAAAATATTTGTTTTAAAAACTATTTTATGTCAATTTTGACACTATTTAGTAATTGATTTTTTTGAAAATCCTAATAGAATGATTAGTTCTAAAAATTTAATTAAATCAATACTAACATGTCATATTAACCTATAAAATTAGTGTAATTCATAAAAGTCTCAAATTACATTTATTTTGGTATTTATAACATCAATTATGTCAATATTTCATTAATAAGATAATTACTACATCATCTTTGTGTCATAAATAAATTAAATTATTTAATGTATAAAAATTACAAATAAAATACCATTATGTAGGAAATATTTTTATATTTCTAATGAATATTTATAGTCGAATTTATCATATGTATAAACCTATATTAAAAATGATTTTCTTATTAAACTTTGATTTTAACTATTTTAGCCCTTCTTTAAATAAATTAATAATAAATGTCCTAATCTAATCCAAGTGGGCCTAAATGGTCATATTTTATTCCTAAGGTTTTTTTTGGTCGAATTACACTTATCCAATAGAATTAGGACATGTTTTAGGGTAATAATAATATCATTTTTACCCTTAATTACCCTATTTACTTTTAACTGTGGTAAATAAAAGTAAAAAGTTACTATTCACCAAAAATTATTTTCATCTCATTGAACCACATTTTACTTACTGACATCAACTATGTCTCTCAGATTTATGAAATTCCACTCACAGAAGCGGTAAAATTAAGTTTTATGTAAATTTGCAAATTCTCCTAGGAGGTGGGTAAAAGACGGTGAAAAGTTCAATAAAATTTTTATATATCTAAAATTATTATAAAATGACTCCAATGAATTGCATTGAACTTATATAGGTATTATGTATCAATTTTTCCCGAAAATGAATTTAATTAAAATAAATAATTATTTAAATAAAATTCGGTTTTAAAATAGTAACCCAGTGTTTTCACTATTCATCAAAAATTGAAAGTTTTCAGAAAAATACCAAAATTTCACCCTAGGATAATTTCGATATTCCGAATCCAAAAATGAAGTCCATTTTCAAAAATAAAATTTATAAAATTTCAAAAAGTGGGTATTACTATTCATAACGGCAAGTTTTAATAATATTTTAATATCATATTGTTGTTTAGCGAAACTCAGAATAGCGTACAACACACGCTATCGTGGAAGGTCGCGATTGTGTGTAAAGAAAGCCAAGAAAGTGTTGTGTGTAGTGAAAGATTCCTTTTATGATTTATATAACATAAAAGTCTCGAGTGTTACATTCTACCCCCCTTAAAATGAATTTCACCCTCGAAATTTGTCACTTTGTAACAAACAGATGAGGATACCTATCCCTAATCATATCCTCAAGATCCCATGTAGCTTCTTCTAATTGGTGGTTCCTCCATAAAACTTTCACCAATCGAGTGGTCTTGTTTCGTAGGACTTTTTCGCTACGATCCAGAATCTCTATCGGCTGTTCTTCATAAGAAAGATCTTGCTCTAGTGGTACAACTTTTGAGCTGAGTACATGTGAAGGATCAGGTATATACTTTCTCATGAGAGATACATGGAACACATCATGAACTTGAGAGAGATTCGGTGGAAGCGCCAATCGGTAAGCTACCTTCCCAGCACGATCCATAATTTTGAAAGGACCGATATATCTAGGGCTCAACTTCCCCTTCTTTCCAAATCTCATGACCCTCTTCCAGGGAGATATTCTTAAGAACACTTTATCACCCACTTCAAACTCTAGGTCTTTTCTTTGGTTTTCGGCATAACTTTTCTATCGACTCTAAGCTTCTCTTACGTGTTGTTGAATAGATCTGACCTTTTCTTCCATTTCATCAACGAGATCAGGTCCTAATAGCTTTCTTTCCCCAACTTCATCCCAGCAAGTTGGAGTCCTGCATTTCTTTCCATAGAGAGCTTCGTAAGGAGCCATCTGAATACTGGAGTGAAAGATATTATTATAAGAAAATTCCACCAAAGGTTGGTGTTGATCCCAACCACCTTTGAAATCCATAGATCAAGCTCTCAACATATCTTCTATAGTTTTAATTGTTCTCTCAGACTGAACGTCTGTCTGAGGATGATAAGAAGTGCTGAAACTCAACTCTGTATCCAGAGTATGCTAAAGACTTCGCCAGAACTTTGAGGTAAACCTCGGATCCTGATCAGATATAATAGAAAGTGGTACTCCATTCAATCTTACCACTTCCTTCACATATATCCTGGCAAGCTGATCCAGAGAGAAATCCTCTCTAATAGCGATGAAGTGTGCAGACTTTGTAAGACGATCAACTATGACCCAGATAGCATTATTGCCTTTGGATGTTTTAGGAAGTCCAGTGACAAAGTCCATAGTGATGTTTTCCCATTTCCATTCGGGTATGGGTAGTGGTTGCAACATCCCCTTAGACTTCTATCTCTCAGCTTTAACTTTCTGACAAACCAAGCATCGAGAGACATATTCAGCAACATCTCTTTTCATGCCATCCCACCAGAAGTACTCTTTCAGGTCCCTATACATCTTCGTGCTTCTAGGATGAATAGAGAATAAAGAACTATGAGCCTCATCCAGTATCTCCTTCTTTAATCCAGGTATGGGAGGAACACAAACCTGATTCCTGAACTTTATTATCCCATCACAATCAAGGTTGAATTCAGGAACATTTCTCACCTTCTTTTGTAACTCGACATCTTCTTTATGTGCCTCTTTAATCTTCACATGTATAGATGGTTGAACATTAATTTGAGAAAGATATGATTTTTTCCCTTTCATTATAATTCCAAGATCCATCCTTTGTAAATCCATAAATATTGGATCTTTTGTGATCCTCATCATGGATAAACTGGCATGGTCTTGTCGACTTAATGCATCTTCCACCTTGTTTGCTTTCCCAGGGTGGTAATGGATTGAGCAGTCATAATCCTTAATCAGCTCCAACCATCTTCTTTGGTGCATATTCAGCTCCTTTTGTGTGAAAATATACTTTAAACTTTTATGATCAGTATAAATGTCACACCTTTCTCCATAAAGATAATGCATCCAAATCTTTAAAGCAAAGATTACCGCATCTAACTCCAAATCATGAGTTGGGTAATTTTGCTCATGGATTTTCAACTGTCGTGAGGCATAAGCTATCACCATATCATTTTGCATAAGAACACACCCCAATCCCTTCTTGGATGCATCACTTTAGATCACAAACCTTTCTCCAGTACAAGGCAGTGTGAGCATAGGTGCACTGGATAACCTTCTTTTCAAATCCTTGAAATTCTCTTCACATTCCTCTGTCCAGACAAACTTAACTCCTTTTCGAGTCAACTTGGTGAGTGGATTATATAATCTTGAAAAATATTTCACCAAATGTCAATAATATCCATCCAAACCAAGAAAACTTCAGATCTTAGTTACTGTTTTTGGTCTCAACCATCTTTTGATAACCTTTGTTTTTGTTGGATCCACAGATATCCCTTCTTTTGAGATTATGTGACCCAAAAATGAAACTTTTTGAAGCCAAAATTCACACTTGGTAAATTTGGAATAAATCTTATCCTTTCACAGGGTCTTCAATATAATTCTCAAGTGATCTTCATGTTCTTCCTTGCTCTTTGAATAGACAAGAATATCGTCTATAAAGACAACCATAAATTGATAAAGATAGTCTCTAAAGACTCTATTCATCATATCCATGAAGATAGCAGGGGCATTAGTAAGACCAAATGGCATCACTATAAATTCATAGTGTCCATACCTTGTACGGAAAGCCATCTTTGGTATATCCTCCCTTTTGACCCTTAATTGATGATACCCTAAACGAAGATCAATCTTGGAAAAGTATTGATCTCCATGTAGTTGGTCAAATAAGTCATCAATGCATGGGAGAGGATATTTGTTCTTGATAGTGATCTTGTTAAGTTCTCGATAATCAATGCAGAGTCTCATTGATCCATCTTTCTTCTTAACAAACAGAACAGGTGCTCCCCAAGGTGACACACTAGGGCGTATGAACCCCTTATCAAGATTCTCTTGGAGTTGTTTCTTCAATTCCTGCAACTCAATTAGGGCCATTCCATAAGGTGTCTTTAAAATAGGCAAAGAACCCGGTACGAGTTCTATTGAAAACTAAACTTCACGATTTGGTGGAAGACCTGGTAATTCCTCCGGAAAGACATCATCAAACTCTCGTACAATGGGCATATTCTTAATCTTGAGTTTCTCACCAACCATTTGAGATAAATAACCTTCATTTAGTGGAATCAAGACCCATAAGATGGAAGAAATTTCCACTGGAAGGTTATGTTCATCCTTGCATCGATAGACGATCATAGGTTGATCTGGAATATGAAATGTGACTTCCCTTCTTTGGAAATTGATATGATCTCCATGTAGAGAAATCCAATCCATGCCAAGAATCGCATCAAATTCCACTATAGGAAGGATCACAAGATTTTCAAGAATCACTTTCCCACAAACTTCAATCGGAGAAGAATTATAAACTTTTGATGTGACTGTTGTGCCATTAGGGGTTGTCACAGCTAACTCAATATCTAATTTTTGAGGTAATACGGTGATACCCTTAGAAAATTCTTCAAAAATAAAGGAGTGGGTGGATACATAATCAAATAAAACATTTGCTACTTTATAGTGGATGGTAAGTGTACCTTTCACCACATTGTTATCGTACTCCACATCGCTGATAGAAATTGTATGTGACTTTCCTTTGTCTTTAGCCTTAAGAGTTTGTTGACGTCGACCATCATCATCAACCCTTGGATTTGGGAATTGATTGCCATAATTCCCCATCTCCTTTCACTTGAAACATTGAAGTGTAGTAGGTTCATTCTGTGTATCTCTTCCTTTGTTTGCACATTAGACATCTTCTTCCCATCATTTCGGCATTCAAATGCCCTATGACCTTCCTTTCTACATTTGAAACATTTACTTGTCCCTTTAAGACAACTCCCTCCATGTTTCTTTCCACACTTTGATCATAAGGGAAAGATCATCTTCTTTTCAGTGTGCTCTTTAGATTTTCATTTGAATTCCAGTTTCCTCTTCTTATCAAAACCATATGACTGATGGGTTACTCCAATCTCCATCTCAACTTTGAGAGCACATCTAACGATTTCCTCATAGCTATTGAAGTCCCTTATGGCTAACGCCCTTCGAAGACTTGGTTTTAAGACACTAAAGAATCGATCGATCTTACTCTCAGGTTGGATAATAATACCAGAAGCATACCTTGCAATCTTGTAAAATTTGCTTCATAGGTACCAAAAAATTCATCATCCTTTTGCTTCAGTTCAAGAAACTCTTTCTCTATCTTTGTTCGGAGAATATGAGGGAAGTACTTATTGAAAAATAAGTTCTTGAACTCGTCCCATTCCATGGACTCAATTTCATCTATTTTCCTCGTATTCTTGATAAGATTCCACCATTGATCAGCATCACCTTCCAAACGATACACTGCTAATATGACTTTATCATGTTCAGAACATTGAAGAACTAAAAATATCTTTTTAGTAGTACGAATCCATTGTTCAGCAACTAATGGATCAGTAGACCCGCTGAATGAAGGTGGACGCTGCCTCATGAAGGATTCAACAGAATGTTTCTCCTTCCTTTGCTCGTTTGGAAGTCTTGCATGATTCATAGCTTGAGAAATTTGTGTGAGCATGGCTACAAGTTTTTTCATTCCAGCCCTCATAACTTTTGGTTGCTCGGGGGGACAATCATTGTATTTCTCGTCGCATTCCTTATTAACACGGTTCCTTCGGGTTCCAGCCATTGAATAAAACCAAGAATAATAGTGTGAGGAACACTAATTATAATAGGACAAACACATAATCAAGAATAAAATTTCACACTTAAGGTCTTATCCTAGGTTATTCATGGCCATTTCTAAAACACGAATATTGTGTTCTATGCTTAGACTTATCCTTAGGGTTCTTACTAAGGCTTTCACATCCTAGTTTCCAAAGGTTGACTATACCTTTCCTCTGATACCAACTGTAGATACCCAAAGCTTAACATACATGAACATTACATTACTTTTTCAGAATACTTATTACATAACAAAAACACACACACAAGGACCGTAATAGTTTAGTGTCTTTGGAAACTCATAATATAATCTTCTAATAATGGTGAAAGATCTTCAACATCTCCCATAAAGATCTTCCATTTTTTTCTTACCTAAAACCTTTCTTTATATCCTGGGGAAAAGAAAACATAAAAGGGTGAGCTCAAATGCTCAGTAAGGGTAAACAAAAGAAATATCAATCACATCATATTCATAAGAACATAACATTTTGGAAATCTTAACCTGCAAAATAGATCATAATATCATAACATGGGAGAAATCATAGAATTGAAATGTAATCCCAATAATAATAACTTAAAACATGAAAATTTGTGGCATACACACATAATAATAGAGAATCATTTCTTATTATTCAATACTCATTGCCAAGACTATCTTAGTGGACAAAGTCCATTTTTGAACTGAGTTCACTCCTCGTTTTAGTCCTGTTTTACTGAACCGGTTTAACCTGTCGTTCCGGCCATGTCTATCTCATGAGATATAAAATCTTTACCCAATGAATCGGATGGAGATATAGGTCCCACCCATCTCATAATGATACCATTCTTATGTATGCCAGAAAATCATAAATCATACATCATAGCATAACCCATGTAATTAAAATGGAAATCTTAAACATCATGACATCATAAAACAATTCATATAAGATAAAGGAATTCATAAAAATAATTACATCACAACATAATCAAATCAATGTAATAATAGTCATAAAAACATAACCCTTTATTATCTTATATGGAAAATAATTTTGATAAAACACTTGAACTCCATTCTTGAGGAAAATATCCTTTCTACTTCAAAAACACTTTTCCTTTCTTAACATGTCATGCAATTTTAAACTAAAAGAAGTTGATTAAAAATAGACTTGAAAACTTGTAAAGGAAGATTCTTGGAAATAATTTTTTAAAAATCCATTTATGCCGTATAAGTTAAAAAAACATTTTTCTCATATTTTTGTCAGAAAAGTCAAAAAGTACCTCATATGAAAAACGACAAAAGATTCCTTCCATATCTTTTACTAAAAACTCACCTAAGGGTAAAATTGGATTTAAAAAATTGTAGGTGGATGGAAATAATATTACATATTTAGGAAACATGGATGTGGATGATAAATATTCCCCAGTAAATTCTGAAGTATAAACAATCTCGGATAAAAATTGAGATTGTGAGATTTTCCCTTACCTTAGGTATGATTTTCTTCTTTAGTATCCAAACCTACTGTATAATGATTTAAATAATGTTATTTACTTATTAAAAAATCATACGCATTGTTATGATATCATATATGGTTCACTTATGACTTTATTTTACCCGTTCTTTTGTAAATTCCATGTTAAAGAGCGCTTTGGGTAAAATCGTTTTATTTGTCTTCCATGTTTTGACTTGTAATTATTCATATGATTACTTAGATCATGATTAATTAATTCCATAATATAAAACATGATTTATATATAATATATATTCAGAATATACATATATATAATAGATCAGTAAATGGAAAGAAATACACCATTCATGGAGACGGTAGGTCGTACGTACGCATGAACGCTGTTTTTGTTTCCTTATTGAGTTGAATAGAATTAAGTAGATGAAATACATATATATACACATAGATCCAGTATCATTATTATGTCATATATTTAATTATTACTTATTATATATACTTTATAATCATTCATGAATGGTTAACGTGGAGAATGAATCTCATCGCGTCGTGGAGATGGTAGTCCGTACGTACGCACGAGCGATGATATCGTTCTCATGATCGTGGAATTGTATTGGAGTGTATGTATACTATTTCATAATCAATATAACTTTACAATAATCATATATAGTTATTATTTACACCCTTATACCCATCCAAGTAAGGTGGTGTTGTAAAATAGATTACACCACAACGTGGAGACGGTATTCTATACGTACGCACGCGCGGTGATTTCGTTTTCCGTAAGATGGATAGATGGTGAAATAGGGTTGTTTCATACTTATAATAACATATCATTATATGAGTGATACTGATATTATTACTTCATAATGAAACAACCTAAGAAGAAGAAGTGGAAGAAGAAATAAAGATAAAAGAATCGGTAACGGGCATTACCTCTTCTTTGAAGCGCCTCTTTGAGTCCTCCTCTTAGGGTACTAAAATTGGTCTTTGAAGAATACCAGGACCTATAGGATGTTTCTAGGGAAGTGTAGAAGAGAATTTTGCAGGGGTTGTCCTAGCTTGAAGGCTCAAAGTGGTGTGAGGAAGAGAGGGAGGAGGTGCCCTTTTATAAGGGAGGAGAGGGGCACCTTTGGAATAACTAAAAATATTATTTTATTATAAAGCCAAATTCGGTTTTAAATAGCTCCAAATTGATTTATTTCTAAGATAAGATGGGGATGGGTCTAAACCCTCTCATCAAATATAATTTAGACAAGTTTAGGTTCCTATTTTAACCTTATCATTTATATTTAACTTTAATTTAGATAATTTTACTTTTACCGTGTCTTTTTGTGTTCTTACACTATAAGGTTAATAAACTTACTATAACAAGCCAAAAGAACCCCAAGTTGTTTATTATTAATATATATAACCTTATATAAGTCATTTGGACGAACCTTAGATTTTTAGGAATAAAATAACAATTAATAATAAAATATTTGTTTTAAAAACTATTTTATGTCAATTTTGACACTATTTAGTAATTGATTTTTGTGAAAATCATAACAGAATGATTAGTTCTAAAAAGTTAATTAAATCAATACTAACATTTCATATTAACCTATAAAATTATTGTAATTCATAAAAAGTCTCAAATTACATTTATTTTGGTATTTATAACATCAATTATGTCAATATTTCATTAATAAGATAATTACTGCATCATCTTTGTGTCATAAATAAATTAAATTATTTAATGTCTAAAAATTAAAAATAAAATACCATTATGTAGGAAATCATTTTAGATTTCTAATTAATATTTATAGTCGAATTTATCTTATGTATAAACCTATATTAAAAATGATTTTCTTATTAAACTTTGATTTTAACTATTTTAACCCTTCTTTAAATAAATTAATAATAAATGTCCTAATCTAATCCAAGTGGGCATAAATGGTCATATTGTATTCCTAAGGTTGTTTTTGGTCTAATTACACTTATCCAATAGAATTAGGACATGTTTTAGGGTAATAATAATATCATTTTTACCCTTAATTACCCTATTTACTTTTAACCGTGGTAAATAAAAGTAAAATGTTACTATTCACCAAAAATTATTTTCATCTCATTGAACCACATTTTACTTACTGACATCAATCGTGTCTCTCGGATTTTTTAAATTCCACTCACAGAAGCGGTAAAATTAAGTTTTATGTAAATTTGCAAATTCTCCTAGGAGGTGGGTAAAAGACGGTGAAAAGTTCAATAAAATTTTTATATATCTAACATTATTATAAAATGACTCCAATGAATTGCATTGAACTTATATAGGTATTACGTATCAATTTTTCCATAAAATAAATTTAATTAAAATAAATAATTATTTAAATAAAAAGTCGGTTTTTAAATAGTAACCCAGTGTTTTCACTATTCATCAAAAATTGAAAGTTTTCAGAAAAATACCAAAATTTCACCCTAGGCTAATTTCGATATTCCAAATCCAAAAATGAAGTCCATTTTCAAAAATAAAATTTATAAAATTTCAAAAATTGGGTATTACTATTCATAACGGCTAGTTTTAATAATATTTTAATAGCATATCATTGTTTAGCGAAACTCAGAATAGCGTACAACACACGCTATCATGGAAGGTCGTGATTGCATGTAAAGCAAGCCAACAAGTGTTGTGTGTAGTGAAATATTCCTTTGATGATTTATATAACATAAAAGTCTCAGGTTCTACATCTCACAACTCTTCCTAATAAATAGGTAACCGACTCGGGTGACCCTACAAATCCTTGAATGGTTCCATTCGGATCGATTACTGTTAACTGTTATTATTTTCAAACTTGACCATTACAAAATTCTTGTCCCATGATCCACCATAATAAAATATGTAGGAATGAATAATATACTCTCGGATTTTAATATTATACTTTTTCTAACCATAAAAATGTGTATGATATGTTGTACTCAACCTGATCTGAGTCCCCATAACCTCCTAGAGACTCTTCCATAATCTGGAAGTAAACCTAGGATCCCTTTCCAAGACAATTGAAGAAGGAACCCTATGTAACCTCATTATCTCAAATATATAAAGTTTACCCATATCCTCATCTTTGATGGTGTCCTTGATTGGAATAAAATGAGTATATTTTTTCAACCAATCAACCAACACCCAAAAATAATTACGTCCTTAGGGAGTATGGAAATCCCACAATGAAGTCCATGGACACCACATCCCATTTCTAAACTAGAACTATAACAGGATTTAGAATACCATAAGGCTTAAAGTTCTCTAACTTTATCTATTGGTAGGTGTAATAGTAGGACACATAATCATAAATGTCACACTTCATACCTGGGCACCAAAATTACCATCCCATTTCATAATACATATTTGTAATTCTAGAATGGATGGATCATAAATAATTATAAAAAATATGAAATAATTATATCCTCATTGATGATGGGATGAAAAACCTATTATTAAAGTATAGAATACCATCATAATGGAGATCCAAACAAAGAGTGTTATCTCATCTATAAAAGATTTCCCTGGTTCTTATGAACTCATCATCATCTTGTTGGCTATACAGAATAGACTCTAGGAGAGATAATGAAAACTGAACACTAGTCAAAACCATACCTAAAACATTATTCTATGTTTCTATATGCAACTAAGAAAATATCGCCATTAGGTTACACTCTTCCTTAAATTCCAAGAAAACATGTGTTTTAACTTTTCTACTAAGATCATATGTGATATAATTTACCTTCCCCAGGGTGTAGGCGATGTCTAAATAAAACATATGATGATATTCCTCCAATTATCTATACCTGATATTGAATTAATTTTGAGAAAATACATATCTTATAATCTTATATTAAAGAAAATATCATGAACATATCCCCAAAAAGATGGTGTTATCAACACTTAAGCACATTCATAACCACGAAAATCTTTAAATAATTAGTGGGGTAATTCTTCTCATGTGTATGAAACTGATGAGAACCATAGGCAACAACATGATATTCCTAGATAATAATATAACCCAAACCAGCACCAAATTCATCCCAGTACACCACATACTCTTTACTAGGCTTAGGTAAGACCAAAATAGGATCTGATGTTAGAAGATTTTTCAACTCATCTAAATAAGTCTAAAATTTTTCCTAACATGTGAACTTCACCCATTTATTGGTAAGAGAAGTCAATGGTGAGGGAAAATTCAAGGAATATTTAATGAATTATTGATAGTATTCATCAAGACTTAAGAATATCTATATCACAAAGACATTCCATGACTCTTCCCATAACAAGAAATCATTTACCTTCTCAGGATCGAATGATATGCCATCTTTAGAAATCACGTTCCCAAAGAACATAAATTAAAAGATCTAGAAATTATATTTCAATAGCTTCACATATATTCAATGGCTTGTAGATATTTCTAATACCAGATTCAAGTGGTGATCATGTTCATGCTTGGATTTTGAATAAACTAGGATATCATTCAAAAACACAATGAAAATTTTTTCAAGATATTGATGGAATATCTAGTTCATTAATACCATAAAAATTGAAAGAGATTTATCTATATAAAAATAAATCAAAAGTTATTTAAAATGGCCATACCTTCTCCTAAAAGCAGTATTCATAATATTAGACTCTCAAACCCTGACCTGATGATAACCTGACTAAATATCAATTTTTGAAAACCACATCACCCCATTTAACTAATCAAACAAGTCATTCCCATAGTTAAATGGGTAATATTATTAACTTTTACTTATTCCACACATAAAATAATTGAACCATCAACCTTATAGGAAAGGATAATAGGGGATAATCGGGGAGAAACACTAGGTTGAATAGAACATTTCTCCATCAGATCTTCCCATTCAATCTTGATCTTTTTCATTTCAACATGTTTTATATGATAAGAGGGTATAAAAATTGATTTCATTCCTAGAACCAAATTAATCAAAGACTCCACCTCACTTTCTAGAGGGAGACTAGATAATTAATATGAGAAAACATTAGGAAACTTCCTAAAACCAAGAAGAGACCACCAGGAAAAGAAACATCAGTGGGATTGACTAAAATAGTAGACAACAAACCCCTAAACTCTAGGTGGGAAATTCATGCATGACTGGACCTTAGATCCCACTCTCCCTGAAACACCTAATATATTTCATCTATAGTAAATAATGAAACATGTTAATGATAATAATCAATCTTATCATGATGAGGAACAATCCAATCTATCCCAATGATGAAATCTAAGAACTAAGAAATCCTAGACTAACTTTGTGTTGTCTATTGATAGAGAACACACATGACATCGAAACCTTGACTTATTCAACTATCCAAGAGCTATCACTAGCACCATAAAAGAGTACATTATATCCATTATAATTTTTAGCACATAAAAAATGGTAAGATATAAATGAGTGTGAGGAACCTATATCAAAAAAATTAGTTTCTATAGAAGATGAAACAGAGATATTACCAATAACTTTCACTGGACCTACATCAACCTCTATTGGAAACTCTTACACTGTGTGAAGGAGATTCACACCTAAAGCCTATATCTAGAAACATATGGAATTTAAATCTTCTGATTGTTCTAGATTCACCTTTGGATACAAATATCCTTGACCATAATGGGGCATCAACATATCCTGGAAGAACCTCTATAAATGGCTATGGAATCCACATGCATTACAAGTCTTCGAGGGTACAGTAAAAGTATGTCAAGTGTGTCCTACATTGATAGAATAGTATTAATTCAAGGGTACACTACTAACATCTTCTGATGGTGTAGAGGAGGATATCTACTTAGAACCACCTCCACCACCCATAGGATTATCATTCTACTTCCTCTTATTTCTCTTTTCTCTATTGTAGCTTCCACTAGGTGGAAGAGAAGGTCCATAAAATACAATCCTTCTTATCATGTCCATTTATACCATCATAGCTTTATTTACCATCTCATCATAGGTGGTTAGATTCAATATATATACCTAAGCTCATATGTCCGGTTGTAAACCCTGTAGGTACTTTTTAGAGTTTATCTAATCATTCTTCACTACCTCTAGAGAAAAAAAACTAAATCCAAAAAATGGTGGTTGTATCCCAACATCAAACACTCCCCCTAATAAAAAGAGAGGAAATCCAAAGACGTGTCCATCATCAGAGACTCTAGGTAGAAAAGATGAAATATTTAGGTCTTGAAACTCTTCCAATCTAATCCCACGTGTCGATCTGCCTGAACTTCAAGCACTTAACCTTGATAGACTCAGGTGTTTCCAATAAGTCAATGATATTATCAATATTGTATAGCAATTCCTCCACCAATTTAGTTTCATTAACACCTTTAAAGGATGGTTGTTTCTCACATAGGAACTCTCAAGATCGATCTATATCTCCTCCAACTCTTGGTTATGCCTCAATCACTTGGTTCTAAACTTGTCTGTAGAATACCATTTTTTTGAACTGGATAAAAGTACAAAGTTTTTTGAACTTTTTTGTTCACTAAACCGGTTGTTTTTAAAACCAATCTTTGGAACTTAATTCTGAGAGTAGGATCACTCCTAATTGATTTTTTTGGGCATGGGCGAAGGCCCAAGAGGTCTTCTGAGTGGCTAGAGAAGTTTTGGGAGTGTTGGAACTAAAAATATCAAGTGTTTTAAGAATTATTGGAGAGTTAATAGTTTTCAAATGGTTTTACAAACCATGCATCCCATTTCAGTTGACCATGCATCCCTGTTTTAAAATGGAAAGTGGCTCTACGCACAACATGCACACAGTTTCCTAAACTGTGTGTGACGCCCAGTTTTTAAAATTTTATTTGTTTTAATTTAATTTAATTTAATTTAATTAAAAAATAAAATAGAACCTAAACTACTCTACCTCTCCCCTCTCAAAACATGACACACCCAAGGGAAGGGTTCCCCCTTCATTGCTCACGGCCTCCCCTCCTCGGCCTCCTCTTCCTCCTTTAATTTTTTCAATTATTCTTCACTAATCTCATTCAAATCATCACGGTGAGTCCTCTCCATCCTTATACTCCTTGTTTCGGGCAACTCTTTGATCTAATTGGTTCCCGGTGAGGTGCTTTTGAACCTAGGGTTTAGGTATAACCTGGATTTTGGGTTCTCTCTAGATTTAGGTTGGTGCAAATGGTCTCCTAGGACTCGTGGGGGAATTTTCCAACAACCACTTCCAAATTTAAGGCAGTACGGGTTGTTTTGGTCTGTCAGATTGGTTTTGGGGTAAGTTTTTCATCTTCTGTTTTGTTTTGCACGTGTTAAATTTGGGTATTTTGGTATTTATGAGTTTCTAGCATGTTTTTTGTAGTGCGTTGAACTTTGTCGTGTGGTTTCACAGAATTTTGGTTCAATGCTTCCATCCTAGGTAAGTTTTTAAACCCAATAATTGTTTCACATCATCTAAATTGAGGTTTTTAGATTCTTTAAGTTTTCCTTTCACTTATCTTACAGTGCGTTGGGATGTTTCATGTGGTTTTGAGTCGTCGATTCAAGGGAAGCTCGCCTACTTATGCATTGGTATTTATATATATGTATGTAGGTTCCCTATTACGTGTAATTTCACCCATGGAAGTTAATTTCACATATAGGTCAAGGTGTTCCTATGTATATATATAAAAAAATCTTGTGTAGGTGAGTGGAGGCTAGTGTATGCACATTAGCATACATGTAAGGATCCCCTTGAACATGATCATAGCCATGAAGGTGTGCACGTAGGGCCTAGGTGTCCTTACATGTATGAGAAGGCATATATGCTCAGTGGGGGAGCATTTGCTCATAGTTAGAAAGCATTAAGAGTCAGAGTGGATGGCTTAGTTCCACCCGAGGTAGGGTCCCTTTCCAAGTCCCCAATATTTATAAATGCTTTAATAAAGTTGTTTACTACACTTTTGTTATAAATTAATTCATGAAATGAAGTATTATGTCTAATGCCTATTAAATGTGAATTTACCATGTTCATGATTTGAATGTAAAATGTAATAAATGATTTTTTGATAAACAATATCATGATTTTATAATAAAACCCCTCCAACAGAGGTGCGTTGCCTTTAAGCTAACAAGTATGGGTTATACCTTTCTTTCTTGACTTGTCATGTTTATAATTCTTATGCTTTGATGTTATGTTGAAATATGGAATTTTTATAACATAGATCTAACGACATTAAAAAAATAGAGTTACCTTTTTGAAATAATTTTTAAAAAAGGGGGCAAGGAACTGCCTAAGTGCTTGGTCCAGTTTTGAATTGGATTTAACCATGTGTGATGTTTTCCATAATTGTCGTTTAGTGTTTTTACACATTCATTCCACCGTTCAGGTGTTCCTTGGATTGAAGTTTATAAAGGTAAGTATTTCTATATCAAATGGTTGAATTATCCTATGAATTTAATCATGGAAAGTACCATGTATGCTCATCACTTTCTTGACCTAAGGTAAGTTCTTTTTTTTGAAAATTAAATGTCAAATGTAAATTGGATGGTATATGAAGTATATCATTTTTCCTTATTAAGAGTAATTGAATAATGGTTGCATGTCCATATCACCCTTTTCCATGTTGATGGAAGGTAGCGGAGTGAACCTTAATTAATGAATATGCTTTAATGTATTTTTACTAAATGATTGCAAAGCTACTTGACCTTTACCCAATAATAGAAGGAAAGGCTTAGACCAATAAATAAATGGTTTCAATGATATTCGACATTTCCACGCTAATGGATGGAAAGTCTTGGACCAAAATGAATCATTACATGACTTATTTATTAAATAGGAATGGTTAGAGTTTATCTTATCTTGGTTGCTCGTCAGAGAATACCTCAAGCACTCGTGTACCCCATTCCAAATTCAAGGAAGGTTTGTTAAAGTTAAGACCCACCCAGACCATGTTCCTTATCTTATCTTTGTATGCCTGGTATACTACCATTATCTCCCCATGTAGTACTACAGGATGCCTTGGATACACTCCTTGGATCTAGCATTGACAAGTGGGTGCCTTGAATACAATCCTTGGATCCAGTCCTTTCTTAGCCCCGTTTTACCTTGGATGCACTCCTTAGACTAAATAGGTGACTCGTCATGGAATGATTTGGACTAAGCTCCTTGGATTACACCCTTACCCATTAGCTAGACCTAGATACTACTAGGTTATCCTTCCATGAGATCTAAGTTACCTTGGTTATTACCATGGAACTCCCTCACTAGATATTGTGGTCTGGTTCCCTTGTTACATCTTGGGACCTTCACTACTTATACTATCATGAGGTTGTTGACTTGGTTATTAACTTGGTACTTTATTACTAAATACTATCATAGGATGCCTTGGATACACTCCTTGGGTCCATCATTGACAAGTAGGTTCCATGGTTAAATCCCATCAGGCTCGGTCATTACTTAGCCCCATTTTACATTATAGGAAACTCCTTGGACTCGGTAGGCGACTTATTCACATATGATTTATGAATAAATTTGTAATACTCATTTAATGAATTGATTACATGTCCAGACACCAGTAGAGGTATGAAACAGGTGCATGGGTATCTAGTTACATTGTATCGCTTTATTTATGTATGCTTGCACCCAGTTTAATTTATATTACATTGTCAGGATTAGGTTAGACACTGGTGGTGTCGGCCAACTAAGATTTATATCTCACACCCTACTCAGGCCACCATTGCACTGAGGTACCCGAGTAGACCTTTCTTGTTTGCAGGTCCTTAGACCTTGTTTGTTGATGTTTTCTTGTACCTATGAATTAGGAGCAAAGGACTGAGCTAGAGCTCGGGATGCTTGTGGAGATCACCATTGAGCTTTTAGTTATTTTCTTTTCTTGATTCATATATTGTATTGTATTGAAAATCATGTTGTATTGTTACAGTTTTCCCTCATGTATCAATGCCATGTCATGCATTCATCTGTTGAATAAACTGGAATTCACCACTTTTGTTCTTTTATATAAAATTTGTCTTCTGATGCTTTGTCAATTATGTATTACTGCTTCCGTTGTTGATTGGTATTTTCTATGTTATACCATTGTGAAAATATGATAAGAGGGTATAGTCTACCCACTAACTATCCTTACACCCTTGCTGCTAGTCGACAACCTTTGGTGTATGGGGAGGTGTGCTTAAGGTCATGTGGGGACCATTCTGGCCACTGTCTTAGTGGTGAGATGGTTTGGGACATTACAAAGTGATATCAGGCCTAGTTTTTCTTTTGTCTTACTATTTTGGGTTGGTAGATAGGCTACTATGAAAGTTTTATCACTTGGCTAATAGTAGTGCTTGGGACTAATCACCCCATGTACGGGAAATGACCAAGTGGTCTGGGCTGGGATTGTTGGTTATGTTATTCACTATTACAATTGATATGATTTCACCTAAAGTGATTGGTGTAAATTACACTTCTTATGATTTATGGAATTACAAATATTACCCTTTTCTTGTTATGGAAAGGATGTAACATACATGAATCACATTAAGCACTTAAAAATTCACATGCAATGAATATATGTCATGCCATGTAGTTGCATTAGTAGGTTGCCTTCTAAGTACATTTTGGTGACTTATTGATATCCAATGCTTAGATTTATACCTTTTTAGGAAATATATTAGCATGCCTTTTATTCTTATTTCTTGTTAAATCATGCTCCTATGATTAAAATTCCACGCTTTTGTGATTTATGCTTGTTGATATGTGTTAGATGCTTGTAGTGACATGACATGATAACTTACCTTGATGTATGTAAATGGATGCATGGGATAAGTTATTGGGTGTGGTTATGATAGGAGCCAATTTTCAGTTGTAAGGTGTATGGGATCCTTATATTTGGGAAAAGGTAACCCATGTAATTGAACCATTGTAAATGTCTGCTAAATTCAATTACTAAAGTAAATTGGTTTTGACTGAAGGGATCCAAATGCCAAACTGTAAAGTGTATGGGTACTTTACAGGTTGGTAGATGTCCATCCATATAAATTGTACTGTTATGTTTGATTATATCAAATTCTAAATTGAGATTGGTATCGATTAATGGGATCTAATTTTCAATCCATTAAGTGTATAGATGCTTCATGAATTGGGAAATGGAAACCCATATTAAATGAAATAGCATGATGCCTTGTGAAATTATTATAATTGTTAAAGATGTTTAATGTTGATCTAAAATCAACTGGATATCTTTAAAAATGAAACTGGACCCAAGTAGGTTAGTTGGGGAAAGTTTTTATGTGATGATCCATTTGGGTGTTTGAAATTTTAATATTTGTGTGTTTGTTATTGGTTTTCTTTATAGAGAACCCAGGTTGGTTAAAATGGGACCCTCATAGGTCACCTTATCTACTTAAAAGGAATATTTTTTGATAAGTTTCCTGAAAATTACGGGATGTCAACCAATGTAAAATGTTTTAAAAAGGGAGTTTTATAAAACTTTCATGTTTTTTCCTTGGAGCATTAGTTAAAAATAAAGTACCTTGAGATTTATTTTGAAAATGGTACTTTGATGTTTTGATTAAATATTTTGATGATTAAATATTAAATGTGATTAAATATAAGAGGCTTGGAAATGGAACCTATAGTGGTGTCCACTGTTTAAAACCCTCATGTAAAGGGTTGTTCATATCTATCTTTGAGTTGCCTTGGAACGGAAGCGTGAGTAATTTCTATAGGCGTTCTTCTCCTTAGTAATGACATTATGATCATATTTTTTAGCATAGTGACTTTTGTTTAATGTGACCCGGTTTCAGGGTTGACACTTGTTCTTTGTAAGGGGCTAACCCATGGTAGGTGGAACCCTCAGAAATTAAATTCCTTTCTAGTGTTGTGACTTGTCTCACCTTTTGTGTCATTCAGGTATTGTTATCCCTAGTAGGACTTTCAGTTTTAAAGTGTCACCCTTGTTCCGATAGGTGGTCATGTTTTTATTGAACTTGTTATGGGATTGGGCATCGATCAATTCTCTTTTTCAGCTGGTTAGACATGCCTCGGCCATGTTCGGCTGCTTTGTAGGTTGTTTTACCCTTTCTTATTCTTAGTAATGGATGACTTGGTATGGCGTCATCTAGGAAAATGATCATATGAGGCAATACGACTCCAAAATAAATCTTCTTGTATTGTTGAGTATGGTATCAGGTTATTTACAAGTAGAGTGACTTGAGTGTTAAAGAATCAATTCATTCCAATACTCGGGAGGGTTTTTGAAAGACTCAGGTGTTTTGACACACTGATCTCATTGTTATAATGTATTGCGCTTATGAGTGGTTAGTTTTCCTTCCTTTTTGGCTGGGACACTCCTAAAGTGGGTAGTGTTGTGTTGAACTTGGTAAATGTGTCCTTTAATGTAGAAGGGGAACAACCTAAGGGGGATATTGGGAAATGGTCAGGTTACTTGAATGCACTTGAGGCTTTCAAGTCTTAAATAGTGTTAGTGCTTTCTCGACAAGACGAATTTGTTTTGGTTTGACTATTTTACCTTCTATTTTCTAGGTGTGTTTGACTGGAAAACCTATCTTAAATCCTCTTAGTGTACTCTTTTTAAGAGATGAGCATGTCCCCTATCTTGACATCATCCTCGATGCACTAATAAACCTTCGGTCTTATGACCTGCTAAATCTTTAAAAATTGTTGATCTATTTGGATGATATTTGTCGGTGTTACACGCTAAGCACGGTTCTGATCGAGGCTTGGTAATTCCTGAGTGATTCCTGGGTTCCCGTGTATGAATTTCTTGTTCAGAATCATGGACTCTAGTCATTTCTTTTTAATTTATCTGGTTTCCTATGCCACACTTATGCGAGATACGTTGGCCAAGGGGCTCGACAATTATCTTCTTTTTAGTTGATGTTTACTGTTTTAAGGGGTCATTTAAAAGAACGTTTCCAGGTGAAGGCAAGTGTGGTATCAAGGTCGGTAGTGTCTTCGAAGAGAGATTTATCTAGTTCTATTAAGTCAATCATAATTATACCATTTCCTTTTGACGAAATCATGTCAAGAGTGTTGAAATAACACTTAGAGTTGTTCCTTGTATGACAATTCCAATGGTGGAGGTACTGTGGATTAAAATTTTCTCCTTCTTAAGTTAAGACCTATGGTGGTGAGCACCATCGATTGAATGTCTATCGAGATGATGATGTTATCATGTCTCTATCTAAACAACCACATGTAAGCATTGTTTCTGTGTTTAAGTTGAACTTTGAGCGTTGGCTCAGGTTGTAAAGGATGAAGTGTAGAGTGCATTGGAAATTATTAAGGTTCATTGGGCATTGGTAATGCAATGAAACCATTTGAACGAAACTTCATGAGCCTAGTAGGTTGTGTAATGTTTACATTGTTCCCAAAGGCTTCTCGGGGAAGAGAAGTTTCTAAGGTTTGTAGATTGTAGAATCTCGTGTTTTTAACCGAATAAAAGTATGAAGGTTTTTAACTCTTTCATTTACTAAACTGGTTGTTTTTTAAACCAAGATTCAGAACTTAATTCTAAGAGTAGGATCACTCCTAAGTGATATTTTTGGGCATGGGAGAAGGCCCAATAGGTCTCTCAAGCGGCTCGATAAGTTTCAAGAGTGTCGGACCTAAAAAAATTCAAGTGATTTAAGAAGCAGTATAGGGTGCACGGTTTGCGCACAGTCTGCCAAACTGTGTGGCCCATTGCAGGTAACCGTGAGACCCTATTTTAAAAGGGATAGTGGCTTTTTTCACATCATACGCATGGTTTCATAAACTATTCACCTCACCTCATGTGGGAAATAGACTCTGCATGGTTTGCACATGGTTTGGAAAAAAATTTGGGTTAAACCGTGCGTGATGCCCAGTTTTTAAAATTTGATTTGTTTTGATTTAATTAAATTAAATAAAAATAAAAATAAAATAAAACCTAAAATACTTCCCTCTCTCCTCTCAAAACATGATGCAACCAAGAAAAGGGTTCCACCTTTTTCACACATTACTCCCCTTCTCGACCTCGTCTTCCTCCTTCAATTTCATTCGTTATTCTTCACGAATCTCATTTGAATCATCATGGTGTATCATATCTTTCCTTCTCCTCCTTGTTTCCGACTTCGCTTTGACCTAATCGGCACCCGGTTAGGTGCAGCCAAACCAAGGGTTTAGGGATAACCCAGATTTTTTGTTCTCTCTTACTTTAGGTTGGTGCGAATGGTCTCCTTGGACCCATGGGGAATGTTCTGGAAATTGCCACCAAAGGTGAGGTGGTTCAGGTAGTTTCAGTCCGTCTGATTGGTTTTGAGGTAAGGTTTTCACCTCCTTTTTTATTTCACATGTGTTAAATTTGGGGATTTTGGTATTTATGACTTCCTGGCATGTTGCGTGTAGTGCTTTGAACTCTGTTGTGTGGTTTCATGGTGATTTGGTTCAGCTCCACCATCTGAGGTAAGGTTTTAAACACACTAGTTGTTTCCCACCATCTAAATTGAGGTTTTTATATGCTTTAAGTTTTCCTTGCACCTATCTTATAGTGAATTGGGATGTTTCATGTGGTTTCAAGTCACCGAGTCAAGGGCGACTTGCCTGTGTATGCATAGGTATATATATATGTATGTAGGTTCCCCTGTTACGTGTAATTTCACCCATGGTAGTAAATTTCACGTATGGGGAAAGATTATCTTATTTATATATATGGGAAATGCATGCGTAGGTGAGTGGAGGCCAGTGTATGCACATAAGAATACATGTAAGGATCCCCTTTCACATGCTCATGGCCATGCGGGTGTGCACATAGGGGCTAGGTGTCCTTATATGTATGCAAAGGTGTGTATGCTCAGTGGGGGAGTAGCTGGTCATAGTTAGAAAGCATTAAGATCCAGAGTGTATGCCTTAGTTCCACTTGAGGTAGGGTCCCTTTCCAAGTCCTCAATCTTTATAAATGCTTTAATAAAGTTTCTTACTACACTTTTGTTATAAATTAGTTCATTCAATGAAGTATTATGTCCAATTCCAATTAAATGGGAATTTAACATGTTCATGATTTGAATGTTAAATGTAATAAATGATTTTTTGATAAACAATATCATGATTTTTTAATAAAACCCCTCCAATGGAGGTGTTCTACCTTCAAGATAAAAATTAGTGGTTAGACCTTTCTTGCTTGACTTGTCATGTTTATAATTCTTATTCCTTTATGTTATGTTGAAATACAACATGTTTAGGACATGGACCTAATGGAAGTATAAAAATAGAGATACCTTTTTGAAATATTTTTAAAAAAAGGGGAAAGACACCACCTAAGTTCTTGGCCTAGTTTTTAATTGGATTTAACCATGTGTGATGTTTTCCATAATTTTCATTTAGTATTTTGAAACATTCGGTCCACAATTTGGGTGTACCTTGGATTGACTTTTGTAAAGGTAAAACTTTCTATATCAAATGGTTGAATTATCCTATTAATTGCATCATGGAAAGTACCATGTATGCTTTTCACTTTTCCCACCTAAGGTAATTGATTTGTTTTGACAATTAAATGTCAAATGTAAATTTGTAAGTATAATATGTATATCACTTGGACTTATTAAGAGTAATTGAATAATGGTTTCATGTCCATAGAACCCTTTTCCATGTTGATGGAAGGTAGCATATTGAACCTTAATTAATGAATATTCTTTAATGGATTTTTACTAAATGGTTTCAAAGCTACTTGACCTTTCCACACTAATGGAAGGAAAGGCTTGGATCGATAAATAAATGGTTTCAATGCTACTTAACCTTTTCACACTTATGGATGGAAAGGCTTGGACCAAAATGAATCATTACATGAATTCTGTATTAAATAGGAATGGTTATACTCGAGCTTGTCTTGGTTTCTGATCGGAGAATACCTTGAGCACTTGTGTACCCCATTCCAAATTCAAGGACGGGTTGCTAAGATTAAGACCCACCTAGACCTCGTTACTTGTATTATCTTTGGATTCCTGGTATTCTACCATTTTATCTCTATATAGTACTATAGGATGCCTTGGGTACACTTCTTGGATCCATCATTGAGAAGTAGGTTCCTTGGATACACTCCTTGGACCCAATCCTTGCATAGCCCTGTTTTACCAAGGATTCACTCCTTGGACTCTATAGGCACCTCATCATGGAATTATTTGGAATAAGCTCCTTGGATTACACTCTTACCCCTTAGTTAGACCCAAATAATACTGGTTTAGAATTATATGATATCTACGTTACCTAAGTTATTACCCTGGAACTCCCTCACCAGATATCTTGGTCAGGTTGCCTTGTTACGTTGTGGTACCTTCACTACTTATACTATCAAGAGGTTGTTTCCTTGGTTATTACATTGGTAATTTATTACTAAATAACATCACAGGCTGGCTTGGATACACTCCTTATGTCCAACATTGACAATTAAGTCCCATGGTTAAAGCCCATCAGGCCCTGTCATTTCTTATCCCCATTTTACCTTGGAGGAAACTCCTTTGACTCGGTAGGTGACTTATTCACATGTGACTTATGAATAAATTGGTAATACTCAATTAATGAACTAATTACATATCCAAAAACTATCCAAGGGATGAAATAGGTACTTGGGTATCTAGTTACATTGTACTGCTTACTTTATTTATGCATGCTTGCACCTTATTTAATTTATATTACACTACCGGGATTGGGTTAGACACCAGTGGTGTCGGCCTAATGGGATTTATATCTCACACCCTACTCGGGCCACCATTGAAATGGGGTACCTGAGTAGACCTTTCTTGTTCACAGGGCCTTGGACCTTGCTTGTTGTTGTTTTCTTGTACCTAGGAATTAGGAGAAAAGGACTGAGTTGGAGCTCAGGATGCTCATGGAGATCACCTTTGGGCTTTTAGTTATTTTCGTTACTTGAGTCCTAAATCTTATTGTATTGAAAAGAATGTTTTATTGATACTATTTTCCCTTGTGTATCAATACCATTTCATTTATTCATATATGTATAAACTGGCATTGGCCACTTTTGTTCAGTTATATAAAATCTTTCTTCCATTGCTTTATCAATTATGTATTACTGATTCCACTATCGATTGTTACTTATTCTGTTATACCATTGCGCAACTCTAATAAGAGGGTATAGTCTCCCCACTGACTATCCTTACACCCTCGCTACTATTCAGCATCCTCTAGTGTATGGGGAGGCATGATTGAGGTCATGTGGTGACCCGTCCGGCCACCGTCTTAGTGGTGAGTCGAGTCAGGAAATTATATTGTTGTTCATTATAGTCCATGTAAAAAACTTCTTGAATGATAGCCTCTATAAGATTATGATCCATAAGAAGATTCCATTGAGGATCATCTCTCGTTACACCCTCCTATAGAACCTATGGAAGACATCTCGGAGGCATATTACTATATACCAAAAATAAAGGAAAATGATCAAACAATAGGATAATCTTATTTTAGATTAGATAAATGGAAATAGAAACTTATATCTAGGTTAAAAATAATACAAGATACACACACATCCCAACATCCCATGGTAACTTGAGGATTATCCTAGAAATATCTAGTTAGGAACTCAACTCAACCTACCTCTCAAGTTCCATAAATCCTATCGTGTGCCTTCCAAACGTCCCAAAATAAGGAATATTTAGGAAAAACCAAACCTATTATATCAATTTGTAGTGAACCAGCCCAAGATACCTTCTAAAATGGCTACCAAAACCAGTCCACTACATACTCATATGGGTGTTCTTGATCCCTGTAAACTAGTTATTAGAACCCAAGAATCAAACTAAAACCATAGGGAATTATTTATCTAAACTTGAAACAAGATGAATGGAATATATACACATTGTAAAGAAATATTGTAAGAAAAGTAAAAGAAAAAATATCATAAGCCTGAGAGCTAATGGTTTCGATACAACCTTAAAGAAGAAAATATAAAAACCCAAAGCACAAGTCCAAGAACAAAATAGGATGGCTAAAAAAGGAAAAAACTACTCCATGTGATATATGGGAAACGTCCCACTATCTCACCACCAGCTACCCATACCCATCCAACATAACTACCACACTACATCACGTTTTCTTTTCCTACAAAAAAAAAGAAAATTCAAGGTATACACACCAATGAAGGGGTGTTTAGGGTGAGATAACAAGCTCAGTATGACCCCCTTTATGTGTTCTATATTGAGTCTCTATACAATAATCCCAACATGGTCAATTTACATAAAACATGGCATGATAATTAATAAAACAATTTTTTATAAAATAAATGGAAAATAGTTCCCCTTTTCCCATGGTTCAAAAATAATCCAGTTAAATAATTTCAAAGCATAATTTCCATTAAATTTTATCAAAATAGGTGTTTCAAATCCAAAATAGTACAAGCCAAAGTAAAATGGTGAACACGCATAGAATCAAATTAGGTTAGGCTATAATATTACTCATACCACAATAAATAACTAGTGCACACTCAATTACTTTGTACATAGGTCCTAAGTAAGAGAGTAACACCCCATTAGTAAACCCCTAACAATGTACAGATCAAGTCCCTAGGAAACGTGAACTAGGGAGCATTAGAACTCCATGTGAGTGAACTGCTCTAAAATACTAGAGGATAAGGCCCAATACTATACCTTCCACCTAATTAACCAAGGCTTCCCATGTGTCTCATTCATCAAATAAATTTAAAGGGGTTATCAAATTTTATAAAAAAAACTTTTTATCAGAACATGCTTTGAAAACCTCCATTCAAAATCTATTTCACAATTCTTTGAAAAACAACTTTTCTTTTATGAAAATAAGGGGAAAACTAGCTTTTCGTAAAAACTTATTTTTCACACATATGCACACAATTCAAACTATCTTTCCATTTAATTTAGAAAACTATTTGAGAAAACAAGAGCATTCAATAGTTCATACAACAAAATATTGTGACTAAACCACCTACCTCAAACTCGAGTTTCACACTAAATGTAATGGGATAGACACACCAACAGTGGAAAGATAACATATAAATGATTATCAGACTCCCTAATATTGAATCCCACATCATAGGATCAATTTAATAAAAAAATGGCCATTAGTAAGGCTATAAAAAACATAACTTGAGGAACATATGTGTCGCACTACAACCAATGTGAAGACCGGCCTCTCGATATGATCACACAACTAATCTAGAAGGGATAAAAAAATAATCATAATGTGATCTTTAATACCAAAATTTTATCCCAAAACCACTTCCAAAATATAAGAGAAATAAATAAGTGGAAAGGAGAACAAAACAGTACCAAATAAAGATAAACCAACGGTACCCAAGATCAAGGTGCTAAAAGAAGTTATCTAGAAGGTAAAGAACCACCCAAAATCACCGGGGAGAGACCTAGAGTTCTAATAAAGAGAAATAAATATGAAATAATTAGGATTTTGGTTTTTGGTGTTCAAAAACCTATATCTTGAGAATAATTCACATTGTAAATCCTATATTCGTGGTATAAATCCCTCGAGTTGCATGTATGCCAAAAAATGAATTTCCTCAGGTAAAAAAACTCAATTGATGATTTCATTACATGAACATGTTTCGTGTACTGAATAAATTTCATGATTTGAACCAAACTTGAAACATTTACCTAGTGAAATATTCACATCATGAATCATATTCATGGTATGAATGTGTCCTGCAAGCAGTGCCCAACCCAGGTTCTGTAAAAACTCCCAAAAAGGATATAATGCTCCTTAAAATAAAAAGTATGACTCATAAACATAAAATAGACCATACCTTTTTAAGAAGGATACTGCATTAAAATCCAACTAAAAGATAATTATTGAAAATTATATGCACTAAATAATAATAATAGAATAAGTTGGGGAATAAGAGAGGAGAATAATTGTGAAATTCTATTACACAAGTAAAAGAAGAAGAATTGGTTGAATTTTCTATAAAGTTAACAGAAGAAAAATGAGAGTATTTTTCATATCTATTTGTATAGTAATAATATGTGGGATAAGTAAAGAATAATTTATGTGTCATGTTGTGAAAACAAAAAGAAATAGGTGACATACTATTATGAAAGTAAAGAAGAAGAATATTCAAGCAGTACATAGATGATAATTAAAAACCTATTGGTGAAATACTTTCTTATTATTATCTATAATTATTATAAGGTGAATTATTCACTTTTGTTAAAGGAAACACTAAATATCAATCAAAGATACTATAATTCAAAAAAAATCAAGGATATACCCTACATATTTGTAACTCATAGGATTTCATCTAGTGGGATTTGTGATTGTGAATTATTTCACAATTTCACAAAATAATATCCTTTATTATTAAAAGAAGAACCTTGAAAATATATTATCCACTTTTTCTATGTTCTAAAGAATTAAGGAAAGGTAAAAAATGAGATAATCATGATCTTAACTAGTCAAAAAGGTAAATAATAGAAATATTAAATTGGATAAATTACACCAAAACTAATTTACTCCCCCCTTAGTGTTGAGTATATCCCAAGTGGTCCTTAATATTAGTATAAAAGGGAGTTTTACTTGTATTTGATTCTCTATTTTGAAAGTTTTTTCTTTTAAATATTTTATTTATATTTCTTGATTTATAATTAATTCTAGTTGGGTAAAAGAAATGTTTTTTTCAAAAAAATAAGATTCAATTAAGACTATGTTGAATAGTAAAGGGAAGGAGAAAGGTGAATTTAATAAAATTCCCCTCTTTTATAAAAAATACTATGTTACAACACCTCCATTAAATGAAAATAAGGAAGCCATACCTGGATTAGAAAATTAATAACTAGTGTTTAAGTCTACCATGAAGAAGTTAAATAGTCCTTCCACCTAAAAGGATTCAAGAAATCAATAGATGCGTATAAATTCTTATCAAAACTATCTTTAATAATATTCAATCATAAGTGGTGATGAATTTTTATTTACAATATCTCAATAAATATTAGTAAATGGGTTAAAAATATTCATCAATGCATTCCTAGTGTAACAATATATCTTTTTGTGGATTTTTTGAAAATTATGTTGCAACAGGTCACAAAACATGAAGTTGATATGGATAATATGAATAATAATTTGAAATAAAGGTTTTAAACTTGTATAAATATCTCCAAATAATTTAAATAAAAGAAATAAAAGAGTGTGGGTCTTGAATAAAGGTGTTCCATGTTTAACGAGGAATATCCCAACATAATTTGAGAAAATGATGATACCACTAAAGAGTTTGAAAAAAATATTCATGCATTTGAAGAAGATAAAATATATTGAAATGTTTTTAAGTAAGTATAATTTTAAGAGGATCAAGGATCCTTACACTTTATTACATGAGAATATTATAATGCATGATGAAGAAGCTAAAAGAATAAAAAGTTAATGTGAAGAAAATTTGAAGGCTACTGAATTGAGAAATATATTTTCAACATGAAGTGTCTCAAAATAGACACTAAAATGAAAAATAAAGATAATTATAAAGAAAAATATTTAAGCAAAATTATAAATTAGGGGTTGTCACATAATGTTCCTTGGATGATTATATAGAAATAATACCTTAATCATATAAAAATAAGATCATTACATCACCTGATGAACATTCTCAAGAATCCTTTAAGAAATAGTTATCATATATAAAAACTCTTATGTTTGTGTAAAATATATTTTTATAAATTATTTATGTTTAAATAAAAATTCAATACAGGTATGAATGAGAAAGATTAAATGTAAATCTACCTCTAAAAATGATTTATAGAAGAGGTAGTTTTTTTGTTAGTTAACAAAAAATATACCAACCAATAGAAAAGAATATCTAAAAATAACTTGCTTTAAAATATATATAGTAAGTATTAAATGAAAAAATAATAGGCTTTGTGAGTCACTTTTGGATTTTTAATAGATTTAGAGACATTATAATGGATTTCTGGTATAATCCTTTATATATTAAATCGTAAAAGAAGTCCACTTCAAGGAGGATGAATTTAGTGGATAAGAATCAATGTTCAATGTTTAAGAAAAAAATTTCTACCTTAAACAGATTTTAAGAACTTCTAAATATTAGTGATTTGTGTAATAAGTATAATTATAAAAGTGTTTCATGCACATATAAGCATGTATCAAAATCATCCGGTAAAATCATTCCATAATAATTAGTAAATAAGGTAGTGAAATCCTTGGTAGGAAAACTAAAAAAGGTTTCAAATCACATTACTCCTAAGAATTTTCAAAAAAAGTGGTGAATTTTCCTTGGACAACAAATATAAAAATGATCAAGTTCAAAAAATATAAAATAAAATCATTCAGATAAGTGATATATCTTAAGGAATATATATGAATAAAACAACTCATGAAAATAAATGTGGAGGCTCTAATAATGATGCAAATGTACCCAACGATATTATAGTTATTTAGCCAATAGTTTTAAAGAAATAAATAAAGTTAAAAGAAGCATAAGAAAATTATATTTCTAAAAGTAAGGATAAGAATCTATATAAATATCCTAAATTTCATGAGATGTTGTCAACAAAAGATAACTCTTATGAAAAATAAGAATTTTGTGAGAGATCCCCTTTTTTTAATATAACAATTTGTGTCTTTCTCATTGACCAAGAAATAATATATCTAAAAAAATCATTTTGTAAGAGATGAAAGAAGGATATACACAAATAAAAAAGGTTTTTTAACTATTCTTCCAAAACAAGAAGGGGCCTTAAGAAGAATCAGGAATTTAATCAATGTCAAGGAAAATGAGAAGAAACTATCTCCACACAAAGTATTTTAAGAAGTGATGAGATCCATACTACCTAAAGATAAATAAAAATTAAATTTTATATGTGTAATCATGAAGAATAGAGGAAATGGAGAAACATAATTAAGAAAATTATTTCAACCTTATTGTTCACATTTTGGATAAATAAGATCCAACTTATTTCATTATCTTTTCATGTTATATTTTTACTGAAATTTTATGGAATTAAAAGGTTAATCATGGTCTCTAGGGTAGAACCTAAGTAGTAGTGATGGCTATCAATTATGGACATCCCAAATAAATATTCCATCATCTATGATTGATCTCTTAATTGATTATGGAAAATATGATTATTAGATCATCTATGATGAAGTTAAATGAAGTCATTTCTATCTATACATGATACAAAAGTGAAGTGTATATCATCTTTGTTTGATCTAAATTTTTCAAAATCCAAAGAATATGTATTAAAGAAAAACATCCTTGGTGAAGATGTGGAAATTTTCAAGTCTGGACAGCCACATATAGAAGATCTATTTTGGTTTATTCTCAGTATATATATCTTGAATCATATCTATTAAATAGATTTTCGATCATGAAAATCATGAGGAATTTCCCTTTGAGGGGGAGAAAAGTGTAAAAATAATAAATAATATTCTATAATTATTATAAAAATCTAATTATTAAAGAATATGCTTGAAGGAGTGTCATTGAAAATTAATGTCTTTCTAAAAATCTTATCCTTGGTAGAAAAAATAAAACCTAAAATTAATAAAGAGATATTAAAGTAATTAAATGACATAAAATTGGAATTTATTAATAATGTTTAGAGATATTTACTAAATATTCAATCATTCTTTGGACATGAATTTTTTTTACCTGCTTTTTGAAGTGAGTTCAGAAGTTTTAGGTTAATTTATTTTGTTACATTTTTTATCACAACTAGTATCAACTAGGAAAATAGTTGGATAGATTCTAGGAAAGGTAAAAATTTATCATTTCATTTGGTACAAAATAAAATTTATAATGGATATCATTTTTTCTAGATCAAATCCTATTGTTTTCTAAATCATGCATGGATTATGTAGACTTATAGTGAAATGGTTAATGATACATAACTTGAGTATGAATTTATTCTACCTTTCTAATTTCTTTGAATTTATTTTTAATAAAGGGTATAGTATTTGAAATAAAATATTGATTAAAAATGGGAATATTGGGAATAAATATAGAACAAATTAACACATAATTTAGAAGGTATTTCTAATAAATACAAAGGAAGAGGTTATTGATCCCACTTTGTGTGAGTTGTATTTTTTTAAAGAAATGATTGTTAAAAGATGTAAATATTTTGTGAATAATAATTTTATTTAATAAAATTATATCCCAAAAAGTTGCTTCATGATTATAAAATATATTTCAAGATTATGTTTGAAGAACTTTATTTGGATCTCTTGGAATAGTTATTTTGGAAATATATTTAAGGTGAAAGGTTGTTTTATGATTTTTAGTTCCATGGAGAATGAAATTTATAATGGATATGTTTATATATCTATATGATTAAGGGGGTGGAGTTTGTAAAGGGCAGTCTCATGGTCACTCAAGTGACTGCATGAAGAACTGATATCTACTACATGAAGGGTCACTCAACTGACTGCATGAATAAATTTGAATGACCTGCATAAAAGAATGAAAACTGACCACATGAAGTAAATAGAAAAAACTGAATGAATCAATGGTAACCTACTACATGAATAAAAAAACCTACTATATAAAGGAATGAAAACCTATGACATGAAGAATTACTTTTCTCATGCATGGTAGGTCAAGTGATCGTGTACATACATAGTAAGAGTAGTGGAATAACTAGTATGAGATATTGAAATTTATTAGATGCCATTATGTTCATATTTGGTATATAAAATATCATGATAGTTCTCATGTTGATTCCATCATGAAGATTGAGGAATAAATAAGTAATTTAAAAATTTATTTACATCATAGATTTTCTAAATCGGTATAAATTAGTAAATGTTCTTGTATTTATATTCATTATTAAATAATCATAATGATATTATGATTCAAGAAAGGTTGTTGAAGGAACATAGATGTCAAGTGAAAAGAACTAAATCAAATATGATGTTATAAATAATATCAAGTTATTATTTTAGATAATTAGGAGTGTATGACTTCCTGATTGTATGACATCATGAGCATAATTCTTCATGGGAATAATAATTTATGAGTGAAATACTTCATGAGAATAAGACTTCATGAGCATATGACTTCACTGAAGTTGAAAAATGGAAAATACATGAGTGTAATCCTTTGGAATATAAGCATGTAAGACTTTTCCTAAGAATATGAATTATGTGTAAACCTTTAAGTGTTAGAAAATTTGAGATTTTTATGGGAAAATAATATGAAGTGGATTTCATGGAATGAATAATTAATAATTTTCGAGGAGTATTTGATATCTTGAATGAATGAAGGGATCTATGAATATATCATTGTTTCATGCACTGGGGTATGCATGGTGAGTTTAAATGTATGAATATTAAGGGTAGAGAGATTAAGAAGGAGAAAATGATAAATGAGTAAGAGGAGAGTGTGAGGTTTGTGCAATAAATAAAGAAGGAAGTACGACTGTATTTAATGAAGAAACACAAATAATGAATAAGTCATGTCAGTTACTGTATATTTACATATAGTTATTATGTGTAGTTATTATATTTAAATTTTTGTGATGATGTTTATTAGCTTAGGCATAGTTAATTCTAAGTATTTTGGAATTTAAAGGAGAAGAATATATGGCCAAAGATTGTGGATCTAGTTGAATTCCATGAATGTCTATATATAAGGGGTTTAAATAAACAATAATCTTGGTAATTTAAAATGTTTCATTAATATGGTATTTTGAATTCAATTTAAAGAGAAAAATGTAATAATTAACTGAAAATAAAAATATTTATTATCGTATATATTCTTATCAATTGAAAAGTATGGTGTGAGTGATGTTAGGAACTATTATCCAAGAGAGAATATTTTTGTGTCAAGAAGAAGGAGACCTGAATCTGTGATAATCATCCTCATACACATGTTGTGATTCAAATACAATAATAATAGAAAAATTATAAATCATATTCATTGAATAAGAACAAGAATAAGAGAAAAAATATGGAAGAAAAGAGGAGAATATGAGAGTGTTGTGAAACTCATTTCATAGGTAAAATAAGAATAATTGGCAGAGTTGTCTATGAAATTAAATAAATAAAAATAAAAAAGTTGTGAATATTTATTTTCATAGGAATAATAGGTATAAAAGTAAATAATAAATTATTTATTGTTTTTTGCATATACAAAGTAATAGGTGAGTTACTATTGTGCAAGCGAAGAAGAATAATAAGATTCAAGTAGCACACAGACAACAAGAAAGAACCAGTTGGTTAAGGATTTTCTCATTGTTATCTATAATCATTGTAAGGTGAAAGTGGTAAATGTGTAGAAATAATAATTAAAACACTGTAAAATACACTATAGTTAAACCTAGGTTCTAATTATATACTCTAAATTTTTATGGCTCACATGATTTCTTCTAGTGGATTGTGTGATCATGAATTGTTTCCTAATTACAGTAAGGACTAGCCTCTCTTATTGAATGGTGAAACATATAGATCTCTTATAAAATTTGTGCATTTATAAAAAATTAAGGAAAGGTAATATAAAAAAATAATCAATATCTTAACTGGTTAAATAGTTAAATGGATAAAATATTATATTAGATAAAACTACACCAACACTGATTCACCCCCCCCCCCCACCCCTTTAGTGTTGAGTATATCCCAAGTGGTCCTTAAAAACCATGATTTCATATGTTATTATAAAATTAGTAATGTTTTGGTTGTTTAATTAGTGATATTCATTAATTAATGATTCAATAAAGGATTTTTTCCTTCCAAGATCAAAATTTGATATCTCATATATTTAATTGAAATGTGACTATTGAACTAAATTCCATGGCCATGGTGATTGACGAGTTCATTTCATAAATTCAATAAAAAAATATATCAATATTATAGTTTGGTAACATGTGAATGTAACCTTATTTATGAGATATGAAGATAAAGGTATTATATTATCCATTGAGCATTCAAATATTTTTGTTATCATTGTGACATTAACTACTTCATTTATGGGTTCCTTCACATGTTTCTAGACACTGATATAGAAATTTAGGTAAGACCACCTAATACCATTAAAGAATAGGGATAAAGTGTCTCATAGTTAGTGTTTTCATTAATATTAGTTATATTCTATTTTAATTTCATGGTTAGAATAAATATTATTATCAAGTTTTAATATTAATATTTATTTAGGATTTGTTGGTCACAAATATTAAGTCATCATATTTATATGATTTGAATATTAAAAAAATATTTATCTGAAAGACTATGAATATAATATTTTGTATTTATTTAATGAATATTATTTAATATTCAAGGCTTGGTAAATGACAAGGAAGGAGGATAGGTTGAGTTATATGCTCACTAATAGAAATGATATAAACATTAAATATCATTTAAATAAATATGGAATTGTTTATTTTCACAAGTTAATGCATTCCATTATATTATTATTATTATTATTATTATTATCATCATCATGGGTAATATATTGGGTTTATTATTTGATTAAGGGTATTGATGTAATTATCAATATTAAACCTTTTCTCTATATACCCCTTAAATCATTTTAGATAAGGGGAGAAATAATTTGAGTTATGCAAAATGTACTCTATTCCTAGATAATTATATCAATGAATAACATCTCTAAAGTTCTAATCAAATTTAAGATATTATCTATACCTCCTTCCTTCTTCTCAATAATGAGATAAATTGAGAGACAATCCTTTAAGCCTGAAAGATTGTGTTGTGATCATGATGGACAATGAAAGATGATTGAATCATTTTCTCTAGCATCCATAGCTTCATCATTATTTTTTAAATATTAAGGAACACATGTGGAATTCCACTATAGGGGTTATACTTTATATCCTCTTAGAACAAAAATGGTATAAATCGAACAAGGGGTTTGAATGATCAAAATATTCTTCAAAGAAAGAATCTCAAGACTGAGGTAATTGATGTCATTTTCCAAGATTCCATTCATTTTTATCCTTGGTTTTATTCACTAGACATAAATATTATTTATCATGTTCTTATTTATTATCCATTATATCTAATAAAAAAATTGGTATTGCACTCATTACTACTTTTACTATTCCTTGAACATTCATATTAGACTTTTACAAGGGTCATACATATTGTTTTTTCGGTTGAAAAAAACCAACCCATTTATTAATTGGGCCAAAATGAACTGACCCTAACTCATCCCATTTATTAATTAGGCCTTAAAAAATTATTTTTTATTAATCAGGTCTTAATATATTATCAAATTAAATGAATTATATATATAATAATATCTAATTCGAAATATTAGATTTATAATATTATAATTCAAAAAAAATTATATTATAGATTAATTGGGATAGGAAGGTCACATACCAGGTCACTTATTAAATCCTAAACCTTAACCTATTATTAATTTGGATTTAAATTTAGGCCCATTTAAAAATCAGTAATAAAAAATTAGGTGTTATTATGTATTTTTATTGGGTCAAGATTATTAGGTTAGGTGGGTTCCTGGAACCATGTTTAGGTCTAATATATATGTAATTCCTATAGTATATCTATGTGACCATCTAATAAAACCATCCAACTAAACTCCTTTAGGAGGTAACACCTATAAATAAAGAAATATTGGAAAATGGTGAGACTTAGGAATTTTATTCGGAATGATCAATTCATTGAACTAGTATTCAAACTCCTTTACTTTAAAATATCAAATTTTCTGATGTTAATAACTCCTTGTTGTCTATTTAGAACATTTTTTAAATTTTATCATCATTTTAGTTCTTGTAACTATTCCATAAAACATTTCGTTAACATTATTTTGGTAACTATTGTAACTCCTTACATTATTTCATTACTAACACATCCTAAACTCATTTTGGATATGAAATGATATAATCCTCTTTATGGTAACTAAAGGAAACTCTTTACATTTATCTTTACCATAATACCCTAAAAACTTTTAGGATATTTATTAATATTCAATTTTATTTCTAACTAGAATAAATTTTTATTTATTATCGTTGAACATTTCTTTATACAAAGCATACTCCATCAAACCTATTTGAAACTATATTCTCTTTAGAATGTCATGTTAAGATACACAAACTATTTTGTGTACAGGAAATAATAATTATTCCCTTTAATGGGAATACTAAAAAATAAAATATTATATTCATATCATATATAATATTCTATAAGTTTAGATCATAATTTTTAAAGGAAAATATTTATTCTTTAAAATATACCAATATTTGGTAATGTGAACTCTTTCCCTCATATTTTAAAAAATATATTATAAAAACCCTTTTATCCTAGATATAACTCTTTTTTATCCTTATGTTCCTTTTAAACCATGTTATATAATCTAATTAATCATAAACCATGTGTATTAGATCCATTATCTCAAACTGTTGATAACAACTTCTTGTCAACAAAAAACTTCTCTTATCATATAATAGAATGAGATGAAAATACACATATTTTGTTAATACCTATCTAATATTTAATTATTCATTTTTATTCAAATAATAATTTTGAAACCCTTTTCCTTGTTATTTAAATACAAACTATATTCTCTATAAATTCTTTCATTGATTTTGTACTCTTGTATATTTACAAAATATATAAAGTATAAATTTTTTATCATTTATCTTTCCAAACCAAAGAATTTTTTTCTATAACACTGATATCAAATATGGACCTTCCATGTGGATTCTCAAACCCCTTAAAGTATCTCATAATATTCCATTATATGGATATATTTACCTCCCTTTCTCACTACTCGAAGAAACATTATTATATTTTCAAACTAACTTCTATTCTTTTGGTTTGAAATTTTAACCAATTGTGCTGAAAATTAATTACTTTAACTTAGATATATCATTCTCAATTCACATTTCCTCAACACTTTGATAAAAAAAATAGAACTGTATTAAACTTATTCACATTTCCAGATCCATTCCAATAATAATTCTTGAATGAATACAAGAGTTTCAACAAGCCTTAGAGTTTGTCTCCAATCTCTTCATGTCATTAAAATATAAAATCATTTTGAATATATGAGTGGAGAATGAAATTACTCTATACATATTGAAAATAATACTTTTTAAACCTTAAGTAAATTATTATATTCTTCTTATAAGAATCCATAACCACTTTTTTAACAACTTTAATAATTGGTTACTTGGGAAGCGTTAGTCTAACACCTAGAATTTTCTCTCTTGATTAAGAATAATTCTTATGTTTTTCACTAGTCAAAGAAGTTGCTTACATTATGTTCCTCATTATATTTTCTAAATTTATCTCCAATTCAAGTCAGATGATGATGGTAATATTTATCTATAACAAACTATTTTATTAGATGTGTATCATGTTTTACATTCATTTAAAAAGAATATTTATTAAATTTTCTCCAACTAAAATGATGAAACCTTTCAATATATATCATATCCAGTAGTTTTCCAAGATCTATATGTCACAAAGAAATGATTCAAATTTATAATTATTATCACAAATTTGTTATTTAGGTAGAGCACTATCTCAATCATAACATATATAATTCTTATATGGTTTAGTGTACATCACTTTGTCCAATTCATCATATGAATAAATGCAACACCATTCCTATGGTATCCTTCAAAAGGGTTTCCCTACTAAGTGTAACCCAAAGATCACAATATTATTTGGTTACTTAACTTTTAGGGTTATCCATTTCTATTATTCCTTACACAAGATAATACATGGTTATCTTACTTTGACATAACTTATATGGTTAAATTATTAAGGTCTTGACATTTTCTTATTTTGGAAAGAATTTGACACTTACTGTTATTTTAAAGGGTATTTAATTTTATTTTTATTCCATTTACCTATATTCATGCTTATATTTAGTTATTTTTTAATCCCATTTTATCCACTAAATCCAAATTTTTAAACTATATTTATGTATATCTCTTTACACAACTCATATCTTGTGTTACTAAACCAAATAAAAAACTAACTATATTCATACATATCTAAATGAATCTCATGAATAAGGTATTTAAAACTCTTCCATGTAAATGATTGGAATCAAATTAAATAAATGATCCCTAAAATATTAATCTTGGATCGACAGATAACCAAACTTTTCTTTTCAAGACATGGCATAAACCTCTGGGCAAGTGAGTAGTCTGACCAAAAATCCCTCTGCCCAAATATACTCTAATGAAGAGAGATTAAAATAACATCATAATTTTAAAACTTAATATATATATATATATATAATATAATCCAAATCTTAATTAAATTTCATAATATATAAATAATACAATTTCAATGTAGAATAAAATTAAATCATTTATCATACTTAGCATGTAACTTCTTAGATGCATGTATGGAAATTTAGAATAAGTTTAACACTTTAAACTAAAGAATACTTCACAATTCATAATAAAACACTTTATTTAATTGAGAAAATCAGAGAATTAATCAATAAATGAACAATTTATATATTTAATCATGACATAAAAAATTTATGCATAATTAATGAAAAATTTATAAACACTTTATAATTTTTGAATGGATAGACGTTAACAATTCACTTTTATCCAATATGAAAATTTCATATTATCATTTACATGGATTTAATATAGACTCATTCAATTTTAAATATGATATATTTTATAAAAAAATTATTAACTAATAATAAACATTTTATATTTTATGTAAACAATTTATATAAAATCAATATTTCACATTAACTTTTATTTAAATCATTGATCACGTAAATATACAAAACTTCTTTCAAAGTGGATTAAATAATTTTTTCATATAATGAATTAATATAAACATTTAATATTTAGTTTTATAAACAATTCATATATAAATGTAAAAAATTATATAAATTTTTTCTTTATTTAATTTATAAACATTTTATAAATTATTTACTATTTAATTACACTTTAAAACAAGATCGAATCTACCAAAACATCTTTAGTTTGGTTTAAATACCCACTCAGATTTGGTGTGGGACCTCTATGCCCATGATGGTGAATTTTTTTAAGAATTATAATAAGGATAACTTATCATTAAAATTATTATCAAAATGGATTTCTCTACACCTATTTTTCTAATCATTTTTGTTTAATAGTCATATAGTGTACCACACAGATTTTGTAATCAGTTTAAGATAGGAAAACCCTTTTTGGTATTCACCATTTTTCTCATCCATTATGGTGATCTTTATATTTTTGGATGAAATTCATAAAACCAAAATGGTTAGGTCTATATCATGTCTAGTCCCTATGGTGGAGCTCAACTATGACAAAAAAAACCCTGACCATGGTGTAGAGTGTAATCCAAAAATGCTTTATTTCCCATGACATTATGTTGATGCCTAAAACAATTGTTTTTTCAGAACTATATCATGGTATGTTGACATAAAGAACTAAAATTCCCATTTTTTTAGGAATATTTTGTGGTCTTTAATTCTCAAGAAAAAAAAATGGAATTTTGGCTTCACCTATGTTGTGGCACCTGGAAAAAAAATCTAGTTTTTTCTCCATTTTAAATTCAAACCAAAAATAGATAGATTGGACCTGATACCAATGAAGGTTTTTGTATGGATATGTAACATCATAAACATAGTGGAATAAAAACTCAAAAATACCTTTATTCTCAAAATTAATCTATAAATTTTTAATAAATATAAACAAAGAATAAGAATGATGTACCCTACACCAGTCGATTGAGCCTGTTGAATCTTTTTATAAGTTTTTTATCAATATCACTAATAAGTAACTAAAATATTCTTTACTATAGAGTTATTGGTGAACTATTGGAATCATCAAACACTCAATTATGACCTCTCTCAAAACTACAATCTACTATAACCTTTTTTAAAGGTGGGAGAGAAGCAAGAGATAGAGATAAAATCATCCACAGAGTTTCATAGTGACTTGACAAAATAAAATATATCCCATTATAAAAACCATGAGCCCCCATATATAGAATATAAAATGGGATCTAATGGGTCTAAGAATTTTACAAAAACTTGGCCTATTTAATGAAATATTTCAAAAACTATTTCATGATGTCTCATTAATTTTTTATTCATTGTTTAACACTTAAAAAATTACATGGGTTAAAAATACTCTTAATCATCATCATATGATGATTATAACTAATTATGATATTTGACATGGAATATTTTGGTCAAAATAAACATTATTTTTTAGTAAGATAATCAAATATACAACCACCATGATATAGTGTCTTACATTATTCCCTTGTGTATGTATGGTTATATTGTAGTGTGGTCTAAACAACCACACCATAGTTGACCTTTTAGTGAACATAAATATCATGGTTACCACAATGCCTAAAATTATAAAATAAATATGAAAATTAGGAAAATTATAATAATGTTACCAATTTTTCTTTGTTCTGAAAGGATAAACATTTATAAAACAAAGTCTGTTTTGAAAGATATCTTCTGATATATACACTAAAAATATTCATATGAAGGAAATTGTTTCAGTAAATTTATTATATATATCTTAATATTTTGTTTTAAGATATTCAAAAATATATGTTATACCTATATAAAATATTATCACAAATCTAAATAAGAAATACCTCCCTCCCCCTTTGTCAAGGATTTATTCTTGCATGGTACCTTTATTTTATATTTTATCCTTATGTAGCCAAGATTTTACTCTTATATGGATCTAAAAAAATGCATGTGATTTAATATTACTATTACACAATATATTCTTATTCCTATTTAGTCCATGAAAAATTCAAATTCATTATACATATCTATATATGAAGTGTTTCATCTATTGGTACTCATGCCTTTCCCTGAAATAAATGAAACTAAAAGTTTGTTTACCAAAACTTTTTGGGACTAGAAATATTAGATAATAAAACTTTAGTAACCCACATTTTTTCAACCCTTATTTTTTTAATGATTGTAATCACTTTATAAATAAAACTCTATAAGTTCTGAAGGATTTATTCTTCCATATAGAGAATATACTCTTCTAGTGGACTCCCTTTTGACATTTAGTACAAAGGGTGGACTTTTTGGAATAAAATAGTTGGATTGAAAATGTTTCCTACAATATTATGAATATAAAATCCAATATAAATTCTTAAATGGATTCAATTTACTTTTAATTTTATAAAACTTATCACTTAGAAATTTATAATTCTAAAGTAACTTCTTAAGACTTTATTCATCATACTTTAGTCTTACAACTTCATATTTGGTCTCACAATTGATATGGAAAGAGACAAGAGGGGGTGAATTTTAAATATTAAAATTCCATATTAATTTAAACAATAATGTAGAATTTGTTGAATAAAAATATTAAAGAATTCATCCATAAAAAATAAATTAATTATGTGTGAAGTGTGTTAATGGAATAATAAAGAATAAGATAAAATACGAGTATTTTTATAGTAGTTTGAATCCAAAAGATCCAATTTCTACTATTCTCACCCATTTACTCCTTGACGGGTATGGTATACACTATAAACACTTCACTTTTTAAAGAGAGTGACAACTCTTTAAAAACCTATACATTTTATAGGTATAGATAGAAACTTGTTCTTTTGACAAGACCGGCCTCAACTCAGTCATTTTATGTTCAATCGTAAACCTATGCCTTTTATTTTGAATTGGTGAAACAACCAACTCTAAATTTTATGGTTTTGAGAAAAACCTATGGATGTGATTTTTGTTCAGGTTAGCATAAATAACATATTCCCTTTAATGGAGGTATAACCAGTCAAAATTCCCCAAATAAAGATTTATAGTATAGATAATACATCCCAATGAAATGATTAAAAACATTGAAAGAAACTAAGGATATCAAAGGTGGTTGATAGTGTAGAAAAATTACATTTCGATATTCATAATCTTTGAACAATATGGCTTGGGAAATACATCATGGTAGTGTAAACAATGAGTATTTACAAACGTTTTAGCACTTTAATATTTGAAAAATGATTCATATGATACACTGCTTGAAGATTCAACTTTATTTTTATAAGAAACTAGAAATTTATAACTCCATGATCTTCATTTAATTCTCAACAATAATACTCACATGAAAACAAAATATAAAATAAATAAATTAGAATAATTCAAATGAACAATATCATTACCATTAATTATTCATAGATCCTCACAAATTATATCATTAAATCCTCCATGATAATTAATATTATTCATATTTAATAATCCCTTAAATCATGTGACAAAAAAGTACTTCAAAATTCCATCCATTTTAATTTTTAATATCTTAATTTATATTATCAATCATAGGACATGATATATTGTCCAATAATATTTAGTGATAAATAATATTTTAGTGGATCCTTAAAATGTAAGAGTGATATTTAAATATATTAAGGGCCAAAACTTATCCAAATTCTTAATATATAAGATTCATATTCCAAATCCTTCTGAATTTAATTTTTGAATACTTAAACTTTGATCAATACATAAGAGTATTCAACTCAATACCTAAGTGTATCTAATAGAGAAAAATCTCTAACTCTAATATCTTTGAATGTTATTTAAAATTAAATATCTTATAAATAATCAATATGTAGAAGTAACTTCCTTACTACAGACTTTATACATAAAAGTAATGTACATTTCCAAAATATGATACATAAAATGAATATGTAAGTGTCATTAATACTTCTCCTTATATATGTAAAAGTAAGCACTTTTTTAAAATTCAAGTATCTACAATACATATAATTCATCCCTTTAATGAATTCTTAGTAATTAAAATTAATTTCATACATTCACTATAATGCATAAGAGTCATTTATTTTAATAATGTTCCAACTCTCAACATATGTTAGAGTAAATTCCAAGAAAGGTTTTAATGTGTAAGGGACATGTACCTAGATGGTTTTTAAAATCTTCTCATATGTAAGTTTCATTTAAAATTCTCAATGATTACATAATAGTCATCCACTTAGTAAAATTTTTGTTACAAAGGAAATGAGAAATCACCAAATATATATTCAAAATAAATAATAAATAATAACAATGAATAATAATTAACAATAATAATAAATAAATAATAAATAATAAATAATAAAAAACTAAGTGAGGGATAAGTAATTATCAAAACATAATAAATAAATAGGTAAGGATCCACCAAATATTATCCCCATTATTGATAATTAAAAAATCCAAACATCTCAAACTAAAACATTTCTACCACTTTTTTAAGAATAAAAAAATTCAGAAAAATATCATGTAGATCACGTAAAAAAATCAATTAGTAAAAAATAAAACAAAAGAAAATAGGTTCATGAAATATGAATAATAAGAACTTCCCCCTAAATTAAAAATAATAATGCATTGAAAAATTAATAATTTGAGGAGTATGTAAGAATTTTATAAGGATTAAACTAATATATATCCCCATTTTTAAAATAAAATTAAATGTCATGATCAACTCAAAAATAAAAAACTCAACCTAAGATCATGAAAAAATAAAAAATGATATATCAATTATTAAATAAATAAAAATAATAAAAATAAATTAGTGAAAACTAATTCTTAATCCAAGATTATTCATTATTGAAATTATATGAAAGTTAATTCACATGAAAAATCATCATATATAAAAATAAAAACTATAAGGATCTGTAAAATAGTTAATGATATTAAATTAATTTAAGATGATTTTAAAATAGTTAAAAATAAACAATTATTATGTATATGCCAATTAACCAAATACTAAAAAAATTAATTAATTCTCATAGTAAAAAATAAATATACAAAATAATAATCATTCTAGTATATCATAAAAAAACTATAAATTTGTATGAATTTTTCCCAATCAAAACAATCTTAACCAAGCATGTAAACTAGTTTAGGTCTAATAAGATTCAAAAAAGATTCTTTATGAACCCATGTTATAGAAATGTTAGAAATTTTAATATTGAAATCTAATTTAGATAAAAATTATTCTTATGACTAAGATATTGAACAAATCTTAAAGGAAAGACACTAGCATAATGACCAAAAACTCCACACATAAAAAAATTTAACATAATAAATACCTTCTTATTTACCTTTAATAAAGTGGTTATTGTACATTAGATGTAATAGATCATCATAACCAAGACCATTTTTATTTTTATTTATCTTGTTCACAGGCATCATCTGGTCATAACTCCTACTTCATTAAACAAAATTGTCTAGGTTCTACTTAAAATTTTGTACTTCATCTTTTAGCTTACCATTTTGTTTTTAAACATCCTCTAAATCATCAAAAACCTTTTTATTTTTACTGGAAGTGGTATTATTTATCTTCTCATTTTCCTTTTTAAGATTCAAAACTATATAGTCAATATTATTTTTCCCCTTCATCACATTATTGTGATCCTTTGTTTATTTCATATAGGCATATCCAATGATGACTACACTATTTAGTAACTCATCGACTTTATTTTATAACTCTATAAAACCAGGCTTAATATATGTAGAATCATGGTTAGAATCATTATCTAAATAATAATTGTAAATATTGACCTTATCAATTCTATTCATAGAACATATATTTCCAAATTTATTTATATATTCACCTAAGTTGGTTATAAAAAATGGGTGTGAAGGTTAAAATGATATATTATTATATTTATCCATGAAGAATAGATTACCAAATTCCTTCTCAATTCCATATTTATCACTAGAATCATAATCTTCCCAACCACTCCATAGAATCATATATTTATTTTCTTTCTCCTTGAATTTATTTTCCTTTCATTTATTATTTATCCTTGTATGTTAAAATTAATGAGACATTTTTTCTTTCACTCATAACAAGATATAAATTATTGAAATAATAATTATCTTTCTTGTAATATCAGTTTTCATAGTTTATAGACTTCATTCTATATATTCATGACTGATTCTTCTTAATCTGTTTATATACTCCTTACATAAACATAATTATACTCTATTTTTTAATAGTTGAATAACTTAAATCATTTTCAAAGTAACTAGAATAAGTTACAATAGTTTTAAAAGAAATCCCTTTATTTTTATTATTATATTCATTCTCAATTTTTCTTCTTCTCAAGCCCATATTATAAGTGTGAACCAATATGCACAACCAAAATATAATCCTTTAATTTATTACTTTCATCAATTGAAACTTTCTTAATGTTCCAATTTTTGGTTAGTGATCTAAAAATTCTTTTAAACATAGTATTAATGTCAAATATTTCTCTAAGATCACTCAAATTATTCAAAATACTTGTGAACCAGTGGAATAATTGACTAAAAGTTTCATATTCTCCCATATTGAAATCATGATACTCAGATTTCTGTATATCAAGATTAGTTATTTTCAACTTATCTTTAAAATAATGTGTAACTTGAAAATTTATCTAAATACCATATGTAGTTTTACAAGTGGAAACATGACTAAAAACATTTGGGTGAATAGCATAATAAAAAATATTCATGATCTTATAATTTAAAAGCATACTTATATGCATCATTTTTAGTAAGTGAAATGGGTTCAATCTCAAGTAGTTTATATGGTTTTACTATTATGTTCCAGTTTTCAATTATTATCTACTTAAGATAATATTATAACCTATATTTCTAGTAACAATAATCATTCCCATCAAATAAGGTTGGCCTCTATGGAATCCTACCATCATTGGATCCTTGAATTTCCATCAAAAAATATATTTCCATTAGACTGTTAAGTCTAGGATATATGTTAGTAATATATATATGTATATATATATATATAAATAAATCCAAAATTTCTGACTCTCAGGTACTAATAGAGCGGAGCTTTCCTTATAAGGACATACACAGATACTTATTTTTTGGTATCACAATGAATATGGAAAGAGAAAAGGGGGTGAATTTTCAATATTAAAATATTACAGTACTTTAAACTATAATGTGGAACATTTTGGATAAAAAAATTAAACAATTAAACTATAAACAATAAATTAGTGATGTGTGATGAGTATTATCATAATAATAAAGAACAAGATAAAGCACAAGTATTTTTATATAATTTTTTATCTAAATATCTTATGTCTACTCTTAACACCTATATACTCCTTGAGTAGTATGGTATACATTTTAAACACTTCACTTTTTAATGAGTGTGACAATTATTTACAAAACCAATGCCTTTTATGGGTACATACAAAAATCCATCCTTTTAATGTGAGAAGACCCAACCCAGAATTTATAAGAGTCGCCCTAAACATATAGATTTCCTTTTAAAGTAGAGAAACAACAAACCATTCAATTTTTGGGTTTATGAGGAATATATATACATGTTTTTTAAGTTATTATAACCAACATGTACCTTTTAATGGAGGTATAACCAATGAATGTTCCAAAAATAAAACTTTATGATGCAGATAATGTAACCCAATGAAATGAATAAAAACAATGAAACAAATGAAGTATATCGACGGTGTTTTATGGTGTAGAAAAAGTATATTTTTCCCTTAATAATATTTGGATGATGAATCTTTTGAAATCTAGAAATTTGGGGTAAAAAATGAGGCTCTATTAACTTTACATTACTTTAGAATTTTGAAAAAAAAAATTATACGATACACCATCTTGCGCTTTGGATTTCATTTATAAAAAAATAGAAATTAATATTTTTTTAATCTTCTTTTAATGTTCAATGATAATATTCATGTGAAAACAAGATATAAAATAAATTTATTATAAAAATTTAAATAAATGATATCTTTTACATTAATCATTCATAGTGACCTAATAAGTTTTTTCATTAAATCCTTTATAATAATTAACATTAATCACTTTAAAAATTCATTTAATCATGTGAAAAAAAATTCCTTTGAATATAATAATTCATAATATCAATCATATGATATGATATATATTTAAATAGTGTTCAATGGTAAATAATTTTCTAATGGGTGCTTCAAACATAAGAGTAATGTCTAAATTCATAAAATTCCAACAATTAGTAAAATTCTCAATACATAAGAGTTATCTTCAAATTAACATTGAATTTAAATTTTTAATACTTAAATTATCATCAATAAATAAGATTATTCAACTCAAAATATAAGAGTCTATAACTTAGAGAAATATTGAACCCTTATATATTCCAATAATATGTAAAAATAAATATCTTAGACATAATCAATATGTAAAAGTAACTTCATCACTATATACTTCATATATAAAAGTAAAATCCTTTTCCAAAATATAATATGTAAAAGTATCATCCTTGAATACATAAAATTAATACCTTTATACATAAAAATAAAATACTTTACCAAAAATTAAATATGTAATATTTAACAATACTTCTCCCTGTATACGTAAAATTAAAACACTTTTCCAAAATTCTAGTAGCTAGAATATGTAAAATATATCTATTTACTAATTTTTTAGTATATAAAATTAATGTTTGAATTTAGTTTTAATTCATAATATTCATTTACTTTACCAATTTTTCAATACTTGGTATAAATAAGAGTAACTTCTAGGAAACGTTATAATTTATAAGAGACACATACTTTTCTTATTTCCCAAATTTTCCAATATGTTAGGGTTTTAGATTCTCAAAGAATACATATAATTAATTCACTTAGGAAAATTTATGCAACACAAAATATGATAAATCACAAAATAAAAATTCAAAATAATAAATAAACAATAGCAATAAATAATATAAAAATAATAATAAATAATTAATAAATAATAATAATAAACTATGTGAGGGATAATTAATTATCAAAACATAATAAAAAAAATAGAAAATGATCCATTAAACACTTTATTATGATCATTAGAAGGTATTGAAACAAAAATTGATTTGAATTTCAACTTCGAAGTTAAGTTTTAAATACTCTCATTATTCTTAGTAAGTTATGCCTTATCCTAGTAATATATCTTTAACAAAATTTTAGATTACATATCTAGTTCAGTCATATATTCCTACCTTTGCTCAAATAATGAAGTATCATCTTCATCATCTAAAGAATAAGGAAAATTAGAACCTAAAGATATGTTTTTAAGATAATTATTACTAAAATTATCTATAAATCATATATCATTTTAATAAATTTTATCATATAATCTGGTGATCTTTTGAATATTATCATTATTTAAAGACGGAACTTCACTAATACTCCAGGTATCCATAGCATTCAAAAATTTCATTCCTTTATAATTTTAGGAATGTTACTTATCATCCATTATCTAATATGGAAAATATATCTTGATGTGTCCAAGATTCATACATTCATATAAAATCACATCATTAGAATACTTTTTATCATTTATTCTTTTGGATATATCAAACCTACATTTTTTATCTTCCCATTTTTGTTCTAAACATTTTCCTTCTAAAACATTCTTCCCATATATATAGCATATTGAGAAAATTATTCCCCACTTAATTCCATGTCAAAATCAACATAAGTATTTTTAGAAGAATTATTTGAATTATTATATTTTAATGTAGTATCTCTGAAAGTACTAGTAGAAAACAAAATTATTTTTCTTTAATTTCTATTTTTATACATCTCACATTAATTTATTCTCATATTTCATTAAATTTACTATAATAGTTCTATATGATTATATTTTTTTGATATACCTCAATAATTAACATGTTTCTATGATCACAAAATCTTAATTGTTTTACTGATGAGTTTATCTTATTTTATTTGGGGGTAGTAATTAATATTTACTTAAGTTTTATTTAGTCTGGAGCGTTTAGTTCAATCCATTTTATTTGATTTTGAATAAATTTCAAAAGTAAATTATCCTAAATGCTAAATAAATATCTTACATGGATTTGTTTAAAAGTATCATACTATAATTCAAATTTTGGAAAAGGGAATTCTATTATGCATAGACAATATTTCTTACAACAGGATTCAAACATTTGATAAAGCAAATTATCTTACAATAGTCTATCATGGAAGAAATATAATAATATGTAAGTAAATTAACATATGATGTTAGAGAAATATCATATGAAAGGAAAATTTCTACAGAAATTATCCTATGAGCTCAAAAAAAACAAACACACTGGATATTTGTTAAATTAAACTATCCTATGAACTAATAAATTCATACACATTGTATTATTAGAAAATTATATTATTAAATGAGTATCAAATATCCTATACATGCACAAATTATCCTATTGGAATAGTGTTTTTAGATTATCTCGTGGTGTTCAAATATCATAGTTCACAAAATATCTTATGAAGATGATGGTTTCTTAAGAGAGATAAAATAACTTACAAGACCCAAGAATATCTTTAATAGGTGACAATATACTATGAAGGATATAATTTTTTACCAAGATAGAAGTTATACAATGTATTAAAGTAATAATCAAGGTTATATAATCAAAATAATTATGAAATAAAGTCATATGAAACTAAAGAATTGTGAGTCTGTATATTCTTCATTATTTAATTACTTTTTTGAGGAATTTATTACCATTTATATTTTGTGAGGAACGTCCACTAATAATGTTTTTATCAAAATTTTTGATTCCTAAATAATGAAATTCAAAATTAAATAAAACATCTATTTTAATGAAATCATATAGTTCCAAATGAGACCATAGCTATGGTAAATGGATGCCTTGGTTTTTATATTTTTATAGAATAATTTCACATGAAAAGGATAAATTTATTTATTTTATATGAGTAATATATATTTACTCTCAATCATTGAAATTAAGATATGTTTTAATTTAAAAATAAAAGTGATGTGTATTTTTAAGAATAAAAATTTCATACTCTACTTTGCAGGCTCATTCTAGTAGTGTGACTTTGTAAAGAAAAACTATTGCTATTAAGTTTAAATAACATCTATCACACCTAAATAATCCTTCAAATATACACCTTGAAGATATATTTCATCACTATAATCTTCTTCATTTTCTATCAATTGTTACTTACAACTGTGTTCCAAATTTATTATCTTTTTTACATCTATTTATTTGTAATGTGAACACCCCTTTCACTGAGTGTGTGAAGTTTTTGGATAAGTCTTGTAAATAAAGAGCCTGGTTGAAAGCTCTTGGACCTTTATAATAAGGGACAAATTCTTGAACTCAACTGGCTAGCCCCTAAGAATAAGTGTTTGTTTATTAAAATCATCATACTCACATTGAGTGTCGGTGTTGTGGATTAGGGGAAGTTCCTCTTACCCTAAACCACTATAAATTATTTTTATCCTACTATTTCATTTCTCTTTAATTTTTCATTGCATATCTAATTAATAGTTAAGGGGATATTTAAATTAATTTTACATAGGGTGGTTTGAAGTTGGTGAAAAATTTAAGAACTCAATTCACCCCCCCCCCCTCTTGAGTCACTGTGAAAAACCTATTGAGACAATAATTGGTATCAAAGTAGTGACTTTAATGTTTTCATATTTAACCATTTGAAGCCTAAATATATCTATTGAGAGCATAGTGGTTAATTCCAAAGAATGAATTTTATGATTATATCACCTTACTTCAATGGAGAAAACTACGGGTGTTGTAATTCTACAATGATAATCTAATTAAAACCCTTGTCTTGAAAGTGTAAATGAAAGCTATAAATCCATATGAAATTCCAAAATAAGAAGCTGAGTATGATTTAAATTCAAAATTTAGGGATAAAATTATCAGTGGATTATTTCTTAATAAGTAAAACAATGTTATAAAATGTGATACAACTCATGGGATGTGGAATACTATTTATGATTCTTATAAAGGGATAGATAATGATAGCAAAATCAGATACAACACTACCAAGTTAAATTTTGACACGTTAATAATGGTCAAAGTTGAAAGAATCATATATATTAATAGAAGATTAACTAATATTATTAATTATATGGAAAACTTTGGTAGTCTAATTCCAAAATTAGATCTTCCATTGAATGTTTTCATATTTTTATCATCTAAATGGAGTGGAATTTAAATTTCTATAATAAAATCTACTCCAGTAAAATATCTAAAAATAAATAACTTGATTGGAACTCTAATAATGTATGAAGTTGTAGTGAAAGAAAATTTTGATGATCATAATATGATCAAGAAGGGAAATGTCTCTATAAAAGTATTTATTTCAAAGGATAAAAATAAATAATAAAAAAATTATTATCTAACACGTCTAATGAAGAATAATCAAGTTGTGACGTCCCGAAAATCTAAAGTAAGAACCTTGAATTTGATATCATATATTACACGTGACACCAAGCACATAAGTTAATTTAATATCTAGATACTTTATAATATATTTACTATTTAAAATAGATTCTATATATTTCAATTCATGTAACACCGAGTTAGCGTTCATTACATGCAATAGCAACCCTCCTCGATGGCTTGCATTGCACGCAAGATTGAGTTTTACCAAACAATAATTTATTATTAAAATATTATTATTTGATATAATAAGATATAAATTATCCATTAAGTTGTTAGTTATGAATATTAATAACTAACCTATAAAAATTATGTTTTATACAAATATATAATGAATTAATCGGTTACAAATTAATTAGAAATTAATATAAGAAGCAATTGAATATAAAGTAAATATTTTTATAGAAAACTATTTCTATGATAAAAAGATGTTTTATGATAATAAATAAAATTAATTAAAATTAGTGAGTTATATTAATATAATATATATTATATATTAAATAAAATATTTTTCATATTCATCAATTAGTTTTTATTGACATAATCTAAGAATATGCTTTATTTTATACATAAAAACCTATATTGTTTTAGGTAATTTTACTGTCTTTTAATGGAGAACCCATTTTAAATATGAATTTTGAAACTTTTATTGATTTAATAAGTCAAAATAAAATTTATCTTTTAAATATAAACATAATAATTAGGTTATGGTTAATTTTTTATATTTTTCTAAAACATTTCATTTTTTAATGAATGGTTAAAAATACTAAATGTTTGTTCTAAATTGTTGTTTCATCAAATTTATTTATAAGGTTAAATTATAATTTTAATTAGTTTTAAAGTTTAATTAAACAATATTTTTCTCAATTAATACAATTTATTTCATTTTAATCGGTTTTACTTTGAAATTGATTATAAAAACATAGTAAACATTTAGATATTTTTACTTTAAAAATCGACATTGACATCCCGCCTGCAGGATGAATTTTAAATTAATTTATGCCAATTATATGATTAGGATTTGAAAAATGGATTAAAAATTTTTAATAATCATAATTTATAATTCCTACTAAGAACAACTTTGTTTTTTACCAAAAATATTAGTGGAAGTAATTAAAATTAATTATAATTTTTAAGGTAAAATTAAGCTTAATAAAGGACTAAACCTTTAACTTAGGGGGCCAAATGATCTATCCACTTATCCAACAAAAATTTCCCATAATTCGTCCATGAACCTTAAATTATTTATTTTCATTGGTTTTTGAATACTTTTTTAGGTAAAAATTTGGGTACACTTAACTTCTTTTCAAAAATACAAAGTGAGTCATTTTCCTCCCTTATAAGAGGCCACCACCTCTCCCCATTCGTCACTCCTATAAAATCACTCATGTTAGGACAATATATGACCATATAGCTTCCCAAAATCCCTCCCCTAGACCTTGAATCATCCCTTTGGTCATAAATACTTCCAAGTAATCCTTTTGCTACAAACCAAAAGAAGTTACCATATTAAGAAGTAACATCTTCTCTCAAGCTATCTAGATTCATTTCCATTATACACCCCCTAAAATCGTTTTGTTCCATGCTTATATAACAATAAAATTATCCTAAATATAATTGTATTATTTTATATAAATTTATTTACCTACACTGACACACACCTTCATCTAATGGGTAGCAAACATATTGTTTCTGCGTACGGAAAACTACTGCCTCACGAAACGATGATTGTTCATTTTTCCTTTACCACCTCTCATGGTGTACATTATAATGGAAAGTCTATTTATATAGAATATATATGATATTTATTACTTATTTATACTTCTTTAATCTTTTTATTACACATACATTTAATTCTTTCCATTTTATGTTAATACAATAACATCATTTGAGGAGGTGTGGACTACTGCCCCCTCACAGCGATGTGATTCCTTCACATTGTACATGGAACATATAAACGATGTTTTTAATTAATAATATGTGACATAAAAAAACTCTATATTATATTCATGATATAATTAAGTTTATATAAATATACTATATATATATATCATTTTCTTTATTACCCTTTCACACACTTAAAAAGTGATAACGTCGTTCGTGGACGTGTGGACTACCGCCTCCTCGACATGATGTAATTACTTTTACGTCATAATTATATATATATATATATATATATAAGTATATATGATTAAATAACTTTATATTTATGATGTAATTAACATTATTTAAGGATATGGTGTTACTTACCTTTTTCTATAACGATCATTGAAAAATAGGAATGTTACTCATGTGTACGTACAACTACCATCTCCATGATCATAACATTGATTCATCTTTCATAACCATATTTAATGATTTATTTTAAAAGAATAATTGACAAATAAATATAAGAATTATGTCATGATTATTATTCTGGAGATGCTATATAATGACCCCTTTGACCATAGTTGACCTACCAAAGTCGTTTTTGACACATAAACTAAATTTATTCAAAACACCCAATGTAAACTTAATTGTTTAAGTAGTTTTATAAAACCTAGTAATAATTGAAATAAAATTAATTATAAACATAAAAAATTTTCTCAAGAAAATATAAAATTAACATAAGTTTATTATAAAGAAGGTTAAAGGACGTTAACCCTAAAAGAAATTCAAGGTAAGGGATTTCGTCTGAATTTACATTCTATTGAGACTTATTTGTTCTTATGCACCAAGTTTCTTTTATAAGGTGTATATAATTCCATTTTACATTATATATCATGAATATACTTACTCTCATTATATTATATCATTTATTAAATTTTATTCCTTCATGGGGATTATGATTTAAAATGTTTCGAAGTGGTATGGGACACTTTGGAATGTTTAAATATTATTTTCCTCAACAATAACTTTATTGATCATTCAATTTTATTTCCATTCATGGAAATTATATGACCATTTTTCATTAAAACCATTAATTTTTCTCTCATCTGGTTATTAATAACATTTTTCAATTATTAGTTCCTTTTTCCACTATTTGGTACTCAAAATGTTTTATAATTTTTTTAGAAAACCTGAATTTATTTCTCTCTTTAGTCAAATAACCTATTTTATTCTAAAAATCCTTCTTTTTAAAGTGTCATCAAAAATATATTTTAAAATTATTTGGTAAATACATTTTTACTCCTTTTTCTTTTACCAATTTTTTCAATGGAATATTCTTGTCTCTTCATGAACAAGAAATTTTTTTATCCTTTTACCATGAAAAAGTAATGTTCATTTTACCTTGTACAACATGTATAGATTTATCTACTATCATTCCTTAGAAGATTACTTTTCCTGTTTAAAAGGTTTATTTTTAAATAAAATATTTTAAAAAAACTCAAATAAATTTTTTTGGAAAAGGTTTTTCAAAACAAAAGGATATTTTCCTAAAGAATGTTTTTAAAATATATTTTTATAATATTTCTATTCATCAATGAAAAAAACCCTTTATTATAATCCACTTGGGGAATTTTATATTGATACCATCCTTAATATTCTTCTAGATGTTTTATGATTGATTTTTCCAAAGATAGTATTCACATTCACTTCCTTTATTCCTTTTGACCCCTTTAAATATTAAATTTTTTATGATCGTTGAACATTGAATTTACTCTATTTTTTCATATCATTTATCATGGATATGTTCATTTCCTAAACTTTATATCATTTCTTATACAGTGTTCACTTTGAATGTTATTTGATTATTTGGGTAAATATTTATAAATCCATATCTCTTACTCTATATAGATATTTGATAAGGCACATTTTTAAATTGATTATTTGATATATGATGAATGTTTTGGACTGGTATGACACAAGCGGGGCTAGGTTATAGATAGACACTTGATGCATCAGTAGTATCATGGGATGATTCATTTGGCTAGCCTCCTTAGATGGGTTTTTACATTATATTTTTTAAACCGTATTGTAAAAGGTATTGATGGTAAGGGTACCATGAACCTAGGAAACATGGTTTCAAATAACAAAGAATTTCTATCATATTAGTTTCAATTATTATTCATCTATGAGATTTTCATCAACAAATCTATGGATAAATTTCATTTTTATTTATTTATATGGAATGTGTTTATGTTTATTACCTTTCTATATTTATTTTTCCTTATCTAGTTATTTGGAAGTCATGTGTTTCTAGTTATTACTTTTCCATATTTTTATGCACTTCTATTCAGTTTATTGATTACAATGAAGGTGTGTTCAGTTATTTACCTTACCATATTGACTATTCTCATTAATTATTTATTGATTCCACTATATTTTCCCCTTACTGAGTATTTGAGCTCACCATTAATATGTTTCTTTCCCCAGGAATCCAAGAAGCATACTATGAAAGATATGTAGGGATTCACTAGATGGAATAAAGTTACACTTAAAGTTATTTATTTAGAAATAAGAATAAAATATATTGTAATTAGTGTATTATTTTCTGGTGTATATATCTGGTTTACCAAGACTATTAAACTATTGTTCCTTTGAGATTTGATTCTGTAATGCCCCGACCCCAGTTACCCAGAATCAGTGCATTATTATATAACATTGGCATGATAAAAGGAATCATGTCCTGAAATACCAATCAGTTTAATAGCCTTGGAAGTACTAGATACATACATAATTTTTACATTACATCATGAAATAAAAAAACAACATTGTGTCCCCTTTGAACACTTTTATATCCCTTAGCCTATTCCTGCAGGTTAATCATAATATACTTCTTTGCATCCTGGAAAAAATAAAACATAAAAAAGGGGTGAGCTCAGATTCTTAGTAAGGATAACAATATAGCGGAAACTGTCATAAATAAGAGTAAACATTTAAGACAATGTATAAGACTATAAAACAAGCCTTTTAAACTTAAACTTCAGTATAATATAGAAAAGATAAATAAAATTATTCCATTTACTTATTCACATGGATATTCTACTAGTCAAATAATCACATGTAATATCAATAGCCAATTTCATAATGATGGAATGCATAATGCCATACTTCATAACCACATAGTCAAAGGCTTATTCCAAGACTACAAATAAGATTCTATTAAGGCCTTGTGCTAAGACACTAGTTTGTATCATGAGACCTATCGATGCATCGAGGAGCTATAGAGGGCTCCACCCATCTCTTTCTAAGTCCAATGCATTCCTCATATGAAAAGGTTTAAACATAACATAAACATTTGTATTAAAACTAGCATATGAAATGTCAATAATTTATCCATAAACCATGAATAGTATAAAAATAACACATCCATAGTCAAACATATCACAAAACCTTAAATACAGTATGAAATATTTGTATCATAATAAATCAACCTCAATCAAGAATAATATCCTGTAAATGATGTTGACATAGTTGAAAATGATCAGAAAAAATCTTTGAGAGAAATATCCCTTTTCATGAAAACATTTAAAAGTCTCACTATTTATCAAGAAACTGTTTAAAATAGATTTTGAACCAAATTGTTCCATAACACTTTGAAACTTTTAAAAATAATTTAAATTTTAAAACATTAATTTCTATATAAATAAAACTTTAAAACCATTTTTAAAACATGTACATTAATGAGAAATATTTAGAAGAATAAATTTTTAAAACATTTAAAATGATATTTTAGTTAGAGTTCCTAACCAAATAAGAGACGCTTGAATACAAATAATTGAGGTAATAAAAAATTTATAATATCATGAGAATAAAGGGATTCATGATATACTCTATCAAAGTACATTATATACACCAAATAAAAGTCAATTGGTGCAAAACAACAAACAAGTTTCAATGGAATGTAAGTTGATATGAATTCCTTTATAAAGACATTTTCCTTAGGTTAAGGATAAATCAATGAAATAATTATGTGTGACAAATATAAATACACTCAATATGATTGGATATTTATTTTAAATCAATCAAAGGACATTCACACATATTCTTTTAAAAACAACACCAATGACTTGGATGTTTAACTCAATGAATAGAAATTGAGTTAAAATTGCTCTTATCAAGTTTATATCGATGACTTGAGAATTTATCAATGGAGTGATTATGTGCATCAAATTTATATCTACACAAAGGGGAGTGAAAATTAATACATGAGTAGATAAATAGTGATTTCACACATAATCTTGGAGTAAAGTAATCAATGAAGTATGCGTAAAGCCCAATGAGTAGAAATTGAAATTTGAAATTCCCTTACCAATTTGGTAACTTACGAAACAAACACCCCATGAAAGAAGTATTATAAAATTAATATGTAAATACCCATAAATTAAAGTATATTAAACAAATAATATAATCATGGGCAGTACATACACCACACAAAAGGAAATAGTGGCAATATAGCATGAATCTCACGGGAATAAGAAGTGAGATGAAAACCCCTTACCATGTTGTAATCAATCGATTATTATGAACAAAAGTTAATAACCACCAAATTAATAATATAATACCATTAATATAAATATAATCATGATAATATATATCAAATTTTAGTACACAATACACCACATGCAATAAATAAGTGGCGAACAATGGAAATCTCACGGGAATAAAAGTGAGATAAGAAACCCCTTACTTTGTACTTTTCTTTGGTCATGGGTACGTTAAGCTCATGTATAATAGTTAAATAATTGTTATTAAATTATAAAATAACTATATACATAAATATTATATCATATATTATCCTCTAATAATTCTTTGTTAATAATATTTTAGTAGTATCATCATTTTGGGTGTTAACTGATCTGTTTTCCTTTATATGCTCTATTACGTAAGCCATATTTTTTTAAGGATAGGATGTATTTTATTCATACCTTGAATTATATTAAGTTATTAATCATTATTTATAATCATAAAATTAAAATTATTCTTGAATGATTACGATGGGGAATGAATCTCATCGCGTTCGTGGAGACGGTAATCCGTACGTACGCACGAGCGACAATATCAATATATTGATGGTGAAATTGTATGTAATTGGATGGTATATCATATATAAAGAATAATTAACATGTTATATTTATTATTTACCTTATTTATACTCATTATTATACCCATACAAATAATGAATTGTTTGAATAACAAACTACACCACGATGTGGAGACGATAAGCCGTACGTACGCACGTATGGTGACTTTGTCATTCATATGATGCATAGAATAATTAATATGGTTGTACCATTTTTATAATAAAATCACAGAATATAGAAGACACTTTAGTTATTATTTGAGAATAGAAACAACAAATAAATAGAAAGTGGAAGAAGAAAATAACTTGAAATAGGTGATAAATATTTACCTCTTCTTTGGGTTCTTCCTTTTGATTTGATCAAAAGGGATCCTTAGGTTGGATATATGACAAAAGTAAGGACTCTATAATTAAGAGAAAAAATTTGGGAGGATATTTGGTAAGGGGTTGTCTGAGAAAAATTTATTTGGAGGTGTGAAATTAAGATAAGGGGAAGTACCCTTTTATAAGAGAGGTGAGGGTCACTTTAGAAAAATCTTGAAATATTATTTTATAATAAACTAATTTTCGGTTTATAATGGCTCCAAAATGATTTATTTAGAGTATAAGGTGGTTATGGGTCTAAAAACTCTCAACCAATAGGTTTTAGACAGCTTTAGCTCACCATATTAACCTTATCTTTTAGATTTAACTCTTAGTTAAATAGTTTGACATTTACCATGTCTCTTTGTATTTTTATATTATATAGTTAATAAACTTACTATATCAAGACAATATAACCCCAAGTGATTAATTATTAATATATATAACCTTATCTAAGTCCTTTGGACAAACCTTATATTTTGAGGAATATTATATAATTTAGTAATATAATATTTGTTTTAAAACTCATTTATGTCAATTTTGACACTATTTAGTATTTGGTTTTTGTGAAAGTCATCACAATCTGATTACTTCGAACCAAATACATTAAATAAACCCTAACATGTCATATTCACCTATAAATTTATGGATGTCATAAAAACTTTGAAATTATATTTATTTTAATAGTTATAATACAATTTATTTGATTCTTTCGTTAATAAGGTAATTACTGCATCATCATTGTATCATAAATAAATTTAATTATTTAATGTCTAAATATTATAAATAAAATAAAATTATTTAGGAAATATTTTTATCTTTCTAATGATTATTTATAGTCTAAAATATAACTTATATAACCCCCATTTAAAAATTGTTTTACTAAAAGATATATGTTTATGTCATTTCTGTTTTTACTTTAAATTAATTAATATAAAGTGTCATTATCACTCTCAAGTGGATCCATGGGGTCCCAAAATTGACCCAAGTATTCCCATGGTCGTAAATGTATCCAAAAATTTTAATAGGTCACGTGTTAGGGTAATCTAATATTATTATATTATTATTTCTTACCCTTATTTACCAGATTTACCTTTTAACCATGGTAAATAAAATATTTACGGAAGTAATTATTCATAATGTCTAACAAAATGTTACCTATTTACAAAATTTATACCTACTGATTCCAAATATGGAATCCATTTTTTCAAATTCAAAACACAGAAGTGACATAAATTAATTTAAAATTAATTCCCGTTGTCAAAACAAAAAATATGTTTTTAAGAAACAAGAACTATCAAAAGATTGACACTTGTTTATGTCCAATTTAAATGTAAAATTACATATAATGACCTAAATTGTATTAAATGATAAAAATATAATATAATTATACTTCCAAACCATTCAAATGAATAATTTAACGCTATAAATTATTTCAATTAAAAAAGTTTTTTTAAATTAAAATTTAGTATTTTTCAGTATTCATCAAAATATGATAGTTATCAGAAAAGTACCAAAAATTTATCCAAAATAAACTTTTATGTATCAATTATAAAGAATAATTTAATTTCATTAAATTAAATATATAAAATTGTTAAATATTGGTTTTAAAAAAAGGGTTTTCCATTAAAAGGTGGTTAAATTGGATTTTTTGAAAAATACTTCTTTTATCTAAAAAAATGAATTTGTTCTTATATTATGTCTAATAAACACATAATATGGATTCTAAAATTATATGGAGTATATGAAATTCAAAATTCAGTTAATACTATTTATAGCCGTTTTTTGAATGGCTGGTTTGGTAAGTCGTGGTGCGCTTGAACTCGGTGTTGCGTATAGCGCAAACTATTGAATTACTTTAAAGAAAATAACTTACTATGAAATATTGGGGTGTTACAGATTCCTTATAATCATTCAAATTTAATTGATAGCAGACACCGGATCTAGCATATCTGGGGTCAGGTCGATACACAAGCTGTTTAGATTTTGATACTGAACTTTCTCAGTTTTTAAATAATTTCAAAATTTTCTATAATAAGAGAAGAGGATTAATAAAATACTTCTATAATTAAAATAATTTTAACATATATTCAAAATAATTAACATGTTATGAATTAAAAAAACATATACATATCAAACCTAATTTTCCATGGTTTAAAGAGAAAAAAAATTAAAGCACAAATTTAATAGAAAATATGATTAAAATAAAAAGGAGAAGAAATAAATGAAAGACACAAATAGTGATTATAAATACACTAGTGATGATTCATATAATAACTCAAAATATAAAAATTCTAAAAAAACCATTTTTTTCTTTATGGCTCAAGCACAAGAGGCGCAATTTGTTTATCCTTCTAAATCTGACTCTAAATCTAAAAAATTATCCTTTGAAGATATAAATTAATTAATTTATTTATTATAATAAAATTGTGAATCAATAAAAAAGAAATAAAATTCACTTAATAAATACTATGATGTGCTATTAACTAAAAAATTTGGACTTTCCAAAATAATTTTATAAATAAAATCTAATTTTGAAAAATATGTTTCAAACTAGGTTTTACATGACAGTGTAATTAAGGAATTGTTAGATGGGGTTAAATCCCTAAAATATATTGCAACTATTTTTACTAAGGTGGATAATTAACTCAATTAAATCCTTGTTCAGATCAAGTTAAATAATAATAAAATTAGAATATGAAGTGAAGGTGAAAGGCCTAAGCTATATAAAAATTACTTTATGCCTAGTTATAAAGGAAAATAAGCATGTCTATGATCACTAATTTTCAATTTGAATTCAATGTAAATTATGAAAATGATTTCTCTGTTAGAAATAATTAATTATGCATTGTTAAACATGCTTTTATTTTAAATAATCTATCTAAATTCAGTGCTATAAATTATGGTCAATGAAAATAGATTTTGATTCCCAAATATTTATTTAATAACATTGCTAGACCCGTTATTATTTAATTACCAAAAAATATTCTTGTTTGATTTATTATTTTAAGTAAAAACCCAAAATTATGGACATGTAAATTTGTATATGGATTTTGGTTTTCCAGGAATATGAGTGGAAACTTTCTAAAATTCCACTCACTCTCAATTATTTATGGAAGCTATGTCAATTTTGGTGATAATTATAAAATAAAAATAATTGGATTTGGTTTGGTTGGTGATCAAGATTCAATGATTATCAATAAATTTATTTATATTAAAGGCTTGAAATATAACCTATTAACTATCTCTCAACTCTATGAGAATGGTTTTTTAGTTTATTTTTCTGAAAATGATTTTTATGTGTTTAAATATAAATTTTTTAAATTTATACCACCTAGAAATGAAAATATTTATAATCTATATCTGAATTATATTTTGTAAAAAAATTACTATTTAAATACTGAAATATATGAATATTAGATTTTTAATATTAGACTTAGACATTGAAAAATTTATTCTTTTATAAAATTATCTAATAAGAACTTGATTTCAGATTTTACTCAACTTAAATTAGATAAAAAAAAGTTATGTGGTGTATTAAAAATGGGAAAGAAACACAAGTCATTGTTTAAATCAATCAATGAGGTTGAAACTTCTAGACCATTATAAATTATTTTCATGGATTTTTTGAACCATCAAGAACTACAATCCAAGGTGGAAAATATTTTTTTAGATTTTAGTTACTAATTTTTATATATTTACTTGGGCTTAATTTTTGAAGATTACGAGTGAATCATATTTTTATATAAATTTATGAAAGATATTATAAATTAAAAACCATTATAAAATTTTTTCTTTGATAAGTGACCATGTAGGATAGTTTTAGGATTATAAATTCAATTAATTTTCCCCAAAACATGGCATTAAACATGCCTTCTCTTTCCTTACAATGATTAAATAAGATAGTGTTGTTGAAATGATGAATAGTTAATTGTATGAAATTAATAGAACAATATTATGTGAATATACAATGCCTAATCATTTTTGGGATAAAGCCATTAAAATAGTAAGTTATTTCATAAAAATAGTTTTAATAAGGCATATGTTGAATAAAAAACCATATGAGCTATGGAATAATAGAAAACCAAAGGTTGGATAATTTAAAGTGCTTGTAAAATCTTTGTAAGTTTCATCCCAAATCTAATGAAGGAATCTTCCTAGGTTATTCTACCCCTTATAAAATATATAGAGTTTTCAACAACAAAAATCAAGGATAGTTAAAAAAATATACTCATGTTAAATTTAATGAAAGTAGTCCCTTTGATCATAGGGAAATTCAAATTAATGATATTAGTGATTATTTTGAAACTTGAGACTTGATACTATATGTTACATAAAAAGGGATGAAAATATGGAACTTGATGAAGTATAATCCAATCCTAGAAGGATAGAATTTAAATAACATGAAAATATTCTACCTAAAATACCTAGAACCCTGAAAAATAATCCTTTATAGAATATCATAAGAATCTTAGATGATGGTGTTAAAAGTAGAAACAATTCTAGAAACATTTCTGAGTTTCCTACTTTTTAATCCTAGCTTAAACCTAAAACCATATAAGAATCGTTGATTAACGAAAGTTTGTTATCAACAGTTTAAGAAGAATTAAATCGATTAAATAATGAAAAAGTATGGGAATTACTTTATAGACACTATTATTATCTTGTTATTGGAATTAAATGTGTATTTAGAAATAATTAGGATGGTCATAGTGTGATCACTATAAATAAGTCTAGATTAGTAGTTAAAGTTTATAACCAATAAGAAGGAACAGATTATGTGGAAACCTTTTCCCACATAACTAGACTATAATCCATTATAATCCTTTTAGATTATGTATATCATATGAACCTAAAACTATTATAGATGTATTTTAAATATTATTTTCTAAATGGATTTTTAATTGAGGAAGTGTATATTGAAAAACCACCTAGTTTTGAAAATTCCCAATTTCCAAATTTTATTTTAAAACTTTCTAAATATCTTTATGGTCTTAAACAAGCGCCAAGAGATTAGTATTGAAGGATAAATTATTTTATTTTATCAAATGGTTTTTCAATAGTCTTGTAAGTTCCTAATTTATTTAATAAAAATTCTTCAAAGTATATTTTACCTATACAAGTTTATATTGATAATATGATTTTAGATCAAAAAATCAGAAATGTTGTAATGGATTTTCAAAACTTATAAAAAAATCGTGATAATTATGATGGGAGAACTAAAATTTTCCTTTTATTTCAAATTAATCAAAAATATTTTTTAAATGTCTTAAATCAAAGTAAATATATACATGATTTACTTAAAATGTTTATATGTGAAAATAGTAGGATTTATGAAACTCCTATGAGTTATAATATAAAATTTAACTTGGATAAATCTAGTAAACTAGTAGAAAACAAGTTATATAGAGTAATCATTGAAATTTTCTTATAACTAACAACTAATAGAATATATATTCTGTTTTATATTTTCTTATGTGCTAGATTTCAAGAAAAATCTAAATAATCACATTTAACTACTGCTAAAAGTATTTTTAGATATTTTAATGGTTTGATTTATTTATCTTTACTTTTTTCCAAATAATTATTGATTTTATTTTAACTCAAATTATGATTCTGATTTTGGTGTGTGTATATTAGATAAGAAAAATACCTCAAAATATTCCACTTCTTAATCAAATCATTAGTTTCATGGTCAAGTAAACGCTCTAATACATTATCAACTACTGAGGCTGGATACTTTGCAGTTGGTAGTTATTATACTTAGATTTTTTGGATGTAAAAAACCTTTATATAATTTGGATGTAACTTTGATCATGTACAAATTAAATTTGATAACACAAGTGCTATCAATGTTTCCAAAAATATGATATGTTATTCGAGAACAAAACATTTTGATTTAAGGAATTATTTTATTAGAGATCACACAAAAAAAAGCTGATATCTACCTTGATTTAATTAATATTGAATATCAATTGGAATATATATTTACAAGGCCTTTACCTAATAAAATATTTTATTTTATTATAAATGAATTAGTACTATTTGAATTTAAAATATCTTCATTCGAATCTTAATTGATTAATCTAGATATTATTAATAAATATCCTATTTTTTACTGATTTCAATTACCTTTTATTTATTTAAAAACTTTATCATGTCACTAAGTGACACATAAATTTATTTATTTTAATATTTTTTTATCACTTGACTCTTTAATAAACTCATCACATTCTTCAAAATAGATTTTTATCACTCTTTTAACTCAAAAACTCTCGCTATCTCTCAATTAAAAAACCTTCTAAGCTTGATTTCTCTTCCATCCAAACCCTTTGATCCATAAACCTCACAGTTTTAAAACTCAAGCTATGTTTTCTTTTTGAATATGGTAAATTCAAAGAGATAAGAAGATATTACTTTGGGTAGTTTTAATATATCGAAGGTTCTATACAAGGTATTATGTGGAAAATCTATAGATTTATATTTTATGGATCACATAGACTTATTTTGGAAGAAAGTGGTGAACATACAAGGATTTCAGTTTTTTTATTAATGGAGTGTAGAGTTTTCTATAATAATAATTTTATATAGTTCTATAATAATTTTGAGTTTATTTTATCTAAGGATGAATATCTAGTAGTTTTGAAAGTAAATGATAAGAACATTTCAATTCCTTTGGTTGAATTAGTTGAAATTTATCAACTCCCTCATGAAGGAAACTTTGATTTCAATTCCTCTCTTACTAGTATATATGAGGTAAGTACTACGTAAAATATTTATTCTATTTTTGGTATTGTAGATATTGAGAAGAAACTAGTTAAGGATTTGGAAGTTGATTGAAAGATTCTAGTCAAGTTGATTCAAAATAGGATTTCCTGACATAATGAAGATTTTAAGGAAGTCTTTTTTCTAGATATTTATTTGTTTTATCTCTTATTGATTGAGAAAAAAGTAAACATTGCCATTTATATATTAAGGTATAATAAAACTTGGAGTTTTTATCCATTCGGATGGATTCTAACTCTAGTTTTTGAAAGATTTGAGATTGAGCTGATTAAGGTTATGGAATCTAAGTTATATGGTCTAAAAACTTTAGGATATGGAGTTTTTAATAAGATTGGTTATTTATAGAGAAATTATTTGAATAATTTTATGCCCATTTAGGATAAATATGAATCTAAATAGGACCCTACTTTTACTGAGTGGTAGAATCTTATGAAGTATTTTTATGAACCTCGTGTGGGAGGAGAAAAAGATAAATCTAATGTATTTTTTATAAATTTAGATTATTAAGTTATTATAATTGTTAATTCTAGATTTTTTATAACTTCTGATGTTCTTATATCAAAGTATATTGAGTATAAAGATCTCATTATGAATTTAGAGCTAATTTGGGTGTTACTAGTAGAGATTATGTAGAGGATTCAATGGATAATGAACCAATTTTGATGGTAAGAGAAAATAAAGTAAAATCTGGGGATATTCCTTCAACTGTTGTAGAAGCTGGAGTTGAGGAAGAAGTTTCTCAATATCTAGTGTTTATTTGGCTATGACTTAGGTGCCTACTATAAATGTCGGTGTAGCTAAGGAGCATGAAGAAGTATCATCTCCTACTGATACTGAAAGATCTTAAGCTAGAGTATCCTTAAGTGATGCTATTAAAAATATGGTTACTATAGAATGTGGTGAGAAAAGAAATTTCACCTTTCTCGCTAATTCATATGCTAATGTTGATCTTCTTGGACTTTATAGAGTTGAAAATATCCTACTAGGACCTATTGAAGAGATATTAGTTTAATAGACCTATGAGGAATTAAAAAAATGAATTAGGTTGTATTATGAGAATTGAGATTATTTTCTTATATGGAGAAGTAAGAAAATAGACTCCTTTAACTCTCAAGTAAAATAGGAAAGTGGTCAAGATTTAACCTTCTCTTTAAGTATAATAAAAATAATAAAGGAGAGAATAATCCTTAGTAATTGAAGAGTAATTGATCTTTGAATTATATAGTTAAATTCAAACCTTTACATAGATAATTATTTATGAATTAAATTCAATGAAAGTAAAAATGTATAGTTTTAAAGACCAATTGTTGGTCTTAAAATAAAGCATAGTACATATGTCTTAGTTTTGTGAGCTGAGGGAAATGATAAAGGATCAATAAAAAATGATCAACAATATCCCAATTAGAAAATCAAATGTTTTTTCATCAATATTGAAGGAAAATAAGTCTTTTAAAACTGAATTTAAATTAGTTATTAATTATTTAAAGAAAGTTTAAATATCAAATATTGAGTATATAAAAAATATTCCATCTATTTTCATTATCATGTCATCTCCACTTGAGAAGTAAATTGATACTATTTTTTAATAGTTAAGAAATTTGTTATCAAATCTAAATATGTTTGAATATAGAATTGAAAAATTAAAGTGGGATTTAGTTTCTCTAAACACCCTTCTATATTTTAAAAGAGATATAATTTTTAAAATTATGTATGTACAAGCTTCCTAAATATATAGGAATTAAAGGATTGAAAAATTTATGTCTGGACATAATAATTTTGTTGAATAATATCATGAATCTCTAAAACTTACTTCTTTGAATGCACACACCTCATCTCAAATCACTATGAACATGATGAAATAGTGGTCCATTTCCATAAATTAAAACTTTTACATCACATTTTATGGGCTTAAGGATATTATTATAGAGTTTGAGAATGATTTTACTTCTGATTTTGAGGCATATTCTGAGAAGACTATTGATAATGAACCTATTATCCTAAGGGAGACTTTAAAAGGGAAATAAGTTTTTCAAAGAGAATATCAGAGACTCTCTACTATTTCAATGGCCTCATCTAGTACTTATATAATTTTAGTTCTTTTTATGGATATTTTGAAGATTTTTATTTCCTTTTATTCTCATAAGTCATATATTTAAGTTTCTTTGAAGATTTATGGAAAAAATTTGTAGTAAGAATATTATATAATCCTTGAATTTTGTATAGAATGTATTATAAAGAGTGTAGATATATGTGTTGATACACCTTTTCATATCAAATTCTGAAAATATCTTAGTGATTCCCCTCCTTAAAAATATCTTGTAACCCAACAAAAGTTAAAGGAAACTTTTGATCCTTCTTCTTTGTATAAGAAATAAAATCAAAAGTGTGTAAAATGTATTTTCCATTTGCTTAATCTATAAAATTTCATTCATCCACCTCAAACAAATATTATAAATAGAAAGATAATGAACTCCATGTATGTATTTTGGATGGTAAAAAATGACTTCCAAGATTGATACCATTAGTATTTGTGGTGATTCTAGTTTTGAGGTCCTCAATGATGAAATCTTTCTAGATACCCTAGACACTCCAAAACCAAACTCTTCCTTACATTTATATATTAAGAAACCTCCTATAAAAGTTAAACCAATAGATCCTAACATTACACTCTTGAAAAAACCAAACCCCAAACCATATGATTGACATTCTCTTGTATTTTGGTTGTTTGTTATAAATTTTTAATATTATTTTGGTTTTTACTTTTCAGTTGTATGTGAATGAAAATATCAGGAATTTATTCTTGTTTTATTATATATATTTGAATGTTTCAGGTTTATTTCTAATTTATTATTAAATTTATTCTTTTAATCAATTCAAACAAGTCAGGTACAGATCTTTATTCAGTTAATTACTTTATATTCTCTTAGTTTTTTTCATTTAGTACGTTACAGTGCATTTATTTTATCTTATTTCCATATATTTATTTTTGATATCACAAAAAGGTATATAAGATTTTATTAAACACCAAATATTACTCCTACTTTACCACCAATATCTCTAATAAAATTTAGAATTATTATAGAAAAATGGGGGGAAGATAAATAGATATAAAAGTAAATTTAAATTTTATCTCAAATTTTAGATTATATTTAATTTGATTGCTTATATATTTAAAATTTATAGGCTTTTTGATTGTTAAAATGAGGAATATGGTTGGAAATTTTATTTTTTTCTAACATATCTCAATAATTCATATGTTTTTATGCTAACAAAATAACCATTTTTTGTATATGAGTTCATTTTACGTGATTTTAGGGTAATAGTTAACCTTTACTTAAGTGTTATTTCATTTGGAGATTTTATCACAATATATATTATTTGAGCTTGAATAAATTTTCAAAATAAAATATCCTACACATTAAATACATATCCTATTCATCTTTTTTTAAAATTCATATGCTGGAATTCAAATTTTGGAAATGGAAATTCTCTTACAGACAGACTAGATTTCTTGTGATGGTATTAAAAATTTTGATAAAGTAAATTCTCTTATGAGAGGCTATCATTGAAACAATATAACATAGAATAAGTAAATTATCAAATGAAATAGGATAAATATCCTATGAAATAAAACTTTCTATGGAAATTATGATCTCATAAACATGTAAGTGACAAATATTTGGTAAAGTAAATTATCTTACAAGATAAAAAATTCATGCAAGTTATATTTTAAGAAAATTAAATTATATTATAAGGATAAAATATCCTTAATTTAGATGAATTATCTTACAAGAATTTTTTTTCAATATTATATCATGAAGTAAAAATATCATATGTCGTAGAATATTCTACAAAGCTAAATATTTCTTAAGAAAGATAAAATATCCTATGAGACTCGAGAATATCTTTTGAAGGTCAAAATATATTATGAATGAGAATAAGTTTTTTCCAACACAAAATTTATATGAAGTTTTTAATTCAAAATAAAATTCATTAATTATAAGACATAAAAAATAAAGACATGCAAAGCTAAATACTTGTGATGCTGGTTTTTTTTTGTTATTTAATTACATTTTCAAGGAATTTATTGCCTTTTTATTTTATGAGAAATTTAAACTCTTGATTTTGTTTTATTAAAAGTGTAGATGCCCAAATGAGGAAAGTTAGAATTAAATAAAGAATTTATTTCCAAGAAATCATATAGTTTCAAAGGAGATTGTAGTTTTAGTCAATGGACACCTCTGCTTTGTAATTCTGAGAGAAAAAAGCCACATAAAAAGGATAACTGGATTTATTTTTTTTGAATAATATTTATTTACTCTCATCCATTGAAATAATTATAAGTTTAAATTTTAAAAAAAAAATGTGTATATTCAAGAACAATAATCGCATACTCAGTTTTAAAAGCTCATTCTTGTTGTGTGATTATAGAAAGAACAACTACTAGTATTAAGATTTAAGAACATCTATCACAACTGAAGAATATTTTGATTCTACACCTCAGAGATATATTCAATATATGGAAGCTTCTTCATCTATTTTCATTTGGTTCTTACACCTATGTGCCAAAAAAATTATCTTTTCCACATCTCTTTATTTTTTAAATGAGTGATACTTCTAATGAGTATGTGAAGTCCATGTACACATATTATATAGGGATATCCCAATTAAAATATCTTAGACCTTCGTAACAAGTGAAATATTATTTAAATCATCCGATAAGTACCTAGTAAAATATTTTGTTGATTAAAATTGTTATACTCATATTAAGTGTTGGTGGAGAAGATTTGGGACAATTCATATCTCCCTATACCACTATAAATTATTTATGTCCTTTCCATTCATTTCTATTTTGGTTTCTAATTCTTATCTCATTAAGACTTAAGGATAGATTAAAATTTATTTTTAAAGAGGTTGGTTTTAAGTTGTTAAAAAATTTAATAACTCAATCCACCCCCTCCCCACATGATTCATTATGAAACACTTTCTAGGAAAAAAAATAAGATCATACAGACTTAACTTTGTAATATTATTTATATTATCTATAGTTTTCATATTAGATTCCCATTATTTTGGTAGAATTTTGATAATATTTTAAACCAATGGATAATTTAATTTCCTTCTCTCTATGTGTTTTTAAACCATTTATAACTATCATAAACCTCTGATGCATCTATGAAACCGATTCTCTAATATGAAAATAAAAAGATTAATAGTTTTCATGTAATATCTCCCTTCTGGTCTCTAACACTTTAGAAGTTATAAAATGAGTAATATAAAGTTTCTTCTAGATTTTTTTGGTTGTATCACAAGAATAAATATGGGTATATGTATTCTAAGATATAGAACTCAATAGTGTATTCTAGACTTTGTAACTTTTCTGATACACAACTTTCTCTTCTCAAGTAAAATTTAAATTTTTTTATCTGGTATCTTATAGTTTCCAACCATAATATGGTAGTTATCCACACAAATATTAATAATGAATGTATTCAATATTTATCTCCAATATTCATAATTCCCTCCATAAAAAATGGGTGCTTGACTAGGATTTAAGTTCTACAATGTTCTGATAGGTATATTTCCAAACATAAAAAAATATTTTCACTAATTATATGTTAGTATAAGGAAAATATAATGATATAAAATTTTACATGACCCGAACTAATAGTTATTTACCCAGGCTATCACAAGTTCAGATTTCCACCCCAAACATGCCTCCAAAAGACTAGAAGATAGTGATTAGAACTGAGTAGGTATACCTTATAATATGGGAAGCCTTAGCCTATATCAACTTGAAATAGACACATATATCCAATGAATAAAATAACTAAAAACACCAATAATAAATATAAAAATAATTTAATTATATAAAACATGTGTATGATACATCTAGTACAAGTAAATTTCCACATAAGAAAATACCAAAGGAAATATACATTTCACAAGCCTTCGGATATGAAAGACCCAAGACACCAGAAAGATCATCATCACTATGTGTACTCCAAGATTAATCTACAATTTAAATGGTAACTTCCACCATCGTAAACCACCATATATCACCAATCATCACCAATAATCAACTCAAAACAAGACACTCTAGCTCTTTACCCATAAAAAATAATCTTTGAACCCTATGTTATTTGTAAAGACACAACACATGTGAATGCCCATGAAATGGTGAGTATAAAAATACTTAGTATGGAACCTTGAAACCATAAAGTAAATAAAATAATCAATTTGTATAAATATTTGAAATAAGTAAGAGGCTTGAAGAAGTATAAGTAATGATCTAGATTGTCTCTACTGCTAGGGGTATCATGGATACAGAGAAATCCAATTTAATTTAGTTCGAATCCTAAAAGGTTGAATCTCAATAGAAATGAGGGATGATCAATATAAAAAAAATTACCACATAGTCTGAATTTAATAGCATAAATATATGTTACATATAAAAGGAAACAAGGGGGTGTCTGAGGAATTACAAGTCTTTAAGCATCTGATCTAATCCACCTCACCAACTTATATATCACCACTATAAATAAAAAAATGGGATATGCTCATCACTAAAACATGTGTGATAGTCTAGGGATCAACACACCCTTTCATACGCAACTAATGATGTAGTTTAATCATAATAGAAACCCATAGGGTAACTCTCACTTATATTAAGGATAAAATTCATTCAAGAGAGTATTGGACCTTATTATCATAACTACCCATCTATGAGAAAACCCGCATTACCTCTCTATAATAATATTGTAGGGTCCTCATATTTTTTAGATATAAGTATCATTTAGGGGGGGTAACTGAATTTACAGATTGAGGATCGCATTCCCTATATATATGGGGGAATAATGACCCCACCTGTGATGGGGTGGAGGACCCTCACCCTTCTTAAGATCTTATATAGGGTTAATTGACACTACAAATAGAGGATCACATGACCTAAGTATATATGTGAATTCTAACCATATTTTTAATGATGTGGGGGACCCATGCCCTAACCCTAACTAACTTCCAAGGGATTTCCAACCCTAATAACACTTTGGTCACCATACTTAAACCCCATAATCATCCTATAGAGATAAAGATACTAACTATATGTATCGTCTCACATATCACCTTTTATGTTGAAGAGAAGTGCACCAACATGTCCTATGAAAAAAATACTCAGGATGGATTTCTAACACACCCAAATCCAAGTCTTGAGTAGAGATATGTGTAAATCCACTAATTCTATAAAATTGCATGGAATGGACTCTAGTAGTACATTGCGTGTAGCTGCTCAGGGGTCATTGGTCATGTGTTACTTCATTACATGGTGTGTAAAAGTCCACCTACATTGTTTGTTTCAGGGGGAAGAAGGAATGTGGGACCAGTGAGGGACTTGGTGTGTACCACCATAGCCCATGTCATGTAAGGGAAAGGGTACAATAGGTATGGTTTTAACCATATATCATGTATATCATGTCATGTGAGGGAAAGGGTACAGTATGTATGTTTTAACTCCCTATACACCCTATGTTTTCTATATTAGGGTTACATGGAATGCACTCTTTGGATGCATGATATGTTATACTTATATTCAACTAAAACCCTAGCTATTGCTTCTAAGAACTACATGGAATGTGGGTCTATAGAACACGGTGTATGTGTTTTTTTATAAACCTATATTTTTAGAAAATATGAAAATTACCTATTATTTCCATTCTCACTTTTGAACAAGTAAAAACCACTACCAAATTCCTCATCCATGGATATAATGACACTAGAGACTGAATTTCATTCATCCTTCATCAGAAAAATAATCTTCAACCACTTCATATGAACCTCTGGTGAATTAATAAATTTTTGATCCATATCTATCATGTTATTACACCATTATGTGATCTTACATAACCCAGTAAAACTTTCAGGTCTTAAAATTCATTTTTAATCCTAAAATAATCACTCATAGAACCATATTTCAAATTTAAGATGATCCAAACAAATATTTGTTAAACCTTCAACCTTAGTGAGGGATGTTGATAAACATGTAAAGAAATGGAAAGGAAAACCAAGTAAAATCATAAAGGGGTTTAGTGGTGTCTATTTCAAATCCTTAACAAAGATCATCGTCATTATAATCTTAGAACAAAGGAAAATGGCATGAAAACAATAGATCTCATTCCAAAAATAGAAACCGGTAAGTTCATAGGGCTATAAAAAAGAGAAAACGGATTCATAATAGATAATATGTTCTCAAAATAAAGAATAAAATAGAATAATATAAAAAATATCTACTCTCCAATTAATCAATTATTGAAGAAGGTCACATCTATTTTGGTCTTTCTTCATTGTCAATATATGATATGATCGATTATTTCATGATTTTGTTCATTATTGTCATCACAAATATGGGATCATTCTTTCGATCCAATGTAGATTCCTCCAAGATCCAATCTCTCTCCTCTATATTTATATCTCTAGGGTTTATATCAATGAAAAACACTTCTAACCCTAGATAGGAATCTATAATGGTCATTTTATAAGGTTATTTTTAAGGTTTGCACATCAAATGATATAGTGATTGACAAATTAATAAATAAATTTCATGTATGACTGCCCATTCTAGGGGTCTCGGGTGTGAACTCAAATTACATCATCCTTAGGGTAAACTCTCAAGTACAAAAACAAATACAGCATCAATTTCCTATATGACACTATATTTAGTATATATAGATGATTAATCACAACACACATACATACAGACTAAAAATAATATATTATTTTCAATCCTATGTGATGCTTAAAACTCTAAAATAGCTCATCAACCAACCTTAAAAATATTATAGGAATATTATAAATCTCTAGAATGAAAAATTCAAAGTCACTAAGATATCACCATCATCCCATGGGATATATATTCATTTAAATAATTAATACTAAATATCCTTAAATATTCACCATATTTATAAATTTACCCAAAACTCAACTCAAGGGTAAACATATCCCCCTAATATCAGTGAAACCATCCAAAAAAATTATAACCTTGTATGCTAGGTTAAATTTACAATTTTACCCCTAGGGAGATCCTAAGACTCTAGAACCTAAAATTGAGCTAAGTCTCGATCAAGGAAAAAATTGGATCACTACATCCTCCCCACCTTAAACCTTTTCAAACCTGAAAAGGATACAATTGGGGATCCTAAAATAGGGATCTCGTAAAATATCCTCATGTGGAAAACAACCCATCATTATAAGAACTTCTCTCATATTTAGATGTTTAAACACTAAACAATCTTAGTACACTATTTCCCAAGAAGGTACATCCTTTCTTATTACTGATGTCATCAACTCCAACTCATCTTGAAGCAAGGCCTTAAAAAATGTGCATTATACCTATATTATTCTTTCTAATCCTTGAAACCAAAAACATTTTTATCATAAAAAGGTTATCCCACTATATGGTATGTATTGAATCTATAGTCTAATAACATCCATCTCAAAAAAAATTTGTTACCAAAGTTACCTTTGGTGGGAGAACTTCTCTCCCCACCTTTAAAAAGGGTTATTGATGGTTTTCATAGTATAAAAACATATCAATTCCATACTCCATAACATGATCATTTTACAAATATTTCACACTAATACTAGGATATTTTCATGGTATCATGTTCCCCCTACTCTACCATAATTTCTCCACTAGCACTTTCTCACAAGTCATAGGCACAAATGTCGCTAGATCGTGGAACAAAGGTGATGTGGACCTTATTTACTAATCTCAACATTCATAGGAATCCTCTATACATATCTTTATTTATAACTAGTTTTCATCTACCTTAAATGAAATTTTAGTTTTATTTTTTTTTTAATTTTAAAAAATATTGATGATCATGTCTAGAATAAAATAGACATCAATCAAACTACTCAAAAATATTCCACTATCCTTCAAGTGGACCAATCCTCTACAATCCAAAGTGTATAGTTGAGACTATTCATATATCCCTTCTTTATTAGCTCCATACCCCAGGAGAACAGCTACCAAAATAGAGCAATCAAAAACCATAACTTGCAAAGAAAACCTTCTTCTCTACTACATAGTAAGAGTTTCCATTTGATGAGTACAACCAAAAAGATTCATTGGGTTCACCACACCGAGGTTCATTATCTAATAGGTAGGTTTCCTCTTAGGATATTCATCCTAATATATAGAATGAATACTGAGATAAAATTTCTATCCACTTGGGAAAGTGGATAGCATACTCCCCACCTTTAGTAAAACCCTGCAGGTACATAGCCTAAGAACTTTCGGTCCTATGAGACTATAAAGTTGACCACTACACAATAATAATCTCCCATGAAAGGGAATAGTTTGGGGACATAATCATTATCCAAAGGTTAGAAAAATCTAACTCTTCACATAAGAATCAACTACTTAAAATATAGCTACCCATGAGCCTCCTACGTCATTCAGAAATAGAGACCTTTGATGGAAGCGTCAAATACCACACAGTTTTTGTACCACTAAGACTTGAACAATTATATGAATCTTAATTTTCATGAAGACCAATAATACTCCTTGAATCTATATCTCACACTATGAAAAGTTATTACACAGGATATGATCTCATGGAAATACTAGGACAATACCTTGAATTCCTAACATGATACTCTATGAATCAATACAAGGATTCAACTCATATTCTCTATAAACACTATAGGTATTTTCATTATTCCACCTACAAACACTAGAATGACATCCCAAAATACAAGAAGATGAATTTTCCAGTCTCCCATTGAGGGAAAACTAGGGGTCACCCTTTAGAATCATTTACACATTCCTCTGTGTTCACAGGGAGTGAATTATCATTCATGCACATGGAATATAAATCCATGATTTCCCTATGATGGTTAGATGTCTCCAACATCATGAGGGTATCCTCTTATCATCACCCATGAGGGGATCCCAATCACTGCAAGCATTGGATCCCACCTCATTTACTATATTGTTCATCACTACATATTAATACCATTAGAACTTAATCTATATTGAGTTAGGTACCATTAGATATCATTTAGTCCATAAATAAAACTTATGAAAGTCCTCTTCCTCTACTAAGGATAAACTCACTTTACTAGAAGGGGTGAGTGAAAGATAATATCTATCAATGGAAACTCTCCAACTAATAAGGGTTTGACTAATGGTTTGACTAGAATCTACAACTCATAAATAAATAATGTATAAATAATAACTCACACCTAATCTATCTAGTATGGGGTCCATAAATAGAGGATAATAATTTTACTCCAAACTACATCCATTGATGCTAGACCATAGCCATCTACAACTCGTATCTTCTTGCATCTCTAACTGTCAGTACCTCATGCATTATAGGAATAAACCAAGGGTGATGGTGATGGGAGAGAATCATAGAATCATCCATCACTATCTAATATTACTCCACCCACTTCATAACTAAATATTCTATTTTTTATGCCATTAACTTCAAAAAGAATATATATATTTTCAGTGATATCTTTAGCATGGAGATTTTTCCATGGTACCACTCAGGTTGCCTTCAGAAAAATTTCTAACTTTCACCCAAATCTAGGTTTCATACTTTTCATGAATCCTCAACTACCAATACTCATTTGGGGGACACCAACATAGGTGGTGTTTTATAAAAACAAAACTTCATTTTAAAAATTATTCCTCTAGAGTTTCTACCCAAATTTCTGAGTTCAAACAATTACACTATGAAACGTGTCAAGGAACTACTCACAAGGTTCATAGGACTTGATTCATACTCGAATATAGTCACACTACCCTGTATAGTGTCCCAACATCCTCAAATAATACTACATCTCAGATAAGGGCACAAAATTTAACCACAGTAGAGTAATCCCAATATTATTTCAAGAAAAAAATAATCCACTAATGGCTCTCTGTGTTGTATAGGTATCTCAACATAAGAATTTTCATCTAGTTAGTAAGAAATTGAACCAGAAAAAAATGAGTCATGGAATCTATCTAAACCTCTATGACCTAGGGATATATCTCTAATCACAAAACCATGATCTCAAAATCATCAAAACACACAAAAAAATATATCCAATGGGTGGTTACATCAAATTTAGAAAGAAATGCCATATTCTCTACAATAAATAAATGAACTTAGAATAAGGGAATACAAACTACCTTAGATCATGGGGTAAGTATATTTCTCAACCAAGTCATAGAAAACAATTCCCTATTTCTCACCTGTCAGTAGAGAGAGTCCCATCTATAGGCATGGGAATCTCATGATCCTTACTCTATACGTAGGATAGCTATTAGTAGTTAGCATTCTCCATTTGATAAGATGAACCTACACTAGTTAGAACATATCTATATGAGATATCATATAAGGTACGTTAATGATCATAACTGACTATTATATCATGCATATAATAACTTTATTATACCCTATAATAATTTCTTAGAAATCAAGGACAACTAAAAGGTTATCGGGGTCTTAGTGAAAGGTTATGTTGGCCACCCCACCTACAATGGTCTCTCTGGTATAATAACTGACCTCAATACCCCCTTAATATCATTCCCCCAAATTCCCAAACTAATCCTCGCATTAATAATTACTCTAAACTTTATCCCTAAGAATCAATTATTCTAATTCCACCCTGACATGACCCAACCTACCAGGGACCCACTCGATCTAGCAGTAAGTTGAGAGTACCACCCCAAGCCCACCTCCAATAGGCCAGGGGATGGTGACTATAATTGAGTAGGAATATCAAAAAATATGGGAGTCCTTATCCAATATCAACATTAAATAGACACTTATCTCTAATCCATAAAATAACCAACAACACCAATAGTATATATAAAAACAATTGAACTGTATACTACACATGAATTAGACATTAAGTGCAAATACAATGACATATAAGAAAATACCAAAGGAACTGAACACCCCGTGAGCCTTTGAACTTGATAGACCCAATACACTAGAAATTACCTCCTCATTATGTATACTCCTAGATCGATCTCTAGCTAAAATAGGAACTGCCTCTATCACAAACCATAATGATCCACCATATGTCACCTAGAATAACTAGGCATCAGCTCTAAATAAGAAAACCCTACTCCACATTCACCAATAATACCTATAAACCCTATGTTGTCTTCAATGACACAAAATTGTGTGGTCAGAATGATTGTGTAGGGTGAGTATAAACATACTCAGTAGGATTATTATAAAATAGAAAGGAAATAAATAAAATAAGTCATATTGATCTCTGGAAGAGGTAAGTATCCTAGAGAAAGATAAGGAGAGATTTATATTGTCTCTACTACTAAGGTTCTTGGGGATAAAAAGAATCACAATCCAACTCAAGTTTAATCATCAAATATATGAGAAACTAAGAATGATTGAAGTACAAAAAAATCCTTTATATTCTAAATTTGATAACCCAGTTTCATGTCAAAGGAAACCAGGGGGAACTTAAAGAATCACAAGTCTCAAATTATCCTATTTGATCCACATATTCAACTCCTACATCAACATTAAAACCTCATATAGAGGGTCTTCTACTCATTGAAGCATGCACAATAGTCAAGGTAGAATCACACCTTGTCATCTGAAAGTACCTATGGTGTTTCATAATTTTATAAACCCATAGGGTAACATGAACCTTAAACAAGGATAGAAGTTGGTCAAGGGAGTGTTATCCCTTAATATCATAACTAAACAACTATGAGTAAACACATTTCACCTATGAGGAATAGTAGTGGCTAACCCTTTCCTCTTTAGGAGATAAATATTGGTCAATGGGGTAATTAAATCTATAGATAGAGGATCCCACACCCCAAGTATTTCGGGGGAATATGAACTCTACCAATGATGGGGTGGAAGACCATTTCCCTACTTGAGATCTTTGAAGGGGTGGGGGTAACTAACTATAAATATATAGGATCCTTCACTCCTAGGTATGTTAAGTGAATATCAACCATTTATTTAATGTTATAAGGGACCCATGATTTTACTATAACTAGCCTCTAGGGGATTTTCAACCCTTAAAATTCCCTTATTGTAATTCACAAACCCCTCATCGGTCCTATGGATATAAAGAGAATAATTTCACATATCTCCTCATATCTTAACTTTTCTGCTAAAGAGGAGTGAACCATCCAATTTTATATAGAAAAAACACTCAGGATGGACTACTGATGCAACCAAATCTAAGACCCTTGTATGGAGATACAGAAACACACTAGGGTTGGAAAGTACATGGAATGAACTCTAGGGGTACACAACACATAGCCCCTAAGTGGTTGTTTGGTCTTGTGATAACTCATTTTATGGAATATAAAATTCCACCTACATGTTTTTTTACATAGGTAGCATGGCATGTGGGATCAGTGGGGGACTCACTTGGTACCAACATAACATGTGTCATGTAAGGGCAAGGGTACATGGAGTTTGGTATTGACCAAATAGCATGTATACCCAAATGGCCACATGGGAATGTACTCCTTGTACATACTATATTGGTTTAATTAGGGTTATACAACATGAACCCTTGGTCTATACAATATATGATACTAATCTCTAACTAAAACTGAAGCTATCACTGTTGATAACTATATGGTGTGGGGTCGGTAACACGTGTTGTGTATTCATCATTACAAACCCAGATTTTTCTAAAATATCCCGAAATCACATATCATCCCCATTATCACCTATGATAATTAATTTAACAATGAAAAATTCCTTATAAATACATATTATTCCTCTAGATACTGATTTTTATCCATCCTTCAAAAGAAATGGAATTTACAACCACTTCATGCAAACTCATGATGAACCCACACATCATTACCTCATTAGCCCCACATTGATGCACCATCCCATGATCTGTGATAACCCAATGAACCACCAAAAATATTTAAACTTCTATTTTGGTCCTAAAATAATCACTCATGTTCTTAAATTTCAAACTTGATATGATCTCGACAAAGATTAATCAAACCACTGGCCTTTGTGAAGGATGATGATGAACGTTTGAAGAATGGGGAATGGAAATGCAAGGGAAATAATCAAGGGGGATTAGTGGTGGTTGTTACAAATCCCAACCACCAATAATTTGTATTAATATACTATAATAATAGAAAAATGAGCAAATTATGGATCTAAGGTGAAAAAATAGAAACAAATATGTTTGCATGGCCATGTAATAGAGAAAGAAAATCCATAACAAATAATTTGTGCTCAAAATCCTGAAAAATGGAGAATCATAAAAATAAAAAATCCATACCCTGACAATGGAATGATCACTAATAAAGATAATTTATTAATTAGGCTTCATTCCTAGTTTCCACGTGATATGATTATCAATTTTATGATTTCATTCATTGTCATCACCTCAGATCAAGTCTCATTTCCTTGATCCAACGTTGATTAATCTAAGATTTTGTATCTATCCCATATATTCCTCTCTCTAGGATTTATATCAATAAAAATGTGGTTAACCCTATAGGGGAATCAATAATGAATGTTTTATAAGGTGGTTTTTAGGGTTAACACATCAAATTCCATGGTGAATTATAAATTATCAAATAAACAACACCCATGACAACCCATCGCAAGGGACCTAAGTGTAAACTAAAATTACATAATCCCTAGGGTAAACCCCAAATTTTGGATAAAATAATGGAATTAGTTTCACCATTATAAATTCTTTTCACAACATTCATATATAAAGACTAAAAATAAATTATTATTTTTAATATATTATTTTTTAGCCTTTGTGGTACTCAAAACTCAAAAATATCTTAGCGACAAACCTCTAAAATATTAATGGAATATTTTAAAATTCCTAAATGAAAAATAAAAGGTATATAAGATATCACCATATCTCTAAGGGATATATATTCATTTAAATAATAAGTACTAAATATCCCTAAATATTCACTGCATTTGTAAATTCACCCAAAACTTATCTCAGGATTAAACACTACCTGCGGGGTTAATGGAACCATAAAAAATTAAAAAGTAATCTTCTAGGATAAATTCAACATTTTAACCCTATGGAGATCCCAGGATACATCACTGCACCTTTTTATCCATATCTACTGATGTCGTGTCGTCATCTTGGAAGACCATAGGGTAATTTGTACATTTTCCAAGGATAGAAGTTTATTAATGAAGTATTGGAGCTTACTATCATAACTATATAGTTATGAGAAAACACATTTCACCACCTCAGAATGGTAGTGGAGTACCCTCACCTTTACAAGGTATAAGTATCATTCAAGGGTGAAAACAGACACCAAAAATATATGATCCCACACCCTGAGTGTGTGGGTGTGGATATTAACTTTATATGTGATGGGGTGGAGGAGCCTCACCCTGTCTAAGCTTCTATATGGGGGTAAATGAATCTTTAGATAGTGGATCCCTCACTTGTACCCTGAGTATGTATAGAAAATACTGACATTGTCTGTAATTATGTGGGAAAGCTATGCCCTAACCCTAAATCTATTTGAGGGTGTTTCCAACCCTTAGAACACTATAATCACTATGCATAAACCCCATAATCATCCCTACAAAGCTAAAGATACTAAATTTCCATATCACTTTGTGTCTCACTATAGATGTTGAAGAGAAGTGTGCATCATTTCTTATATGGAAAAATGATCAGAATGGACAACATGTTCACCCAAATACATGTCCTAAGACGGGAGATATGGAAATCCACCAAGGATGGAAAATAAATTGGAATTAACTATATGGGTGCATGGAATGTATCCTCTCATGGTTCATTTGGACATGTAATACTTCATTACAAGTCATGTGAAAGTCCACCTACATGGAATGTGTTCTGGGGAACATGGTGTGTGGGACTGGAGGGGGACGCAGAGTATACCACTATAGCCCATGTCATGGGAGGTCAAGGGAACACAATGTGTAGTTCTAACCACATGATGTTTATATCCAAATGATCACTTAGTCATGTACTCCCAATATACATTATTTCAATCGACTAAGGCTTACATGGAATATACCCTTGGACTATATAGTGTGTGATGCTTATTTCTAAATGAAACCCTAGTTGTTGTTGGTAGGAACTACACAGGATGTAGGTCTAGAACATGTATCATATGTTCATCATTACAAACCCAAATTTTATGGAATGTCCAAAAAAATTATTTTTGTCACTATTTTCACCTTTGATCAAGCCCGAAGCACCACTAAATGTCACTTCCATGGATTTAATGCCTCTATATGTTAATTTCATTCCTTCATTTACTAGAAATAGAATTTGAAAACACTTCATACAAACCCCTGATGAACATGCACATTGTTTCCCTACTAATCCCACATCATTACATCATCTTATGATCCTCCATCACCCAATGAACCACCTATATTCTTTGAACTTCATTTCCAATCCCAAAATGATCATTCACATTCTTGGATTTTAAATGTGATATGATCCAGACTGAGATTTTTCAAACTTCTGTACCTGGATAAGGCTTATGATTGATGCATAAATAATGAGGATAGTAAAACCAAGGAAAATCATTAAGAATGTGTCATATGTGGCCGTTGAAAATCCTAGCCACTAATCATTGGCGGAAAAATCTTAGAAAAAGAAGAAATTGTAAAAAAAATATGATATTCCAAAAATAGATTCACGTATGTTTACAGGACTATGTAATAGAGAAATTAGATCCACTATAGATAATCCATGCTCAAAATTACAAATAAAGATAAAAATAAAAATAATAAAGCCCCACCTCACTAACAGATCGATCAATAATTAATATCACATCCACATTAGGCTATTTTTGTTCTCTCTACATAATATAATCATCGATTTTTTGAATCTATTCTTCATCATCATAGATCTGGTCCCATTCTATCGATCCAATTTCTATTATTCTTGTAACTAGTCAATACACCCTCTCTCCCTCTCTATAAGGTTTAGGTAAATGAAAAATTCATATAACCCTATATATGAATATAGAATAGTATTTTATAAGGTGATTTTTAGGGTTCACATGATGAATCCCATGATGAATTAAAAAATATTAAATAAACAACACCCATGATATCATATCCCAAGGACCCTGAGTATGACATCAAATTTCATTATCCCTACGATAACTCCCCCCCCCCTCCCAATTTTAGATGAAATAGTAAAATCATTTTCTCCATAAAACATTTTTTTAAGATATAGAAATGATTCATCATAGTGAATAAAGATGAGGACTCAAAATAATTTATTATTTTTAATATATTATTTTTGAGCCTCTGTACCACTTAAAAATCCAAAAAAAACTCAGTGACCAACCTAAAATATTTTATAGGAATATTTTAAAGGTATGAAATGAAAAAATCATGGTCTCAAAGATATCACTATCTGACCATGGGATATATATTCATTTAAATAATAAATACTAAATATCCCTAAATATTCACCAAATTTGTAAATTCACCTAAAACTTAACTCAGGGGTAAAAATTACCCCCCAAAATCAGTTGAACCATCAAAAAAATATGAGGTTATCTACTTGGGTAAATTTATCATTTTATCCCTATTGAGGTCCCAAGTCTCTTAACCCCAAAATTGACCTAAGTATCAGATGAGTAAAAACATGAGTCACTATATAATAACTAGGATAAAGAGTGTAGAGATAGTATGGGATACCAAATGTTGTCTTGGTGTGAATTCTTCAAGAGGGGGGGAATTAAAGGTTTTACAAACTTAAAAAAAATTCCTCTTAAAAAAATATAGTTCAAAAAATAGAATGATTAGGACTAATCATATTAATAAAAAAAATATAAATACAAAAAAAATATAACAATTTGAAAGATGTACACTATCTAAATAAATTAAGGTTAATGGAATAAATAGAATAACAAAGTAAAAAAACTTAACAATATAATTTTTTTATGTTAACAATTTTTAATCCCTAAAAACTATATTAAATAACATAACTAAGTTATTATCCCTATAAATATTGTTTTTTAAATTAAAAGTGGCTAGAGATTATATCCCTAATTCATAAGAACACTATTTCTAGGTTAGAAAACTCTTTGATTAGTTGATAAGGAGATCAAGATCATACTCTAGAGATTGTTCAACAACTTAGACATAATGTTTTATCCTCAGACCACATCAATCAAAATATATGCATCAATATCCATATAAATTCATAGATCTATAGATATCAGAATAAAATAAATCCTACCATCATACTTATTTGATTAAAAAAGATTAGAAGATCAATCTCTTATCCCCTGGTATTCCTTGACAAAGGTTAGCAGGTTTTCTTTGATTAGAAGATTGATCGTAGAACGATTGAAAAATATAAACTAAGTATTTTTACAATGAAACCTAAAAAAAATTTAATCACTTAAATCTCTATAAAAACTAAAATTAATAGAATATATAAATCATGGATATAGTGAATAGCTCTCAAAAGTTAGTTAATCAGCATCAAGTCTTTGAGTCCTCAGTCTACTATTTATAAGGGATGGGTGTAATAAACTTGTAATGAATTATTCGAGTTATTTGGGATTAAAACTAATACTATAAACAATTTTAATTATTTAACATGTTTTTAAAGTTAAATGAAAGGTTAAGTGATGCTTCACTATGTTCCATAATAATGAATGTTTAGAATCAGATGGTCAGTAAATAAAAATTTTATGTAATTAAGAATATATAATTATAAATACACAAACTTAAAAATACACTTTAAATTATCTTTAACTAAAACATGAAGTGTATTTTTATTAATAAAAAAAGTATCTAAACGAGTATATTTAGAAAAATTACTAAATATATATTTCTTGAGCGTTTATGTGATGCATTTTTTGAGTGTATTGAGTGGGATTTACCATAGTCTCATACTTATATCAACTTGATCAGTAGAACTCAGTGAGTTGAGGTGAGTGAATGAATCATAATGGATCATTAGATTCACCCTTTTACAATTACATGGAATGGGTTTCAATGTTCATATAAAAAAAAATTCATGTTCTATTATAAGTTTAGGTATCATCTTAGAGCTAGAAGTATGGATCAGACAAGAAGTGTTATAGAGTTTGATATGTTAATAGGTGATGGTATCATTATTAGGTCTGAGGGAAATAAATATTTATTTTATCTTTTATAGAACATGTATCAACCATGTATCCATAGTTTTTATTTCATTATTTATGTATTGTGATGTCTATAGTTATATTATTAGGTTATTGTATGTATGTATCATGTTGAACATTTATTTTATATATGGGATTGTGATATTCCATTATCCCTCTAAGTTTTGTTTCCATGGGTTGGTATATTTTATGTATATATGGGTTATAATAGATTTTTGGAATATTTTGGCATGACCCTTATATGTTATCATGATGTTATAGTCTACTCACATTTGAATTAATTCTACATCACTAGCCAGTAGTCTTTGGTGTACGGAGAGGCGTACTTGAAGCCCTATGAAATCTAGTTCAAGCACTAGCCCAAGGTGATTCAGATCAATTTTTTACAAATGTTATGTGGTCTCAACACTAAAATAATATAAAATTAAGGAAAATACTAATTTTAGAGTCACTGGTAGATTTATTGGGAAATCAATCAAGTTAGATGCTTCAACTTTGCAAGATTCCAAATCTTCACTGGATAGAATTTAATTAAACTTTGATGTATCAACTTTCCTTTACTCATTTATATGGATTTAAAAGGTTCAAAAAGGTTTTTAATAGGGTTTTATTTATGGGAATTCAACTTATTTAGATAATTCGTGTAATATTTGGGTCACTTGAGGGGTGAATCCAATGTAAAAAAATATATGTTTAAGGATTATTTTAACCTTAAGAATAAAGTAATGCTAAATTTTAAATAATAGTGAGATAAGTATTCTATAGGTAATTATTAAAAGATAATGGCCAAAAAATATGGAAAAAATAGGTATAATGGGATTAAAATATAGTTAAGGATGGAAGACTGGAAATTTTTTAGGTTAAAATTGTACTGAAGAAGATATAATTCAAGTGGGGAAGGATTTGGGTAAGTAAATTCATAAATAAGGTATTGGTATTGAAGTGGAAAAGTAAAATTAGATATAGTAGAAGGTGGGTACTATTTATGTTAAGGAGTAGTTTTCCATGGAATTTATAAGAAGTTATCATCAGGTATTGTCTAGCATAGATTATAGGTCTAGATAAATGGTTTAAATTTCCTATTTGTATTAATATGATGTCTTTTTATCCCATATGAAAGCTAGATCAAGCATTTTTATTGAATATAATTAGATTATATTGTCATTGGTGGAGATAAATAACTAATTTCAAAGATAAAAATTCTTTTTTTAGTTTAAAAAAGGGGAAACCACTTCCTGATTCATATAGTCTTTCTATTGTCCTTTCAAAGAAGTTACAATAACACAAAAACTATTCCTACATGTAAAAAAATTTGGTCACTAGATATTCTTAAAAAGTTATATTTATTAATGAAATTAATTAAAACCATAGAAACCTCCATGGTAATTTAATTTTCAACTAAAATATTGATGAAGGAGTCTTTGTTTCACTTTTAGGAGGTAATTGAAGATTATTTCAAATATGAATCTTAAAAAAATCTAGGATTAATTCTAGATTAATTTAACCCAATATTGGTATGTAATTTTAAGAGTGATTTTATAATAAAGTGGTTAATTTACATAATTTTTTCATCTTGAAAAAATAAATTTGCATGAATTCCACTCAATTTGAGATTTGTTGGATAATCATTTTGAAATTCATATTTAAAGAGAACCCTAAAAATAAATAATCCTTCCATTCTAAAATTTTTATCATTATCTAGATACTAATATATTTACCTTTTTATAAAATTATAATATAGTTGTTCACATCACCACATAGTAGAATTCCTTAGGTTGTATTGATATAGATGAGGGAAATTATTTATGATTTGTCTATATTGAGGTTCAATTAATATATTTTAGTTGTTTTAGTTGTAAAATTATTTTATTGTTACTTAGAATTTGGGTTGGAATCCCCAACTTTCACTTATTATAGTATTTTTTATGTTTATTCATAACACATACTCAAAATTGGTGGAAGTCTCTTAGGATAGATGTTTTTTTGTGCTTGTTTTTCCTGCTATAGGGATTATTCAACCCATATTGATTATTATTTGATCATGAGATGTTTCTTTGTTGTCTTTGAGGTTGGGTTGTTTCTTTATTTCCCTTGGATATATTATTTATTACAATTACAAGTCCCCAATACTTTTATTTTGAAATTATAATGATATGTATCTCATAAGCATAATATTTCAATATTTTTCTCATAAAATCCATTAAACACACCCATAAATCTATAAGTATAGTGTATTTAGGATATTATCTATATAATACAACATTTTAAAATAAACTACATAATATTGTATTTTTATATTCATTTTCTATTCATAGTACACTTATAAATCTCATTGTTCTCTTATCACTACATGAGATACCCTAGGTATATGTATAAAAGAAAGGGGTAAGTTAAAAATTCTAATAAGGGGATAATAGTAATAAATATGAGGGTGAAATATCATAATATATAATAATCATAACATGGAATCATGAAAGTGTGGGATCGTAAATTATCACATAGGAACATGAAATGTGGGAAAAAGGACCACAGGAGTAAGGTAATCATGAGAGTTATAATAATATAGAGAAAACATAAAACATGTCATCATAAACATCGTTAAAGGTTCAATACTAAGACAATATGACATAATGTGCTAGGTTTATTATATATGCACCATATATAGTATCTCATGATATATAAGAATTTACCAATCAATTATGGGAATATATAATTCTAGTCCCACCCGTTTCATCATAATATTTCATATATATATATATATGTGTCATATAGAAAATAAATATACATCAATAATAAACATGAAATAATCCCATAAGAAAGGAATGGGTTACATAATAATTTAATAAAGAATATGATGATTAATAAACTTGTAAATATCCATTATAATAAGTTAATAAATTATATTATATGTTTAAGGTTCAGGATCAAAAAAAAGTATTCTCCATGAAGATAATATGAAAGGTGAAGGAAGCAATAAATAAATAATCGAGAAGTGGTTCTCAAAATAAATTGTTTAACAAAATCATTGAATACGGTTAAGAATTAAAAGATATTAATATCCTAAAAATAAATAAATTGAAAATAATATAAATAATATCAACAATAGAATTAATAAAAATGTAAAGGAATCACATGGTAAAGAGAAGTAAAGAGAGATTATAAACCCAAAATAAAGTAAAGAGTTTGAGAGTACCCATAACTCAAGTCCTGAATCACTTTGGATGCTCATCTAAATTATTAAATAATAAAATTATATTTATTAATTAATTATTTCAAAACCTTATTATTCATTATTTCATCTATTATAATCCATTTATTATCATATATTACTTATTTATTAGATTATTTTTTCTCATGTTAATCATTTAGAGGTCGTTCAGTTCATAGTTACAAAACTACTTTAGTGTAATAGTGGTGATAAATTGTCATTGTTAAGTGGTTTTATAAGTTATATAAGTGTTATGGTACTTTTTTCAGGCTATTCCAGAATTATAAGAGTTTTATAGTTTAGTAGATGCTTTAAAATAGTCATAAATAAAAAAATATTTCTCTGTAAGTTTGCTTTAGATTATTAAAATGACCATGATTTATTATTTTTAATATCATTACTATTATTCTAATACATAAATCAAGAATATAAAATGAGACGAAAATATTTATAATTATGATTGAAAACTATTTTTAAAATTATCTATGAAATGAGTAAATTGTTGATTCATAACATCCCCCATATATGTAGTTTGAACTGACAATTATCAGATGATTATTTCAAACTATAAAATAGATTTAATTTCATTAAATGATGTCAAAACAAATATCATAATAGAATTATACCCTTTATTTTATGATGAAATACTAGTTTATGAAATTTAGAAAGTGTAAGAAGAAGAAATAAAAATGAATTAATTTGAAAGATATTTTAAGAGAACTCTTACCTTCCTCATTATGAAACCTCCTTTGGAACACTCCTTAAGGCTTTGAAAGATAGTCCTTTGGTTAGAACAAGGCTTCCATAACATGGTTAATAAGGTTTATATAAATAATTTGGAGGATCTTTAGTAAAGGAAGAAGTTTTTAAAGTAGGAAAAAATGGGTGGAAGAGGGTAGTATATATAAGTGAAAGAGATGGGGGTTGAATAAAATATTTAATAATCTATTATTTTAGATCAATATTGTGAATAATATTAATTCATGTGACTATTCATAGTATTTTATTAAAAAAACATATATTTTATTCAGACTTAAATATTTAAAAAACTAAATGGCGTTATTTCAATATTTAATTCCAAGTAAATAATCAAAAATATTTTTTTATTATAATAAAATATAATTTAGAGATTTAAAGATTTATTTATAGGTTCGGAAATTAAATTTATTATTTTTAAATATATTATTTTCCCCATTAAATACATTTTAATTTGTGTAAACAAATTAAAAATTATTGATCCATTTTTAAATCATAATGATGTCATAAAACTTACCATATGTGTGAAAAATATATTTTTACTATTCACTTAAAATTCAATTTTTTATAAAAAAATCACCCTTAGCTAATTTCAACATGATTATTTAAAATATGGGATTTATTTTATCAAAATAAATTTCTAAATTGATTAATTTTAACAATTAAATTTTAATATTTAAATTAATGTTTTACTAAATAATATAAAACATACTTTATTTAAAAAATATATTTATACATAGTTTAAGTTATATAATTTGATAAATCAATTTATGGTATTCTAATATATATATATATATATACACATACACTTAATTTATTCATGGTAAATATTATTTATCAACCATTTTACTATTTCAATGGTCAATTTATTATTCCAATAGTCATGTTACTATTACAACAGTCATATAATCCTTACACTTCCTATAAGTACCTCTTATTTCCTGCATTATTCATTCACTCTATTTTCTCTCAAAATTCTTGATGCTTCGTTTAAATAATTTCAATCTTATTTTTAATTTCTTGTTTTGTTTTCATATTTTTTTTATGGATATGGTATTTTTAGGAGATTATGACCTATTTTACTTTTAAATTTTAGTAATTTTATTTACATTTTTTTATTATTTCATTATTCTTGTATAAATACAATGTTTTTTTAAGAATTTATGTTGTTTTTATTGTTTTTTATTTGTACTTTGGGGTTTTTATGATTTATATTGATTCTATTTTTGATGTTTCGGTGGTAGTTATTTAGGTTTTATTTCTATATTTTATTTTTTTCTATTCTTTAGGAAGCTCCAACATGTGATTTGATCTTATATTTTGTTTCCTTCCTGAACATAACCACTAGGGTTTCTTAACAGGCCTCAGTCCCACCTGCCCACATTTATGGGACAATATGAACAAGGAAAAAATGGTTTTTATTTTAAATGGGATTGAATGAAATACATAAACAATCCCATGGAATTATTTTATCTAACTTCAAAAAACTAAATTTAGCCAACTAGCCATGAATAATTTTATTCTTTTTTATTTTAATTTTATTTCAAAATAATGTAGTAATTTTTCTAACAAACATATACAGTTTTTATTTATGTGATGAATGTGTAATAAATTAAAATTTATGTGATAAGTTTAATATTTAATATTGTTTAATAATAAGAGTATAATTATTTTTTTTAAATCAATCGTGATTATAAATTTAAGTCATCTCATGAACTGTCCTGGATAAAATGTGAAATAGTATTAACTCAAATTTTCTGAGTCCACATTAAATGCATACCTAAATGCACTATACATTTTTAGGCTCTTTCCATGTGGGCTTGTCTCACTCTACACTAGTCCAACTCATTAACCACACCTAATAACCATGGTTCTTTACCCATGGCCATAAATGAGGGTAGAAATAATATTAGGCAGTGGTTTTCATGGTTTGAATTTGATTGGTTAAGAGTCATTGAAACTAACAAATTCAAAATTGTACTTTGAATTTATAATAAGTAGAGAGCTGAATATTTTAGAAAAATGATCAATGTCATACTACTCAGCTAACATCAGTTTGGGATGGTTATCATCAGTTCCATAACTGATGCTGAGGAGAACACATCTGTGAAAAATCAAAAAATGATAACAAAATAAATAAGTAACTAGTGAGAAGCCTCATTAATGACTAAGATTGATAAAAATAATGGGTATTGATAAAAAATACATATTTTTTCAATTATAATCTTCATAATAAACCAATCGATGTTATAAATACATAGATAGCATCGGGTGCTAATGAAAAAATGGTGTTGATCTATGATGAGTAGCTAGCACTATATGAAAAATGGTATTTAGAAATATTTTTTCATTTAGAAATTATTTTAACTATTGAAAAATGATTCATGATGCTTCTTAAAAAGTTTCATGAATTTATGTGTTGGGAAACATTTCATGGAAATATTTTCATGTCGATTTAAAATGCTATAAAATGATTAGTGATGGTTTTTATTTAAATTTTTTTATTATAAATTTTAAAAAAAAATATTGCAATTATAATTTTTAAATTTATATAATTTTTAACTATTTAAAATATATTTCTTATTTATTTACTATTTATTATTTATTTTCTACCTGTTTTAATAATTTTTTATACATGACATAATTGATGAACCATATATAGAAACTTTGAGAGGTGTTGGATTGAATTTTAAAGTAAACATAAAATTTACTTCCACTCAAGAAAGTAAGAATCCTAAAAGTTACAAGTTCTGAACTGACCAGGGTATAAAAATAATACAATAAATGAAAATTAAACAAATCAGAAGTTAAAACTTAACTAAGTTAAACAAACCAAATAGAACCAAAGTATAAACAATATAATAATAATACAATGGATTTCCAAATGACTATCTATAAACTCCTTTAAAATATTTTATAAAGGATCTAAAATTGTTCCATCCAAGGGAAATTTTAACATTTAATCCAAAACAGCAAGTGAAATGGTACATAGATTTAAGGGATACAAGTTTTGGTACCTTGTAAATTCTTTAATCTAGATTATTGGAATATATAAGACCTTTCCCTGGACTTCCTTGTTAGATATCAGAACTATAAAGCTCTATTCTTGAGCTTCTCTTAGATCTACACAATTAGCAGTAAGTCTTATCTATGGAATTCATCAAACTAAATGTTTGGAAGCATAAATTTATACCTCTAAAATCCCATAAATAATTAATTATTTAAATAAACTTATTATAACTAAAATCTTATATCATTTATAATAAAAAACCTCACACACAAAATCTCTAAGAAACATGCTAAAAAACAATACAAATGGAAGATCTCAAAGAAATGAGGTAATAAAACTCTCTAATGTAATCAACTTTCCAGCTTAACTCATGATCATACCTGATTTTATATTTCATTCCTTAAACCCTCTGTCTCCATTTATAAGTGTTGGAATAGTAAACTATCCAATGTAAAACTCTGAGTTCTTCGGGTATGGTTTTCACCTCTAACAGAAATAAAAGTTCAACTCTATCTTTTATTGAAAATATTTTTGTGACTTCACAATGTTCTGAAACATAAATGGTTCAAAATTATCTTAGTAGAACATGTGATTAATAAATGCTTAGGGGTGTGGTGGAAGTTTTTGGGCTCATGCACAACAATATTTTTTTGTTGTATTCTTCTAATAAAATCTTCAGAACTAGATGAATCAACCTCATAATATTTTAAGAGAGGATCTCTTCACATATAATTTATTATTAATTTATAATCGAGTTACCTCTGATTGGTATTCTTTTTTCATTGGAAACTAGTTCATTTTGTGTTCCTTTCATGTCATCATTGCGATGAATAATCCAAAGAATAATCCCTCCAATTATATCCACACATGCTCTATGAATTTGAAAACATCAACGATGGAACTCTAGGTGCTATCATAGACATGTTGATCACCTTACATCATTTATTTTTTATCACAATAAGAATTATCTTAGGATTAAATAATCATTTCTCTTGTTCTCTCAGTCTTTATTGGGAAGAGGATAATTTTTCTCTCATTCTTGAGAAAGTTCTTGAGTGGTTCTCTCTAGATATTTGAGATAATTCTCTTGACAGAATATCATTGTGCACAAAAATTACTGTATACCTAAAATGATATAATTTATCCTAGATACATAGGGTTATACAATTAATTGTTTCACAAATAATCTTAACCAATTTATTTATTCTATATAAACCCCATGTCTAATAATAATAATCTTATTATTATTATTATGTTATATGATGTACACTAAGTCATAGATATTTAAATATCTTTTATTAAATCAATCAATCAATATTTATTTAAATGATATTAAATAAAATATATCATTTTCATTGGGACCTTAACTCAGTCCATCAATCATACTCGGCATTTATTGAACCTTGAATAATAAATATTTATTTAAATAAATAAATATCTATATATACAATAGTTCAGAGTGGGGAATAAATAATATGAAAAACCTACACTACTAATAGAAAATAGCTTGGTGAGACTCAAACCCAAGGCCTCATCAAGACCCCTAAGGAGATACTACCATTAATTTTCTCCCTGGGGGAAATATCTATATATTATTAATTCAATAAATAAATAAACATTATATTCACTAACTAGATAATAAATATTTATTTAAATATTCATGTAACTAAATAAATATTTATTTATTACCTTGTGAATAATAAACAATAGATAAATAAATATTATATATATTTTAGATAGTAAATAATATTTATTTAATATTTAAAACATATATATTATAACTCTAATAACTGGTGATTTAATTTATGCAATCAAAATGACCTGAATAATTATTATTCCCTGATCTTGAGAATAATATTTACTAGAATATTTGATTCAAGTAAACTTTAAATGGAATTTTGGATACACTTATTATGTGGCCCTCTAAGTCTCTTTCTTGGTGGAATTAGGTGGTCTTTCCTAAATTCCAAGATAAGTACTAGAAAAATTTCAAGGAACCCATTGAAAAATAAGTTAATGTTGTTATAGAAACAACCTCGTACTAATCTTCATTATGTAATATAATCCATTTTTCATGATATCTCATCAATCTGGTTTCATGCTAGGGTCATTTACCTATGTGCTTGATTATATTTATTTGACTGCCTGAAATAAACTCATTAATGAAATACCATGGAAATTGATTTAATTAGACAATTATATATCAATCAAAGGTATGGGGATATAATCTTACATAACTAAAAAGGGACAAATCCTTTCTTGACTTCTATTAATGTCATGTCACTTATTCCACACCAAATATATCCAACCTTTCCATGAGACTATGTTGTCATAGTTTTCATCAATACATAAAAGTACATGACTCATGATATATATTAATATTAATCCCAATTCCAAGGACTAATACACACATTAGAATATTGGAATTCCCATGAAATATAACATGTGTAATTTTTATTGGAAGTTATCCTCATAATGTCTTCTCTTAGAAATTACTAAGTGTTTAACATTGTAATCAAAATCCTTGTATTCTTATGAGAATCCAACACCTAAGATCTTAACATCACTTGTGTCCTATTATATATATGTTATCTGAGCAATAGGATGTGTGTTTAATTATATAGTCATAATACTTCATGTTACTCGTTATAGTGGAGACCTAATTTAATATTTAAATGTGAAAAATACTCTTAAAACATTATTATATTAATGATACATGGATGAAAACTCATTATATAATAATATATTTATTGATATTCATGTATTTTAATATTATAGTAATAAAAAGTACAAAGTTAGTTGGTTATAGGGAACCAACTTCGATAGAATATTGATTGTACTAATGTCAACTGCTACCTAACTACTTATCTCTCACATAATCAATATTCTTCTACTAATATATGGCTATATTTGATGGTCATTCAATGTTATTTTGGTTGTTCTACTTACTATGAATACACCCCTCTGATAAAATATCTCAAGAGGTGGAATCATTGAGTGTTAACCTTTTTTCCTTTTCATAAACTTGATATCTTGGCTAAAATTATAAACTTGAATAAAACCATTCCTATACCACTTATTAAGTTTCATCATAATCCAAAATTTACTCCATATATATAGATATAGAAACTACTAATTATGATAATTTTATCTTTATTATAACCTTAGCCTCACTATAATCATAGATCAAATTGATCTGTAAGATTTATTATAGTGACCCAATCCTATTATGCATATAATTACATGATTTTAAATATAAATATCCACAAAACACATTCCAAAGATCTAGAGGTAAAATTTATTTATAAGACTAGGTTCATAATACAAAAAAAATAAGGCCAAAACACAACATATTTATTTTATTCTTCATAATGATCTCCTAAATCCTTTTAATATCTCAAAACTATATAGGATGGGGAATACATAAACAAAAGGGGTGAGATAAAAATCCCATTAATGGAATAAACATTATAAATAATCATAATATAATAATAAAATGACATATCAGGATATCATAATAGGAAAGGTACACGAATGATCACATGGAATCATGACATGAGTATGTAGAAAACATAATATCAAGTCATCATAGGAATGTGGAATAACATAGAACATGACACAAGCATATATCAAGGCTAATTTCTAGGAAACATTACATGGTAGAAATATTCCCATCATGGATTAGGTTTACTCCTTGATCCCACACATATCATCACATGGGACATAAAAAATTAATCAATACATTGGAGATCTATTTGAGTTTACCCAACATAACATGTAAATGTATATGTTTTTTCATAAGGAAATCAAGCATGAGGTATAATCATAAGAAATACCCATGTAAAGAAAATGGGTTACATAATCATGTCTTAAAACATAGTCAAATGTCATATCATATTGAATTTCATGAAATAAGGTATTAAATCATTTCTGGATGTTAATAAATAAATAAATAATCATAGGATGTGAAAATTAATGCTAAGTTAATTGAAGACATAAAATGGGTGAAGAAATAATTTTAGAAATATTATTTTTTAAGTGGGGTTTTAGTAAAATTGGTAAAGAATCATTATAGGGTAAGGGTATAATAATTTACATAAAAATAAGAATTAACTAAAATGGGTTTCTATAATAAAATTATTTTTCAAGAAACCATGTAGGGTTAAATACATTTAATTGATTTGTACATTAAATAGGAAATAAAATAGATAAGTTCACTTTAATTGGTTCTACTTAACAAAATAAAATGAGAAGGGAACCTTTAAAACATGTATATCCCCATCAAGGAAAGGTGGATTAAACTCAGTATATATGTGTGGGATATATATGAATAATGTAAAATAAATAAATAAGAATAATAAATATATAAACTAAGGTAAAAAGAGATAAATTATTTCCCAAATAAAATAGGGTGGTTTAGAGAGATCCCTTACCTTATGTCTAGATTCATTTTGCACTTTCACTTAACCTCCTAAATAATTAAATTATATTTATTAAATTCATGATTGATATCCTTATTAAAATATATTTTATTTAATATCAGGATTTTAGGTTATCTTACAGACATTTAATTGAGGTATTTTTTCTGTTTCTACTTTCCCAAGTAGATTTGTGTCATGCATCTAAGGTCGTATTAGTTTATAGATATTTATTAAATTTATTTCCAAATAGAACTATAACTCCAGAATTGAAATTAAATTATATTCATTTCATAATAGAAATTTAAATGATCATAAATATCTATTTTTTTAATATAGATATGATTCATTTATTATAAATTTTATCATTAAACGATTAGTTAATTTAGGCGGTTTTATCGACCATCATGAGCTAGATTAGTTTTATTTAGTTAAATGATTATTAATACATTCCAAAATCTAAAATAAGTTATAATATACTTATTATCATCATATTTAACCATAATATTTTTTTTATAACCATCCATGAAGGTGGTGGAGAAAAATAAAGTATTTTTCCTCGAAGGAGGTGAACCAACCATATTGTGAACAACATTTTCATGTTAGAATGAAATAAGAAGAGGTTGGATGATGGATATTCTATTAAAAAATAAAATTCAAGTATATTAATGATTCTAGACACATTAAGTCATTTTGGGTGGAATTTTTTTGGAGGAAGGGGAGAAAGAAAAACTAAAAAACTTGGTTGAGGGTATTACCTTCTCATTCAGATGTCTCCTCTTAGGATTCCACTTAAGTCACCTTGGGATTGGTATTTTAGGAGAAAAATGCTACTGGGTATGTGGGGAGAGAGTTGAGGATACATTTGGGATTTTTTTTATTACCTCTAGATCATAGGTATGTTTCATCTTGAGCTTGGTTCATTCCTTTTGAGGTTCTATAATCTTTAAGAAGTTAGGAGTTGAAAATGAGTTTCAGGGGAAATAGGTCAAACTTATATTTTAGGTGCACTATTAGTATTAATTTTAAAGTAACCATGTGATATGTATCTATGATTTCCAATAAAAAATTCCATGGTTTGATCATGGTTTGTCGAAGCATATAAATTGCTAAGAAAAACATGAGAGAGGATGTGTTTGGTCCAAAGATTATTTCATAGCATAATTAGTTTTTTTATGACCAAGTTGTTATTCCTGGGAAACCATGCACTTTGGTTTTTAAGGGATAGTGTAAAATTCATGGTTACTACATGGTTTTTCTTACCATCTAGCCTAACCATACGACCAGATCTAAAATTCTTAAAATGGAAAATTACCTTGATGACCTTGGTCATTTTTAACTCTAATCTCCTCATAATCCCTTATTATCTTGAACTAACCCCTTTATAATTGTCTATAGGAATATACCCTTGATTACTTAGTGATCATAGATTTATTTGGGTGGATATATTCAATGTATTTTTGGTTTTCCTTTTTTTCTTTAGATCTCATCATGCACTCTCTTCTCCTTATCTTGTTAGAACCCTAATGGAGTGTAATTTTCAAATATAGAGGGTTTTTTGGTGAATTTAGTGTGTTTATCTTTGATCTAGGATTATGTGTAACTAATAAATTCATTTACCATCACCAGTTTCAAAGGCAATGAGGATTTATTTGTTCTTGAGTTAAGTTTCTATATCTTATGGTTTATCCCTTGGAATGCCTTGTGTTCTTCTAATTTCATTTGGTTTTGATTTATAAAATTGATGATTTTAAATCCATGAAAGGTGATTTTATATTTTATGGATATGTAAATGTTTTATAAAAAGGGGTTATTATTTAAAACCATTTTGATGTGCATGATGTGTTTTTAAAAATACCTCAAAGATGGTTTTTAGATGGAAATGGTTTTTCAAGAATGAAAGCAATGTGTCATCACTATAAAAATATTTTTATGAAATGTGGGCATGAAAATTAAATGTATTTAACTTGGAAAATTTTTATGAAATATGTATTTGGTTTATTGAACATAATTATGATGTAATATCACATTAGGGAGACCTTGGGGTATAGAGAAAAACTAAATATATACGATCCTTAGTGGAGTAGGCTATCACTAGGATAGGTTCTCATGATACCATAGAGCTAGTGGGTATCCTTTATCAGGTAACCAAGGTACGTGGAGTTAGGATTCACTTATACCATCTAGTGTTTCTTATTTTTATAAGTTTTTTACCCACTTATGTTATGGATTTCCCTTTAGTGCTTTGTGGATACACTACATGCATGGTTATTTAATATTCTAACTTTCCCACTTAACATGGATATCGATGCATAAAAACTTGGTTTATTCATCTGTTTTTTCCTCATGGATATATTTTAATTCATATTTAGAATATGGTATGTTTTTTAAAAGAAAACCAAAGGATGATTTATATATATAATGATTTCTTTGGAAATTTTTTAGAAATGTTTTTTATATAGGAAATAATGTATGCATGTAGATAGAAATTGTATAGATTAATTGGTAGAATAATACTAATATTTAGTGCCCACGCCCTAATTTTTCTTTTGGGAATTTCTATACTTGGTTTTGTAGGATACAGGTAACAATAAGAGTTTCATGTAGAGGATTCCTTTCCTGTATTGTGTTTCCTTATGGTGGGTTGGGATGGTGGTGACATATGGTCATGAGGACATGGACCCATGGGTTCCTTTAGGTTCTATATTTATAGTCTTTTAGTTTTTTCATCAAGATATTTTTATCCACTTATTAGATGTTAACTTTTTGGTTTCATTTTTTTACATATGATGTATTTTGGATATATATTGTGATACTTTGATTGTTTACTTTCCATTATATTTATTTTAAGGGTGAAATAATTCCCATGTTTCTTTTTATGATACCCTAGTGCTTATCACCATCCTATGGAGATCAATAATATGCTTTAGACCTTGTGATTGGCCAAGTTGGGAGACATTATGGGTTGACCTGAGTTTTTCTATTACAATTGGTATCATAAGGTCATGTTATTGTTAAATTTTATGCCCATGATTGTTTCTTACCCTATTGTGTATGGAGGTTGATGATAGATTAGAGATAAGACCATCATAAATCTAGAGGTGGTGTGGGATTTTTCCTATCTAGCTCACTTTCATGAAAAAAACTTGAGTTACCATGGGAAGTCTGGGATTATCTAGAATATTAGTTATTCATTTAATCCTTTTTTTAATCCTCAAAAAAAATTATAATAAAATAATTTAATTTTAATCTTTATTGTTTTTATATTATTTATTTTATAGAATGTGGATCCTTTAAGAAGACCATATTTGAATACAAGAGAATAATTTCCATAGAAATAACCATATGTGAATCCTCCAGTGGGCTTGTTATTGTGAAAATTATAGTTCGAACAATCCAGACCTTGGTCTAAGTAGCCAGTTTTGAACTAGAATGGAATGTGGAACATTTTTTAGAATTCATTAAGTGGGATATAGTGATATTTCATAGTGAAAAGAGACTATAAGAATCATAAGTATAGATTGAGAGGATTGAGAGGATTTTCCACTTCCTGAAAAATTCAAAAGACTCCAAATTTGGTTTCACCACTTATATTCTTGAGGGTCTGGGGAGAAAGTGGTGGGAATCTATTATGCAAGACAATTTACATGAATATCTCAACTATGGTAATTTCAAAGAAGATTTTAAATTAAAAAAATTATCCTGAAATGTTACGAGTGAATAAGACTTTGGAATTTTTGACCTTGGGGAAAGGGGAACATTCAGTTATGGAGTATACTACTCGTTTCACTGAGTTTGTGCACCTATATATAGATCTTGTTTCTAATGACTACCTTAAATATCTAATGTTTTAGATGGGTTTGAGGGGAAATATCTAGTTGATGTTGATCCTCTTGTTATTGTCAAAATTTTCTATGGTGGTTGATAAAGTATTTATGGATGAGGTAGACATATCTAGGAATATGGGTTTAGGTGGAGATTCAGTTGCAGTAAGAGGTATCCATAGTTTATTTTCTCGTTATAAGAGGAAATAAGGTGACCATTTCCAAGGTGGTATAAGGATTTCACATTAGATGTTAGGGTAGGGGTGGGTGGTCTATTATCAATGTAAGAGAAAGGGACACCTTAAACCTGATTATAAAAAAACACCCAAGGTATGTCACATGTATTGGAAATCTTATCATCTTCATAATTTATATAAGAGAGCATTTCGGGGTAGTAGAGTCAGATTTACCTTCACCAAGGGCTCTCAATTTAGATATGATATAGATAAAGGGGATAGGTATCAACCTATTTACAAGGGTGATGCTTAGGTTTTGAATAAATAGAATAATGAATATGGATGTCTATATATAGAAGAATGGGTACCATAGGAGTCAGATTTAGGATTGGATACCATGTGAGGTATAGTGTTTATTGCATATTCTATGGTTATGGAATTATTTGATGTTGGTTTAACTCATCCCTTTATCTCATCCAAGCTCATTCATGCATTGGGATTGTGTTCAAATCTTATTTATTTCATGATGACTCTTTTTACTCCTTTAATAAATAATTCAAAGTAGGGTTTTAGATGTACCAAGTTTCAAGTGATGATCATTAACCACAAAACCATGTGGGATTTTCTAGTTCTTGATCTTGACATCTTTGAACTCATCATTGGCATGTATTGGATGATTATTTATAAAGGCCATATTGATTATTATCATCATCGGGTCCAGTTTATTTATTTTGATGGGGTCACTCATATATTTTTGGGTGAGTGGGATCCTAGATCTTGGAGATTAGTCCCAATTTTCCCTAGTGATGAGATGATCTCTTTCTAGTTGTCAGATAAGTTTCTTAATGTTGTTGATCCACATCTTAGTGGCCCTCTTTTTATAGTGATGAGTGAGTATCCTAAAGTTTTTATATATTAATTATTTGGGTTTCCACCTCATAGTGAAGTAGTTTTTACTATATATTTTTTTTGGTATGAGGCCCAATTATTTACCTTCATAATATATGGAACCTTATTAATTGATATACTTAAAGTTCTAATTTGAGGATCTTGAGGATATGGGATTTATTCATCCTAGTATTTTACTTTTTCCATTTCCAATAATTTTTAAAAAGATGGTAGATGGGAGTTTATGACTTTTTTTTATTACTTAAAACTCAACCAAGTGAAATTTAAGAGAAAATATCCCTTTCCTTGATGACCTTTTTTATTGGGTTAATGGATCCTAGTGATTTTTAAAAATTAATCTAATATTGGGATACCATTATATGAGGGTCCAAGAGGATGATATTCTTAATATGGAATTCAAGAGAAGGTATGGGAATTATGAGTATTTGGTCTTCTATGATGCTTATGGAATTGATGAATCGAATATTCCATCAATTATTAAATTATTTCATGGTTGTTTTTATGGATGATATCTTGGTTTATTCCAGATCAGAGAAGGATCATCCTGAGCATTTGAATATCTTCCTTAGGATATTAAAATAACATATGGGATTCTATCTAAATTTTAGTTCTAGATTTAAGAAGTGAAATTTTTGGGCCATGTGATTTCTGAGAAAGGTGTCTGAGTGGATCCTGAGAAGATTCGAGTAGTGATTTCTTGGGAGCATCACAGAAATGTGTTTTGAGAATAAAATTTTCTTGAGATTAGCTGGTTATTATAGGTTCTTTTTTTATCACTTATCTAATATTATATTTACTATTATAGAGTTAACCCATAAGGGTGTGAATTTTTTTAGAGTGATTAGCTCCAATGATCATTTTAAGTGTTAAAAGTGATATTGAATTTAGCTATAATATTTATTCTTCCTAAGGTGGGTTTGGGATATAATGATTACTGGGATTCCTCAAGTATGAGTTTGGGTTATATTCTAATTCATGAAATATAGGTTTTTTCTTATTTATCTCATCAATTACACCCTCATTAAAAGAACTATCCCATTCATAATCTTGATTTTTCGGCAATGATGTGTAATCTTAAGACGTACCTCAACTATCTATTCAGGGAGCGGTTCATAATGTATTCAGAACATAAGAGTTTGAATTAAATCTTCACTCATAGGAATCTGAACTTGATATAGGTATTCTAGGTAGAGTACCTTTAGATCTTTGATTTTTATATTGTATACACCCCCAAAAAAGGAAACATGGATATAGATGCTTTGAACAAAAAATTACCAACCCATGAAATAAATAAATTAGTGTAAGGGTGGTGCTTGATGGGTTTTTTTGTTCATATGTTCTTAGATAAAGGGAGATATAACATATTGGTTTTCCTAGATTTTTCTTGGGATATATCATCTATAGATGATTATATTTTACTTACATAGGATAAGGATGCAGAATTCAGTGATTCGGTAGGAATATTTATAGTGGGGAGACTATGGGTGGGTGGTATCAGTCTCCCTAGGGGGTTCTATTCTTCCAAAGGAGTATGGTTGCTTTGAAATACCTGATATAAGAATTGGTGGATAATGAACACCATTCTAATTGGTTCATGTGAATTAGAGCTACCATATAAGGCCCAAACCTTAAACATTACTTAATCTTGAGTTACTTCAAGATTACACATTGAGGATCTTTTCAGGTTTAGAGTTTTAGAGAATTAGATCATAAAACATTCATTACATTCCACATTTAAACAAAGTGGTTACATAAAAAGATAGTACTCATTTTTTCTATTAATGGAGACATATTTAAAAATAAAACATGGATTCTTTCTTGACACTTCCCTGGCACTATCATCACATCATGTACCTTTCCCTTGACCTATGAAAATCATTTCAAAAACTTGGGATGAGCATAAAAAGCTCAGTAAGGGATATGAAAATATGGAAAGGAAACATGAGTACATTTATACATAAGAATCAATGAAATCATACTTTACTCATAAAACATAAGCACTTTAACATACCTCATAAAATCATGAATAAATCGTAGAAATCATAAGACATAAAGGTAACTTGAGGCATTCATAACATTCTTACGTAGGGAGTAACCCTCTTGGTTACGTTTGGAATACCCATCACAGTATATTCCTGAAATATCTTCGGAAAAACCTTAACGTTTACCCCCTTCGCGTTACCCAATGCATTGGAGAGCTATATCGGGATCACCCACCCTTAGTTTATCATGGAACCATCCGTCTTCATAACAATTCCCAAAAACCATAACATAATCATATCACATAAAACATGCATAAAGGAAACATAATATTTCCACATTTTAATCACAAGATATCAATAACACATTGATATAATAAAAACATTATCAAAACCATTTTCAATACCAAAATAAAATAAAAGTAAAACATGGTATTTATTTTTCATTAAAAAAAAGTTATGGCTTGTAGAGGAAGTCGAAACTCAAAGAATGGTCACGGTGGCGGAGAAGTCGTTGTCGCCGCATACGTACGACAAAAAAACATTCCCTTTTGTCGTTTAGTAAACACTTCATATAAAAACATTCCTTTTGAATAAATGTAAAAGTAAAATGGGTTTATACACCGTATAAAATAAAGTTGTGTATAAAACAAAATATGCCTCAATGAAATGATATTGAGACGAAGTCCCTTACCTCGGGTCTGACTTGACTCAATCGTTCTTTAACGTCCTGAATAATAAACTTGAGTTAATTTCTACTTTCTTAAGAACCTTTTTCAAGTTCATTATTTTTTTATATCACTTATTACCATTTTATGAACACTATTTAATTATTTAAGTTAATAATGGTCGGTTTGTCGATCATTGGTACTTGAATCAAAAAAAAATCTTTATAATTACAAGTTTTTCATGTGGTAAAATATCCATTATATCAAGAATTATATTCATGATGTAGATATCATATATATATCTAGTATATACAAGATTTTATAATATTACATAATCATTTAGAGGTAAGAAATGAAATGCACCATTCATAGAGACGGTAAGTCGTACGTACGCATGAACGCTACTTTCATTTCTATGTCATATTAATGGAATTAAAACTAAATGAGAGATATGTATATTTTAATTCCAGAATTATATTCATCATTTATATGTAATATACATCATATATATCCATTATATATATGTACTTATAATAGTACATTACATTTGGGGATAAGAAATGAAATGCACCGTTCATGGAGACGGTAAGCCGTACGTACGCATGAACGCTACTTTCATTTCTATCTCATACTTTAATGGAAAGAAATAATAATTATATAAAGTTTTATTATAATTCCAGTATAATATCATTTATAATATCATTAAATCTATCCTTTATACGTACCACATATGGTATTAACGAATCAAATCACTTTGAGGGGGCGGTAGTCCGCACATCCTAAAATGAAGATATCGCGTTTACCCATAATGGAAACCATAAAGGTATGCCATAAATGAAAAATACATAATCTTAAGTAAAACATAAACATATCATATATCATATATAATATAGTGACATATTAATGGCCACCTTTGAAGGTGTTATATGAGTGTTGAACAATCATTGTTTCGTGAGGCAGAAATTCGTCATCCATAGAAACAGTATGTTCTTTAACCATTAGATGTAGGTTTGTGTAAGTGTAGCTTGAATACATCTTATAACAACATCCTAGTACATTGATGATACTGGTGTTGTTACGAAAGAAATGAAAAAAAAAGTTTAGGGGGGTTGGAGAAGCAAAATAAAACATAAGAACACAAGAGAAAACATTACCTTAAAATTGGGTAATTCTCTTTGATTTGAGCTCAAAGGCTTCCTTGGGAAGACTTCTGCCCAAATTGAGGATTCTAGGAGTAATAGAGGGATGCGGAGAGACAAAATGGTCATGTTTTTTCCGAGAAAAAGGCTTGAGAGGTGTGGGTAAGGTGGTAGAGGTGGGGGCCTTTTATAAGAGGAGAGGAGGGGCACTCTTGGAAAGTTATAAAAGGTTACTTTATTATAAAATGATTTTCGGATTTAAAAGGTCCAAAAATTATATATTTCTAGGATAAGGTGATAATAGTTCTAAATACACCCATACAATATGTTTTTGACATGTGTAGGTCTTATATTTTACATTATCTTTTTATTTTATTTAAATCGTTAAATAATGAGGTCATCGTTGCATCATCATGGTGTCATGAATAATTTAATTTAATTAATGTATAAAAATTATAAAACAAATATCATGATGTAGGAAATATTTTTATATTTCTAATGAATATTTATAGTAAAAAATATGACTTTTATAACCCCATTTAAAAATTGTTTTAGTAAAACAACTCATGTTTGTGACATTTTCATTTTAACATTAAATAAAAAGTTATTAATGTCATTTTCCTACCAAAGTGGCTCCATGGGGTCCCCAAGTTGACCCATGGATTTTCTTGGTCTTCCATGACACATCCAATAAGGTTAGGAAATGTTTCAAGGTCATTTCATATTATTAAAACATTATTTTTACCTTAAATTACACTAATTACCTCTAATCACGATAAAAAACATAAAAATTACTATTCACCAAAAAATTATTTTAATCCCATTGAACCAAATTTTACTTCCTAATGACAACCATGTATGTCATATTTTTGAAATTCAAAATATAGAGGTGGTAAAATTTCATTTAAATGAAAAATCAGTTTTTTAAGTACCACTTAGTGGTTTCACTATTCATCAAAAATTGAAGTTTTTCAGAAAAATACCAAAAATTCACCCTAAGCTATATTTGATATTACGAATTCAAAAATTATTTCTATTTTACAAAATTCAAAACATATAAGTTACATTAATTAATTTAATAATTAATTCCTGTTGTCAGAGAAAATAGCGTGTTTTTATGAAACAATAAGTATCAAAAGATTGACACTAGTTTAAGTCCAATTTCAAAGTGAAATTAATTACAATGACCACCATTAGATTAAATGGTAAAAATATATTCTAATTTCACTTTAAAAAAAATCAAAATATAATCTAATCATACAAACAAATTAGATTAAAAAGTGGTTTTGAATTAAAATACAACATTTTTCACTATTTATTAAAAAATGAACATTATCAGAATAATACCAGAAATTTATCCAAAGTAAATTTCAATGTCCCAATCATAAATAATAAGTTTATTTTGACAAATATATCTTATAGAATTTTCAAAACATATATTTAAAAATGGTTCGCCATCAAAAGGCGGTAAAACAATCTTTTAAAAATATTATAGTATTTCATGCTTTAGGTTGGATTTATTCTCATTTTAAGCCTCTAAAACACTATATAATTCATAAATAGACATAGATAACTATATATATTATTCATTACTTACTTGGGATGTTACATCCTTCCCCCCTTTAGAAAATTGCATCCCCGCAATTTATTTACCTATCGAATAAGTGGGGGTATTTATCCCTCATAGCATTTTCTGATTCCCACGTTGCCTCTTCAACCATATGGTTTTTTCACAAAACCTTTACATGGTAAATTACTTTATTTCGCAACACTTTCTCCCTTCGGTCAAGAATCTAGACCGGTTGTTCCTCATAAGATAGATTCTCTTCCAGCTGAACTACCTCTGGACTCAAAACATGAGATGGATCTGGCATATACTTTCTCAACATCGAAACATGAAAAACATTGTGTACCTGAGATAAACTTGAAGGTAAAGTCACTCGGTATGCAATTGATCCAACTCTCTCTAAAATTTCATATGGTCCAATGAACCTTGGACTCAGCTTTCCTTTCTTACCAAATCGCATCACACTTTTCCACGGTGAAACTTTGAGAAAAACATGATCACCTACCTAGAAAGATAAATCCTTCCTCCTATTGTCTGCATAACTTTTCTGTCTTCTCTGAGCTGTTCTCATGTGTTTCTGAATCAACTGAACTTTTTCTACCATATCTTCTACCAATTCCGGTCCCATCAACTTCATTTCACCCACTTCATCCCAGAAAGCTGGAGTTCAACACCACTTCCCATATAATGCCTCAAACAATGCCATCTGTATACTGGAATGAAAACTGTTATTATATGACAATTCAACCAAAGAAAGATGTTGGTCCCAACTTCCCTGATAATCCATCGAACAAGAACGTAGAATATCCTCCAAAGTATGAATTGTTCGTTCTGACTGCCCATCTTATTGCAGATGAAAAAGTTGTACTAAAATTTAATTCAGTACCCAACGACTTCTGAAGGCCTTTCCAAAAGTTAGAAGTAAACTTGTGATCACGATCAGATACAATGGAGAGAGGAACTACATGTAACCTGAATATCTCTTTAAGATAAAAACGATAAAGTTGATCTAGGGAAAAGGTATCTTGAATAGGAATGAAATGAGCAGATTTAGTCAAGCGATCAACAATAACACAGATTTCATTATTACCTTGAGATGTCTTCGATAATCCCACAACAAATTCCATGGATATGTTTTCCCATTTCCACTCTGGAAGTGGTAAAGGTTGAAGCATCCCTTTCGGTAACTTCCGCTCTACTTTAACCTGCTGACAAGTCAAACACTTCACAGTAAAATCAGCAATATCTCTTTTCATTCCATCCCACCAGTAATACTCCCTCGGATCTCTGTACATCTTAGTACTACCAGGATGAACTGAAAATGGGGAACTATGAGCCTCACATAACAACTCTATCTTCAACTATGAATCACAAGGAACACACAATCTCTTCCCAAATCTCAAAAAAAATTACTATCAATGTTGAATTCAGGCAACTTACCCTTGTGAACCAGACCTACCTTTTTCTGCAACTCACTGTCTTGCTTCTGTGCTTTCTTGATTCTTTCTGATAGAGATGATCTCACTGATACCTAGAACAAAAAAGAAGAACTTCATGCACCAACAACTTATATTCCAAAGTTCATCAAATCAAAAACCAAAGGATCTCATTCCAAACGTAGCATGGTTAATGAAGCATTACTTTTTCGACTCAAAGCATCAGCCACTTTATTTTCTTTTCCCGGATGGTAATGAATTGTACAATCATAATCCTTGATTAATTCTAGTCATCTCCTCTGTCTCATGTTCAATTCTTTTTGAGTGAATATATACTTTAAACTTTTTTGATCGGTATATATTTCACGCTTTACTCCATGCAAATGATGTGTCCAAATTTTTAAAGCAAAAACAACAGCAGCTAATTCCAAATCATGTATAGGGTAATTTACCTCATGATTTTTCAACTAATGTGAAGCATATTCAATTACCTGATCATTCTGCATTAGGACACAACTAAGTCCTTTCAATGAAGCATCATTGTAGATAACAAACTCACCATTCCTAGAAGGTAGTGCCAAAAATGGAGCATTCACCAATCTTCTTTTCAGTTCCTGAAAATAATCATCACATTCTTTTGTCCAGATAAACTTAACACCCTACTGAGTTAGCTTAGTCATTGGACTAGATAACCGTGAAACATTTTCAACAAACCTTCGGTAGTAACCTGCCAAACCAAGAAAACTACGGATCTCAGTTACATTTGTGGGTCTTTTCCATTCTTCAAAAACTCTTGTTTTTTCCAGGATCCACAGTTATTCCATATTTAGAAACAATATGACCAAGGAAAGAAATTTGTTGCAACCAAAACTCACACTTTCTAAATTTACCATACAAGTTATTTTCTTTTAATGTTTGCAAAATAACCCTTAAATGTCTTTCATGCTCCTCTTTACTTTTAGAAAATACAAAAATATCATCAATAAAAACGACCAACATTTTTCACCTGAGTCAATTGAGCCATCACTGTAACAAACTAGATTCTGACCATCTCAGGATACTGATTTGAAAGGTCATTTCCCTCTGTATGCCTTCCCAGAAAATATGTTCCGTTTCCTCTATGAAAAACCATTCTTAATATATAAATATCTTAGGATAAGAAACATGGTAATATATAAATGCTATATTATTTCAATTATACCATAAATTAATTTATAATTAACAATTTCCTAACTCCTAAAGTCATTTAAACCAACCTATGATACCAACTATAAGGCCCCATCCTTAAACATTACTTAATATTGAGTTACTTCAAGATTACACATCGAGGATCTTTTTAGGTTTAGAGTTTTAGAGAATTAGATCATAAAACATGCATTACATTCCACATTTAAACAAAGTGGTTACATAAAATATAGTACTCATTTTTCCCATCAACAGAAACATATTTAAAAATAAAACATGGATTCTTTCTTGACACTTCCATGACACTATCATCACATCATGTACCTTTCCCTTGACCTGTGAAAATCATTTCAAAAACTTGGGATGAGCATAAAAATCTCAGTAAGGGATATGAAAATATGGAAAGGAAACATGAGTACATGTATACATAAGAATCAATGAAATCATACTTTACTCATAAAACATAAGCACTTTAACATACCTCATAAAATCATGAATAAATCATAGAAATCATAAGACATAAAGGTAACTTGAGGCATTCATAACATTCTTACATAGGGAGTAACCCTCTTGGTTACGTTTGGAATACCCATAACAGTATATTCCCTAAATCTCTTTGGATAAACCTTAACGTTTAACCCCTTCGCGTTACCCAATGCATTGGAGAGCTATATCGGGCTCACCCGCCCTTAGTTTATCACAGAACCACCTGTCTTCGTAACAATTCCCAAGAACCATAACATAATCATATCACATAAAACATTCATAAAGGAAACATAACATTTCCACATTTCAATCACAAGATATCAATAACACATTGATATAATAAAAACATTATCAAAACCATTTTCAATACCAAAATAAAAGAAAAGTAAAACATGGTATTTATTTTTCATTAAAAAAATTTATGTCTTGTAGAGGAAGTCGAAACTCAAATAATGGTCACGGCGGCGGAGAAGTCATTGTCGCCGCATACGTACGACAAAAAAAACATTCCCTTTTGTCGTTTAGTAAACGTTTCATATAAAAATATTCCTTTTGAATAAATGTAAAAGTCAAAGGGTTTTATACACCATATAAAAGAAAGTTGTGTATAAAAAAAATATGCCTCAATGAAAGGAGATTGATACGAAGTCCCTTACCTTGGGTCCGACTTGACTCGGTCGTTCTTTAACGTCTTGAATAATAAACTTGAGTTAATTTATACTTACTTAAGAACTTTTTTCAAGTTTACTATTCCTTTTATATCACTTATTACCATGTTATTAACACTATGTAATTGTTTAAGTTAATAATGGTCGTTTTGTCGATCATTAGTACTTGAGTCAAAAATAAACTCTTTATAATTACAAGTTGTTCATGTGGTAAAATATCCATTATATCAAGAATTATATTCATGGTGTAGATATCATATATATCATATATATCCAGTATATACATACTTTTATAATATTACATAATCATTTAGAGGTAAGAAATGAAATGCACCGTTCATGGAGGCGGTAAGTCGTATGTACGCATGAACGCTACTTTCATTTCTATGTCATATTAATGGAATTAAAACTAAATGAGAGATATGTATATTTTAATTAAAGAATTATATTCATCATTTATATGTAACATACATCATATATATCACTTATATATATGTACTTATAATAGTATATTACATTTGGGGATAAGAAATGAAATTCACCGTTCATGGAGACGGTAAGCCGTACGTACGCATGAACGCTACTTTCATTTCTATCTCATACTTTAATGGAAAGAAATAATAATTATATAAAGGTATATTATAATTCCAGTATAATATCATTTATAATATCATTAAATATATCCTTTATACGTACCACATATGGTATTAACGAATCAAATCACTTTGAGGGGGCGGTAGTCCGCACTTCCTAAAATGAAGATATCGCGTTTACCCATAATGGAAACCATAAAGGTATGCCATAAATGAAAAATACAGAAGCTTAAGTAGAACATGAACATATTATATATCATATATAAATATATTTACATCTTAATTTCCACCTTTGAAGGTGTTATATGAGTGTTGAACAATCATCGTTTCGTGAGGCAAAAATTCACCATCCACAGAAACAGTATGTTATTTAACCATTAGATGTAGGTGTGTGTAAGTGTAGCTCTAATAAATCTTATAACAACATCCTAGTATATTTATTATACTGGTTTTGTTACAAAAGAAATGAAAAAAAAAGTTTAGGGTGGTTGGAGAAGCAAAATAAAACATAAGAACACAAGAGAAAACATTACCTTAAAATCGGGTAACTCTCTTTGATTTGAGATCAAAGGCTTCCTTGGGAAGACTTATGCCCAAAGTGAGGCTTCTATGAGTAATATAGGGATGTGGAGAGACAAAATGGGCAGGTTTTGGCCGATCCAAAGGCTTGAGAGGTGTGGGTAAGGTGGTAGAGGTGGGGGCCTTTTATAAGAGGAGAGGAGGGGCACTCTTGGAAAGTTATAAAAGGTTACTTTATTATAAAATTATTTTCGGATTTAAAAGGTCCCAAAATTATATATTTCTAGGATAAGGTGATAAGAGTTATAAATCCACCCATACAATAGGTTTTTGACATGTGTAGGTCTTATATTTTACATTATCTTTTCATTTTATTTAAATCGTTAAATAATGAAGTCATCGTTGCATCATCATGGTGTCAAAAATAATTTAATTTATTTAATGTCTAAAAATTATAAAAAAAAATATCATGATATAGGAAATATTTTTATCTTTATAATGAATATTTATAGTAAAAAATATTAATTTTATAACCCCATTTAAAAATTGTTTTAGTAAAGAACTCATGTTTGTGACATTTTCATTTTAACATTAAATAAAAAGTTATTAATCTCATTTTCCTACCAAAGTGGCTCCATGGGGTCCCCAAGTTGACCCATGGATTTTCTTGGTCTCCCATGACACATCCAATAAAGGTAGGACATGTGTCAAGGTCATTTCATATTATTAAAACATTATTTTTACCTTAAATTACACTAATTACCTCTAATCACGATAAAAAACTTAAAAGTTACTATTCACCAAAAAATTATTTTAATCCCATTGAACCACATTTTACTTCCAAATGAAAACCATGTATGTCGGATTTTTGAAATTCAAAACACAGAGGTGGTAAAATTTCATTTAAAAGAAAAATCAGTTTTTTAAGTACCACTTAGTGGTTTCACTATTCATCAAAAATTGAAGTTTTTCAGAAAAATACCAAAAATTCACCCTAAGCTATATTTGATATTCCGAATTCAAAAATGATGTCTATTTTACAAAATTAAAATTATATAAGTTACATTAATTAATTTAATAATTAATTCCTGCTGTCAGAGCAAATAGCGTGTTTTTATGAAACAATTAGTATCAAAAGATTGACACTAGTTTAAGTCCAATTTCAAAGTGAAATTAATTCCAACGACCACCATTGGATTAAATGGTAAAAATATATTATAATTTCACTTTAATACCAATTAAAAATATAATCTAATCATACAAATAAATTAGATTAAAAAGAGGTTTTGAATTAAAATACAACATTTTTCACTATTCATTAAAAAATGAACATTATCAGAAAAATACCAGAAATTTATCCAAAGTAAATTAAAATATCCCAATCATAAATAATAAGTTTATTTTGACAAATATATCTTATAAAATTGTCAAAATATATATTTAAAAATGGTTCTCCATCAAAAGGCGGTAAAACAATCTTTTAAAAATATTAGAGTATTTCATGCTTTAGGTTGGATTTATTCTCATTTTAAGCCTCTAAAACACTATCTAATTCATAAATAGACATAGATAACTATATCTATTATTAATTAATTACTTGGGATGTTACATACCAAGATTTATTGTGACCTAATACATCATTATTGGTGGTTGGAAATGAGGTGATTGATTGAGGATTCTGTATGTTGATGCCTTACTTGTTAGAGAATTTAAGGCATATCATCAAAGAAATACTGGTTTACTACAAAATTTACCATTATGATATAGAAAAGGGATGATATATCCATCCACTTCATGATTAATCTACCTCAAACTCCTATTGGTAAGGATGCGATATGGGTGATTATTGTTCGACTCACAAAATCAATGCATTTCCTACCTATTAAGGAGTCGGTGAAGGTAGAGGATATTAGACACTTGTATGTATGGAATATTATTATATTATATTTAATTCCATTGGATATCATTTTAGATATAAACCCTTGTTTCATATCCTGATTTTGGAGTGGATTGTAGACAGTGATGGGTTCTTAGTTGAAATTGAGCACACCATATCATCCCCAAATAAATGGCCAGTCTGAGTGAGCTATCCAAATTATTGAATACATGATTCATGCATTTTTTCTTGTAATTAGTTGATCATGGGAGAAATATGTGCCTTTTTATAGTTTTTCTATAACAATAGTTATTAGTAATCACTCAGAATGGTGCCCTTTGAGACATTGTATGGGATGCCTTATAGATCACCTCTTTATTGGAAGAGATTGTAGAATAGTCTTTGGTTGGACCAAGTATAATTCAAGATATGGAGGATATTATGAATTTGATCAGGAAAATATTAGTTAAAATTGATAGTTTCCATAATTATTATTCCAATCAGCTTCACGATCCATTGGAATTTAAAGTGGGTGATTAGGTTTTCCTTTCACCTTGATTAGGACATAGATGTTTGGGGAGGTAGGGTAAGCTAGCACCTTATTATGTTGACCCATTTAATATTATAGAGTAACTTGGGAAGGTGTATTATTTATTATACTTACCTAATAATTTTAATTATATTCATGATGAATTTCATATTTCCTAACTAAATAAGTTCCATATAGGTCTTTTCTATGTGATCGAGTGGAAGGATGTTGAAATTGAACCCGAAAACTCAGTGATTGAAAGGATTATTTAGATAGTAGACCAAAAGGATAAGGTTTTTCATGGAAAGAAAATCCCCATGGTTTAAGTGAGATGTAATTTTGGAAAATAAATCCATGAGACATGGGAGCATGAGGCCTTAATCATGTAGCCATGGCCTTATCTCTTTTCAAGTTTTTGAACCTAATCAATTATGGGGATAGAAAGTTTCATGGTGGGGATAATTTTGACACCCTTTAGATTACAGGTATGTTTAATTTTGAGTTTGGTTCATTCATTTTGAGATTCTAGAAGCTTTTGAGAGTAGGGGGTTAAAAATTTAGAGTTTTGGGGGAAACAGGAAAACACATAGTTTAGGCGTATCATTAGTAGTAACCTTCTTGTAACTGTGTGATATGGCTCTATGATTTAAAATGGTGATTAGAATGGTTTGAGTATGGTTAGTATCACACCCTACTTTTTCCTTTGGGAACATATAGAATTAGTTTTTCAGGATGCGGTTAAAGGGAAGATAATCATGTTGAGGAAGACTCTCCAAGATCATGTTGCCTTCTAGTGGGTTTGGATGGTAGTGACATATGATCGGGGGTAGATAGACCCATATGTTGCTTTGGGTTCCATGTTGATGGTATTTGAGTTTTTTCATCTATAAATTATTATATTCTTGTTTGATGTTACCTTTATGGTTTTTTTATCATGATATATGATTTATTTTAGATATCGTCTATGATATTTTTATTATTTCTTTTTCATCATATGTCTTTTGAGGGTGAAATCATTCACACATTTATTTATATGATACCTTGGTGCTTGTCATCAGCATATGGAGATTGGGAACATGCTTCAGAATTTATTCTAGAAAAATTCAAGTGACATTATAGTTTGTCCAGGGTTGGTCTCTTACATTTTTGGTAAGTTATAAGGCTTATAAGGTGTGAGTAGAATGGAAGGAGAGGAGGGTTTTGGAATATAATATTGATTAATTTTTTATTTTTTCTCAAGACTGTAAATAGTGATGAATCTTGTAACTAAGTATAGTAATTTTATTCTATGATTTCATGATAATGGATTCTTACATCATCCCATATGAAATAAATCATGTATTTAACTTTTAATGTTAAATATGGGATTTTATCAATTTTAATATTCAACAAAAATTCAACTTTTTTTGAAAAATATCAAAAAATCACCCTAAAATTTTTTTGATTTGTAGATTATAAAAATGAAATCTATTTTATGAAAATAATTTTCTAAATATTAGAAATTTAATTTTTAAATAAAATCATTATTTATTTAAAAAAATACAAATTTTATAATACAATCAATTTTATGACCCTTTGAAAAGTTAATTATGGTATTATAAAATTATTTTATCGTTATAATACCACTTAATAATATTTTATAAACTCATTTTATAAAAATAACCTTACTCTTAAATTCTTATATTTATCATAAAAAGGTAAAAAAATATATTTCTTTCAAAAAAAATACAAACACTTATTTTTTCATTATTAAAAAATTTATTTATCTGTATCATGACATAAATTTTACATATTTTCATTATTTAGAATAAATAAATATTCTTTTATAATTAAATATATGATTTTCTTATTCTGATGGTTATATTACTATTCCAATGGTCAAATTACTATTCCAAGACTCAGATGTAACAGTTATATGGGTTCCCTACCTTCTATAAAAACCTCATATTTCATCCATTATTAATTATCATTTATTTCTTATCAATGTTATATATATTTTCATTTTAAAAATTAACATTTTATTATAAATATTATGTTTCATGTCTATATTGTTGTTTGTGAGTGCGATTATTCTAGGGAATCGAACATTTCCAAATTATCATATTATAGTTATCTTATTTTCTATTTTTTCCCCATTGTAATACTTTCAATTCTTATGTCCATATTTATTCTCTAAATTTAATTTCAAATTCAATATTATAAAACTTTGTTTGTTGTATCATGTGGTGTATAGCTTTATATAAAACTATATTACTAAATATGACACATTTATATAATCAGAAGGAGAAATACCATTGATAAGATTCTGGGTCATTATATTTCTGGTTTTGTATCCCCTTGGAAACTAGTACTACCATTTCACCATAAACCATGAACTCGTATATTTATAATTTTTCAAGAAATCTCAAATAGTTCCAACTACAAGTTTGTGCAGTTTTTTGGTTCTATTGGATATTCTCCCTCTATTATTTATGCAAAAGAAATATAAAACCTCATTACATATCATGGAATGTGATATGGATTCTAAATTACTCTTAGGAATATGTTATTTTATTCTTCAAAAAATCCTATTTTATTCCTTCACACAACAACATGGAGACATTTCATGCCATGTGATACAGGAAACAATTGGGACTTGAATTATTTCTTCTTGTATTTTTCAATACCTTGTCAAAGTATGTACTATGAATTAATCCAAGAAACACCATAGATCTATATATATAGACCATGTATCCTAGAACTTGGGTTGATATTTTAAATCATTCTATAATGATCCAAAATTTTATCAATGGAATTTCCATCCTGAATATATAATTGTTTCATATATAGTAATATAATATTATATAATGCACATGCACCACATGATAAAACAAACTACATTTTATTATATAAATTTAAACATTACATTTAGAGAATAAATATGGATATAATAATTTAAAGTATTACAATGGGAAAAAATTGAAAATAGGATAACAATAATAAGAAAATCTGGATCTACTCGGTCTCCCAGAATAATCGCACTCGTGAACAACAGTGTAAAAATGAAGTAGAATATTAGTAATGCAATATGAATTTTGAAACATAATATATATATATAACTTTTATAGAAAATATAATTTTATTAATAATTAATGAAATTTAAAGTATTTATAGAAATTAGGGAACATATATGACCATTACAAATCTAACTGTTGGAATAGTAATCTGATCATTGGAATAGTAATCTGATAAATAGAAATAGTAACATGATCATTAAAATAGTATCTGCATCTATAGAAATGTAAAATTGTATTTATTTATCTTATAGAATTAGAATATGACATATTTATATCATGATACAAATAAATAAATTTTTAAAATGATAAAATAAGTGTTTATATTTTTATAAAACATAAATATTTTTATTTTCATTTTTATAAAAAATATAAATATTTAAAAGAAAGTTTATTTTACTAAAATGGGATTAGAAATTAATATTAAATTTTATTATAATGATAATATAATTTTATGATACCATGGTAATTTTTCAAAGAGTCTGAAAAGTGATCATAATATTAAAATTGGTATTTTTTTAAATAAATAAGGATTTTATTTAAAAATTAAATTTATAATATTTAGAAAATTATTTTTAAAAAAAAGATTTAATTTTTTGAATCTACAATTCAAAAAATGGTTAGGGTGAATTTTTGGTACTTTTCTAAAATTGTTGAATTTTTTGTGGATAGTGAAATGTAGTAAAATATGGTATTTAACATTATAAGTTAAATACATAATTTTTTGATTCATGGCTGATATAATCACCCACTAGTTCAAACTCACATGAAACATTTACTGTATATAGTCAGAATAATAAATATTATTGGTAGTCTTGAGCTAAAATAATGAACTAATGAATATAACATTCAAAAACACCCCTCTTCTCCCCTTATAAATACCACCTCTAAGGACCCCTTATCCTCACATATTCCAAGCCTTGGATATTGAAAATTTTCTATCCAATTACCTTAAAAATACTCCCCCTCCCACCATTTCTTAGTGATTCTATCCTCACCAAATATAATTTCAAGGAGCCTTAAGGGGTAGCCTAAGAAGAGACAACCAAAGAAAGAGGTAAAATTTTCAACTAACCTCTTTCAATTTTATTCTTCTTCTACCACCACCATACATTATCCATACACCTAAAAATAGTAACATAAATATCCTAAATATACTAATATGTTATTATTATGGTGTAATATCCATTTTATACCCTCCCATATTTCAAATATAAAATGAAAATGTTGTTTATAATATGGTTTGTTCACCGCCTCCATGCACAACGTACTTCATTTTTCTCCACCACCTTCAAGGATGGTAATAAAAATGTTATTATGTTTAAATAATATGATAATAATTATAATATAACTTATTTAATGTTCAATAATTAATTTAAATACATAATATTTAATAAAACAAAACTAGTTCATGGTGGTTGGTAAAACTACCTAAATAAACTAACTATATAAATTTAATGTTTAGCTAAATGAATCATCTCTATTTTAGAACAAAAAAAAGGATATTTAAGACCATTTAAATTTATGTAAGGATGTTAATACCATTTAATTTCAATTATATAGTATTATTATCATTTTAAAATAACATCAATAATTATCCATAAGTAATCTGACCTTGGAACTATGAAACAAATGCCCTCAGAACAATGGAATTAAACATTATATCTCATTGAATTGGTTATAAATGAAAAAAATAAAATTATATTAAATAAAATATAAATAGAAGAGGTTATTAACTAAGTAATTAATTAATATAATTTTATTGTATGGGATTTTAAGTGAAAGTGAAGAATGGTTTAGGAACATAAGGTAATGGATCTCTCTGAACCACCATATTTTCTTTAGGTTACTCTTCTCTCTATTTACCTCACTTTCTCCATTTATTTTTATTATTTAATTATTATATATTATGTATATATTTCCCAAACATATATAACCAATTTAAATCAACTTTATTTGATGGTTATATACATGTTTCAAAAGTTAACTTCTCAATTTCATTCATTAAGAAAATACAATTAAAGGGAACTTCTCTATCACTTGCCCAATTTCAAGTACCACTCAATAAAATTTTTAAACCATCCTTGGTTTATAAAATTTTCCATTTTATTATGTAAAAACCTTTTTATTTAATTTTTATTTTTATGTAAATTAATATTCTATTTTTTTTTTTAAAGAATCATTACCATTTTTCCTAAAACCTCACATAAAAGGTTCATTTCCAAAGTTACCTATCCACTCTTTTAATATATTCACTTCACTTGGACAGAATTTTCATTAACCATGATTATTTTTATCTATAAAAATCCAATAATATTTTAATCTCTAATTTCATGGAAACCATTATGATATTCCATCTGGTTATTGTATAATAAATAATTATGCAACCCATTTATTTCAATGGTAATATTTATTCTTATCCCTTGTGTTTGCTTCCTTATTTGGCACACATATTCATGTACATGTTATTATAGTTGTTCCAAGATATCTCTCCAATGAATTGGGTAATTTTTTTGTCACATGAGATGATATGTATGGGATTTGGGGGTAAACCAAATCCATGATGGTACTTCATCCACCATGTGATTTTTTCATGGAAGTTAGACTTGACTCATGCTTATGTCATGTTATATATCATTGACACATTCTGATGATGACATGATTTTATGATTACATGTTCTTTATTTTATACTCCCATGTAATTATTCGTGATTATTTTCTTTTATGATATCATGTTATGCCTTTTTAACTCGTATGTTATGCTTCATTATCAAGCTTATTCCCTTATTGTGATTTATATATCACCCATTTTCAATGTATTCCCTAGGTTATACTATGTAGTTTTAGGAGTTAAAAGTGATTTAGGATATCATTATAGAGATTAAAATAAATTCATTTTATTTTAGTTTCATTTTTTTGTATTATGAACCTAGTCATCAATAGACACTAGTCTTATTGATCCTTTGGTTATTTTTATTGTATATTTTTGTTAAAAATCAGGTAACAATATTGTAAAAGGATTGGCTTACTATATTTGGTAATTGAGGAAGTTCTAGTTATTTTTGGGTATTATGACTAGAATACTTTAATGAGAAACCTAGGGATAAGTCTAAGTATATGATAATATCATGAAATCTTGGTGAAGTATAGATCCAGTGGTTTCCAAGAAATTACATCCCTGTTTGGATACTACAAGTGGATGTAAATATAAAACAATTGTACCTAGGGGTAATAACCTTGAAAATTTTGGATTGGGTATTAACTTAATAATCACCTGGTGCATGAAAAAAATGCCTTAAAATTTACATGTTTTAACACTCCCATGGGATATGATTTGGAAAATTTATAAACTCTTTATGAACTATTATAAAGGAATTGAATAGATTGTTAGGATATAAGACATAATAGGTAAATTACCATGGGTATCCTAGATTGAAACCTAGAGAGTCATAATTTAGGATTTATGTTTCATTTTTAAGTTATTACTTTTATGTTCATATTTTTCTTGTTTATATACTTGTTATTTTGAGTATTATCATCTCTATATTTATTTTATACATCGTAAATGACTATATTCATAATCAATTAGTGAAAGGTGAACTCTATATCCATTCATGAGCTTAAAATTACCTATATGATTAAATTTATACACATTCTTTCATATATTACAATTTTAGTAGAATGATTCAAAAACCACCTCATGACATGGGGGTTGAGCTATCTGTGAGAACAAAAAATGGATAAATTATTACATACCAAGTATATAACTCCTCCTCAATCAATGATTTTGGATTGAACCTTTCATAAAATCTTTTCATACTTCCTTTAGTGGAATTTTATGTTTTATCGTGCATAGATTCGTTGACCTTATATTAATCCAACATCAACTTTCAGGAGACGGATATCACTCTTCACATCCTGATTTATCATCTGATTTTGTACTAGTGTAAGGAGGAGGATGAATCTCTATTGGAATATTCTTATCAACTATGGATATTATTTTTATATGAGAAATCATATATAGCTCAAATGATTGAGACAAAGGATATAATCATGCTTGAATACATACCCATTATGTGGGATTACACAAATGTATTCCTTGAAGAGTTGTTTTATCTTACTCCTAACTGATAGATTAAGTTCTCAATCAAACTTATACCTGGATCTATACCCATATCCAAGACTTCATATAGAATGGCCATCATTTACTTTGAAGAACAAAATAGGTAGTTATAAGATAATTTGGACAAGGGTTTTATACATATGAGTGATTCACTGGGGGTGTGCTGGTACTATTTTTCAAAAAGAATGATGGTTCATTGAATCTATGCATTGATTATCATGAACTCAAAAAAATTATGATAAATAAAAAAGAATCATCTACCATGGATTGTTGACTTGTTTGATCAAAATGTGGGGCCCATTTCTTCTCTAAGGTGGACCTTCGATCAGGATATCACTAATTAAAGGTAAAGAAGGAAGATATTCCCAAAACTATCTTTTGAATAAGGTATGGACACTATGATTTCATAGTGATTCCTTTTAGACTCACTAATTATCCATAAATTTTTATAGACTTAATAAATAGAACCTTTAGATATTACCCCAACAAATTTTTGGAAGGATTTATAGATGATATTTCTAATATACTCTAAGAGAATGGAGGATCATGAGGATAATTTGAATATTGTGCTAAAGAATTTTTAAAAGAGGAATCTATATGAAAAGTAAAATAAATGTGAGTTATGGATAAAGGAAGTATAATTATTGGGGAATGTTATCACCAGAAAATAGATATTTGAGGACCCTTCTATGAAAAAGGAAATTGAGGAGTGAAATGAACCAAAATCTGTAACATATATTTGTAGTTTCCTTAGACTATTTTGGTATTATCGATGATTTGTGAGAAACTTCTCACAATTATCAAGCCCACTGACCAAGATTAATAGGAAGGTATTGAAGTTTTTCTAAACTGATAAATGCAAAGAGAGCTTCAAGGAATTGAAAAATAGGCTTATCATTACACCATTTCTCACGCTACCCTCAAGTGGGGAACTTTTATGGTATACAGTGCTTCTTCAAAGAAGGGTTTGGATTTTTTACTAATTCATAATGATAAAGTGATATCCTATACCTAATGGAAGTTGAAATTTCATGAGTAGAACTACCCAACACATGATATAGAGTTAGTTTTAGTGATCTTCACATTGAATATTTAGCAGTAAAATATTTATAGGGAGAAGTGTAAAATATATACATATCCTAATAACATGAAATATATATTCACACAAAAGTATCTTAATATGAACCATTGAATATGTCTAGAGATGATCAAGGAATATGAATTCTCAATCCACTAAAATCCTAGTAAATCAAATAAATGGGTAAATTCTCTAAGTAAAAAGGATCTAGAAACATTATCAGTGATGAGAATTGAGAGGGATATTATCATCTTAGACAAGTAAAGGATGATCATGGGAATCATAAAGGAAGAAACATAATCATTACTTTCTCAAATTATTTCTCAACCATCCCTTCAATAAAAGATAAAGGATGTTCAAATAGATCATATAGAAATTCAGCAGAAGGTAGAAGATATAAGAAAAGGTAAATCCTTAGAGTTAAAAATTGATGAAGAAGAAGTTTAAAGATTTGGGCCATTACAATTTGTACCATTAAATCCTAATATAAAGAAGGAAATATTGAATGATGCACATTGTTTGGCCTTCTCTAACCACCCAGGTAGCTCAAAGATGTATCAATATATTTGATATAAATATTATTGGGAAAATATTAAAAAGGGGGTCTCAGAATATACATTAATGTGTCTAGTATGTTAGCAAGTGAAGACTGGAAGGAAAAATTCCAAGGGGATGATACAGCCATTACCCATACCCTCATGGAAATGGGATAACATCACTACAAATTTTTTATAGTTTTTCTTAATACATTCAAAGGAAATAATTCTATATGGGTTTTAGTGTATTCTATTACAAAGAATGGTCATTTAATTACAATTCTATAGGAATTCTTACTTGATCAATCAGTAAGGATATACATTAGAGATATGGTGAGGCAGAAAGGAAGACCACTATCAATTATATCTGATCAAGATGTGAGATTTACCACTAAGTTTTGGAAGAGTCTCCAACAATATCTATAACACTGATTTTAACTTCAGTATGACTTATCACCGCCAAATTGATGTCCAATCTAAGTAGAATATCTAGAAACATGAAGAAATGTTGAGATCATGATCGATGGACTTTAAAGGATGATGGAGTTAACATTTTCCTCTTATTGAGTTCTCATAAAATAATAGCTTTCACTCAAGAATCCAAATGGATCTATATAAATCCATTTATAGGAATAGATATAGAACACTTTCATTATAGGATGAAGTTAGTGAACATAGGTTGTTGGGACCTGAAATAGTTGAGGAAATAATAGAAAAGCTCAATACCATTTAGTAACACATTAGGCATTCTTAGAGTTGAAATAAGATCTATGATAACAATTGTAGATGACACTTAAAGTTTAACATTAATGATAATTTGTTCCTATGAAAATATCTATGGAAGAAATTAATGAGATTTTGGAAAAAGGGAAAGCTAAGTCCTATGTACATTGGCCCCTTTGAGATTCTCGGTCGCATTAAAGTTTTGGCCTATCAACTAGCACACCCACTAACCCTTTCTCAAGTACATGATATATTATACATATCCCTATTAATAAATTAAATACTAGATACATCATATATACTAAATTTAGAGGTGGTACAACTATAAAATGATCTCTCTTATGATGAGCAGCTAGTAAAGATCATGGATCATAGAGATAAATTTATATGCAATAAGAAAACTAACTTGGTAAAAGTAATATGGAGAAACCATAAGCATGAGGGGGTGATATGAGAACAATAGGAATCCATGAATAATAATTACCATCACATGCTTTCACCTTAGTATGTAAAATGAAATTTCAAGGGTGAAATTTCTTAAGGGGGAAGAATGTAACAACCCAAAATTTTATCAGTGGAGTTTCCCTTCTGAATATATAATTATGTCAAGTTTAGTAATATAATATTATATAATGTGCATGCACCACATGATAAAACCAAAAAAAAATTATTATATAAATTTAAACATTAAATTTATAGAATAAATATGTCCATAAAAATTAAAATTATTACAATGGGAAAAAAAATAGAAAATAAGATAACAATAATAGGAAAATTTGGATATGCTCGATCCCCCAGAATAATTGCACAAATGAACAACACTGTAGAAATGAAGTAAAATATTAATAATATAATATGAATTTTGAAAATTGAAATATGTATATATATAAATTTGATATAAAATATAATTGAATGAATAATTAATGAAATATGAGGTATTTATAGAAACTAGGGAACCCATTTGACCATTATAAATCTAAAAATTTGAATAGTAAGCTGACTGTTAGAATAGTATTTTGGCCATTAGTAATAGTAGCATGACTATTAAAATAGTAACCTCAACTATGGAAATGTAAAAAAATATTTAGGTATCTTATAAAATTATAATATAACATATTTATATCCTGATACAAGTAAATAAATGTTTTAAATGCTAAAATAGGTGTTTATATTTTTATAAAACATAACTGTTTTATTTTCATTTTTATAAAAAATATACATATTTAAAATGAAGTTTATTTTCATAAAATTGGTTTATAAATTAATATTAAGTTTTATTATAATTATATTATAACTTCTTTAGACCATAATTATTTTTCAAAGGGTCTAAAAATTAATCATAATATTAAAATTTGTATTTTTTTTAATAAATAATTATTTTATTTAAAGATTAATTTTTTTATATTTTGAAATTTATTTTCATAAAATGGATTTAATTTTGGGACTCTACACATCAAAAATTATTATGGTGAATTTTTTGTGTTTTTCCAATTTGTTGATTTTTTGTGAATAGTGGAATACGGTAAAATACGGTATTTAACATTATAATCTAAATACAATTTTTTTGAGTCATGGTTGATGTAAGAACCCTCTAGTTAAAACTAACATGAACCATTTACTATATATATTCATAATAATCAATACTATTGGGGGTAGTAATCCAAAATAATAAACTAATGAATATAATATTCAAAAAAACCCCTCTCCTCCCCTCATAAATATCGCCCCACACCACCCCTTATTTCCACATATTCCAAGCCTTAGATCTTACCAAATTTCTACTCAATTATCTTAAAAATCCTCTCACATGCTTCCTAGTGCTTCTGATCTCACCAAATTCAATTTTAAGGAGCCTTAAGGGGTAGCCTATGAAAGAGACAACCAAAGAAAGAGGTAAAATTCTCAACCAACCTCTTTCAATTTTATTCTTCTTTTACCACCCCCATATGTTCTCCATACACATAAACATAGTAACATAATTATCCTAAATATATTGATATGTTATTGTTATTTTTCAATATATATCTTATACCCTCCCTTATTTTGTTTCTAAAATGAATTTTTTCATGATATGGTTGGTTCACCGCTTCCATGAGAAATGTACATCATTTTTCTCCACCACCTTCAAGGCTGGTAATAAAAATATTATTATGGTTAAATAAGATGATAATAAGTATATTATAACATATTTAATGTTCTAGAATTAATATATAGAAAAAATATTAAATAAAATGAAACTAATTAATGATGGTCGGTAAAACTGCCTAAATGAATGAACCATATAACGTTAAAAAATTTACTAAATGAATCGTCCCTATGTCAAAACACAAAATGATATTTGTTAACATTTTAATTTATATAAGTAAATTAATACCATTTCATTTCACTTATATATTTTTACTCCCATTTTAAATTCAAATCAATAATTATCCACAAGTGGCCCAACCTTGGAACCCTGAAATAAACGCCCTCAGAATAAAAAAAATTAAACATTATATCTCATTAAAATGGATACAAATGAAAATAATAAAAGTATAGTAAATAAAAAATATATGGAAAAAATTATAAAATAATTAAGTAATAAACCTAATTTTATCATCTAGTACATTAAGTGAAAGTATAGAATGATTCCGGAACATTGGGTAAGGGGTCTCTATGAACCACCCTTTTTTCTTTGGGTTATTCTTTATCTCTATTTTCCTCACTTTATATATCTATTTTTCTTATTTACTTATTATATATTCTATATATATGTCCCCCTCATATATAAATATTTTAATTCACCTTTATTCTATGGAGATATACATATTTTAAAGGATCGCTTCTCAATTTCATTCATTAAGAAAACTCGATTAAAGGGAACTTCTCTGTCACTTACCCTATTTCAAGTAAAAATATATAAAATGTTTTAAATAATCCTTGGTTTCTAAAATTTCCCATTTTATTATTTGAAACCCTTTTTAGTTCATTTATGGTTTTATGTAACTTAATATACTCTTTCTCTTTTTATAGGCTCTTTACCCTTTCCCTAAAACCCTATGTAAAAGGTAAATTTCCAATGTTACTTATCCACTTTTTCACATATTCACTTCACTTTGACATCTATTTTCATGACCCATGATTATTTTTCTTCTATAAACTTCAAATGATATTTTCATATCTGATTTCATATAATCCATTGTGATATGACATTCAGTTATGCTATAAGATATGATTATGAAACTCATTTATTTCAATGGTTAATCTTTATGTTTGTGTATTATGTTTAATTAATTATGTGGAACACATATGAATGTACATGTTATGATGTTTTCTCCCAAATAGCACTCCAATTAATTGGGTAATGTTTATGTCACATGAGATGGTATGTATGGGATTAGGGAGTAAACCTAATCCATAATGGGACTCTGTCCATCGTGTGATTTGGTCTTGACAGTTACCCTTGACTTATTCTTATATAATGTTACGTATTGTTAGTATATTCCTATGATGCCATTATTTTATGATTCCATGTTCTTTATGTTATTATCTCATGTGATTATTCATGATCCTTGTATTTTATGATATCATGTTATGCCTTTTGACTCATATGTTCTTATTCATTATCATGATCATTCCCTTACTGGGATTTATATCTCACCCCTTTTGTTTATGTATTCCCAAAGTTATCCTATATATTTTTAGGATCTCAAATGGATTTAGGACCTCATTATGGATATTAAAATAAATTATTTTTATTTTAGTTTCATTTTGATGTATTATGAACCTAGTCTCCCAAATACACTAGCCTCTCAATCCTTTGGTTGTTTTTATTGGATATTTATGTAAAAAATTAGTTAATAATATGTGTAAAAGGTTTGGGTCACTATAAATTATTAGATAAATATATTTTATTCAGTATTAACATCCACTTCACAAGATGATTTTTTATCATAATTCCCAGATATTTTGGCTTTAATCCAAGCCTCGACTAGGGTACTGATCTCAATCAATTTTTGTTGATGGAAGATTCAATATTTCATGAAATCATGTGTAATTTTGGTTTCAATAATCCATGGAATACACAAGTCAAACAAAACATTTCATTAATCCATGATATTTTAAGTTCAATATATACAATATTAGTTTAAAGAATATTAACCAAGAAAAAGATCTTAGTTGCTTAACATCCACAAATTATGACTTGCACCAATGGGATATTTACTCAAACATTAATATGGTTAGTAATATGGTTTCATATTTTTATGTTTATGAGTTAAAATAAGAAGAAAATGAATGATATGAGAAATTATTTGTGCGCCGAACACACACACGAGCAGTGAAGAAAGTTAAATACGGACTTTGGATTGAATGAGAAAAAAAAGAGTAAAGGGTTTATTTTGATTTATTTAAACTATTTTAAGACCATTAATATTATTAAATATAATTTGGATGATAAAAATATATTATGAATAATAAACATGCATTAAAATTAAATTAAAATGAAAACAAACTTACATGATTACAAATGAAGAAGAACGCAAAAGAACATGAAAATAGAGAGAGTATGAGAGGTATCTAAAGTGAAAACTTGAGTTTGGAAGGTCATCCTATGTCTTTATAAAGGCTTTTTTCATGATAAATTATCCTCTTATGTTCTAAAATTTCAACCCCTTTCAAGGTGATAATGAGTATCTATTTATAGTCAAAGGGAGTGGACTATTTGTATTCTAAAATTGTCCCTCATATTGGCTCACCAATTTGAGAATTCATAAAATAAAATCTGAATAAATATTCTTCTTCAAAGTTTTATATATATATTTTTAAATTACACCCTCCAAATTTTTCATCAATTTTACTTTTGGATCCAAAGTTATGGTTTTTTCCTAAACCATATGCTTCTATCTAGTTTTGAGTCGAGTTTTTTCATGGTCTGAATGTGAATGAATTTATGTCTATGAATATGAATTCAAATATGAACCATTTATTCTAAAAATTTTGGAGCCTATATATTGGAATTCACACCACAAAAAATCATCTCAATTGGACAATTGGATTGGGAGAAAAGTCAAGAATTTTGTGATATTTTTAATTCCCAAACATAATTGTGGGATAGACTTCAAAGAATCAGTTGGGACCCTTTTTAGTGAATTTGGGACTTAAAATTTTTATATAATATGTTTTTGGATATTCAAAAAAAATATTCTAGAATTTCATAAAATTTTGTCTTTTGGATTAAGCCCAAAAATTCTATCTTCATGGCTGGTCTAGTTTTCATCATAGATTTTGTGGGCCTTCTTATGTGGTCCATATAACCCTTTATATGGTTGAATTGAACCAAGATCTAGTTTAATTATTTGTATTAAATTCATTTATGATCCCTAAAAAACAATAATCACACAATTTTTACAAGTAGGGTAAAATTTCTAATTAAAATAGTAAACTAAATCGAATATAGATTAATTCAAATAATGCTCAAATTTTATATTTAGTGTTAAAGCATGGGTATTTCACAAAAATTATGTAATTTTACTTAAAAATCACTAAAGAGAGTATAAAAAACGTTTTTAATAAATTAATTAAATCATAAAACCATAACACTCCCACTAAACTCTTATAGACACATGGAATATATTTGATCCAAATGAATATTCTATGATCATTATATTGTCTTCAATCCATAAATGTGTCTATGAAACTTGAATATCTTATTGTAATTCATTGGTATCATCAACCCTTCTTATTTCATCATATAGTCATATTTCATAAGGTTTCCTCCAAGTAATGTGTTCTTTACATCCATTTTCAAAATATAATTATTATTGGAGGTTTTTATGACAATAAAAATTCTAAAGGTTGTTTTCATGATGATTAGTGTAAGGTTTTTAAATAGACTATGTCTATACTTTTCATGAAACCTCTAGTAACGAAGAAAGATTTATTAGCACCAACGTGTGACATACATGTTTGGTTTCATCTTGAATACCCACCAATGACTTTACATCAACTATATAAAACACCAAAATATCAACTAGATTTTCATACATGGAATCCATCTCTAAATTCATATGAACCTACCAATTTTAGTATATTATCATTTACTACTTCTTTTAGGATTCATTATTTTTTATCAAATAATATAACACTTGTCTTGGTGAATATAAAACAAAATATTTGGTTTTGTGTTTCCTATTTAGTATGTGTATCTAGAACAACTCCTCCTAATTGTCCTAGTGTATTCTAGTGTTCATATGGTAACTCACATGAATCTTGAACCTAATCTTTATTGAAGTCTAGATTTCTCCCACTATCTCAAAAGAGAAGTGCTTCTCTTTAATAATAGTATAGTTGGTCTTGACTAATAAATTTCTATCCTTGGGATATAATTATCCTAACTAGTTATTGGATAATTAACTAAGATACACTCAATGTTTTCCTTGATATAAATTTGTAGTTAAGTCCAGATTTAACAAACTATTCTCATCAAACACATGTAGTTGTGACATAATGAATTTACATCATATTGTAACTAATGTGACATCCATTAGAAAATATGATTGGAATATGATTAGTTTTTACATAGTTATATGAAAAAAATGTCTATAAAGGAATCATCAAATACTTGAAATACATAGAATAATTCTCATAGATATCCATTATAAAACCATCATTTCATTGATGTGTATAATATAATGTGAGTTCTAGGGTATCTCAACTCTACATTTACATGATCGATGAATACTAGGTTAAAATATACTCTTTCATTACCTACCAAAGGATCTTATATCTTTTACCAAGTTTATTCACTACACCTCTAAGAATACATTAAATTTATTAAAGGAATTTCATTAAGTATATGAATTTTCCACTAGATTATCCTTAAAGTAGTTCAGGAAGTCTTGATAAACTAATACTAGAATATTTGTGGTGTACCTTTATTTCTGAAGGTTTATTTTTCAAAAACTTAATAAACATATCAATAATACCAAATAGTTTATATCTAAAGAGTTTAAATGTCCTATTGGTTATATACTTGGAAACTAATTTTAGTTTTACTTTGACCAAGAATTTTCTTTCCATAATAGGGTAATATTTTTATATTTATATTCATCATGTTGGGCAAAAATCCCTCAAGGTAGCATTGCAGCATTTTTGGGTTGATTGTGTTTGTTGACAAAGAAGGTTTCCATGGAGAATTGTCGAGTTCCCGAGAATTTGTTGACATTCCATGTTGACAAAGAACTTTGACAAAGGAAAGGACGATCTGGAGGCGGTACAAAAGAGCAGTACAAGGTGGCGCCGTTTTCCAGTGTTTGCCAAATTTTTGGGCCTGAAAATCGCCAATGGAAAATGGAGTGATATGTTGTTGGCAAAGGTTGAGGAGAGAGAAATGAAGAAGGTGTGCGGAAAAATCAAGCGTGGCGCGCAAAACTAGAGGGTTGCGCGAAATCTTGAAGTGTGGCGCGCAAAACAGCGGGTTGCGCGAAATTGTATTTCGCGCAAAAGATGTTTCAAGGCCGAAAGCTTGAAAATCGGTAAAGGCATGAGGCGCGCGAAATTTTGGAGGCGTGCGCGGAAAATTGAAGTGGCGCGCGAAATAGCGGATGAAGTATTTCGCGCAAGAGGTGTTACGAGGTCCGAAGCTCGTAAAATGGCAAAGGCATGAGGTGCGCGAAATTATGGAGCAGTGCGCGGAAAATTTTTGGGCGCGGAAGATCAAAGCGGATTACGCGCTCAAAGAGGGTTTTTCGCGCGGGGTCGATTTTGCCTATAAATATGAAGTGACCCTACTCCATTCAACAGAGTTCAAGACATAGAAAATACCGGAGCTCTGGTGCGCAAAATTGAAGTCAGAAAGGGTGTTGCGCGTAAACTTAAAGTTTGCGCGTAAAGTCAGCAGTTGCGCGAAAAGTGAATATCGCGCAGAAGCAGTGAATTGCGCGCAAGGCAGTTTTCAGGCTGCGCGTAAAAATTGAAGGTTGTGCGAAAAGTGGATTTCGCGCGAAAGCAGTGAATTGCGCGCAAGGCAGTTTCCAGGCTGCGCGTAAAATTTGGAGGTTGCGCGAAAAAGGAATTTCGCGCAAATCATAGAAATTGCGCGCAAGGCACCGTAAGGGTTGCGCGTAAAAATTGAGGTTGCCCGGTACATCCGGTGCAAAGTGAGATTCATCTGCGGGTGAAAGTTGGACTTCAACAGAGCATCTACATACAGAGGAAGATGCATTCCTTCATGGAAATGAAGAGACCTACAGGTCTATAAACTGTGAGTGAGTGAATCCCTTCTGGAGCAGTGAGCTTAGGAAGAGGAAGAAGGTGATCCTCTCCACCGGCAGTGAGCCAGAGAGAGAGAAACAGGGAGTGACCCTTGGGAAAGCAGTGAGCTGACCCTAAACCTTGTATAGGCAGTGAGCCTGGGCATAGAAGTGATCTAGCCCGAACATTGTAATCCACAGCTAGTGAAGCCTAGTGGAATTTGGTACGAACCGGCAACTTGTCGGCGTATGCTCCTTGGACGTATCCCTTAGCGGTGAACCAAGTAAAAATCTCTGTGTCTGCCTGCTTACTTTCCTGCATTGCATTCAAAGCATCATCATCAGGTAAATGAGACAAGTGATCACAGTAACCACACAAGTGCAAACAAAGTGACCCTTGTAACAAAGAGGTCAAGATCCAGTGGGGCAGAAAGAACTTTTGAAAAAGAATATCCATACCCTGATTCACCCCCCCTCTCAGGGTATATAGGCCCCTATTGGCCTTAACAATTGGTATCAAAGGGAAGGTTGTTGTTATCAGATTTGTTTGCTCCAACTTGGTGTAGTCGATCTGTGTGCATAAAGAATCAGTCTTCTCTTATCTCAATCAGCCATGGCAAAGGGAAAAACATCCAAGAACAAACAGAAGTCAGGTGGTACTCCTCAGTGTGGAAGTGTATATGGAAAATGTGTTATTCAACTAAAGGAATCAAACAACTTGCTGAAGGAAGGCTTGGATGAATCAGAAAGGGAAAATATTGATTCACTCAATCATGATGTTGGAATGAGTAAAGTACATGAGCATCAGAGTGATACTGAAACAGAAGAAGAAATTGAAGGAAGAATAGATATGCGAGCTGAGTTAGAGGCTGCTCTTGAAGAGATAGATGTTTGGAGAGCCAAAACCAAGAATGCTAACAAAGTTGTTCGTGATGCCAAACTCTATATGCAGCATCAGGAAGAAGAGAAGTCTGAGTTGATAAATAAAATTGAGAAACTCAAGTTATCAGCACCAGAGAACTCAGAATCAGTTAGTGAGTATAAGCTTAAGATTGAAGAACAGAAAAGGGAGATCGATGGCTTGAATAGAAAAGTGAAAGATCAATTCAAAAGCATCGAAGAACCGAGTATTCCAAGTGACGTTGGAAACACTGAAGAAGCCAAATCTAAAGATATCCGGATCAAGGGATTGGAGATTGAGGTCAACAAGCAAAAATGTTTAAATCAAAGGCTTATTGATATAGTTACTGACCTAACAGAGAAGAATGATTCACGTGCTGAAGAGCTGCAGAAGATGGCCAGAATGAAAGGAAAACAAAAGGCTGATGATTATGAAGAGAGTCAAATGTCAGATGAAGCACAGAATCATAAAGCCAGAAATAATGATCTAGCAGCACAGTTGTCTGCAGAAGTTCAGAAAAATCAAAGGCTACAGCAAGAGAATGCATGTTGCTCTGACTCTGTCGCTCAAGAAAAATTGAAGGTAAAGGAGAAAATTGACATGGTTGATAAGCTGAAGCATGAACTGGAAGATGAGGTAAGTAGAGGGAAGCTTCTCAAGGAAAAACATGTTGTCCAACTTGAATCAAGGGATATGAAGATTCAAAAGTTGGTAGAAGAGCTCGAATCAGTCAAGGAGGAAATAGAGAAGTCTAAATCCAAAGATAAGCCCAAGTTGAAGGATGCACTGCACTTGCTATTTGATCATCCTTCGACAAGTGATGATAAAATGAAGAACAGATATGCTGTTTCTGAAGAGAAACAACATAATATTTTCTCAGCTCAAAGACCAGCAAGTTTTGGAAATGCTGGCATTGGATATGATAATTCCACTCCTATGGATGATAAGAAAAATGCAGTGAAAATTTACAAAGGTAAGAAAAATCTTGTAGGTGCTGGAGATAGGCCTATGAGGATAGTTTCAAGGAGTGATGATGTGTGCTATTTCTGCGGAGTTCATGGCCACACATCAAGCTTCTGTACAGAGGCTCTGGAGTACATTTCAGGCTGTGAAAAGAGAGACATTAATAAATCTGAGAACAGGAAGAAGCATCATGAGAAATTAGAAAGAAGAGATTCTCAGAGGAAAGCATATATTAGATGCTATTACTGCGGAAGAATGGGACACACCATGAGCATGTGTCAGGAAGCTCAGGAGAACAATATCAGAGGAAGAACTCAAGGTGCATCAACATCTCAGCAGAGAGATGATGAAATGAGGTATGCCTTTGAGGGAAAATGTTTTATATGTTCTCACTATGGGCACATGGCGAGACATTGCAGTAAGAAGAAAGCAGGAAAGGGAAAGGAACAAGAAAAGAGATCTCCACCACAGGAAGTGTACAAGAAAGAATCTTGTACTGGGAGACAAAGTGGTAAGGAGAAGAATAGGCTTCGAGCCTCAGGGAAATCACGTGGAGCTGAACGAAAGGTGTATCAGTCACCTCCTATGTCATACTCACAACAGCTCTCAAGGAGAGAATGTGAGCAAACCTGGAAGATTAAGGGGAGATCTACTTCAGTGGTGATAAAGAAGAATGGACGTTCAATGGAGGACCCACCACCAATGAAAAATAGGGCGGTGACTCATAAATCTGATAAAAGGCCGATAAGCAAAGAATGCATCGAAAAATCCACATGTCGTGTTTTGCAACGAGAAGTGGAATAAAAAGGTAGATCCCTACAATGGACAAAGAAGACAGGGAAGATGACAAGAAAGGAGATTCCTGCACCGAGAAACAATCAAGGGAAATGGAATTTCGGTAGAACATCAAAGATCGAAATGTGTACCAGTTGGTCTAAACCCCAGATTGTGAGAAAGGCCAAGTCTGCAGAATCTTCATATCAGAAAAAGGCTCAGAATGTGAGCAAAGAATGCCTAGTCATATGGCCAGAACAGTTGAAGTTGGTCAGGCAGTTGGAGGAAGCAAGAAAGGAGTGTGATGCGCTCCAAGAAAGAATCAAAGGGTTGACCCATCAGGATCAACCATCATCCTCATGTTGAGGATTCTAGAAGAAACACCCCTCTCCCTATATATTTAAATTCTATTAACTGATGATTCATGTGTTTCAGGTTTTAGGGAGATACGATCCATGGGGTAGTGGCATCTAAGGATGCGAAGTGGAGAAGTGATTTGCTCTAGAATTTCAATTGATTCAAATCAGGTACTAGAGTTGATGAAGAAAGGGAGCAATAGAGAAAAATAGGAAGTGTTTGTGTTATTAACTCTATCTCTTGTTTCCTACACCGAGTTCCAACTCAGTAGGCTTAGAGATTTGGTTAATGGATCGATGATGAGTGCCAGATTAGTATAAATGGTGCACGTGGAGAAGAATGATTATGGGTCTCTGCCGTTGGGCCTACCAGATAGAAGTGTTGTGTAACACAGGGGGAGCATTTGATAACAAAATCATATGCCAGATCCGTCAAGGAAATAATTGGATGACCCAGCTCAAGTGTTGTCTATTGAGAGAAGACATACTATGGGAGAAGCAGCAGTGATCAAGCATTTCATGCTTATTTATTTTGATCTAACATTGTGGTATCAGCTGATTGTTTTTCAGGATACCAAGAAGCTGCGAAAAGTAGCTGAAAGAAATGAAGCCACTGAAAAATGAGTCAGTGAACAATTTCCTGACGAAAGTGTTGAGGAAGAAAGCAACACAGGGGGAGAAGAACTGGCTGAGGGTGACTCAAAATAAGATACTGATGATGAGTACAATGATGTAAAATCCTTATCTGCACAAAATATAAAGAATCGAGCTGAAATTGACAGGCAGACTATCATCAGTGATCAGTGAGATCCAGTTCAGACAAAGAGAATGAAATCACTACAGCAGACATCATTACTATCTCAGGTTGAGTCGAAATGCTTTGCTGATGCAGCTGAAGATGAAAAACCGAGATCATACCATGAATGAAGCGATAGGTCAGAATTGAGAAGAATCAGACCTGGGAAATTGTTTCGAGGCCAGATGATAAAAACGTCATCAGGACAAAATGGGTCTATTTAGACAAGATGAACGAAGATGGCACAATGATTCGAAACAAAGCACGACTGGTGTGCAAAGCATACACCCCAAGAGAATGGTACTGAAGGCTATATCAGTATTTGAAGAAGATTGGTTTTCAGCGTGGAGGAGTTGATTACAATCTCTATTTCAGTAATGACAGTAATCAAAGGATGATGGTGTTGGTTTATGTCGATGACATAATATTTGGTGGATCAGATGAAGCTCAGTGCAGACAGTTTTCCGAATTCATGAAAAATGAGTTTGAAATGTCAATGATTGGAGAGCTAACGTTTTTCCTTGGTCTACAAGTAACACAAGGAAGGAATGGAACATTCATTTCACAATCTAAATATGCCAAGGAGGTCCTGAGAAGGTTTGGAATGGAAAATTCCAAGGAGATGAAGACTCCGGTGGCTACCCGGATGAAATTATCAAAAGATGAGGATGGCAAGGCAGTTAATATCACAGAATACAGGCAAATCATTGGAAGTCTGTTGTACTTAACCGCAACAAGGCCTGATATTGTTTTCGCCACATGCCAAGCAGCGAGATATCAGAGTAATCCCAAGGAAAGTCACATGCTCGCAGTGAAAAGAATACTTCGGTATATTAAGGGCACGGTGGACTTCGGCTTGACATACAATGACAAATCTCAGACAGAGTTATTGGGGTACACTGATGCAGACTGGGCCGGTTCAGCGGATGATAGAAAATCAACGTCAGGTGGTGCATTCTATCTTGGTGGGTTGTGTATTTCTTGGCTAAGTAAGAAGCAAGATTGCATTTCATTGAGCACTGCAGAAGCTGAGTATATTGCGGCCACTCAAGCATGCACACAGTTATTGTGGATGAAACAACAGCTTGAAGATATGGGAGTTGAAGTGGAGTCTCCGATCGGAATCCAGTGTGATAACTCAAGTGCTATCAATCTCAGCAAAAATCCCGTCCATCACTCAAGGACAAAGCACATTGAGATCAAGTATCATTTCATCAAGGAGAAGGTTGAGCAGGGAATCGTGAAGTTGGAGTACGTGCCTACAGAGCTACAGGATGTAGACATTCTGACAAAGGCCTTACCCAAGGAAGCTTTTGAGAGGCATCGACTGGCTCTGGGAGTTCAGTCGATTCCCCGCACTTGAAATAGTGTGGATGTGGGACCCCCCCCCCCCTCTCCCCGAGGTATGTTGTGTTTTTCCCTAATGTGCTGATATGTGTTCTCTACTATGTTACAGACTACAAAGGCGTGACCTTTGGGTTCGTTGACAAAGGGGGAGAAAAGTGCTTGAAAAGTGCTTGACAAAGGGGGAGAAAAGTGTTAGTTCAAGAGAGAAAATAGTGCGGCGATTTGATAAATCATAATTGATACGGGGAGAAGCTGACAGGTGGAGCAGCCAGAAAGGGGGAGCAATGAGAAAGGGGGAGAGTGTTTTAAATCTGACGATGCTAGAAGTGATCGATCAAATCATAGAACTCACGACAGCTGAGGATCGTGATAAAAGCAGAACAGTGGTGTTGGAATGGTGTGAGACAGTGTCCAGCTATCAACAATCGGTATCAACTTAAGAATTCACCAATTGGTATCAGTGTGGTTCAACAACTGGTTTTATTTTAAGAATTGGTATCAGGGTGGAATCGACAATTGGGGTCTGACATGAAGTGATTCATTGATGAACTTTTCATACTACTCTTGTTTCTCACGCCGAGCATTGCTCATGTGGGCTTAGAGTACATGTTAAGTGAATCCTTGAACGCTATCATAATCGCAAGAGGCGAATGGTGGTAGCAGCTGGAAGAAGACTCAGTGAGGTATCAAAGTGCAGAAAATATTTCTGAGCAGAGTTGTGAAGAGTTGTCAACAAACCCAAAGGGGGAGATTGTTGGGCAAAAATCCCTCAAGGTAGCATTGCAGCATTTTTGGGTTGATTGTGTTTGTTGACAAAGAAGGTTTCCATGGAGAATTGTCGAGTTCCCGAGAATTTGTTGACATTCCATGTTGACAAAGAACTTTGACAAAGGAAAGGACGATCTGGAGGCGGTACAAAAGAGCAGTACAAGGTGGCGCCGTTTTCCAGTGTTTGCCAAATTTTTGGGCCTGAAAATCACCAATGGAAAATGGAGTGATATGTTGTTGGCAAAGGTTGAGGAGAGAGAAATGAAGAAGGTGTGCGGAAAAATCAAGCGTGGCGCGCAAAACTAGAGGGTTGCGTGAAATCTTGAAGTGTGGCGCGCAAAACAGCGGGTTGCGCGAAATTGTATTTCGCGCAAAAGATGTTTCAAGGCCGAAAGCTTGAAAATCGGTAAAGGCATGAGGCGCGCGAAATTTTGGAGGCGTGCGCGGAAAATTGAAGTGGCGCGCGAAATAGCGGATGAAGTATTTCGCGCAAGAGGTGTTACGAGGTCCGAAGCTCGTAAAATGGCAAAGGCATGAGGTGCGCGAAATTATGGAGCAGTGCGCGGAAAATTTTTGGGCGCGGAAGATCAAAGCGGATTACGCGCTCAAAGAGGGTTTTTCGCGCGGGGTCGATTTTGCCTATAAATATGAAGTGACCCTACTCCATTCAACAGAGTTCAAGACATAGAAAATACCGGAGCTCTGGTGCGCGAAATTGAAGTCAGAAAGGGTGTTGCGCGTAAACTTAAAGTTTGCGCGTAAAGTCAGCAGTTGCGCGAAAAGTGAATATCGCGCAGAAGCAGTGAATTGCGCGCAAGGCAGTTTTCAGGCTGCGCGTAAAAATTGAAGGTTGTGCGAAAAGTGGATTTCGCGCGAAAGCAGTGAATTGCGCGCAAGGCAGTTTCCAGGCTGCGCGTAAAATTTGGAGGTTGCGCGAAAAAGGAATTTCGCGCAAATCATAGAAATTGCGCGCAAGGCACCGTAAGGGTTGCGCGTAAAAATTGAGGTTGCCCGGTACATCCGGTGCAAAGTGAGATTCATCTGCGGGTGAAAGTTGGACTTCAACAGAGCATCTACATACAGAGGAAGATGCATTCCTTCATGGAAATGAAGAGACCTACAGGTCTATAAACTGTGAGTGAGTGAATCCCTTCTGGAGCAGTGAGCTTAGGAAGAGGAAGAAGGTGATCCTCTCCACCGGCAGTGAGCCAGAGAGAGAGAAACAGGGAGTGACCCTTGGGAAAGCAGTGAGCTGACCCTAAACCTTGTATAGGCAGTGAGCCTGGGCATAGAAGTGATCTAGCCCGAACATTGTAATCCACAGCTAGTGAAGCCTAGTGGAATTTGGTACGAACCGGCAACTTGTCGGCGTATGCTCCTTGGACGTAGCCCTTAGCGGTGAACCAAGTAAAAATCTCTGTGTCTGCCTGCTTACTTTCCTGCATTGCATTCAAAGCATCATCATCAGGTAAATGAGACAAGTGATCACAGTAACCACACAAGTGCAAACAAAGTGACCCTTGTAACAAAGAGGTCAAGATCCAGTGGGGCAGAAAGAACTTTTGAAAAAGAATATCCATACCCTGATTCACCCCCCCTCTCAGGGTATATAGGCCCCTATTGGCCTTAACACATCATTCTTTGTAGACTTTGGATATTTATGACTCAAGTATAATTGAACTATTAAGTATGAGATACCATTACAATATTTATTTCAAATATGAAATATTATCTTGTTGTGTCTAACTGGTTAATGAGATAAATGTTTTGGTGACACTCAATACAAAATAATATCTTCATGAGAATCAAACTACTAGGCAATATGAATTTGTGTACTCCTCTTAGTTGAATTAGGAATCACCCTTTCTTAGCTACTTAGATAATTTACCTTACTTCCTATAATGTGTATAAACTACCTTGATTCTTGTATTTGGATAAAAATATGTGAGATATATATTATATATAATTTCCAATAAGTAAGAAAGAAATATTACTTATAATGATGAATATACCTGAAGTAGAAGATTCTTCTCGATTATTCTTCAATTCAATGTATTTCCTCTTCTAGTGACCTTTATAACCATATAAGAAGTAGATAGCCTTGTATTCACAGCTCTACCATTTAATTATCTCTCTCTTTGAAGTTTATTGTAAAGGTACCATTGAATTTTAATTTTTCATTTTATTTTCAACCTAGTATTTCATTTCATTCACTATAAGGGGTGAGGATCCATGTTCCCACCAATACTTATCTTCCTAGATAATATGGTCCAAATATTCTTGAATGGGTTATCCGTAATTTTTCCTATAATTATTTATTAATAGGTAGAACTTATATGGTAAGGAAACTAATGTGGGATTAAAAAACAATTTCTTATCCATATGGAATCCCAAATTTGTTAACTGGTCAATGTAATTCTATATCTTGAAGAAATTATAACTATCTAGGTAATCGTATTCTAGTTTAAACTGGTATATTTTAGTGAAAATTTTATTTATCATTAGCCTCTCATTCTTTTTTTCAAGTGATAGGGGATGAGTTATCAGAGTGCATGCATCCATCTATTTATATGTCATCTTCAGCACTCTGTATATAGATGATATCATGATGAAATGGACATTGTAATCATCATCCATATATCTCTTATAGGTATCCTTTTCACCTTCACTCACTCCATGAGGTGGTTGGTCGGAAATAGAGGGTTCTAACGCATAATAAAAATTTTCCAATAGTATTTTATTACCTAAAAAATTATACCACTCTTGGAAATTTATACTGGTGATGATATAATTTTTATCTGGGAATGATTATATCATTCATGTGGTTTTTCTTTCTAATTTTTATAATAAGTAAAAGAATATTTTAGTACTTTATCTTAATTACCAAGTGTGGCATAATAAATTTCATTTTATTAGTATCCCACTAGTTTATCAAATCCATGTGGCCCCATCTTTTGGAATTAAAATATCTTATTATGTGGATATTCTAGTGATAAGGATCCATATTCCTCTTATTATAACCTATACAAGGGTCTGGTCAAATAAATCGAAGGTATTTAGGTAATTAGTCTGACAGGCTATGTTATTGGAAGTTATTTGATCCATTAAGTAGACTTCACAATCCTAAAATCCTGGACTTATATTTCCTCAACACTTCCCTCCAAATTATATCAAGTCTTATAATAGAAAATATGCTTGATGTGAACTTGGTTAAGTAAACTCAAAACTTTCATTAGAACCCCCTGATAAATGAAAGTGTCGTGATGAAGTATAAACTAGCATTTTGATATATGGTTTCATCATACCTCAAGTAATGGAAGGCTTTTCTAACTTAATATTCTCTTGAGTAATTTTTATTATCTTTATACATAAATTTTCTTTGTTTTATCTTTTTTTTGCATGTTAATATTATGTGGATTTTACATAATTAATTAACCATATCTAGATAAAATAATTTATGTATAATCCATTTATTTTACCTTATCTTATATTTCTTGTTATTTCATTTATTTAATGTGTTCATGTCTAATTATCTAATAAGAATTGCATCGCATACATAAGTAAATAAACATGCACTGGATAAAATAAAATAAACATGTGGTATGACCATGAGATTTTACTACTGATTAGTTTATTTAGTGGATGATAAACCATCCCTTAATCCAAGGGGAATAACTCATTGAGTCAATCTTAGACTGATTTGTATCATTCCATCTCTTAACCTGTGTAACTCCTTGACTGATTTTACTTTAGTTTGGTCTTTAACCACCTCCTTGTTCCTGATAACTTCTTCCCATGTATATGTTTACTCAGTCGGGGTGAGGGGAACTAGGGGTTTGGGGTTACATAAATAAATTTTGGACACACAAACTCGTATATAATAAGGAGAAAAGGATGATACACAAATCATCATATTTAATAACAAATTTATCACAAAAACTCATGAAATTAATAATTAAATTAAATTGAAACCCAATACATACATATTTTGGTCTAACTCATGATCATTCATGCATGAAATGACTATACATTTAAACTAGCTAGCAATCATTTCAATTCATTGTTTATTAAGATAAATTTATCTAATAGATAAATTAATTATATTATTAATTCAGTCATTCATTAATCTTAATTATTCATCCAAATAGTCCTTGAGATTCTTATCCACTATAATTTGAAATAAATTAATTTTAATTTAAAATTAATTAAGTACATAGTGTGTGATAGAGGTGGCATCAAATTTACCCTTTTTCATATCCTTAAACCCATTTTTGGAGTTTAATTATTACACGGAATGCACTATCACATGACATGATGTGTGACTAATTTTGTGTGTTTTCCTTTTCATGTACTACGTACTTACACAATATGTATGCCTATATGGTGTGCCACATTATACATGGTGTGTTGTTCCATGGGTCAACTCGTGTAGTCTTTATGGTTTGTTTAACCACATGATGTGTCTATAAATATGCAGTGTATACCACTAAAGAACCCCATAAGTACACAACATGTACACAAACCATACACATCATGTATCTATAAAATAATGTTGAAAATAATTAATAAATAATTTAATATCATACATGACCCATCAAAATCACTTGGTGTATAATTCTAGTGAATAACCTTGTCACATAGCTTGGCAGCAAGCTACACATCTTTTTTTATTTAATTAATTAATTTCTTTTCATGTTGACTCACACAACACATCTATCTCATTGTGTACCTGGCATGAGTTTTCTTGAATTACATGGAATGTACAACCAGCTACACAATGTGTAATTCATTATCAGGCACCCACAATATATGCATGGGAACTTTTCATGTATCTTATGTAGGTTATGATGTGTTACATGTCATGTATAGTTCGATAAATACCATGTACCCCATATAATTTCTTGTCTCTCAAATAGCTGTCATTACACAACATGTATTTATTACATGTCATGTAATTTAACCACATAGATTCCATGATTTATGTAAGGGAAAACCTTATGGGGTTACATGGAATTTTCACCGACTATACATAACATACCCTTGTTATGTCATTTTCCAACTGGTAGTCAAGATGTGGTGTGTAATGAATTCGGGTACCAAACCCCTAAAAAACATGTCATGAATTTTTTAGCTCATCCTGATGTGGTTAGTCATAGTTACACGGTATGTACTTTTCCATTAAATGTCATGTATCCATGTCAGTGGCCTAAAATATTCAACACCTCCAAATGAAATATTTTAGTAGACTTCATCTGTTCTGGGCCCCTTATTGGTCATATAAAACTGAAAGATCAAATTATCACAACCTTTATATTAAATAATAATAAAAATAAAAAATAAAAAATAAAAATCAAGTTAATAATTGATCAACATATAATAAATAATTATAAACTGATATGTTGTCACTTTGATACCACTTGAAGAATCTGGGGCGCAGTGGAAGAGGTTGGACTTGTGCCCAATAATATTTTTTAATCGGTTTATTTCGAAAAAATCTTAAAAAAAATAGATGAAGTAACCCCAATATATTCGAAGAGAGGATCTTCTCCCATATAATTTATAATAGAATTACATCAGCTTGATAATTCTTTCATCTTTGATGATCAATTTGGTTAACTTTCTTGTTGTGTCATTATTACAATGTAGAATCAACACTATAATTCCACTAGTGATATCCACACATGCTCTTCCAAAAGGAAACTGATGGAACTCTAGGTACTAGTGTGAAGATATTGATCATCTTTCATCATTCGTCATTGATCGTAACAATGATTATCTCGAGCTTAAACAATTCTTTCACTTTTTCTCTTGGTCTTGAGAGAGAGGAAGAGGAGGATCATCTCTCATTTGTAGGAGAATTCTTGAGTGGTTCACTCTAGGGTTTCGAGAGAATTATCTTAAGAGAATATCATTATACACAATAATTCCCCTATACCAAGAAATGATATAATTTGGGTTATAAAGTTAGATTTAAACAACTATTTATTGTACAAAGGCCCTTAAATAATTTATTTATTCTAATTAAACTTTATGTATAACAATAATAATAATAATAATAATAATGTTATTGTTATTATATTACATGACATACATTTACTCATGTATATTTAAATATCATTTTTTAAATCAATCAATAAATATGTATTTAAATTATATTAAATAAAATATATCATTTCCATCGGGCCCTTAACTCAGCCCATAAATCCTCCTCAACATTTATCAAACCTTTAATAATAAATATTTATTTAAATAAATAAATATCCATATATTATAAGAGCTACAGGTGTGGGTTTATCACTCAACCCACACCCTCAAAATTTATTAGAAAAAAGTAAATTATAGGTACAAGGGGATTCAATGAAAAAACAAAGTTATGGAAAAAAACCACTAAACATGTTTTCATGACACATCAAATTGATTATGTCTCTAAAGTTGATTTATATTCTAGGTAAGGCCCTAGGTTTTCCCTCAAGGAGCGTTGGTGGGTTTAGAGTGTGTGTTTTTAATAAGAAGTACTAAAATAGGGGTGGTTTTGAAAATAGTTTTAGGATGAAATTACTTAATTGAAAGTTTAAAAGTTGAGAAACCAAATGGATTTTGAAAAATATGAGATAAAAGGGTTCATTGTGATGTCACTACACACTTTCAAGTTCATCATTCTTGGATATTAATTTAGGTTTGGAGTAATTCTTTGGTTTAAATTAATTGGAATCCTGATTAATTCCTAATCCTTTATTTCATTGCTTGAAGAACCAAACTTTGACATAACAATCATATTGTCAAGGTCCAGAACTTATGAATGGAATAATAGCTTCCAAATCATATTGAAATTCCAAGAAATTTGGTAAGAAAATGATTCTTTTATTACCCAATTGTAACAACACAAGTCACGCACTCAAAACCTCATGCTAATCGGTTAGAAATTAAGAGCATCTCATCTGCACGCATCAAAACAAGCATTCAAATATGAAAGTATGTAAGATAAATGGGCATAGATGTTTTAACACCCAAATTACTCCAAACCAGTACCTAATATATGTGTTTTAACTCTCTTGACATGTGTTTATCTCCCTCACAACGAACGCCTACCGTTTAGCTCGACATCAGGTGGAGGAGAAAGCTCGGGCGAAATTCCTTCTTCATTATTGATCCCTCTATGAGGATAGGGGCCTCCAAAAATTATAGGATGAGTAGAGGACTCCTTTGGAACTCCAAATTAGAATCACTTCACTCCTTGTACGAACTAAAAAATGGGGATCCTAATGTGCTCTTTTATAGCCAAAATGGGAGGTTGTTTTGGGAACCCTGATTTCAAAAAACCACTTGTACCATTTTTTTAGGACACTATAAAGTATTATCTAGATTTTTATAAAACTAAAAAGTTGTATCCCCACCTCTTGAATATTTACACCTAAATTTTGGCACCATTTACATAACTATATCTTGACATATTGATAAAATACAAACCACTGCTTTTGACTTTTTACAGATTTGATTCTTTGGAAAAATTAGTTCGTATGGGAATTGTATAGGCCTAATTGGGCTTTGGTTCATTCATATGAAATGTATCACATTAAATTTTGGACTGTACCACAAAATTTCATCCCATTTGAATGAACGTTTTAGTATAAATATGCAGTTGAATCCACTGGTGTGCATGGATCTTGTGCAGTTTGGCCCATTTTTCTTGGATAGCATCATGGGCCCTCTAAATCACCTCCACCTTCAATGAGATTATCAAAAGAAGTATCATTTATCTTTTTAATAGTAATAAATACAAAAAAATGAATTAAATATGAAGTGAAATTTTTTATTATTTTTATAATTTTCAATACAAAACTATTTTAGCACAGTGGTGTAAGGGTGAGAATGAAACATTGAATCGCAATGAGATCACACCCCCACACCTAAACATTTTCACTCCTATGAAAAGTTAAATTCTCAGAAATTATGCATGTAGATATTTCCAAATTCATAAAGATTTAACATTCAATTAAAATTTAATTCCTGATAGAAATTTGATCAAAGAAAAAATCATACTGAGGAGTTATTCTTGGGGATCAAACAAAAAGATGTCTCGAAAATTGTATCAGCATGAAATTCCAAGAGTTGAATGATACAAATTTTCAAAAATAGTTCAAAAGATAACCATCTCACTAATTCTCCATGTGTGTGTGTGACAACTATTCCATGATATTCTTTCCACTTTCTATCGAGTAAATATAAGTTATTTTAAAAATTATCTAATTATATGATCCTTTCCACCGAACCTTCCCTGTATCCTTTGCAATTAAATTCCAAGACCCACTCACTTAAGCATTCCCAAAATTCAAACCATAATCTCCCCACCTAGATATCCCCATACGTTGCACATTTTATCACTCCCCTCATTTATTATTTTTTTTATAAGTTTCACTTGGAACAAATCTCACACTCTTCTCCCAACCCATGTTTGATCTTCTCACGACACTAATTGTAATAGTTATAATAAGATCAAAGGTCAAGGAAGGGTGGTTTTTAACCTACCCAATAACAACCCCCTTTTTTAGGGTGTAAAACAGTCAGATAATAGGTACACACGCATAGGTCAATCTGGTATAGTAATGAAATAGATCAGATAAGGAATGAACGTATGGGAAAATTATTTTGTAAAGTAGAGAAAAATAAACCTAACTTATATTTACCTTTTATTAAGTGGAAATTTTCACACTTTATGGTTGGGTGTAAAGTTGTGTGGACAAATTAAGTGACATAATTTTCCCATAACTATTCACAAAAAATGGCACCATTTTTCTCAAAGTTTTTAAAATGATACAACCATTTATATCATCGACAAACAACCAAATTTAAAAAGAAATTCACACCATAGTATTGAATTCTTGTAGAAATGAACATTTCATCATTCTTTTTTGAAAGTTAAAACAACATGAAATATGGAAATTCCACATGCATTTTCAATTACTTCCATGATTAAATGGGAATAAGGCATAACAAAAAAATTAACATTTTGGCACAAAAGTGAGGAGGGGGTGAGGGGGAAGGGGGGGAAAGTAACAATACAATTCAGCAAGATAAAAAAAAATAAAGATTATGAAAATTTCTAACTAACTAAGAAATATACCCATCCCCCACACCTAGAGTGTGCAGTGTCCTCACTATAATAATATAGAATTTCAGAAGGAAGTATAAAACCTGGTGGGTTTCATTCGTAGACTGCTTCTTGATCTTGGAGTTCCTCCATCGGGGACTCTGGAATGGCTTTGTGTAAGTGCTTCAACTGCTTCCCATTGACATTGAAGGTTTTCTTGGTTTCTTCATTTTGAATCTCAAAAAAAACAAATGGAGAGACATTAGTAACAGTGTATGGTTCAAACCAGTGGGAACGAAGCTTACCTGGATGCAACTTCAGCCTTGCATTATAGAGGAGGACCTTCTACCCAATGTGGAACTGATGATGAAGGATGAGATGGTCATGGGCAGCCTTGGTTTTCTCCTTATAAATCCTAGAGTTCTCATATGAATCACTTCTCATTTCATTCATCTCCTAAATCTATAACTTCCTTTGAGAACCTACAACATAAATATTAGAATTGCATTGTTTTATGGCCTAGTAGCCTCGGTTCTCAATCTCAACAGGGAGGTGACAACTCTTTCCAAACACTAGCTAATGTTGTGACATGCCAATGGGGGTTTTGAAAGTAGTACGGTAATTCCATAATGAATCATTGAGTCTAAGACTCCAATCTTTTCTATTGGGTTGAACTGTTTTTTTCAAGAATTTGTTTTACCTCTCTATTTTACACCTCATCTTGACCATTGGTTTGTAAGTGATATGCAGTAGACACTCTATAACTGACCTCATACCGACACAAAAGTGATTGCATTGTTCAGTTACATAAATGATAACCCTGGTCACTTATGATGAACCTAGGTAATCCAAACCTACATAAGATTTGGGTTCTCAAAAATTCCACAACGGACTTAGAATCATCAGTCCTTGTAGCTTATGCCTCTACCCATTTTGAAACATAATCCACTGCCAGAAGAATGTAAAGGTTCCCAAATGAATTGGGGAATAGTCCCATAAAGTCAATTCACCAAACATCAAAAATTTCATGGAAGATTAAGGGATTTTGTGTCATTTAATTTCTTTTAAATACATTCCCCATTCTTTGATAGTGAGGAAAAGATTTACAGAAGCCATGGGCATCCCAAAACAATGTGGGCCAAAAGAGACCAGAATCAAGGACATTGTGAGAAGTTCATTGGGGACCAAAGTGGCCCCCATAATCAAGAGTGTGGAAGAACCTAAGGATGGACTGAAACTCGCTATCAGGGACACAACGCCTGAGTACTTGATCACTACATGTGTACCAAAGGTGGGGGTTATCCCAAATGTACCAACGAGACTCATGTTTTAGATGTTTGGCCTAGTTTTTATTGAAATCAGTAGGAATTAAATATGCTGCCAAATAATTTACAATTTCAACATACCAAGGAATAACATCTTGCACTCGATATAGTTGTTCATCAGGGAAAATGTCATTTATGGGAATATAGGGGGATGAGTCAATGTTCGAGGATGGGTGGATCCTAATGATATTGTCATACACCACATTCTTCGCTACTTTTTTATCTCTAATTTCTAAATTGAATTCCTTAAGGAGGATCATCCAGCAAATGAGACGTGGTTTGGATTCTGGTTTCTTAAGGAGATACCGGAGGGCTTCATGGTCTAAGAACACAATGACTTTGGACCCCAAAAGGTATGACCTAAATTTTTCCAAGGCAAACACAATGGAAAGGAATTTTTTTTCAGTTGTGGTGTATTTTTCTTGGGCAGGGTCCAAAGTACGTGAGGCATAGGCAATGATATGTGGATCTTAATCAACCCTTTGTGACAAGACTGCCCCAATTATATAGTTAGAGGCATCACACATGAGATCAAATGGTAAATACCACTGAGGTGGTTGTATTACCAGGGGTGATGTGAGATTCCATTTTAACTTATTAAAAGATTACACACATTCATTATCAAAAACAAATTCCTTTTCTTTTTGGAGTAACCGGGAGAGGGGGAGTGCAATCTTACTAAAGTCACGAATGAAATAACGGTAAAATCCAGCATAACCTAGGAAATTCTGCACAACCTGTGTATTTTTTGGGGAATGGTAGGGAAGAAATGACATCGAATTTTGATTTATCTACTTGGATACCATCCCCAGAAATTACATGTCCCAAAACTATACCTTATCGCACCATGAAATTTCATTTATCATAATTTAATACGAGATTATTTTCAATATAGCGACGTAGGAATAAATAAATACTACTCAAACATTCATCAAAAGATGATCCATAAACAGTGAAATCATCCATGAATACTTCCATGAAATTATCCAGGTAATCCAAAAAAATACTAACCATGAATCGCTGGAAAGTACCCAGAGCATTGCATAGACCAAATGGCATCCTCTTATATGAAAATGTTCTAAAGGGGCAAGTGAATGTTGTCTTTTCCTGATCCTTAGGGGAAATATGGATCTGAAAGTATCCAGAATATCCATCAAGAAAACAGTAGTGGGACTTACCCACTAGACTCTCTAGAATTTGTTCAATGAATGGTAAAGGTAAATGGTCTTTCCTAGTGTTCTGGTTTATTCGGAGATAGTCTATGCAGACACGCCAACTATTCTAAACATGAGTTGGAACCAATTCATTGTTTTTATTTTTTATTACTGTAAGGCTTTTTTTTAGGAACTACTTAAACAGGGATGACCCATTGGCTATTAGAGATGGGGTAAATGATTCCAGTATCCAATAATTTTGTTACCTCATTTTTCACAACTTCTTTGAGTTTTGGGTTTAGTCGATGTTGTGCCTACCTCACTGGTTTAGCCTCGTCATTTAATAAAATATGATGTGTGCAAATTGATGGGCTAATACTAGTAATTTCAGCAAGTTTCCATCCCAAAGCTTGTTTATACTCCCTCAAAAGTTCAAGCAGTCACAATTCAATCTTGAGAGGGAGTGAACTAGAAATGATGACGGAAATCTTGTTTCCATTCTCAAGATGTGCATATTTTAAATCTTGAGGCAGTTTTTTTAGTTTCAATTCAGGTGGATTTTGGATTGATGGGAGTGTGTGAAAGTGAGAGGTCACTGATCTCATCTAACTGCTCAATGGTATCATCCTCAATAGAGGAATGAGATTTTACAAGTTTAGTAGTATCATTGATGGTTAAGTGATCCTCTGTGTTCAACAAATCATCAATCAACAAACATGTATTAAATTTCTCTAGAACACTAAAAAAATAAATGCATGGATCATTTCCTATAATTTATATCAAGGATGAAAACTTGGAAAGGGGATCGGGGGAATGAAAATAAGTGTTTTCAGGGGAAGGGAGTACATCAATTGAATTTACTAAGAGATAGGAATGTTCTTCTGAGGGTGCTTCATGGAATCAAGGATGTTTAAATTAACTATGTCACCACCAAATTCCATAGATAATATACCATTATAGACATTAATTATGGTTTTGGAAGTTTTCAAGAAATTTCTCCCCAATATAATTGGGGTGTGTCCATTAATCCTATCATCTTCCATTTTAAGCACATAAAAATCAACAGGAAAAATTAAATTTTGCACCCTCAAAAAAACATCCTCTAACACACCAGAAGTGTGTGTTGTACTCCAATTTTCTAACTAAAAGACAATTCCAGTGGGCTTCAATTCCCTAACCCACAATGTTGAGTAAATGTAGTGAGACATAACATTTATAGAATCACCTAAATAAAGCATAGAATTAGAAAAATAATACTCCCCTATAGTGAATGGAACAAAGAATGTTCTAGGATCATTGCATTTGGTAGGTAGTGATGGTTCTATCAAATCTGAGACATTCCTCCCCAAGCTTACCTTCTCATCACCATGAATTATCCTTATATGTATACACATATCTTTTAAAAACTTTTCATATCTTGGAATTTATTTCATAGAATCAATCAAGGGTATGTTTACCTGAACTTTTTTTTTAAGTCTCCAAAATTTCCTTATCAAGTTCATTTCTCTTTTGTTTTCTAGGTTAGGTGCCCCTTTGGGGAAATGGAAGAGAGGTGGGTTGTCTAGGAGACTCATCGACATACATACTCTTTTCTTTGGAAGGGATTCTATCAAGACATGGTTTTTCAACATTTGGAACATTTTAATGGTTGGGATGGAGGTTTCCTTAAGAGGGGATGACTCTAATGGGGGATTTATTTGACTTTATAGTTGTTTTCCACTCCTAAGGTTGACAGAACTAACATTTCATTTATCTTTAGGGTTGAATAATGGTTGAGATGGTAGTTTACCAGACCCGTGACATTGAATTTCTCCCACCGGGTTATCTAGTTGGCCTAATTGGGTTTTAAGGTCTTGTATGGATGCCTGAGTGGTTTTTTGGAATTGGATATTGTTGGAATCCATTTGTTTCATCATATCTTCTAATCTAGTCTTGGTTTTTAGAGGGGTTTGTTGGAAAGTCCTTTGGGTGGTTGAGGATTTCTAGGTGGTGGTTGTGGATGACTACTCTGACCTAGTTGGTTCTATTATTTTTTAGGCTGGTTTGAATACCCCCATTGCCTATAGGCTTGGTTTTCTTTCCACCCAGGGTTGGATGGATAGTAAGGTTCTTACCTAAAGGATTGGTTATAGGGGCGTCCTGGAAATATTGCCTCACAAATCTCAATAGTTTCTATCAATTGAGGACATTGGTCAGAGTAGTGGGTATCATAAGAGCATATACCACAATGGATGGGAGGAGAAGATAGATATTTACATTAGGAGAGAGAAAGTTTTCGTAAAAGGGTACCTACTTCTTCCAACTTTGTGTCCACCTTCTTCTCAAATTTAGTACTTTTCACCTCATGGACACCTCGAATGGGTACACTAGACCTTGTACCGAATTTTTGAGTGTTATGTTCCATGTTCTAAATCAGGGTCTTTGTAGTGATTGGGTTTTTATCCACTATTTCACCACCTGCAGTAGCATCAATCATGTTATGATCAATTGTAATTAAACCTTCATAAAAATACTAAATTAAAAGTTGATCACTTATTTGGTGGTGTGGAAAACTTGAACATAATCTTTTAAATATTTCCCAATATTCATGAAGTGTTTCCCCTTGAGATTGTATTATACCATATATTTTTGTCTTTACTATTTCATTTTGAGAGGTTGGGAAATATTTCTCAAGAAAAAGGCATTTCATGTCCACCCGACCTCTTATTGGTGAATTAACATAATAAATTCAGTCTTTTTTAGTGTATTCAAATAAAAATGGAAATGCCCTAAGATTTAATTATTCTTCATACACATTTTTAGGTTTTAATGTTGTACACACAGTATGAAATTCTTTTAAATTTTTATGTGGTTCTTCTCCTGTGAGTCCATGAAATCAAGGCAATAAGTGAATTAGACCATATTTTAATTCAAAATTGGGTGCCTTTCCATGTATTTGAATATATGTGGTTTGGATGTCAACATCTAGTGACATTAATTCTTTTAGTGTTATATTTTTTCATCCATGTTATACAAGTTTATTTTAGTTTTGATTTTGGTTCCATAATAAAAAGATGAAGGATCAAGAAGAGTGTTGTTGTCTTGTGTGTCCTCCATCAAAGGGTTCTCTTGTGCATCTCGGGGTCACTGATATAATGTCCTCTCTGGTTCGGGTTCTAAAGGTGGTAAATATCCTAGATTAGAATGAATCATGCACAAAACCTACACAAGAAATAAATCATAACACAAAAATATAGGTAAAGGTATAAGATAAAACAAAAAAATATTCACAAAATTTACAAAAAAACTAATCAAAAACACGCACTAAAAACCATAGTGCTCCCCAGAAATGGTGCCAAAATTTGAACACGTTGTCATGAAACAACAAATTTATTATGTTTATAAAGTTGATTTATAGTATAGGGTATACCCTAGGTCATCTCTCAAGGAGATTTGTTGGGTTTAAAGTGTGTATTTTTAATAAGAAGTACTAAAATAGGGGTGGTTTTGAAAATAGTTTTAAGATAAAATTACTTAATTGAAAGTTTAAAAGTTGAGAACCCAAATGGATTTTGAAAAATATGAGATAAAACGGTTCATTGTGAGTTCACTACACACTTTAAATTTCATCATTATTGGAGATTAATTTAGGTTTGGAGTAATTATTTGGTTGAAATTAATTGGAATCTCAATTAATTCCTAAGCCTTTATTTCATTGCTTGAAGAACCAAACCTTGACATAACAATCGTATTGTAAAGGTATAGAACTTATGCATGGAATAAGAGCTTAAAAATAATATTGAAATATCCAGAGAGTGGGTAAGGAAATTATTCTTGTGTTACCCAATTGGAACAACACAAGTCATGCACTCAAAACCTCACGCTGATCGATTAGAAATTAAGAGCATCTCATCTGCACACATCAAAACAAGCATTCAAATATAAAAGTATGTAAGATACATGGAAAGAAATGTTTTATCACCCAAATTAATTCAAAATAGTATCTAATATATGCATTGTAACTCCCTTTAAATGGTTGTATCTCCCTTACAATGAACGCCCACTGTTTAGCTCAACATCAGGTAGAGGAGGAAGCTCGGGTGGAGCTCCTTCTTCGTTATTGATCCCCCTATGATGATAGAGGAATCCAGAACTTATATAATGAGAATAGGAATACTATAGAAATCAAAATTGGAATAACTTCACTCCATGGACGAACTAAAAAATGGGGAGCCCAAAGTACTCTTTTATAGCCAAAATGGGAGGTGGTTTTGGGAACCCTGATTTCGAGAAACCACTTGTCTCATTGTTTTAGCCCACTAGAAAGTCTTATCTCGCTTTGGATAAAACTAAAATTTATAGAAACACCTCTTAAATATATCCACCAAAATATTTTCATCGTTTAGACAAATATATGTCGACATATTGATAAAATACAGAACACCTCTTTTGACTTTGTGCAAATTTGATCCTTTGGATAGATCAGTTCGGATGGGCATCGTAGAGGCCGAATGAGGCTTTTGTTCCTTCATATGAAATTCATACCATTAAATTTGGGACCATACCAAAAAAGTTAAGCCCATTTTAATTCAATTTGTATTAGAAATATGCGTTTGAGTCCACTAGTGTGCATGGATCCTGCGTAATTTGGCCCATTTTTCTTAGACATCATCATGGGCCCTCTAAATCACCTCCTCCTTCAATGAGATTATCAAAAAAATTATAATTTAACTTTTTAATAGTAATAAATAAAAAATAATTGAATCAAATATGAAGTGAATTTTTTTATTATTTTTATAATTTTCAATAGAAAACTAGTTTAGCACAGTAGTGTAAGGGTGAAAATGAAACAGTGAATTGCAGTGTGATCAACCACCATCACAAACATTCTCTTGACACAAGAGATGTTATTTTTTATGAAAATTACCCATGTTTCAAGACCCACCCTATCATGCTAGATATTTACCTCTCCTCCATTACTTTATAGGATAATGGGGCATGATCGGCTCATCCATGTCCAAGGTTTAGCACCCATCAATGGAAGCAGCATCCTTAGAATCCACACTGATCTCATATCCAGGTAAATTTCCCAATTTTGGGTCATTAGGATCAGGTGGGTATTACTCCCTTAGTTTCACTACCCCAATCCCTTTGAGCAGCATCTCCCTAACCTATGTGAAAAAAGTACCCTATACAAAAAATAGAATTCTCATTATATTGATGATTTATATCTCCCATAGTATTAATATTTATTTCCTATGAAGCCTCAGTATTGTGATTAAGAGCCTACTTCAAAGGATAGTGAAAAATCCCTTCAAGTATCTCTATATTGTAAGAAATTCCCTAACTCTTCTTGACACACTCAAGATATAAGGAACCAAATTCAGTTTTGCTGATGGAATAAAGAATCAAGAAGAAATAAATTTCCCTTACCTTGATAAGATCACTTTTGGAGGAGGTGACATGGCCATCCTTCATGAAAATCACTACTTGAGTTCTTGATTGACCACACCCTATATTGGAAGCTTGATTAGGCTTCCTAAGTGGATACCCCTACTCATCCATACCACTTATAATAGAAACATTTTTTTAAACGGGTCCTCTAGCCTATTTGGATGCTTCAAAAGGATCCTTAATATTTTCAATCCCATTATCTAGTGTTAGAACATTGTAGATCCTACAGGCATCCTTGGAGTGAGCTGCAAATCCAGGCCCATAGTCCCTTCAAGCACCATATGAAGGTCTGCGTCATTCCCATGTGAGGTATTGTCAACATCCCTTGCATGATCACCTCTCAGGTCCAAAGGAGTGACCCTAACTTTAGAGGTGGCAGAGTACTCATAAGCATATGAGTACCCATGAATCGTCTTGTTGGAATAGGGGCCAACCAGTCCAAGTTTCCTTTGGATTGTGGGTCTATTCTTGTTCATCGGGTGAACAAGAGATGATCCCTCAATGTATTTATTTCCCTTACTATTTCCAAACTTCATGAATAGAAAATCAAGAATATCCACTGAATCAATATAATATTAATCATCAAAGGAGCACTGACATCCTGCCCTACCTCTTTTGTGGATTTTGAATGCACAGTATCAAGAGAAAAGTCCTAGTGAGGCTCCTCCTCACCATATGAATGAATTTGTTCCTTATCCCTACCAAAATATTTAGTATTCTAGTTAGATATCCTATTCATTCTAACATTAATTAGAAGCTTGAATTTTCAATATTCAACATGGTGACCATGCTTACTGTAGTTTTTGTAACTATCCTTCTTTCCCTACCATATAGGATGTTGCATCGGAATTTATAAAATTGGTCTGTTGAGAATCTACAGCCAATTCCCCTTTAACAGAATGATCCTCCCCTTTTGGATTTTTCTTATAAGTGTTAACCATGTGACCATTTTTTATACAATTAGATAAAAACATGTTCTTGTCAAATTTTTTAGAAACATGCCCAATACATTTTCAATTCGTACAATGATTAGAAACTCTCTCATAATCAACTGACAATTCAAGTCTGAATTGAGAATAAAGTAGAATAAAAATATTAATTAGATGAGAATTAATGTCAACCTCAACCAATATTCTAGTGAATTGACCAAATCATGAATTTTCGATTTACTTATAAAAATTTATATGAATGCAACAGAAGAAGCAATATCCCATAAGATATGAGGATTCCAGAAGAACCATCTAATACCACAAATTGATATCCAAATTTTTGTAACAGAATTATTAGCCAACACTGGATAAAATAAAGAATCCCAGTCTTAGATTTTCAAGAATCCCGGTTTAAGAGAGACACTACCAAAACCCCAATCTTTGACCTTGGATTCATTTGAAAAAAACAATGTGGTAATTCCCCTTACTAATTGAGGTGATACGCCACCCTCCAAAACCCCATAACTGAGTAAGACACTTCCTCCGTCCTTCAAGGTTATATGGATTTTCCCTATGTGGGATGACCACCTTTACGATAATAAAAAACTTACATCCCTCAAACTGCTCCTTGAGAACATTTGAGCTAGCTTAGACAAAGGTTGGAGATCTATTTTGAGTAATATGATTGTTTGGGAAGGCTTGATCAGACCTAATATTAGAGAATAAGTATAGCTAATTCTCATGGATATAGGATTGAAATCTCTTCTCATCGTGGAAATATCATTCAATATGTGTTTTTTATGCATTAAACAATGGATTTTCTTCATCTGTAGCTAGAATCGAAACATCCCACCCATTACTAGCATCAACCATCTTCATTGGAATGACAAAGGCTTCGCTAAATGGTGAATAAATATTCATTTTAATATTCACATAACTAACTAAATATTTGTTCAATTAATAAATATTTATTTATTACCTTTTGAATAATAATCAGTAGATAAATAAATATTTTATATTTTCTAGCTAGAAAATAATATTTGTCTAATATTTAACTTACATATATTCTAACTCATATTACTAGTGATTGAATTTATCAAATAAACATAACTTGAATAATTATTATTATTTGGTTTTGAGAATAATATTTATTCAAATATTAAATTCAAATAGAATTTAACTGAGATTTTAGATTCACTTAGTGTGTCACCCTTTAGGCCTCTTTCTTAGTGGAATTAGGTAGTCTTGCATAATGTCCAATATCAGTGTCTATCAACACATCAAGGCACCCATAGAGAGAATTTAATGTTACAATGATAAAAAAAATCATATGAATGCTTAATATGTAATTTAATCCCTTTGTATTGATATCTTATTAGGTAGGTTTCATACTTGTGTCATCAACCAATGTTCTTGATTATATTTCTTTGACTACTTTAAATGAACTCTTCGGTGAACTAGCACAGTCATAGATTTAATTAGACAGTTTTATTTCAATCAAAGGTATAGAGATATCATATTCCATAATTTGGAAGGGAAAATACTTTCATAACTTATTTATTAATGCAATATCACTTATGACACACCCAACATGTCCTACCTCACCAAAAGTATATTTCATTATGGTTTTAATCAATAAATCATAGTACATGATTCATGATATACATTAATAATAATCTCAAGTCTAAGGACCAATACACGCATCCATGAATAAGAATATCCAATGAGATATAATATGTGTAATTCTTATTAGTGATTCTATCCTCATAACCTCTTCTCTTAGAGATTACCAAGTAAACTTCATGGGCAGAAGCCTCATCCTCTTAAGAGCATCCATCACCTGATAGTCTAACATCATTTGTGTCCTATCATACAAATGTTATCTAGACCATAGTACATGTGTTTAATAATATAGTCATAGCACTTCAAGGTTCCCATTATATCAAGGAAATTCTATAGCCACTACCACAAAAACAGTTTTTCCCGGTGCCAACCTTTATCAGTGCTTTTTTTAGTAGCGTTGATAAAGGGTCGACTTCAAAAAAAATTAATTAAAAATAATATATTAATATATAAATATAGTTATATTGATATAAATATAATATATAATTTTTAAATATATTTTAGATAAGTATAAATATACATTTACACTTAATATACTTAATATATAAGATATTTAGTGAAAATGGCTTATAAAAAAATTTAAAAAATATTTTTAATTAATAATTTGCTAATTATTATGGAGTAATAGCCATTTAATAACAATTTGAAGACAAAAAAAATTAAAAAAATTAAAAAAAAGATCCAAAATATGTTGAAAACGCAACCCGAACTTCAAACGGCCATAACTTTTGATTCGGATGTCCGTTTGAGCTCTACCACATATCAAATAGAAGCCTGCGACGAGCTCTACATGCTAGTGACCAAGGAAAAGCCTCAGTCACATTTTTCGAGGCCAAAAAGGCCCAAAAGGCCTCCAAAACTGAGTTTTTAGTCGGGATACCCCGATTTTTTAACATTTTGTGGATTTTCAGCCTCATTTAAGGGGGTATTATTGGCTTTTTTGGTGGGGACTAAATTTATTCCAAGGTATTACATTCATATTGATATTATGTGTTTTAAATTTTATCATTTTTTATAATGCACTGCTATTTATAATCAAATATATAATAATATATACATATTTTTTATATATTCACACATAAAAATTTAATTATAACTAAAAATAATAAAATATATTTACATATAAAATATATTAGCTTTATATAAATAATAACTAATATCCATTTTATTTAAAATACCAATATATAAATATTTATATACCTATATATTAATCTAACTATATATATATTAATCTAACTATATATATATATATATTAATATAACTACATATATATATTAATATTACTATAAATATATATATTAATATCACTATAAATATATATATTAATATAAGTATATATATATTAATATAAATATATATTACTATATGAATAAATATAACTATATATATATAAATAGAGATATATATTAATATAACTATATATATATATAATATATTAACTTTATCTAAATAATAACTAATATCCATTTTATTTAAAATACCAATATATGAATATTTATATAACTATATATTAATCTAACTATATATATTAATATAACTATATATATATTAATATAACTATATATATATTAATATAACTGTAAATATATATATTAATATAACTATATATATATATATTAATATAACTATATATATTAATATAAATATATATTACTATACGAATAAATATAACAAAATATATATATAAATAAATAAATATATCATAAATAAGAGAACAAATCAACATAAGGGAGTGGCAAAGGCTTCAGGCACGCAGGGGGAGGTCTCGAGATCAAATCCGGGTGGAGGCAGGGGCGCGTGCGCATGGGTGAATTTAAGGGGCTAGCGTTGATAAAGGTGGGTTATAACGCTGATAAAGGGTAGAGGGGGTGTGTGCGGGCGCTGGAGGGTGCGGGAAATCACTGATACAGGGGGGCTCAAGCGCTGTAAAAAGCCCCCCCCCCCCCCCCCCCCGAGATTGCCAGGATTTTTTGTAAAAAAAATTAATTTTTTTAAACTTTTATCAGCGCTAAAAAAAAGCACTGATAAAAGGGGTCTTTTATCAGTGCTAAAAATAAAGCGCTGATAAAGGACCATTTTATCAGTGCTTAGTTTTAGCGCTGATAAAAGACCCCTTTTATCAGTGCTTTTTTTAGCGCTGGTAAAAGGGGTCTTTATCAGTGCTTTTCGGAGCACTGATAAAGGGGACCCCCCCCCCTTATCTTCGTTGGCTTTATCAGCACTTTTCTAGCACTGATAAAGTCCATTTTTAGAACTAATAAAAGGGGTATTTGTAGTAGTGAGCCTTATGAAGTGACAAATACTATTAATACATTATCACATTAATATTACACAAAAGAGAACTCATTATGTGATAATATATTTATTAATATTTGGGTCTTTGAATGCCAACTCCAACAATTCAAAAGTTAAAATTTACATAAAAAATAAAACTATAAGTTAAGTACATGTAAACAAAGAGTGTATTATGATTAATCAAAACAATGGATCTAGAAGATTTCATTTTAGTAAAATGAATCAATAATAGAAACTTCCTAGAAATTCACTTCTTTTCATACTACTTTCACTCATTCCCACTTAACTCTAAGTATTAACCACTCCAACAAGTCCATTTACATGTATTGATATATCAATACATGTAATTTTACCTACTTGTTTCAGTATTTTTTTATATTACACACCAAATTTTCAGGAGGTCACTCATCCTTACACTACTCTCACTCAATCTCACTTAACCTTATAAGTGTTAACCACTCCACCAAATGAATTCACATGTTATAATATGTCTATGAATCTTATTTAACATATTTTAAAAAAACATTATATAAATAACTAATGAGTGAAATTACAAATTCATAATGAATTAATTATTATTAATAATTATTATTTTTTATTATTTACTAATTAAAAATTAATTAATAATAAATTATTTAATAAATAGTAATTATTAATTAATAACATATAATTAATAATTATAAATAATTATTCATTAATAATTAACAATTAATAATTAAAAATAAATAATTAATAACCAATAATTAATAATTACTAATTAATATTTCATAATTAATAATTATTAAATAATTAATGGTTAATGATTATAAATAATTAATAAATAATAATTAATGATTAATAGTTACTATATAGTAATTATAATTAACAAATAGTTAAAATTTAAATAACATATAATTAATAATTATAAATAATTTAAAATTATTATTTATTATTTATTAATTATTAATTAACAAATAATAATTAATAACTAATAATAAATAATTAATAATTAATCACTAGTAATTAATAATTACTAATTAATAATTAATAATTAATAATTAATAATTTCAAATTAATAATTACTAATTATTAATTACTAATTAACAGTTATTGATTAATATTTGATAATTAATAATTATTAAATAATTAATGACTAATTATTATAAATAATTAATAACTAATAATCAAAAATTAATAGTTACTTATAATAATTAATTTTTAATTTTTAATTTTTAATTTAATTTTTAATTATTTAAAAGCTAATAAATATAAATAATTAATAATTTACCATTAATAATTAATTAAAGTTTTCAATAATAAATTGTTAATTATTAATTATTAAAATTTAAATTAAATTTTAATCAATTACTAGTATTAATATTTTTTAATTTCGTGATAATTATTGAAAAATCACCGCTAAAATTAAATAAAAAATAAAATTTCATATTTAGCCCCAATTTTAAGTACTACTAAATGGTGATGGTTTTTTATAAATCAACATGAATTATATGAGATTTTCTAAAACCATGGCTAAAAAATAAATCATAAATATTTAGTGATGGTTGTGAAAATCACTGCTAAATGGTCTTTTTCTTGTAGTGTGGTGTCAATTACCTTGTGGGTAATGGGTGTTAAATTTTTAATGTTTTAAAAAAATTAAAAATTGTTTTTATTTTGGTTTTTAAAGGAAAAAGAATTTTGGAATCCCGCATTGGAAAGTGGGTTGGAGTGGGGTCTCCTTAATAAGGAGGAACTCTTTTATCATTATTTAAAATGATAAAGTTATGAGGGAAATCCAATAAGGGGTGGTGCACCACAAAGTTTGCTCGCATGCATCAAATCAAACAATTTAGTGTGTTTGCATGCAATCATGAAATGTGGTGCTTTGGTGGTGCACTTTTCTCTCTATAAATCATATTAGTGCATGGTGCTTAGAGGTTTATTTATTATTCTTGATGGATTAGTAGGTTATACCGATTCAGGTCCAGGACCGAACGAGTACATCCAGTGGGTCGACCTTGTTCGTTGAAAAAGTATGATCTAGATCATCAATCATACCTAGAATGATCTGACGGATATGTTTGTTCTCTAGTGGGTGAAATATGGGATACTTGTTTGATCATGTGTGATCTAATGGATGATATTAATCTAGATAAGATATGTTTTTCCATGATAGGTGTTTTCCCACTTCTAAGGGGTAGGATTTCTTATTTGAATGGGTACTCAAATGCTTATATATGGAGTCTACATTGGATGGAAAAATCAATTTCCAATCAATTCAATTATCATTCCAAAACCCCTCTCAAATTAATATTCGTATCGAGTCTTCAATAAGCATCAACGGATCTTTGTTGGTGTGAAACATAAATACCTATCACTACTCTCTTTATTCCAAAGCCTCTTCAAAGGTTACTCTTCACTAAGTACAAGTGCAGAGTAATGAGCAACCATTGTATCCTAAATAGGATTCGCTTTCAACCCATTGTACTACTGATTTGGTAGGGGTGAATCTACTCTTAAGAATAGCTACATAGTAACATGCCTCGATAGGCTCCATCTAATACCATCTAATCAAAGACCACACCATTACCCACCTATATCCCTAATAATCTTAAGGATATATTCCATCAATATGGATATAGAAATTCTCAACAATATAATGAAAGTGAAGTAATTTGATGGAAACAATTTTAAGAGATGAAAAAAGAGGATGCATTTTCTACTTGTGACTCTCAAAGTGGTTTATGTACTCTCAACTCCAAATCCCTCTACATCTGAAGATGAGACATTGAAAATTTCCCACACGAGGAAGAAATGGGGTAATGATGACCTCATGTGTCATGGACACATTCTCAATGCATCATCTAATGATCTCTTCAACACTTATCAACACCTACCAATGGTAAAGAAGATAGGATATTCTTTGAAACAAAAGTACATCACTGAAGATATGATGAGAAATAAATTCCTAGTAACCAAGTTCATTTCATAAAAAATGGTAGATAATAGATCTATCATAGATTAGTTTTATGAAATATAACATATCTTACAACATATAAAGCAAAAAAAATTAATATGGATGATGTTATTATTATCACATCCATCATTAATAAAATCCTCCCTTCTTGGAAGAATAGTAAACATTTTCTAAAACATAAGAAGGAAGATATTTCCCTCAACGATTTAATCAACTACCTACCAATTGTGGAGGAATATAAAAAACATGAGGATAAAAATTAAACGAAGGATGATAAATCCAAGGTCCTCATGGAGGATTGAGTGCATCCATTTGGTTCCTCAAAGGGGGAAACATCCAAACCATCCTTCAAAAGTAAAGGAAAATTCAAGAAGAATAAAGGATCATACTACTTCTATGGAAATATGGGATATTTCAAACAAGACTATCATCTTTGTAAGAAGAAATATGTCAACAACACTTCAAAGGAAAACTTTCCAGCCATGATCATTGAATCTAAGGTGCTTAAGGATAGCTCTTCTTGGTGGATCAATTTCTAAGCTACATGACACATGGGAAAAAAATAACTCTTCAATAGGATGGAATCAATTAATGATGGGATATTTCTCTACATGGGAAACTCTATAAGAATTAACATATAAGGTAAGGGTGTGTTTGATCTCATGTTTACCTTTGAAAAGATCATCACTTTAAAAAATGTCTTGTATGTGTCAAAAAAATTTAGGAACTGAGTTTCATAGAGCTTATTAAATAAGCATGGGTTTAATCTTGTGTTCAAGGAAGATAACTTTGTTATGTCGAAGGGTATGATATTTGATGGAAAACGTCACTTATAAGATATATTATTAAAATTAAATATAAATTTTGTTTTTCTTACTTTTTAAAGTATTTTGATTTATAACATAATCATTTAAGTTTCATAAATTATAAAAAAATGTATGACATGTCAAAAATGGAATTATTACCTATCATGGATAAAAATGATCATAAATGTGTGACTTGAATGCAGACTAAAAATATTTAGGAAACCATTTCCAACTATAGAAATTAAAACTAATTTGTTATAATTAATATATTGTTATGTATGTGATTTACATGCTACACCCACAATAGATAATAAAAATTACTTTATAACTTTTATTAATGATTATTATAGATTTTTTCATGTTTATCTTTTACAAGCTAAAATGAAGTTATAGATAAATTTAGTATCTATAAAAATGAGGTTGAAAAATAATGTGGTCTTACAATTAAAAGCCTCATATTCAGTAGGGGAGGAGAATATTATAGTCATTTATTTTTTAAATCCCTAGGGATCATACATGGTGTGAAAACTCCTTATACATCTCAGTAAAATGGTGTCATTGAGAGAAAAAATAGAATATTAATGGAAATAGTTAACTCTATGATATATATCTCGAGTCTCTCAAAAGTATTTGGAGGAGAGGTGTTGTTAACTACATGTCAAATCCTAAATAGGGTTCCTATAAAAGGTAAGGTTGTGACTCCATATTAATTATATAATCATATGAAATGAAAAATAAATTATTTAAAGGTTTACATTTTCCACAAAATTTTAATATTTCATGAAGCTAAAAGGTAAAAGTTAGTTTAAAGAGGTGTTAGTATCCTATTTATTGGATATAAAGAGCATTAAAAATTATATAGATTCATATTTATAGAATAAAATTATTTAGTAGCGGTTAGCACAATTATTGAATCAAGAGATGTTATCTTTGATGAATTTAGGTTTACCTCTTTACCTAAGAAAGTCTAAAGAGAGAAATATGACTCAAATAAAAGAGTATCACAAGAAGGTACAGTCGAGGAGGTTTTTAAAATTAAATGACCTTGGATACCCAGGGCATATGAATCTAATTTCTATATGTACTTTTTGGAAGGAACTAATGATAGTATTGTTTCACAAACTCTGGTTTTTCTTAATATAGATTCTGATCCAAAAACTTCTAAATAATCTATGTTATCTTATAATGAATATCTTTGGAAGGAATCTAAAAATTATGAAATAGAATCTATAAATAAGAAAAATACTTGGATATTACTTGATCTCACTGATAGGTGTGAATCAGGTTGTACAATGATTAAAACTTTTCTCTTCTTTTGATTCTCTAGGTCATACAGACCTTATTCCATTATTAAAAGGAACAAGTTCAATCTCTCATCCTCTCACACTAGATATCACACTAAATAAAAAATATGAATTCTAAAATGTAAATCATTCACAAGACAAAAGGATTTTACTTATTTCTCCAAAAAAGGCTAATCCAAAGAGTATATTCCAATAGTTTTTCTAAGTATCATAGGTAATACTACTCACTAAAGTTTTTAGGAAAAGGTTAGTAAAGATACACTATTGATCCTAGGGTCAATCCCTCTTCCTCCCACTACTCACTACTTTGGTGAAAGAAATATTTGACTTATAGACTTGAGGGTCACTTAAATGGTGTATAAATATGAAGGTCTCATCTTGATAAACATAGGATTCCGATACACCTAGAATCCTCATATCCAAATAGATTCTCCATTAAGCTCTATGTTTACTTCACTTCTCCTTTAATGTCGGATGACGTCATCTCTATGATGTGAGAGTTGAGCCTTTTTATTCTATAATATAATATAATTGGAACTTATTCTTTAGATAAAGTTAATTCCAAACTTAAATTATCTTGTTGAAATATTTCCTCTTCTATAACCAAGTATAGTGATGTAACTCATGCTTCTCCCTTTAAACCTTCTCTGTATGAACTGAACCAAATGGGTCAACGGATTTCTCTGTGTCTCTCTTCTTCTTCCTCTTAGTAAAAAATGGAAATCCCAAACTCTAAATTCACTTATCTTATATTTATTCAAATCCTTCATGATCTTCCCTTCATATAAATACTTCACAATCTATCCTTAGATAAATTTCTTTGTTGTTATCATTTCTCACGCAAATCCTCCATTCTCTTCTTTTTTGAAAGCCTTTGTGTTCTTTCTATTTGTATAATTTCTTTATAATTCTTCCCTTCATGAACTCTCTTAATGATTCTTCACTTTTTAAACCTCCTTTATGTCTCTTCCCTTCATAAATTGTCTTAAAAATCTACCTTTTTGAAATATATTCAGGTAACTACCTACATGATACTCCTCTGCAGAATTCTTTTTCATTTTTTCCTTTATATGGAATTACTTCACTATTATACTTTCATGGATGAAGAGATTAACTTTCTGATATTCCTTTAGTTACCTCTTAGTGCTTAATGAATTTATAAGGGGCCTATTTATAGGAAATGTACCCTGAAAAAACTTTATTTTACTTTTTCCCCTTTGCATAATCCACATCACATAAAAACTCACCCTCATGGAGGCTGTATAATATCCACTCTTATGGAAATCAAAAAATACTGCTATATTTTCACAAATTATGTTGGCATTATATATTCATATAAATAATTTCTTTCACATTTCACAAAATAGTATCATCACTTCTTCATAAATAACTTACTTCATGTTATTCACTCATGGACATGTATAACCTTCACAAATAGCTTGTCATGTAACTCCTATGTGTCCGCATAAGTACAATGTGAAAATCAATCATTTGCATCAAATTTTTTATGGAACTTTACCGATAACTCTAATATTTTTCTAAACTACTCCCTTTACTTTGTAACAGCAAGAAATTTTATAATCATTTACTTTTGTAAGATTTTATTTTTAACACTAGTTTTATTCATAATATTCAAACTATGCTTTTTATGATTCTCAATACTATATCACATATCTCTTCTATAAATTATTAAATCCATGTAACACCACCCACACAATGTGATCCTTCTCTTAACATCGTGGCTTATGAAAACTTATGAAACCTAATCCAGCATTTCTTCAATAAAAAATAAAAAAAACACCCCCTAATAGATATCACATATAACCTAAAAGCTTCCCCATAACTATGAAAATTATCACATCTAGTTCAGCCTCTAGACTTATAATTAATTCAATGACTCCTAGAATAAATTTACATTACAAAAATCCATTGGTAATTTTACTTCTGATAGACCAAAACAACTCATAACTTCTAGTTCTTTCAATGCTTTACTTCTGAAGGAACAAATCCTTCTCACATATTTTGGGAAACATAACTTTTAGAACATATTGAAGCTCTAATACATGTATTATAATGCCAAACTCATTTTCAAGAAATCCAAAAGTTATTATCATTGAATCCAACACACAACCCTCTAATTGAAATATTCTCCCCCTTTATATTTCATTGACAATAAAACCATAAATCCTTCTCCACCTTTAAACTCCATGTTATTCAAACTGTGAATTCATATCACTCCCCCTTAGTCAATAAAATAAAAAGGGTCTCCTCACTTTCAGATATATATTTTTATTATCTCCCCCTATATCCCTAAAATGTATGGGTATATCTTCTAAGATTTACTTCCCCATTTTTAATACAATTTTAGCTTTAAATGTCATCTATGTTCTCTTAAAACATCTTATTGGGGTAATCTAATTCTCCTTAATATCTAAAACCCAGGCTGAGAGAGATTGATCTCTCCCTTTTCCATGAAATCCTTTTTCAGTCCATTCAAAATTAGAATCTTTAGACTTCTTCTAAAAACTACAACCTCTTTAAAGACCAATTTATACTAATAGTTGACATATGAAAACCTATTAGATATTTCAACCATTTGAAAGTAAACTTTCAAAATAATGGGTTTTCATTACCACTTCTAAAACAACATTGGATCTATTAACCACCATTAAAACATTAGGTTCTCTCAACTACTTATTGATTAAACATAAAACACTTTTTCCACTAGTGAAACTTCAGATATTTTACTTCAACTTTGATTTCAATTGTTGAATAAAATAAATTCGATATTTTCATTTTTCAAGATCCAAATCATTTCCTTTTTCCAGCTGCATTCTACTCAATGATTTTTAGTGAGTGAATTTACCACTTAGCATTGAGTCATTGACTCCTCAAATCCTATCGAGTCGAAACTCGATGTAGGAAACAGGTGTTTAAGTCTACAACATCAAAGTTTTACATGTCACTCATTTACTTCAATAAACACATGAAACATAATTTTTTCACTATCTTCAACACATCTTGTGATCTCAATCACACTAACACTAAACCATCAAAAATAAACAATAAAGAATAATTGAAAGAGATATACCACAAATTTAAACAAGTAATACCACCTGTTTGTGAGAAAATTGTGGTACCACTTTATATATATGTACATTTTATCTTTAAAAGGTTACTTCATTCTCAGATAAGTCAAGACATCCTTTAAAATCTCATCACTAACTCCCCCTAAATGATTTCAGTTCTTGACACCAAGTGTAAGATAATTTCTAGTGTGGGGAACCTCTTGTTGGTAATGAAACCTTACTTATAGAATATTTTGGTATCCTTAATAATAATCAAGTGATACCACATTATTATTACATTAAAAAATAAACAAAAATTCCATAAATATTATTTCTTCTTTCTTTGAGTTATTTTCTCTTTATTTTAGTGGACTAACACCACTTGAGATATGGACTGAAATAACTTGATTATCACCAAAGTTGACTTGATACCATTGGATATATTAAATACAGCTTTGAAACAACATTTATTTCATATCAGGTTATATATCATTTGAACATATATATCAGAGTATACAAAATCTAAATTTAGCCTATAAATCCAAATTGGTTGTTTAAAACCACTTTTTGAGTCAGAACAAGTCATTGATACCAATTAGAAACTATAATAACTCTTATTACACTTATTGCATGAATCCAATTTCATCTCATACATATCTTCTTTCAGCATAATACCATATGATTTAAACTTATACACACCTTCTTTCATATTATACACATATATGTATCTTCTTTCAACACATACACATTTCATCTTATAGCACAATCATATATATTCTTTTAGCATAACCATCCAATGTATCATGTCTCCCCCTTAATTTTTTACCACTTATAGACATTTAAATACATGGGGAGAGGGGTATTTCCTATATATCCATAATTTGGGGGATGTGGTTGGTCTTCGTAAACCAACCCTTTGTTTATAACTTCTTTTTAAGACTTAGTGATACTTATTTGAATAAGACCACTTGTAAGAACATAATTCTGGATATGATAATTAGAGTTTTCTATCTTCTTTGGATTCGGATTCATATTCTTTGTGATACTAATCTCACTAATTAAAGTTTCCTTTATTTATGCATTTTTCTAGTATCCTTCATCGTGATTCCTCCACTATATGAGGCTTTTCCACCTATCTTTACTTCTTGTCTGGTGTTATGATTTATGAAACCACTAAGGCATTATTTTTTCTATCATATTCAATGTCTATTGGAATCACTTCATACATACTTTTCCTTGGTGAATTTTTCTTGACATGTTTATCCACTTTTCTCATAGCTGGATCAACTTACTTCTTTTTCTTCCAAATTTGTTTTTTCTATCCATGATGGTTTTTGTGTGTGTGCCATCATTGGTTCTTTTTGAACCCTTTATTGTGCTACATTTTTTTTCATCCAATGTATTAAATATGTTCTCCAGATTAAGAGATTCTATTTTAGTGCAAGTTTTATTCCCATTTGTCATAATAAATGAGGAATTCCTTATGACTCTTCATATCCCTTCTTGCTATAATTATTTTCATATATCCACGGTTAGTATATATAAAATGTATATAATTAAAAAAAATACATTTTGTATCCATATATCTATTGAGATAATGATACAATAGTTTTTATTCCTCCTCTAAACCCTTATTTATTTAAGACACACACTCATAGTGTGTCCCATTCTTCCACAGAAGTATCACTTTGTAGCTTCCTTATTTTTAGAGTATTATCTTATAGTTTTAGTAGATACCTTAATTTTATTCACATATTCCTAATTTGTAACTTTAAAAACTTCACTTGATGAGTTTTTCATGGAGTTAATCTCCAGATTCTCTTTTCCATTTGAGGGTCTAAGCTTTGATTTAAGCTCCTTGATCTTCTCATCTTTCTCCTTTGGTTGGGCAGCCATTTTTTCTAACCTTGAGTCAGTATCCTTTCTATATTTTGTCTTCTATTCAAGTTTTATCTTGTGAGGGATAATTCTTTCTTTTAGTTATTTCTTTATGGAATTATTTTCTCTCACTCCATGTGAAAGCTCTTCAAGTAAGTCACTTTGATCCTTTATCTCCACACTAATATTAATTATATCTAAATTCAAGGCCACCTCTAATCTCTCTTAAATCTTTTATTTTATATGGATATATCTTCTATTAATTTTAATTCTACTTGATGAATGATTTTTAGTTGATCCACCTTTTCCTATGGTATTGAATCTTGTCTTGATCATTGCTAGAACATTCTCTAGACTGGTGACTGGACATCATTACCATGTCATCATTGGAATTAAAACTTCTATAAATATATAAGGGTAACTATATATTTTTATATTTTCAATCATATTCTATAACATTTTTAGAATTTGAAAAAATGATATAATTATAAATAATCACCTTTTTTAGAGAGTTTATCTTTTCAGGAGTCTTCTTCTTATTTATTCTTTTCTTCTTGCCTTCTATCATAAGACAATCTTCTTTGTCTCTATTCACTAGATTCTTGTTATAACTAGGTTTAAAATTTATCTCTTAAGATATGTTCTTTAACCTTTTTCAATCCCATTAATTTCCTATATATCACTTCCAATGTTTTCCATGTCTCGTGTGTAGTAGTACAGCGACAGGTTTTCTTGTATGCTTCACTGGATAGTGATCTTATAAAGATATTTTTTATCTCTATGTTTCCAATTATTTCATTGTGATTGGTCAAATTAGTGTATTAAAATATGTATTCCATGAGCTCCTTTCCACAATCCTATAGGAAAATAAGAATCTCATTTTTTCAATCATAAAAGTTAGTTCCTTTAAAAAAATAGAGGCTTCATCATTGAATCCATGTGTGCAGCAAATAAAAAAAGGATTCAGGGATTAAACTTCAAGTTGGAACCTTTTAGATTCAATACCACATGCTGAGACTGGATTTAGCTGAATAATCCTGAGAGGGGGTAAATCAAAGTGCACACTGATTAAATATTTTCTATTTTTTGGTCATTTGGGGAATACATAATATTGTTCCCTAGTTAGGAGGAACACGTTCAATATCTCATCATCCTATACTACTGATCACATTGAATAACAAATACGAATGAAAAAATGTAAAGCAAGAACTGTGCATGAAGGTTTTACATGGTTTATAACAAAGGGATAATCCAAGGAGAAAATGTCAATAGTGTTTCAATGTACCAAGAGGTAACACTACTCAATAAGATTATTAAAAAATGTTCAAGAAAGATACACAATCGATTTTAGGGTAACTCCCTCTTTCCCTCAACTCACTGATTCAAGGAAGGAAATAGACAATTTATAGACTTGAAGGTCTATTCAATAGTTTATATACATTAAGGTCACTTCTATATCATTAAAGTATTTTCATAAACCTTGTATCCTTATCTAAAAATAAATATTATGTTAATCTCTACATTCAATATGATTCTCCCTCAATGTTAGAGGAGATCACCTATATTATGTGAAAGTTGAACCTTTTTATTTCACAATATCACACCAATAGAACTTCTTCTTCGGATAAATATAATTCCAAACTAGAATTATCTTATTTCACTCTGTCTGTTCTACATTCAGGTATAGCAATGGAACTCTATATTCTTCCTTTAAGCCTTCTCTACTTGAACTCAACCAAATGATTCAATGGAATCCTTTGTTTCTCTATTATCCTTTTTATTATTCAGAAATGGAAATATATAACACCATATATACTTATTTTCAAGTTCATACTCAAATATTGACTCCCATATAATATTTTTGATGTAGACTATTCACTATGTAAGTTCTACACTAAAATATTCCTTTTAAGAAAATTCTTCATGGTTTTCCTTTCATGTAAATCCTTTATGTTTTACCCTCAGTGAAATTTCTTCACAGTATTCCCTTCTCGTTCAACTCCTTCACATTATACCTTTCACAAAATCCTGCATGATCCCACTCTTCACTAACTCTCTTTGTGGTTCTTCTATTCACGAACTCTCTTCACGATTCTTCCCTCCATTAATTTCCTTCATGGCTCTACCCTTTTCAAACACTCTTCATGGTTCTAAATTTTTTAAATTCATTTGTGGAACTACCTTTATAAAAATCCTTTACATAATTATTTTTTATCTTTTCCTTTATGCAAAATTTCTTCATGATTCTCTATTTTTAAATGAAGATATTAAAATTTTGATCTTCCTTTAATTCCCTCTCTTTTTTTAATGAATTATTAAGGTACCTATATAGAGGTAAATCACCCAAAAAAACTTTATTTACCTTTTTCCCTCTGTATAATCCATATTGTATAAAAATTATCCCATATAAAATCTGCATAAGACCTGGTCTTAGTGCTATAATTCACTGATCACAAAGAAAGAATAATGGAGGAAGAAAAATGAGCTTTATTTCAACTTAAATAAAAGGTTACAAAAAAACTCCCTCTCTCTCTCTCATATGGATCTCTCTCAGCTCTTAAAAACAATTTATCTCTCTAGATCGGATGATCTAATTTTTTGAAGCTCTCATGTCCCTCCTTTTATAGCCACGGTGGGAGGTGTCAAGTTTGACACAACTCCCCCACATATCCCCACCTACCATGGACTTCTCTCAGGGCATCCACCTACCATGGTGGGTAGAGTTGGTGCACCACCTTTGAAATGGTGGTGTGCAGATGTCACATCTATGACTTATTTTAAAGGTATTTTTTCATTTAATTTCCATTCTTTCTTTGTTTTGGGGGTTTCCCAAACATTTTTTGAGGAAAGGGTGAGTTTTTAGGATTTTGGCCAAACCGTGATCCAATTTCCAGATTTAAAAACCAATTTTGTTTCTTTTATAACTCTTTCATTTTTTAACATTTTACACTCATTACACTTCCCAATTGTCATCCCATAGTATATTAAAACTAACATATCCATTTGGACCTCATAAGAATCCATAATCATGAGGGATTTGTATTTTTTATTAAGGTATTAGGCCATCCCTAAAGCCCATTTTCTTCTTTAAATATTTTTTTAATTATTTAATGTATCATTCAATTTTTAAGTTTTTTAGGTGATTACAACTCTCACCCGAGACCACTTAACCAAGGAGAACCCCCATGATCTCCTCCCCCTCTTTGGAGATCATATTCATCTCCAATTAGGGCGAAACTTCCCTGGATTTCTCAAATCGTCCAGATTTGAAGAGGTAAATTGTTTCTTTCATAACTCCTGCAATTTTTACTCATTGTCCCCCATTCTAGTTCCTACATTACCTCCTCCGCCTTATTAGACCCTCACTTGAATTTTGATCTATTTTTAAATTTATATACTAGTGTATTTGGGTCATTTTATTCAATATTTCTTCAAGTGTTTCTCTCTTCATTTCCTTCCTTCTCCTTAGGGTTTCCTCCCTCTTTCAGGAAGTTATAAAATGTAAAGAAGTTAGGGTTCATGCCTAGGGTTTTATTTGGTGTCTTTTTGGTCAAATATTGTGGTCTAGGGATCAGTTTAACTCCCTTTTGGTGTGATGGTGGTGCGGTTGAAGTTTCACACAACAAATTGGGGGTTTTGAAAAAAAAGGTAGGCGATTCCATGTACAAGCAGTTATTGATGAGTTGTCTTGCTTGATTTATTAATTTATAATGTTTCTAATATATTTTTTGTGGTTCAAAAACCATTTTTGGTATCATTAGTTAATCATTTAGTATTAAAGTTACATTTTTTCTTAAAGTTGTGTATTTTTCAAATGTAACTCATGTGATATCTTTTGTGGTAGTTTTATAAAATATTAAAGTGATTTATTATTTGTTGAAAGGGGCTTCTAATTCTGGTTTGGTAATTATTTGGTGTGATTTTGGCCTTGAAGGAGGGTTTTGAAATGGTTTTTGTGTGAAAAAATATAGTTATACCCCTTGGGATTGTTTTATGAAAATTTTAAATGATTTATTAGGTTAAACAGAGCGGGAAAAGGATGTACATGTACTGTTTTGGTGAGTGTGTTCACTTAAGATGGGTTTTTAAAATTTAAAGTGGTGATTTAATATGTTAAACATTTTTATAATGTTTTATAAATTCTTTAAATTATTTATCAAAATTCAAAAAAGGTATGAAACATGTTTGTGGGCAGTTTTGTGTGAGTATGATGTGAAAAATGAATTTTTGTTTGTGAAATGAGTATTATGTGACATGTGTGTGGGATTTTATGTGATTTTTACTATCTTGGAAAGGTTTTATAATATTGTTAAAATGATTTTTTGAAGTGTGAAAGAGATGCAAAAAGTTTTGTGGGTTGTTTTGGGTGTGAGTATGATTTCAAAATGAATTTGAATGAAAAAAGAGATTGTGTGACTTGTGTGACATACATGGGGGATTTTTGGTGTGTGTGTGACTTGAAAGTGGTATTTTCATCTGAAAATTGTATTTCATGGCTTGTGGAACTTGTTTGAGCACAATAGGAAACACCAAGGTATCTAGGTGGGTGGGTGTGTACTAGTATTCTAGTGATCCCATGGGGTTTGGCCTCAGTTTCACATAGCAAGTTTTGAAAATGAAAACAATAACTAAACTATGATGATGATGTTTTGGGGGATCACTAGGTTATGGGTATGATCCCTACTAGTATCTCGTGTGCACGAGAACAGATATTTTTTTGGTTACTTTCATCGAGATACGAGGTACCTGGGACCCATAGTGAACTAGTGCCTAGGGGTTATTTCTCATTGCTTGTGCTCATTAGATATTTTATGCTTACCATCAGCATACGGTATATTTGGATAGAAAATTCAGTAGATTTGGAATTCTATTTTAAAAGTTTTGATTCTTTAAAGTATCCCATTTGAATAAAAAAATATTTAAAGTTGTGTCTCTTTAAAATTATTAATAGCATCACATGTTTATGAAAACTTGCAAGCTTTTCATCTTTGAATTTTTATCACATGGAATCCATTAGTGGTTTAATCCTATTGGGATTTTCCTTAAACCCTACTTACACCTTTGGGTGTAATTAGACTTGGTTATTTTTTGTCGCGGGTATGGGTACAGATTTTAGTGCCAATGGTTCGAGTTTCCATCGGTCCTTCTTGGTGCAATGTCATGGAGATGGCTTGAGGGTGGTGCCTCTCTCCATGAGGAGGTTCTTGGGATTTCCATTTTGGGTTTCTTCATTTGTTATAGTCTTTGAGAATTATTTTAAATTATGTAATTCAATTCTGAATTTTTATAAAAGATGGTTTATTTTGAAAAATCCAGATTTGTTATATTGGATTTGTTTGTTGTTTTATGTTTATAAACTCAGTTAAATCATTCCCAAACTTTATTTTATGATACTCGGGAACTTTTTCCAGAATGTGGGGATTGGGAACGCCCTTCGAGGCTTTCCACAGGCCGGGTTTGGTGCCGGTTTTGATGGAGACCATATTTGGTTCGTGACAAAATGGTATCAGAGGAGGTTCAGGTTCACTCTTTGTGTCATGTTATTTGGTGAAGAGTCAGGATAGTCTAGAGATAAGATTTTTGGGACTTGACATTCCGGTTATGGGTAGTGCTTCTGGACAGAACACCTCATGACGGGATTCAAGTTTCCAGGGGAAGTTAGTATTTATCTGAATCCTTTGGTTTTCTTGGTTTGATGATGATTTAGGGTAATGAAAAGAGAGTTGGGCTAATGGTATCAGGGATCTCGTAGGTACTAGAAAGCCATGTGGAGCTAGTGATATTTTCCTATAACACTCTCTATTATGGTGAAGTTATTATCATATGGTTTTCAACCATATGTCCAAGTCACCCACCAAAAACTATTTTCCTCTTGCATTGTCTTGTGTTCTTTAGTTTTGGAATCTTGGAAGTTTGGTTTTAATGCAAAAATGACTTGGTTTTAAGAATCTTAAAGTTTTTGTGAAATGATCTTATAATAAAGAGGGAAGAATTTGATTTTTAAAATGGTGGAACTGAATTTTTAAGATTGTTTTGAAATGGTAAATGGTGTGTTTACACATCTTTTGAAAGCAGGAACTATGTTAAAGTTGGTTTTAAAAAAGTGTTTCCAATAGAGTTATCTAAACTATTGAAATGTTTTCTAATGGGATGAAATGTTTTGAAGGTAATGTGTGGAGTTTGGAAATGGATTTTGATTTGGTAATTAGAGATCATTTGAAAGGTTTTATGAAATTTTTTAATCTTGTTTTAAAATGAGAAGAGTTGAGTTCCCAATTCAATAGGGATTTATGAAATTGAGTTTGTCATGAAACCGGAAGTGTTTGGAAAGGGATGAGATGTTTTAAAATTAATGTGTATGACTTAAAATTGAGTTCTTATTTGAATGATTGGGAAATTCAAAAAAACAGTTTTTTAAGATGTAAATTGGGATTTTGATTTCGCGGTTAGCAGTCCTGAGAAAAAAGTAAGTATTGGTTGACTGCTTTTGTTTTGAAAAGTGGAATGAATTTTTGTTTTAACCTTTGGTGTTTCCATGGGAGACCATGTTTAAGGGGTACCATTGGTGGATATGATAACTGCCAAACCATTTATTTTCAAATAGATGATTTTAAAGGAAAACATGATGCCTTGATGACTATTTTGGGATGGCGTGTCTTATGTGTTTTTTGAAATGTTGTCATTGTGGGATATTTTGAGTCCAAGAACCCCACTTTTTTTAACGATGTTTTGGGTTTTTGTTTGGTTGGTAAGCTGGGTTGAAAGGCTGGTTAGTGGTCTCTTATGAGAAAAGTTTGGGAAGCCTTTATGGTGGTTCCCCTCATCTGTTCGTTTCTAGTTTGTGGCACATTTTGACCAATGAACAAGCTTAGTTGGGTCCTTGGGTTCTCTTGTTGGATAAGGTATGCCCCCACTAAGAGTTAATGCACGACTGAAGTGCAGACCAGATTGTTTCGTCATTTTAAGATCCTCCAGTTGATCAATATAAGAAATCTTTTTCTTGAGCTTTGTAGATTGAGTCTAAACCCTTTCCTTTCTGGGTTTTTTGGATCCCCTTGTAGCGGGAGAGTGCTCGTGGAAGTTTGAGAGATACCTTAGTTTCTTAAATTACCTAATTAGTTGAAAGTGAAAGTAGTATGGGGTTGTCAGTGTGGATGGTGTCAAAGAGGGTCCCGGGGTCCTTCATAGTCTCTTCGAATAAGGGGTTCATGTTAAACCACCAGCGTAGGAAATCTGGTCATGAGAGGTTATTATGGCCACTTTCTAAAATTATGTGTTGTTTGGGGACTTGGCATAAGGTACCTTCCCATGTACTTTCTCTATCAGTCGGAATGTTCATTTTTGTTGATGCTTTGTGATTTCATGTGCTCATTTGATTATAAAGGTGAAGTTGTACAATCTTTTGTGAGTCTTTGTTCTATCAGAAGTGTGTCTCTTTTTAAGAGATATTGACATCCTCTTTTTAGATGAAGGTGTTTCTATATATCCTTTCCTCTTTCTATTTCTCATCCGAAGAAACAAGGGATGATGTGTGCGCGTCTTCTAAGTACTTGTTTCAATGAAATAATGGGTTAGGGTAAAGTGAGTTTGGAATCTTTTATGTCTTGGTGGACCCATCTGGGATCAGGGTATAGTTTTCATGGCACTGAAAGTATAAGTTCCATTTGGGGGTTTCCAAAGCGTAACTTCAAGGATGAAGATGCTGCAATCATTTGAGCTCCATCCATAGGTCCCGGAGAGAAGCTGGCGCATAGTCAGGGGAAATCCCAGGGTCATTCAAACCCTTATACAAAGTCTTATCCTTAGTATGAAATATGGGAATAGTTTAAACCTCTGGTGTCTCCATATTTCTTTTTTTGTTCCCGTTCAATGGAAAGAGGTGGAAGGACCATGTGTCCATGTTATCACCCAATGTCATTTCCTCCCCCTTTAGTTTCCATTGAGTTTTTGGGGAAAGGTTTGAAATTTGGACTAGATGGGTTTAGAACATGGTTTTTGCATGGTTAGTAGTAACCATGCTCCAGAAAACCATGAAAATAGAAGTATCCCCATGGTTAGCACACAGTTTCCCAAACCGTGCGGACTAATCGTGTGGTCATCCCAACTCTTTAAATTTTGGGGTCTTTCTATGTCAGCCCATATCGATCAGTTAAGATGGTTGGTTCTTATGGTGAGGAGACCCATTATGAGTCTTATATAAGTTATTTTGGAAAGGTCTAATGGAAGTATACCCCTTGTACTGGGGAGTCCGTTCAGACCTCCCCCTATTAGAGTTCTGATTCTATCTCGGGAAAAATTTAAGTTGTCTCTTATGGTGGGGAGCCCATTTTTGTCTCCTCGTACTAGTAACTTAGATTTTTCATTGGTCTTGGCTTGGTATAGGTAGTCTCATTCAGATCTATCTAACTACCAACATCTTCCTTGAGTAAATGTTGGGATTGGAGAGCACCCAATGGTTTAGTTAAAGTAAGGTAAGTGTAACCTTGTTCAATGTTGTTACTCGTTTGGGTAAATTGCCTGAGTCTTGTTCGTATAGTGTTTGAGGAGTTTTCTTTTGGGATAGAGTATGAATGTTATTGTTTGTTTCAGTAAAGTAGTGTAAGTTTTGTTTTGTGTGAGTACTCCTTCCTTAATTGATCACTGGATGTGTTTTGGCCTTTGGGGGTGAAACTTGGAAAAGGAGTACATCTTGGTTTATCGGTTGGGTTTGGTTTTTGCTTTTGGACTTTCTATGGATTTCCGAGGGCGGAAAGATTTATGGTGGGGAGAAATATCATGTCCATGAATTCTTTTAAAGTTATTTTTTCATTTAATTTCCATTCTTGCTTTTTTGTGGGGGTTTCCCATACATTTGTGGACGAAAGCGTGAGTTTTCATGATTTGGTCCAAACTGTGAGCCAATTTCCAGATTTCAAAACCAATTTTGTTTCTTTTATAACTCTTTTATTTTTCAAAATTTTACACTCATTCCACTTCCCAATTGGAATACTCTAGTATATTAAAACCAACATATCTATTTGGACCTCATAGGAATCCATAATCATGATGGATTTGGGTTTTTATTAAGGTATTGGGCCGGCCCGAAATCCCATTTCCTGCATTAAATGTTTTTAATTATTTAATATCTCATTCAATTTTTAAGGTTTTTCAGTGATCCCAACACTCACCCAAGACCACTTACCCAAGGCGAGATCCCATGCTCTCCTATCCCTCTTTGAAGCTAATATTCATCAGGAATTAGGGCGAAACTTCTCTGGATTTCTCAAATCATCCATATTTGAAGAGGTAAATTGTTTCTTTCATAACTCCTTCAATTTTTACTCTTTTTCCCCCATTATAGTTCCTACATAACCTAATCATACCTATTCAAACCTCACTTGTATTTTGGTTTATTTTAAAATTCAGATACTTGTGTATTTGGGTCGTTTTATTCAATATTTCTTCAAGTAAGTGTTTCTCTCTTCATTTTCTTCCTTATCCTTAGGGTTTCCTCCCTCTTTCATGAAGTTATAAAATTTCTAGAAGTTAGGGTTCATACCTAGGGTTTGATTTTGTGTCTTTTTGGTCAAATATTGTGGTCTAGGGCTCAATTTCACTCCCTTGTGGTGTGGTGGTGGTGCGATTGAAGTTTCTCACAACAAATTGAGGGTTTTGATGCAAAAGGTAGGTGATTCCATGTGTAAGAAATTATTGATGAGTTAGATTACTTTATTTATTAATTTATAATGTTCCTAATCTCTTTTTTATGGTGAAAACCCCATTTTTGGAAGCATTAGTTAAGCATTTAGTATTAAAGTTACATTTTTTCTTGAAGTTGTGTATTTTTCAAATGTAACTCATGTGATATCTTTTGTGGTAGTTTTATAAAATATGAAAGTGATTTATTAGTTGTTGAAAGGGGATGCCAATTTTTGTTTGGTAATTCTTTGGTGTGATTTTGACCTTGAAGGAGGGTTTTGAAATTGGTTTTGTGTGGAAGACATAGTTATACCCCTTGGGATTGTTTTATGAAAATTGTAAATGATATATTGGGTTAAACAAAGTGGGAAAAGGATGTACATGTACTGTTTTGGTAAGTGTGTTCACTTAAGATGGATTTTTGAAAGGTAAAGCGATGATTTAATATGTCAAACATTTTTGGAATGCTTTATAAATTGCTGAAATGATTTTTCAAATTGCAAGAAAGGCGTGAAACACATTTGTGGGTAGTTTTGTGTGAGTATGATGTGAAAAATGAATTTTTGTTTGTGAAAGGAGTATTATGTGACATGTGTATGGGATGTTATGTGATTTTTACTATCTTTTAAAGGTTTTATAAAATTGTTTAAAGGATTTTTTGAAGTTTGAAAGAGATGAAAAAAATTTTGTGGGTTGTTTTAGGTGTGAGTATGATTTCAAAATGAATTTGAATGAAAAAGGGTATTAGGTGACTTATGTGACATAAATGGGGGATTTTTGGTGTGTGTGTGTGACTTAGAAGTGGTATTTTCATGTTCAAATTTTATTTCATGTCTTGGGGAACTTATTTTAGTACAAGAGGGAACACTCGGGTATCTAGGTGGGTGGATGTGTACTAGTATGCTAGTGATCCCGTGGGGTTTGGCCTCAATTTCACGTAGAAAGTTTTGACGATTACAACACTAACTAAACTATGATGATGATGTTGTTGGGGGACCACTAGGTTATGGGTATGATCCCTACTAGTGGCTTGTCTGCACAAGAATGCATATTTGTTTGGTTAATTTCACCGAGATACGAGGTACCTGGGATCCACAGTAAAATAGTGCCTAGGGGTTATTTCCCTTTTCTTGTGCTCATTAGATATTTTATGCTTACCATCTACATACGGTATGTTTGGATGGAAAATTCAGTAGTTTTGGAATTCTATTTTAAAAGTTTTTATTCTTTAAAGTAGCCCACTTGAAAAATAAATATTTAAAGTTCCATCTCTTTAAAATTCTTAATAGCATCCCATGTTTAGGAAAACTTGTAAGCTTTTTGTCTTTGAATGTTTATCAGATGGAATCCATTAGTGGTGGAATCCTAATGAGATTTTCCTCAAAACCTACTTACATGTTTGGGTGTAAGTAGACTTTTTTATTTTTGTCGCAGGTATGGGTATATATTTAAGTGCCAATGGTCCGGGTTTCCATCGGTCCTTCTTAGTGCAGTGTCGTGGAGATGGATTGAGGGTAGTGCCTCTTGCCATGAGGAGGTTCTTGGGCTGTCCATTTTGGGTTTCTTAATTTATTATAGTCTTTGAGAATTGTTTATGTAATTCAATTCTTATTTTTTATAAAATATGGTTTGTTTTGAAAAAAAACATATTTTTTATATTGGATTTGTTTGTTGTTTTATGTTTATAAACTCAGGTAAATCATTCCCAAACTTTATTTTATGATACCCAGGAACTTGTGACAGCCCATGGGGATCGGGAACACCCTTCGGGTCTTGCCATGGGCTGGGTTTGGTGCCGGTTTTGATAGATACCAGATTCAGTTCAGGACAAAATGGTATTAGAGGAGGTTCAGATTCACTCTTTGGGTCATGTTATTTGGGGAAGAGTCTTGATAGTCTGGAGATAGGATTTTCAAGACTTGAAATTCTGGTTATGGGTAGTGTGTATGTCTAGAACACCTCGTGATGGGATTCAAATCTCTAAGGGAAGTTGGGATTTATCTAAGTCCTTTGGTTTTCTTGGTTTGATGATGATTTCGGGAAATGAAAAGGGAGTTGGGCTAATGGTCTCAGTGAGCTCGCAGGTCATGGAAAGCCATGTGGAGATGAGAATATTGTCCTAGAATACTCTCTGTTATGGTGAAGTGATTGGTGTATGGCCACCAACCATATATCCAAGTCACTCACCAAAAACTAGTTTCCTCTTGCATTGTCTTGTGTCCTTTAGTTTTGGAATCTTGGAAGTTTGGTTTTAAAGAAAAAATGACCAGGTTTCAAGAAGCATAAAGTTTTTGTGAAATGATATTCTAATAAAGAGGGAAGGGTTTGATTTGTAAAATTTTGGAACTGAATTTTCAAAATTATTTTGAAATGGATAATGGTGTGTTTACACCTATTTTTAAAGTAGGAAATATGTTAAAGTTGGTTTTGGAAATGGATTTTGATTTGGAAACTAGAGATCATTTGAAAGGTTTTATGAAATTTTGGAATCTTGTTTTAAAATGAGAAGAGTTGAGTTCAAAATTCAATAGGGATTTATGAAATTGAGTTTTTCATGAAACTGAAAGTGTTTTTAAAGGTATGAGATGTTTTAAAATTAATGTGTATGACTTGAAATTGAGTTCTTATTTGAATGATTGGGCCTTTAAAAAAAAGAGTTTTGTAAGATGTAAATTGGGATTTTGATTTTGTGGTTAGTGTTATTGAGAAAAAAGTAAGTATTGGTTGACTTATTTGGTTTTGAAAAGTGAAAGAATTTTTGTTTTAACCTTTGGTATTTCCATGGGTGACCACGTACATGGGGTACCATTGGTGGATACGCTAACCACCAAACTATTTACTTTCAAAGAGATGGTTTTAAAGGAAAACATGATGTCTTAATGACTAGTTTGGGATGGCGTGTCTTATGTGTTTTTGTAAATGTTGTCATTATGGGATGTTTTGAGTCCAAGAACCCCTCTTGTTTGAATGGTGCTTTGGGTTTGTGTTTGGTCGGTAAGCTAGGTTGAAGGGCTCGTTAGTGGTCTCTTCTGAGAAAAGTTTGGGAAGCCTTTATGGTGGTTCCCCTCATCTGTTCGGTTCTAGTTTGTGGCATGTTTTGACCAATGGACTAGCTTGGTTGGGTCCTTGGGTTCTCTTGTTGGATAAGGTACACCCCCACTAAGAGTTAATGCACAACTGAAGTGTTTCCCAGATTGTTTCACTGTTGGAAGACCCTCCAGTTGATCAATATAAGGAATATTTTTTCCAAGATTTTTAGATTGAGTCTAAACCCTTTCCTTTATTGCTTTTGTGGATCCACTTGTAGCGAGAGAGTGCTCATGGAAGGTTGAAAGAGACCTTAATTTCTTAAGTGACCTGATTCGTTGAAAGTTAAAGTAGTCTAGGGTAGTCAATGTGGATGGTGTCTAAGAGGGTCTCTGAGTCCTTCATAGTCTCTTTGAATAAGGGGTTCATGTTAAACCATCAACGTAGGAAATCAGGTCATGAGAGGCTATTATGGACACTTTCTAAAATTGTGTGATGTTTGGGGACTTGGCATAAGGTACCTTCCCATGTATTGTCTCTATCATTCACAATGGTCATGTTCGATGATGCTTTGTGATGTCATGTGCTCATTTGATTGTAAAGGTGAAGTTGTACAAATATTTTGTGAGTATTTATTTTTTCATAAGTGTGTATCCTTTCAAGAGATCTTAACATCCTTTTTTTAGATGAATGTGTTTCTATATATCCTTCCCTCTTTCCGTTTCTCATCCAAAGAAACAAGGGATGATGTGTGTGTGTCTTCTAAGCACTTGTTTCAGTGAAATACGGGATTAGGGTAAAGTGAGTTTGGAATATTTTATGTTTTGGTGGACCCATCTAGGATCAGGGTATAGTTTTCATGGCCCTGAAAGGATAATTTCCATTCGGGGGTTTCCAAATCCTGACTGCGAGGCTGAAGATGCTTCAATCATTTGAGCTCCATCCATAGGTCTCGGAGAGAAGTCGACGCATAGTCAGGGGAAATCTTAGGGCCATTCAAACCCTTGTACAAAATCATATCCTCAGTATGAAATATGGGAATAGTTTAAACCTCTGGTGTTGTCATATTTCTTTTGTTGTTCCCATTCGATGGAAAGAGTTGGGAGGACCGTGTGTCCATGTTATTGACCAATGTCATCTTCTCCCCCTTTGGTTTCCATTGATTTTTCAGGTAAAGGTTTTAAATTTGTCCTAGACAGGTTGAGCACATGGTTTGTGCATGGTTAGTAGTAACCATGTCCAAGAAAACCATGCAGATAGAAGGATCCTCATGGTTAGCACATGGTTTCCCAAACCGTGCGGTCGTCCCAACTCTTTAAATTTTGGGGTCTTTCTGTGTCGGCCTGTACCGGTCGGTTAAGATGTTTGGTTATTATGGTGGGGAGACCCACTTGAGTCTTATGTAAGTTATTTTGGAAAGGTCTAATGGAATTATACCCCTTGTATCGGGGAGTTTGTTTGGGCCTCCCCCTATTAGTGTCCTGATTCTGTCTCGGGAAAAATTTAAGTTGTCTCTTATGGTGGGGAGCCTATTTCTGCCTCCTCATACTAGTAACTCATATTTGTCCTTGGTCTTGGCTTGGCATAGGTAGTCTCATTTGGAGTTATATAACTACCAATATATTCCTTTGGTAAATGTTGGGATTAGAGAGCTCCCAATGTTTTAGTTAAAGTAAGGTAAGTGTAACCTTGTTCGATGTTGTTGCTTGTTTGGGTAAATTGTTTGAGTCTTGTTCTGATAGTGTTTGATGAGTTTTATTTTGGGATAAAGTATGAATGTGCTTGATTGTTTCAGGAAAGTAGTGTAAGTTTTGGTTTGTAAGATTACCCCTTCCTTAATTGATCATTGGAGGTGTTTTGGCCTTTGGGAGATAAGCTTGGAAAAGGAGTACATCTTGGTTTATCAGTTGGGTTTGGTTTTTACTTTTGGCCTTATTGTGGCTTTTTGAGGGCGTAAATATTTATGGTGGGGAGAACTGTCACATCCATGACTTATATTAAAGGTATTTTTTTCATTTAATTTCCATTCATTCTTTTTTATGGGAGTTCCCCATACATTTTTTGAGGAAAGGGTGAGTTTTCATGATTTGGGCCAAACCGTGATCTCATTTCCAGATTTAAAAAAAATTATCTCTTTTATAACTCTTTTATTTTTCAAAATTTTACACTCATTCCACTTCCCAATTGGCATCCCCTAGTATATTAAAATCACCATATCCTTTTGGACCTCATAGGAATCCATAATCATGTTGGATTTGGGTTTTTTATTAAGGTATTGGGCCAGCCCAAAAGCCCATTTCCTGCTTTAATTTTTTTAATTCTTTAATATATCATTCAATTTTTAAGATTTTTTGGTGATTCTAAATCTCACCTAAGCCCACTTACCCAAGGCGAGCTCCAATGCTCTCCTCCACCTCTTTTAAGCTCATATTCATTGTGAATTAGGGCGAAACTTCTCTGGATTTCTCAAGTCATCCAGATTTGAAGTGGTAAATTGTTTCTTTCATGACTCCTCCGATTTTTACTCTTTCCCCCATTATAGTTACTACATTACCTCCTCATCCTTATTGAAACCTCACTTGTATTTTTGACTATTTAGTAATTTAGATGCTGGTGTATGTGGGTCATTTAATTCAATATTTCTTCAAGTAAGTGTTTCTCTCTTCATTTCCTTCCTTCTCCTTAGGGGTTCCTCCCTCTTTCATGAAGTTCTAAAATGTCCATAAGTTAGGGTTCATACCTGGGGTTTGATTTGGTGACTTTTTGGTCAAATCTTGTGGTCTAGGGATCGATTTCACTCCCTTGTGGTGTGGTGGTGGTGTGGTTGAAGTTCTATGCAACGAATTGGGGTTTTTGACACAAAAGGTAGGTGATTCCATGTGTAAGCAGTTATTGATGAGTTAGATTTCCTGATTTATTAATTTAGAATGTTCCTAATCTGTTGTGTGTGGTGTGAAAACCATTTTTTGTAGCATTAGTTAAGCATTTAGTATTAAAGTTACATTTTTTCTTGAAGTTGTGTATTTTTCAAATGTAACTCATGTGATATCTTTTTTGGTAGTTTTATAAAATATGAAAGTGATTTATTAGTTGTTGAAAGGGTCTGAAAATTCTATTTTGGTAATGCTTTGGTGTGATTTTGTCCTTGGAGGAGGGTTTTGAAATAGGTTTTGTGTGAAAAACATAGTTATACCTCTTGGGATTGTTTTATGAAAATTGTAAATGATTTATTGGGTTAAACAAAGTGGGAAAAGGATGTACATGTACTGTTTTGGTAAGTGTGTTCACTTAAGATGGATTTTTGAAAGGTAAATCGGTAATTTAAGATGTCAAACATTTTTAGAATGTTTTATAAATTGCTGAAATGATTTATCAAATTGCAAGAAAGGTGTGAAACACATTTGTGGGCATTTTTGTGTGAGTATGATGTGAAAAATGATTTTTTGTTTATGAAAGGAGTATTATGTGACATGTGTGTGGGATATTATGTGATTTGTACAATCTTGGAAAGGTCTTATAAAATTGTTTAATGTATTTGTTGAAGTGTGAAAGAGATGCGAAAAATGTTGTGGGTTTTTTTGGGTGTGAGTATGATTTCAAAATGAATTTGAATGAAAAAGGGGATTATGTGACTTGTGTAACATAAATGGGGTATTTTTGGTGTGTGTGTGAATTGGAGGTGGTATTTTCATGTGAAAATGGTATTTCATGGCTTGTGGAAATTATTTGAGCACAAGAGGGAACACCCGGGTATCTAGGTGGGTAGATGTGTACTAGTATGCTAGTGATCCCGTGGGGTTTGGTCTCAGTTTCACATAGCAAGTTTTGACATGACAAAACTAACTAAACTATGATGATGATGATATTGGGGGACCACTAGGTTATGGGTATGATCCCTACTAGTGGCTCATCTTCACAAGAATGGATATTTGTTTGGTTACTTTCACTGAGATACGAGGTGCCTGGGACCCATGGTAAACTAGTGCCTAGGGGTTATTTCCAGTTGCTTATGATCATTAGATATTTTATGCTTACCATCGGTATATGGTATGTTTGGCTGGAAAATTCAATAGATTTGGAATTCTATTTTAAAAGTTTTGATTCTTTAAAGTATCCCACTTGAATAAAAAAATATTTAAAGTTTCATCTCTTTAAAATTCTTAATTGCATCCCATGTTTATGAAAACTTGCAATATTTTCATCATTGAATGTTTATCACATGGAATCTTTTAGTGGTGGCATCCTACTGGGCTTTTCCTCACACCCTACTTACACCTTTGGTTGTAAGTAGACTTGGTTATTTTTGTCGCAGGTATGAGTATAGATTTTAGTGCCAATGGTTCAGGTTTCCATCGGTCCTTCTTGGTGCAGTGTCGTGGAGATGGCTTGAGGGCGGTGCCTCTCGCCATGAGGAGGTTCTTGGGCTATCCATTTTGGGTTTCTTCATTTGTTATATTCTTTGAGAATTGTTTTAAATTATGTAATTCAATTCTGAATTTTTATAAAAGATGGTTTGTTTTGAAAAATCTATATTTGTTATATTGGATCTATTTGTTGTTTTATGTTTATAAACTCGGTTAAATCATTCCCAAACATTATTTTATGATACTTGGGCACTTGTTCCAGACCGTGGGGATTAGGAATGCCCTTAGGGTCTTGCCACGGACCGGGTTTGGTGTCAGTTTTGATGGTGACCAGATTCGGTTTGTGACAGCATTTGGACAACTACATCAATTCTCCCTCTCCAGCTACAATCTGATGAAGAATTGGTAAAGATCTAGATTCTATAAATCAACCACCTTTGTCAATATATCCTTTGAGTTATCCTTTCTATGGATCTTCACAAGTCTCAAAATCTATTGATCTATCACTTTGTGTATCCATTGATAGCAAATGTCTATGTTCTTTTTCTAGGAATGGTACATGGAGTTCTTTATCAAGTCTAAAGCACTTTGACTATCACAATAAACCATATACCCCTTTTGGATGAATCTAAGCTCCTGGAGAAAATTATTTAGCTTCAACATCTCCTTTCTAGATTCTAAATAAGCAATGTACTCTACTTCCATCACAAATAAAGAAATGAACTTTTATAACCTTGACTGCCAGGACACAGCTCCTCCTGTAAAAGTATAGATGTATCCTGATGTAGACTTCCTACTATCAAGATCTTCGGGCATATATACATATGTATATCCCTACAAGAGAGTTTAACTCCCCCGTAGCACAAACATATCCTCTAAGTACCATTAAGATACCTCAGAATCCATTTGACTACATCCCAATGTTGTTTCCTGGGATTTGAGAAAAAACAACTAATGATCTCCACTGCATGGGAAATTTCTGGTCCCATACTCACCATAGCGTACATTATGCTTAAACTATTGAGGCATAGGGTATCATCTCCATTACCTCGATTTCTTCCTTGTATGAACATACTTCTCCTAAGATATCCATAACAACCTCCTCTTTCTGTCACGAATGATCTGCATCCCCAAAATCTGTTGAGCTGCTCCCAAGTCCTTCATATCAAAAGACTTGGATAAATCCTTCTTCAAATTCATAATCTTAGATGCATCCTTCCCAATGATCAACATGTCATCAACATAAAGTATAAGAGAAACAAATTTTCCATCCTAAAATCTTTGTATGTAAACACATTGGTCCTCCTATGTCCTCTTATAGCCATGACTCGCCATGAATGAGTCAAACTTCTTGTACCACTATCTGGGAGCTCTTTTTAGTCCATGAAAGCTCTTATTAAATTTTCAGATGATGTTTTCTTTTCCAGAAACCTCAAAAACCTCAGGTTTCTTTATATAGATATCCTCATAGAGGCCACCATGAACAAAATTCATCTTCATATCCATCTGTTCAAGATCCAAGTCCAAACTAGCCACCAATCCAAAAATGGCTTGGATTGAAGCCATCTTCACCACGAGTGAAAAGATATTGTAAAATTAAACTTCTTTATTATAAAATAATACCTTGATAACTAACTAAACTGTGTGATTGACCTCATTTTTTCTACCATACTTCTTCATCCTGAACACCCATTTGTTCATTAGTGTCTTCTTAACTTAGGGTAGTTCCACCAAATTGTATGTCTGGTTCTTCATCAAAGACTCCATATCATCCTCCATTACATGCGACCACTTGAGTTTTTCAGGATGAGACACTACTTCCTGGTATCATTTTGGCTCCCCCTCATTAGTCAACAATAGGTACTCTGAATCTGGATATTTTTTTAATGTAATCCTTCATCATGAAGATCTTTAAATCTGTGAAATGTTAGGTTCGGGAGGCACAACATCACCTAGATTTTGTGATGGTTCTGTAACTTTGTGTGGAGAGGATTGAGTCTCTCGTTGCTCAATATCCCCCTCCACTACCTCATGGTTTGTTATCAATGAGTCTTCAACCACCTCCTCCTCTTCATTGATAGGTGGTGTTGGTACAGGTGTTGGATCATGAATTTGTTCCTCAACACTTTCCCTTCAATACATTCTAGTATTTTGAATGTCCGTGATTGTCTGGTTCTCATGGAACACAACATCTCTTCTTTTGATCCCCTTCTTCTCCTTTAGGTCTCAAAGATTTTATTTGAACTCCTCATCTCCATAGATGATGAAGATTCATGGATTTGATCTCCCGTCTATCTTCTGCCTGATCTCCTTAGATACATGTCTAAATTCCAAAAATCTAAATACTCATAAATGAGAGTAAGAGGGATGTTTACCAGAACATACTTCCATGGAATCTCAAAATTTAGAGGGGTTGATGGTGATATTTTGATGAGGTAGCATATAACCTAAACAACTTCTCCCTAGAATGGATTAGGCATCTTATCCAAACTCATCATGATTTTAACCTTTCCATGATGGTTTTGTTCACCCTTTCTACAACTCATTTTTATTGTGGGGTGTGTGGGACCATCCTCTCATGTCGAATGCCTTGACTCCTACAATAGGCATAAAATTCCCTAGATGTGTACTCTCCTCTGTTGTCTGAATGAAGACACTTAAGCTTCCTTCCAGTTTCATGCTCCACCATGGCATGGAACATCTTGAAGTAGTATAGTACTTATCCCTTCATATGAAATAATAAAAACCATACCCATCAATATGCATCATTTATAAAGGATAGAAAATATTTTTTACCTTTGAGTGAATCCACCTCCATGGGTCTGCATACATTAGAGTGCACCATATCCAACAACTCTGATCTCCTTGATGAAGCAGTATTGAATGAGTCTCTATGTTTCTTCCCATGAAAGCAGTATTTACAAGGATCAAGTGATGAATCCTTGTTAATACTAATGTACTTATTCTTCATCAGGGTAGATAACTCTCCTTAACTCATGTGATCAAGTATCCTATGCCACATATTAGATGACATCTCTCCTTCCACCATGTTGAGGTTGTCTTCACATATCTCCACATTAGTTTTGTACAACATACTGCATATGTGTCCTCAGGAGATGATGATGGATCCTTTCATCATCTTCCATGGTCATTTTTTGATGATATTGTCATAACCCTATCGATCAAAGGCTATTCCTAATAACAGGTTGAGCTGAAGGCTTGGAACATGTCGAACATCCTTCAAGGTGATTGTGTATCCAATGTTCTTTTTGACTTGGATATCAACCATGACAATAATCTCTACCAAAATAGTATTTCCCATCTTGACTACACCAAATTCACCAGCTTGATAAGTTAAGAAATACTCATGATGTAGAGTGGCGTGGTACGATGATGCAGTATTGACCAGCCATTCTATATCCTGGCCTAATGTATGAAAGAATTTCTCTTCTTTTTCCTTGAAACAAATAAAAACTTATCTGGTGACACTCACATCTACATATCCATTTCTTCTTTTTTGGTTTATACTTTGTCCCTTTTCTTGTAGAAACTTTTGGCAGTTCTTATTCATGTGTCCCTCCATGACACAATGGTAGCATTAGTATGTTGGTCTCCTCTCATCTGTGGACCTTCCTCTACTCTTTCTTCGACCTCTGCTTCTTGCCCCTTGAACTCATCCTTATTGTCTCCCCTGCTTCTCCAGGACGAGAGCATGTGTTTGGTTATAACTCACATCCTTCCTTCGAGCCTCCTCATTGAATAGTGCATCCTTTACCATTTTCATGGTATGTTTACCTCTAGGTGCAAAGTTGTTGAGTGAGACAACAAGAATATCCCAACAATCAAGAAGTGTGTGGAGTAACCGGTTCACCTAATCTTCATCATTTAGAGTCTTACCTACAGCCACCAATTGGTTCATCAGGCTTTGAAACTCACTGGTGTGCTCGACTATAGAGCTTCCACTCTATAGTCAAATATTCATCAATCTCTTTAATAAGAGGATCTTATTCCAAGTGGTCTTTGACTGATACATATTTTACAACTTTATCCAAAGTTAATATACACCAGTCTCTTATGAAACATGGTGGTAGACGCTGTGATTGATCCATTGGTGGATTTGAAAGATCATCTTCTTATTCAGTTTCTTCCACTTTTCTTCCTTGGTGGCATTGAGGGTGAATCTCTTGTTCTCAATGGAATCAAAAAGATCTTTCTCATTAAGGAGATATTTTATTCAATGGTTTCAAATTGAGTAGTTCAAAGAAGTCAACATGATCATCCCTCATATGGATGGTCCCTTCATTTAATTTCAATTATTTAAAAATTTATGTAGAATCTAGAAAAATGGATCTCACCATTACGTCTGTAATGGTCAAAAATGGTGGAATCAACTCTTTGATCAGTGAAATTGGACACTAATTGATCAAGATATGACCAAATCAGTATCAACAGTCAAGATCGACAGATGAAATAGCAATGATGTGGTGCTGATGTTGCATGCCAGAGCAGCTGCCAGAATCTTATCAAAAAATTCTCCAGCATCAAAATGGTACCTTCTTCTTCGGAAAGGGGGTATTGTAGCACCCAAAGTTTGAACAAACTTGAACCAAGCTAAGGGATCTTGTTTTGGCTCTGTTTTCAATGTTGTTTACACCATTGGAATCGCCTCGACATGTACTTTCAAAATATGCCTTCAAAACATGATTCTGGGAAACTTGAATTTTCTAGTCACTAGAAAAACTCCACTGTTCACCGTTGTTTCACCGCAAATGGATCTGATGCCACTATTTTGATTCTCTGATCATAAAGAAAGAAGAATGGAGGAAGACAAAATGAGATTTATTTCAAATTGAATAAAAGGTTATAAAAAAATTCCTCTCTCACACACACATATGGAGCTCTCTTAGATTTAAAAAAAATAAGGCTCTCTATCTATGATGATCTAATTTTCTAAAGCTCCCATGGCCCTACTTTTATAGCCATGGTGGGAGGAATTAAGTTTGACACAAATACCCCACCAATCCCTACCTACCATGGACTTCTCCCATGGAAGCCACCTACCATGGTGGGTGGAGTTGGTGCACCACCTTTGAAATGGTGGTGTACAGCTGGACAACTCCATCACTTACTGCAATCAAAAATTACTTGTACATTTTTACGAATAATTCCAACATCAAGGCTTCATATAAATCCTTTATTTCATAGTTTGAAAACCACTATCATCACTTCTTCAAAAATGACTTGTTTCATGTGATTCGCTCACGGGAATGTATCACCTTTGCAAACACATTTTCATGTAACTCATACACAGTCACATAAGTGTTATATGAAAATTATTTCTTTACATCCAATTTTTCATGGAACTTTACTGAAAACTTCAAACATTTTCTAAATTGCTCCCTTTTCTCTAAAATCTCAAGAACTTGCAGAATCATTGACTTCTGTAAGATTTTTTTTAACACCAATCATGCCCATATGATTCAAACTTTTTTTTCATACTTCTCTAGAATTTACCACATCTCTCCACTAGACATTATCAAATTCATGAAACACTACCCACACAACTTGATCCTTCTATTTACATTGTGACTTGTTAAAACTTATAAAACCTACTCTAATGTTTCTTCACATAAAATATAACTAATCCTCTCTAGGGATATCATGTATCCCTTGAAATATTACCCATAACTTTTCCAAATATCACATCCAAATCAGCTTCTGGACTTCCAATTAATTCAAAAAATCCCATAACATATTTACATAAAAAATAAACTCCAGTACTTTTACTTATTATAAACTGTAACAACTTATAAATTTTGGTTATTTAAATGCTTTAATCTCGAAGGAACAAATCCTTCTCATGTCTTTTGAGAAACTTAACTTATGTAACTTCTTGAATCTATTATCCATGTATTCAAATTTTAAATTTATTGTCAATAAATTCAAGAGATATTATCAAAAAATCTAACATACAACCCCCTAGTTTCAACATATAAGACTTTTTAGAAGGAACTAATGATAATATTATTACATAAACACTACTTTTTTCTAATATAGAGTCTGATACAAAAACTTTCAAAGAATATATATCATCTTTTGATGCATCCCTTTGGAAGGAAGCTATAAATTCTTAAATATACTATGTAATCATGAAAAATACTTGGATATTAGTTGATCACCCTCAGGGTTCACAATTGATAGGTTATAAGTGGATATTTAGGAGAAAACAAAAAATCAATGGTACAATAGAAAAATATAAATCCATATTGGTAGGTAAGGGGTTTACTCAAAAATAAGGAATTAATTATTTCAATACCTATGATCATGTGTCTAGGACTAATTTAATTATAATTCTTAACATGTTATATTTCATATATAATTTCATGAACTAACTTGATTTACCCAACTATCTGTAACCCAAACTAGTCTTTACACAACCCAAATGATGTTCTTGATCCCCTCAGGCAGGCAACTAGCATCTAGGACCAATAGAAACCATTGGGTAATGATTTATCTACAAAGAACAAGAAACAATGTGATAAAAGATATAGTAAAAAATCTAGTATTACAAATAAAGAATGCAGTAAAAAGATAAAATATTTAGGAAAAAAGTGCTAAGATACAAAGGACAACCAAAGTACACAAAACTCGCTAAGTAAAAACTCCACGTGACATTATGTCACCTTCAGACCCCCACACCCTATTAACGAAAAAACCTCTTGCCACCCTATGGAACCTCCCAAAGGTTTATGCAGGGTGTGAGAAAAAGATCCCAATAGGATCCCACCAAGTGTTTCATACGTAGACTTTACAAAATAAACCAATTATTCTCAAGTAAACAAAGCTAAGTCATGAGACATATTTTTACAAAATTCTATTTAAAACATGGATAAATCACCCCTTTGACAATTTATTAAACCATACCAATAACCTAGTTTTCAAATCATTTTTATAATCATTACAAACATACTTTTCAAAGATTATCAATAGAGAAAATAAGCCCATGAGTATAAAAAATTCTAGATCAATGAGGATCCACATAAAAATATTGTGATTAGTAGGCCACCAAATGTTCACATTACCCTAGTAGAATAGGTCTAGGGGTAACACTACACTCTTAATAGTGGATCCTTTCCACAACTTAGGAATCCTGGTGCACACATTACCCTAGAAAAACAGGTCTAGGGAGAAAGAGTTCATCCCCAAGGATAGCTACCTGTCTCATTGTCAATCACATTTGGGTTTACCACATTATAGTCAAACAAGGACATTTTATCTTTAAAACCATAAAAATCATGATTTCAAACCATTTTTGTTAACAACACCAATGGAGAAATAAATTTTCACAAACATTTCCCAAGCCAACACATTTTATAAAAACATTGTTTGTGCCTTTAAAACCATTTCAAAATCCATTTCCAAGATATTTCCATATACCATAATTTCAAACCATTTTAGAAACTGAATTCAAAGTTAAAGAAATTAAGGTTTTTATAATAAAGTTAAATCATGAAACCACCTACCTTGAAACACTTATCAAAATGATTCTCATGGGAATAAAAAAACCAAGAGGAGGTGAGGGTCTTAGGAATCAAGAAGGGGTCCTAAATCAAGAATTACCAATTATAAATCTCTATTTCAACATTTCTATAACAGGAGAGAGAGAAATAACTTACCATAATTATTCCCAAATAATGCACAACGGTCAAAGAAGATTCTGGACAATGAAACCCAAATCCAAGATGGATCTATAATAAACCAATTAGATCATGTCACAAACATTATATCTAAAATCAATAGCCCTAATCTATGGTTCTATTTTATGAAGGAAGGGTGAATCTATAATATCAATGAAGAATGTCAAATAACGGGCACATACCTTTGAAAAACTACATCAAACACCCAAAGACCCATTGAGAACGATCATCGAGAGGCAAGGAATATCCATAATATATAAGAGGAGTCTCCTTGGTCAAGATCATAATCTATCAGAAGAAGAATGATAGAAAACATAGGTATTTTGGGTATAAAAAGAAAATTATAATTAATTAAGATCACATCACATAGTTTGGATGTATGATTTTTCAAATCATGTGTCAATCGTGTGCCCCTTTCTAGGCTACTAGAATATCCATACAGTTTGGTCACACGGTTTGAAAAACAATGTTCCAACCATGAAACATTTCACTATACAAGTTCACATGGTTAAAAGGGAAGGATGCATGGTTTATACTAACCATGCACCTAACCATGCACCCTCCTCTAGGAATCCAACTCAAGGTGTACAGTTTTGTAGGTAGGTCCACATGGTGTTTCCTAACCATGCTCCAACTGTTCGCAGGACCAAAAACCTTTAAAAACTCCAAAATTCATCCAAAAAACCTAAGAGAAAATGAAAATAAAAAATGGTCAAAACAAAGTAAAGTGAGTTCCTGAAGTCAACACCATGATATGACAATTATCCCTGCCATATTTCTTTCTACACCCCTATAAAGCTAAGTCAAAGAAGGTTGATCCCCAAAGAGATGAGGCCAGTTCTCACTCATCAAAGAATCCCGCTATCAAGTCTCATGATAATTAGAATCATGCTTCCAAAGAATTCAAACCAAAGGTATAGAATTCCCACAAAGAACCTTTACTTAAGAATCAAAAACTCTAAGTGGTCACTCAGTCACAAACATATCAGGTTCTATGTCAAGGTCTTCCCAATTCAAAACATGGGATGGGTCTGAATGATACTTTTGGAGTTGAAACACATGGAAAACATTCTGAAACAAAGACAAATGGGGTGGTAAGTTCAAGATATGTTCCGCATTTACAAGACGTTCAATGATCTCAAATAGTCCCATATACCTAGGAGTAAGCTTTCCATGTTTTCCAAATTTTCAATGACCCAAATAGGGGGAGACTTTCAAGAACACCTTATCAGCAAGTGAAAACTCCAGAGGATGATGATGTCGATCTGCATAATACTTGTACCGGATCTGATCCATCACTAAACACATAAAAACAAATTGGATCTTCACCATTGTCTCTTGAACTAAACCTAGTCCAAACAAGGAATTTTCTCCAACCTTGGGCCAACGGAGAAGAGAACTGCAAGGACGGCCATACAAAGATTTGAAAGGTTTCATTCTGATGGAAAACTAGTAACTATTATTATAAAAAAATTCAACCAATCCCAAATGGCTATCCCAAGCACCTAAAATGTCCAAGACACAGGCACAGAGTATATATTAAAGAATCTAGTTAGACTTGTATGGCTTCTTATCCTTCTAAGAATGATATGTTTTTCTCTACCTAACATGAGTTCCCATTTCCTCCTATATCCCCTTTCAAAACTGTGAGGTAAAATTAGGGTCCTTATTTGAGACAATGGCTATAAGAATCCCATGTAGCTTGATAATCTCTTACACATGCAACTTCCCCAGGTCCTCCACTTTAGTGGTGTCACGGATCGGTATAAAATGAGATGATTTGGTCAACTGATTGATGAAGACCCAAATTTCATTCTTACCATGGGGATTTTTATGTAAACTAACAATGAAACCCATCAAAATTTCATTCCACTTCCATATTGGCATGTGAAAAGGCTGTAGAAAACCAGGAGTCTTCTGGTACTCAACCTTAATTTATTAGCATGTATAACATTGAGACACAAAGTCAGCTATGTATTTTTTCATACTAGGCAACCAAATATGATGTTCCATGTCATAAAACATCTTTGTGGTTCCATGATGGACATCCCACAAAGAATGATGAAAATCTCCCAAAATAACCTTTCTTAAAAAAAAGGGACAACATAACACATCTTGAAACAAAGGACACCCTCTGAGGAAATAGACCACTCAATGATGGTCTCCCCACCATATAAAGAGGCCCTGAAACTCCATAATTCATCACCTTGATTTTTATCGTAAAGAATCATCCCAAGGAGAGAATAAATCACACGAACACTTTCAATAACATTACCAGAATCCTCTTCCTTGAATCTCAATTGCATCTAAGTAAAAAGGCCCATTAAGTTCCACTCATCCTTTTCCTCCTTAATAGCCTGAGAAGATAATTTCCTATTAAGAACATCATCAACTATGTTACCTTTTTTGGGTGTATAGAAAATTTCAATTTTAAACTACTACAAGTATTCAACCCAATTTCATTGCTAAAGGTTCAAATCCTTTTGAGAAAAGATATAACCCAAACATTTATAGTCAGAGTAAATGGTAAACCTTACCCCAAAAGATAATGATGATAACTTTTGATGGAATACACAACCACTGAAAGTTCCAAATCATGAGTGGGATAGTTCATCTCATGATGTTGAAGTTGGCATGAACCATAAGTCACTACATGATCACTCTGCATAAGGACACAACCCAAACCAAAACCTAAAACATCACAGTAAACCTTATAGACCTGACCGGCCTCTGGTAAATTCAGAATTGGTTTTGAGGTCAAATATCACTTTAACTCATCGAATTATTCTTGAAACTTTGAATTCCATAAGAACTTTACCCCATATAGGTGAGATCATTCAAAGAATATACAATATTTGAGAATTCCTTAATGAACCATCGATAATATCCTACCAAACCCGAGAAGCTACATATCTCGAAAAAAATCTATATATCTTCCCATGACATGATAACCATCACTTTTACAGGATCAATTAAGATTCCATATTCTGAGATAATGTGTCCTAAAAAGTGGCACTTTTACAGGATCAATTGAGATTCCATATTCTCATATCCAAAAGTGGCACTTTGATAGTTTAGAATAAATATGGTGATCTCCCAAAATTCCCAAAACATGCTTCAAGTGATACACATGATCTTCTTCGGTATTAAAGTATATTAGGATGTAATCCACAAAAACCATGACAAAAGAGTCAAGATACTGGTGGAAAATCCAATTCATCAAATCCATAAAGACAATAAGAGAATTAGTTAGGCCAAACGGGATCACAAGGTACTTGAAATGGAGCATACCTTCACTTGAAGGTGGTATTTGGAATATCAGACTCCTTGATTCTGAGTTGGTGATATTCAAACCGAAGATCGATTTTAGAAAACCATTTTTCCCTTTTATCTGGTCAAGAAAATCATCAATGCGAGGAAAAGGATATTTTTTCTTGATCATTACTTGATTGAGATTCTAAAAATCGATGCATAAATAAAGATTTTTATTGGCCATCTTTGAAAAAATCACGAGGGTAGCCAAAGGTGGGATACTTCATTGTATAAATACCTTGTCTCTCAAATAATGTAATTGAATTTTCAACTCTTTCAATTCAACTAAACCCATAACGGTAAGATGGCATTGATATCGTTTGAGTTTTGGGAACTAATTCGATCAAGAACTCCACCTCCCACTCCATAGGCAAACTCTAGAAGTCATTCAAAAACACTTTTGGAAATTCATTGACTACCATAGGAAGGATTCCATTGCTATATTATTATTCTAACTCAACTACAGAAAAAAAATATCAAATTACTAAGCACTGGAAAAGATGACCCTTCCTGACTGGACCTTGGATCCCATTCTCCCTGAAACACATGGGATCTCCCATTGGAAGCGATAATGAACACCCACCAATGATAATAATAAATATGAGCCTTATGAGTGACCAACCAATCTATCCCAATAATTACATCGAAGAGGTGCAAGTTGAGAACCAAGAAATTCCAAACCAGTTGTACATCGTACATAAAGAAAGAGCATGAGGGACAATAGAAACCTTACTCCCTCTTCTTTCCTCGAGGCATTACAAATTCCATAACGTATGGCATGAGTTCCATTGGGATTTTTAGAAGATCCACAATATAATTCAATACAAAGTATTAGGAGGCACTTGTGTTAAATAAAATGGTCACTAATGTAGAAGAAACATAAATGGTATCTCTCACAGTAGCAATATCTGCATCAACTTTCACTAGAAACTCCTCAATTATGTGTAATAGCTTCATTCTAGAGGCCTCTGACTAGAACTTTATAGTCCTTTAAGTATCTGGATGCACCGCAAATCCTCCAAGTGCATATGAGACTATACTATATTGAGAATAAGATAGAGCCTAACAAAACTTCTACAAGTGAACCCGGCGCCCACATGAGTTTCAAAACTTAGGAGGCATGAGGAAAATCATTTTGTGTGCACGCTCTGGACAAAGTGATAACATGTCAAGCATCTAACCATTGATGATGATGTAAAAAAGATACCTCTAAGAATAAACACCATTGTTTCCCACATAAAACTCACTTTGCTTTATCTTTCCCTTATAAGAACCACTGGAGATACTATCAGAGGAAAGAGGAACTCCGGTCAATCTCAACTTACCCATCAAGTCAAGCTCTGCCATTAACACTATATCCATCACCTCTATATAGGTGGTCATATTTAACATAAATAGATGAGAATAGATATTATCTCAAAGACTATCTAAAATCTCTAATCCTCCATCTTATCATTTGACACAACATTAGGAGAAAACATAGAGAGCTCGGCAAAATGATTAGTGTACTCCATCATTGACTGAACCCCTTACTCAAGTTTGAGGAACTCTGTGGATTTTTTCATGGTCATAGATTCTGGGTAGAACTAGTTGGTAAATATGGTCTTGAATTCTTTCCACTCTAATTCATTATGCTTCATAACCAATACAACCAATTCTCACCACCTTTTACTCCAACCTTCGAGCTTGAAATTAGTGCACTTCACTTTGACTGGGTCAGGAATCTCCAAGAATTTAAAAAGACACTTAAGCTTTCCCAACCAATCCTCCACCTACTAAGGGTCATTAATACCTTATAAATTCAGTGGTTTATGGTGAAGAAATTCTTAGGCCCGATTCTGGTCCCCATCCCTTTGAGGTTCCACCTCCCTAGCTTGAGTAGGGGTAGGTTCCACACCTTGGTCCATAGCTCGAACTGTGTGCATGATTGTTTTAATCAGATTCTAGTCAAATGGAGGGTTTCCCTACCATGGTTCTTCGATAGTACCCTCTTAAGGAAAATCTAGAAGTCTTCTGGGGGGAATGGTGCTACACATCAATAGACAAAGAGTCAATTCCGATTTATAATAACATAATTCAACTGAAATTATCGAGAGACATACAAAAGAAGGACCGAAATTAAAACTCTCCAAATCCCAAAAGATACATTTCCCAACAACATATAGTAACTTGAGGCCTGTCACGATGAGATCTGGTCAGACACTCGCTCTCCACATGCCCCTTAAATCCCCACATTGTTATCTCATATCTACCAAGATGTCCCAAAATATATGCCGACAATGGAAATAGGAAAAATTCCCTTCAATGCCAATTTTTCATGAACCAATCTGGATTAACCAACTATCTATAACCCGAACCAGTCCTCACATGGCCCAAAGGGCATTCCCAATCCCCACAGGCCGGAAACTAGCACTTGGGCATCAACAACAACCACTTGGGAAAGATTTAGCCATAAAGGACCAGAAAAAATGTGATAAAAGATATAGTAAAAATTTGATATTCCAAATAAAGACTATAGAAGAAAGATACAATCATTAGGAAAACCAAGTTCCAAGATACAAAGGACAACCAAAGTACTCAAAAACTGCTAATTCCCAACTCCACATGACATGATGTCACCTGAAAACTCCCACACCATGCTAACGAACAAGCTCATCACCACCCTATGGAACCTTTCCATTCCCTACATCAGATAAAACAAAGTCTACATATATCCAAAGGTATATGTAGGGTGTGAGAAAAAGATCTTGGTATGATCCCACAAAGTGTTTCATAAGAAAACACTACATCCATCCAACGGCCCAAAGGCCTTTAATATTTTTATTATAATAAAACCCCCTTTTAAGGGAAGAAGAGGAAAACCCAACAAACTTCATGAACTTAAAGACATAACATGACCTGAAAAAAAAAACTGACACATGAAACACCCCTCCCCAGCATGTAATCGTGATGAATCACTCCATCGTTGTAAGGCTAATCAGCAAGCCAGTGTCTTGTGTCAAAGCACAGGCCCAATCCGATGGCTGACGACATACCCTCTCAAACATCCAAGTATGAAAAGCTCTGCAAGATGAACCGTCAGCTCAAAATCCTCCTTGGGGCCTGATCCATATGGTCGAGTCTAGCCATCTTGGATCATCAGCATACAGCATATAAAATTGAAACAACAAAAACCAAAATCCACCTTCCACAATCCTACTGCTACTGTCACTTTCCAAAATCCACAAATCCAGATTCAAAAATTCAGACAACATCAACCTTCACGGGAAACGAGTACCTCCCTACCTCAAGTCACAGTTTTAGATAATTCTGTTTAAAACTTGGATAAATCAACCCTTTGACAATTTACTAAAGCATATCAATAACCCGATTTTCAAAGAATTTCCATAATCATTCCTAACATACTTTTCAAAGATTATCAATAGAGAAAAAAATCCCATGAGAATCAATAGTTCCAAGTCAATGAGGATCCTCGTAACAATATCATGATTAGTGGGCCACATGGTATGTGCATTAACCTAGAAAAATAGGTCTAGGGAGTAAGACTACACTCCTGAGAGTGGCTCCATGCCATAACTTAGGCAAATATGAAGCACACGTTGCCCTAGAAAAATATGACTAGGGGAAAGACTTCATCCCTAAGGATGGATCTCTGCCTTATCATTGATTACATTTGAGTTTACCACATTATAGTCACACAATGTAATTTGATCACTAAAACCATACAAATCATGGTTTAAACCCATTTATGTTAAAAACACCAAGGGATAAATCCATTTTCATAAATGTTTCCAAATCCAAAACATTTTATCAAAATTTTATTCATGTCTTTAAAACCATTTAAAAATCCATTTCCATGATATTTCCATAAACCATGATTTCCAAAAAAAATTAAACCAAATTCAAAGGGAAATCAAGAAAGATTTGAATAATAAAGTTGAATCATGAAACCAACTACCTTGAAACTCTTGGAATAACAATGCCCATGGGTACACAACAATCCAAGACAAGTTGAGGGTATTAGGAATTGAGAAGGAATCACTACTAAAAACTGGACCTATACCAATAGTTCTATACCAATGGTTTGAAAATCCATTGGTATAGGTACCATAAAATTAACCTATACCACCGGTTTGGAAAAACTGTTGGTATAGGTGATGGTTGTACCAATAGTTTTTCCAAAACCATTGGTATAGGTTCTTCATAAAAAACTATACCCACGGTTTTTCAAAACGGTTGGTATAGGTCCCAAAAATCCGAGTACCTATACCAATGGTTCTAAAAACCATTGGTATAGGTGCCCATATTTTTTATGAATTCTTTTGTTAAATATAATCAAATAAATCAATATATAAATTATTTATAAATATGTATATACATATTTATCCAATTATATTCACAAAGATAATTGTAGCATAGTGGTTATGTATTTGATATATAAGCGGGAGGTTGTGGGTTAAAATCTTGACTGCATCTTTTATTTTACATTACCTATCCCAACGGTTTTAGGAAAACTTTTGGGATAGGTATCTACTGACAGCAAATCAACCAGCATCCCTCCAAGCTGTTGGTATATGATATTTTTCCAATAGTGAATCCAGAATCAAGAATTTCAAACTATAAATATCCATTTCAACATTTCTAGAACAACGAGAGAGAGATAGAGAGAGAGAGATCACTTACTATAATGATTCTTGAAGAGTGCACAACGGTCAATGGAGATTCCAAAAAATGAAACCCAAATCCACAATAGATCTATAAGAAACCCAATTAGATCACATCACAAACCTTAGATATAGCATCAAAAAACTTTATCTAAGGTTTCTTTTGAATAAATAAGGGTGTATCTAGAAGATCAATGAAGAACATAAAATAATAGTCACATAACTTTGAAAAACTAAATCCAACACCCAAAGAGTCATCGAGAATGATCACTAGGAGGCAAGTAACCTCTAAAATACCCAAGAAGAGTCTCCTTGGTTGAGATCCAAATCCATCGGAAGAAGAATGAGAGAAAACAATGGTGTTTTGGTTCTAAAAATAAAATTCAGATTAATTAAAATTACGTTACACGGTTTGGCCACACAGTTTGTCAAAAGGTACACTAACTGTGCACCCCTTTTTTGTGCTACTGGAAGAGCCACATGATTTGGACACACTGTTTGACAAATCGTGTGCCAATTGTGCAATATTTCATTGTACTGGTTCGTACTATTAGAAGGTAAGGCCACATGATTTGTACTAATCATGCACCTAACCATGCACCCTACTCTAGGACTCTAACTCAAGGAACACAGTTTCATGGGAAGACCCGCACAGTTTTCTCTAACTATGCGCCAACCATGCACAAGCCTAGAAACTTCTAAGAATCTCCAAAATTCATCCAAAATGATCCAAGAGAAAACCCAAATGAAATATGGTCAAAAAAAGGAAATTAAGTACCTAAAAGAAACACCGGGATGTGACATATAATTTGGAAATTCACCAAATGGATGTTAAAAAACATTCTTAAATGGTGGATAATATAAAGAAATATATATGGAACAACCAAAAGGATTCATAATACCTGGAAAATAAAATGAGGTTTACAAATTGGCATGGTCTCTATATGGTTTAAAACAAGCTTCAAAACGATAGCATGGGAAATTTAATGAAGTAATCAAATAGATTTATAGTTACCCAAGCTAATGAATGTGTTTATAATAAATTTCAAAATGATCATAGTATTATTATTATTTTATATGTTGATGACATGTTAATTTTTGGAACTGATATGAATCAAGAAAATGAGGCTAAGTCTATTTTATCAAGAAACTTTGAGATGAAAGTCTTAGGTGAAGAAAATTCCATTTTGGGAATCAAAATTGTTAGGAATAAGTATTTTATTTTTATTTTTAAATCTCATTATATTGAAAAAGTATTAAACAGGTTTGAATAATTTGATTATTCACTGATTTCTACCCCATATGCTTCTGGGAGTGGGATGTTACCAAATCCTGGAAGGGTAGTTTCTCAACTAGAATATGCAAGGGTTATCAGGTGTTTCATGTATATTATGACTAGCACAAGACCTAATATTTCATCTATTTTTGTAAATTTGAAACCAGTTATACAAGTAATCTAGGTTATGCACAATGGGATGTGGTTAAAAGATTACTCAAATATCTTAAGGGTATTATGGATTATTGTATATGTTATAGTGGAAACCTAAGGGTGTTTGAAGGATTTTCTGATGCAATCTGAATGACTAATTTGGAGCATCTATCTTCTATAAGTGTTAGGTTTTTTACACTTGGAGGTGGAGTGATATCTTAGGGATTGAAGAAACAAAATAGTATAACAGAATCCACAATGCTTCAGTGTTTTTTGTTTTAGAAGTTACTATAAAAGATATAGAATGGCTTATATCACTTTTATCAGATCTACCATTATGGCCTATGTCGATGTCTCTGGTTGTTATACATTGTGATAGTTAAGAAACATTGGTTATAGCATATGGAAATATTTATAATGGAAAATTGAGACACATTGGTCTCAAATATAGCTATGTGATTCATTTGATACACTATGTTATCATAACTATAGACTTTGATAGATCAATCCATAATTTGGCAGATCCACTAGAAAATGGATTTTCAAGGGAGTTGGTGTATAAATCTTCCTTAGGGATAGGATTAAATTCATTGTCAAAAAATCACCAATGAAGAGACCTCAACTTAACATGTGGTATGTGACACCCTCGGTTTTTTTTAATCCACTATTTTTATGTATTTATAAGTTATGAGGTGTCTTGATTCGATTTAGGGAAGTTTGGGAGAGGACCTTGGTTGGGGAATGAGGTTTTAGTCCTTCAGGATTCACCATAATGTAGTGGTGGTTGTGGTGAAAGTTGTGGTGTTGTTGTGTACATGATGGATAGGTGTTGTGTTGAAGGGTGAACCTCAAGGTGTGAAACGCCTTTGTTTGGGCATTTTTTGGGTCTGGACTTTGTGATTCACCCTATGGGAAATAGGGAGACCACCATGCCTATTTTTTTGGGAGTGGTGTGAGTCGAGTGTTACATATGAAAAATGGATTAGGTTAAATGCCCAAGGCATTGGGTGTGCTGGCGTGTGAGGGAGTGGAGAGGCGTGTTCAAGTTGTATGTGGTGGAGAAGGGAAAACGACGGATCGGGTCTCACCACTTTGTAGTCCTGGGCGTGGTGAAGGGAAATGACTAAGGACTTCTCCTTATGTCGTGGTGGATTTATATGGTGGATATGTAAGGAAGGGCTCATGGGGGATATTCAAAATTCCTAGGGAGAATGCACCACTTCATAGTCCAAGGCATGGTGTCAGTCATCTTGTTTTTGAAGCAAATGAAATTGTTATCGAAACTTAAGGAAGTTATGCGCTTTGAAGTGAAACCATGTGCAATTTTTTTAGGGGGTCTTAGCTTGTTTATGACTTGGTTACTTTATCAGAAAACTCTCATTATCCATTAGATCACCAGGGCTCATGAACAGGAGGTTCTTCATAATCATTTTGGATTATTTATTTTCCACTAAATCTCTTCCTTTGGTTTCTACTGGATGAGCACAGTTAAGATAGGTGGATTCTCTATCACTCTCCTTTCTATAAGAATTTAAAAACTTATTGTTTTAATGAAAATAATTTTTTTGATTCCTACTAAATGATTCGCATAAACTTGGGTGATAAAATCCTTTTCTAGAGATTTTGATTATAAAGGTGGTCGTTTTGACATGTGATGAATCTGACTTTGGCGTGGGTAAACATGGCACGGACATGGGTTGGTGTGCATTATGATGCTTGTGGTTTTAGGGACTTGTTGTTTTAGACTTGTTTTTCATTCCATCTAGGGTACATTGGGATGTTACTCTGCCAAGTGGCACCTTGGGTTGGAGGAATGGGGTTCCACTCATGAGTTTGGGTCTATTCTTGAAGTTCCACTTTTGTGGGGGATGTATGTATGGGTGTGTAAGTTTATGTCATGGGTGGGTTTGAGGAAACTATGGATTTCAAATGAAAATTATATTTTGGTGTTATTTTCTTACTTGGTTTATTTATCTTGTTTATTGTATTATGATTCTCTCCTATTTTATATAATTTGTAACATGGCTTGTTCTTGTTTAACTGACGTGTGCAGGAAGTCTCTAATGGATTTTCTACTAAGTCGGTATACTCGCCCCTTGAATATACACTTTGGTGTCTATTAAATCATTGTTCTTTATGATAAAGGTAAGGGGAGACCCCTTTTATATGCTAAAAGGATATATCATTTTTGTGGACTATGATGAAGCTGAGATCTTAGTGGTAGCTGTTATGAGGAGCATGGGAGTGTGCCTTGTGGGCCCTCTGCATGTAAAGAAAAATCATCCCCCATGATTTGGTAATCCCCTTGGCATTTATTTCTAGCCTTTGGTTTCTAGGGGATGCACCTAAGGTTAGTGGAACCTCGAACCTACCCAAGCCAAGGGGTTTGGACCAGGATATTAAAAATCATATTAGTTTGGTACGGTCCATCAATTAGGATGGAAGGCGTGGATATAGGGTGTATCGGAACTTGAAATTTATAACATAAAAAGGCATAAATAACCTATTCATACTAAGATTCAAGTTACCAAGGTGTTCCAAGTATAAAAAGTGTTTTTAAGTACTTCTATGTGTATTGTAACCTCATCATCATGGGTTTAGCCGATGAGAGTTTGGTATCATACATTAGTAAATAGACTTCCCGCTATGATTTCAATATTCCTATGGTGCTTTATTGTTTATGAATTGATAAATTGTAACATGATGACTTTAATTGCTGGAAATCATTGGTTTTACTTATGGATGAAACTAAGAGTTTATAAGAAATAATTTCCAAAACATGGTAAATATGGGTTGGATTTGTGTTGTGTACTGAATCTTGATGGCATTGAGTTCCATTTATGCCTTGTGTTTTATTATTTAAAGGAACATGAAATTGGTGTGGAACTAGAACTTAAAAATGTAAAGACTCTTATTTGAGATGATTGATTAAATGATAAGTGGAATCCTTATTTCACTAAGAGAAAGTTAACAATTTCAAGAAGATTATCTAAATGCATGATCGCGTATTAATTTTTTAGTTTCCTAATAATTGATGATATTTATATAGTTTATAAAACCTTCAAACATAATACATTGATTTATTTCATCCCTATATTTTATGATTTTCTAATATGCCATGTGTCAATTTAAATTTGATCATTTAAAACTGGGTGCAGGATAACTGTAATAAGACAAAAATTATGCCATAAAATTGAACATTTTTATTTTGAGTTAAGACATGAAAAAAAATAACATGTTATTGTTATCCCATGATCTATATATAATTAGTAAAGCATAAAATTGTTGTATGTAACTTGGGATAGCCTTCTAAAATGTTTGAATTATTTTGCAACTCTTATGATTGTTAGGTACTGGTTATGAAACATGCTGGAAATCTATAATATGTTAACTTGGGTTGTCAAATTTTTCATTAATTGATCATGTTGTATAGTTAATAGAACATTCTCAATAAAGTATGCAAACTGGAGCATTATGACATGAAATACAACCATAAAATCATATACAAAAAATAGCTATTTTCCCCCTTGTTAGAACTAAATGGATATGCTTCAGATTTTTTAGAACATGAAATAACTAGCTTCTTTGTTAAAACAATTTATTAATTTGGCGTTGAATGTAGTAACCCTTGTATTGAAATGGAATGAGGTGTGCATATTATTACGTTGTTTCTTATTGGTATGTATGTGACTTGTGTGATGGTGCTTATGTGATTTTTTTGTTGGTGTTTATGTGATCTCGTTTGATGAGGCATGCTTTGTCGATAAAGAGATTTTCAAATTAAAGAATGTCATTAGCACGTTTTGTTTTACAAATGTTTTTTGGATTTAAAATAGGTTCTACAAAAGGATTTTTTGGAATGTTTTATGAAACATTTTCAAGCATTTTTTGTTCGATAAAAGGTTTAAACCCCTTCTCTAAATGGACCTTGTGGGAAAAGAATTGATGAAAGGAATCCTTTTATTATTATTTTTGAAATCTATAATTTTTTTGTTTTTAGTGAGTTTTGTTTTATAAAACTGACATTTTTATGTGTCGGTCTTTAAAGAGATTTCATAAAGAGATTTTCTGAATGGTTTTACGGGTGTTCGGGTTTTAGAAAGGTTTCTTTAAATGGGTTTTATAAAATTAAATGTTTAATTAAAACCTTGTCATTTTTTGGGGACTTGAGACCTTTGTGTGTGGCTTTCTAGAAAATATTATATCATAGCGAATTGGTGGGCAGAAACCTTATGGTGGCTTGTTATAATTAGCAATATCGGGCTATTGTAATCAAGAAATATGTGTATGGATATTCTCTTGGTGGAATTGTTGCGTTGTTTGTGGTTGTTGTGCTAGTTATGCTTATTACACTTAATATGTTGGTTGTTCTTATGTGCAGATTAAACTTGTTGTACTGGTAGTATTTTTGGGTTTCATGTACTTGTTGTGCTGGAAAGGCCGGTTATTGTTATTGTGTGGTAGACATGATATGAGGAAGAGGGAAATAGGGATTCCGTGTTGGAATAATGTATCATGGGATGATCATTAAGACAACACGCAGGTAACGGGATATCTTAGGATTTAAGTGGGTCGCCATAATCAATTACCATTGACATGGTCTAGTTTTGATAGAAATTACTTGGCTTGCAAATAGACATATTGGGTATAACCTTGGGGATCAAAGAATCGCTAGCATTCAATGTCATATTGATTGTTATACATGACGAGTCTCTCTAGCATCATCTAGAGGAGTTTCTCATATTTTTAAATGGAGATCATATGCAAATATGGTAAGAGAAAAGTTTTTACGAGAAGAGTTGGGAACCATATCTTGTCAGTTACCAACTAAACTGTGTGAACCATAGGTCCAGTTGGAGGAATTGGTAACCTCCTCTGAATTTTTCTGGGGTATGGATGAGTACATGGTCATGTTCCTCACTTTAGCAATGTGTGGGCTATTTTCTTAGCACAGTTGAATGGTGTCATTTCTAAATACCTTGAGGACTTTTACCCTATGTGCTTAGTGGGTTATTCCCTGATCTTTGTCCATGTATTCTCTTGTTTGGTCTTGCTAGAGACTATTCCGATTATGTTTGACTCTTTATGATCTATCGGGTAGTGGATGTCTTAACTTACAAATCTCTGGGTGTCAAGTTAATGAAATGTTGGATCATGGATGATTAATGGGATAAATCACTAACATACACATGGGTTATACAAACCAAGACTAGGTTTGGTTTTCTATCAGCTGATTTTCCATTAATAGATTGGGTGACCAAGTCTAAGTAAGTTCAACAGTCGAATATTGATAGGCTTACCATTATGTTAACCTTAATGGTGGGGAGCTGTCAATGGGTGGGCATAGAATGAGATTTCTCTCTTGTGTTAGGGATCCAATCCTAGTAACTCCTTCTATCAAGACAGCTGGACCTATTATCACTCAATTGGGTTGTTATCTGGGTACTCTGAGGGTATGTGAGTTAGTAGAAGCCAAACCAATGACCACTGAGCATGTTGTAACCATTACCTGCACCTTTAGCGTAATGGGAGTAAATTCTCATGGGATTTCACATTGATTTTTCTGAAATTCACTAAAACTATGGTGTCATCGTGGTGGTAGTTAACTCATGAAGTTGTGAAACTTCATTCCAATCTAGGGGATGAAGTCTGTAAAAATTTAAGAGTGGGGCTTGTCTATGAGGTATAGAACTTCCATGGTGTATGGATTTTCATCATCTCTGATAGAGACCCTAGTTTCCTTCACGGGTGTAGTGGTCATTTCTTTAACCTTAGGGATCCTAGTTAACCATGATGCAGTATACCAGCTTCTATCCAAGGCATTTAGAGTGATTTTTAAGTTGAAGGTTGCCCTTAGAGCTAGTAGGATGAACTTTGGTGGTTAGTAGAATGGTTGTTTTCCTTGGCAGAGCTCTCATAGGTCTTTAGTTATCTAGAATTCTTCATATGGTCCTACTTGAAGGATTATACGATCATTCATATGGTCCTACCAGTAGCCTGGTCTTTTATCTAGACACCGCTAACCCCTGGCTTTCCAAGGACAGAAAGCCTAATAGTAGAGAGAATGTGACACCCCTGGTTAGTGTTAATCCTCTATTTTTATATATTTCTTAGTTATGAGGTGTCTTTGTTCGATTTTGGGAAGTTTGGGAGAGGACGTCGGCTGGAGAGTGAGGTTTGGTTCTATGGACTTTACCATGGCATATTGGTAGTCATGGTGGAAGTCTTGGTGCGGCTACAGGCGTGGTAGATGGACGCTGTGCTGAAGGGTGAACCTCAGGGTGTGAAACGCCTTTTTCTGGTTGTTTTGTTGGCCATGGAGCTTGGTGAGTCGCTCTGTGGGAAATGGGGAGAGCACCATGCCCATTTTTTTTGGCGTGGTATGATTCAAGTGCTTCTTATGGAAAATGGAAAAGGGGAAACTCCCATGGCGTTAGGCGTGTTGATGCGTGAGGGCATGGAGAGGAATGTTTGAGTTGTACGTGAGGGGGGGAAAGGGAGTTGGGTCTCACCACACCATAGTCTTGGGTGTGTTGAGGTAAAACAGTTAAGGACTTCTCCCTACGTCATGGTGGCTTCCTGTGGTGGTTATGTCGCGTTGGCCTCATGTGGGGTGTTCAAAACGCTTAGGGAGAATGCACTAAGGCGTGGTGTCAATCAGCTCATTTTTGAAACAGCTTAAATTGTCGTCGAATCTTGGCAGGGGTTTATACACTTTGAAGAGAAATCATGTGTGGTTTTTTTGGGGGGATCTTAACTCAATTTTGACTCGGTTACTTTATCAAAAAACACGCATTCTCCCTTGGATCTCCAGGTTTCATGAATATGAGGTTCTCCATAGGCATTTTGGGCAATCATTTTTCCACTGAAGATCTTCCTTTGGTTTCTACTGGATGAGCATGGTTAAGGTAGGTGGCTTCTCTCTCACTCTCCTTTATCTAAGAACTTGAATTCTTATTTTCTTAATAAAAATAATTTTTTGTGATTCTTGCTAAATGATTTACATAAAATTTGGTGATAAAAATGTTTTTCCAGTGATTCTGGTTATAAAGGTGGTCGTTTTGTCATGTGATGAATCTGGTTTTGGCATGGGTAAACATGGAATAGACATAGGTTGGTGTGTGTCATGATGTATGTGGTTTCGAGGCCTTGGTTCAAATTTGGTTGTCATGACATATAGGGAACATTTACTCCGCCAAGTGGCGGCTTGGGTTGGAGGAATGGGGTTTCACTTGCAAGTTTGAGTATGTTCTGAGAGTTCTGCTTTATAGGGGGATGCATGCATGGGTATGAGTTCATGGCATTGACATGTGAGTTGTGACATGGGTAGGTTTGACGAAACTATGGATTTCAAAGGAAAAAAGGATTTTGGTGTGAGTTACTTACATGGTTTTATTGGCTTGTTTATTGTATTATGTTTCCCTTCTGTTTTATATAAATTATAAGCTAACTTGTTCTTATTTAAGTGGAATGTGTGGGAAGTCTCCGATGGATTGCTTACTAAGTCGATATACTCATCTCATGCATATGCACTTTGATGCATATGCAGTTGTTATTCTTTATGATACTGGTAAGGAGAGGCCCATTTTATGTGCTAGTGGGATTTATCATTGTTGTGGACTGGGATGGAGCTAGGAGCTTGGTGGTAGTTTTTATGAGGAGCATGGGAGTGTGCCTTGTGGGAACTTTATCTTTCATTTTGGGCCTTTTAATCTTGTGGTCTTGTGTTATTGTTGGTTGTTGCACTCTAATTATTGTGTATGGATATGTTATGTATTATAGTTTGGTCTTGTGTTGATTCATGCATCATATATATGTTATCTTGGAGATGTCTCTTACAGGTGGTTGTGTATGTGAGAGAAAATCATCCCCCATGATTTGGTAATGCTCTCGGCATTTATTGTCAGCCTTTGGTGTCTGGGTAATGCTCCCAAGGTTAGTGGCACCTCGGTCCTGCCCAAGTCAATGGGTTGGGACTGGGATATTACATGATAACTTTGCATGTGTAAGTTCAATATAGGAATTTTTGTCATATGACTGAAAGAAACACCAAATGTTTATTACATAATAGGAAAATGGTGTCGGGTGGGCATTAGAAAAGGGGGGTGAGGTTAAACTCTTAATGAAGCATGGAAATCAAACATGTATTGAAACATGAGAATACTTTTTAGTTCACCTATGTGAATGAATGAGTGGGGCAGCTCCAAAGAACATATGACTTTAGCACTCAAACATTCATGAAAGGATAAGTGATACATGGTTATAATGGTGTCTAAGAGTAAATGAAGAACTGAGGAATTTGAACGAGCTTGTGTAGGATGAATCCGGCTGATAACAAGAGTTACATGTTCAAAGGAGTGCTCATTTGTCTCACTACTCAGATTTGATTTGTCTCTACTATATAAAGGTTCAAATCGAGAGATGCATATATTTATAAAATTTCTTTCCAAGAGAGTATGATGCTTGATTTTCAAAAGGTGTTTTCAAATATTTGAAAACAGTGTGGGATTGTTGGATTTTTAATTTTTTAAAAACATTTAAAAATGGTTTTTATTTTGGTTTAGAGGGGAAGACTTTTAAAATCCCACATTGGAAAGTGGGTTGGAGTGGGGTCTCCTTAATAAGGAGGACCTATTTTGTCATTATTTAAAATGATGAAGTGGGGAGGGAAAATCTGATGGGAGGCGGTGCACCGCACCGTCCACGCACTCAATCACGCAATATGTCGTTTTAACGGCACACTTTGCACTACACACACCGCACTGACGAGAGGTGCTTAGAGGTAGCTTTATTTTTCCCGGCAGATCAGGCCAAGGTCCGAATGAGTATGTCTTGTGGGTCGACCCAATGCACTAAACAAGCATGATCTGGATCATCGATCAAATCTGAAACAATCTAATAGGCATGTGTGTTCGTCAACGGATCTGATCTAAGCTACTTATTTGATTGGGTGTGATTCGACAAACATGATTAATCTGGATAAGATTTATCTTTCCTGAATAGGTTTATGCCCACTTCCAAGGGATGTGATATCTTATCCGAAAGAGCACTCCAATGCCTATAAAATGGAGTCTTCATTGGATAGAAAAATCAATTTCCAAGCAATTCAATTATCATTCCAAAACACCTCTTAAATTGAGATTCCTCTTAAGTCTTCAACAAGCATCAAAGACACTTTGTTTGTGCGCAACAATGAAGACTTTTCACTACTCACTTGATTCGATGGCTTCTTTAAAGGTTACTCTCCGCTAAGTACAAGTATAGAGTAATAAGAAACCGTTGTATCCTAAAGAAGATTAGTTTGCAACTCATTGTACCGCCGATTTGGTAGGGAAGAATCTACTCTTAAGGAGAGCGACATCGTAATATGCCTTAGTGGGCTTCATCTACTACCATTCAAGCAAGCAAAGACCATGTCATCACCTAGCTATATCCTTGACAATGGGTTTGATTCGCGAATCAACCGATCCTCACAGCCAATTTCCCCACCTGGATAGATGGAGCAGATAGATTAGATGATGACGAATGTCACATGCTCCACTCGGGTTTCCAAAAAGGAAACTCGATTCAAACCATCGAAATCCCCAAATATCCAAGTTGTGAGGGCTCGACACTAAGAGAAGTGAATGAGGTAGATCCCCAAACATTCAAGCTTGATAACACAACATTGGAGGAAATGGGGGCGAAGCTCATCTTCTAGTCATAGATGGCCAATTTCAAGATGAGGAATGAAACGAGCAACAACTTAGCTCAGGCCTCATTGTAATGTATTCAACACCCCCCCCCCCCCACACACACACACATTAATGGTTATACGTGGTACGCACAGTTTGTTTATTATTATATCAGTTAGCATTTTTATCATTATCAGTTGGTCTCGGGTTATACTGATTAAGCCCGGTAGAACCGCAATTATCAAATAACCGAAGCAATAAAAAAAAGTTAGCTTGAACCAACCAACTAAATATATAAAATCGATATTTATTGATTAAAAACGATTAGTAGCTATCGATCTTATATTGTTCAGTCAATCATGCACACTCCTAATGTCAAGTACTGTTTTCGGATGTTGTCACAAGAATAAGGCTCTTGCCAAAAAAGGGGATAATAATATTGCATGGTCATAAGACCGTGTCATCGGGTTAATATTCTTTCATCATTATTTATAATAAATTTTGAAAAATAAGCAAGGATGAGAACACATGAATCCATGGCGGTTAAAAGTAGTATTGTTAAAAACCTTAAGGGAAAAACTCACTTCAAAAAAAACTTTTGTTAAGGGGGAAAGAGTATATGATTATATCACCTGTCCTTTATCAAAATATTTTTGTAAATCCTTAAATTGCAACATTCCAATTTTGGAAATCACTTTCAAATGTCACAATATGACATGTTTTGGTAAACTATTGTATGTGAATCATGCGCATTCATTATGCACAACAATCAGTAGATCGCTTTATCTTATACAAGATCCATTTCAGCTATGGGAAGACGACGAAAAACTTCTTTGTCTAGAATTATCTTATGTTAGTGTTGTAAGAGCACGAGCACTTCAATACGTTGTTAACATTATTACTTGAAATAATTTAGAAGAAACCATTGACCGGAGTTGTCTTACTTCATTTGGTCAGGTAGATGCTAGCTCTTTTTCTAATTAACATTCTGAATTGAAAGTAATATCTGAAAAAGGTGCTGATTCACAGTGATACAAATACTCCCGCTCCCATCCCTTTTTTAAACCAACAACGATAACACAGCGGACCTCTCCCACCTACCACCCTCTCTCTCTCTCGCCCCACTTCCCAGTCTCTCTCTCTCTCTCTCGAGGCGTTGCGATTTATTACTTCATCTTCTTGATCAGCCAGCCATCTGTCCCTCTCCCACTTTCTTTAGGCTTTGTAATTTATTACTTCATCTTCTTGATCAGTCAGCCATCCGCTGTCGGTGGGATCGCCCGCGTTCTCGCATTATTTATAATCCAGGAAGCTTAATTTCGCAACTAGCTCTAAATCGCTTTCACACTTGTTTTCTTCGAATTTCATGCTTCCAATCAATTGGGGGTTTCTGTAATTTGAAGTTATTAGTTTTCTGCAGGATCATCAGTGGTTAGTGTTCAGCAGCAACTATAAATTGTCGCTGCAAATCACATCCCCTGTGCCTTGGTCATTTTTCAGCCTGGTGTTGATTTTCAGCTACGTTTAAGGATTGTGTTTTGTTGTTTTATTTCATCAAACAATGAGTTCCTGAAAAAGATACTCTGATCGATTCTCTTCTCGTTCTCGCTGTCTAGTCGGGCTTCGGAAGAGTAGAGTTTCTTCCATCTTAAGCAACAAATAAAAAGATAAATATACTTCCGTGTTCGTCGGAACCAGCTCTTGAATCCAGCTAGCCTATCGAGTGTAGGTTGCAGTGCAGTCGATCGCGGAACGCTGATAAATATGGCTACTGTTTTTTTTTTTTTTTTCTACTAGAGGTACAATTGCGATTTGGGGGATTCGCCTCAACGATCATTCTGGATTCAAAATTTCTTGTTGGATTTTGCTTGGTTGAAATTACTGCTCTTCTACGTCATGATCAGCAATATCGCCAAATTTCAGGTCATTAAAATTTTGGTGTAAATGAATGCTGAAATTTACTCGGTCCATTAAACTGACCAACAACGGTCGTTTTGTGGTTTTCTGGTTATATTACATGTCCATGCAACCGGCAAGGTTGCTCTCTAGCGGTGCTTTCTTGTTCACCTTTGCCAGGATTTCTAGCTGTGCCGCGAGGTTGACATGGTCGTCGAACACTGATGCTGCTGTTTTAACTTTTTGTAGAGATACACTTTCTTCTGAGCAACACTGAATTTTTTCATCCATTTTTTTGACGATTCTGCAGATTCTTTTGTCCGATTCTTCACAATTATCCAAGCTAGAACACGATGGACAACAAAATAATGGTTTGGAGGAAGAAATCCACTGAGATGGTTGAAGTTTCAATGGAAAAGGCAAACAAAGGAACTGGAGTAGAGGTAGGTTTTCTTCATTGGGACATTTTAAATGAATACAGCAAGCTTTACTAATTGTGAGATACATGATTCAAGGAATTCCAACCTCTTTTTTATCATACCGATAGCTCTTATAAGCATGCCAGTTTTTTTTTATAAAATATAAGCAATTATACAACTTTTGGATTGCCAGCATCCTGTGGAGCTTCGGCCCCGATGCCTACTGTCTGGTTTGAGTTTCTGACAATGAAATTTTCTTATATTAGATAGGTCCATGCCTTTAGCCTCTTGCAGTATTTGCTTCACTGATCACGTCCCACAATACTGTCTGGTTTTACATATTAGATAGGTCCATGTATTTGCTTCTCTGATCACATCTATCAGACATCCTGAAGCTTTCAATCTCAAAAATGGAGGTTCTGATAATAGCCTCTTTGAATTTAGATGCTCGTTGCCGATTCTGAAGACAAAGAGAGAGACCTGACAATTTTAAACGATGTTCTTATGCAAAAAAGTGCAGAAACGACACGGCTAACAGGTGCTTCTCTGGACCTTTTTTCTTAAAAAAATGAAGTCTTATCCTGAGATTTATGTTTCAAATCTGTTTTTCAATTATTATATAAAATTAAAGTTCTGGTTTTGTCAGGTCAGGGTATTTTTTATTGATTCACGGTTGTACAGGATGGGACAGGGAGGAAACGGAATCAGTTTCTTTAAAACAGGAACTGAATAAAGCTTTACAGAAAAAAGTAGCTGCTGAGCAGCGTTCGATGCATTTGGATGCAGCCCTAAAAGAATGCATGCTGCAATTACGATTCATTCGAGAGGAACAAAAGCGAAGGATTCATGATGAATTTGAAAAGGGTCAGATGGTTCTGGCTGAAAATCTAGAGGAGTCCGGAAAGAAGCTTTCTAAACTAAGCTTGGAGAACTTGCATCTCAGTAAAGCTCTTCTGGAAAAAGAAAGGGTGATTGAAGACCTATATGAACACCTAACTCTGTCGGAGGGAGATCTGAATGCTCTGAAAGCCAGACTAGAGTCCTCTGAAAAAGACAAAGCTTCTCTGAAATATGAGGTTCGAGTTCTTGAGAAGGAGCTTGACATTCGGAACAAGGAGAGAGAATTCAACAGTCGAATAGCCGATGCATCACACAAGCAACACTTGGAGAGCGAAAAGAAGATTGCCAAATTGGAATCAGAATGCCAGAGGCTACGCATCCTTGTTCAAAAGAGATTGCCAGGTCCAGCTGCGCTGACAAAAATGAGAAATGAAGTTGCCCAACTAGGAAACATTGCAGGTGACAAATCTCCTAGCAACAAGATCACTCCAAGGACTGAGCAGTTTTATTCCAGTGAAGAGGACAAGGCTCTCAAAGAAAGCCTTCATAATAAAACACATGAGCTTCAACTCTCAAGAACCATGCCCGCTCTTACAGCTTCAAAATCATCAAGAGCAATAATTGAGCCAATGAAGAATAGCCTTGTGTCACAGGGAAGCTGTCTGGGGATTGACTCCCATGGTGATAAGACTAGCAGTTCTGAATCTTGGGCGCTTGCTCTAATTTCAGAATTAGGTAACTTCAAAAATGGAAGTCAGAAAAGCTCACCATCCTGCAAAACTGCCGGTATTTCAGACATTAAGCTGATGGATGACTTTGATGAAATGGAAAAATTAGCTATGATTTCTGCCAGTGCCCCCTCTGGAAGATCTAATGCTTCTTCCAAAGATAAGCAGATTAAAAAACTTATGGGATGGCTTCAGAATGTATTGAATGTGATCATGGAGCAATGCCATAGCAATCAAAGAAGCAGAGATTATATACTTGATGATATTAGAGTGGCATTGGATTATGTTAATAATTCTATTGCTGATGCAAAGGAAAGTATAATTTCTTCCCATGATTCTGAGAGTGAAAGTGAAGCAGAAAGCGGAATGACCTCTCAATCTTCTGCTGCTGTTTTCAATGTGTACAACGGCTTGTTCCAAGTGGAAGACCTGCAGTGTGATGCTAGAGAAGAAAACACAAAATTAAAGGAGGAGCTTCTGGACATGGAATTGGCAAATAAGGGTTTGGAAGAAAGGCTGCAGATGGCAATAAAAGAGAGTGAATCCTCAAAGTCTGAAAGGGAGGAATCTAAAAAGAAACTTGCAAGCTTGCAAACAGAGCTTGAGGATCAAATCGAAAAACAGAAGTCGGCTAATGAAGATCTTGCCCAACGCCTGGATGAGGTTAACCAGAAGCTTTCTGCTCTTGAAGTGGAGCTTGCCAGCAAGAACAACTGCTGTGAGGAATTGGAGTCCACATGCCTTGAACTACAACTCAAACTGGAAAGGTGTTGCTTTTCTCTTCCTTGATCAACTTTTATTTTATTTTTTTATTACTATTATTTCTAAATTACGGCAATTTCAGTATGATGAAGGAAGTTTCAAAGAAAGACGTGGATCAAGTGGAGAAGGCACTGCAGCCTGTGAGTAATCACACATACATAGCGTTTACCATGAAAATGGTTTTTATTTTTATAATTTAGTATGCATTTGGTTTTGGAAAATGGCTTGATTTTTAAAAATGGTTTTTTATTTTAATTTTTTAAAGATGTATCAGAAGTAATAGATTATATTTTGGATTATAGGAGAAGAGCAAGGATGTATATGATTATCTGTTGTATTTTCATTTTCAAGAAAACATGAAAATAAGTTTGTGCTTGGTTTTAAAAAACATATGTTTTCATTTTCCAAAAATGTATTTTCAGCATTTTAAGAAGATGAAAACTCTTGAATGAGTAACCCCTATGCTTTTGTTTTCCCTCCACTTTTCATACATTTTCTAATGTGTCTTTCAATCCATACTTGGAAAATGAAAATAGGAAATGTTGTCCAAATCCAAATTCAACCTTTTCCAAAAACCTCTCATTTTCTCAGAAAAAATCATTTATATATAATCTAACACGTTTTTAAAAATTGCAAATATAAAATGTTTTCCAAAACCAAATGGCCAGAGAGACTTTCGCTTTTCATTTTTCAAAAATGTATTAGAAAATGTATTAGATTATCTAAATGAAAAACATTTATTGGGAATTGAAAATGAAAATGAGACAAAAAGTTATTTTTATGCTTTTGAAAATATTCAATAAAAGGTAAATCACGTCAATTTTTTAAACCAAAATATTCACCAACATATTTTCTAATACATTTCGGGAAACAAAAACAAAAAATGTTACTCAAAACCAAATGCAGCCTTGCATTCAAACCCCATTTTTATCAAGAGTTCATTCACCTCATCAGGATTGGGAGGCCACCGCAGCTTCAGAAAAGCTTGCAGCATGCCAAGAAACAATCCTAAACCTAGGGAAGCAACTCAAGGCACTGAGCTCACCAAGTGAAGCAGAACCCGTGGATAAGGTCACCTCCTCAACATTGAACACAAAAACCACAACAATGAAGAGTGGGAGCACAAGCCAACGGTCCTCTTTGCTAGATCAAATGCTGGCAGAAAATGATGCCATGGAAGAGGATCTCAAGTCAGTTACTACAATCAAAGCAGTGAAGGAGGCCCCCACCCTGTTACTCAGTGGAAAAGATGAAGTTGGGGTAAGCTCGTGCAGGAAATGGGGTGGTCAGGACTTTCTGAAAAAGATGCTGATGAGGGGAAAGAAGGGAAGCAGCGAGAAAATGGGGCTCCTATAGTGAAAGGTGAGAGGCATTTGCCACTTTATTTTCTTATTTGTTTGAATTTGTGTGTATTGGGATTGTATAGCTCAAAGCAGAGTGAGTGCAACTACAAATTTATGATTAAAATTCAAAAAAAATCAAAACGACGTACCAGGAGAACAAATGGCTCAATCTCTGTGCAGTATGAAAGTTGCGATGTCACAAAGCCCAGCCTGCTTGTAACATTCAGCAATTCGCTCCACGGAATCATCCCATGTTCCTTCAACAGAAGCCAAGTCCAGCAAAAATGCAGCTTCATCCAAAGCAATCTGGAATATGAATTTCGTTAATCAAATAACTGTCTAAATTCTAGCAAACAAAGTCATCTTCTCTCATCCTTCACTGAAACCTGAGCAGGGGCCTTTCCCTTCTTTAGATCTTCTTCCTTCCCCTCTTTTGTGATCCTCTCATTCATGTATTCGATCTGTTCATCCTCCCATTGGGCTAAATTCGCAACTTCCTGAAGGGTAATTCAATGAACATGTTTATTTATCCATGTGCTTTTTTATGAAAGCCACTTGAATCACAAAATATGCAAATATAGGTGGCAATTTTGAACCCAGCATGAGTTAGGTTTGGGTTAGGCATAAATGGGTTCAGGTTTTAATCGGGTTGAGTAATCTAACATGAATAACATTCGAGTCGGGTTCGGGTTGACCATTCTTGACTCATCTAACCTGTGTAACCCAATTAAAAATATAATGATAATAATGTTAAACCCTATTTTTAGTATTCTGGGTATTTCCGAGTCCCGCATCGGAATACTCCTGTATGTATTCTGTATTCTCAATCTATAAAAGTAGGTCTCCGCCTCACCTTGAGGTAAGGGGGATTTCCTATTCTACATGGTATCAGAGGGAACTTGTTAAAAAAAAATTCTCCCGGTTCTGTCCTACATGGCACCCCCCCCTCCCAAGTCTGCCCTACGCGGACCCCCCCCCCCTCTTGGATCTGCCCTACGCGGCCACCCCCACCCTCCCGGCTCTGCCCTACGCAGCCCCCCTGCTCCCGCCTACCGCGGCTTCCTCCGGCATAGTCCCGACGTCGCCCCTCTGTCGCGCTACAACTCGGGCACCCCTCCAATCCGCGACGCAGCTCACCCCGCCGCCACCTCTCCTGCGACTTCCTGGCGAAGATCGGCCCCGCCACCTCCTATGTGTGCTCCCACCGGCACTCTCCCAGCTGCGCACCTACAAACCCCTCAGCCTCTCCCGGCCCGACGACCCGTCGTGACTCCCGGCTCGCCTCCAACGGCTCCCGCCCTACCCGCCGCCATTTTTGGCTCCTGCACCTGCCGGCTCCCGCACCTGCCGGCTCCCGCATCTCCAGGCAAACGCCCCTCCCATCCAACTTACGAAGTGGCTCCCGGCCTTCGCCCACGGTGCCCCTCCCGAATCGTACCAACGTCGCGGACCTCTCCTAGCAGAGCTCTCGCTGCGCCGCGCCCAGCCCGACCTCCCGACTATTGTTCTCGGCGCCCTGCTCTTCCCGACCGCACCCATCCCCGCCGGATCCTCGCGCGACCTCCTGCAGTTATCCCGACACACGGCGCCCTCCTCGTCCAGGCGCACTCAGCCCGCCCTCCCGCAGCGACCACATCACCTTGTCCAGCATCGGTCGCCAGCCTAGACCAGGCGATCCCGCAGTCCTCCTGCACCAACCGGACGCCTCTCCCGGCGCCTACCAGTTCCTTCGTCAGCTCCCGACGCTGCCCGCCCCTGTTGCTTCCCGGATTCACCTGACACCACCTTCTTGCGACCTCTCTTTGCGGCATCCCGCTCTCCACGACGCACCGTTGAACCTGTCATCTTCTGCAGATGTCCAAGTCCTCCATGGCAGCCTCTTCTGCTCTGCCCCAGATGATCACCGTCTTCACCCACCTCGTCGATGAGCGGCTCGACTCCACCAACTTCTCCATCTGGCGGAAGACTGTGTTGATGTCCCTTACCGGAATGGACCTTGATTCACACCTTGAGGATCTTCCACCGGAATCCACCGATCCCAAATACCGTCCATGGAAACTTGTTGACAGCAAGATCTACGCCTTGCTAGTCAATTCAATGGATCGCTCAGTCATCGATGTCACTCGGACTGCGAATACAGTCAAGGAACTCTGGGATTCCTTAAACATCATGTATTCTGAGACCAACAATTTGGCTCAGGTCTCCGATGTTCTTCAGAGAGTGTCGCATATCCGTCAGCAGGACAAATCCTTTCCAGCATATTTCATGGAATGGAAAGGTTTTTGCAATGAGTTGCAAGAGTTGTGGCTCGTTCCTCAGATCCCGACGGCGGACCAGCTTGTCGACATCTTCACCAAAGGTCTCCCAGGGGCTCGCCTAGCCTCGCTCAGTTCCAAGCTGGACATCCATAGCATCTGCGGCCCAGCTTGAGGGGGAGTGTCTGGTCTTGTATAATATCATCTTTCTTTTTTGTGGGACTCGTTGTCCAAGCTGGGCATGTCCGGCTTGAGGGGGAGTGTTAAACTCTATTTTTATTATTCTGGGTATTTTCGAGTCCCATATTGGAATATTCCTGTATGTATTCTGTATTCTCAATCTATAAAAGTAGGTCTCCACCTCACTTGAGGTAAGGGAGATTTCCTATTCTACAGATAATATGAAATATTAAAATATAATAATAATATGTTTTATTCTTATAATCAACTTAATTTGAAATAATTCAACATGTTTCTAACACATTATTTATTTTAAATGGTTTAAGAGAGTCAAGTTGCAACATGGATAACGTATGTTTTATATTAATAAGGTTATTTTTAGTCTGAATAGGATGATTCAAGATTTTTAGGTCATCGAGTTTATCTGATATTAACTAGCTGGACATGTCATGATGCAACCTATATATTTAAAGTTAAACATATTGGCTGGTTAGGTTAGGGTTGACCCTTCATAAATGGGTTGGGTTAGGTCAATCAGTTTAATTAAATGGGCTGAGTCAGGGTGAAGCTTAAATGGATTCACACAACACCCAATCCGACATGAACCCGACCTGTGAGCCTGAAATTGTCACCTCTGCAATAATAAAGGAAAACAAGTATGTGCAAGAAATCCATCACACCCAGAGAGGAAGCATATATAACCTACTCAAGCTCAACTCGAACAATACTAGAATTCATTTTTCGAATCTCAAACTCGAATGACTCGAGCTATATATTGAGTAGGATTCGAATTCACTCATGAGCTTAATTGAGCAGTTCATATTTTAATATATATAAATTAATGTTCATAAATATTAATTACTTTAAAAATATTTTTAATGTTATTATATAAACTTTTTGCTATTACTTCCGGAATCAAACAAACTCAAATAATTCAATTAAAAACCCGATCAAGTTTGCACTTGAAAATCATGATTCAATGGAATCCAATTCGAGCATCAAGCCCAGATTTTTGCATCAAACTCGAGCTCAGAGAGTGCATATTGTATCAAATTGACTCGACTCAATTTGATTACAGCCCCATGTAATATGTAGCATTTAGAAGAACGCAAAAACCTGGTACTTGCAACCCAATGTCCACCATGGAGATTTTAGAGCCACCCTTGCGGCATCCTTGGCTTCCACATCACGGCCAACCCTACAAAATTGAACGCAATGGGAATCCTCAAAAGGAAAATATGGCTGCATATGTTTGAAGATATAAAGTGCTTCAACAGTGATTCAATATACTTGGGCTCTGTTTGACATTACTTACTGGAAGTGTTTTTTCTACCACTTGTTTAAGTGGGTTTTCTTTTGAAATGTAAGTGCAACTGCTGTTTAGAAACAGAACAGAACACTTATTTTTTTGAACTTATCATAAGCAATAAGTGTGACAACCAGTTTTCAATAAGAGTTGTCCAACGGAACCCTAAAACAGGATAAGTGACAATCAAGACCTTCAAAGAGGGAAAATGTTTACGAACTTCAACAAGACCTCTGCATTAAACACAAAAGGCCGCCCAAATCCCGGGAAGTGCTCCTTTTTTGTATAGAACTCCCCAGTAACCAATGCAGACACCTGCCATGGGCAGAGTAAATTCACAAGCCACTTTGCTTTTTCAACCTCAGTTGAACAGCCTTTACCTGATCCCCTCGGTCAAAATATTGCATTGCCTTCCGTTCTAAGATATCGGGAAATAAGCCAACCTAAAAATGCACACAATGAAGATCGCCATGGGATTTATGTAAGAGAAAACAGTGCCAACATTCATCAGAACCTTCCTCAGAAGATAGACATCGAGATTTGCCGCCTGTGATAAAGCAAAGTCACCCTTTCTATAGAGTTTCGCCACTGTGTCTGCTGAAGCATTGAATAGCTCGTCATTCCTTGTTTGGAGGTTTTTCGCATCCTCTTCAACCAGGATTCTATGGATATATTGATCCACCTGTGCAGAATAAACACAAAACACAGGTGCCAGTAGAAGATGTGAAGACTGTGCAGTACAATACCTCAAAGTAGACATGCAAAAACGGGGTTAAGCCCATAGTCATTACGGGTAAATCCGTGGGCTTTTCATGGGCTGAACTTAAATAATATTATCCGCTTTTTAAACAGGCATAAACAGATTTTTCTATACAGGCACATATCTGTACAGGTTTATCCCTACAATATGGGCTTGCCCAAGAGCCTCCAATAATTTTTTAAATTTTGTCAATATTTTATATAATTATGTTTTTAATTTTAAAATTTGAAAGTCATTTGTTGAATGAAATCTCATACCTCATAAAGAGATTGAGTCCTTTATTTATAGATAAAAAAAAAAGATAAAAAGGGAGCATCCACCGATGTGGGACTCAACTAACAATAATAATAATATGGGCTTAGCCCACTAATATATCCTATACAATAACACTCCCCCTCAATCTAGTACATCTTGGAATATAGTCCCATAAAAAGAAGCAGAGAATACTCTCCCTTAAGCTGGGATGTATATATATTGTGTAATCTAAGCTTGGAGTAGAGTTAGTATATTTGTGGCCCCAGTAAACCTTTATTAAAGATGTCAGCAAGCAGATTAGCAGTGCTGACATGGCCAAAGGTAATGTGCTTCTATTGGAACTGCTAACAAATAAAATGACAAACAACCTTAATATGCTTCATACGCTCATGGAAGACGGGATTCGTTACTATCATAGTGGCGGTCAGATTGCCGCACCATATTTGGATCGACGGACAAACTGGAAACCCAGTCTCGTGAAGTAACTGGAGGGCCCAAAGAATCTTGATAGTGACGTGAGCCAGAGCATGATACTTGAACTCGACACTAAATCGAGAGATAATCGTTTGTTTCTTGTTTCTCTAAGAGATGAGATAGTCACCAATAGACTACAAAGCCAGAAGTGGACTTCCAAGAAGATAAGTACCTCACATAGCCAGCATCGCAAAATGGCTCAGTAAGCGAGTGTCCATGATCTGAGTAAAGTAGACCACGACCAGACTCCTGTTTAATATAGTAGACAATGTCGAGAACAACCTCCCACTGGGATTGTATAGGATACTCCATAAATTGGTTGACTTTGCTTACAACACAAGCAATGTTTGACCGAGTCATGGGGAGATAATTGAGCTTCCCAACTAGATGACGGTAGTGATCCAAATGAGAAAAGGACGGATTGTCAACACGTAAGGCTTTTTCACCAAACACTAGTGGTGTAACAAAGTGAAGTAGCTTGGGATAGCCAAATCTCTAAAAGAATATATGGGGCATATCATCGTTGGGGGAGAGAGATACCCTTACGGGTTGCGAGACTTCAACCACGAGAAAATATTTAAGTTGACCCAAGTCCTTGGTGCGAAATTGTTGTTGCATATAAGATCTAAGATTAGCAATTCCAAGTGAATCATCACCATTAAGATGTGTTGGAGTCTGCATCCCACATCGGACTTATGGTCCGATGTGGTTTATATTATTCATTATAAAAGAACCCCAAGGGCTCCTTTAGAGAGAACACATTGGGGGGTTTGGGTCTCTCATTTTATCATTTTACATGGTATCAGAGGGAATATAATCTCGCCCCCCCTCCCATATATATATTTTTTTAATCCCGTTTAGGGTTCTTGATAATTTCTCCCGATTGTGGGGGCGAAGGCCTCCATGGCCAGCGAGCCATAGGTTTTCTCCGCCGCCCCCCTGCCGGCTATCCCTCCCGAGCGCCTCTTGGCCACTATCCCAGGCAGCCTCCCTGCTTCCCTCTATCCGGCGGATCTCCCCCCTGTCGACACCTTCTTCCCCGGAGTCCCCTTCCCGCTGCGCGCGATGGCCCCCTCCCGCGGGTCTGCCCTACGCGGCCACCCCGTCTCTGCCCTACGAGTCGCCTCCTCCGCTGCGCTGCACTCCGGCGCCCCGACCCCGGCCCTGCCTTCCGCAACAGCACCCTTCCCAGCGACGACTCCCGCCGCTCTTCCCAACGGTGATCTCGGCGTCTCCCGCTCGCGATCCAGCGCGCGTTCCCGGCGCCCTCGTCTGCCGCAACTCGCGGCTCCTCCACCCGACTCACGCCTCCCTCCCAGCGCGCTCCGTCCAGTTGCTCCCTTCCCGGCGGATCCCTCCCGGCGCCCTCTCGTCCGGCCTCGTCCAGTTTCTTCCCTTCCAGCCGCGACTCCCTTCAGGCGAACCGGTCCAGGCGGCTCCCTCTAGGTGAAATCCTCCGCCTCCCATCCCAGTCTTGGCGCCTCTGCTTCTCCCGACTCCGCCTCCTGTGCGAGTCTCCTGCCGGCTCTGTTGCTGTCTAGCGGCTCCACCTTGCATGACGCCCTCCAGTGCGCTGCTCTGCAAGGAAGCCCTCCCTCCCAGCAGATCTCTCCCCCTGCCGGCACCTCCAGCAGCCGATCTCTACCCCTGTCGGCTCCTCCAGCAGCCGGCCTCCACCCCTGCCGGCCCCTACAGCAGCCGGCCTCCGGTTCTGCACGAATCCCCCCCCATCCAGTGCGCTGCTCTGCAAGGCAGCACTCCCTCCGGCCGATTTCATTCGTTCCAGTCTGGCGCATCTCATCGTCCGACACTTCCTCCGGTGGACCGCTGCTCCTTCCATGTCGTCCACCTCCTGCGGAATCCCCACCTCGCCGGCATCTCCCGACGACTCCCGGTGGCCGCATCTCTGTCCGCCAGCACGTCTTTGCACTTCCTCCACTGTGGCGCAGCAGCTCGACCACCGTTGATTCGGGCCCTTTGGCAACGCCAGGTCCTGCAACACTTCTGCGGAATCCTCGCCTCCCGTCACTGGGCCCGCAAGTGCAGCTTTCCCGGTGCTAGTGTGGATTTCCCGGCGTCTCATCGACCGGCCCCACTAGTGCGGCATTCCTGGCGCTCCGTCAACCGGCCCGGTCTATGTGGTTTCTTCTGCTGTGCCCGCGACATCACCCATCCATCATCCTGAGGGGGAGCTGCGATCGTGAGGGGGAGCAGCAGCCTTTGCAGCTTTATATTTTATTTCATCTTGTTTTGTCATCAAGCTAGGTATGTCCAGCTTGAGGGGGAGTGTTTGCACCTTGTTGCTTGCTTTGTTTTTTCTTTATGTGTTCAAGCTAGGTACACCTAGCTTGAGGGGGAGTGTTGAAGTCTGCATCCCACATCGGACTTATGGTCCGGTGTGGTTTATATCATTCATTATAAAAGAACCCCAAGGGCTCTTTTAGAGAGAACACCTTGGGGGTTCGGTTTCTCCTATTTTATCATTCTACAAGATGCATCCAGATGTAGTACGCTGGTAGAAGATGGACGAATCCTTCATACTTCGATGAAGCCCATGGGAGGTGGCCACACCGTAGAATTAGCAAAACAAGCCTGAGGGGACAGTGGACATAAATCGGGTGCCAAAGTCGACATACTGCAAAAGGAAACTCGAAATCCCTGAATCCATGTGGTTGGTGCATATAAACTCCATCGTCCAACAACCCATGCAATAAAGCATTCTTGACATCTAGCTAGTGAAGAGGCTAATGAAAGGATGTCACTATAGAGATGAGGAGGCAAACTGAGGTCATCTTTGTCATCAAGAAGAACGTGTCAAAATAGTCTACATCATAAGCTTGAGGATGCCCTTTGGCAACGAGACAAGCCTTCGGTCTATTGAGAGTACCATGGGCATTGACGCGGGCTATGTAAATCCACTCACAACCAATTACTTGTTTGTCGGGGGGGGGAGCAACACCATGTCCCATGTGTCGTAGTCTTTGAGTCTATAATTCGTCCTGCATTGCTAGGGGCCAACCAGGATGAGATTTGGCATCGGTTAAATCCGCTCACAATCAATTACTTGTTTGTCGGAGGAAGCAACACCATGTCCCATGTGTGGTTTTCTTTGAGTCTATAATTCGTCCTGCATTGCTTGGGTCCACCCAGGATGAGATTTGGCATCGATCACCGTGCAGGGAAACGTAACCGTGCCAAGAGTATAAATAATATTATTAAAATAATAAACCAGTCCAACAATCTAGTTTAACCGATCAAACAAGTCCGACCTTGAATTGTTCCCTTCACCGATCATCTATGCCACCGAGTATCTTTGCAGGCGAGATATGTAAGACCGAGTATCTTTGTGTAAAGCAATGAGCAGGTCACCTAGAGTTGTATTTGAAACATCGATAGACGGCGAGGCTCATGAGAGGATGTCGCCATAGAGATGAGCAGGCAAACTGAGGTCATCTTTGCCGCCAAGGAGAATGTGTCAAAATAGTCTGTCATAAGTTTGAGCATACACTTTGGTAGCAAGAACAGACTATATAAATCCACTTGCAGCCAACTACTTGTTTGTCGGGGGGGGGGCACCATGTTCCATGAGTGGTTTTGTTTAAGGGCCTGTAATTCGTCATACATTGCTTGGAGCCACCTAGGATGGGATTTGGTGTCAGCCACGGCGTTGAGAATAAAGACTATGTAAAGTATATGAATAAATATAGTACACCAACAGACAGCCCTTTGAAGGAATGAGTAAGCATGAAACAAGATATGCAAGACCAAGTATCTTTGCGTAAAGCAATGGGCAGGTCACCTGAAGATGTATCTGGAACATCGACAGATGATGAGATCGGGTCATCAAATGGTGTCGAAGCGAGCGGGGCAATGTTTTCAGAACTGGAACAGTTATTGAACCGGTGAGGGGAGCAGTTCAAGGTTGGACCAGTTTGATCGGTTAAACCGGTTTATTGTTTTAACAATTTTTAATATTATATTATTATATATACAAAATACTAAAAAATGAAAAAAAACTAAAAAAAACTAAAAAACTTTTCGGTCTAGTTCATTTCCAGTCGGAACCGTCTGGTCCAACCAGTTCTACGCTGGAACAGGGTGGTCCAATTTGATCCAATAGCCAAAAGGGTTTAATAATTAGGACCGAACCGGAAACCCCATCGGTTGACGGTCCGACTGGTTAGACCAACCGATCTGATCCGGTTTTTAAAACAATGGAGTGTAGTAGTTGATCGACGACTATAAACCTGCCTAAATCAGTTGCCCTTGGAAGGAGTGGAGTGAATAATAAGTGGAAGACAGCTATTCAGGCCAACAGTAGACTCGAAAAAAGACTTCGATGAATAAGTGTGTGGTCTCGACAGAAATAATATAATGTTTGAGGTCAGGAAAAGAGCATTGATAACCTTTTTTATTGTGAACATAACCAAGAAAGATGCAACGAAATGACCAAAGGGCAAATTTTGACGAGGGGTGTCGGGACAAGATGTTTGGTGGACAATCCCATAATTAGTGAGGAATGAGGAGGAAGACAAATATTCACGACCATTACCCATCCGTAAACATTTTATTTGTTTAAAAAAATGAGTCTAAATTTCAATATAAAACGCAAAAAACTGAAAGGATTTCGAACCTTTGATGTAAGAGATGGAGTCCAGTCGTGGGTGAATAGTCATCAATAAATATTATATAACAATGAAAACCAGAAGTATTTGGTACCGAACACAATCCCCAAATGTACATATGAACTAAACCAAAAGGTGAAGGGGCACATGACAATGACCAAGGAGCATAGGATGCACGATGATGCTTGGTGAACTTGCAAACCTCACAATCGAAGGAGATGGAGAAGCCTAACTCGGGACACAACTATTACAGAGGCTAAATAAAAAGATGGTCATAGCAAGAGTGATAGTCCAAAGAATGGGTAGACGAGGCAGCGCAGACAATAGGTAGTGTTGCATCGAACATATATACACTGCTCCACACCCAGCTTCTACCAAGCTTCCAAGTCATCGAGCATATCTAAAAGATAACATTATGGAGCGACAAGATTGTTGTAACGACCCGACCCACTGGGACCCGCCTGGTCGGTGGAAGAGCGGGCCGCCACAACCCAAACCCACCTCCATAGGTCAGGGGCTGACGTCAAGCGCTGAGAAGGCATAACTAATATGGGAGACCTTTGTCAAATGTATTTGTACGCACGCACCCAACCATCTTCAAGCAGAAGTACAGAGAAATAAAAATAAAGACAGTAACATATACAGTAAAAACCATGCATGCAATAACCTCTAGAGAATAAAAGAGTACGACAACGTAATCCAAAAAGAAAAGAGCAAAATACACGCCCACCTAGAAAAAATGTTCCAACCTAACAACTAGAAAAGAAATGTTGAGAGTCTGGCTCCAGATCTCCGAGCCCAACCACCGTATGCGATCTATGCACCAAAGTATCCCTAAGCTCCTCTGAAATCACCGTCGACCCGTCTGGCGTCTACATAAGACACGACACGTGCGGGCAAAGCCCATGCAGGGGTGAGTATATACATACCCAATAGGACACCCAAAAAACTGAAAAGAGAGCAATAAAATACACGATAAAAGTCGTCAACTCAACCCAAAGCAAGAGGGAAACAAGGCCCAACATAGATATATGCTCATATAAGAAACCTATACGAGAGAGAATGGGGATCTCCATCTCCCAGCCCAACCCAGAACAATGAGTCTGTCTACAGCTCCAAAGGTCAATCATTGATGCCCAACATCTCGCGTGTCTGTCCAAAAAAGTCATGAGGAGGGCCTGCACCTCGCCACTGCTCTACAGCCCAAGGAGCGTAATCTCCAAAACATAGAGGTAGCGCATAGGGAGAGAATCGCTTGTTGAGTGTCGCGCGCAGAGGGATCCGGGAGGACGCCGGGATGCCGCCGGGAAGGGAGGGCCGGTCGTCCTGGAGGATGCCGCTGGGAGAGGCGGAGCCGGTGGAAACCGGTTAGCCGCTGGAGGACGTCGGGATGTCGTCCGGAAGGGAGAGCCACCGGGATGCCGCCTGGAAGGGAGAGCAGGCCGGCGTGGGTTGTGCACCCGCTGGGAAGAGCGGGACGCGGCCGGGAAGAGAGGTCGTGGCCTTCGTCGAGGTGGAGCGAAGCCGCAAAGAGGTTGGGGGGGTCGCCTGGAGGGACGAGCAGCAGGTTGAGGGAGCCGCGGGAGGGACTGGAGCCACCGGGTGAGTGCCTGGACGAGGCCGGCAGGGAGCAATGTGAAGAGGCGGGCCGTCGGGCGAAGCCGCCAAAGACGAGGGCGCCGGGAGTCGCGCGCAGAGAGGGGTCGGGAGGGCGGCGCAGCGGAGGAGGCGACCCGTAGGGCAAAGCCGGGGTGGCCGCGTAGGGCAGACCCGCGGGAGGGGGGGTGTGGCCGCGTAGGGCAGACCCGCAGGAGGGGAGGGGGTGGCCACGTAGGGCAGACCCGCAGAGGAGGGGTGCCACTTAGGGCAGAGCCGGGAGGAAAAAAAATATCTAAAGGAGGAAGGGCTCGGGATTAGGTTCCCTTTGATACCATGTAGAAGAGGTAATCTCCATACCTCAAGGTGAGGCGCAGACCTTCTTTTATAGATTGAAAATACGGAATACATAAAGGGGTATTCCGATGTGGGACTCAGAAATACCTAGAATAATAAAAACAAGGTTCAACATCAATGATAGGGAGGCGGAGGGGATGAGTCACTCAAGTGACGAGCCACTTAAGACCTACTATAGGAGGAAGGGACAAGCCATTCAAGTACAGGGGTAGAATAGTAATTGTCTTCTCGGGTTGTTTGTAATAAGACTGTTGTCGATCAGAGGAGGGGGCATTCAGGTTTCTCTGTTAGGCAACTTTGTTGGGAGGCTGTGGCCTTGGCCCTATGAAGAGTGTTATTCCAGGGAGAATTCTTCTTCTTCTTCGCTTGTTTTTTTTTTCAGAAGGTTCCAAACCGTAAATCCTAGAAATAGTGAATTCATCCAATTCTTTTGTTTCTCCTAATCCATAATCCAATGTTCCTATCACTCGCCCTCAGCGCCCAGTGCCACAAACTCACCTAGTGCGCGCCCAGAACCCAAGCACCCAGGTCGCGCGCCCAGGCCCCGTGAGCTCTCTCTCCTCACATGTCCACAAACAGCGTGCCCCAGGCCGCGCGCCCAGCATCCACATGCCCCGGGCCCCATGCTCTCCTCACACGCCCAGAAACAGTGCACCAAGACCCCCCCCCAACCCCCCTCACACGCCAAAATCCAGAATCAAACAGAAGGTGGGGAGGATAAAATATCTCAATGACCCAAAACAAATCAATAAATCTTTGTTCAGACTAAAGAGGATGGCCAAAAAGATTCAGAATATCTCATGGCTCCTTTTGACAGCACTAATCACTTATGATAAGCAGTCAGAAAAAATAAATGGTATTTGCTCTGTTTCTAATTTTGGGAAAAAAAATCTAAAGGCAGAACTATTTTCAATATGTAATCAAGAGACGCTTATACAGAAGCGCTTATCATAAATGATAAGTGCTATAAGCAGTTTTTAACAAGTGTTGTCAAAATGAGCTTATGCTTACTCAAGTAAATGGTCATCTTACTTTCTTGGCTAGAAGCCACACTCCATGCTTATGGACCTCAACAACAGGCATCTCCATCCTGAGTTTATCAGAGAAACAGTTCAAGAAAAATTAATGGTGTGTTTGGTTTGGAAAACATATTCTGCTTTCATTTTTCCAAAATATATTAAGTATGTATTCGATTATGTAAATGAAAAACATTTTTCAGAAAAAGAAAATGCTAGATTTTTTTAAAACAAGATATACTTGATTTCATGTTTTAAGGAAAATGAAAATGTTTGGATATCCTTCATTTTTCAAAATATTTTCCAACAAATTTCTAAATACATATTTGAAAAATGAAGATAAGAACTGCTTTCTAAAACCAAACGCAACCTTCTTTTCCAGCAAGTCGGTGAAATAGAAATAAAGGAATCTTTTACCCAGGTGGAGAAGTAGGCCAACGCAGCAGGGCAGTTATCGCATCTGTATAAAAGAAGGAACAGGACGGCACAAATATTAGCAGCACTATAATATGAAAGCAGAACCATGGAGCAGTATTATCTCAAGATAAACCAACTATAAATGCGGACACTTGAAAGATGCTGCATACAAACCTGAGTTGTTTTTGGATAAAGGAATAGCGAGAGGGATCAAACCTTGTTTGGCCCCAGGAGAGATGATGGTATTGCCTGTCACGCAACAAAGAAAATTGGCAATCGCTTTTTAATGACTACATTCAATATGAGAAATAAAACGGAGGCACTTCAAAATGGCAAAAACAATGAAATACCGAGGCAGCTTGTTCATAATTGTTGCATATGAGATGATGGAAATTGATTGTAAAACAAAAATGGAAAAAAAAACAAAAAATATGAATAAACTTGATTCGATTAATGTGACCCACATCCACGGGTAAGGAGAATATTCTCCACTATGATTCTGGACTGCCTTTAAACATTAAAGCCTTGGAAAAAAATACCTAAACAATGTGCAGTCCAGATCCATCCACACTATTTCCCCCAAAAAAATGCAACATTGACTAAAATTATTTCTAAACGCATACTTGACTTTTATGGATGCTTCCTTGATGCACGGTAAATTTTGAATAACTATAATTCAATGCACTCCACAATTCTCCACTCCCTGGCTTGAATTCTTTGATATTAAAAAAATCAACAAATCAATCCTCTCGTCATAAATGCCTCAAAATCCAAGTTCATGCTAGAACCTTTATTTATTATCTCCTTACATAGAACCTTTATTTATTATCTCCTTACATGATTTCGGTTCATCAAAATCAGTATTATCAGCCACTGTTGAGGCATGTGCAATTGGATTGGTATGTGTTGAGTATACAGGTATTTAGGATATGTGTATTGACTGGATCTATCATATCCCTCTTTTTTCCTCTGGTTTGAATTTGGTATTGAATAACCTGTGGATTTAGAAGGTGACATGGATTAAAGGAGACTGAAGTTTTCATGGATTCATTGTGCTGTATTTATTGTCAATACTTGATAAGAAACTACTCAGGGGATATTTGTTGAAGTGAGGCACAATTATTGGCACAGTACATACAACTTGGAGTTGAGTCAGAACTTCCAAAGAATTTTAAGTGTTTGGTAGATTGTGAGGCTGCACGTGTATTACGGAGCAGAGACTCATATTGTTTGAAGATTCTACAAAGTGGCAAGACGCTGCAATATGCCAAAGCTAGTAGTCATTATACAAGTTCTCATTCAGTCAGATCACTTAATGATTCTCCCAAAAGATACGGATTTAAAAAAGTGAGACTTGTGTGACTGCCAACACCAACGCAACAGTCAAAAGACGTTTCAGCTCAACAAAAGAATTCCGACATTTTTCATCCCAAGCAAACTTTACTCCCTTCCGAGTGAAAGCAATTATCGGAGAAGCCAACTTTGAGAAGTCTTAAACGAACCAGGGATAATATTCGGCTAAGCCCAAGAAGCTCCGAATCTCGAAGACATTCTGTGGTTGTTCCCATGTCATAACAACTTTCACCTTCTCAAGGTCAACTGAAATACCATGTTCCGACACCACGTGTCCCAAAAATTTCACTTCTCTAATCCAGAAATCGCACTTCAAAAGTTTAGCATAGAGTCGGTGATTTCTCAGCAAACTCAAAACTGTTCTCAGATGATGCACATGATCCTTCTCGGACTTGGAATAAATGAGGATATCATCTGCAAACGCTACCACAAAAGTATCTAGATACGCGTAGAAAATCTTGTTTATCAATGCCATGAAAACTGCAGGAGCATTGGTTGGACCAAATGGCAACGGGAGGCGTCGCAGGAGGGCGACGGGAGGCAGTGTGCTTCGTCGGGCGGGGGCCGAAAGGAGCGCCGGGAAGGGAGCCACGTAGGGCAGGGCCGATCGCGCATGGACGGGGAGGTCGGGTGCGGCGTCGGGGCTGCCGGAGGAGAGCGCCGAGGAGGTCGGCCGGGAGACCGTGGCGTAGGTGTTGTACGCAGCGGGGTTGAGAGAAGATGGACGAACGGGGAGGGGCGCCGTGAGAAACCGTAGGGAGGCGAAAGGGGAAAAAAATCCCAACGGGGAAAAAAATATTAGTTTCCCTCTGATACCATGTAGAAGAGGAAATCTCCTTACCTCAAAGTGAGGCGAAGGTCTTCTTTGATAAATTGAGAAAAAGGAATATATAGAGGAGTATTCCGATGTGGGACTCGAAAATACCCAGAATAATAAAAACAGGGTTTAACATAACTGATCAAACAAATCACCAATCTGTGGCAACAGATACTTGTTCTTTACCGTCACTCGATTGAGCTTTTGGTAATCAACGCTTAGGGGAAGTGAACCATCAGCTTTCTTAGCGAATAGAATCGGCGTCGCCCATGGTGACACATTTGAACGTATAAAGTCTTTCTAAAGAAGATCATCCAACTGGGACTTCAGCTCTTTCATATCAGCTGGTGTCATGCGGTACGAGGGAATAGAAACTAGTTGAGCACAAGGCATTAAGTCAACGGAAAACTCAACCTCCCTCACCGGCGGCAAACCAGAGAAGTCAGAAGGAAACACGTCGGAAAACTTGACGACCACTGGAGGGAGATCACCGCTCAAAGATTCCAGCTCCAGATCAAAGGCAAACACCGATATTACTTTCCCCAACTCCAGATAAGAAGGTCCGACTCTGCTCGACCTTGGGTCCCATTCTCCTTGAAAGACACGGCACACATCACTGGGTGTAGTAAGGGAGACCCGTCAAAGATAACAATCAATCCGGGCTTTATTGGCAGTGAGTCAATCCATCCCGAAAATGACGTAAAGAAATTTCATGTCGAGCATCAGAAAACTCCAACCAAACTCAACATTTGATAGAGAGAACAAAAACAGGACTACGGAGATCCTGCTCTCTCTTCATACCAAGGGGTATAGTAATATCCATTGCACAAGATAAAAACTCCATAGAAAGATTAAGCATATTAACAACGCGAGTTGAAATAAACGAATGAGATGCACCAGTATCAAATAAGCAGTCATTAATGAGGAAACTATAGTAATTGTACCTCTCACAGTCACTGGACCCGTATCCACTTCCTCTGGAGACTCTTCCACTGCGTGAAGTAGCTTCGTTCCGGATGTCTGTGGCCGGAGCCCTTTTACACGTGAAGCATCTGATTGCCCCGCAGTTTTAGGAGGAGCTGATGATCCCGTTCCACTACGTGGAATGGAATAAATATGGAAGAATCACTGCAAGCACCCTAAACGTCCGCAGGAGCCACAGTTCTTGGGTGCCTCAGTGCAAACCCTCTTTGAATGCCCCGGTTTGCCACATTGGTAACAAACATGAGAGAACCGGTTTGGGATATACCGAACACTGAGAGGGGGGGTGAATCAGTGTTGGGAACTTTTTAAACCAATTCCAACTTTTTATCCTTGTACCTCCTGACCAGTTAGGATCTTGATTCTCTTATTCTCTTTTCCATGTCGCATGCAATAATAGAAAGCAGTAAAAACATGCACATGATATTTTTACAAGGTTCACTACTCAATGTGAGTAGCAAGTCCTTGCCGTGTATGGTGATGACCAGTACATGGATTCTCCACTATAAAGTGATATTCTTTTATAGTGGTTGACTAAGGAAATAATCCGTTAGTCAATGTGGCTCCCTACACTTGGAGGGGAGGAGATAATCTCTTCCCAGTGTGAGTCCCTACACTCAAAGGGGGAAGGGAGATAATCATCTTCCAACTTGCAACTTATTAGCTGGTTCTTTATACTGCCTATGGAGACAGTCTTCTTCCTTCAAAGGTTTTGTAACACCAATAAAGTCTTCCACCTGTTGAGACCTGTTGGATATCACAGTGCTACTTTGTTCTTTCACACGCTTTCTTCTCCTTGTTACTTGCTTAGCAGCATGCATGTAACCATCCCCTTCTTTATCTGCAGCTAACCTGCAAACTGCACACTCCTCTTCTTCTGCTTCTTCAGTGCAAAACTAGTTGCACTGAAACCTGTTCTTCTTCGCACTTTCTCCTTCAATGCAACACCTACTGCATTGAACCCTTCTCTTCTTCTTGCTAGAATCACAAGCTCCTCTTTGTGATTGTTAGATCAATGAAGTACAAATCAACTTAGCATCATCACAGTTATTCTTCCCAGAGTAATAATCAGTCTCTAAGTGGGAACACTTGATTCTTCTTGGACACACTGTAATATGGAATAGTGTAGTAGTGTCTTCCCAAGAACTGGTTCACCTAAACCAGTTATTCAAAACTACAGTTCGCAAAGCTCCTTCGCAAAGCTCCTTTGTAAAGCACACACCTTTGCAAAGCACACTACTTCGCAGAGCTCAATCCTTCGCAGAGCTCACTGCTTCGCAAAGCTCAACCTTTCGTAGAGCTCAATATTTCGCAGAGCTCAACCCTTCGCAGAGCTCAACCCTTCGCAGAGCTTACTTCTTCGCAAAGCTCAGTTGCCTTTGCGGAACTCACTGTCGTCGCGAAGCACACTGCCTTCACGGAACAACTTACTTGGCGAAGCTTCTTCGTAATTCGAGAGCTCTAAAATTCTTGTGAAGTCTCTCTCCCTTTCTCGAGGGAGTAGGGGCCTATTTATAGGCGTTTTCCACCGACTCCAGAACCTTCCAGCCACCTCAGCGCCACGTCAACACCAAATCGCAGAGCTTCGAAATTTCTGCCGAACTTCACTCTGTTTCGCGAAACACCATAACTATTTTTCGGATTCGCAAAGCTCGTCGTAATCGTGAAGCATTCCGTCAAATCCTTTGTGCCGCCGCGATGCTCTTTCTTCCTTTGCGCCGCTACAATGCTCTTCACCTTCACCGCCGCAATGCTCCTTTCCTTGGTCATTCGCAAAGCTCGTCGTAATCGCGAAGAACACCGTCAACATTCTTCATATCTTCGCAAAATCTACTTCATTAATCTCATCTTCACGAAATTCATGTCTTGGACATGTTTTGATGAGATCTTCAAAGAAATCCACTTTTCACAGTGCTAGCCCAACTCCAAATTTTGGACTCCAAAAATTTGGCAAACACTAGAAAACTGCGCCACCTAAGACACCTTCTTCTGCAAAACCAATCAGGCTGATTGACAGCATCTTTTCTCCCCCTTTCCTTCATAAAGCTTGCATCACAAGTTCTCCAACCAACTTATGATCTTTGTGAAATACAGATCAGCAAAGCATCGTCAGATTTACTGAGGAAAGTATTGTAACTTCTCTATCTTCCAGCAGCATCTTTTTTTCCAATCTCAACTGAATGTGATTGGCATCACCTTCACTCCAATCTCATGCATGGCCACTTAGAATGTCAAGCCCATCCATGGCCACTTCTCTCTGCTTCTTAAACCATCATTCCCTACTTCATGAAAATCATATGATTCTTTTCTTCAAGTAAGCTCTTGCATGGTTCTCATGCAATCGTGAAGCATTGCATGACCTTCTTCAAATACTCCTTAACCATTTCCTTTTGGAACTTGAATTCCAAAGAACACTTCAATCATCCTCAATGGATGATACTCCACTTTTGACACAAGTTCTCTGAACTAAGGATCAGTACATCAATCGTCTGATTTGATCAACATGGAGAATTGCTCAAGCATGGCATCCAATGCTATGAATCCATAACAATTCTCCAGGCATCTTCACTTCAATCAATCTCCATTCACTTTGGAGTTCCTTCTTCATTTTGACCATTATTGACACCTGTTGTCAACAAATACAACTTATACACAAAGTGGTCCCAACAAAACAAAAGGACCTCTGCCAGGCACTGCAGGAGGTTTAGAAAAACCTTGTCGTCGAGAACTACCACGAGGATCATCACGCTTCCGCTTTCCCTTGAAGGAACTCATGCTGCCACTGGGAGAAAAAGAAGCTCCCGATAACCCTGATCTGCCAACCAGGTCCATCTCGACCATCAATGCTCTATACAGTCCATCAGCATAAGAAGACAGTTTCAACAAGAAAACCTGAGAACAAGTATCTGATTAAAGTCCCAACTCGAGCCTTCGAGCCTTCATCCACTCATTCGATGTTATCTCAAGTGCGAAGTGTACGAGCACAGCAAAACGGTTTTCGTGCTCTATCACGGTCCTGCCAGCCTGCTCGAGTTTGAAGAACTCAGTGGACTTGGCTAACAGCATCGACTCTGGATAGAACTCGTTAGTGAAAAGAACCTTGAATTCCTTCCACTCTAAGCCCTCATGCTTCTTCGCCGTCACCATAGTGTCCCATCATCTTCTGCTCGGTCCTTCCAGCACGAAGGTGACATACTTACAAGCGTTCCAAATTGCTCAACCATTCCTCAGCCTCTTGAGGATCATTTAAGCCTTTAAACGGCACTGGCTTCTGGCGAAAGAACTCTTGAGAACTAGCTTTGAGAACGTCCCTCTCTCAGAGGTTCCACAGCTGGAGCCTGAATAGGAACTGGAGGTGGTGCCTGTCTCAGAGCTTGGACAGTGCGCACGATCACCTCAATCAGATTTGGATCAACAACAGGATTCGCTCACTGAGGTTCAGCAGCAGCTTCCTCCTGGATCTGATTTGCACGTCTTCTCAGAGGCATGATGCTACACAACATCGGCAGACAACAAGGAAGACATCAGATTTAACATTCAAACAGTTTGGATTTCACTTTATCCAAATCAAAACAGAGAAAAGACTAGAACTAATCCACAAGACGTCTTTCCCGACAAGATTTCACAATGCATACTGACTTCAAAACAAGAAGTTGAATCTTCTTTGAAATCACTTTATCACGAACCAACTCGGGAACCCTGGTAACCCGATAACCGAGTCGGCCCTGACATAGCCCGAAGGGCGTTCCCGATCCCCATGGGTCGGCGACTAGCACCTGGCATCATACAAACTGAAAGTGGGAACGATTTTTCAACTAACAATGCATAAGTAAAAGAAAACAAGACAGTATGTATATCCAAAGAAACTCCAGTGGGAGTAATGTACCAGAAGTCAACAAGGCAATAAAGCCCAAAGTACTACAACCAAATACCAAAACAGGGAAAACAACCCAAGTCTCAAAGTACACAACTCACCAAAGAACACAAGTATACATTTTCTCAACAACGGCCGAAACACTGTGTTCATTGTTGCTTGGAAAATAGTTGGGGCATCCATTAAACCAAAGGACATCACTCATAATGCCCTTTATGTGTCTGGAAAGCCGTCTTTCCTACGTCCTCTTCTTGCATTCGCACTTGATGGAAACCGGACGACGGATCCAGCTTTGTAAAATAAGTTGCCCCATGTAATTCATCCATCAATTCCTCGATGACAGGAATTGGGAACCTATCAGGCATTGTCAGATTGTTTAAAGCTCGATAGTCCACACACATTCTTGGGCCACCATTTTTTTTCTTAACCATTATTATAGGACTAGAATATGGGTTGTTGTGTGTGATAAAACAGAGTGCCAACAGCTCTCTGACTTGCTTTTCCACTTCATTTTTCATATGATATGCAAGCTTGTATTGTTGCGGAAAACGTCGGGAGCAACTAAGCGTAAAATCCACAAAGAAGAGTAAAAGGGAAAAAAACAAAAGAAAAAGAAGATCTTGGACACAGAGATTTATGTGGTTCGGGAAATGATCCCTACGTCCACGGAGAGGCAAAAAAAAAAAGGGAGGAAGACGATCCACTGTTCCACCAACCGCACAGCGGTCAGAGCTGCTACAGTGCCTAAAAAATTTGGGTCGGGGGCCTTCGACCCTCAGAGCAGGGGCGCGTTGCCCCTTGCAACCCCCAACGAGCTCACCACGTAGCTCAACCCGCGGAAGTTGCGGCCTGGCGCGCAGTATGGGTTGGGAGCATTCGGCCCAATCATCATCCGAAACGGATCGGGCTACACCAAACCAATCCAACATGTATGGCCGAACATTAATTGGTTCCACTCCTCCCTTCAGTTTGATAGCATGATAAGTCCTTATCACTGGTGGTAACCCACGTGAAACCTCAAATATGGAAACATATTGTAGCAACAACTCTTGTAACTAGTCAATTTAGTTCGGCTCAAGCCCCATATCCCAAAAGTAACGCTTCCTGCCGTCCACCGAAGTCCATGTATATGTATCTGCCCCTTTCCCAGATACTCCAGTAAAGCTTCTGGAGTCCCCTGTGTATTACCCCCTGTAGGATCACAACCCGTCCTTCCTGGACAAACTCCATTGTCATATTACACCAATGAGTCATCACATAACCCAGCGTTTTCAAGCCAAGATATACCCAACACAAGATCTAGTCCAGAGGTATCAAATATATATGCATCAATCACAAATTCCCCGGAACCCAAACTCACCTTCAGCATTCTACAAAGACCACTAGAAGTTACTCATTGTATGTCCCCTAGCCTAATGTAAAATGGCCTAGTTTCCACAACATTGACCATGAGAGACTTCATCAACTGTTTGGATATGAAATTATGGCTTACGCCACCGTCCACCAGAAACAACAGGGGTACTCCTCCCACGTTCCCTTCTATCATTAATGATTGTTTACTGCTCGATGTCCCTCGTCCTTGCTGACAAGTAGATGTTCCCAATATGTGCATTTCACACAATTCTCCTGATATCTCTCTTTTCTTCTCGGTCCTCAACATCCTCCTCCTCAACGGAAGGTTCAATGCATTCTCAAATCATAAGTTTGTAACCCTTTTCTAGGCACTTATGACCAAGCATATACTTTTTCCCACAAGTATAACAGACCTTTAGCCCTTCGGTCATTGTATTCCTCTCTTGACAAATTCTGAACTCCCCTCCCCCGTGGGGCAACCATCCCTTTCCGCTCCCGTTCTCCACCATCTATTGTCGGATGTATTCGTACAGAATTCCACTCTCGCCCCTGTCTTTCAAAAAAACCACTGCGTTGACGGGACGTTGGTTCTCGGATTATTCCCTGTATGCGCAGCTGCCTTTCCACACGTTGAGATAGTGTCATCAGTCTTGCTTTGTTCGGTGGCTCATGTGTCATGACTGCACTGCCTATTTCCAACTTCAATCCGCCAATAAATTCATATACCACTTCTGTGAAAATTCTAGAATCCATAATGAGAAACGCTCAAATTCATCAATATATGCGTTTACTGATTCTATCTGTCGGAGTTCCTTCAAGTACATCACAAGATCCTCCTCGACCACACTGCCTAACGTCCTAACAACTCCTCCATATGTTTCCACGTGAGTCCCTCCCGGACAGTCTTCGACAAAATTATCCAGTACTGAACCATCCTCTCCATGCACAGCTGAGCAAGTGGCACCTTCAGTTCCTCTTGAGTTCGATGTATCGCAAAATAAGTCTCTGCTCGCGTGATCCAGGCAACAAGATCTTCTCCCGAGAAAACTGACATTTCCACTTGTCTAGTTATAGGTCGCAATTTTCCTCGTATTCTGCACGACACTTCTCCCTGACAATCTCCTCCTGCGTTCCCGAACGTAAACTTACTTCTGCGTCTCGCTTCGGACTATTGTCCTCTTCTACAACAATCGCTGACCTTCCTTTGTTGTCGTCCCGATTCGAAGTCTTAGCTTGCGCTTTATACAGTTGCGTCATCATCGTACGCAACTCTTGCATCGCCATCTCCTAACATCGAGAGTTGTTCGTCAGCTCCTTCATGGCGTCCTCGTGTCGCTGAAATCCAGAAAACATTTTAGTAACCACTGTTTCAAGTTGCGCAACTTGGTTTTCCATTCACGTGGACATACAGCTTCGATCAAACTCCTTTCAAGTTCCAGTCACCACAACCAACTCTATCTAGATCATCCGCCCCTGGGATTTTCTCCCAATGAAAGCAGCAAATGGTAGAGTTGTTTCCAGAGAATTGAGGATTAGAACAAAGAAAAGAAGAATTACGAGGTTTCAATTTCTATAATCCAAGGAAACCTCCTCCACCAGCCTAGGCTTGAAGCCTCTAACAAACTAAAGAATAGTCAAATGCCCCCTCGAGCCCCCTCTCTTCCACCTTTATACTAATACCTCAACTAAAGAAGTACAATTACTGCCCTACCCCTCAGCAGTATTATTCCCTTTACCCCTCCTTTACCCCTCCATAGAATCTTGACACTAAATTCTGGTTATGATGTTGTTCCATGGTTGATTGACGGTATGGTTGCAACTTCAATAACACCTGATCTCCCTTTTCAAAGACAACTTCTCAATGTCTTTTGTCATATTGTGCTTTCATTCATTTTTTAGCTTGCAATAAAAGCTTCCTTAGATCAACCCAAACCCGATCCCTCTCCAAGAATACCCTTTCCGCTACTTCGACCTTTGTCATCCCAGTTCGATAATGATAGAGATTCGTAGATGTTAGGAATTTATATTAATGAACTGGAATTCAGTAGAGAATTACAATCAGCCTCTAAAACTTTCTAGGAAGTTGCGATACCAATCCATGGAGAGCTCCCCTCCGCAGGCCCGAGGCAAGTGGTCCTTACAACAGAAAATAACCGAATGCCCTGCCCATTCAATCTCAACCCCCATTTAAACTCCCTAGACCAACCGATCAAAAGAATGAAAATACAATACTGCCCCTGGCAGTTGCCCTTACGTATCCATGGCATCTACCTTTACATATCACACACCGCACCCCCAACACCCTTACGTATCAACAATAGGACCTTTACGTACGTATCAACAATAGGACCTTTACGTACGTATCAGACACTGCACCACCAGCACCCTTACATATCTACACGAGGACCCTTACATATCCCCTTCCTTTGGTAAGTGAAGCATACCAACTACGAACTGGACTTCCAAGGTCTTCTCCCTCCCTGACCACTCAGGCACCGTTGCTCGCACCCACATTCCCATCATTTCCTCCCCTATAATTCACCTTGCCCTCCAGGTGGAAATTAGGAAACTGAGCCTTCAGCACCTCTGCATCTTCCCACATTGCGTCCTCGGTTGTACGACCTTTCCACTGTATCGGCCACATTAGAGTCCTCTGAAACTTCTCTGCCAAAATCATTGCCGGGAAAAACTCTATCTTCAACAAATTCTTCAGGTAGAACGTCTTCCACAGGATGTTTCCCAACTATTTCCCTCAATTGGGACACATGAAACACGGGATGTATTCTTCTGTTTTTAGGGAGTAAGTCTATAAGCAACAGTTCCAATTTTCCCAACAATTACAAATGACCCATAATACCTAACGGCCAACTTCTGGTTGATTTTAGATGCAACCCCCGGTTTACTAGGTCTCAACTTAACCCAAACCATGTCTTCTTCCTTGTAGATCACCTCCCTTCGATTCTTGTTTGCAAACTTCGTCATTATTTGTTGAGCACTCTGTCGATTTACCCAGAGCTATTGTAATGTTTCGTCTCTGTCAACTAAAGCATTTTCCACAACTTCAACCGCAGGTTCCCCCTTTGTATAATGAATAATATGTGGGTGTTTGCATCCATAAACAATTTTGAATGGTGTCTTCCCAATAAAGATGTGATAGGAAGAATTATAATTGAATTCGGCCAATGACACCCACACCACCTAATGCTCGGGATGATCTAACGAGAAACACCTTAAATACACCTCCAAACATCAATTAACCACTTCGGTATGGCCATCATTATGTGGATGATATGAAGAACTCATCTTCAATGTTTTCCCCTGCACTTTAAAGAGCTCACGCTAAAACAAATTAGTGAGCATAGGATCTCGGTCACCGACTATAGCACTACATATGCCATGTAGTCTCACCACCCCCTTCATAAGCACATTTTTTTTAAAGGTTGGGGCCGAAGCCTCATTTATTATTAAAGCAAAGCAAATACCTCTTTAACTGGGTAGAGGGAGACCCATTACATAGCTCGAAGGCCCAGTGAGCATTTAGCCCATTACATTGCCCGTAGGCCCATTTTTTTGGCCCAAGACCCATTTTGTGAATAGTACTGCTACAGTACCTACCACCGCTACAGTACCCGCCGCTGCTACAGCGCCACCACTGCTACAGTATGCTACAATCCTGCTACAGTAGCCTGCGCCCAATGGGTTTTGAACCCCCATTTTTCATAAACACATTTGCAACCATTTTCGTCGAATAAGGATGCTTGAGTGGGTATGAAATGGGCGTATTTACTTAACCGATCTACTACCACAAACACCACATCATACCCCTGTGACTTGGGCACACCTGACACAAAGTCCATTAATATCGCGTCCCACACTAATCCTGGAACTAGTCATGATTGCAGTAACCCAACCGGATTTTGATACAGGCCTGGACATATAGGAAATAAGTAGGTTATAGTAGTGGAATATTCTAGAAGGGGTTTGTACAAAAGCTATAAATAAAGAAGGGCTGGTAAATGGGGGGGATACAGAGAATAGAATTTTGTTGGTTCGGCCGCTAGCTTGGGCGAGTGGACCTAGGGTAGCTTGAGTCTCCTTCCTCCTCCATTCTCCTTCCTTGTTTCATCCATCTGCTGTCTATTTCTATTTGTAATTCTGCTGTTAATACTAAGAAGTCAGTTCTGTTTCGGTGTGGCTCTATCATTTGGTTCGATCTGCCACTTTCCTCCATCGCGCACGGCTGGATTGTCTTGTGCGCTACGGTTTCTTCCCTCCCAGCGTCGACGCACAGAGCTGAAGCAGACGACGCACAACTGTTTTTTCCTCAGCCGTGCGACCTCCTGCCCTCTGCTTTCCGTCTATTTCCTTCTCCAGTTTCGGTTTCTTCGCATCGAGCGGCAGCGCACTCCACACTGTTGAAGAATTACGCGGAGGAGCCGTTCCTAGCCTGTTTTTCATTTGCACAGAGGAGTCACGCGCAATTGTTTTTCATTTGCACAGAGGAGTCGCGCGACCAGCTGTTGCTATGTGAGGCTATTTTCTGCGCAACAAACGATTTGCACCACACTTCACCAGCAGAGGCGTGCATTCAGTTCAGCATCGTGCACTCCTTCCACCACGATCATCTTCTACTGGCGCCGCTTCCTTTCACTGCCGCACGGCTGGGAGTTGCGGGCTCACCTTCTGTTTTTTTACGCTCTGAGACGTTACGACGATTTCTCAGGGCGTCAACCGCTGCCGACGACCCGCACGGAAGAGGCTTCACTTGTTATCGTCTCTGCTTCCCCGTGGATGGCAGCAACGGCCACCGCGTGTATCGAACAGATTTCGTTCTGAGTTCGCAGTTTTCCTGTTCCGAGGAGGCGCGCAACTTGTTCAGCAAAGGCGTGCTTGTCCGCCACGACCTTCTGCTCACACATGCGGTAAAATAGCAGTATCTTATAAACAAAAAAACTCCAGAAAAAAAAGTGAGGGAGGCAAGTTGTTTCCCCTGTTTTGGAACGGACGGAGGTGCACTGCTGGACGCGACTACACCTGCGGTCGCCTGTGTTTGTCAACCATCCCCGCACACAGACCGATTGATTTCACCGGGAACAACTCACGGATATATGACAGACATGAGCGTTGTCGCTCGTCTCGATGATGCGGAACAACGCCTGGACCGCTTCAATAGGACGATGGCAAAAATAAAAGCTTCTATAGATACGATGGCCTTGACAATGGCGGCCCACGCAGGAGGAGAAGGAATTTCATCAATTCTTAGCTGGAGCTATGTTTCTTCCTAAAACATAGCTGTGTACCTGATCCATGACCAACCATCTTTGCTCATGGGGGAATCTGAGGGAGTCACCACCGTTTTTGGAGTTGGCAACACTGAGGCTGAAACACCGTCGTCGGGCCGTGGTGACATTGTTGTGCTTGGGCCGACACTAGGACGACATGTGGATTTACTGGCGAAACAAAACACTAGTGATATGCTTTGTGATGATGAAGGCACCACGGGGCTACCCATAGAGCACACGACTATTACTGACTACATTGTTGACTTCCTGGGAGAAGATTTGTCCGAGTCAAGTCGAGGCAAGTGCAGCACAGTCATGTCATTATTACAGACGGTGATTCCTTCTGATGAGGTGGCCCTGCCGAAAAAGCATTAGCACGTTGCTGTTTTTTCCGGGGTAGGTAGGGAATTGAAGGCTCTACATTTGCTCACAGAGGCGCTAGTAGATACTAATATTGTGCAGGGTCATGGGGGAAGCCCAACCAGCTATTTTGGACGGGATGCGGGCACTCGAGACGGACTTCACAGCATGGTGGGAACCAACGCTCACGGTCGGTTCACCGCCCGAGACGAACCATTTAGAAGATTGCCTGGAGAATTGGTGACGTCAGGGCGCAACCACAACAGGAGCTACAGGCCCATGGAGTCGGAAGGATCATTCGGCATATTGCTTGGAGACTACATGCTACAGCGGTGTCTCGCAATCAGTTTATTTTCCTCAGTCTTGAGGACAAGACTGATTTTCAAGACTGTGGGAGTGATACAAACCTAGACATATAGGGAATAAGTAGGTTATAGTAGTGGAATATTCTAGAAGAGGTTTGTACAGCTGGAAAAAGCTATAAATAAAGAGGGGCTGGTGAATGGGGGGATACAGAGAGAATAGAATTCTGTTGGTTCGGCCGCTGGCTTGGGCGAGTGGACCTAGGGTCGCTTGAGTCTCCCTCCTCCATTCTCCTTCTTCCTTGTTTCATCCATCTGTTGTCTATTTCTGTTTGTAATTCTGCTGCTAATACTAAGAAGTCGGTTCTGTTTCGGTGTGGCTCTATCAGACTTAAAGCTTCGTATTTATTCCTTTGGCACACCTCACATTCTCTGACAAACCTTTGCACTGCGCATGACATTGCTACCCAATATATACTACATTAGCAAGTCGTTTGTATATCTTCAAGTACCCCATGTGCCCCCTTGCCGGAGAAAAATGGTAGTACCACAACAACTTAGAATCATTACTGATTTCTTAGGCAAGAATAGTCTATTTTTATAAAACGGAAAGCCATTTCGGTAAGAATAGCCCAGCTTTGTGGTACAATCTTGTTGAAAAACTTCTTTAATCGCCATTAAGCTGTCATCACGCTGAATCCCATTCCTTATTAATTGGAGTTCCAGTTAGGCTCGGAACTGCCATTTGCCGCATTATTCAATCTTCCTGGCTTGTAGATAACCTCAAAATCATAGCCCAAGAGCTTTGTCTGCCAACATTGACGGTCCATCAATACTACTCATTGACTAAGCATATGCCTAAGGCTTCCGTGTAGACCTCGAAATGTCTTCTTAGTAAGCATTGTTGCCAATGCTGGATTACCAATACTAGAGCCATCAACTCCCAGGTTAGAATCGGATAACGCATTATTGTGGTTTTTCCCATCAGCACTACCCCTATCCTTGGTCCCGAAGCATCACACCATAACCCTCTTGAGAAATCCAAAATACAAAATACATAAGACAGGTGCAGTAATCGTGTTGGATTTCAACTTTTCAAAGGCATCTTGAGCTTCCGAAGTCCACTTGAACCCCTCTTTCTTCATCAAAGTTGTTGATGGTCTACCAATTTTCCTGTAATCCTTTATGAATTTCCTGCAGTACCCTGTAAGGCCTAAGAACCTCCTTACTTCCTGAACATTCCTGGGCTCCAACCACTTCTTCACCGCCTCCAGCTTCTTGGGATCCATAAATACTACTACCGAAATTATGTGCCCCAAGTATTCCATTGTCTTCCTCCCAAAAGAACACATTTTTGTATTTACAAATAGTAAGTTTTCCCTCATTGTTTGAGGTACTCTACTTAAATACTCCAAGTGTTCTTCCCAACCTCTACTATAATCAAGGATATCGTCAAAAAACACCGATACATATTTCATCGTCATAGGCTTGAAAACAACATTCATTGTAGCCTGGAAGGTTGTCGATGCATTCATTAACCCAAATGGCATTACAAGATATTCATAATGTCCCTCATTAGTTTTGAAAGGTGTCTTACCAATATCTTCCTCCTTCATTTGAGCTTGGTGGAATTCGAACTTCAAGTCATTATAAAGTATTCCACTCCATGTAACCAATCCATCAATTCTTCTATTACCGATATAGGATATCTATCGAGCACTGTTAACTTGTTTAATGTTCGGTAATCAACGCACATCCTCCATCCTCCATTTTTCTTCTTCGCTAAGATTATTGGATTGGAATATGAACTTGTGTTGTGTCTGATAAATCCATGCTCCAATAGCTCCTGGACTTGATTTTCGATCTCATCTTTCATGTAATAAGCATGTTTATATGGTCTGATATTCATTGGCTTTGTTCCTTCTTTTAGCTTGATGGCAAGATCGGTTTTCCATTTTGGTGGTATGCCTTTAGTTGCCTCAAAGACTGCTTTGTTTGCCCATAGTACTTCCTACAATTGATCTTGTTGCTGCTTAATTCTGAATTCTCCATTTCCACTCCATCGGATGTAACCCATTGCAATCCTTGCACTGATATCTTTCCCCTTCTGACGTACTCTTGTAATGCTTCAAGTGATCCTTATGGTTTTCTGACTCCCTACAAAGTTACATTCCTTCCCTTCCATTCAAAATTCATTGTCATGTTCTTCCAATGGGTAGTAACATACCCCGGAGTCTCAAGCCACGATATTACCAACACTAAATCTGGCCCTGTATTGTCGAAAATGTAAGCCTCTACTTAAAATTCCTCCTTTCCCAAGTTCACCTTCAAAGATTTTCAGATTGCCTTTGATAACACCCGGTGTCCATCTCCCAACTTGATATTAAACAGTCCAGTTACACTTGTCTTGAGGTACCTCACCAATTGCTTAAAGATGAAATTATGGCTTGCTCCACTGTCAACTAATATCAGCATCAGCATCCCTTCAATACTTCCCTCCATAAACATAAATTTAACACATTTTTCCGTGTGATTTCTCCTGAACACACATAATTGCACCCTGCATCTCCATCTCCCATAAGTCACCAACCATTCCATCTCTAAATCAATTTCTGGTTCCACCGCCTCCTCATTGCAAGGCTCAACACACTCTCAAACCATCAGCTTGAAACCTTTTTCTGGACATTTATGCCCATGATTGAACTTCTGCCCGTAGGCATAACACAACCCCATTGACTTCCTCTCTTCATATTCTTCCCGAGACAAATTTCGAACTCCCTTCCACCTAGGTGCATAACCACCTTTCCTATCCCTTTCATTTCTGTCTCTTGTTGGAATAAACTTAATAGCATTATCTTCCTTGTCTGCTAGGAATAAAACTCTTGCTTCGCATCTTAGTATTTTTGATAATTTCGTTCACTATCAACACTCTTTCAACTCTCCAAGATAGAGCTAGTAATTGTGCCTTATTCTGTAGCTCATGTTTCATTGTCATACTCCCTATATCAGGCCTCAATCCCTGATGACAAAACTCATGTACCATTTCTCAGAGAAATCCGGTATCCGTAAATCCATTCGTTCAAACCCGTCTACGTAACAATCCACTGTTCCAGTCAGGCCATTCAGGTAGATTACTAGATTTTCCTCTCCCACACTTCCATAACGTCTAAGCATCTCTTCTTTGAGTTGCGTCCAACTGAGCCCAACCTTAATTGTTTTCAACCATATAATCCAATATTGAACCATACCTTCCATACACAGTTGTGTCGTCGGTACCTTCAACTCTTCCCGGGTTTGGTGGATTGAGAAGTTTCAGCTCTTGTGGTCCAGGTTATCGGATCTTCTCCAGAAAAGGTCGGTATCTCCACTTGCTTGGAGATCGCATGCAACACTTCCCACCCCTGTCGTCCACCTCTGCTTCATTCCTCTGATTTCTTTCTTTGGCTTCCGGCTTCAGATTGCTTTATCCTTCATCTACAATGGTTGACTTCCCTCTGTTAGCATCCCTAGCCAAACTATCCACCTAACTCTTAACGAGCGGGATCATAGTTTCCATCAGCTCCTGTATGTGGATTTCCTGACATTGAAATCCCGACTTCAACTCCATGACCGTCGTTTCCACAGTTGTGAGTCGACTCTCCATGCACGTGGGCATAAAGCTACTGCATTTGCGTCGAAACTCTTGATCAAGAAACTCTTCTAGATTCACTCTCTAGGATCTTTCAATGCAAGCATCAATTGATAGAGATTTGAAAAAGTTAGGAATTTATATTCATGAACTAGAATTCAGTAAAGAATTACAATCGGCCTCTAAAATTTTGTAGGAAGTTGTGGCACCAATCCTGGAAGAGCTCCCCTTTGCAGGCCCAAGGCAAGCTGGCTTTACAACAAAAAATAACCAAATGCCCTGCCCATTCAATCCCGACCCCCATTTATACTCCCCGGACCAACCGATTAAAAGAATGCAAATACAATACCACCCCCGGCAGTTGCCCTTACATATCCCTGGTAGCTACCTTTACGTATCGCACACTGCACCCCCAGAACCCTTACGTATCAACACCAGGACCCTTACGTATCTACATGAGGACCCATATGTATCCCCTTCCTTCGGTAAGTGATGCAAAGTCTTGGTCAACTACAAACTGGACTGTCAAGGACTTCTCCCTCCTTGGCCACCCAGACACCATCCCTCGCACCAACATTCCTAACAGATGGGATGATAAGTGAGGTGGTTGGCATCCATGAACCATCTCGAAAGGTGTGGTCTTCAAAGAAGAGTGATAACTTGTATTGTAGTAAAACTCTGACCACAATACCCAATCCACCTAACACTTAGGATTATCTCTTATAAATCATCTAAGATACATCTCCACATGTCATATTCACCACCTTGATTTGATCGTCACTTTGAGGATGGTAAGCTGAAGAAAAAACTAAGTGAGTGTCACCTAATTTAAAAATTTCCTTCCAGGATACACTTGTGAATGTCACATCCCTATCAATAACAATAGACTCAGATAGCCCATGAAGTTTAAAAACAGTATCAAAGACAACTTTTGAAGTTGTGACAATAGTATATGGATGGTTGATGGGAATAAAATGAACATATTTAGAAAATCTTCCCCTTCCTTTGAGACATTCTCTTGGGCACTTCTTCTCACATTCTCGACATGTAAGAAGTTGAATCTTCTTTACTCCATGATCTTCATGAAACTCAAATTTTCTCTTATTTGGATCATTCGGAATTTTACCTATGTTCAGGCTGTTAATCATATATCGAGATAGTTGATTAGGCATAATCATAAGCTTTCGCATTCCATCTCCCACAACATTCAGTTGTTTAGGAGGACAATCATTGCATTGTGAGTCGCATTCAGCGTTAACACGGTTCCTTCATAATGAGAAATCATATAATCATGAAAATCATATATAGGATGTCTAAATCTTGACATTTTTTCAATCTATGACGCTTTAGGTTTAACTTTGGTCGTCCATGATCATTATCTATTCAAATCCTTCATAATGGTTCACAAAGAAAACGTGAAGCATATCCCCCGAGAGTGTCAAACCAGGTGCGCAGTAAGAGTTCATTCACTGTGCACCAGAATTATAGTCGAGATATATTTGACTAACTCTTTTCAGGGTTATTACCCCTAGATGCATCGGTGTCAAAACAACGTCCACTTGTCGTATCCAGACAAGAATGTATTGTTAGGAAAACCACATAATCTCTACCTTACCAAAAACATTATGATATTATCCTATAATTAGACATATCCCTAAGGCCAGTCATAAGGTAATGTTCCCAAATTTATGTTTTCATAAATCTAGTTCTTAAGCTTTCTACTAAATTTGCTCTAATACCAACTATAAAGACTTCGACCTTAGTAGCCCAAAATCGGTGGTTACTTCATTACATTGGCACTAGATACAAGCGATCGCATCTCAAAGGATCGATTAGTTTAGCAGTCTTGAAAAACTAGATACATACTTAGATCTCACATTACATTTGAAAACATAAAATACAACATAGTATTTTCTTTGAGAACATCATTATTATCTCTAACATATCCTTGCATATCATGCATACGTGCACTTCCTGGCATCCTAGGGAAAGGTAACATAAAACAGGGGCAAGCTAAGATGCTCAGTAAGGGAATGCGTAAGCGGAAGCTAAGTTAAGCATTAATAATATGGCAAGAACAAATGATGATCAAATAATGTCATAAATAATCACATGGGCTTGAAACTTATCTATGGATATCATAACTATTAAAATAATCACATGAACATCAATAATTGATTTCATAATATCGGAATGCATAATACCGAACATCTTGAACTTACCGTCGCGACCCCGTGCCAAGACATCTTACATAAATAGGTAAGGCTTCAGCCAAATACCTAACATGTTTTGTCTCATGAGACCTACTGATACATTGAGTGGCTATCTAATTTCGGATCTCACTCGTCACTTAATAAGTTCAATGCATTCATATAAATAAACAATATAACTTAATTAACATGTCATATAAAATGTCAATACTTTTTTCAGTCAAATCGATCATAAACCATCCAGAGAAATATGATGGATGGTATCATTAAATTATATCCTCAGTAAAGCATAAGATTCATCAGACAAATGAAAATACTTTTGTAGAATGATAAAAGTAGAAACCGGAACCCCCAAGGTGTACTCTCTAAAGGAGCCATTGGAGTTATTTTATAATGAATAATAAACTCCACATAAGACCTCAAGTCCGATGTGGGATACAGACTCCAATACTCCCCCTCAAGCTAGGTGTACCTAGCTTGGACACATAAAGAAAAAACAAAGCAGTCAAAAGACTTCAAACACTCCCCCTCAAGCTGGACATACCCAGCTTGACGACAAAACAAGGCAAAACAGAATAAAAGATAAAGTTGCAAGGTTGTTGCTCCCCCTCACGATCGCAGCTCCCCCTTAGGATGATGGAAGGATAATGTCGCGGGCGCTGCAAAAGAAACCACATAGACCGGGCCGGTTGACGAAGCGCCAGGAATGTCGCACTAGTGGGGCCGGTCGATGAGACGTCGGGAAATCCACACTAGCACCGGGAAAGCCGCACTTGCGGGACCGGTGACGGGAGGCGAAGATTCCGCAGAAGTGTTGCGGGATCTGGCGGCGCCAAAGGGCCCGAATCCAAGGTGGTCGAGCTGCTGCGCCACGGTGGAGGAAGTGCGAAGACGTGCTGGCGGACAGGGAGGCGGCTGTCGGGAAGATGTCGGCGACGGGAGGCGGGGATTCCGCTAGAGGTGCCGGAGATCCGGATCTGGAAGCAGAGCAGCCGCTGGGAGGAGGCCAGCATGAAAGTGTCGGATGATGAGATTCGCCAGAGTGGAGCAGATGAATCCGGTCGTAGGAAGGGCTGCCTTGCAGAGCAGCGCACTGGGAGGGAGGTGGGCCTGGAGTCGCGACGGGAAGCAGGGGCTGGGAGCCGCGACGGGATCCCGTTGGGATCGGGAGCGAAAGGAGTGTCGCGGGAGGACCAGGAGCCGCGGGACGGGAGCTACGAGAGGGACTGGAGCCCTTGGAGTTATTTTATAATGAATAATAAACTCCACATCAGACCTCGAGTCCGATGTGGGATAGACTCCAACAACTTTAAAAAGATCACTGAAAATTTTCATAAGGAAAATATCTTTTAATTTTGAAATCACTTATTTAAAATCTAAAAATTTCCAAAATATTAGGAAAAGGATTTTCTTTGTGTTAAAATGGAGAAGAGTATACCCAAGATGTCTTCTAAGAAAGGTCTTGGTGTTTATTTATAATGAATAATAAGGATGAAAAAATGCCTAACTTTGATGCGGGACTCACATCCCCTAACACTCCCTCAAGCTAGGTGTGCCAAACTTAGATACATAAAAAAGAAACATCCCCTAACACTCCCCCCTCAAGGTGGACATACCCAGCCTAATTCCAGAACAATACGAAACAAAAAAAAACATCCACGATCGCAGCGCCCCCTCAAGATGAAAATGATGTCGCTGAAGAAGAAGAAAGATATGACGAACAAAGAATAGCCCCCGTCGTGTGAAACCAGCGGGAATAGCTGAAAATGGAATACATCGGCAAGAGCAGCCAGATTGCATCAATGGGCAGAGGAGAAAGTTGGACACAGCCAAAGATTTTGACGAAACCTGCACAACAAGGGTGAGACAGCGGAAGTCGCGTGCAGAGGTCGCGTGCAGGGGTCGCGCCAGATTCATCCAGCAGAAGGGGGAGGTGGAAGTGTGCCTGGAGGAGTCCCACCTGGGTGATGTGTCCTGCCTGGATAAGCACGCTGCCTAGGTGGAAGCACGGTCTGTGCGCGCAGGAGTGGAGACTAAGGAAAAACACCGTTGAGAACTGGCAAATCACGCCTCAAGCTGTCCGAATCTGGAACGAAGATCAAGGAAGGATGCCAACATTAGGAGGCGCCGTGTGGAAGCGGAGGGGCGCACCAAGGGGGGGCGCGGTAGGGGGTGACGATGGGGAAGGGAAGGACACGCGCACGTGCAATAGAGGAATCGTGACTAGGGCATGCGAGGAGAGGTGAGCGTCGTCGAGCCGGGTGGGGGGCAGCGCGCCGTCGAGGGTTGTCGTGCCTGCTGGGAAGGCGGTGAGAATAAGGGGCTAACGATGGGGGAGGGATGCACGGCCGACAGAGGATGGTGACGGGAGGGATGCGCGACAGGGGGAGGACGTGGACCAGAGGCTCCGACAAGGGCCAAAGGCCGTGACAATGGCCAAGGGCCTGTGGTCGCCGCCCCAGCGGAGGGAAATCCCTTGGAAAAACGTAAGCATAGAGGGGATAGATGAAAGGGAGGGTTTTGGGTTAGACCTGCTCTGATACCATGTTAAAATGGAGGAGAGTGAACTCAATACCCAAGATACCTCCTAAGAGAGGCTTTGATGTTTATTTATAATGAATAATAAGGATAACAAAATACCTTAACTTCGATGTGGGACTCACATCTTACACTTTGAAAAGAACCATAGAAACTTGTAAAGGAAACTTCAGGGCAAAAAGAATAATCGTGACAGCAGTAAAAGTCGTTCGAACGGTAAACGTTAAAACAAAAATTTCGTTCACGCCTTTGGTAAAAGGTGTCTCATTTGAAAAACGACAAGAAGATTTCTTTTAATCCATTTTATTAAAAGCAAAAAAAAGGTAAAATGACTTTAATCAATCATTGGAGGATATCAAAAACCTTCTTGAAAACATTTTAAAGAAAATACGGCATGGAAGAAAAAGATACCTAATTGAAAGAAAAACAAAATCGGTTTTTCTTAAAAGCATTTGTTCAGACTTTTGAGTACTTAAAAGAGAAAAAAATGAAAGAAAAACTTAAAATTTCAAGAAATAGCCAGAGAAGAAGAAAACATATGGGATTTAAAATAGAAAGATCATATAATTCTCCCAAAGAAAACTTAAACATAAACAATCACGAATAATGATGTGATTGTGAAATAAATTATTACCATTTTGATAACTTTCTAATCAAGACCCTTTGGATGAAATAATTTGAGTTGCAACTTTAAATACCATGAATTAAGAAGGATCCATGATATAACATGTCAAAGGGGCGGTATAAACTCCTCATAAACATAAATAGGTGCATAACATCAAACATGTCTCAACGAAGCAATATTAAGATGAAGAACATTTACCTCAGGTCCAACTTGCTTCGTAAGTGTTTTTAACCTTCTGTATAATAAATTTAAATCTATTATACTTCTATATCAGAACCATATACATACTTATAATATCATATACGACCCACTTATAACATTTCAACATTCGTTTATTAATAATTCTTTATTAAAATCGTCGTTTCCGATTGTTAACCGCCTCATTTTTCATTTAAGTTTCGGTTCGGTAGTTTCGATCATTGCGTTTTGCTCAGTGTTCCATCATCTCAAGAATATCAATCATGATATAAATATCATATATATCCATTATATACATATTAAGAATCATCCTTGAAAGGTAGATATGAAAAATGAATCACATCGCTTCATAGAAATGATAATTCACACGTATGCATGAGCAACGTTATCATTTTTTTAACGAGTAGAAAGGTAAGAAGATAAATGATATCTTATATTTTTAGAATCATAACTATGTCATAAATATCATGTATATTTATTAGTTTATCTTTATAATCATCCAAGTAATGTGGTAATGAAAAACGAAGTACACCGCTACGTGAAGACGGTAAGTCATACGTACGCACGAGCGATGTTTTCGCTTTCCGTAGGATGGAAAAGTGAAGGAAAATAGTTGTCTCGTAATCATAATATCTTAGTATATTGATGATACTGGAGTCATTATTTTAGGATGACTACAACAGATTTAGAGGAAGTAGAAAAATAAATAAATTTGAAAGAGTCGATAAAAACGATTACCTTTTCTTCGGTGAACCTCCTTTCGATCTTTTCTCAATGACTCTTGGAATGGTCTTTTAAGAAGACCATCACCTCTACTTCGTGACTAGGGAAGTTGAGAAGAAAATTGGGTCGGGTTTGGTCGAGCTAGGTGGCTCAAGGTGGTGTAAAGAAGAGGGGTGGTGTCTTTTTATAGTGAAGGAAATGACACACATGGAATTAATAAAAAGATTTAAATCTAATAAATTCGTTTTCATGTGCTAAAATTTCAAAGTTAAGATAGGATATGGTTGAAATCCCTTCAACCAATAAAATTTGGACAGGTTTAAGTGGTATATTAAACTTTATCTTTTGATTTAACCTCTTGATTAACCAATTTTAACGTTAACCGCGATAACAATATTTTCAATCTTAAAGGGTTGTAATTTTACTTATAAGGTAACAATTGGCTCATAAATGGCTAAGGGGTGACATTGTCGACCATTTCTCATCTGACTTGTCCTCTTGCAAGATTTTTATGATTTTAAATAATTTAATAAAATATATTTAACATAAAATGATATTAAAATCATTTTAAGAAATATTCACATCATTTATCATACATTATTATTAACTATAAAATTCATGTGGAACCATAATTCATCCAAAATACATTACTTTTAATGTTTTAAAATTATTTACTTTGATTTTTCCACTGTTTTTCACAAGCACTATGTCAGTGTTGTATAAGAGTTTAAGGTAATTATATAATCACTAAAAAATTATAAATAAATTACCATCATGAAAAATAATTTCATTATACTCAAAATAACCTTTAAGAGTCATTCACAACTTATTTTTATCCCTATGTGAATATATAAGAGAAATTTAAAAGAAAGAGAGTGACATTTTGTATTTTTCATTACTTAAAATATCATATAGGCCATTATCAAAGCAAAAAGGATTCAAGTGGCCATAAATTCGAAACTTAGATGAGGATAGACAAAGTTCACTCATCCAGATAAAAGCAAGTGTTAGATATATTTTAAAGTCTTTTCACATTAGTTTTAACCTTAATTAACCTGATTTACCCATTACTGTGGTTATAACTATTTACTATAGTTAGTATTCATAATGACCAAAAATTAAATTGGTCTCATTACTAAATTTAGACATGCTGATTTCAACTATGAAATCCATTTTTCAAGATTCAATTTCTAGAAATGACATTAATTAATTTAATATAAAAACGCAAAACGCAATGAAAAACGGTTTTCTGAGAAATGTATTTTAAGTCTGAAAGTATTTTTATACAAAGATCCAAGTATAATATTGATCCAAAACTTATAAATTGAATTATTTTTAACAAGAAACTAATTACATTTTGAAACCAATCCAAATCAAAATGGGGCTTTGAAAATACTAGCAAAGAAAAAACAGTTTACTTTAAAAATGGGTATTTTTACTATTCACCCAAAAAACTAACTTTTTCAGAAAATTCATAAAAATTCACCCTAAAATAATTTTGATATGACGACTTCAAAAATGATATTTTTTTTATAAAATTCAATTTCTAAAAGTGCCAAAAATTAATTATAATATTTGCGCACAAAATGCTATAAAAACCATTTTTGAAGAAAACATATTTTTGAAGCATAAATGACTTTACTAAAGATTGAGTGTTTATTTCCTAAGCATTAATCAATACATTTGTATTGATTAGGACCATTATATATATATTTCATAATGTGGTTACTCATATTCATACCTGTTGGAACCCATTTAAGTGTAAATGGGTGAGTCCCACATCGGACTTACCCGTCTTGTATATTGGTTTCCTAATCTATAAAAGAATATCCTCACCTCACATTGAGGTAAGGGGAATTCACCCATCAACATGGTATCAGAGGGATTTTAATCCCGACCCTCCCTCCCAGCGGCTTCCCGGTTCTGTCCGGCCCCGCCTTTCTTCCCCCTCTGGCCTTGCCCTTCCCGGCGGCCACCTCTCCTCCCGGCAGGCTCTCCCTCCCGGCGCAGCTCCTCCTCCCGGCAGACCCTCCCTCCCGGCGCCCCTCTGCTCACGGCGGTCCTCCCTCCTGGTGCGCCTCCACCTCCCGACGCCCCTCTGCTCACGGCGGTCCTCCCTCCTGGTGCGCCCTAGCCCTCGCGGCTCCCTCGCCCTCGCGGCTCCCTCGCCCCGTCGGCCCCCGCGCCCACGCCCGCGCGGCTCCCTCGCCCTCGCCCGCGCCCTAGCCCCCGCACCATCCGCCTCCCAGCGGCGCTCGAGCCCCGGCCGCTCCCTCACCCGCCACCTCGCCCAGCGGGCCTTCGCCCGGCGCCCGGCGTCCGCCGTCCTCCCGCGGTGCGCCCTCGTCCCAGCAAATCCTCGCCGGCCCTCCCACGCGGCTCCCGGCTCCCGGCGGCATCTCCCGGCCCGCTCCCTCCTGCGCGCGCCATCTTCCGCCTCCCCGGCTCCCGGTGCCTCGCTGCGGCGCACCCCGCCCTCGACGTCCCGCTCTCGGCGGCTCGCCCCGCTTCGCCCCGGCACCCTCACCCTCGCCTAGCGCGCTCCCGGCACCCTCGCCTCCAGCGCCTCCCGCTGCCTCCCGCGCCTCCCGCTGCTCCCCGGCGTCTCCGCCAGCCTCCCTTCCCCAGCGGCCTCCCTTCCCCGGCGGTCTGCTGCTGTCCGGCGGCTCCTTCCGCCCTCCTGCGCGCCTCACGACGGACTTCCGGCCCCGCCTCCTGTTGCGGCTCCCCGGCTCCGCCTCCCTCCCGTCGGCCTTTCTCCCGACGCGGCCCTCCGCGGTTCTTCCCGTCGGCGTCCAAGCCCCGACGACCTCCCGCGCCTCCCGCTGCTCCCGGCGCCTCCCGCTGCTCCCGCGCGCTCGCGGCTCCCGGCTCCCGGCGGATCTCCCTCCAGTCCGGCGACCCCTCTCCAGCGGCCTCTCCCGTCCCGCTCCCCAGCCCGTCTCCCTGCGGCTTCCCTGCAGCTACCCTGCGGCCTTCCTGCGCCGTCGGCCCAGCCCCCCCCCCCCTGCATTAATGGCTGGCGTGTCCGCCCGCGGCCCTCCGGCATCACCTCCGGACGACAGCATTCTGGCAGGGCCGCACCCTCACTTCCATTGTCGGCCTTCCCGAGCACCTATGCACTCAGCCGAGCAGCTCTCCCATCCTCCATCATCGGCTCTACCGCGCCGCGGTCCTCCTTCATCCAGTACCCATTACAGGACAACACTCTCGCCGGAGGAGATTGCTTTGGTAAAATCTTATCGAGCGACTGCGCCACCATCTTCTTCTCTCGCCCCACTTGCTCAGACTGGCAACTCCACCGCCTGTGTTTCTCATCGACAGACAGCTTGGATGTTTGACTCCGGTGCGTCAGAACATCTCACAGGAGATTTTGGTATGTTCACTACCTATCATCCGTACACCGGTGCCTCTGCCATTACTGTTGCTAATGGCTCAACAATCCCTATTACCGGATATGGCACATGTTCCTTGACCCCGTCTCTTCCCCTAACGTCGGTCGCTCATGTTCCTCAAAGTCCCTTTAATCTTATCTCTGTCAGCAAACTCACCACAGATTTGAATTGTGTTGCTACTTTTAGCTCATCTGGTGTTGTTTTTCAGGAGCAGAAGACGAATCGGGAAATTGGTCGAGGTTATCTTCGGGATGGGGTTTACCTGTTTGATACCCCCATCATCCCTTGTTTGCTCGTCCACCACAGCCCGAGCCCTTGACCTCCATTCCCGCCTTGGCCATCCACCACCTTCCACCCTCCATAAACTTTGCCCCCAATTCAGTTCTCACCTCTCCTTCCATTGTGAATCCTGCAAGTTTGCCAAACATCATCGGACGACGTATGCTCCTCGCCCGGAACCACGTGCAGCGGCTCCTTTCGCTCTTGTTCATTCCGATGTATGGGGTCCTTGCAGGGTTCCTAGCCAGTCAGGGTACAGTTATTATATCACCTTTATTGATGATTACTCCCGCATGACCTGGCTTTACCTTCTTCGAGATCGAACAGAGGTTCTCTCAACCTTTCAGACATTTTTTCAGGAAATCCAGACACATTTTTCTCTCCCTGTGAAATGTCTCCGCTCTGACAATGGGCGAGAATACTTATCCACTCATTTTCAGCAGTTTATGAGGGCCCACGGCATCATCCATCAGACCTCCTGTCCTGATACCCCTCAGCAAAATGGGGTGGCCGAGCGGAAACACCGACATATCTTGGAAACCGCTCGTGCCCTCCTCTTCCACCGCCAGGTACCTCTTCTTTTCTGGGGGGATGCCATCCTCACTGCTACTTACATTCTCAATCGTCTTCCCTCCTCCATCCTTCAGGGGGAGACTCCTTTTCATACCCTGTTTCCCTCTCTCCCTCCTCACTCCCTTCCACTCCGTGTCTTCGGATGTCTCTGTTATGTCCGGGACACTCGCCCCAATCTCTCCAAACTATCACCCAAATCCCTTCACTGTATTTTTCTCGGGTATTCCCGCACTCAGCGCGGGTACCGATGCTTCTCTCCAGACCTCCGCCGGTATATCACCTCTGCCGACGTTTCGTTTGTCGAGAGCTCTCCTTTCACTCTCCCCTCTCCTCCTGACACTACCATCGATGACTGCCTTCCGCTCATGGTTCACCCGCCTCTGGTGTCTCCTCCGACCGGTCATCTCTTTGGACAGACCTACTCTCGTCGTCCTTCCACTGTACCTCCCGTCCCGGCCGAGGAAACCATTGTTCCCGCTTCGCCTGATGTTCCTGACACAGCTCCCGAGGATGTGCCGATTGCGCTCCGGAAAGGTACTCGCTCGTGTCAGAATACTCCTCTCTTTGTATCTTCTTACAGGGGATTGTCCGCTCTGGAGACCGTGTCGCTTCCTCGAACGGTCGGTGAAGCCAAATCTCACCCCGGGTGGCTAGCCGCAATGAGAGATGAATTGCAGGCTCTGGATGCCAACCGTACTTGGGATCTTGTTCCCCTTCCGGCAAACAAACAGGCGGTCGGCTGTAAATGGATCTTCACGATCCGTCTCAATCCCGATGGCTCTCTCTGCCGCCTCAAAGCCCGGCTTGTCGCCAAGGGATTTGCTCAGACATATGGCGTCGACTACTTTGAGACCTTCTCTCCAGTCGCCAAGATGGCCTCGGTCCGCCTCTTCATCTCTCTGGCTGCTCATCATCACTGGCCACTTCATCAACTCGACGTTAAGAATGCTTTTCTCCATGGCTTTCTTGACGAGGAGGTCTACCTGCAGCAGCCCCCTGGTTTCTCTGCCTCTGGTGCCGCCTCCCATGTCTGTCGTCTCCGTCGCTCCCTCTACGGCCTCAAACAGTCTCCTCGCGCCTGGTTTGGCCGCTTCAGCACTGTCGTCACCGCCTTTGGCCTCTCTCGGAGTATGAAAGATCACACCGTCTTCTTCCGTACGACGGCACACGGCTGTATCTTGCTTGTCGTTTATGTTGATGACATCTTCATCACAGGGAGCGACTCCAGAGGCATCGCCAGCCTCAAGACGCATCTTCACCAGCACTTTCACACCAAGGATCTTGGTCCCCTCACGTACTTTCTTGGCATCGAGGTCTCCCGAACTGCGGACACTATCTCTCTCTGCCAGCGCAAGTATGCTCTTGATATATTGTAGGATGCCGGGTTGAGCACCGCCACCACAGTTGACACTCCCCTTGAGCCTGGGGAACGCTCCCTTCATTCCGACTCGGAACACTTTCCTCATCCTGAGAGCTATCGGCGCTTGGTTGGTAAACTCAACTACCTCACCATGACGCGTCCCGACATTGTCTGTGCTGTTGGCAAAGTCAGCCAGTTCATGGAGCATCCCACCTGCTCTCAGTGGGATGTTGTCCTCCGCATTGCCAAGTACATCAAGAAAGACCCTGCACGCGGCCTTCGGTACTCACATCATGCTCACATGGATATTGAGGCTTTTTGTGATGCGGACTATGTCAGTTGCCTCGCTACCCGCAAGTCTACTTCGGGATTCGCCGTATTCTTCGCCGGTAATCTCATCTCTTGGCGCAGCAAGAAGCAGACTGTGGTCTCCCGTTCTAGTGCCGAGGCCGAGTATCGGGCCATGGCCACTGACTGAGATCCTCTGGCTTCGTCATCTTCTCCAGGAGCTCGGTTTCCCGGCATCGACTCCTGCTCATATCTGGTGTGACAATCAGGCCGCCACGAAGATTGCCTCGAATCCCGTCTTCCATGAACGGACGAAGCATATCGAGGTGGACTGTCATTTTCTCCGCCACCATCTGGAGCAGCACCATATCGGTTTCGGCCATCTCCCGACGGCCGATCAGCTTGCCGATCTCTTCACCAAAGGTCTTCCCGGAGCTCGTCTTGAGTCTCTCACTTCCAGGCTGGGTGTTCACAGCCTCCATGGCCCAGCTTGAGGGGGAGTTTGAGATTGTCTTGTTATTCTTTCTGTGTGGGACTCTATCCAATCTGGGCATGTCCAGCTTGAGGGGGAGTGTTGGAACCCATTTAAGTGTAAATGGGTGAGTCCCACATCGGACTTACCCCTCTTGTATATTGGTTTCCTAATCTATAAAAGAATATCCTCACCTCACATTGAGGTAAGGGGAATTCACCCATCAACAATACCCGTCAATTCAAATATTAGGTTATCATGGTTATATTTAAATAATAATATTTCTATAGTATATTGCAGTTCTCTTAAGGCTCAGTCTTGCATGTTAAGCAAGCTATCAAGCTTATTATTCTTTTAAATTAAATTTTCGAGGTGTTACATGCTCCCCCTTAATCGAGGTCTTCTTTGTCTTCCAATGATTGACATATTATGCCAACAATCACCGGTCTTGTATCCAAACCCTTCACAACACCAACTATAGCCAAATCCTGTTTTTCTCCTTTGAGCACCAATATGGCCAGCATGAATACCTTGCTGTTTTTGGACTGAACAGACCTTTTTTTGAGCTTCTTTTGGGGAACAAAAAGTTCTGCTAGTGCTCACATAATGTAGTGGTGGTTTTTTCAGCATTTTTTTTAACCCATATTTGTCTAGAATTTAAATTGTAATCTGCACTTCTCATGAAAACAGCGTTAGTGCAAACAAGGATTTCTGGAATAAGAGTTTCTTTTTTCTTTGAGCTTGTAGTAGATGTATCTTTAGATGATTTCAAGCCCTTCTTGCCACTAGAATGGCTCCTTTTTGAAACAAGACTCCGATCAAATACTCCCATGGCTACGCTCCTTTTCTCAGCTTCGTGTGAAGATTCAGCCCGGGCCACTTCCAAATATCTCAAATTGACCTCCAGCTCATGAGATTTCAGATTTAGAGTGTTCTTCTGATCTTCAAGAGATTTCACCCTATCTTTGCATTCCTTTCTCATCATCTCTATATGATCTTCATGCACTTTATTGGCTTCTTGCATAGAATTGTCAGGCTCTTTTATCCTATTTGCTTTGATTTCCAACTGAGCATTCTTGACACCAATGACTTCATCCAATGCATTAATCTTTTCTTTAAAGACTTAAATAAACTCGATTTTCACATCACTTTTGCAACTGTTTTTCAGTCAAGGAGTATTTGTTTTTACATAACAATGAAGATTGTTCTTTGGCATCAACAAGTTTGATTAGAGTGTTTCACTTTTGCAACTTTTCTACCAATGTTTTTTCCATTACATCACCTTCCAATTCCAACTATGTTTTCTTATCTTGTAGGCCCCTGATCAACTCCAATATATATGTGACAACTTCAACAGGGACATCTTTCAATTATCCTTAATTTCATAGTAGAAATCACAAAGTAATTCAATAAGCACCAACTCATCACAGTCTGAACTTGATTCTTTAAGAGGATAATTCTCAACAGATAAAATAGCACTTTGATTACCTTTAATTAGTGGTGAACCCTCTTTCTCCTTGAGATCTTTCTCAACTTCTTAGCCTCTTTCTTCTGCCTATTCTTCAAAATTTTGGCTAAAACAACCTTCATGTTAATATTAACAGGGATAAAAACTGTATTCTCAATCTGAGGCAACTCAGAAAATTCTTCAAATTTGCACTTCATGTATAGCAAATAAAATTAACTGGGAAAAACACAATAGATCCGATCAGAGGTAGATCATTGCACTTTGATACCACTTGTTATGCCCGGTAGGATCACGCAGTCACACTGAGAGGGGGGTGAATCGATGTGAACCAATTTTACATTTTTTTCTCTTTCAATTACCCCTCTTAATATTTGAACCTCTGCACCTATTGGGATGAATGAATCTGCTTACGAATTCCCAACACAACACACCACATGCAAAAAAGTAAATAAACAAGAACAACATATGGTATTTTTACAAGGTTCACCCAAGGTGGGTGACTACGTCCTTTTTGTGTTAGGGTCAAGTCTGAAACACAGATATCCACTAATATCATAAAGTGAATACAGATGAGGAAGGTATCATCCATAATCCTGAGGCTATCTCCCGAAAAGCATTACTGTCTATCGACGGGTTCTTTATACTGGCTCCCGCCGGTTTACAATGAAACTCCCAGCCACGCTAATGAACAAGATCTCATTCTCTGCTCCCGGCAAATGATGAGATTTCCTTCCTCAATCACAAGTCTTCAGCTGCTAATGGATGAACAACTTCAGCAGCATGCACGTTGGCCTTGTTCTCTAAACTTCAGAATGGTCAACAATAAATGGCAGGTTCTTTCATGCTGTCTCCTTCCTCTTTCACATAAATCTTCAACGGCCAGAATATAATCAAAACAACAGAAACACGTTGATCTTACCTCAATCTTCTCATTCTTCTTCAAAAGTCTCGACACACAGGATGTATAGCGACAGTAGCAGTGTCAGCCTCCCCCCCACCCCCCCCCCCCACTTTCTTCTTCCTCCTCTTCTTCAACCTTTATGATATATGTGAATTGTAGCTCGATCTTCTCTCTTCTTCTTCCCCAGCGCTCAAGTTGAACTGCTGCAACGCCTCGTTATGCTTTCATAATTCTCCCAAGATTCTTCTCAATTCTTGTGCATTATCTCTCCACGCATAATTCATCTCATCTTGCTCTTTAAATAACCAGCCAATAACTTGAATAATTCCATAATTCTGAATTATGGAAAATCAAGGAAAACGCATGCCAAATGCTATTCTGAAATTTCTAATCTCTCAACAGATCACATGAGTTAGCGCCTAAATTCTTGGCTTCTTCACATGGGTCAGTCCCCCATAATCCTTAAATCTCATTTAACTGGTCACGTGAGTTTGCTCCCCATGATCTCGGCTTCTTCCATTTCTGTTAGGATTCTCCAACTGATTTTCTACAAATGTCCACGACTTAAGTTCCACATGTACATGATCATCTGTGGAATATTCTCCTTTAAATCTCATTACCAAAATCGCTAGCTTGAATCACAACTTAATTCATAAAGCATTCTGATATTTAAATTCATTTAAGATCAGCAAAGCACCGTCTGATTTCTATTCTCCTCAGATATCCCGTGATATTTCTCACTTAATTCTCAACTTTTAAAACCTCCAAAAAGTCTCACATTCACCACTGTTTCTATTCACGTAAGAAATAGTTATTCTTACATATTACTTCAACGAGCACAGCTTTCTCTTACATTTGAAAGTATCTTTTGTATGCTCAAGTTAATCTTCTGTATTCTCAAAAAGAATCTCACGTATTCTGAGTAACCTTCCAGTAAATATTACGTATAGACCGAAATATTTTAAGTATGCTCTGAGTTATCTTACATATCACAGGGCAGCCTTGTCTTTGTTGTATCTCAGTATTCTTGGAAACATTACGTATCAGCAAGTGGAACTTACTTGCCATCTGAAAGATGTTATGTGTCACAGTGCAAAACTCCCAGTACTACGTCAATTCTTACCTTTGAGATCTTACGCATGCCTTTGTCATTTTTCTGCTTTCATCAAGATATTACGTATGATCTCAGTACTTTGCAAAAATCCACTTGAGCTTTTCTTACGTATTGTCTTTACCAGTTTTCTACAAACTCAAGGATATAACATATGAATTCCAACAAACTTCAAACTTCCAACCCAAAACTTCTTCAGACTTCTTCAAGGCATCTCCAGCCACTCCAGCACATCTCAATACAACTTAAATGACTTCAGAAATTTATTAAACCTTCAATAATCTCTTCAACACAATTCTCAAAGCCTGTGCAGGATATAAGAAACACTTCTTGAGTGTTTCAATAAATCTCCATTGCCTCGATATTCGTCTTTATTTTTTCTGCTCAAAATACCTTCAATAATAGTGCTTAAATAATTATCAAATAAATGCAGCACCTGTCTCAGCTTTAACTTCTCCAAATAATATCATCGAAAAACACAAGGATGAATTCCATTTATTCATGGAGGCCTCTCATTCTCCTTTGCCAACTTATGAATAGATCTCCAACTGCATATGTATTCAAGCTCCTTTACTTTAATTTCCCCACATGTTGGGTCCTTCATTCTCACTCAGCCTATATTGACTTTATCAGCTTCTCAAGCTCTTCATCTCTTCTTGACAACAAATCCAACACTCACAATCCATTGGGCACTTCATCCCAAATCAAGTTCTTCACAACAAGTGTCTTCCTCTCAAAAACTCGTGCTAAGTCAATTGTTGATGTTAAATCTTTAGGTTTCAAGAGTCCAACATCTAAAGCAATATACTCCTTCGATCCACTCAAAAACAAGGCGACTTTTTGATCTGGTGTAAGGGATATGGTTTGTGCAGCAATTTGCACACAAAAAAATTGATCTTCCTTTACCGTTCCTTTTTGTCATAATTTAGGCAACCCCCCTAGGGGTTGTCTCATAATGGTAGACGAGATCGGGCATGACAAAGATGTTTAAATCCCTTCTAAACTAAACCTGGTCTGTCAAGTTCCAGTTTCACAAACCAAATTTGGGCGTCACCCTCAAGACAATATGCAACAATCTCCAATTTCTCATTCTTGGGTGTTTTCTGATGTCTACAGAAATGCTCATCTATTTACTCATCCAATTGGGTCTTCTATTCCATCGTATCTCGGAAAATCCAATCACGCCATTTGTGCGCTCCACACCCCTTCCCTTCTGGGACATCACCTCCTTCGACATATCTGCCAACTTCTAGGAAATGCTTTCCATCTATGCTCGACCGTCCTTGCACAAAGCCATTGTAACAATCCGAACTTTTTGAATAATTTTGTTTCCTAAAAATGTGTGTTATATTATTTTACGCAACAAAACTATATCTCATTAATAATGAAGTGGGTATATTTTGAAATGTGACCATCAGGTTTCAACCATTATATGACCGTTGATCAACATGATCGTTGAGAGCTATAATCTTAATGTTAAGATTATTGTTTATAAATAGAAATGATAATGGTTAATTAATGCAGAAAGAAGAGTCAATTGGCTCATCTAGTAGAATCAGGGCGTACGAAACCCATTTGTCGGAGCTTGGTAAGGAGGTAGCATCACTAGGCTTCGCTCTGGACCAAGCCCAAGTTGAGCTTCAGCATGTTAAGTTTGAATGAAATCGTCTATGGAAGAAGTTCAAGTTAGTGGAAATTACCACTCGGGCGATGTTGTCTGAGCCGCCCCAAAAGTCCATCACCATCGCACACCTTATCTTTAGATCGCATGCAGGTGTTTTAAGGGGTTATGTGTCAAGGCCCTAGTTACTTAATTTGTAATTGTTTAAATCAAATTGTAATTTCATCATTTCCATTTTAAGAATAGTTTTGGTTAAAAATTGTGATGGAATTTGATAAATTGATTTTTTGGGTAAAATTTGTACTTTTCAGAAAGATAAATTATTATATTAAACTAAGGTTTTATTGATAATGTTTATTATAATGAAAGTATCATAAACACTCCTTTTTAATTACAAATGATAAAATAATTTTATTTTTTTCAAGGGTCTAAAATTTTACTATGCAACATACTATGCATTTTTTGTCCGCTATTATTTTTAATAATTATGTATTTTTAGAGTTAAAAGTTAAATTTTTCATATTTAGAAAATTATTATGATAAAATAAATGTCATTTTTGAATTCAGAAGGTCGATATTAGGTTACGATGAATTTATGAGAATTTTATAAAATATTTTGTTTTTCGATGAATAGTAAAAATACAGTTTTGAGTTTTCAGTGTATTTAATGACATCATAATGATGTAATATGTAATTTAAAATATTGGTTGACTCTTGTGCATTAAAATATGATATGAGGTGTCTCAAGTGGCCAATATCATGAGCAAATACCATGGGCAAGCCCATGGTTTTGCAAATACCACTACTGAGGTGTCCTCAGAAATTAATAAAAAAAACTCACTTTTGCTATAAATACTCACCCATTCCTCTATTATATTTCATTTCAAATTCATTATCCTCGAAGCTCTGATAGTATTACCTCCCAAGGTGTCCTCAATCCCCCAAAGTCCCGATCCTCAAGTTTTAGGAGCCACTCTTCAAGGAAAGGGAAATCTCAACCTCTATTTTCCTTTCAAGTTCTTTTTTATGTGGTGTGTCTTTCAAATTTTCATATCATATTCTCTTGTCCATTTTGTTATATCCATTTACTGTATTTAGAGTCTTATGAATGGGGGACTCTTGTCCCCTCTCTTTTCAATGTTTTCTAAAACCTTGTTTCATACCTGTTATGGTGTCGAATTTTCGTCTCAAAATTTATCTCTTTTTATCAAGAAATTCTTTTATTTTCTTTTGTGAATTCTTAAACCTCTATCTTCTCCAGAGGTATTCACATAGATGTCAAAATGATCTATTTTAATTATGGGATTAACATACATGAAACCCGCCTTTCTTTTTCGTGGGTTTAAAATGACCAAAGGATCTTGTTTTTTAAGCACTTTCTAAAACACTGTGACTTTGAAATGAAACCCATTTCTTTCATTTTCTACGGGTTATTTATGAGGTGCTTTATTGTAATCTATGTGGTTCACGTTAATTAAGACACATGAAGGGTGCGCTCTGATAGCGCTCCAATGCATTGGGTAAAGAATTTAATCTCTATAGATGACAAGTTTTAATATACCATGGTGAATAACCTTGGTAATTTTTATGACACCTCGGTGATAAACCTTGGTGATGTGCTTATGAATGACTTAATTAAATGTTTTGTAGCCACATTTACAAATTATGATTCATGTTCTTTTATTTATGATATGCCTCTTTATCATGTTCTCATGATATTCCTCAAGTTCTTATTGATATTCCTCAAGATCGCAAGTAAATCGTTTCTCTTGTTATCCCTTACTGAGTTTTAAGCTCGCCCTTTTCTTTGATGTATGTCACCAGGTTATGAGATGCAATAAATATACTTAGGATGAACCTTGAAGAAGCATTTCACGTGAAATAGAATAATGTTTTAAGTTTTCATGTATTATGTACCTTTTTTCCAAGACACTAAATTTTAAAAGATCTTTTGTTTTTAAAATGCTATCTAAAGTTATGTATTAAAAAGGCGGGATGTCATAACCATGAAGGCTTCAAGCTGATGTTTAAGTTGCTTGATTTCTTCCATGCAACCTGGCTCTGATACAAACTTGGAATAAGATAGGTATTTCGACCACTTCTACTTATGTTTGCAATTGAATTCGGGCTCAATTGAGAGAGAACCCAATGATCACTTGGTTATCAAATAATCAGGGTAATTTTGGGACAAAAACAGCCTGTCCTTTTTCATTTATTTCCACATACATATATAGAGACACAGCAGTTACAAACAACAGAAACACAACAATTGCAAACAGTAGTTACAACAAAAAAATAACTACCCATTTTCCAAGACATAACAGTTACTCTGGAAGACTAAACCTGCCCTACACTACCCCACCAAGGAAAACAACAAGCCTACACACTGCTTACCCATACACGCAAGGAGACAGCGATGAGAAATAACAATTATCAAAACATAAACACTTCTAACACACACGCATACGACACCAACTCCAGCTTATATATTTGTATCATTTTTCATCCTTCGTGAATAAACTCGCTGAAAAGAAAGAACCGTAACATGAGCATTTAATGTGTTATAATGGAAATCTGTACCTTACAATGAGGTAGGGTGCTCAATTTATATATGAGAAAAGGAGTACAACACGTTACCCACACCGATGTGGGATACATATATTAGAAAGCATTTTAACTCTTAACACTCCCCCTCAAGCTGGGACATATATTTATTATGTCCAGCTTGTTACATAAAAATTGGAAACATGGTCCAAGCACCCATTTTGTGAGAACATCCGCAAGTTGATCAAAGATGTGAACATGGACGAAGGTGATCTTCTTTTTCTCAAAGTTTTCTCAAACGGAATGGCAATCAACTTCAATATGCTTGGTTCGCTCATGGAAAACTGGATTTGTGACAATCTTGGTAGCAGGATACCCGATCTCCTGTAGAATTTGTTGTGCCCGAATAATCACTGCAGTCGCATATGTCATTGCACGATACTTCGATTCTGCACTGGATCGAGAGATAACTGTCAGCTTCTTACTTCGCCATAAGATCAAATTTCCTCCAATAAATACCGCAAAACCAAACGTAGATCTCCTAGAAGAGAGACATACAGCATAATCTGCATCACAAAATGCCTCAATATTTGTATGCCCGTGATTAGAATATAGAAGACCTCAACCTGGTTCCTTTTTCACATATCTAATAATGCGAAGAACAACCTCCCACTGCGTTTTCGTTGAAGATTCCATAAACTGACTCACTTTGCTAACCACACAATCAATATCGGGTCGAGTCATTGTTAGGTGGTTGAGCTTTCCAACAAGTCGCCTATATCTGTTAGGAGATGAAAATATCTCACTGTCAGTATGAAGTGACCTTTCTCCGGGTTCGAGGGGTGAGTCAACCGAGTCAGCTCGAGTCATGTCAGTCTCCTGCAGTAGATCAAGAACATACTTTCTTTGAGATAGAAAGATTTCTTTGTTGCGTCTGGAGACCTCAATTCCCAGAAAATATCGTAGTGGACCCAAATTTTTGTTTGAAAATTTTGATGAAGAAAATATTTGAGTCGATCAATGTCGGCGACATCACTGCCAATAATAACAATGTCATCCACATGGACCACCAAAAGGATGCTTCCTACTGCAAAGTGATGATAGAACACAAAGGAATCCTTTATGCTTTGGCACATGCCAAAGCTAAGCATAACGGTGCAAAAAACAGCCGAACCAAACACGTGGCGATTGCTTGAGTCCATACAGTGATCGACAAAAGCGACAAAACTTGGAGGACTCCCCCTGAGCAACAAACCCGGGTGGTTGCTCCATATAAACTTATTCATTAAAAAAACCATGAAGAAAAGCATTTTTGACATTCAACTGATGGAGAGGCCAGTGAGAGGAGGCAGCGAGAGAGATAAGTAGGCGAACAGAAACCATTTTGGTCACTGGAAAGAATGTGTCAAAATAATCAACTTCATATGTCTGTGCATAACCTTTAGCAACAAGGCGAGAGCCATCGGCGCTAATGCGTACTGTATAGATCCATTTGCAACTGACAACCTGTTTATTCGAAGGAAGAGGGACAAGATCCCAAGTATGGTTGGCGTCAAGAGCCTGAAGTTCATCCTGCATACCCTGTAACCAGTCGGGATGAGATATGGCCTCATCAACAATGCGCGGCGTGGAATGAGCAACAAGTGTCTCTACAACTCGTGAGGTAGTCGTGGATAATCCCTGATAAGACTGACGGGAGCGTGAGCCTTTGCGAAGCACAATAGGCAACTCCGGTGATGGAGGATCAGGAGCAGAAGAGTCGTCAGGTGTGGTAGCAACATCAGGTGTCGAGGTGGCAGGTGTGCTTGATCGGCGAGTATATACCTGGCCAAAACGGGATCCAACATCACTAGGAAGAGGGAGGGGTGGTGGTGTATCGAGAGAATATGGTAAAATAACTTCGGAATCAGGAATAGGAGATGGTGGTGGGAACTCGGGAACAGAAATACTTGAGGATTCGACAAAGGAAACATCGGCAGAGACAGCATAACGACAAAAATCTGGAGAGAAGCATTGATATCCGCATTGGGAATGGGAATAGCCAAGAAAGATGCATTTGAGAGCGAGTGCATCAAACTTGGTAATGGAGGGGCGAATATCCCAAACATAGCACACAGCCAAAAATGCAGAGGCGGAAAATGAGGTGGTGATGTTGGAAGTAAAAAATGGAATGATATCTCCCCTGAAGAACAGACGATGGAAGTTTATTGATAAGATAGGTAGCTGTGAGAATGGCATGTTCCAAAAAAACGGTTGAAACTTTGAGGTGTATCGGGACAAGAAGTTTGATGGATTATGCCATGATCATCAAGAAAAGACTGAAAAGGTCCAGATAAATATTCACGACCATTGTTAGAACAGAAGTAATGAAGTTTAGCAAAAAACTGGGTTGTGATTTCTTGATAACAAAATATTGATAGCCCAATTTAGATGGACTGGGACTGGGACCCCGGATATCAGAATGGACCAAATGAAAAGGAGTAGAGGCACGGGGGTTGCTCGTGGAACATGGGTGACACGATGATGTTTTGCGTAATGACAGGACTCACAGTTAAATGGAGGAAGGGGACCCAACCCTAGAAAAAGTTTCTTAAGAATGGGGGCATATGGATGACCAAAGCGATAATGAAGTTAGAGGGCATAAGCAAAAGTGGCAGGACATGCAAGAACGGGGGCTGCGTCAAAGCACATACACCCCACCCTAAAGTCGTCCACTACCAAACACTCGAGTCGTCAACTGCTCCAGAAATATAACTGAAACATGTGAGAAGATGGTCTAGCACTGTAAGTCAACTGTAAGTTTACTAATGAATATTAAATTAAAGGGACAACCGAGAACAAAGACAACAACGGATAGTGTCAAGGCAAGCGTAGTTGAGCAACTCTCATAACCAGCAATCTGCATTGTCTGACCATCGGCCACAGTAATATTACCTCCAGTTGAGGTCGATTTGTAGGACAGAAGAATACCTGCATCCCCAGTGATGTGCTCTGAGGCGCTAGAGTCAAGAATCCATGAGGTCGACCGTTGGGATAAACACGCTACTGGAGTATCGCCATGAGCAACAGTGACATTTGATGATTCCATAGATGGGGTGCTGAAAATGAACGTTGACAAGGTGTTGAAGGTGCAAAAAAGGTAGACAAAAGGGTCTGAACTGTTACTGACAGCGATCAATCGTGGCAGAGGAAGGTCAAATAGTAGGTGTTGAAAATGCACATCTAGAATATCTGAGTATCAATTAGGTCACTAAAAAGGGAGGACCAGGAAGGGCGGAGGGGCGTGGTTGTGCACTATGAGGCGTTGCATGGGGAAAGGCGATCGGCTGGTTGAGTACTGCCGAAGGAAAAGAGGCGAGCAGGAGGGGGTCGCCTAGATGGTTGAGGGTGGCCCGCGTGATTTTGTTGAAAGCGCGGGAGGGCTAGCAGGGAGGCGCATCTACAGTAGGTTCCGTTTGCAAAGGATCGCTACCCGCTACCCAGGGAGGGGCGCCGCGAGGGGGTCACTCCCCAAGAGGGGCGCCGCGAGGGGGATGCTGCCCGGGAGGGGCGCCGCGAGGGGGCTGCTGCCCGGGAGGGGCGCCGCAAGGGGGCCGCTGCCCGGGAGGGGTGCCGGGAGGGGGTCGTTGCCGGGGAGGTGCGCTGCCCGAGAGGGGGCTGCTGCCCAGGAGGGGCGCTGCGAGGGGGCTGTTGCCCAGGAGAAGTGACGAGAGGGAGGGTTTTACGTAAGGGCTAGGTTAGATAACCTCCTTTGATACCATGTTATAATGGAAACTCGTACCTTACAATGAGGTAGGGTGCTCAATTTATAGATGAGAAAAGGAGTACAACGTGCTACCCGCACCGATGTGAGATACAAATATTAAAAAACATTTTAACTCTACGAAAATAGGTGTGACGAAGTTTGGCAAATTAGCATGTTAGATCAGGACACAACTCCAGGAGGGACTGAGAAGATGGATAGCCATATCTGAAGCGAAATTTTAAGACGCGTGAGGCGACAATGAAGCTAACGAAGGAAGAAGTCGCATCGAACATGTGTGTGGCACCCAGCAGCCGACCTCTACGAAAAATCCCGAGTCGCCAAACGATCTTGAAATAAAACATCATCATTTGAGAACATTGAAATACAATTAAGACGGTGGACTAGCTTGCTAATAGAGAGAAGATTGAATGAAATGTGATGAACATACACCACTTGAGATAACGAGATATCATATAACAATGCATAGGATCTGAAACCAGCAATTGACATAGTGGAACCATCAGCAACTGTAATTGCACCATGAGTGTGATAATCATCAAGCATACCCTGCATCTCCTACAATATGATTCGAAGCACCAACCACATCCTCAGAATCCATAATATCATCTTGTTTATAGGAAAGGTTGGGCATGAACGCAAAATTTTCTTGGAAAATAATCAGCTTAGTCATTGCGTCAAGGCCACATTAGATCGTCGCCAATGTCACGTCTAGAGGGAAAGGGGGTCGCATATGGAGAAGTGGATTATGTTGGGGCAAATGGGCCTCGTCTAAGGGGGTTGCATCGAGGGGGTCAGAAGGGGTGATGCATATAAGGGGCCCATATTAGAGGCTTGTGTTGGGGATGCGCATCAAGAGGGGCGCGTCGGGGGTCTGGGAACGTGTCAAGGGGGGCTTGTCAAGAGGGACACATCTAGGAGATCGTGTAGGCCAAAAGTGTCGATTGGCAATCGAAGATGAGGGGAGATCAACAAGACTAGGGCCCATGTGGCACAACTGCCAAACTTTGAAGAGGTGGAGGTAAGGCAGGTGGTGGTTAACCGGCACCTGGAGCCAATTCAAGGAGGGATAGAGAGGAGGGGGTGGAGTCAGGTAACCTGCTCTTATACCATGTACAATGGAATTCACGGTCCCTCAATATGAGACTATTCAATGTAGAACTCTAGTAATAATACTTAAATGGGACAAGCCCATTACACACACTAACAATTAATTACACCTTTAACAAGTTAGTGTGGCAAGGATTTCTATAAAACCTTCGCATTTTGTCATCCGTTCAATTGATCTTCAGTTAGTTCAACCACTGTTTTCTTCCAATCTTTATAGGATACTGGATCAGCAATTTGGTTCACGTTTTGCATGTCTTCTCCTCTCTAAATCTCCCTTTTATCCCTTGGTCGAATATATTTCTGCAATATCATAATTAAGTCTCTTCAGTCTCCCTTAGCTTTGCAGCAACATCAACTTTTTATACCCACCATGACCCAATATTGAAGGCTGGGATTACTCTTCCAAAGGAAAGATCCACTGATATTGTTTGTGTCTTCTTCATACATCGGTAAATATCCTCTTTTAACACGTCAGCCCAAGCCAAGTCCATTACTCCAGAACATATCTTCTCAGCAAGAGGATTGGCTAGTACATTTGGATAAACACGAAACATGGGAGTTTGAAAATTTGAGACATCTCGGTAATCATCCTGTAGAAATGGAGGAGAGGTAAACCGAATACCCAAGATGCCGCTCTAAGGGAGGCCTTGGGGTTATTTTATAATGAATAATAGAGATTACATGATACGTCAACTCCGATATGGTACTTGACACAACCTTAATATTTAACACTCCCCCTCAAGCTAGGTGTTCCTAGCTTGGATACATAAAACAAAAACAAAACACAACACGCCCCCTCAAACTGGGACATATATATTTATCATGCCTAGCTTGTTACACAAAAATTGAACTCGTGGTCCAGACACTCATTTTGTGAGAACATCGGCAAGTTGATTAGAGATGTGAACGTGGCCGAAAACGATCTGCTTCTTTTCAATGTTTTCTCGAACGAAATGACAATCAACTTCAATATGCTTTGTTCGCTCATGAAAGACTGAATTTTTGGCAATCTTGATACCAGCTTGATTGTCACACCAGATATGTGTTGGTTTCTTGGTCGTATACCAAAGCTCGTAAAGAATTTGTTGTGCCCAAATAATCTCTGCAATCACATGTGTCATGGCACGATACTCCGACTATGGACTTGAGCGAGAGATAACGATTTGTTTTTTGCTTCGCCATGAGATCAAATTTCCTCCAACAAAAACTGCAAAACCAAACGTAGATCTCCTAGAAGAGAGACATCCAGCATAATCTGCATAACAAAATGTCTCAATGTCTGTATGCCCATGATCAGAATATAAAAAACCTAAACCTGATTCTTTTTTCACATATCTAACAATGCGAAGAACAGTCACCCGCTGCGTTTTTGTTGAAGATTCCATAAATTGACTCACTTTGCTAACTGCACAAGCAATATCGGGTCAAGTCATTGTCAATTAGTTAAGTTTCCCAAAAAGTCGTCTGTATCTGTCAGGTGATGAAAACATTTCACTATCAGGATGTAGTGACCTTTCTCCAAGTTCGAGAGGCAAGTCAATCGAGTCAGCTTGAGTCATTCCAGTCTCTTGCAGAAGATCAAAAACATACTTCCTTTGAGATAGAAAAATTCCTTCGGCGCGTCTGGAGACCTCAATCCCCAAGAAATATCATAGTGGACCCAAATCCTTCATATGAAAATGTTGATGGAGGAAGGAATTGAGTCGATCAATGTCGTCAGTATCACTTCCAGTAATGACAATGTCATCCACATAGACAATCAAGAGAAAGTTACCCATTGTAGACTGGTGATAGAAGACAGGGGAATTTTTTATGCTTTGACACATGCCAAAGTTAAGCACAACGGTGCAGAAGCGCCCGAACCAGACACGAGGTGACTGCTTGAGGCCATACAATGATCGACGAAGGTGACAAACCTTGGAGGACTCCCCCTGAGCAACAAACCCCAGTGGTTACTCCATGTAAACTTCTTCATCAAGAAAACCATAAAGAAAAACATTTTTCACATCCAGCTGATGGAGAGGTCAGTGATAAGAAGCGGCAAGAGAGAGAAATAAACAGACTGATGCCATTTTGACCACTGGAGAGAAGGTGTCAAAGTAATCAACATCATACGTCTGCGCATAACCCTTGGCAACAAGTCATGCTTTAAGACGATTTAGAGAACCATCGGCATTGACGCGCACGGTATAGATCCACTTGCACCCGACAACCTGTTTATCCGTAGGGAGAGGGACAAGATCCCAAGTGTGGTTGGTTTCCAAGGCCTGAAGTTCATCCTGCATAGCATGTAACCAACCCGGATGAGATATGGCTTCGACAACAGTGTGTAGTCAAGTAATCAGCCAGTGTCGCAATAACTCCGGAGGTAGACGCAGATAATCCCTGATAAGACTGACAGGAGCGTGAGCCTTTGCAGAGTGCAATAGCAACTCTGGTGATGGAGTATCAGGAGCAAGTGAGTCGCCAGGTGTGGTAGCGACAGTAGGTGGCAGGGTGGCAAATGTGCAAGGTCGGCGAGTATATATCTGGTCAAATCGTGATCCAACAAAATCACTAAGAAGAGATAGGGGTGGTGGTGTATCGAGAGAATATGGCAAAATAATTTCGGAATCAGGAAGAGTAGATGGTGGTGGGAACTCGGGAATAGAAAGAACTGATGGTTCGACAGAGGAAACGCCAGCTAAGACAACATAGCGACGCAAATCTGAAGAGAAGCATCGATATTCGCACTAGGTGCGGGAATAGCCAAGAAAGATGCATTTTAGAGCACGTGCATCAAACTTGGTAACTGGGGGGGCGAATATCTCGAATAAAACACACAGCCAAAAATGCGGAGGGATAGGAAATGAGGGGGAGTTGGAAATAAGGAATGGAAGGGTGTCTCCCCCTGAAAAACAGACAAGGGAAGTCTGTTGATAAGATAGGTGGTTGTGAGAATGGCATCGCCACAAAAAGTGGTTGGAACTTTTCTCTGAAATTAGAGTGTCTGAGCAACTTCTAACAGATGACGGTTTTTTCGTTCAGCAGCATCATTTTGTTGAGGTGTGTCAAGACAAGAGATATGATGGATAATGCCATGATCATTGAGAAAATACCGGAAGGGTCCAGATAAATATTCACGACCATTGTCAGAACAAAAGCAGTGAAGTTTAGCGAAAAACTGGGTAGTAATTTCTTGATAATAAGAGCGGAACACGGTAAAGATTTTAGAATGATTTTTCAAAAGATAGACCCAAGTCATCCGTGAAAAATCGTCGATGAAAGTAACAAAATACCGATAACCCGGTTTAGATGGACTAGGACTGGGCCCCCAGATATCAGAGTATACCAAATAAAAAGGAGTGGACGCACGGGGAACTGCTCGGGGAACATAGGTGACTCGGTGATGTTTTGCGTAGTGAAATGGCTCGCATTCAAAAGGAAGAAGAGGTTCCAATCCTAGAAAAAGTTTTTAAAGAATGGAGGCAGGTGGGTGACCAAAGCGATAATGAAGCTGGAGGGCATGATCAGAGGTGGCAGGACAGGCGAGAGTGGGGGCCGAGTCAAGCACATACACACCACCCTGAAGTCATCCAGTACCAAGCACCCGAGTCGTCGAATGCTTCTAAAATATAACTGAAGCGGGTGAAAAGATGCCCTGACACTTTAAGTCTGCTGTCAGTTTACTAATTGACAGTAAGTTAAAGGGACAATTGGGAACAAAGACAATAGCAGATAGTGTCAAGTCAGGCATAATTGTACAACTTTCATAGTCTGCAATCTGCACTGTATGACCATCGGCCACAGTAATATTACCTCCAGACGAGGTCGCTCTATAGCACCGAAGAATACCTACATCTCCAATGGTGTGCTCGGAGGCACCAGAGTCAACAACCCATGAGGTGCAGCGTTGGGAGAGGCAAGGTGTTGGAGTATTGGTATGGGCAATAGTGGCGCTTGATGATGTCATAGTTTGTGCTGAAAATGCACAGGAACAAGGTGCTCAGGGTGCACAGTTGATAGAGTATAGGTGCTGAAATTGCACAGCTAGACCATCCATATATTAATTAGGTTATTGAGGAAAGATCAAAATGGATGGCGTCGGGATGTGGTTGTGCAATGTTGGGGGGTCGTCGTGCGTAAGGGGTCCATTGCAGCGGCACAAGGGCGCAGATGTGGGTGTCGCGCAGGGGCGCAGAGAGCGCTGGTGGCAGAGCCCGTCGCGCGCGCAGGGGGGCGGAGGTTGTCGTCGCGGGCACAGGGGGGGCCGCAGGAGACCATTGTGCGCACAGGGTGGGGTCGCAGGGGGTCATCACGCCGCACAGGGGGGTGAGCAGGGTGTCATTGCCCGCACAGAGGGGGGCGCGGGGGGGGCGTCATGCCGCACAGGGGGTGCGCAGGGGAGCGTCGCGCGCAAAGAGGGTTGTCGCGCCGGACTGGGTGCGCAAGGGGCGTCGCGCCAGACGGGGTGGACCGCCACGGGGGGCCACACAAGAGGGGCACAGCAGGGGGACCGCCCAAGAGAGGGTGGGTTAGGGTTGGTGAACCCGCTCTGACACAATATAATCTCTAACACATCCATAAATAGACCATCATGCATTTTAACCTATTCATTTATGGTCCGAGTTGGGGCACACTTGATTGGCTCCCTTGTTCTCTAAAGCAACTTTTATGGTGGAACGAGCAGAATATAAAACTTATGGACTTCAAATTCAGACTGCTTTTTATGGTAGGCTCTGGTGGGTTCAGATATGTATTTTCACCATCTCAGTAAGGCAATTAGCCTGCTGGGATTTCTGAAATCCAAAAAATGACGGTGGGGTGATGGACACACTATATACAGCTGTAGTTAAAGCATCACATATATCCAGACTCAAAAAACTCGTGGATTTTGAATAAATACGGGAAAAATACGTGAAGGATACGGCTGACCTTTTAATTGCAGCATTTTTAACAAGTGGTGCAGATTCTGAGGAGGCTGAGTTGCAGCAACGTCTTTGATAAATGATACATGGTCTGCATTCACAACCCATATTGAAATTTTTATTTGCTCTGCAGTACTTGCTCGAAAAGGCATTGCGCCAATGCAATTTCTAAGCTCGAAAACAAATTAATCATTCTTGAAGACGATGCTGAATGACAAGCTAAAGTTAACCCGGCGGACTGGCACGTGAAAGGGAAAAGAAGTTTGCAGCTATGTGAATGTCGAGGGTATGTGACAAGGGTAAAAACATGAGCCTGGGATGACGTTACCGTGAGTTGAATGCGAAGAAGAAGAAAGGGAAAATGGGCGGCAGGCTCGGCCGTGTGCCAGAGGAAGTTTGGGCAGAGGGATCGCATGTGGAGTTCCGTAAAAGCCGCCGCCGCCGCCCACCCTCACCATCCGGACACCGTCGTTCTACCGTATCGGCTTACCTAACACTACTCCACTCGGAGAAAGATTCTGTTTTTTCTAAATGATTCTATTTTAAATATATATATATTTAAATGATACTTGAAAGTATTTGTGGTAATAAGTTTTTCAATGCGTTAAAATTAAATAAAAATAAGTTACGTGTTATGAAACATTTATTATATGAATGTCATAATCCCAAAACCATTATTACTTAAAAAAAATCAATTCTTTGCACTGAGTTTAACAAACATTTACCATGTTGTGAAGTCATACAAGAGTAACAGGATCGCTTGTGGGGTGATAAGATATATCCCTATGTACAGAATAACTCAAAAGAAACGTCACCTGGGAGCTAAGGAACCACTAGCCTCATCTGCAAAATCATGTCAACCAGCCCATACACCATCAGTTCGTCACTGATCACTAAACACCTAACAACGATCCCTTTCCCTTTTATGTTTCATAATACATAAAGTTTGCACGTGTTTCGAAAAGCTTGTTCGGAGTGTGAGTATGAATTTAGTAGGCTGCAACCAATGGTGTCCCTATCTGTAACATCCCAATATTTTTTGGTATATTTCTTGTTAAATAAATTCAATTTATTTGATAACTTATGTTGCACATAATATCGAGTTTAGACAAACAATTAAATATTATTATTTAATTGTGATAGTTATCAGCTAACCGTTATAATAACGGGACTGAATGAGATTAACTAAATTATAAAAATATAGTTTACACGTGTTTAAAAATTTAATTCATTAGTTAACAATTAATTAGAAATAAGAATGAAAACCAATTGAACATAAAAAACGTGTTTTTATAAAAAAACTATTTTTATGCCCATAATGACATTCTATCTTAATAAATTAAATTAATCACTATCAGTGAAAGGTCTTAATGAAATTTATATATTATATATTCAATCAAATGTTTTTGAATTCATTCAATAAGTCGGATAGGCTCAAAACAAGAATAAAATCTAATTTTAAGCATAAAATACTATATTTTTCTAAAAGACAATTTGTCGCATTTTGATGATGCACCTGTTTTAAATCTAAATTTTTACTCTTTTATAAGTTTTATTTGACAAAATAAAGCTCCTTTTTGAAAGCGGAGTATTAAAATTAGTTTAGGGTGAATTTTTGATATTTTTCAGAGAAGTTTCGTTCTTTGATGAATAGTAAAAATGTAGAGACCCGAAGCTTGACGTACATGGACATTACATTACTTTTGCGGAATACTTGGTACATAACAAAACACACACACAAGGATCGTAATAGTTTAGTGTTTTTGGAAACTCGGAACATAATCTTCTAATCGTGGTGAAAGATCTTCAATATCTCCCATAAAGATCTTCCTTTTTTTTTTACCTAAAACCTTTCTTTATATCCTGGGGAAACGAAAACATAAAAGGGTGAGCTCAAATGCTCAGTAAGGGTAAACAAAAGAAATATCAATCGCATCGTATACACAAGCACATAACTTTTGGAAATCTTAACATGCAAAAGAGATCATAATTTCATAACATGGGATAAATCATGGCAGTGAAATGTAATCACAATAATCATAACTTAAAACATGAAACTTTGTGGCATTCACACATAATCATAGAGAATCATTTCTTGTTAGTCAAGACTCATTGCCAAGACTATCTTAGTGGACAAAGTCCCTTTCTGAATCGAGTAACCCTCGTTTCAGTCCTGTTTCACTGAACTGGTATAACCTACCATTCCAGCCATGTCTATCTCATGAGATATAAAATCTTTATCCAATGCATTGGAGGGAGATATAGGTCTCACCCATCTTATAATGAATCCTTTCTTATGTGTGCCACATAATCATAAACCATACATCACAGCGTAACTCATGTAATAAAAATGAGATTCTTAAACAACATGACATCATAAAACAATTCATATAAGATAAAGGAATTCATAAACATAATTCCATCACAACATAGTCAAATGAATGTAAAAATATGGATAGAAACATAACCCTTTATTAGCTTAGATGGAAAATAATTTTGATAAAACACTTGAAATGAATTCTTGAGGAAAATATCCTTTCTTCTTCAAAATCAATTTCTTTTCACAAAACATCATGCAATTTTAAAAGAAATAGATTTTATTGAAAATAGTCATGAAATCTTTTGGAGGAAGCTTCATGAAAATAAGGCTTTATAAAACCGTAAAAATCTGTTCGGGCCGTTTAAGTTAAAAAAAACATTCTTCGTACTTTTGTCGGAAAAGTCAAAAAAGTACCTCATACGAAAAACGACAAAAGATTCATTTCATATCCTTTACTAAAAATTTACCGAAGGGTAAAATTGGATATAATCTATTTTAGGTGGATGGAAATAATATTACATATTGAAGAAACATGTATGTGGATGATAAAATACACCCCAGTAAATACTTACGAATAAACAATCTCGGATAAAAATAAGATTGTGATATTTCCCTTACCTTAGGTCCGATTTGCTTCGTAAGTGTCCGAACCTCCTGTATAATGATTTAAATAATGTCATTTAATTATTACAGAATCATATTCATTGTTATGATATCATATATGGTTCACTTATGACTTTATATTACCCATTCTTTTGTAAATTCCATGTTAAAGAGCGTTTTGGGTAAAATTGTTTCATTTGTCGTCCGTGTTTTGACTTGTAATTATTCATATGATTACTTAGATCATGATTACTTAATTCCAGAACATAAAACATGATTTATATATATATATATATATATATATTCAGGATATACATATATATAATAAATCATTAAATGGAAAGAAATACACCGTTCATGGAGACGGTAGTCCGTACGTACGCATGAACGCTGTTTTCGTTTCTTTATTGAATTGAATGGAATTAAGTACATGACATACATATAAATATATAAATAAATCCAGTATCATTATTATGTCATATATTTCATTAGTACATATTATATATACTTTATAATCATTCTTAAATGGTTAACATGGAGAATGAATCTCATCGCGTCGTGGAGACGGTAGTCCGTACGTACGCACGAGCGATGATATCATTTCCATAAATATTGAATTGAATTGGAGTGGATTATACAATATATCAGAATCAATATGATGTTGTAATAACTATGTATAGTTATTCTTTACACCATTATACCCATCCATGTAAGGTGGTGGTGGAAAATAGATTACACCACGGCGTGGAGACGGTATTCCGTACGTACGCACGCGCGGTGATTTCTTTTTCCGTAGGATGGATAGATGGTGAAATAGGGTTGTTTCATACTTATAATAACATATCAGTATATGAGTGATACTGATGTTATTACTTCATAATGAAATAACCTAATAAGAAGAAGTGGAAGAAGAAATAAAGATGAAAGAATTGGTAACGGTAATTACCTCTTCTTTGAAGCGCCTCTTTGAGACCTCCTCTTAGGGAACTAAAATTGGTCTTTGAGGAAGACCAGAACCTCTAGGATGTTTCTAGGGAAGTGGATAAGAGATTTTGGCAGGGTTTGGCCGAGCTTGAGTGCTCAAATTGGTGTGAGGAGGAGGGGGAGGAGGTGTCCTTTTATAAGGGAGGAGAGGGGCACCTTTGGAATTCTTAAAAATATTAATTTATAAAAAATCTAACCCCACATAAAAATGACTCATATTCGAATATTAGATAAGATAAGGTTGTAATATCATCAACCAATAGAATTTAGACATGTTAGGAATTTATTTTAAACATTATCAACATGATTTATCCTTATTTAATCAATTTAATTTTATTTGTGGTAATAACATTCTAATTTTTAAATTATAAAAAATAATTACTTATTTGTTGTGAATTGTCCATAATTGGATTCTTAATAACATTTTAGATCATATAAATTTAATTTTATAATTTTGAAATATTTTGTGATTTTTAATCAATTTTATAATATGTTATTTTTGTAAAATAACAATAGTGTCAATTTTGACACTATTCATTTATTTGAATTTAAATAAAATATATACAGAAGATATGTTCTAACTAAAAGCTTTAATATATTAATAAAAGGTCATATGTATCTATAAAATTAGTGTATCACATTAAATAGTTCATATAATATTTATTTTATTATTTTTAAAACCATTTATTTGGTTTATCTCTTAATAAAATAATTACTACATCATTTTTGTATAATTATTTAATATACTTATTTGTTGTATAAAAATTTAAAATAAAATCCTATGATGAAGATAAATATATTACCTTTTACAATAATACTTTTACTCGAATTTATCATCTTAAAATCATAATATTTAAATTGTTATATTTATTAAATTATGAAGGTGACAACTTTGGCATCATTTAAAATAAAATAATATAAGGGTCATAATCGCTTTTATAAGGCTCCAAATGGTCAAATATTCTACCATTGGATGCTTATGGTTTACATTTACATGGCCAATAAGTTTTGGTTAGGTATTTGTGCATTTTATGGTCACTATTAGTTTAAAAAAAAACAATATTCTTGATTTTTCACTAGATAAACAATTTCTGCATCACTATTGTGTCATAATTAATGATAATCATTTAATCCATAAAAATTATAAATAAATTTATATGATGTAGATAATTTCATTAGATTTCTGTATACTATTCATGTTCGAAGTTTCATGAAGTTTATCATTAAATTAAAATTAATATACTTATAAGATTTAAGAGAGTGACATGTTGTCACTTTCTTTGGTTTTAATAATAATTAAGTTATTTTCATGGACAAATGTCCATTAAATGATTCTAATCCGACCCTTAGGTGATATGGGTCGACTTTTAGTCATCCAATAGGATTTTGACATTTTTTAGGGTAATTTTAAAATATTATATTTACCCTTAATTACCCGATTTACCTTTAACTATGGTAAATAAAATTTACCGTAGTTACTATTCATAATTCCAAAAAATAAAAAGTAGCTTATTAACATAATTTGGACCCACTGATTCCAAATATGGAATCCATTTTTCCAAATTCAATACACAAAATATGCATAAATTAAATTAAAATTAATCCCGTTGTCGAAAGAAAACGGTTTTTTCTTTAAAACATTGCAAAAGATTGAATTGATTTAACCTACGAATTCAAGGTAAAATCAATGCTAATGACATACATTATATTAAATGGTAAAAATATATTCTATTTATACTTTAAAACCATTCAATATTATAATTTAACCACATAAGATATTACGATGAAAAAAAGTTGTTTTTAATTAAAATATAGCGTGTTTTTACTATTCATTAAAATATGAAAGTTATCGGAAAAATATCAAAACTTTATCTAATGTAAATTTTTATATCCTGATTCAAAAGAAGAATATTATTTTGTCAAATTGAACATATAAACATGTCAAAAACTATATTTAAAGTGGGTGCGCCATCAAAAGGCGGTAAAACTGCATTTTTTGAAAAATACTTATTTTACCCGAAAAATTTATTTTGTTCTTATACCATGTTCTAGAAATGTGTAAGATGAATAATAATGTTATAAAATTCAAAATTTAGTTAATACTATTCATAACGTCTAGTTCATGACAATATTATAATAATATAACATTGTTTATTAAAACCCGGTATTGCGTACAACACATGCTATCGAGGAAGGTCACGATTGCGTGTAATGCAAGCCAAGTCAGGGTTGCGTGTTGTGAAAGAATCCTTCGTTGTTTCGTATAACAGAATCCAACCATATTTCATTTATACGTTTAATATATATATATATATATATATACTCAATGTTGCGTAGAATAACTATTATCAAAATTGTGTGTAACACGGTCCATGAATATTGTTGCGTATACTGCAAGCTAATACGGTGTTGCGTATAGCGCAAGGTAATCTTGGAGTAGAATACAACACAAGACATTAATGAAATTAAAATAATATTTTTCATAAAATCTCGGGGTGTTACAAAAAAATACATAATTTTAATTAAAAAATGTTTCTTCATCTAATTTATTTAAAAGGCTAAGTTATAATTTAAATTGGTTTCAAAGTATAATTAGTTCAATTATACATCAATCAATCCAATGTATGTCATTAGAATCAATTTCACATTGAAATTGGATATAAAAAACATTTAGAACTTTTCACTTTAAAACCCGCTTTCTCATTGAGTCTGCGAGATTAATTTTAAATCTAATTTTGACAATTCTCGGAATTGAATTTGGTAAAATATATTCCATAATTGGAATCAGAAGGTCCAAATTAGGTTGTAAGGTCAATTTTATTTTTAGGTATAAAAAAGTTATCGTGGTAAAAAATCATTTAATGCGATATAGATAACACTAATAGAAAAAAAACACTATACCGATGGTTTTGTAAAACCGTTGGCATAGGTAATGTAAAAATAAAACTCAACAGGTTTTGATATGAGCACCTCATGTTTATAATCCAACGACCTAACCACTAACCTGAAATGACTTTTGTAGACACAATTTCATAAATATATATATATATATATATATTCATATTTACAAGTATTTTAACTTTTGATGTATTTAATGTTATTTGAAAAAATAATCCATAAAAAATGTGGGTACCTGTACTGACAGTTTTGGCCAAGACCGTTGGTATAGGTCCATATAAGTGATCTATCTTAACTGTTTTGGAGAAGCTGTTGGTATGTGGTCTCTATAAGGGACCTATACCAACGGTTTTGCCAAAACCTTTGGTATAGGGTCTCTCTAAGGTACATATACCAACGGTTTTGTCCAAACCATTTGTATAGGCTACCTATACCAATGGTTTTCCAAACCGTTGGTATAGCTCCAATTTATAGTAGTGTAAAATAGTGATAAGAGTTAAAATTAAATGGTAAAACCTTAGCATACCTAAAAATTATAACATTTAATGGTTGGTTGATGTGTGGATCGACCCTAACTAGCCTCTACAATATTAATTTTCACTCAAAGTTGTGGAATTTAATGTCACCTCAATTTGGTTGACTTTAAATATAAAATATTCATTATTTTAATCACTTAAACTCACCTCTCCTCAACTATAAATATCACCCATCACCGCCCCATTTTCAACTCACAAGCCTTGTAACTCCTCAAATCTCTTCCCAAACCCCTCCTCACTCTCCCACATCCAAGTGTTGTTGATCTCACCCAAAGACCAAATCCAAGGTCCTCAAGAGTCTCTCAAGGAGGTGATATTCAAGAGGTAATTTTCTCAAAATGCTTCTCTTGATTTCTTTTCTTCTACTTTCTCCTCATCTATTTCATCCACCAAGGCATAATAATTTCAGAATCATGTACATACTGGAATTTTATGTTATTAATGGAATATCTTATATTCACCCCTTTTATTAACTCTATTTATTCAAAGAAACAAAACTATTGTCCAAGTTATGTCGGTTAATCACCAATGTGAATAGTGTTTTTGTTCATTCTCTATTACCACCTTCATGGATGATCATAAAACTATTATTCTAATTAAATCATATTGTAATAAGTATATTATATCCTATTTTATGTTATGAAACTAATGTGTACTCATAATAGTAAATAAAACAAAACTGGTTCATGGTGTTTGGGAAAACCGTCAAGATAAACTAACATTTATCATTAACATTTTATCTAATGAATCGTCCTCATATAAGAAATAAAAAAAATATATGGGATCATCCATACTTATAGAAGTTCATTAATACTATTTAATTCCACTTATGGATTTGTATTCTCATTCGACAAGAACTTCTATAATTATACAAAAGTTAAATAATCTCAAAATCGTGAAACGAACGCCCTCAGAACGACGAAATTGATATTTATAACTCATCAAAATGGTCATAAATGAACTCAATAAAATTATAATAAATCAAATATATTTGTAATATTATTTAAATTAATTAATTAATGAATCTAATTTGATTATTTTGGGCAGTAAATACAAGTGTAGAGCGCTTTTGGACGTAAGGTGAGAGATCTCTCTGAACCTCCAAATTACCTTTGGGTTACATTTTCTCTCTCTTTTCCTCAAGTTATCCATTCTTTTATCTTATATAATTATCCCATGTTCTATATGTATGTACCAAACACATGTATTCATCTTGAATCACCTTTCTTTGATGGGGAATTACATTATTTACAAGGCTTCCTTCTCAATTATCCCCAATAAACAAGCTTGATTAAAGGGAACTCCTTTGTTTCCTTCCTGTTTTAAAGTACACTCCATAAACTATTTTAAGCTACCAATATTTTTATAAAATCACTCATTATATCATGAAAATCTATTTTAGTTTATTTCTGGTTTTATAAAAACACTTATGTCTTTTTCCTCTTTAAAGACTTTTTTTCTTTTTTCTAAACCGCACTTAAGTGGCACATTTCTAACCACTCTTTTTCATGTTTTTGATTCAGTTGGGAATCATTATCTTTTATCTATTATCACCTTATGAAGTTCCAAGTTTGATTTAACCCCTAATTTCATGGATTCCATCATTATATTCTCTCTAGTTATGCTTCATGACAATATTACCATACACATTTCATTCCATGTGTAACCCTTATGATTATCCCTTATGTTTGTTTCTTTATGTGGAACACATATGCATGTGCATATTGTAATGGATGCACCCAAATATCGCTCCAATGCATTGGGTAATGTTTTAGTCTCATGAGGCGTCATATTGGGATAAGGAGTAAACCCAATTTCTTTATAGGACTTTGTCCACCATGTTATATAGTCTTGGTAGTTAGTCATGACTCATATTTGTGTCACATCATGTGTCGATGCCACTTTCTTACATTTCCATGATCATAAGATTACATGTTCTATACGTCATGCTTCCTTATATTTATTCATGATCCATGCCTTTTATGTTATCATGTTATGCATTCTAACTCATGTTCTATGCTCTATCTTCATGTTTATTCTCTTACTGGGCTTTTTTAGTTAATCACTTTTGTCTATGTACTCCTCAGGTTATCTTATGTAGGTGTGGGAGCTCAAAGGAAGTTAGGAGCTCATTATGAAATCTTAATAAAAAGATGTTTTATTCTAGTCTCTTGTTTTCTATTTATATACCTAGTCTCCCAAAGACACTAAACTTTTCAATCCTTGGTTTGTATTCTGAGGGTAACTATGTGTAAAAATCATGTAACAATATGTGTAAAAAGCATGGGTCGTAATACTATCTAATATCCATACATATACCAGTGTATGCAACATGTGATAAAAATCCATCAATAATTAACAACAATAATTCACTCCACTCACACTCATCAATCCATGGAGAGTTTTTACTTGTTTCGACTAGTGATAGAGTGGAACGATACATCCATGTTCTATCATATCGGAAAAGCCTTTAAATTCTGATCAAACCCATGTCACTCAAGATATAGATCCTCTATAACTGACCTATCCATCATAGGTCCACCATGATGCCCCACTGACATGTCTCCATTTATCTTCTCAAGCTTATCCCAATATATCTCCTAACATGGTGAGTAACACGATCCCATCCAGTGGTCTCTCTCACCACCAATCGTGGCCTCTATAGTGCGCACTGAAGGTTATTGGTGTAACGGAAGTGCGAGATAAGGCATGTCCAACTTGGATTTTTATCGTAATAAATGATTAATTTGAGACTTACATGATGATAAACGCCATGATCAATGAAATTAAATCAAAGAATATTGATGATATAAAATGCTAGAATCAAAGCGCAGGATCATCACTGTAGGGTCCTGAAAATTCTACCAAGAGAAGAAAATACCCCCACAATCACTTTGTAGAAGGAATCAAGTATTTCTACAAGTCTATCAAGGTGAATGGACTCAAATCAAGTTGGGAATTTCAGAAAAAAAAACTAGAAAGAAGTTTTCAAATCATTTCAAGTGGCCCGCGTACCATCATCGGGAAAGGTACACGGACCGGCTAGGTCGCGAACCAACAAGTATGCAAAACGATCCACAAACTGCTGGCCCGCAAGTGATGGCCATCGAACAAGGCAGACCACGAACCGCGTCACCGAAGGACTCATGCGCAAGAAGCCCATCCGCGTACTGTGCCGCGAACTCATCAGTTCACGAACGAAATGAACAGGCAGGGTTCCACGAACCGTTATCATGAACCAAAGCATCTGCAAACCCCAAAATGACCAAGTCTTCCGTGGGCCAAGATATTGCTTCATGGTCTTCCGAAAATGGTGTCGCGTGCCCAATAGATACAATTGTCTCAATGCTCTATAAAAAGAGCACAATAGAATGATGATGGGACGGATGATGAAAGACTGAAGGGAACCCATAGGTTGGAAGAAAGAGTGTAGATAATACTCTGGCTTTGGTCTTGATTCATCGACGAAGCCCGAATCGTGAACCACTCTCTCCACAGGTACAACCGGCCGCAAACCATAAAACAGGGGAATTTAATTATAAAAAGAGAACCGAGAACCTAATTGGTGAACCAAGAACCATAGAATTCTTGTGGATGAACTCCCCGTGAACAATAATCCCCTGGACCCTCCTTTAATATGGTGCTCTGCATAGTGTACCGCTACGCAGACTGAACCCGGCGTCGCGTACTGCATCAGTACACAGATAGAACCCAAAGAGGCGTGATGAGCCGCATACCACTATGGTACGCGGTGGTCTATACCCATGATCGCGTACTACATCGGTATGCAGACGACCCCTTTGCTCGCATACCACTACAGTATGTGGATCATCCCCCATCCCGCATAAGAAACCAATACGCGAAATGAGGTGTTTTCAGGTACTATTTTCTTTGGTCCCAACCTCACCCTTCCATTACCGTCTAGTCCTACATAATCCCTCTGCTAACCAGTCCTCCAACATTAGGCCGAAGCCTCCTCCAAATCCACCAAACCCATATGATCAGACCATCGGGTGCATCAGCACGCCCCTTTGAGTCTACATAACCATGGTAAGCGGAGTTGCGAAGGCTCTCCATACAACGGTTCATTCTTCAGGAATTCTTATAGGGCTACATTACCATGGTAAACCAGAGTCCAACTTTGGGACACCGATGTGAACCTCCCCATTATAGAGATTAAGGGTAATAACTTTCTTTTCCATTTAATGAGGGATAGTGATCAGTCAAAGGGGTTATGTTCGCTCCCCCCTTTGACGAGAACAACACTCTTCCCCTTCCCAGAACGTATTCTAGGGACCTCCCACTGAGGTAAGTCCCCAATTTTCTAAGGTTGGGCCACATGAACTTTAATTCCATTTCACATGGAAAGGCTCATTGATCCGCAACCTCGCCCACAGTCACCCTGGCCTCTTTCTTTGCGGGCTCTCCCTCCCCCACCAACAGGGGAGGAAGCGTGTGCTTTGTTAAATCTTTCAAATCCTCTTGTTTATCACACCGATCATGAATCATGTGGGTTTAGAGATCTGTGATGATTACAACATCCAAATGAATCTAAACTATGAGAACTCTGATTTCTGATCAAATCGGGATATGTAGGACGCCTACCAGAAGGTCTGAGCTCAAAAGGGTGCCTATCCATAAAGGGTCCACCCAATCATATCTATCAAATGAGCATCTTCTATGCATAAGCCCCACACAATCTGAACCATGTGGGTTCTGATTCCTATCCTGAGGATACGTAGGAAGCCCTTCTTATAGGCCCGATCCCAAAATTAAGTCACCTTCTGTCCCCCCTAGATGACGATAAACTCTAGAGCACCTTATTGTATGGCTCAAGTCAGCATCATCTCTGTAGCATCAAATATATGCATGCCTACGAAGATCTTGAAAACCAAGGGTAGCCCATGGATGCACTCTTCGGGAATGAACCAAGTATTTAAAAACATATGAACACGACTTAAATCTAAAAGAGAGTCACAAAATAGGAAATAGTCCTCCCCCAGAAGGGTGCGGTGAGCCTGACTTCCCATCCTCTCGACCAATGGAGTCCTTAAGTGTTGTTGGCGGAATCATCAATCAATGAGCGTCTGACTTTGGAATGTAGGTCCATGAATCATGGATACTAGGGTCGTTGGGAATTCTTGGATCCACGGATAAAACCATTAGAGACCATTCAAGAAAGTTATATCTAAGGAGGACTGATTTCACAAGTACTTGACCCCATGCAATCATCCACTAGGATCATCCGACCATGGAACCTCCTTTGCAATGTGAAAGGGTTGAATTACCTAGTCCCCAAGGGGTTAACCAAAACTCCCTTTAAAGTATAATGACACCAAATAGGTTGAAACAAAAGAAATGGTAAATTTTAAAGGAAACTGTCTCTATAAAAAAGGGACGGGTGATGATCCTTGTCGGACTGTTTCCGCACCACCCAAAATGCACCACCTCAGAGGCGGAAAAAAATAGTGAACCCAAAGTGAATCCTTAACCAAGGTGTCAGTTCTACCCCAATGATAAAATACAAAAGGACATTGCATGTCAGACAATTTTCTTCGCTCCGGTCTGCGCAAAATGCGCCACCTCGGAGGTGGAACAAAAATGGTGAACTCGACATGAATCCTTAACCAAGGTGATGGTTCTACCCAATGATAAAAGACAAAAGGACATTACATGTCAAACCATTTTGTTCGTCCTGGTACACCCAAAACACACTACCTCTAAGGAAAAACAAAAATGGTGAACCCGATGTGAATCCTTAACCAAGGTGGTGGTCTTACCCCACTTAAGCCCCTTCTCCCCACAACCAAAGAAAAGGGGAAGGGGGCTAAGCTGAATTTCCAAATATTCATATATTTAAAAGAATGCTACTTTGATGATATTTTGTGGTCTATATGTCATATATGTATGTCGTAGGTTTCCACATAGCAACCTTCAATCCAAATGACATCTCGACGACCAATGTAGACACATGCATCAACGATCCCGCAGGTGGCTGGAGCCCCAATGAAGAGTATGACCCCCTCACCTACCCAGCGTCTTCAACACTGGGTATCCAACACACTAATCAAAGATTACCACTGAAATGGTACTCTACCCATAATGGAGGTCGTGAGACAAGCCCTCCAGTCTGCAAAGGTCTTCCAGCCACCTCTTCATCTGCGACCGACACCCCAGCACAAGGCGACCCCAATGTTCATCTCAAACCGTTTCAGGAGTCTATCCCCAGAACATAACAATGAGTACCTCCTTTATCTTAGGGAGGCAGATGAAGTCGATGCTGAAAACTTTATCTCAACTGCATAGGGGTCCTCCTCACCGCCCCCCACTAGAGAATGTCGTCGCCGACACCGGATGACCAAGCCTCCTCCCGCCGAAGAGGACCTTATGCCGAGGGCACCTACTAAAGTCCAGAAGACCCGGGCCCCTCGGGCTACCCACCAAGGGTGGAAAATATATAATTAGAAACATGATATCACCCTAGTTCTTGAGGATCAAATCCGCTATACTAACTCGATGACATTCAATGAGCAAACATACGACTCTACCCTCTCCACTCAAGCCCACCACAGAAATAGGGTGGCACAATGCGAGCACATGCACGTTCCTGCTAGTGCTCGTTGGTCCCGCCATGAAGACAAAGTGAAAAAATACAGGCAGATGCAGATATCTACTGATACACAGCAAGCTTGTTAACCAAGTAGGGGAAAAACCAGATATACACAAGCACAGATACCTACTGATTCATTTCAATCCCATCATCCAAATAGAGCGGTAACCAAATATGAGTAGAGTCAAATTTCTACGGATGCATACAAAAATCGTGAGACAAATACAGCGAAAAGTGAGAAGATGAAAATCCCCACTCGTGAATATGAAGACCACTAGTCAAATATGATGGCAACTGGAGAAGACAACCGGTGGCAAACTCATTTATCTGCCCCGACACAGGAGAACTGCCAGTATCTACTGACAACTCATAGAGGACTAGAGCAGGCACAAAATCCTGCTTCGATATCAGAATGGACCTTTATACCCATTTCAGATAAATATTTATCACATCACATCCTAGAAATGATGGAAGATTAGACATTGATTCCAAACTATATCCTCCAAACATGCCAAGATATCATTGCATCAGCTGCAAAGGAGAGAAACCGAGCCCACGACCTGGTTTCCTTGAACAAAATGACTCACTCGAAAAATGAGTTAGTCACTATGGAGCAGTTATGCATCCCTACTCCAGTCCAGGAGGGTCAATGACAATATCCCGTGATATATGGACAACCAGATTGGGAACAAATACCCGTTCCAACTGGGGGATGCCGGTCCAACATGATGACTGCTCCGGTGCAGACATATATCCCCGCTAAAACTCAAGATGACTATTCGCATATCCCAATGACATAATGAGACCCAAAAAGACAAGGAACCGTATATGAAGTCCATTACCAACACTAGATGGCCTCGGTTACTCGTAAGAGAGCGTTCAAAGATAAAATACACCAAAGGAAACTGGAAAATGAAGAGCACATACATGATCCTGCTCTGCTAGAAGTTGTAGTTCTTGACGCCCTTGAATACATATCAATAAAGGCTCAAGACCTTTTCAATCCATTACCAAATTATGGAAGTGACAGTAGTAGTTGCGAAGTCCCTCCCCGCAATGTTGCTATGAACAGCTATGGAGGTCCTCCATAGAGCACCTACGAGAGCATACTCTGTGGGCCAGGAATGATCGATCATGAGATTCTATCTCTTGATGCATGTTGGGGTAGCCCTCCCCTTGACCTGAAGGTTAGATAACAAGAAGGTCCTCCCCTTTTTTTTGTCTACCCTGATGGTCCTCCCCAGGGTATACTCTGTAGATATACTTCTCTCTATATTCAGACATCGAGTCATGATGGTAGTCCTCACCATGATGACAGTCATTGTGAAGGCCCTCCCCGTAATTACAGTTGCTGTGAAGGTACTCCCCATAGAAATGTCAAGAAACGAGAAGGTTCTCCCCTCATTTCAGTATATCCTGAAGGCCCTCACTAGGATGTGCACTGCAGAAATTCTCCCTACATCCAGGTATCAAGTCATGATGGTAGTCCTCGCCACGATGACAGTCATTATGAAGACCCTCTCCACAATGACAGTTGCTATGAAGGTCCTCCCCTCAGTGACATCAAGAAGCAAGAAGATCCTCCCCTTGCCATAGCCCGAACTGAAGGTCCTCCCCAGGGTATACGCCACAAAGACATTTCTCATGGTCGGGCGTCAAGTTGCAATAGTATCCCTCTCCATTGCAGCACCAATTGCGAAGGTCCTCCCTATAATCAAAATTTGTACTGGCAGGAAGGTCCCACCCTTGCCGAAACAAATGCGAGAAAGCCCTCCTATGCTGAGGCACTTGGAAAGGAGTCAAATACATCAAGCACTCTGTCTACAATGAGTGATATTCTTTCTCGACCAGAGGATGGTATGAGGCCACACTCGTATTCTGAGCCACCCCTACACCGTTCACATACCAATAAGGCTCCTACCAGCCTGGTTGTTTGGAACAAAATTATTAAGAAACAATCGAGCTGGGCATATCAAGTAGAGGAGCCTCTAGAAGAATAACAGTAAGATATGTTTCTTGTGATAAGACAACTAGCTAGGAATAATATATCAGTGATGTATTGGACTACCCCCACTTCTCACTTTGACGTACCAAAAGAGTTGTCTAGAGAATGCATGCATGACATTCACCTAAATATATGAACAACCCTTTTCCAGATAAAAGAAAAATTCTCACCCTATGAAGGGTATACAGACCATGTCAGCATGATAGGGGTGCTTCACCATCTAATCGACCTAGAAGCTCTCTCATCTACACGATATCCACAATCAAAAAGGAGAAAGAAAAACCTTGAACTAGTCTGCCTCCATGCACTACATAATTTGCATCGCCTCATTGGAAACACCCTGGCTGTAGTTCACATTCAGGGATGGGGAGAACATAGAGCTCTACACTTCACCCCACGTCCCATCCAGTAGGCCCCATTGGAAATGACATCGTGCAATGTCATCACCCAAAGGCAACAATAAAGTGAAACCCCTACTTAGGAAAGATGAGATACTCAATAAAAACCAACTCGGAGTAAGTCTCACAAGCGTTATGGACAAAAAGATCAAGCCATCAAAAAGATTTTGAGTCAGGAAACCAAGAACATACAACAGGTTTCCCACCTAAGGAAAGCCAACCAGCAAGTAGTGCCCACATCTTCAAAAGACCATAGACTCCGTGTAGTCCCAATGTCATACTCAGATCACACCCGCATGGGAGTACGTGAAATTTAAAGGGTTACAATAGCGGTGGCTACCACCGTAATATGGGAACAACCCCAACCCATAGGGATGGGGGGATTTTTAAATCAAAATTCCCCCATAAGACCAACAAATCCAGGCCATAACACATCAACAGGAGAACCAGAACAACCCTAGCCCACAGGGCTGGGGGAATTTTTACCTCAAATCCTCGAATAGTGGATGTATGTCTTCCACCATCTAGGAAGAACGATGGAAAGAGGAGTTACCCGTTCTACCCCTTCTCATGATTCACACCCTCCGAGACAAAGGCACATTACGAGGTCAGACCAGGGCTCTCTTCAGGTCAATCTCTGTCAAGAAACCCGAAGAATATCGTAGAATGGGAGGAGAAAGTCCAATAAAGGGCACAAAAAGCCTTCTTACCATTCGACACCGGGCACACCACCCTAATGTGGTATGCTTCAGTGAACGTGGTAAACATCAACCCCACATATCTCATAGGAAATGACATAGAGGGAGATAACACAAAAGAAAATGGTTCCCTTCTAGAGGCATCCCACACCAAGCCTAATGGTGTGCATACCCGAAACCAGAGAATGATCCTAAATATGGGATCTCCCTTGGTTAATCTGTCACTACATCCCCCGTGAAACCCCAACAAGGTGAAGAATAAATCCAAGGTCATCTATGACTCGTCTCCTCCTCCCCTTGGAAATGTTCCCCTCACCCTCGCAGAAAGGTTCACCAAACAAAAGGAAAAAATGAAAGAGATTAGGTGAATTAATGTTGAGCTGCGTCAAAGGAGCTATCTCACTGAATGCATTCCCCCCACGGAACGTCAGCAGGTGCTCCCAGAAGAAGTGCCCTTTCCACATACACTCATCCCAATGAATAAAGCCAAGATCGAAGGTCCATTAAACCCATCCCTAGAAGGACATCAAGACTTATCCCCACTGGGAAGGAATCCATAATATATTCAGGTAAACCCACGAATGACACCTCCGGTTGGGTATTAACCCCAAATTTCAACAGCACCGACATGCCCAGTCTTGGCCACTACCTCACCAATCCAAGATCAAGCCCGACATGATATACATCAAGGGCTCTTGAACACTGTCGAGCAATTAACAGCTCGACTAGAAGCCATGGAGGGGTGACCCTCTCCGATACATCCATAACGCAAACCCTAGCCCGAGTGGGTGAGCAATGTTCCACCATCGCTGAACTTCAGAAACCTTGTATTCCCAGTATTCAATGGCTCGGGGGACCCGGAACAACCACTACTAGAATTTATGGTTTTAGAGGCGGGGGACTTTTAGCGGCCGCCAATTGGCGGCCGCTAATAATATCAACAGCGGCCGCCAAATGGCGGCCCCTGCACTTTAATATCTAAAAACCTAATTTTCCCTTCCACCCTCCCCGACCCCGCGACCACCCCTCCCCGACCCCATGACCCCGACCCCCGGCGACCCTGACCCCTCGACCCGGCGACCCCGACCCCCGGCGATCCCAACCCCCGGTGACCCCTCCCGGACCCCCGACGACCCCTCCCCGACCCCCGAAGACCCCGACCCCGACCTCCGGCGACCCCGACCCCCGGCGACCCCGACCCCGGACCTCCCGGTGACCCCGGTAGCCCCCGGAGACCCCGACCCCCGGCGACCTCGACCCTCGGCGACCCCCACCCCCTTGCCTCCGTGCTGCGGCACCCGCAACCCCGGCGACCCCAACTGCCTTGCCTCCGCGCTGCGCCCCCGTGACCCTGACACCCCCGTGACCCAGCAACCCCACCCCCTGCCTCCGCGCTGCACCTTTGGACAATCCTTCCGCCGTCGTCCCCTCCCGGACCCGTTGCATCCCTCCGGTAAGTCCTCCTGCCTCCGCTGGACCCTCCCGGTCCGTTGTGCCCCGCCGTGTAGAACCCTCCCACGCTTCGGCCAACGGTTCTGCTCCTTTAGAGTCTGGCCGTCGAACCCCTGTCATCAAGTCACTGCGCCATCATGGATCTGCAATCAAGTCACACCCCGTTACCCGCGGTCGAGTCCTCCACAGGTAATGTTTTTTATTCTTCAAATTTGGTTTTTAAATTTTAAGGATATGTGTTTTTTATCCTTCAAATTTTATTTTTAGTCAAAATTGTAATTATATACCCAGTTATTATTTGTAAAAATATTTATGAGTTATATATGTATAAAAATTTCTTGATTTAACTATAATTTCTTTTAATGTAGGTATGTCGTAGGGTGTTCACAGTGGTTCACCTGATGTTGTCGGTATGTATGTTTTCATTTTTCTAAATTAATTGATTGTAATTTTCTGTGTATATTTCCCTAACTGTTTCTAATCATTAATTTATATTGTAATTGAATTATGAATTTATGTTTATCAGGATCTAGTGCTTCTTCCAGCAGATGTAGGGGTCCTGGTAGAGGGGTTCGATCCTGGAACTCTGGAGCCCAATTGGATGTGTTATTTGACGACACATTTCATCCAGTTGGAGATGGTGCTACTACATTGAGTCATCAGTTTGGGCATATGATACGAGACTCACACAGATTCCCTCTGATGACTCATGACTGGAGTTCTTTCCCCCAGGATACGATGGACATATTACGGAGGGAGGTTCAGGTAAATTCAATGTTTAATTTTTCATAATATATTGTTATTATTATTGTCCCATCTACTGACAATTTTTTTTAACAGGATAATTTGACATCCTATCCAGATGAGTTTCGGGCTGTATGTATGTCCAAATGCCGAAAATTATGGAAGGATTACAAGTCAAGGGTGAAGAGAGATCACTGGACACCATTTGCAGGTGTGCTAGACATTCTACAGCGAGTCCCTCCGGGCATTCTTCCTGCGCAGTGGCAGGATTTGGTTGCGTTTTGGTCGAGTGAGGCAGCGATGGTAAGATTTATTACTTTTAATCTATAAATGACTAATTTTTCAAATGTCTACTAAGTAAATACGTTGAATGTATACCGAGTCTTCTCGTCATTCACATAATCGGGCGATGCAGGGCACGCCTTCCAGACTTGGCACTCGACATGTGTCACAACTCAGACATGATGTAAGTTTAGAATTCACTATTTCATTCACATTTTAAAAATATTGTAGTATAACATGGTTAACCCCTTTATTATAGTTACACCAACGCGGCGAGCCAATCAATCAGATGTCCATATGGATGAAGACTAGTAGGGCGGGTGATCCCGATGTTGCCGGTGTTATAGTAAGAAAATTATTTACTAATAAATGTATTTTTATTTTATATAAATTATTAATATTTGTTCATTGATTCATTATATGCTACATGCTCAGTTTGAAGCTCAGTTATCAGAGTTTCCAAAGGAGCAACGTCGTAGTACTATGTGTAGATATGAAATATTTCACTGTGTCGTGGGGCGTGACGGTCATGGTAATTCTTTGACTTATGGCGGTGGTGTCCCACGACGTGAAGTTGTTAGAGCAGATGTGATGGGTTCATGTAGAGAGTCAGGGATGCGCACACAGGCTGAGATAGATGCTTCCATGCAGGATATGCAGTGCAATTTTGATGCACAATTTTAGCAGTTACGTGCAGAGTATGAGAAGAGGTTGTCACAGATGTCATCACATATCGATGATATGACGACGCAACAAGTGGCGCCACAGATAAACAATAAAACAAACCATACTCAAATTGACTTTTATTGATATGTTTAAGATAAATAATATTGATATATATTGTAGGCTCTGAATACAGCTGGTGGACATCGTAGTGATATTGGTGATCCAGATGAGAATGAACCCCATGCATGAGGTAATTTCATTTGTGTTGATGAATTCTCTAGAAGTTTTTATATCCTTGGTGAATATAATTTTCCTTTTTTACCTAGATTAGTTTGTTTTAGTATTTATGACCTGAAACCACCGCGAAACATTATAATTATTATTCGTGACGTGTACGCACAGACAGCACGTCAATCGGACGTGCGGTTTGCGCGGTACGTCTCAATATGCGTGTTTTAAGTGATGTGCGCGCTTCATAAACGCGCGTGGGGGGTCCAAATGGTCCGAAAAAAGTCGGAATGGAATTAAATTAGACGAAAAATATGGGTGAGTGATTTGTGAAGTATTCTAGTAGACAACACGTCAATCAAACGTGCCGTGTGCCCGCGGTGACCGAGAATGCAGTTCTGGTGTCATAAACGGTCAAAACGGGCATCTAATGGTCAAATTCATAGAGAACAATCTCGTATTGACCTGAAACCACCTTTCAACAATCTAATTATTATTCGTGACGTGTACGCGCAGACGGAACGTCAATTGGACATGTGGTTTGCGCGATAAGGCTCAATATGCGTGTTTTAAGTGATGCGCGCGCTTCATAAACACGCGTGGGGGGTCCAAACAGGCTGAACGAAGTCAGAATGGCCTGAAATTAGACGAAAAATATGGGTGAGTGATTTTTGAAGTGTTCGAGTAGACGAAACGTCAATCAGACGTGCCGTGTGACCGCAGTGACCGAGAACGCAGTTCTGGTGTCATAAACGGCCAAAACGGGCGTCTAACGGTCAAATTCATAGTGGACGACGACAGATTGACCTGAAACCACCACGAAACATTCTAATTATTATTCGTAACGTGTGCGTGCATACTTCACATCAATCGGATGTGCGGTTTGCGCGGTACGTTTCAATATGCGTGTTTTAAGTGATGCACGCGCATCATAAACGCGCGTGGGGGGGTCCAAATGGGCCGAATGAAGTCGGAATGACCTGAAATTAGACAAAAAATATGGGTGAGAGATTTTTGAAGTGGTAGAATAGACGGAACGTCAATCGGACGTGCCGTGTGCCCGCGGTGACCGAGAACGCAGTTATGGTGTCATAAACGGCCAAAACGGGCGTCTAACAGTCAAATTCATAGCGTACGACCTCGGATTGACCTGAAACCACCGTGAAACAATATAATTATTATTCGTGACATGTACGTGTAGACTTCATGTCAATAGGACGTGCAGTTTGCGCGATAAGACTCAATATGTGTGTTTTAAGTGATGTGCGCGCTTCATAAACGCGCGTGGGGGGGGGGGGTCCAAACGGGCCGAACGAAGTCGGAATGACATAAAATCAGACGACAAATACGGGTGAGTGATTTTTGAAGTGGTAGAATAGATGACACATCAATCGGACGTGTCGTGTGCCCCCGGTGACTGAGAACGCAGTTCTGGTGTCATAAACGGCCAAAACGGGCGTCTAACGATCAAATTCATAGAGGACAACCTCATATTGACCTTAAACCACCATTCAACAATATAATTATTATTCGTGACGTGCACGTGCATACGACGTGTCAATCAGACGTTCGGTTTGCGCGGTACGTCTCAATATGCGTGTTTTAAGTGATGCATGCGCTTCATAAACGTGCGTGGGGGGTCCAAATGGGCCGAACGAAGTCAGAATGGCCTGAAATCAGAAAAAAAATACAGGTAAGTGATTTTTGAAGTGGTCGAGCAGACGGCACGTCAATCGGACGTGCCGTGTGCCCGCGGTGACCAAGAACGCAGTTCTGGTGTCATAAACAGCCAAAACGGGCGTTTAACGGTCAAATTCATAGTGGACGATCGTGGGTTGACCCGAAACCACCATGAGACAATATAATTCTTATTCGTAACATGTACGCACAGACGACACGTCAATCGGACGTGCAGTTTGCACGGTAAGGCTCAATATGCGTGTTTTAAGTGATGCGCGCGCTTCATAAACGCACGTGGGGGGGTCCAAACAGGCCAAACGAAGTCAGAATGGCCTGAAATCAGAAGACAAATACGGGTGAGTGATTTTTGAAGTGGTAGAGTAGACGACACATCAATCGGACGTGCCGTGTGTCCTCGGTGACCGAGAACGCAGTTCTGGTGTCATAAACGGCCAAAACGGGCGTCTAACGGTCAAATTCATAGAGGACTACCACGGATTGACCTGAAACTACCATGAAAAACTCTAATTATTATTCGTGATGTGTACGCGCAGACGACACGTCAATTGGATGTACGGTTTGCACGATACGTCTCAATATGCGTGTTTTAAGTGATGTGTGTGCTTCATAAACACGCGTGGGGGGGGGGGGTCCAAATGGGCCGAACGAAGTCGGAATGGACTGAAATCAGATGAAAAATACGGGTGAGTGATTTTTGAAGTGGTCGAGCAGACGACACTTCAATCGGAAGTTCCGTGTGCCCGCGGTGACCGAAAACGCAGTTCTTGTGTCATAAACGGCCAAAACCGGCGTCTAACGGTCAAATTCATAGCGGACGACCTCAGATTGACCTAAAACCATTGTGAAACAATCTAATTATTATTATTGATGTGTACGTGTAGACGTCATGTCAATTGGACATGCAGTTTGCGCGATACGACTCAATATGCGTGTTTTAAGTGATGCGCGCGCTTCATAAACACGCGTGGGGGGGTCCAAATGGGCCGAACAAAGTCAGAATGACCTGAAATTAGACGAAAAATACGGGTGAGTGAATTTTTAAGTGTTCGAGAAGACGACACGTCAATCGAACATGCCGTGTGCCCGCGGCGACCGAGAATGCAGTTCTAGTGTCATAAACGGCCAAAACGGGCGTCTAATGGTCAAATTCATAGCGGACGAACTCAGATTGACCTGAAACCACCGTGAAACAATCTAATTATTATTCTTGACATGTAATCACAGAAGACACGTCAATCGGATGTGCGGTTTGCGCGGTAAGGCTCAATATGCGTGTTTTAAGTGATGCGCGTGCTTCACAAACGCACGTGGGGGGTCCAAATGGGCCGAACAAAGTCAGAATGGACTGAAATTAGACGAAAAACACGGGTGAGTGATTTGTGAAGTGTTCGAGCAGAAGGAATGTCAATTGGACATGCCGTGTGCCCACGGTGACCGAGAACGCAATTCTGGTGTCATAAACGGCCAAAACGGGCGTCTAATGGTCAAATTCATAGCGGACGATCTCGGATTGACCTGAAACCACCGTTCAACAATCTAATTATTATTCATGGTGTGTATGTGTAGAATACACGTCAATCGGATGTGCGGTTTACACGGTAAGGCTCAATATGCGTGTTTTAAGTTATGCACGCGCTTCATAAACGCGCGTGGGGGGGTCCAAACGGGCCAAACGAAGTCGTAATGGCCTGAAATCAGACTAAAAGTACGGTTGAGTGATTTTTGAAGTGGTCGAGCAGACAACACGTCAATCGGACATGCCGTGTGCCCGCGGTGATCGAGAACGCAGTTCTGGTGTCATAAACGGCCAAAACGGGTGTCTAACGGTCAAATTCATAGTGAACGACCACAAATTGACCTCAAACCACCGTGAAACATTCTAATTATTATTAGTGATGTGTACGCACATACTTCACGTCAATCGGACGTGCAGTTTGCGCAGTACGTTTCAATATGCGTGTTTTAAGTGATGCGCGCGCTTCATAAACGCGCTTGGGGGGGGTCCAAATGGGCCGAACGAAGTCAGAATGGACTGAAATCAGACGAAAAATACGGGTGAGTGATTTGTGAAGTGGTCGAGCAGACGGAACGTCAATCGGACATGCCGTGTGCCCGCGGTGACCGAGAACGCAGTTCTGGTGTCAAAAACGGCCAAAACGGGCGTCTAACGGTCAAATTCATAGTGGACGACCTCAGATTGACCAAACCATCGTGCAAAAATATAATTATTATTCATGACGTGTACGCGCAGAATGCACGTCAATCGGACGTGCGGTTTGTGCGGTAAGGCTCAATATGCGTGTTTTAAATGATGTGTGCGCTTCATAAACGCGCGTGGGGGGGGGGGGGGGGGGTCCAAACGGGCCTAACGATGTCGGAATGGCCTGAAATCAGACGACAAATACGGGTGAGTGAATTTCAAAGTGTTCAAGCAGACGACACGTCAATCGGACGTTCCGTGTGCCCGCGGTGACCGAGAATGCAGTTCTGGTGTCATAAACGGCCAAAACAGGCGTCTAACGGTCAAATTCATAGCGGACGACCTCATATTGACCTAAAACCACCGTTCAACAATCTAAATATTATTCGTGACATGTACGCGCAGACTTCACGTCAATCGGACGTGCGGTTTGCGCGGTACGACTCAATATGTGTGTTTTAAGTGATGCGTGCGCTTCATAAACGCGTGTGGGGGGGGGGGGGTCCAAATGGGCTGAACGAAGTTGGAATGGCATGAAATCAGACTAAAAATACGAGTGAGTGATTTGTGAAGTGTTCGAGCAGACGACACGTCAATCGGACGTGCCGTGTGCCCGCGGTGACCGAGAACGCAGTTCTGGTGTCATAAACGGCCAAAACAGGCGTCTAACGGTCAAATTTATAGCAGACGACCTCGGATTGACCTTAAACCACCGTGAAACAATCTAATTATTATTCGTTATGTGTACGCGTATATGAAACATCAATCGGACGTGCGGTGTGCGCGGTAAGGCTCAATAAGCGTGTTTTAAGTGATGCGCGCGCTTCATAAACGCGCGTGGGGGGGTCCAAACGGGCCGAACGAAGTCGGAATGGCCTAAAATCAGACGAAAAATACGGGTGAGTGATTTTTGAAGTGGTAGAGCAGACGACACGTCAATCGGACGTGTCGTGTGCCCGCGGTGATCGAAAACGCGGTTCTGGTGTCATAAACGGCCAAAACGGGCATCTAACGATCAAATTCATAGAGGACGACCTCAGATTGACCTGAAACCACCATGAAAAAATATAATTATTATTCATGACATGTACGCGCAGACGACACATCAATCGAATGTGCAGTTTGCGCGGTAAGGCTCAATATGCGTGTTTTAAATGATGCGCGCACTTCATAAACGCGCGTGGGGGGGTCCAAACGGGCCGAAGGATGTTGGAATGACCTAAAATCAGACGACAAATACGGTTGGGTGAATTTCAAAGTGGTCGAGCAGACGGCACGTCAATCGGACGTGTCGTGTGCCCGCGGTGACCGAGAACGCAGTTCTGGTGTCATAAACGGCCAAAATGGATGTCTAACGGTCAAATTCATAGCGGACGACCACGGATTGACCTGAAACCACCGTGCAACATTCTAATTATTATTTTTGACGTGTACGCACATAATTCACGTCAATCGGATGTGCGGTTTGCGCGGTACGTTTCAATATGTGTGTTTTAAGTGATGCGCGCGCTTCATAAACGCGCGTGGGGGGGTCCAAACGGGCCGAACGAAGTCGGAATGGACTGAAATTAGAAGAAAAATACGGGTAAGTAATTTTTGAAGTGGTCGAGCAGACGACATATCAATCGGACGTGTCGTGTGCCCGCGGTGACCGAGAACGCAGTTCTGGTGTCATAAACGGCCAAAACGGGCGTCTAACGGTCAAATTCATAGTGGATGACCTCATATTGACCTGAAACCACCATGAAACAATATAATTATTATTCATGATATATAAGTGTATACGGAACGTCAATCGGACGTGCAGTTTGCGCAATAAGGCTCAATATGCGTGTTTTAAATGATGCGCGCGCTTCATAAACGTGCATGGGGGGGGGGGGGGGTCCAAACAGGCCGAACGATGTCAGAATGGTTTGAAATCAGACGACAAATATGGGTGAGTGAATTGAAAAATGGTCGAGTAGACAACACATCAATCGGACATGTCGTGTGCCCGCGGTGACCAAGAATGCAGTTCTGGTGTCATAAACGGCCAAAACGGGCGTCTAGCGGTCAAATTCATATTGGACGACCTAGGATTGACCTAAAACCACCGTGAAACAATCTAAATATTATTTTTGATGTGTATGCGCAGACGTCACGTCAATCAGACGTGCGGTTTGCGCGATACGGCTCAATATGCGTGTTTTAAGTGATGCACCCGCTTCATAAACGCCCGTTGGGGGGTCCAAACGGGCCGAACGAAGTCGGAATGTCCTGAAATCAGACGAAAAATACAGGTGAGTTATTTGTGAAGTGGTCGAGCAGACGACATGTCAATCGGACGTGCCGTGTGCCCGCAGTGACTGAGAACACAGTTCTGGTGTCATAAACGGCCAAAACGGGCGTCTAACGGTCAAATTCATAGCAGACGACCACGGATTGACCTGAAACCACTTTTCAATATTCTAATTATTATTCTTGATGTGTACGAGCAGACGACACATCAATCGGACGTGTGGTTTGCGCGGTACGTCTCAATATGTGTGTTTTAAGTGATGCGCGCTTCATAAACGCGCATGAGGGGGTCCAAATGGGCTGAACAAAGTCGGAATGGCCTGAAATCAAACGACAAATATGGGTGAGTGATTTGTGAAGTGTTTGATCAGACTTCATGTCAATCGGACGTGCCATGTGCCCGCGGTGACCGAGAACGCAGTTCTGGTGTCATAAACGGCCAAAACGGGCGTCTAATGGTCAAATTCATAGCGGACGATCTCAGATGGACCTGAAACCACCGTGCAACAATATAATTATTATTCGTGATGTGTACGCATAGACGTAACGTCAATCGGACGTGCGGTTTGCGCGGTAAGGCTCAATATGCGTGTTTTAAGTGATGCGCGCGCTTCATAAACGCGCGTGGGGGGGGTCCAAATGGGCTGAACGAAGTCGGAATGACCTGAAATCAGAAGAAAAATATGGGTGAGTGATTTTTGAAGTGGTTGAGCAGACAACGCGTCAATCGGAAGTGCCGTGTGCCCGTGGTGACCGAGAACACAGTTCTGGTGTCATAAACGGCCAAAACGGGCATCTAATGGTCAAATTCATAGCGGACGACCGCAGATTGACCTGAAACCACCGTGAAACATTCTAATTATTATTTGGTACTAATTTTGTTATAAAATTTTGTTATGAAATTATATTTGATGATGGATTTGGAGGTTGGAAGATGACTGATTAGATTTATTTGGGTATATATTATTGTGTAATTGATTTTTTTTAAAAAAAATTTAAAATCTATAGCGGCCGCCAAATGGCGGCCGCTATAGCTGTTTCCATTGGCACCTTTAGCGGCCGCCCTTCGGCGACTGCTAAATATATGGGCTACAGCGGCCACCAAATGGCGGCCGCTAAAGCCTATCCCGGCTTGCCTACAGCATCCGCCAAGTGGCGGTCGCTAATATCAACAGCGACAGGGCAAAAGCGGCCGCCACTTGGCGGCCGCTATAAACCTTTAGTGACGGCTTTTGGCGGCCTCTAAAGGTCACGACTGTACTAGTGAACATTTAATGCACTATGCCTCTTATTATGACCCCATGATGGGCACTCCAAAGCAACAAGAAGTAGTAAAACTCAGGTGCTTCGTACGAACCCTGTAGGGCTCAGCCTTCGTATGGTATACTAGCCTACTAGCTAAATCAATCACAGGTTGGGAGGACCTCCAATAACAATTCCTCTTCTAGTTCAGTTCAACACTGCCTAAGATGATAGTCAATGATCTAATGAACTGCAAGCAGTGAGAGAACGAAAGAGTTTCAAACTTCATTTCCAGATGGAAAGTCCTGACTTATTCCCTGAATCGACCACTCCCCCAGGATGAGATGCTCGCCATGTGCATCGATAACCTTCGAGATGAATTGCGAACACCGATCATCCCGGTGAAGTACACAAGTGAGTTTAGAGACTTCTCTGCCATTACGCAAAGGATAAAGGACCCCTTGCAAAGGACCAATATTAAGTCCCGAGTGGCCCCATCATCCCCTGAGAAGAGAATGGGAAAATTTGAAGAAGCTTATGTCATGCTTAAGCCACCCCTGTCACCAGATCTCATTTTGAGGCCTCCACTAAACCATGTAGGACCCCCTACGCCAACAACCACCCCCACCTCGGCAAGATGAGCAACGGGGTGCTAAAAGAAATTAGTTCGAAGAACAAAGAAATAAAGTTTACTCATTCTGAGATGACCAGCTCCGTGACTATTTCATAGCCTCTATTAATTGCAACTTTCTATGGCTACCAGAGCCAAATCAGACCAATGAAGTGGGTCTCGAGGACCATCCAAATTATTTTCCCTATCACCGGATACTAGTTCACAGCATCCATGAATGCTTAATTTTCAAGGATATCCAACAAAAGATAGTGAATTCTAGGCATGTTAAGTTGGGCCTAATGCCAACAAAAGTGGTGTGTATTTCCACCTTAGACTCAAGAGATGAAGAGGAATGGAAAACATTCACCAATAAGAAGGAGAATTTTTTTGACAATTGGATGACTCAAAAGACCATCAATTGAGTCCATGACATCCTCGAGGTGCAGTTGAAACAACCAACCGTGCCCCCAAAAGATCCTGATATAATTCAACCATCCTCCTCGGCCCCACGACCCTCTAAAGGTCAGAAGGGAAGAAAGAAAGAGTAGGAAGATGGGATGACAATGAAGTTGAAGTCAGTGTTGATGATTTCAGACTTCATGCCAGCATACTTGGTACAATAGGTGCCTCCCCGCCAAATGGTGCAATGGGAACTGCCCCGCCAAATGGTACAATGGGCACCAACCTGCCAAACAATACAACAGGCACCACCCCGCCAAACGGTACAATGGTCACTGCTCCGTCAAAAGGTACAATGGGCACTACCACACCAAACGACACCATCAGAAGGAGATAGTCAGACATAAACAATGTTGGATCCAGAACTGATCTTCGACTCCATTAATGCCATTCACTTGATGGACCTCTTCTCGGATAGAGACTATGACCACAAACTCTAATTCTCAGCATGAAACCGGAGAGCCAGAGGAAGAGGGCACAAAGGCTGGAGGTTTCCTAGAAGGCATGATCGTGGCAGGAGTTCAGTTACCGGCTACATTATAAATCAAACCATTAACATCACAGAAACTTACAGAAGGATCCTCAGACAGACACAATAAGAACCAGAATGCTCCTCTACCCCCCGTTGGAATAAATCAAATCCCAGTTATCTTAGAATATCTATCAGGGGAAGAAAAAATACCAAATTGCCCAATACATATGGGCGGACTAGTTCAGCCAAACATGGAAAGGACCACAACACCACCGACCCTGATCACACAGGCCGAACCGTTTACGTCCAAAGCACAAACCCCTAAAGTGTCTGTGAAAGAGCAACCCTGAGCTGGAAAGAGCCGACCTTTAAAGAAAAAATATGATATTCTAAAGCAACTAGATTCAGTACCAAAAAAGTAGTCAATCCTGGATGCGTTAAGTATGTCCACAGATCTTATGAAGGTACTCATCAAAGCCTTACTAAGTCCCTAGGAGTTTAAGGCAAAATTAGTAGCAGCCGAAGTCTATCGGACAAAGACCAGTCCCAAATAATTTCACGACATCATCTTTTTCATAGACAGGGATGAAGACACCATCATACAAGGGCACATCAAACCCTTATATATGTCTGATAAGATAAATGAAATTGATGTCCGAAGGATCTTCATCAAAAACAGATCTAGAGTTAATCTTCTCCCGCTGCAAACACTTCTTCGATTGGGCTATAATGAAGATAGACTGACACCCTGTACTATAACTCTACCTGGATATGAAAAAATCAACCAGAAACCATTTGGACGAATCAAGCTTAAAACTCAGCTCAGAGACCTCATGTTGGATTCCGAGTTCCTGGTAGTGTGGAAAATCATGACCTTCAACGTCCTATTAGGGAGGCCTTGGCTGCATCAACATGCTATAATTCCATCCTCATACCATGAATGCATCAAATATTGCACTAATGGAAAAAACAGGACATTGAACGCCAATAAATCCCCATTTGAGTCCTATGAGTCACATTATATCGATGCAGGGTTCTATGAATTAGAATAAAAAAAACTTTTAGTCAACGAAATTGATTGTATTACTGCCCTGAATGGATTGGAAATGTCTCCCACCGACCCCCTCCAGCAGCTTGGGGAAGAGTATGTATTACCCATCAACCAAGTAGAATGCATAAGTGAGAGTCCGGATGTAGATTCAATTTTTTTGCATGATCTTTATTACATCCACTAAGTCCAAAGACATAGAAAAGCAGGGTGACTCCCATGATGTCAGGAAAATCCCTATCAAAGATGCTCCTGATCCGTCCTCAGGACCTCAAACTACACGTGCCTCACTCACTAAGGAAAAAGACGATCTCTCTCCCAACATTGAAGATTTCATCTAAAAAATACTCACTCCATCAGAATAGGAAGAAGATGAAGATGATGTAGAAGAATAAAAAGAAGAGGAAGAATACCTCAAAGATACCCTTCCTATATTTGAAGAAGGTGTATCCACCACAATCGATGAAATTAAGGAGATAAATCTGTGCACCAAAGACGACCTACGACCCACTCTGATCAATGTGTCCATGCTTGTCAAGGAGCAGGAGGCATATACATATGTCCTAAAGAAGAATCGAGATGTGTTTTCCTAGAATTACACAGAAATTCCAGGCCTTGATCCTGAGGTTTCCAGTCATCATTTGGGCTTACTAGAAGATCACCAGGGCTATAAGAAGGTATCCAGAAGGTCCCACCCGATGCATGATGCCAAAATAGAGGCTGAAGTTGACAAGATGATCAACTCCAACTTCATAAAGGAGGTCCAATATCCAATATGGCTGAAAAAATAGTCCCTATAGAAAAAGAATGGACATATTAGAATCTGCATTGACTTCAGGGACCTTAATTGGCATTTCCCAAAAGACAATTTCCCAGCCCCAATTAAAGAATTGTTGATCGATGCAACAAATGGATATGAGGCTCTCTCTTTCATGGACGAATTTTCTAGATACAATCAAATCTGGATGGCCTGAGGAGATAAAGAAGCTACTAATTTTAGGGATCCTCAGGGAGTGTTCTATTATAAAGTGATGCACTTTGGTCTAAAAAATGTCAACGCCGCATATCAGTGCATCATGCATCACATCTTCAAGCCCTTCTTGGGAAAATTCCTCGAGTGTTATATCGACGATCTGGTGGTTAAATCACAACAGTGCTCGAATCACCTGGCTGATCTTGAAACTATCTTCAACAAATTATGACAACACCATTTATAGATGAATCCCCTAAAATGCACCTTTGTCATTACCTCAAGAAAATTCCTCAGCTTCTTTATAATCCATAGCGACATCAAAGTCATCCCTAATAAGAAAAAATCCATTCTTGTCATGTACCCTCCTCATAACCTCATCAAGTTGAGAGGTCTCCAGGGGAACCTTGCCTATATTTGGTGCTTCATAGCCAACCTAGCAGGTAAATGTCTACCTTTCACCAGGATCACGAAGAAAGGAGTTATGTATGAGTGGGATAATTATTTCCAAGAATCATTCAACAACCTCAAAAGATATCACCTAAGCCTTCCGGTGCTAATGCCACTAGTTGAGGGGAGACTGCTTATTTTGTACGTAACTGCACTTGAACAGTCATTAGGCGCCTTCCTCACGCAGAAGAATGATGACGGCAGCGAGAACAACCTCTATTACCTCAGTCAAACAATTATTGATGTCGAAAGTCATTATTCAAAAATTGAAAAGAACTGCCTAGTCCTAATCTTTGCGGTTCAGAAACTTATGCATTACCTGCAGCACCATGAGGTCCAACTGGTTTCTTGCTACAATCCGCTCAAATATATCCTCAATCGTCCCATGCTAAATGGGAGACTATCATGATGGGAGGTCTACCTACAATAGTTTTACATATGGTACGTACCCTAGAAGGCCATCAAAGGCCAAACATTAGTAGACTTCCTAGAAGAGCACCCCTCAGAAGAGACAATATTGTTAGATGCTGAACTTCTAGATGAAGGATTGTTTTCCGTCTAAGAAGACCCCCAGACATGGAAAATTTACTTCTATGGCGCTTCCCGAATCCCGATAGGGAAAAGGATATAGGATCCCAAGATTAATAAAGTGGGCCTAGAAATTATACCTATATCCCCTGAAAAGGATATCTTTCCTTACTCTTTCCTACTTTCGGAAGGGTGTAAAAATAATGAAATGGAATATCAGGCCCTCATTGCAGGCCTGGAACTGGCACTTCATGTGAAATCCAAACACCTAAAAATAAAGGGTGATTTAGAGCTAGTCATCAACAAGTCAAAAATGACTATTCCATCAAGAGAGTGGTATTGGTCCCCTTGACGAACCATATTCAAGCACTAATGGAAGAATTCCCATCAGATTCAACATTGTCCTATGTCCTCCGGTCACAAAATTCCCAAGACGACGCTTTGGAAAATACAGCCACAACCTTATCTGATCCAGACTGGGATAAAACAGTCATTATCATCGCCCACCATCGAATGGTCTTGCCATTTATCCAGATCAATAAAGAGGAAATTGATGAAATTAGTCCTGTTCCTAAGCCTTATGGCCACACCACTAGCTGGATGATGCCCATTGCAAATTACCTTCGGAATGGGGAACTCCCAACAGATAGGGCTGGAAGGGAACAAGTACAAAGACGGGCAGTCAACTTTGTCTTATACAAATGGGCAAACCAAGAAAAGGTTCTCTACAAACAAGGCCTTGACAGATTCCTTCTTAGGTGCATTGATGAAGAAGAGACCACTTCTGTCATGAAATAAGTGCATGCTGGAGCTTGTGGAGCACACCAATCAGCAACCAAGATCTCTCACCAAATTCAAAGGCTCGAGTATTACTATCTCACTATGATACATGATTGTTCCATATTTACCAAGAAGTGTCATTCCTGCCAAGTTCATGCTAATTTCATACACCACCCCTCAAATTTACTTCATACAACTAAGTACTCCTAGCTATCCATCACCTAGGGGATGGATGTTGTGGGACCATATCCTCCCGCCACAACCAGACAATTCAAGTTCATACTCACATCGACCAAATTCTTTTCCAAATGGGCTAAAGTCATACCCCTTAAAGAAGTCGGGGAAAAAAACATTGTTAGCTTTGTGAAGGACAACATCATTACCAGATTTGGTGTCCCTCATACAATACTAATGGACAATGGTGCCAGCTTCTGCTCTGTTGAGTTGGACAAGTTATACCGGGATTATTGAATTAAAGCCAACCATTCATCCCGTTACCATGCGGCGACCAATGGGAAAATAGAGGCTTTAAACAATACTTTGTCCAATATAATCTAGAAGATGGTAAATAAGGACAAGAAATTGTGGACAGACAAGCTCTTTCATGCTTTATGGGCTTACCAGACCATGACCCACACTGCCACCCAAGAAACCCTGTACTCACTAGTATATGGGGAAAAGGCATTGTTACCTATCAAAATTCAAGTTCCATCACTTAATGTGGCCAATTGCAATCAATTTTCCATGGATGATCAATCCTAAAGATAGTTTGATTAATTGGAGTAGCTAGATGAGAAAAGGCTGCACACTCTGCACCATTTGGAAATCTACCAAAATCGGATTGCACGAGCCTTCAATAAAAAGGTTCACCTTCGATCTTTCCTCGAAGGAGAAATGGTGTTAGTCCTCAGAACCCCAATGATACTTGGGAAGAATCCCCCAAAGTTTTAACCAAAGTGGGAAGGACCATATGTCGTACATAGAGTCTATTACAATGGAGCATACGCCCTGATATCAATGGACGAACAACTCATCACGACTCCTACAAATGCAAAGTTCTTGAAGAAGTATTTCACATAGTAATACCCCCATGTTACGGTCCAAACTCTAAGACCTTAAACTACGAGTAATATCCCCCCATGTTAAGGTCCAAGCTCTATGACCCTAAACTATGAGTAATAGCCCCCTATGTTAAGGTCCAAGCTCTATGACCCTAAACTATGAGTTATAATACCCAAAAGCTAAGGTCTAAGCTCTATGACCCTAAACTATGAGTTATAATACCCAAAATCCATGGTCCAAACTCTAAGACCTTAAACTATGAGTCATTGTCCTTTCCAAATGACATTAAACAGTAAGGAACTCATCCCTGAAGCATAAAATTAAAACGTGACCCATGTCCTCACCGTAAGATGTTAAACTACATGACACAAAACATCCTAATCGCATGACAATAAACTGCATGATCTCTCACAAAACTACGCACGACTTGATTCATGCCCTCATGGGATACGTAGCGATGCCTCAAACCTTGATATTGGCCTAACAACCACCATAAAAAATGCCTCCATCATGCCCCTATCTACCCATATTCATAAGGTAAACCCTTATCACTCCTTATTTATCACATAGAGTATAAATCACGTGAGATTAGGATCAGTGGTAGGGATTCTCTTACGAACTATAGAGTAACATGGTAGACCTGACAACCGCGATGGATAGAACAAAGATACCCCTACCACATGGAATGAGCTAGATCGGTATAGAGAATGTTCAGAACTACGTACGGCTTGATTCTTTCCCTCACAGGATACACAATGATGCCCATATTTGGCATCCCGACCCAACCATCATAAAAAAATGTCCCTACACATAGAGAAAACATTTGTAGGGAACATTAAGAACTATGTGTGGCTTGATTCTTTCCCTTTCAGGATACGTAGTGATGCCTAGATTTGGAATACCGGCCTAACCACCATAAAAAAGATGCTCCTTTTCCCCCATACATAGGTCAGACTTGTACGGGGAGTCCATGAAAGGTCCTAATCGCATGACAATAAACTGCGAAATTCTTTAAGGGTTACATGGGGTCCAGTCCTTGGTGTTCCAAGATCCCACACATGCCCCCACTCATGAGAAGTCAAAAGATCCTACTTCCCCCTATACATATGAGTCAGACCTATGCGGAATCTCTAGTAGTTCATGGGTAATCACAATTTGGATATTTCTCACATTCTTGGGCACATCTCTCCCATTTGTCAAACTCCATACCCCAGGAAAACTTGGATCCCCGTAATCATTCACGAACATCTAATATGGAAGGCTAGTGTCCTACAAAAACCTTTGTTTGACTATGCACATCATGACCTGGTGTCTCTTCATATGTTTCCCACAAAAATGGATGTCAATCAAAGGAAAATTTGTCCCTAGGAGAGTGCTCTCCTATCTCAGGTTTCCCAACGGATTCTAAGCCCCATGTCATCCCTCCTAATTCAAGTTTCCCTCAAGACTATGGTTTACACCTTCTATCATCACTCATGTCTAATGAACGTTGAAGCATCCTGATTTCGATTAACCCAAAAATATTAAATATCTTTATGATAGTATAATTGTCCTCACTGCACAGCTCTAAACTACACAACGTTATGTCATCACCGCATGAAATTAAACCGTGAGGCCAAAATTGTCCTTGTTGTGCAACGTTAAACTACATAGCATTGGTTTAAGCTTAAAGTTCCCTCTAATGTTGATTTTTATATTCTTATAAAATGACCCTAAATCATCGTAATCCCTTGTTTATCACATCGATCATAGCTCACATGAGATTAGGGATCTTAGCGAGAGATACACCGTGACATTATGGAAAAGCATCCCAGGAATTTGGTCCTAGCAGCATGACCCTAAAAGGCATGTCACGGTTCCCTCCCCTGAGAGAAACCCCACGTCCTGACCATGTGATGTTAAATGACCAGGTACTCCAAAGATGGAATGAATGTATCACCCTACGTATGAGTCAGATATATGTAAGGGACACCTAATTCCATGAGTAAATTGCATCCCAAATGTCCCCAATATGTATGGATACACTTCTACCATACCCAAAAGTCCATTATTTGAGTGATTATGAATCCCCATAACCCTCCTAGTCCATCTAAGATAGAAGGCCAGTGTCCTGCGGACATATTTGTTTGACTATGCACATCATGCCCCAATGAATATGCATATGTTGCCCACAAAAATGACCATCAATCAAAGGAAAATTTGTCCCCAAGCGACTCATCTCCTATCTCAGTACACCCAATGGCTTCTAAGACTTGTTCTATCCCTCCTGATTCAAGGTTCCTCAAAGTCATGATTTACATTTTTCTCCTTACACACATCCTAGATATTTTGGAACATATGAGCCCGATTCATCTCTGGTCTCTTTTGAGGTTTCTAAGGATACCCCATATATATGAGCAAAGTTGATCCACATACAAAAGAAGAGTGACTACACTCATTTCTGGGAGAAGTTTAGTTAAAATTTTTCCTTTTTTGTTCAGGTTCGCCCCTTATCAAAGGTCACATACCGTATTCAGAAGGTTACCAATCTCCAAAATCTGCCATAACCCTCAGAGACAGAAGGCCAGTGTCCTATGAACACCTTTGTTTGACTATTCACATCATGCCCTGGTGGCTCTGCATATGTTTCCCACAAAAGTGGTTGTCAATCAAAGGAAAATTCATCCCCATGAGAGTCCTTTCCAACTCTCATACGCTCAAATGACATTCATGTTCCATCACACCCCTGGATTTGGAAAACTCTTTGATAATGGCTTATATACCTTCCTTTTTCCAAATTCCCTTGACATAAAAAAGGAGGATTTATAACTAAACTGACCATTCACTGGCTCTCCCTCATGCAAGTAAGAACCGTGTGGGAACAATTTCCCCCTCAAAGCCAATATGAATGTCCCTAATGTTTTCAGACAACACCACTCAGGCCAGCCACCCACTATGGCTCCTGACTTCAAAATAAATTCAAAATGATGCAAATCCCACCAGGCCACCGGAAATGGAAGGTCAGTGTCCTACATACACCTTTGTTTTACTATTCACATCATGCCCCTGGTGACTCTGTATATGTTGCCCACAAAAAATGGTTGTCAATCAAAGACAAATTTGTCCCCAGGAGAGTCCTTTCCTACCTCCGTACACCTAAAACGAATCTTGAGCCTTATTCATGTCCGAATTCACAAATTAAGGGTCAAGATAAATCCCTAATCCATGTCTGAAGGATATTAGAACATTCCCAGATGACGATCCCGAGTCAAGGTCCTTTCCCCATTAAGTTTGGTCAAAGTTGTTCAACCTAAAACATCAGTAATAAGTTTAATTGGAAGGAATATGAACTGCCAGTGAAAAAGACACCATACTTTCTAGAGGGGAAATCTATAGAAGGTACCTCTGGGTAAAAGTCGAGTATCGATTTGTTTAAAAAAAATAAAAGAAACATTGATCTATCAAAAAAGGTGTAAATCTTGTTAGGTCAAAAACCCACAAAGTGTGGCCTAAGAAAAAGTAAAGTTATGCCCACTAAGATCATGACAAGAAGGATTAGGAAAAAAATAGGGTAATAATGAAAAATACATAAAAGTTCATGAGGTTTTCCATGAAACCCCAACAATAGTCGAACTACACTTGCTGAGCCCTGCGGCTCAAGAAAAAATTAGAGCCCGATTCGATTATTTCAGTTTACCATTTTCAAATCATGGTTTAAAATTAATTCTTGATTGAAATGATATTAACATGATAGAAAAAGGAAAAGAAATATAATTTAAATGCAAATCAGTTTTATTGAGTTCGACAAAAATGGAGGAGCATCCCCAGTTCAGAGTCTCTCTAAACTATAAAAAAAGGGGGAAGAGTACATATCATAATTTGGGATAGAACTAAAATAAGGCGCAGTTATCCCTTTCTAGAAGGATGGAAAGTGATTGCTGTGGTCCATCAATAGTTTGCTCAAAATAATATCTCTCCTCTGTTTCAGCCTTGACTGTTGGATGCACCTGCTCCAGAACAACTTTAAGGTCCCACCCTTTCTTCTGGACAACTTCATGGTTGGCACGTGAAGAGGCCTATTGATCCCTCGACCTTGTTGTGTGGGCTTCACACTCCCACAACTATTACTCTTGGGTGTCCACCAAATCATGGGCCTTCACCTCCTCGGCCACTAGATGATCAAATTATTCTAAAACATCTCGAAAGGTCACCACCTAGTGATGGGAAGAATTGAACTTGGCCAGCTTGTCCTCGCAGGAGGCAATGTATTCTCGAGCAATGAAAATTTGGTAGATGAGGAGGTGTAAGTGCTGATAATCGAAGCTGCCAAAACCTAGCTCAGTGAATAACCTATGAGAATTTTCACCCTAATTAGAAAAATTGGCAATGGGTGTCTCCGTGGCAAGAGCGCATAACTGGGGCCATGCCTCTTTTCTCACTACCTAGTGCCTTACCGCAACACCAGTACCTTGATACTCCCCTTCCACCATGTGTCTATAATCAGTAAGCATCACCATAGGAGTGGGGAGAGACCTAAGACAGGCCACCCAATATGGGGGACTCTCTTTACCTTCAGATGGTTCAACCGTTGGAGCTGCTCCAATGGACTAGATGAAACTTCCATGGTGATCGGTGATACTCTACTAGTGCCAGCCACATTAAGATCTTGGGTAGTATCCACAGGAGGGGAGTAGTCTGAATCACTCCCCACTAAAATAGGTTATACCAATGAATCCCCTCCTAGACGCTTCTTATGATGAACCAAGTGTCTTCTTACCACAAGGGTAGGGGCAAGTGGCGTGTCCATCGTGACTGCTGTAGGGATGGAAGTAGAAGGTGTAGCTATTGCACTCTTCATAGTAGAAGGAATGTGTGGAATTGTCGTTGGGGCAAGGACGAGGTATGAAATGGTTAAAGGTATCTACACCCGCCAAACTGGTTCTTTCATTATCTAATTGGGGTAACAATTCGCCCACAGTCAGGCATATTCCAACAATAGAAAAGTGGATTTTGTAGTATTGGGGATGATAACTTCCATAGAATCACCTTCATACATCATCATGATCCATAATTAGAGAATAACTATGGGTTGAGACTCTCCCCTTAATTGAACAGCCAGAAGCAGTGCAGTCTGTTAAAGGCATCTGAATTGCCTGGAAAACCGGTAGGGGAGGTATGGCTCACAAATAACTATTTGATCTATATGAGTAATGAGAATCTCATCCCGAAGTGTGATAAGGTATAATAATTCCTCCAAAGAACCATCCCTGTCACCTCTCAATGATCCATGAGGGGTAGAATGTAGTGTAAACGAGAAATGAGAAACGTCATTCAACAGACCAACTGCATCAATAACACTTAGAGTATTAGGAAGAACAATGAAAATATTGAGAAGGGTGGGTTGAAAGTTAGAATGAGGAACCTTTACAGTATATCGGTACTCATAATAGGGTAAGTGTTCTGCCATCCACCCATATAGAAATTGAAACTGTCTGCTGAGATGGTGCAGGGGCCTACCTTCCTGTATTTTTCCCAAAAATTCATAAAGTCGGGCAAAGGTAGGAAGGGACAAATTAATGGTACAACCCTCTTCCAACGTGTCCTCCATCATCAAAGTACATGCCTGAACCCCGGTATATACGTCGCGGGATGGGAAAATCCATCCGCTCAAAAACATGGAAAAGAAACCTTCTAGTCTAAATGAAAGAGATACATCTAGTAGAAGCTCATATTCCCATGTGGTATATCATCCCACTTAAAGGGTAGCATAATATGACCTTGTAGTCTAGCGGGACTGGTGGGATAGACAATTTCAGCTGCAGTGAGCCCTTGACTTGGGTCTGTTCATCTGCAAGAATAACCCTATCCACGCCTCGAATGAGATAAGTGAGCAATCCTGGAGGGGGTGATCAAGTAATCCCTCTTCCATGACTAATAAACTCCTTATCGAAGGGTACACATGGTCAGTGTCATTCCAAGTAGGAGCTGCTGGGAGAAACTCATCATACATATCTCTAAGGATAAGGAGTCCTCCAAGCTGGTGGATATCCCATAGGTTGATCCCCACCTCTCCATGAAATAAGTGGAAGGTGTTGGTTCTTGAACACCAACATCTCAGAAGCTCAAGAAGATTTTCTCAGGGTGAGAAGACTGCAAACTAAGAAATCCAGGCTGCCTAATACAAGCCCACCACCTCAAACTGGTTAGGGGATTCTAAACAGGTCTGATGTACCCAGAACACCCAGGACCACTCATCGGAGAAACATTCTCCAGCCCTCAGATCCCACTTGGTGATCCAACTTCCATTAGGATTTTCTTAGGAGACGCTGATAATAGATGGGTACTCTTGAGTGTCTAGTATCGGGACGCCACCATGACACCCACAGTTTCCCTGAGTCCATGCCGAGCCTCTTATTATAAATACATTCTCCTGAATTGAAGTGACAATGACTTCTCCTACTAGGGAAATGTTGGCACAACCGTGTCCTTATGGTGACTCCAAGAGGATGAAAGGGGTTCCGGGGTTAGCCAATGGTAGAGGAACGTTTTCAGGGAGACCAAAGCTGTAAAGTGGCAACTGTACGGATAGTGGATAGGCTAGAAGCTACGACGTTAAGAAATACCATAAAAAGCCGTCATAAGGAATGATGTGGGATCGAAGATAATCCTCACTATTTCCCGCCATGGCTTCCCTTATCTTCATCGATTTTATCACAACCTGTGAAGAAACCATTGTAACCTTCACATGAAGGTTCATAAGCCGACAAAAAGTCAGTCCAATAAAAAATGTTGGATAAAGGATATGAAAGAATGACTAAAGGACTCAAAATATGTTTGTATAAGGCTCTGCGTACTGTTTCCAGAAATAGTACATAGTAGCCACATCCTGCATACTACATAGTGTGCGGTAGCCACATCCCACATACTGTATAGTGTGCGGTAGCCACATCCCACCTACTGCATAGTGTGCGGAAGGCACAATCCGCATACTGCATGATATGCGGAAGGAACCCCACATACCACTATGGTACGCGGATGCATTTCACCACGTACAACCATGGTACATGAACCATCCATGAGGTGTTGGCCTGTGGATAGTCAAATGAAAAATAGAAAGGTTTGAGTGAGATGGATACTATGAACCTAGGCCTCGATTATGATCATGTTCTGAAGTTGTAGATTAAAGTTTAAGTTTGAATTATTAATTCTTAAAGTTCGGTTCAGCGATCCAAGTGTGGTATGGGGACACCCCATCCACGTATCACCCTCCTACACAGGATCCATATTTTAGTCTTAAAATTCCACAATCCTATTCGCAAAATCCAAAACATGATACACAAACAGAGAAATGGCGAGAAGATCTGTTTGCGGTACGTACGAAGTGGTTCGTGAATGAGATTTTCTCAAAGAGCACGATATGTGAGAGTAGAGAAAGATGAGGAAGTCGAGAGTGCTTTTCACCATGAGAAATGGTAAAAGACAAATGACATGGCCCCCTATATATAGGTGTGGTCCCCTCCTACCAGGCCTATCTGTTTTACCACGAACCATTTTAGTTTAGGATGACTTCTACATCAGAATAGTCTCCTTTTCATTCTGAATGGACCCCATTCCGATGGGGGGCATTTTTAGGGTCCTAAAAATTCCGCCAAGGGAAGAAAATACCCCCATAATCATTTTGAAGAAGGAAGTAAGTATTCCTACAAGTCTAGAAAGGTGAATGGACTCAAATCAAGTTGCGAATTTCAGAAGAAAATTGAAGGAATTTAAGTTTTCAAAGAATTTAAAGTGGCCCATGTACCATCACTGGGAAAGGTACGCGAAACAGCTAGGTCTCAAACCAATAGGTATGCAGAACGATCCACGAACCGTTGGCCCATAGAGTGATGGCCAATGAACAAGGTGGATTGTTAACTGCGTCACTAAAGGAATCATGCGCGAGAAACCCATCTGCATACCATGTCGCGAACTCATCAGTTCGCAGATGAATAAAACAGGAAGGGTTCCGCGAATCGTTATCGCGAACCGAAGCCTCCGCAAACCCCGGATTGACCGAGTCTTCCACAGGTTAGGATATTGATTCATGGGATTCTGCAAATGGTGTCACGTTACCAATAAATACAATTGTCTCGATGCTCTATAAAAGGAGAAAAGTAGAACGATGACGAGACAAATGAAAAAATCCTGAAGGGAACCCAAAGGTTGGAAGAAAGAGTTCATAGAAGACATTGGCTTCAGTATCGATTCATCGAAGAAGCCCAAATCGCGAACCACTCTCTCTGCAGGTACAACCAACTGCAAACCATAAAACGGGGGAATTTAATAATAAAAAGAGAATCGTGAACCTAATTGGTGAACCACGAGCCACAAAATTCTCGCAGATGAACTCCCCGTGAACAATAATCCCCTAGACCCTCCTTCAATATGGTGCTCCACATAGTGTACCACTACGTGGACTGAACCCAGCGCCGTGTACTGCATTAGTACATGGATGAAACCCAAAGTGGCGTGATGAGCCACGTACCACTATGGTATGTGGTGGTCTATACCCATGCCCACGTACCGCATCAGTACGCGGATGACCCCTTTGCCCACATACCAGTACAATATAAAAATCATCCCCCATCCCACATAAGAAACCAGTACGTGGAATGAGGTGTTTTCGGGTATTATTTCCTCTAGTCCCAACCTCACCCTTCCATTACCGTCCAGTCCTCCATAATCCCTCCGCTAACCAATCCTCCGACACCAGGCCAAATCCTCCTCCAAAGGCACCAGACCCGTATGATCAGACCATCAGGAACATCGGCATGCCCCTTTGAGTCTACATACCCATGGTAAGAGGAGTCATGAAGGATATCCCCACAACATTTTGGTTTTCAAAAATACCTGTGGGTCTACATTCCCATGGTAACCTGAAGTCCAACTTTGGGATACCAAAGTGAACCTCCCCATTCTAGGGATTAAGGGTGATCACTCACTTTTCCATTCAATGAGGAATAATGATTAGTTGAAGGGGTTATGTTCGCTCCCCCATTTGACAAGGACGACCCTCCCCTTCCCAGAACGTATTCTAGGGCCCTCCTACTAAGGTAAGTCCCCAATCTTTTGAGGTTGGTCCACATGACCTTTAATTCCATTTCACATGGAAAGGTTCATTGCTCTGTACCCTAACCCACGGTCACCCTGAACTCTTCCACTATGGGCTCTCCCCCCCACAAATAGGGGAGGAAGCATGTGCTTTGTTTAATCCTTCAAATCCTCTTGTTTCACACACTGAGCATGACTCATGTGGGCTTAGAGGTTTGTGATGATTTCAACACCCACATGAATCTGAACTATGAGAACTCTGATTCTTGATCAAATTGGGATACATAGGATACCTACCAGAAGGATTGAGCTCAAAAGGGTTCCCATCTATAAAGGGTCCACCTAATCATGTCTATCAAATGGGTAGCTTCTATACTTAAGCCCCACACAATCCGAACTACATGGATTATGATTTCTCTACCGAGGATATGTTGGAAGCCCTTCTTATGGGCCCAATACCAAAATTAAGTCACCTTTTGTCCCCCCTAGATAACGATAAACTCTAGAGCACCTTATTATATGGATCAAGTCATCATCATCTCCATAGCATCAAATATATGCACGCCTAAGACAATCTTGAAAACCAAGGGTATCTCATGGACACACTCTTTGGGAATGAACCAAGGATTCACAAACATATTAACATGACTTAAATCTATAAGAGAGTCCTGAAAAAGGCAATAGTCCTCCCTCGGAAGGGTGCGGTGATCCTGACTTCCCATCCTCTCGACTAATGGAGTTCTTAAGTGTTGTTGGTAGAATCATAAATCAACGAAAACCTACCTTTGGAAAGTAGGTCTATGAATCATGGATACTAGTGTCATTGGGCATTCCTATCTCCACAAATAAACCCATTAGAGACCATCTGAGGAAGTTATATCTAAGGAACGATTTCAAAAGTAATTGACCCTATGAAATCGCCTGCTGGGATCATCCAACTGTGGAACCTCCTTTGCAATGTGAAAGGGGTGAATTTCCAAGTCCCCATAGGGTTAATCCAACCTCCCTTTTTTTTTTCTGACACTTTCTTCGGGGCACACACATCCTTCTATTTGAGGAGGACAAGGACACACTGACTGTTGCCCCACATTCCTGCTTTTCAAAGGTGGGCGACATCCATCACTTATTCAGGGACATTTGCTCCTTGATCGAAATGGGATGATGGGATGTCAGTTATTCCTTCCGTGGATTCCTCCTCGAAAATCGTCACCTAGTTTGGGTCTCCCTTATAGATTAAGACGTTGTTCTTGAAACTCTTCCCAGTGCCATATCTTCATGGACACTGGTTAATTACACTGCTTTTTTTGGGACATTCCATGGGTTCTGGCCAGGGTAGCAACCTTCAGTTAGGGGAGTAGTCACGTTGGACATCACTAGCATGTCTGTACACTAGAACACCGGTGCATCTGGGTTTCTTCCCTTATTATAGGGCTTCTCAAGGGCGCGGAAGCTGGAGACATCCCACATCGAATGCATGGAATTATATTCCCTAGGCATGTCTCTAAGGTTTTCCTCAGCTTCCCATGTTTAACATAGGGTATGCCATAGGTTTAACGTCTAGAGGAGATGGATCAGACTGATCGAAACACTGACTAGAGTAGATCAGATGGGTTCAACTCCTAGAGGGGACACTAATTCTAAGAGGTTAATTGACGTGATCTCACCAGGATGTGGTGTCCTGGGTAAGAATCAAGATGGATAATGGATGGTTAAGTGAAGTGTATGGAGAATGAGATGAAGTCAACTCAAGGGTAACAATGATGTTGGGATTGAGCCTCAAAGAGACCTCCTATGTATCTATGTGGTAGGGAATCAAAGTCCACGTAGTTCAGGATGGGGTATAGAATTGGGGTGTGCGCAGAGGACAGTGACCTGATGATATATTGGGGATTATGTGTGGTTAGTAGCCTGAGGTTGGTCTGACGCCACTGGGATGGACTAGAGATATGGGTCCCAACGGAAGGGACAACAACGACTTACCACTAGGTTTGGGTTGACAACACCTTACCACTGAATGGGGATCACAATGGCTTACCACTGCATGAGGTTCACAACAACTTACTGTTGGATAGGGGATCACAACGGCTTACCGCTGGATAAGGGATAGTTAAGTGTTATGTGGGACAAAAGGTGTGTATAGTTTAATTTCATGGAGGACGGGGGTAAACTGACGTGAAGTGGTCAGAATAACTGGGTATTAGGCTGGAACCTCAGGGAGGCATCCTACGTACCTTTCCTCGACAAGGATCAAAGTCCACGTAGTTTGGGAGGGGTGTGGTGAACCGACGTGAAGGGAGTCGGGACCAATGGCTGTTGGGCTTGAACCACATGGAGGCTTCTTACGTACCTTGCTTTGGAAAGGATCAAAGTCCACATAGTTCGGGAGGGGTGTTTGGGTCTTACACTCTAGGCTGACCAAGGAGAGTGTCGTGGTCGATGCTTACTCTAAGACCACGTGTGTCGTGCTCAGTGTGAGAAATAAGAGGCAGCAAAGACCTGATGATCACATCGTGAAAGGTGTGTCTATGGGAAGTGGAGTGGGGCTTTCACATGGTTAGTGGCCCAAAATGGAAATAGGGGCTTATGCGTGGTTAGTGGCCCAGATAGATGGAGATTGGGACTTGCTCCAGGATGGAGGCTCGTTGGTGACAAAGCCCAAAGGGAGAGGGATTTGTCGTAGAAGATAGGAGGAATCTGGTGCCCATCCCCCCCTTTCTGGTTCCTGTCCAGGAAGAAGATAAGAGGATCAGGGATGCTACCTCCTGCAAGAAAGGCTAGGGGCTTACACCAAGATGGTTTCCCTTTCCCCGCGGACATACGCCTCTCCAACAAAGAGGATCCCATTCCATGTGGGAAAGATCTCACTCTCGTGGATATGAGCGGGTGTAGAGAATGTTTGAGATGGGGCACCCCGCGTAGAGTGCACAGGGTGAGGCCATAGTTTAATGTCATATGCTGAGGAAGATGGTGCTTGGATATTTAATATCCTATAGCTCGGACGAGGTGGATTCACTCCGCACCCCTAGGACTTACATAACTGATACCCGCCCGCCCTCGGGGAAGGGAAGGAATCAGCAATGCCGTGATGAGGGGGTGTTATGGAGTGATCCATCGAGGGGTCCATGTTAGTGTGGCTATGCGAAGAATAAATAGTCATTAGTGTGCCTATATGAAGAAGCATGAGGTGAAGCAACACAACGGGAAGCACCTCCCAAGGGACTTTGAAGTTACTTCGCATGATCCTAGAGGTTCGTATGAGAGAAGGTTGTGTAATGTAGAATTTTTGGGCATAAGAAGCGCCCAAAGATGATGTCTGGAAGAGGGACATTGAAGAAAAAGAGTATGTACAAGGAGGGCGGCTTGCGCGCAAATGGAAAAGTTGTGCGGAAAAGGCCGGGGTGAGTGGACCCGGAGGGTTGCGTGCAATAGGAGAGGTTTGCATGCAATTGGCATGCAATTGGAATAGTTGCGCGTAAAAGGATGGGTGTGCGCTCAATTGAGGATTTTTGAACACAAAGGGTGGCCGAGGTTTTGCGCATAAGTTGAAGGGTTTGCACGCAAGGATGGGTTGTGGTGTTGTGCACAAGTCGGAGGTGTTGCACTCAAGGAATGCCTGAGGTTTTGCATGAAAGGGGAAGGGATTGCGCGTAAGGGACCCAACTTTTAGGGAATTAGGCAAGGGTCAAGCCAGAGTGATCCCGCACAATGGTGGACCCCTGGGAGACTTGTCGCGGATAATCCCATACCTGAAAGCTGTTGAAACCGTGCATGCAGGGGAAGCCCCAAACAGGTGAGTTTTAAAAAAAATTCCACCGACGTTCGATGTGAACTTGTCAACGTCGGTGAAAAGCAGCCCGGTCAAAGCTGAGGATCACACATGAAGTGTTTTAAGCACAAAATAAACCATAAAATACCTGGTTTAATTCTGAAGCCGCGCACAATGTTTGTTCATCGTTAGTGATCAATGCTCGACAAATCCAAAGTCGAATTCCTCTAGATCATCCACATCCGCTTCAAAGAATCCACAGGAGCACCGTTCAACGTAGTCCAGGTGCTAGCGCAGAATACCGATGATGCCTTCGACGTTCCAACGATCACCGCGTCGCTTCACTAGCGATGCCCGAGAGAGAGCTCTATCCAAGCTCCTTGGTTCCAGAGAATCTCTCTCTAGAGTGTGGGAGAGAGGATAGGAGAGTGAATCTCCATGAATAGTAATTATAAATCTCCTATCTTTTAATATTTATAGTGGTTAATTAATTACCCAGAAATTCCAACCCGACCCCCGAATATTTAACGCACTATCAATGAAATTTTATGACTACTTGTCTGAGTAATAAATATTATTATCACTCACTTGTAATATATTAAAATATATTACATGATAATAATTAAGTCATTAACTCGACTCGTCGCTCCCATAAATATTAATTGAACCTTGAATAATTTAGTATTCGTCAATTAATATTTTTCATGTATTTACTAAAACTTGTAAATACATTTAATAAATAAATTCAATACTCATTATCATAAACTCAAATAATATGAATTTATTTATTTAATTGGTGATCTTTTAACTTTGGACAAATCTCGGACCCTTGTGGTAGGGCCCACTATGTCCAAAACTCCTATTTGACTGAATAGGGAAAATTCTTGAATATGCTATTATGTGTGACCCTCTAGGTCCTTATCTCGACAGTAGTGAATAATATTCACATACCAAGAGCGGGATCTAACAACACATCATGAACCTTGAAGAGATAAGGATTGTCATAGCAGCGACAAACAACCTACGAACACACACTTTGTAATATAATCTCTTTGTCTATAATATATCATAAAGCAGGACGCACTCTCGTGTCATTTCCCTTTTCTCGCTTTATTGTTTGTTGATGTAACTGGACAGATTTACCCTCGACTGCCATGGACATGGTCTTATAAAGGTACTGCCATCCATATCAACATGGCCTGAGATATATTACTTCCATAACCCGAAAACGAAAAATCCTTTCTTGACCATTCAACCAAGGTCATGCCACCAATGACGTACCCGACACAAACTACCTCACCACAACTTCATTGACATGGTTTTCATCTTGCATCAAAGTACGCAGTCAAATAACATACATTTGTAATGATCTCAAGTCAGGAGACCATTACACATGATCGTATATATAAACATCCAATGACACCTGAAACATATGGTATTCCTATTGGCGAGTTAGTCCTCATGATCTCACTACTAGAGATCACCAAGTGCGAACTTCATGAGAAAAAATCTCAATGATTATGAGCTCCCAACACCTGATAGTCAAACATCTACTGTGTCCAATCAGTAAGATGTATCTAGACAATTGAACATATATTTAAGATTAATGTCATAGTATCTAGAGGTTCTCATTATATCCTAGTAACTGCTATAACATTTCGATATAACAATTAATCTTTGGAAATTACCATTTCAATAGTGGACACAAAAAATTCTACATAGTAATGGTAAGATGACATCATGCATAGCTTACTGTATACATGATATGGTAATCAAAATCACTGAATAGTTGGGTCTAGGGCACCCACTATTTCAACACCCCCACTTGCACTAGAGCCAACTTTCTAACCAAAATTTTTAGCCAATCACATGATGAATATCACGTTTCTACTGAGTAACGACTTTAGCTACTGGGTCCACCACGGTTTCGTCGTGTAGCTATTCTGCTATAACGACCTCATCTCTTTGAGAAAAACTACCCAAGAGATGGTATCCTGAGTATATCTCAATTTTTTTCCACTGTCATAGCTTGAAATCTTGGCTAGTAAGAATATCGTAATTTAGATTATGATAATACTTTTCTCACCAGGTGCGATTCCAAGAACTGGAACAGATTGTTGCACATTTTCTTCTTAGCTACCTTAGAAGCTGCAACGTACTCGGTCTTTGTAGGTATGGCTACCATTGGATTATATGAGCTTATCTCGCTCATCATCTCTAACTGAAATAGTAGATCTCTTGATCTATGTAAGACTAGTTTGTATCCATGAAAACTAGTATCCTTTCTTCTCCACTTACCAGGTACATATCTTTTGTACTTTCTGAAGTACAATTAGATAGTTATGACTACATCCCTTACAGTGATCCTGGATATAACTGATATTTTCCTATTATAAATTATACCCTGGAAATATCGGTTCTTGTACATATCATGGCATATGTGATTGATCCATCGTTCCGACGTATGGATTTCAACTCACCACATTTATCTCTTCACATGTCATGGACAGGTCAACAGGGAGAGATTATACCCTGTGACAGGCAAAAATTCATCTCTTGAATTTTTCCAACATGTATTTTTCAATACAATGTCACTATATGTACGATTGACTAGGACCAAGCAACCTATAGATCTACCTTAGTAGATCCTATTCTCTAGAACTTAGGTTGCTACTTTAAGTCAACCATTAGAGAGTAAATTTTATTTTGGTTATAACTAACTGTGAGACCAATGTCTTTTTTCCATATTTTTTCGAACATATTTTACTTGGAAAACTTTGACGCTCCCACTAACCTCACATAGACACATGGAAAACATTTTTTGCAAATGTATTTTCTATGATCATGTTGCTCACTTTAATCCTAAACCAAATTTTAGTAACTTGCAACCTTTATTAGCATTCTGTGATGTGACCATCCCATTCTGGTTGTGTCGTATAGACACCATCCATGATTGGTGGTCATGACATCCAATGCTAAATAAATTGATCATATATATTAGCTGTGATAAGTAAAATTCTAACCGATTTAGGCATAACGACTTGGTCAAATTAGTCAAGCCTTATTGGTACCAAGCTCGTACCATCCACGTATCAACTCACTTGAATACCCATTGCAGTATTCAAAATAATAACCCCTTTTCACTTCGATACGTGGAATCCATTAATTGAATTTTAGTTGGTATTCAAAATTTCCATATACTTATTAATTGTAGGAAATATTATTCACATTGAATAATAGATCACTGACTGTGGTGAATATAAAAACCATCACCATGGTTTTATCCTTCTTAGGTAGTATGTATCTATGGAACATACTTTGTTCCACATGCACTTATGGAACTAGTTCCAATGCCAACTATTTTTTCATCATGAGCATTGGAAAAAAACTAGTCAATATAGCTCCGACTATCTCTAATAGATATGTGCACCCTTATATAGATATTTATTCCCTTACTTGACTACAAACTTTTCTATCTAAGGGATTTATGTAATATCCTAAGAAATCGTTAGGATAAGTACCTTAGATGCACAATGTGTTTATCTTGATGCAAGTTTGTTTGTATCCAAACAAACTATTTGCATCCAAACACATGTCCTTATGACATAATTTATTTCTATCATACTATGAATCATATGATATCCATTTTTCATTATAGTTGGAATATGGTTGTGGGATATTGTTGTTATTTGCAAATAATTTCATGAAATATAATGGAAGTTTCTGCAAGTTGCGACATTGATATTACTTACATCAATACTTTGATGTATAAAATGTGCATTTAGGAATTACTCCACGCTAAATTTTGTTGATCAATGTTGATATGCAAGACTTCATGATCAATACTCCTTATTAACATCAGTGTTGTGATGTTGATAAGGTAATGTGCGTTTAGGAATTGCTTCACGCTACATTATCATGATTGATGAATGCTTGGTCGAGATATTCTTCAGTATCCCAACCCAAAGCAACTCATATCTCCCGACCATGCATACACGTCACTTTGTTATTCATTTATTACTTAAAGGAATCTCATGTAGTATATATACCTCTAGCTTATGCTTGGAATAGTTCACACTTACTAGTTGAACTATTTCCAAATGCTCTGTGACATACCTTTATTACTTAAAGGCTCCTTTGTCCAAACTAAAGACGTCGATAATACCAAAAGTATTTAGCTGTGCCGAGCCTAAATACCATACTTGGTATATTGATGACGTTCACTTTTAGTATTAATTGACAAATAATTATTTTGTCACAACTGGGTATAAGTCTTACATTTATATTCATCATTAATTGCCTATGATTCATGTATTACTGAACTAGAAATTGAGTTTACCAAAAACAACATTCATTACAGAACCTGAAAGAATGTATCCTTGCATCCAAGGACACATGATATTAATGTTTGTGGTTATACTCAATAATATTTCAACATTAATCTTTCACTTGGAAATTAAAGAAGTCGTGTACTTATCACCGCTGGCCTAGGTATCACCCTTTCATAGCCACTTGGAGAATACACCTGATTCTAGTAATGTTTCTATACTTACTTGGTTACTGTATTTAAATACACATATGTAAAAAGCATATAGTATCAAATACCCAAGTAGTAAAAGGAAACATTACATTGATGAATATGCCTGATGTAGAAGCGACGACTTGCTTCTTTAAATCAGTTTATTACTTTTAAACTTCCATAGTATTATTTTATAATATGAAATGAAAATAACCATTATTAATACCTCATTAATTGAAGGACGTCGTGAATGTGTCATTGGCATTTAAATTCCTTTGACCTTTACACATTGTCTTTCAATTTATCCGCCATAAGAATTAAAGCTTATTTGTCTTTTATTCTTATTATCTTGGTGAATCTTACCTAAATTGGTAATGAAGTGTTTACTCAATACTTTTCTGTTTTGTAACTTAAAATGAGACTTGAGTAATGTGGTGAAAATGATATTTAACGATCATGATCAATCTTTCAATTTACACATGCTGGTGTAAAATTCTCCTTATTCATGTCATTGCTTCACTTTCTCCTTGCAAACTTCTCAGAGATGAGACTTTATGTTATACCATCTATGTCCTGGTGTAGTGACCGCAACTGACACCAGGCGTTGATGAAAGCATAATGATATAACTATCATATGCTTTGTACATTAGTCTCCTATAAGCAATTTTCACCCACTATTCTTGAGATAGTTTAACAGTGTTGGGTACACTGACACCTTGAGTTTCCTATATCATAGTACTACGTGCACACACTTGTACTATTCATGGATACTCGTGTCAGTGTGGACATTTACTTTGTCCAATATAATATCGCAGTTTTAATCTTGTGGTATAACTTTCCATTTTTTCTACAAAAATGAATTTTAGCAGATTAGTGCCTTTTATCTGAATTACCAGTTTAGACATTTTTTGATTGATTACTTAAATCATTTAATGTCTCCCACTATTTTATCAGATTCTAGGAACCCTCTATGCTAGAATCAGAATACTCCGTCGCTTGAGTATTCTAGTGGCAAAGATCCCGAAACCACCCCTCATAGTCTACAAGCTATGGCTACGCCACTACTTGGAGGGTTCTAGGTAGACTTTTGGTTGGCCGACCACTTTAACTTGTGTCTCCTCAATCTGTTGAGTGAAGTCCTAGATTCTTAAAATCAAAACTTGAGTTACTCAACGCTTGCCTCTAAAATTACAACAAGCTAGCTATGGATATTTCTTTGTTGCGATTTTAGTCAAGTAAACCCATCATTCTTATAAGGACTCCCCGATAGTAAGAGGTACCCTCAGCTATGGCATGACCGACACCTCGAACAACCGGTTTTGTCCAAATTTGAATGACGAAAGGTGGTTATGACTTAATATATCTTTGAGGGTTTTATTATTTTTAGTGTGATGAAAGAAATAATTTTCTATTTTTATAAGCACATACTATGTGATCTCACTCACAATTGACCGTGCAAGAAATAGAAATTTCATCGCGTCACATGTTCATTTTATCTGCAAGCTTGTTTATTATTATACTATGTGATCTCACAATAAATTACACATGCATAAGAATAATAAACCATGCAAAAATAAAATGAACACTTGATCATAAGCAGGCACTATTGGTTGATCTGTTGAGTGAATAATAGACCAACCAAAATCCTAGGGGTAAGTACCTTTTAGTCGCATGGCTTGGAACTTGAATAGAAACGTCTGCTCATCCAATGCTTCCAACTCTTGTCTGGTGCATCACCGTCAATTGGCGCGAAATGCGTCACTAGTCGTGTCGTCGTTATACAATTGTACATGCACGCAAACGAGGGGGTCTCGGGGTATTAATATACAACTCTGAGAATGGGCGTGCATTCCCTTATACATATAACGACTCTGAGATGACACACATATCACCTTTTTATTTTAAAATAATTATTACAAAACCACATGCAATAATTAAATAAATAATTAAATAAATAAACCACCAGACATGCATTGGTCAGACATCAACTCATGATCATCCATATATGCATAAAACCCACATATATTAAATAAATGCAGAATTAAAAATTAAACTTTCATTAAAATTAAACTTGAGGGATTTAAATTGAATTAAAAATTTCACTCTAATTTTCAATTCAATAAATACGTTGTTCGGTCCTGGATAATTAATTTAATTTTAAAACTTAAAATTAATTAATTTAATTAATCTTCCAATTAAATTAATTACACCGCTTCTAATTTTTAATAACAAAAAATTAATATTAAATTAATTTAATTATCAACTGTAATTAAATTAATTGTTTAAATTAATGTTTAATTAAATTAAACCGCCCTGGCCCTTAAAACTTTGGGCAGGGCCTGTGCGAGTCGGGGCGAACCTGCACAGGCCCAGTCCCGGTAGTATTGACCCCGTGCAAGGGATTCATGGGTCGGGCCGGACCGCCCAAGCCCATTCTGGGCTGGGCAGACCCGCCCAGACTTATTTCGCGACAGTTTGGTTACCTGCCCGCTAAGAAGACCGGGCGGCGGCAGGGACTAGGTAGGTCCGGTATGGTGTGGGCTGGCCGGATGGAGGGAGACAACCCAGTGGGGCTATCTGTGGCTGACAGGGGCTCAAGGTGGGCTGTCGGCGCAGCATCGTGGGAGGGCAAGGTGGCCAGCGGGGTGTCGACCTGTTGTGCCTAGTCCATGGAGGGAAAAGCACCACTGCAAGGGGTGGCCAAACCAGGCGGTCGTAGTGCTGGCCGAATGAAGCGCTGCTATAGTGAGGGGCACGACAGAAGGCGACTGGGTCTGCCTTGGCCCCAGCGTCGCTATGCAACAGTGGCACCGGTGTGTGGGTGGAGGCCGGTCGGCCTGTTTTGTGCCCGCAGGGAGGATACAGCCAGACAGGGGTTTGCGCCTTGGCTGGTGCGGAGCCGGTTCCACAGGGTGGAGGCTGGCCACTGTGCTTGGAGTCGGGAGGACCAGTTTCACTACCTAGAGGTGCGGGGCGCCACCTGGAAGAGGGTATAGCCGGGATGGCTGGGGTCGTGGCGGGCTACAGCAAAAGGGGAAGGTGGCAGCCTGCATGGCCGCCCCATGCTGCAGATGGGGGGCCGCTCTGGTTTGAGAGAGTAGGAGGCACGGGTTGGCTCCTAGTGCGCGTGAGCCTGTTGCATGGAGTAGAGAGGGAGGGAGGTAGGCCACGACAGACACCAGTTTGCCTGCTGCAACAAAGGGAGGCGAGGTGCGGGCGGCCTGCCTGACGTCGGGTGGAAGACAACCCGGTTTTTCCCTTTTGTTTTTTTTAAACTTGACAGGTTGGTCGTCGCCCCCTTCCTTTTTTAAATAATTTTTTTTATAAAAATGTAGGCCTACAAAGCAGGTCTCTCCTCCCTTTATTTTTTTTCTAAATTCTATATTTAGACTAGAAAATTTAAAACATTATAATAATAAAATATTATTATAATATAATATTATAATAATAAAATTATTATTATAATTAAACTATTATTATTATAATAAAATTATTATAACAACAATAATTATTAAGGTTCATTGGAAAACACTATTCTGGTAATCGGATGTCCACCCGGTGATCATAAAACAACCGGTTTAATTCTGATTTTAAACTTATGATGAACGCATATGGGTCACCCGATATCGGATTCAAATGGGGTTTACGACGTTGGGACCGTAAAAATGCCATCTTCATAGCTTAATGAAAATGTAATTTTTCCTGGCTTAAAATCGACACACGCTCCCTCTGATACCACTTGTTGGAACCGAGCGTGCAACGAAAGCCCCAAATAGGTGGGTTTTTAAAAAATTTCCATCGACGTTCGACGTGAACTTGTCGACATCGGTGCAGAGCAGCCCGGTCAAATACAAGGACCATGTGTGAAGGGTTTTAAGCACAAAATAAACCATAAAATACCTGGTTTATTTCTGAAGCCACACACGATGTATGTTCTTCATTGGCGATCACTGCTCGAAGAATCTGAAGCCGAATTCCTCTAGATCATCCACACGTGCTTCAAGGAATCTGTGGGAGCGCCATTCTATGTAGTCTGGGTGCTAGCGCGGAATACTAACGATGCCTTCGACATTCCAACGATCACCGCATCGCTTCGCTAGCGATGCTCGAGAGAGAGATCCATTCGATCTCCTTGGATCCAGAGCATCTCTCTCTAGAGTGTGAGAGAGAGGAGAGGAGAGAGAAGATTCATGAATAATAATTAGAAATCTCCTCTCTTCTAATATTTATAGTGGTTAATTAATTACCAGGAAATGCCAACCCGCCCCCCCCGAATACTTAATGCACTATCAACGACATTTTATGACTACTTATCTGAGTCATAAATATTATTATCACTCAATTGTAATATATTAAAATATATTACATGATATTAATTAAGTCATTAACTCTACTTGTCACTCCCATTAATATCAATTTAACCTTGAATAATTTAATATTCGTCAATTAATATTTTTCATGTATTTACTAAAACTTGTAAATGAATTTAATAAATAAATTCATTACTCATTATCATAAACTCAAATAATATGAATTTATTTATTTCATTGGTTATCATTTAACTTTGGGCAAATCCCAGACCCCTGTGGTGAGCCCCACTATGTCCAAAACTCATATTCGACTGAATAGGGCAGATTCTTGAATATGATATTGTGTGTGACCCTCTAGGCCCTTATCTCGACAGTAGTGAATAATATTTACAGACCAAGAGAGGGATCTAGAAACACATCATATCCCTTGAAGAGATAAGGATTGTCACAGTGGTGATAACCAACCTATGAACACACACTGTGTAATATAATCTCTTTGTCTGTAATATCTCATAAAGCAGGACGCACTCTCGTGTCATCACCCTTTTATCGCTTTATTATTTGTTGATGTAACTGGACAGATTTAACCACGACTACCATGGACATGGTCTTATAAAGGTACTTCCATCCATATCAACATGACTTGAGATATATTACTTCTATAACCCAGAAGCGAAAAATCCTTTCTTGACCATTCAACCAATGAAATGCCACCAATGACGCACTCGACACAAACTACCTCACCACGACTTCATTGACATGGTTTTCATCTTGCATCAAAGTACGCAATCAAATAACATACATTAGTAATGATCTCAAGTCAGGAGACCATTACACATGATCGTAGATAGAAACATTCAATGACACCCAAAACATGTGGTGTTCCTATTGGCAGTTCGGTCCTCATGATCTCACTACTAGAGATCACCAAGTACGAACTTCATGAAAAAAAGTCTCAATGCTTATGAGCCCCCAGAACCTGATAGTCAAACATATACTGTGTCCAATCAGTAAGATGTATCTAGACTATAGAACATATATTTAAGATTAATGTCATAGTATCTAGAGGTTCTCATTATAGCCTAGGAACTGCTATAACCTTTCGATATGAAAATTAATCTTTGGAAATTACCATTTCAATAGTGGACGTAGAAAATTCTACATAGTAATGGTAAGATGAAATCATGCATAGATTACTATATACATGATATGGTAATCAAAAGCACTGAATAGTTGGGTCTAGGGCACCCACTATTTCAAAAAAATCCATCTTTTTCGTGCGAGAGAGGTGAATTTCGCGCAGAGGGGATGGTTCAGATTCTTCATCACTTAGAAGTTGAAGGGGAGCCCTTCTATTTATAGGTGCTTGGGGTCACTGGGTCTTTGTGGAAGTTAATCGGCATTGAAAAATCTGGTCCTGGTGTCGACGGCACGAAAGATTCTATGCCTGGTGTCAGCTTCACGCAAGATTTGGTGCCCGGTGTCGGTTTTGCGCAAGTTGTCGTGCCCAGTGTTGACTGCGCGCAAGTTTCTGCGCCCATGCATAAAATTTCTTCGAATACCATGGTTTTTCACATGCCTTATGGGTTTTTCATGCGACACTTCCATTCCTCCTGGAATTGATCTCTGAGTCGAAATATGACTTCATTTTATCCGCAAATTCCCTCTTTAGGCCTTACGCACATTTCGACATCTACTAATGCCCCCCTCAGAATTGGATCTGCGAGGGAACACAAAGGTTGGATTATGAGGGAAATGCTGAGACATCGAATCTCCTGAGGTTGGTGCACGCAAAACACTTAAGTTACATGTAAAACCATGAAGTTGCGCATAAACCACTTTTCACGCGCACGAAAACCCTACTCCATGCCTATAAAAACCCTTGGGGGTCCCATAGACCATATGAATTTTCTTGTATGATAAGTTATGAGATCTCATGTGTGAAAAATCTCCCTTGATTTGTGTGTAATTTGACTTCCGTAGTGCGTAATTCCCCGAGTTCGGCCGTGATTTTATGCGCAGAATCGGTTTTTTTCAGGCCGCTACCTCAGTTTTTCGCGCTGATTTTTGATTTTTCATGCATCGTGGCAGTATTTTCGCCCGATATCCTTTAGACATTACCGAAAGAAGATGGATGCTAATTGGGATGATGATGATAGAGAATTTGAATATTCCACTCGAAGGCCCGAGATGGTTACGAACCCTGAGGCTTATGGTGCATGGAAGATTGTATCCAACAACCAAACTATCTTCAACATGTTGAACCCAACCCAGAAGGAGTATGTGCTATCTGAAAACCTACCGATATGGGACTTCAGTATTTTAGAGGAGGTACATATTCCAGGATTCAAAGTCGATACACCGCGTTCATGGGTGACCCGCGAGGATGATCTCCCCCGATATAACATCACTAACAACAAACATCCTGCTAGAGAGACCATGAACATGGATGTTTATGTCCTGAACCCCAGGACCAGGACCATCTTGGGAAATGAGCCAGTTGGCAAGGATTATCTGGCTCATTATGCAAGTACCTTCCGATATAGTATCACCGATGAGAATAAAGGCTGGTTGCAGGACTGAGACTTGAGGTTTGGAGGCAATTTCATAAGTGAGTGGGCATAGGTGTATTGGGTATGCCAAACATGTGATTTATTTGGGGCCGAATTATGGAACATCAGGTTGTTCGAGGTGGTGTGGACATCCCAGTTCCATTTCTACTGCCATAAAAAACTTGGTCTGAAGCTGTTCAACCAGTGGTCCCCCGATACCAACACCTTCCATCTATACCATGGGGAGGTTGGTATCAGCCTTTGGGATGTTTATTGCATCAGGGGAATCTTTTTGGATGGGCACCGGTATGAAGAATTCCTTCCGACATGGAACATCTGGGGAGACAGATCACAGACTCCTGTCCTGACATGGCATCTATTAGAGTTGGCCATAGAGAGGATGACGGTCAAGGACTTTCTGAAGGACATCACCTAATCAAAGTGGTTCAGCCTGTTTCTATACAAAGACCTGAATGTCAAGATGTCGGGGCGAGGAAGATGGTGTACGATCGTGGCACAGAGAATCAAGAGTGGATCATACTGGAGGATCCTAGAGGTGGGGGAATATCAATCATGGGGTTTTAGTGTGGATGAAATTCGAGACCTGAACGTTCGGTATGCTGGATTTCTTGCAACCTTCTTGAGTGGGTGGCTCCTTCTAGTGAGGGACACAAGGATGGGAGTTCGTCCAACAACATTGGTGATGACTAGCATTATGGATTCTAATCAGATGTTTAACTTGGGGTTCCTTATGTTGGCCTGTTTATACGCCATCCAAGGGTGTATTTTGAGAGGGGGTTCACCGAAGAGGACATGTGGCCCTTTCCAAATCCTTCATGGATGGATCGTATCTCACTGTGGAAAATACACCTTCCCTAATTCCATTAATCTTCCAGGCAACGGTCTGTTCCCTTCCTTGTTGAACATTGCTGGGGTCATGTTGTTGACGCTCAACGAGGAGGGGGTAAGGATCAGTACCAAAAATCACTCCAATTTTACCTTCAGTCCGTTCCCTACCCCGGCTGGCCAAATGATATACAATTGTCAAGTCTCACTAGAGAAAATGGAATACTTCCATAGCATCAGAGGTGGGGTTCTTGTGGATCAGGTCGATGGGAAGATTATTTATGAGCCTTACGCGCCATCAATATTTTCCAGGCAGTTTGGATGCCTCTAGCGGATGCCAAATAAAGTGTATACAGAGGTCCGGGAAGAGAGGTATCCCTGCATTCTTCGCTAAATGTGGTTGATGTTTACAACTTATGGCTCTGGAAAAGTCATTACTTTTTCCCCCACTGGAGTTGATGCGGGTCTTTCGATAAGATATACCGAAAATTGGGTTGTGGCATACCTTCAAGGGATTCTATGGAAGCGAGTCTGGTAGCTCAAGGTGGCTAGTGTAGAACTTGGGTAGTGAGAGAGTAGACAAGGCACTGCCGGGGAGGAAAGGCTGGGAGCAAGTCAGGAAACTGGGCCAGGGCACGCCAAAACTACAACAGCGGGAACGTCACATGGTGTGGTCGTGCCTTCATCATCTGGGGGGAGAGGAGCTCGTGAACAACCTCACGGAGCAGTTAGGGAGCTTCTCAGGAAGCAGATGAGGTACCTACTTCAACCTTCCGATGATGCGATCTTCCCTACGCTGTGGTCAACCTGGTTGACCCTGCGGTAGTTGATGGCCCCCTAAGCCCTTTGTAAACAGATAATACAAGATGTAATCCAGCCTCCAGAGGTTGGACTCATTTGGACTGATGATAAGGTGAATTTCCATCACTGACACACATATTTGACGGCCATGTACGCGTATGCACACCAATGGGGTTGGCGTGAGGAACCACCCCTCTTGGTGCAGGTAATGATCGGCCAGGAGCATGATCCAAAAAGAATGTCATCTGAGGATGACGACATCGACGAGGAGCTAGAGGGCAGTGAGTCAGAAGAGGAGGAGGGAGAAGGAGAGGGAGAAGTAGGGGAAGATGAAGAGGATCTTGGAAGTAGAGGGTCTCAAGGGACGGCCTACCAAGGGAGTCTTTGGGAGAGTTGTGAGATTTTTGGCTCTAATATAGACATAACTGAGCTACTCTAGGCATGACTCAATCCTTATCCATCCTTTTCATTTTTTCATCATTTGTAATCTTCAATCAGATTTTTTTATCCTGATCAGGCGCATATTGGTGTCGACCAAGAAGCTCCATCTGGAGGGGAGGAGGATGCGCTGATAGAACAAGGTGGGGAGCCGACACCCATTATTAAGATAACAAGCGCTGAAGGATCTCCCACAGTGATAGCTCCTACGACAATGGAAATGTCGGAGGACAATGCGCTGAGTTCTCGTAAGTTTTATCACATAGAGGCCTGTATTTTCCATTAGAGAGCCCAGATGATCAAGGAGTTCATTGTTTGTGCAGTAATCATGGCATTGGAGGCTCGACAGGCCACTGAATCCAGACCATCCTTAAATGATTTGATGATGAATGTGCTGGACCACTCGAGACACACTTCTCAAAACGAGCCGAACCCGGGCACTAGGTGAGCAACGTGATGTGGACATCAATGATATCAACATCGGGGTGGGTCCTGAAGTCGGTGAAGAAGAATTTGCTGAGACTGAGGTGAGAGAAGAAGGTTTCCCACACTTTGAAGAGCCTAACCCCTTGGGAGGAGTACCAAGAGAAGACCCTGCCATTGATCTCTTGGATGCTTTCCCCAACTATTGGCCTACAGACCCTGAGGAGATAGATGAATCTGATTCGGAGGCAGCTGATGAGAGCCGTATGATGCGGCACAAGGGGTGGAAGTGTATCAAGTGCTACCTCGGTTAGCCTTAGGCAGAATGTTTAAAACATATGGGATCACTCTGCACTTAGTTGTGCTTTCTCTATGTTGGAGGGGTTGATGCTCACCGTCTTCATCTAACAATCTACGACTACATGGCTGAGAAGCTATGGGAAAGCATCCAAAACTCTAACATCACCTGGTTCTAGAAGAAGTTAGGGAATACACATGCATTTTTGAAGGTGGAGTAGGAGGTCCAACACCTTGAAAGGAAGACAAAAGAAAGGGAGGTATTCATTGCAAACTACTCCGAGATCGTTCAGCAATTGAGGGCCCAACTAACAGACGCCCAAGAACAGATAGTGGAAGCGGGTCACCAAATGACTGAACTTCAAACCGAACAGATGCGAGAATAGGCTAGGGCCAATGAGCTATGCTTTGTAGGCACTGATGAAGTGAGGGTTCTGAGGGGGATGGGAAGAAATCCCGGAGGCCATAAGCCATAAGGTAGCGGCGCTGGAGTGATCCATCCAAAAAGATAATCCTTAAGGGCCTTGCTTTGGCTGAACCCATAAACTTATCCTTCTTTACAACTTCCAAATATGAATTGTATTCATGGACAGACAATTTTCTTGTTTATTTTAATGCACTCCTACCACAATCCTGAAATAAATAGCAATCCATTACTAAGATCACGTGGGTCATGCCTAATGTGAGAAACAAGGGATGCTCGCACTATTACTTCATTTGAATGTAGGGGCGCCAACCATACTTCAGACACCTGGGGTAGAAACAACCCATTTGGGCTTCTGAAAAGAAAGGGGAAGACCTGATCGGAGAATAAAGTCCTCGGAACAGTCGAACTATCACTTCCCCAATATGCTCTAGTGCATGGGTGGGGTAACACCAGGGGTGTTAGAATCAATCCAAACATAGGGGAGTGTAAAGTGTGGATCACGATAACCAAAATTCAGAACATTATAGGGGTGGCATGACAATAAAGGATAATTTTTTACCATGTTCTAAACATAGTATCCTTATTGTATTAACCTGATATGAGGATAACAGACGAGGTCTGACCGCTGACCATGTTCAAAACATGGGGCCTGACTCAGAATGTCATCCATTAGTCTTTCGGAATGATGACCCAGGATAGTAGGTGAGCCATAGGCTGAGCATCCTTACTGTTAGGGGGTTCCTTTAGACGTGAAAGGTGATGAGGGTCCAAATAAATGGAACGCAAAGCATGGAAGGTGGAGTGGTGGGTTGTTTGAATAGAGTCCAACACTATTGAAATCACACCACCATAGTAGAAACACATTAGGTGGATGTACTGATCTAATCATGGATCATTCCTACTTATAGACAGGACCTCTCTGATGAGGAAGTTGACGCATCCCATCATTATTGTGGGGCATCCCAAACTTGTTTAGGGTAGAGCTGCAGTTACAGGGTTCCCCGAAAGAGTTCGGGCCAAGGGGATGAAAAAGAGGGGGAACAGGACTTACGATTCCTGGGGTTGGACCTAGAGGCAAGATACTTGGGCATTCCTACATATCCCATGAGGATGGTAATCAATCCGTACAAAGTTCTGGAAGATGTCATGTAGTTTAACATCTTGTGTCAAGGATGCATAGTGGTTTTAGTTTATGGTTATAGAGATCGGACCAAGGATGGTAGGGAATTCGGGAGACACATGGTGAGATAATTATAAAATCCGACATGAATGAGTACATAATCCCATATCATCATGTGTTCCTTGGGGAGGTCTTTAGGTCAAGGGACCAAAAATGAAAGTTAGGCTGGGCCTGAGGCAAAGTGCATGGGTATTCCTACGTATCCCATGAGAATGAGAATCAAACCACACGTAGTTCTGGGAGTGGCATGGTAAGGTAATAGTGCCAGGGATGATAAGTTCATGCGATTCTGGTTCACACACTAATAGAAGTGGAATTTGATAGATCTTGTTTGTTCTTCAGGATGACTGTGTGTGTTTTTTTTGTGAAGTGATAAACCGAGGACCGGGGATCCCAGTGTCGCCACTAGAATCAAGCCAAATGCAGGCATTGAAAAATGGTATAATGGATGACCAATACCCAACATGATGTCCCCTAAAGTGAGGTAATCACAATACAATGCCAATTTTCGTCATGCGGCCAAGATGATAATATCATAGTTTAGGGTCATATGATAGGACCAACCATGAATTTTAATGTCATACAGTAAAGACGCAATAGTTTAAAGTCATGTGGGGCCAGGTGACATAGTTTAACATCATATGGATTGAACATTAGGAGGAATGTTCATGATGTGATAAAGCATACCTGATGTGAATGGGGACGAGGTCCACATCACACCACGTGTAATTCCAGGGAAAGAACCTCGGGCTGAGGGGCCAGAAAAGGTTAGAGAATAGGAGGTCAGACCTGTGGACAAGGCATCCAGGTGTTCCTATGTATCCCATAGAGATAGGAATCAAGACATACATAGTTATGAGGGTGTAATTTAATATCATATAGGATGTAACTATTTAAGGTTATGTAGGACCGTATACGGCTTAACGTCACATAGTATGACATACAGTTTAATGCCATGCGGGACAAAAAGTAGGAGGGACTGGCTTCTAGAAGGGGAGTACATGGTACGACTATTTCAAACCTGATGTGAACCAGAGCATAACCCGCACATGCCACACCACACAGAACTATAAGAGTCAGGGCCTAAAAGGCATAACAGAAGAGATAAATTAGTGGAACTTGAGCTGGAACCAAAGACGAGATGTCTGGGCATTCCTACATATCCCATAAGGATAGGAATCAAGATATACGTAGTTCTAAAAAGAAGACGTATAAGGAGATCTTAGTTTAAGGTCTTAGAGCTCGGACCATGGAGAATAATAACTCTTCCAAGTAAGCATAGACCTCGATCTGATCCCTAAGCCCATGTGAGTCAAACTCGGTGTAGGAAATAAGGGAGGAAGAGATCTTTGTATCATATGAAATGCATGTAAGGGGAAAATCGATGCGAATCCCTGAACAACATGTCGCCGTGACTTTGTCCTCCTAACGTGAGAATGCGCCCTGAGGTATAGTACTAAGAGTATCAAAGTTCTACTTGGACATGATGAAGTGGATAAGGATGTGAATCATGCAACAGACATTTCAGGCTTAATGGGGTTGGTTCGATGATGGAGGATGACTATTGACTGTGTTTGAAACACAGTATCCATATCGTGTGACTTGAAATGGGAATAAAAAATGAGTGTCAACTGCTGACCATGTTCACAACGTGAGATTTGTATCAATTTTTCATTCGAAACCCTTGAGGATGTTGGCCCAAAATGGTAGGAGAGCCTTTGGGCCGAGCATCCATTCCATTTGGGGGTCCCTTCAGGTGTGAAAGATGATGTAATCCCTAATGAATGGGAACATTAAGCCTGAAAAATAGGAAAAAGCATGTCTATGAAGAATCCTACACTCTAGGTGCTAAACCAGAGTACTTCTATGCACATTGGTGAACTGCCAAAGAGGGTCGAGGGGCTCGACTTAAGATCAGCTGACTCGAAAAGATGAGTATAGAACAAGGGAGCAAAGGGCTCTCAAGAGAAAGGGGTATGTGACGTGGTTGTTATAAACCCGACGTGAATTGAGTATGTAAGTCCATATCACACTGCATACCCTTCTCTTGGAAGGAATCAAGCCAAGGGGATAGGAAGATAAGGAGGTTGCTAAGAAATGGGGATAGGCTTAAATAATAGATATTCTGGCAGTCATACGTATCCCATGAGGATGGGAATAAAGCCATACGTAGTTCTAAGGGTGTATTTTAGCATCTTGCAGGATGATGAAAGAGGTGGAGATCTCTAAGGAAAGGGATATATGGTATGATTATGATGAAACCGATGTGAAGTAGGTAAAAGTCCGGCACCACACCATGTATTCTGAACCAAGGAGAGATTCTAAAGTTTGGGCTAGGCTGACAGATAAAATGTCTGGGCGTTCTTACATATCCCATGAGGATGAGAATCAAGCCGTACGTAGTTCTGGAAGGCTATGTAGTTTAGCATCTTGTGGTGAGGACGTGGGAGAATAGAAGAACAAGGAGGAGAGCACATGGTGCGGTCATCTTAATCCCAACATGAGTGGGGCAAAGAATCCTACACTACACCATGTAGGGTCCTCTAATAAAACTATACCTAGGGGGATAGTCAAAAAGAAGAGTTTGGGGGATGGAATTAAGATGAAGTGTCTGAGTGTTTCTACGTATCCTATGCGGATGGAAATCAAGCTGTACGTAGTTCTTGAAGGTGCTATTCAGTTTAATGTCATGCAGCCAAGATGGTGGATAGTTTAAGGTCACGTGAGACCGTTCACAGTTTAACGTCATGTCGGATGACATACAACTTAATGTAATGAGGGACATAGCAGTTTAAGGTCATGCAGGACCCAATAGTTTAAGGTCATGTAAGACCATCTATAATTTAACGTCATGCAGGATGAGGCAGTTTAAGGTCATGTGGGACCTTATATAGTTTAACGTCCTACGGGAAGACATACAGTTTAATGTCATGCAATACATAATAGTTTAAGGTCATATAGGACCCAATTTTCTCAGGAAAAGTATTTCTTGATGAACTTGGCATTGGTGGGAGGAGTTATACGCTCACCATCCATGATAACTAGAAAATATGCACCATTGGGGTGAAACTTGTGAATTATTTAAGGTCCTTCCCATTTGGGTTCTAATTTTGGTGGCTTCCATCCAGGTATCATTGGTGTTCTCAAGGCCAAAACCAAGTCACCTTTCAAGAAAGAGCGGAGGTGAAATTTCTTATTTAAAGCTCTAGATATCCTGTTCTGATGACTTTCTAGATTATGTAGGGCACAAATCCTATTCTCATCAAGTGATTTCAATTCAACCAGATGAATTTTAGATACTTTATCTAGTTCTTACTGATCACAGACAGTTGTGCATAATGAAGGCAACTAAATCTCAATGGGCAGGATGACCTCTGTTTCGTACACTAGAGAGTATGGGGTCACCTGTGTGGAATTACGAGTCATCTTCCGATAATCCCATAGGGTGTTAGGGAGATTTTCTGACCAACACTTCTTATTCTGACCAACCATTTTATGAAAAATGTTAGAGAGGGTTTTGTTGAATGCCTCGATCTACCCATTTGCTTGTGCATGGTAGCGGGAGGTATAGTTAGAACGGATGTTGTACTTGGCGTACAATTTCTTCAACTCAGCCACCCAAAAGTTGGTGCCGTTATCGGTGAGGACAGCGTGAGGGACTACAAACTGTTAGATAATATTGGAGCTCAAAAATTCAATGATAGAATGGGCCTTGACCTCCTTGAGTGGAATCGCTGCTTCCTACTTGGAAAAGAAATACATAGTGGTCAGGATGAACAGACGCTGGCGAACTGTCGCCGATGGATATGGTCCCACGACATCAAGTCCCCAGACCGCAAAGGGCTAAGAGTACTTGGTAGTGTGGAGAGGCTCTGGTGGCCGATGCACAAAGTTGGAATGAATTTGGCACGCATGACACCTCTTGGAAAACTCGATGTAGTCATTATCATAGAGGGCCAAAAATACCCCAGTCTCTGGATCTAGTGAGATAACTTCGGCCCAGTCTGATGAGCCCCACAGGAACCGACATGAACCTCCTGCATGAACTGAGAAATCTCAACTCCTTGAATGCAATGGAGTAGAACACCATGAAACCTTCACTTGTAGAGAATCTTATCAAGAACGGGACCACTCTAGAGGGTAGACTATAATGCGCGACGTCGGATTCACTCGTGCTCATCCCGATCTACCAGGAGATTACTGTGCTGAAGGTACCCAACCAAGGGTATCCTCTAGTCTGGAGTTGATTACAGCACTGGGGAAGGAGGACCTGGGGGCCCTGACGTGGAGGTGCTAGTGGCAAGGTGGCTTACCTGGGGGCTATCATTGTCATCTGGAGTGACAAGAGCGATGAATCTCCGGTGTTCCATGTGGATAATCAAATCATCATATTCTTGCTCTACAAGTGATGCAGCTAGGCTGACTAAGGCACATTCTCTACCGTTCTATGATCGAGGGACATGGGTAACCTCTGGTCATGATGAGAACTGGGCCATCAACTAGAGGGTACATTCCAACAGTGGTACGAACTCTGGATTTCTGACGACATAGCCACCATTGATCTTCTTGATGACTAGTTCAGAGTCCCCTTTCACATGCAAGTGGGGAACATCAATCTCAAGGGCCAGCTCAAGTCCAGTGATGAGAGCCTGATATTCTGCTTCATTATTGGTGCAACCTTCTGATAATAGGAATGAATACGAAAAATTGACTTATACTGGGGTAATGAAGACGATACCCAAGACTACTCTGTTGAGTCTAGGGCCATTTAACCTTCTACCAGTGGGGCTCTGAGAAGCACCATCGAAGTGAATTTTCCAACACAGGACAACTTGGTCTACCAAGAGGATTGCCTCATCAAAAAAATCAAGGTCTAAAGACTGGTCCATAGGGGCTGGATGGGCAGTAAGATAGTCTATCAACGCTTTCCCTTTGATAGCCTTCTGAGGGACAAACCTGATGTCGAAAAGCTAGAGAATCACTATCCACCGAGCTAGATGACCTGTCAACATGGGGCGGTTCAGGATGTACTTTAGTGAGTTTACTCGGGACACCAACTATACCTCATGGTGCTACAAGTAATTTTGCAATTTCTGTACTGCGAATACCAACGCAAGGAAGTTTTTCTCGATAGGAGAGTATATAGTCTCCATATTGAGGAGCATGAGGCTGAGGTACTAGAGACTATTATCAGTTCCCTCATTATTATTTTGGGATATAAGGGTACTGAGGAATCATTCCAGGGTAGTCACATAAAGGAACAATGGTTTTTTGGAGATGTGTGACATCAAGACAGGAGGTTGGAGTAGATACTGCTTGATTTCCTCGAACGCAGTCTGACATTATTCATCCCACTGGTAAACAATGAATTTTTTCATGAGCCTAGAAAAGGGATTACACTTGCTAGACAAATTCGCAATGAATCAATGTATGTAGGCCAAGTGTCCTTGGAAGCCTTGAATCTCCCAAATGTTGCTCGGGGGAGACATCTGGCTGATGGACTTGATCTTCTCCAGGTCAATCTTGATGCCTCTATATCTAACAATGAAGCTGGGAAACTTTCCAGAGCTAACCATAAAGGAACACTTCAATGGGTTCATCTTCATGTGTCAAGAATGGAGGAAGCCAGACACTTTCTCAAGGTCCTTGAGATGGTCCCGATGCTGGCGAGATTTGACCACCATATCGTCCACATAACATTCCACCAATGTTCTAAGGATCAACTTAAATATGCGATGCATAACCCACTGATAGGTGCCACCTACATTCTTTAGACTGAAGGGAATGACTTGGTAACAAAAAGTACCTTGTGGTGCCATGAAGGCTGTTGACTCCTCATCCTCGGGGGACATTCAGATCTGGTTATATCTGGAATACCCATCCATGAAGGAGAGGGCCTGGAATCTGACTGTAGCATCGATCAACAATTCTGTCACGGGAAGGGGAAATTCATCCTTCTGACAATAGTGGTTGAGATCTCTAAAGTCAATGCAGAATATTATATGTTCGTTCTTTTTCCTAACTGGCACAATTTTGGATAGCCACCTCAGGTACTGGACCTCCTTAATGAAATTGGTTATGATGATCTTATCGACTTCGGCCTCAACCATGGCACCGTGGGAAGGATGCATCTTTTTGGGAGGCTGCTTAAACCCATGATGATTCACCGAGAGGCCTAGGCGGTGGATGACTACCTGAGGATCTAGTCCTAGAATCTCATCGTAACTCTAGTAAAATACATCATGGTGCTGTTTCAAGAAGTCCACGTACTGTTTCTACTCTCTGAGAGTCATAGCAGCACTGATCAATGTAGGTTTCATATTTGTCTTGCCACCGAGATTCACCTGCACCAGTTCATCAACCATGGTAGAAACACCCTCTTTGAAGGTGGGAGGGACATCCTATAAATCCTCTTCTTCACTTATGGAGGAGGTATCCTTGGTGGGAGGAGGTTACTCTGAGGCAACAGATCCTGATGGGAAATTGGTGCCAGCCTGAGCGGCGGTAGACAGTGCATTAGAGGACTCCTGTGTTGCCGAAACCATATCAATGAAGGCGGTCGATCCAATCCCATCTAGTTTCTGGACCAAGGGGCCACACTTGATAATATGAAAGCAGTAGTGGCATGTCAGCTTGATCCAATGTATCCTGGCCCGACAGAATAAGTAGGTATTCCATATTTCCATCACCATGGGGCATACATCCCGATACCTTATGGGAGTAGGGGGATCAGGGATCACTGAGGCCTGATTCATATAAGAATATGAGTTGATCTCTTGATGTTGCTTGGACTTGGGAATGTGGTTCCCCCTTTTTCTAGAGACAACAAAACATTGTCCCAAATCAGGAGTTGTGGCCTCCAATTGATGGATCGGGAAGACGTAGGGGTCATCTAGGCCTGCCCACGGGTCGGTCTCAACCACAACGGGTTCGACTTTTTTGGCCTGGATTTGTTTGTATTTTCTCTTATAATAGTCGACATCTAGATAGTGGGATTAACAAGTGGGAAATGGAGACGTGTCACCTTGGATTACACCCACTCGACCATTAAGGGAGTACATGAGGCACTGGTGATACAATAAAGGGACCACCACATGCAGGTGGAGCCATGGTATTCCCATCAATGCATTGCAAGAAGTGTCATGTGAAACAACCATAAACTCGGTGCTGGCTACCAAACCGTCGAACTGGGTTTTTAGGCGGATCTTACCAACCGGTGTCTGTTCCATCCTATCATAACCTTGGATTTTTAGGTTAGAGGGACTCAAATTGTCCTCGGAAAACCCCAATTTATGGAGTGTCCATGTCGGGATAAGGTTAATCTAAGAGCCTGTGTTGATGAGGAAGTGACGAACCTCCATGCCATTGAAATGTTCGGTGATGTACAGTGGGTGAATGTGCCCCTGTATAGGATAACCTTCATCTTCTCCGAAGAAGGAGATAATGTACTGATATTTAGCATTCTCGACTACCTTAGCATGAAAGGCCTATGTAGCTACTACCTCCATCTCAAACTAGAGGGGGATTATTAAAGCGTTAAAAAGGCCTTCATACATATCCGGCGACAGGAGAAGGGCCTCGAGGATAGATAGCCTTGATGGAATGCTGAAAATATTCTTGAGGACATCATACTTCCATGAAAGGCATGATCTTTTGCTTATATGAGGTTGATATGTGACAGGAGGTATCATGGGACCTACTGGATGGACCGACATTTGAATGATGCTAGGAATGTCCCACTGCTCACTAGTCGAAGCATGTGTAACAACTACCATATGAGGGCCAGCTGACTGAGACTGGTCCACAGTGGAGCATGGCTGATCGCAAAAAGGTCTGGGTGGCTCAGCTTGATCTAATAGCACAAACGACGATGAAGGAGGGCCTGATGGAATCTGATGAGAAGGCTTCACGTGCTGAGTTCTACACTGGGCCTGCTGTCTAGTTTTGATGGCATGCACAGTCTGGCTGGGAGTGCTAGCTGAGGCACTCCGACGACCTGTATATCCATGACTCTGCTGATGCTGGCATCATTTGGGGACATTGGGAAGATCCGTCTAGTGATCCCCATCATCAGGAGTCATGTAGGTGTTTACAAGCTCCACAGTGTTAACCGAAGCATACCCTTGACTTTCACTTGAATAATACTCTAATACTGGACAAATTCTAGGTGAAATTTACATCTCCCAGGGCATGAAGTCTCTGAGAGTATGAGACGGCAATGGAATTGGTGGGGGGCTTTGTTTTCCCTTGCATCGCCGATGCTTGCTCTTTTGGGAAGGGGATGGCTGAGACGACGATGTAGAAGTAGTAGTAGAGGCTGACGTATTGGCTTCTGCAGGCTCAGGTAGATTCAATAATTCATGGATAATACCATGGGCATGGTTGACCATCTTACGAGCCATCTAGTCATCATACTTCTGGGACCCACGGTTGGAAACTCGGTGCCACTCACCCTTGCTTTCACTACTGTTGTTCAGCTTCATGAATACGCATGCCACTTGTGTTGGGGCTGGGCCCAACCTGACTATGTTGTTGTCGATCTAGTCTTGGAGCCAATCCTTGAACACATAGCAATGTTTGAGGGTGTTCCCCAGGATCCGGTGATAAGGGGAGTAGTTGGGGATATCGGTGAGGTTCACCTCTTATGGCCTCCTGCATTTAGGTAAACGTATAATCCCTTGTTCCAAGGTGATTCGAAAATAGCCGAGAACCTGAGCCTCATTGAATGAGTAGGTACAGTTTATCTTGTCTAGGAAGGGGAACCTGGGATCCTAATTCTGATAAGGGGCTGGAGGAGCCTGTCGAGAAGGCATAGCCGGATTATCCCACCTAAGTGGTGGCAGTGTGATACACGGGGGTGCCTATCGATTCTGAGGCAGACACTGCTGGGCTGGAGGTTGTGCCTGAGGTAGAGGGCCTCTGTGAGGCTATGGTGGTGGATCCACTGGTAACAACTCTAGTTGCCTGGGGGCCTCTATTTAAGCCACTACGGTGGGCTCGACCCTGGTGGCCCTTCTCGTGGGGATTGTAGGAGGCAATGGGCATGCCTGGATGGCCTGTTTTAGGAATTATTCTAGGAGCTAGGACTTATCAGAGAAGTCTCAGAATCCCCCAGGGTAGTTCTGGGTGATCAAAGAGGGAACCAGTTCCATCTTGAAATTCCCCACACACATCGTCAGTAGTTTCTCCTGAGTTAGTGGCATGCTAAGGAAGTATGTGAGACCTTTACATCGAGAGAAAAATTCAGTGATGTGCTCATCAGGCCTCTGCTTTCACTTAAAGAGTTCCAAAATACTTGTCTTCTGAGTGGTGGAACTGAACTGTATAGAAATTGCCTGTGAAGATCCTCCCATCTAGCTACTGACCCAATGAGTAGTTGGATGTACCAGACGAACTCAAGCCCTTCCAATGTCTATACAAAACACCATAGATTAGTGGCATCTTGCTACATTGGAGTTCCTAACACGATTCCACACCTTGAAATAAAGTGGGTCAGATGCTACAGTGGGTCACCCATCCCATTAAGGGGGGGGGGGGAAGGTGGGATTTCCAAAACCCGGGGGTGTTGGCATATCATCCACTCATGCCGGATATGGCTTGCCATTATGTGGGAGTACCACCGATCGTGTTTCCAATGCCTCGAGGCAGGTGATGAGCGCTGTCATGAGATCATCTAGACATGGATTCCTATCTTGATGAGGATCCCTGACCACCAACACGTTGGCAGGTTCTTCAACATGATAAGCAGGCCCAGCGGCTCGTGGAGCGATTGGTGGAACGACCTGTGGAGCAGCTGGGGTAACCTGAGCTGGTTCCCGAGGACTGTCACACCGTTCAGGAGGATTTGGGAATACATACCATTCCCTCTTACCATAAGTTCCAGCCTCAAACCTGCCTATGAGGGTAGGATGGTCAGGGTCACCTGGAGAAAGTTTTCTGAGGGGAAGTTATGCCTGCCCCTGTTTCCCCAGTCGAGGATCATCGTAGTCTAGTCATCACTATGAAACACATTTATCAAGGAGGTTGTCGACCATCTTATTGTGTTCTACGATTTGCTGATGCAACACGACTTTTTCAGGATAGTCTTCCACCTTCTACCCTGATCCAGATGGTCCAGAGGCTTTAACAGCTTCAAGGTGTTCCTTACCCTTGTTAGGATTTTGGCTGAGGACCAACACCTCAGTGGGCACGGTAAGACCCAATAGATTCCTCTGTTGATGAGTAATCCTTCCCAATGGATCCAAGAGGTATGAAACTCCCTCTGGGGGTAGGTCCTTTCCGAGAAGATCTAGCTCATTCTCACCCCTCGGCAGGTTGACCATGTTAACCGCGACCCTGCCTGGAGGAATATCCTATATGTCGCCCGGAAAATCGGGTTGGCAACAGATAGAACTGAAATGGAGCATCATGTACTTCCCCCATCCATGGATCTATACGTGGGGAGTGGCCTCCTTTATTATCCTGAGGAGCACTTTAAAGCTACGGACGCATCATTGTTGGAGGGTCCTATGGAAACTTGGTGACTCAGGGCGCTGGTCCATGGGGAGTACGGCTAAATCAACCAAACTAAATTATTGGACAATGTCTTCGAGATGCGCCTGATTCTTGGGGTAGGCCACTCGTCGATGAAAAAGACAAAAATGAGTCACCCAGATGGTCTGGTGGAAACACTCGACCTCTTCTTGGGTGAGCGATTCTGGCACATTGAAATTCGATGTTGCAACTGGACAAAACATCTTAGGGAAATGGTCCGCTACAAGAATGGACCACAAGCTCCTAGGCTCTAACTCAGGGTATGACCCTTAATTTCCCCAATCATCAACCAAAGGTGGCTGGGAAACTAGTAGTGGTACTGAAGCAGACCGTTGGGATGGTGGGCTGACCGGCAGAGAATACATCGAGCGAGCTGACAAACCGCCACATCTCGAGCTATCCTCTAAAGAGTGTAGTGACTTAGCCACCACATCGCGGTAAGACGGGATGGATTCCAAAATTTATAGAATAGGTATTAAGGCTTCTGGTGATGGACCATGCTGCTGCTTGTCTACCATTGGTCCCTTGAATAGCTCTCCATGATCTCTGGTCGAGGTAGAGAGTGATTTTGGTGATGATGGTGGCGATTGCATGAACGGAACCTGTGGAGATTCCAAGATTTTGTCCTCCTAGATTTACCTATGAAGGGAGGTGGGAATATGATGGACCTCGCATTCTGGAAGTATGAGGTTGATTCACCTTGTTCTTACCCTAGCCCTTGACACAGAGGATCTAGGCGAGAGTTCCATCGCTGAGTCGTATTCCACCTTAGAATCTGAGAAGCAGACTGGTTTAATCTTGGTCTGAATCTTCTTGGTATTATTTTTATGGAGACGACGACCCGCCCTCCTACCCCAAGATGGTTCTTTGGTATAGGGTAGATTTTTGGCACGAGGAGGACATTCGGCCATACTGGTTCTAGGGCGGGGAAGATTTCCGCCTGAGTGAGTTGGGGTGCGAGGAGAACCTGGACATATATCAAAGGGAACGTGGGGAGGACCATCATGCCCACTGAATGATGTGCGGATGAAATCTCCATAGAAAGTGCTGGAGTGGGTATGACCTCTATTGGAGATGATAGGAGAATGGGTAGGACCTCCATGCTTATTTCCCCTAACAATGTCAACGCAAGGAGAGTCCTCGTACTGGTCAAGCCGAACACGAGTAGGACCTCCATTTTGGGTGCTGGTGAAGTGAAGATGACCTTCACTCCTCTAATTGCTGAGGCGAGGAGGACCTTCACCAATAGCTGTAAGGACATGGGGGAGGCCCCCATGCTGGATATTAACTAGATAAGTAACATCTCCACGTCGGCAGCCTGTGGAAGAAGGAATGACCCCATACCTGATGTCATGAGCGCAGAAGGGGATTCCGTACCGAGTGTCACTACCATGGGGAGTAAAGTTAGCATGGGGAAGACCTCCAAACTGATCTTATAAGTGTGGAGGACCCGCATTCTCCATGGTGGTGGTACGAGGTGGGCCTCCGTACTGGGTGTCGTTGTCGCGGGTTGGTCCGTGACGGCCACTACCTGCACCTACAACCAAGAGAGTCGACCCATCCTGCCTGTGGGGCGGTTGGGGTCTCAATTCATCCTGGGTATATAAGTGCCCCTACTCAGCATACACAGGGTGATGATGATATACATAGAAGGTGGCGCGAGCCACAATAGTTGTTGACGTCAATTCCCCTTGACGGGCATCCTCCTCGGCCTGTTCCCGATGCTGGCGTCGGGTCAGATGGACTGGGGCCGATGTTGGAGGCGCATAGATTACCTGCTCCTCGACTCGTGGGACCAGGTGGCGGTGCTGACATGGCTTAGTGGGAGCCCTCCTTGGGAGCCCTTGAAACGGGATCCCGGTCAGGCTGACCCAAACATCCCCAACCTCATCAGCGTAGGGGAGGGAGTCATCGAAGCGTTCTAGGGAGAGGCTCCTGAAACGGTTGTATGTCGGAGTGGGGAGCAGTGGCTCCCTACGTGGCCCTTGGGGGTGGCAGTGGAAATGAGGCACAAATGCCTCTAAATACTAGTGGTCCATATCCCGAGTCGGTATAATCCCCTCCTCCTTGTATCGGTGGACGAGGTTGTTTATCACCCTTCTTTGTATGAATTCAGAAGGGGATATGGGGTGTGGGTGCCCAAAAACTGTGGTTGTGGATATTGTCATAGAAGAGGTGGAGCCACATAGATTTGTCACATTGACATTGCCCCTGCCCCTGCGTCGGTGGATGGGAGGTGATTGGTTTCCTATTGTGGCAGCTTGGGTCCTAGTAAATAGGGAGATTAAACCATTAGTGATGAAACAATGAAATTGATTTTTAGTGCCCCGACACCATTCCATCTTCCATGGATGGTAAGAAGGATCCACGTTGATAATGTCACAGACTGGGATGTCCAATGTTTTAACTTCCCTGACTCATGGTGATTTTCACACCGGACCCACTATTTGCTTGGCGGGACCCGACACTGGATAACTGGATCTGGTGACATACTAGTCCACTAATGTCTCAAATGCTTCTAATCTCCACATTGAGGAGAAGAACTTCATGTCGGGTTCACCATTTCTATTTCCAATGCTTTCATCAGGGTGCGCGCATCCATCTATTTGAGGAGGATGAGGACGCGCTAACTGTTGCCCTACATTCCCGCTTTCCAAAGGCAGGCGACATTCGTCACTTATTCAGGGATGTTTTCTCCTTGATCGAAATGGGATTATGGGATGTCAGTTCTTTCTTCCATGGATTCCTCCTAGAAAGTCATCACCTAGTCTGGGTCTCCCTTATAGATTAAGACGTTGTTCTTGAAACTCTTCCCAGTTCCATATCTTCATGGACTCCGATTAATTACACTAATTTTGTTGGGACATTCCAAGGAGTCCGGCCAGGGAAGCAACCTTTGGTCGGGGGAGTAGTCATGTTGGACATCACTAGTGTGTCTGGATGCTAGAACACTGGCGCGTCTGGGTTTTTTCCCCTTATTATAGGGATTCTCAAGGGTACGGAATCCTGAGGCATCCCACATTGAATGCGGGGAATTATATGCCCTAGGCATGTCTCTAAGGTTTTCCTCAGCTTCTCATGTTTAACAAAGGGTATGCCGTAGGTTTAACATCTAGAGGATATGGATCAGACTGATTAGAACACTGACTAGAGCGGATCAGATGGGTTCAACCCCTTGAGGGGACACTGATGCTAGGAGGTGAATTGACGCGATCTCACCAGGATGTGGTGGCACAGGTAATAATCAAGATAAATAATGGATGGTTAAGTGGAGTGTATGGAGAATGAGATGGAGTTGACTCGAGGGCAATGATGATGTTGGGATTGAGCCTCGAAGAGACCTCCTACGTATCCCCGTGGTAGGGAATAAAAGCCCACATAGTTCAGGATGGGGTATAGGATCGTGGTGTGCATATATGACAATGACCCGATGATATACTGGGGATTACATGTGGTTAGTATCCCAAGGTTGGTCTGACGCCACTGGAACGAACCAGAGATATGGGTCCCAACAGAAGGGATGACAATGGCTTACTGTTGGGTTTGGGTTGACAACGTCTTACCGCTGAATGGGGATCACAACGGCTTACCGCTGCGTGAGGTTCACAATGGATTACCGTTGGATAGGGGATCACAATGTATTACTACTGGATAGGGGACACTTTAGTGTTATGAGGGACAAAATGGGCATAAAGTTTAATGTCATGGAGGATGGGGGTAAACCGACGTGAAGTGTTCAGAATAATTGGGTATTGGGATTGAACCTTAGGGAGGAGTCCTACGTACCTTGCCTTGGCAAGGATCAAAGTCCACATAGTTTGGGATGGGTGTGGTGAACTGATGTGAAGGGAGTCAGGACCAATGGTTGTTGGGATTTAACCTCAGGGAGGCTTCCTACGTACCTTGCCTTGGCAAGGATCAAAGTCCATGTAGTTCTGGAGGGGTGTTTGGGGCTTACACTCTAGGTTTCCCAAGGAGAGTGTCATGGTCGATGCTTACTCTAAGCCCACATGATTCATGCTCTATGTGAGAAATAAGAGGCAATAAAGACCTGAAAATCACATCGTGAAAGGTGCTTCCGTGGGAAGTGGAGTGGGGCTTGCACATGGTTAGTGGCCCAAAATGGAAATAGGGGCTTACGCGTGGTTAGAGGCCCATGGAGATGGAGATTGGGACTTACTCTAGGATGGAGGCCCGGTGGTGACAAAGCCCAAAGGGAGAGGGATTTTGAACGAAAGAGAGGAGGACTCTAGTGCCCATGCCCCCTCTCTGTTTCTTATCCAAGAAGAAGATATGAGGAGTGGGGATGATGCCTCCTATAAGAAAGGATAGGGTCTTACACCAAGATGGTTTCCCTTTCCCCGCGGACAGATGCCACTCCAACAAAGAGGATCCCATTCCATGGGGGTAATATCTCACTCCCATAGAGATGAGCGGGCATAGAGAATGTACAAGACGGGGAACCCCACGTAGAGTTCATAGGGTGAGGCCACAGTTTAACGTCATGTTCTGAGGATGTCGACACTTGGTAGTTTAATGTCCTGAAGCTCAGACGAGGCGGGTTCACTCCGCACCCCTAGGAATTACATAACTGATACCCTCCCACCCTCGAGGAAGGTAATTCATCAAAAATTCCATGATGAGGGGGTGTTATGGAGTGATCCATTGAGGGGTCCATGTTAGTGTGGCTATACTAAGAAGTAATAGCCGTTAGCGTGCCTATGAGAAGAAGCATGAGGTGAAGCAATGCAACGGGAAGCACCGCCCAAGGGACTTTGAAGTTACTTTGCACGAGTCTAGAGGGTCGTATGAGATAAGGGTGTGCAATGTAGATGTTTTGGGTGTAAGAAGTGCCCAAAGATGATTTCCAGAAGAGGGAAATCAAAGTGAAAGAGTACGCACAAGGAGGGAGGATTACGCGCAAACGGAGAAGCTATGCAGAAAAGGCCAGGGTGAGCAGACCCTGAGGGTTGCACACAATAGGAGAGGTTTGCGTGAAATTGGCATGAAATTGGAACAACTGTGCGTAAAAGGCTGGGTGTGTACGCAATTGAGGATGTTTGCACACAAAGAGTGGCTGAGGTTTTGCACGCAAGTTGAAGGGTTTGCATGCAAAGACGGGTCGAGGTGTTGCGTTCAAGTTGGAGGCGTTGCGCACAAGGAATGCCCGAGGTTTTACGCGCAAGGGGAAGAGATTGCGCACAAGGGACCCAACTTTTAGGCACTTGGGAAAGGGTCAAGACAGAGTGATCCCGCATGAAGGTGGACCCCTGAGAGACATGTTGTGGAAAATCTTGTACCTAAAAGCCATATTTTTTGCGCGAGAGAGGTGAATTTCATGCAGAGGGGACAGTTCGGATTCTTCAGCCCTCATAAGTTGAAGGGGCTCCCTTCTATTTATAGGCACTCAGGGTCATCGAGTCTGTACGGAAGTTGATCAATGTAGAAAAATATGATCCCGGTGTTGGCTGCATGCAATATTCCGCGCCCGGTGTCAGCTGCGCGCAAGTTGTCACATCTGGTGTCGGCTGTGCGCAAGTTTCCGCACCCGCACGTAAAACTCTTTCAGATCTCACGGTTTTTTGTGTGAGAGAGATGTTTTTCGCACGCCTTTTGGGTTTTTCACGTGGGACTTCCGTTCCTCTCGGAATTGATCGCCGAGTCGAAATATGCCTTCATTTTATCCGCAAATGCCCTCTTTAGGCCTTAAACACATTTCAGCGTCTACACCTTTACAGGATAATAATTCCAAATAGGTTGAAACAAAAGAAATGGTAAATTTGACAGGAACCCATCTCTATAAAAAAGGGACGGGTGGCGATCCTCATCAGACCATTTCTGCACCACCCAAAACATGCCACCTCAGAGGCGAAACACTCACATATTATTTATAATTAATTTAAGAAATTAAAGATTTAGCTTGAGAGGAAGTCTTTCTTCATTAATGGATCTGACGGCATCTCTGCACTATACTATCACTACATTGTAGGAATCAATAACATATTCCCTTCAATGGTAATCCACATGTATTTAATGAACCTCTGAATGCTGTCATATGAATCTTCGGGTGTTAGCACGAAATATCCTAAAGCTTGTGTCATTCACCTTTGATCATCTCGATATTCGCTTTAGGGAAGGGTTATCTTCGATATCTATAGACTCACTACCATGAATTTGACTTTACACAGTGCCACCTTTTAACAGTGCTAAAAAATCACTGATAAAGGGGGTACCGTTATTAACGCTAAAAAAATCACTGATAAAAGGTGTCTAAGAATACTAAAAAAGTGATGTTAAAAGTATCCCTTTATTAGCATTTTTTTGTGCTGATAAAGGTATCCCCTTTATCAACACTTTTTCTTAGTTTTGTTAAACATACTCCCTTTATCATCACTTTTTAGCAGTGCTAATAAAGGGGGGTCTTTATCGATGCTTTTTTACTAGTGCTGATAAAGGGTGAATTCCATAAAAAATTATAAATCATTAAAAATAATATATTAAGCTTTGAGAGGATTCTTTCTGGATATCGTTGTCTACAACCAAATGAATTGGATCCTTGGAGAAATGATATAATTGGTTTTATATATCGCTAGAGTTATAAAATAATAATTTCACATGCGACCATATTAATTTTCTTAATTCCTATGAAACTCCATGTCTGTAATAATAATAATAATATTATTATTTCTTGACATGCACTAAACTCATGAATTAAATTAAATATTATTTATTCAAATAATATTCAATATATATTATTTTTCATCGGGACTTTAAACTCGGCATGTCATTCCTCCATAATATTTATTAGACCTTGAATAATGACTATTTATTTAATTAATAAATATCACTAAATTATTCATCAATAAATAAATAAATATTATATTCACTAAATAAAAAATAATTATTTATTAAATATATAGATCACATAATATTCTCTCGAATAATCGGTGATGAAATAAATGCAATCGAGCAAATATGAATAATTATTAAACCATGTGTGAGAATAATATTTATTCAACTTGTTAAATAATAAATAATATTATTATTTAATTGAGGTTCTATATACACTTAGTGTGTAACCCTCTAAGTTTATTTCTCATTGAAATTAGGGTAAGTAACACAAAGTTTAAGGTTAGTGTCTACCAACACGCCAAGGAACCCATATGTAACGACCCAAAAATGTACTTCTTTTATTTATGGATCTCTTTCTTCCCAATAACTTTTTATTGTGTTTTACAATAAAATCACATAGAATTACTTTTTATTTCATGAGAACATTATAAATCATGTATAAATTTGTATTAGTACAACTATAAAAAATAATGGAATATACACATTTAAGAATAGTTTTTCTTAATAAAATATATGTTTAATTGAGACAAATTTGATAAATTGACTTTTTGGACCCAAATTTTACATTTTATAAAATGATATAATTATTATAATAAATTAAGGTATTATGGATAATGATCATTTTAATGAAATATTATGATTAAAACACCCCCTTTTAAATTTAAATGATAAAATAATTTTTCCTAAGTTTAAAAAATTTTCACTATGCAAGTTCACTATGAAATTTCTATCCGCTATTATTTTTAATAACTAAGGATTTTTATATTTAAAAATTAAATTTCTCATACTTAGATAATTATTATGGTAATATAAACTTCATTTTTGAATTTCAAATGTCAAAATTAATCTAGGCTGATTTTTTAGTAGTTTTCTAAGAAGTTTCAATTTTTTGATGAATCGTATTTTTTGATGAATAATATTTGATGAATAGTATTTGATGAATAGTAAAAATATTTTATTATTAAATAACTTTTTCTATGAAATGATTTTAAAAAATCGGACATACATGGTTGTAATCAGGGCGAAAAACGTGGTTCAATAAGATCAAAATAATTTTTTAGTGAATAGTAACTTTACCCTTTGAAATAGTAATTTTACCCTTATGAATGGTAATTTGTCCAATGGAATAGTAACGTCACCTAAGTAAGTATAAATATGTTTTGGTAATCTTAATTGGTAATGTGATATAATTATATCATAGTATAAGTAAATAAATGTTTTAGAAATTATTAATTAAGTATTAGTATTTTATTTATTTAATCTAATTTAAAATGAAATTAATTTTTATAAAATAGAGTTCACTTTTGAATTATACACATTGAAAAATGGTTAGGGTGAATTTTTGAGATTTTTTTGAAAGAATTGATTTTTCGGTGAATAGTAAAAATATAGTTTTGAGTTTTCAGTAAGTTTAATGACATCATAGCTATGTAATAATGATATAATGAGTAAGATAAGATGATGGTCGAATATTATGGATTAAAATATGATATGAGGTATCCCAAGTGGCCAATATCATGGGAAAATACCATGGGAAAGCCCATGGTTTTGCAAATACCACTAATGAGGTTTCCTTTGAAATTAATAAAATACACCCTCACTTTTGCTATAAATACCCACCCATTACTTCATTAACTTTCATTATAAAATCATTCTCCATGAATTTATTATTGTATTACCTCTCAAGGATTCCTCCCAAGTTTCTCTCAATCCCTCAAGGTCCCGATTTTAGAGTTTTAGAAGTTACTCTACAAGGTAAGGGAATTCTCAACTTCTCTTTTCCTTTCAAGTTCTCTTTTATGTGGCATGCCTTTCAAATTTACATAACATGTTCTTATTTACATTTTATTATTTGCCTATACTTTATTATGAGTCTTTTATTAATTTTTTACCCCTATCCCCTCTATTTTTAATGTTTTATAAAACCATGTTTCATACTCGTTATGATACAAATTTTCGTCTCAAAATCCCTCTCTTTTTCTCAATAAATTCTTTTGTTTTATTTATGCGAATACCCAAACCTCTTTAATTTCTAGGGGTATTCATCTAGAAATAAAAATTATTTATTTTATTCTATAATCAACATACATAAAACCCTCATTCCCTTTTCATGGGTTATAAATGACATAATGATAACGTTTTTAAGCGCTTTTAAAAACACCATGATTTTCATATGAAACCATTTTCTTTTATTCTCTTTGGGTTATTTATGAAATGTTTGATTATTATCTATGTGGATCTCATGAAAATAAATACATATTAAGGGTGCACCCCAATATCACTTCAATGAATTAGGTAATGAAATTAATCTCTAGAGATGACCAGTTTTACGATACCTTGGTGAACAACCTTGGTAATTTTTATAAATCCTTGGGGATGGACCTTGGTGATATGCTTATGAATGTATAAATTAAATGTTGTAGCCAAATTTTCAAGTTTTTATTAATGTTATTTTTATTATGATATGTCTCTTTTTTCCATTGATCATGTCTTTGTGTATTTCATCATGTTCTTATTGATATCACAAGTAAATTGTTTCCCTTGTTTGCCCTTACTGGGCCTTATGCTCACCCTTTCCTTTGATGCATGTCCCCAGGTTATGAGATGCAATAATTTTACTTAGGATTAACCTATGATGAAGCCTTACAAGTGGATTAGAATAATTCCTTATGTTTTAATGTATTATGTACCTTATTTCTAAGACACTAAACTTTAAAGATCCTCTGTTTGTAAAATATAATGAAAAGTTATGTAATAAAAAGGTGGGATACCATAGTTGATATCAAAGGATAGTTTAGTTATTTGTGGGAATTAGGATATAATTTTTTTATAAGAACCCTATAGAAAAGTTTAAATATAGGAAAACTTCTTGGTATTTTGGTGAAATATTAATTAAGTGGTTTCCGAACAAATAAATCCCTATCTAGATACGAACAAGTGGATGTGGCTCTGACATAGATGTATCTAGGGGTAAAACCTGAAAACACCACTTTGAGCTAGACATGAACGAGAACTAGTGCACGACAACGGGCATTTTAGCACTCCTGCTTTGACACTTCTAGGAGATATGTTTGGTTAATCACAAGCTTTTTATGAATCATTATATAGGATTTATATAAAATGAAATTGTTGTTAAAGAATAATATTTTTTAAGCATGGTTTTTAAGACATAAAATTACTTTAGAATTATAAGATTCCTAATAATAAAAAATTTATAATAAGAGAAAACCGTGAGGGTGTAAATTCTTTAAAGGGGGGAGAATGTAACGACCTGAAAAATGTACTTCTTTTATTCATGGATCTCTTTACTCCCAATAACGTTTTATTATGTTTTACAATAAAAGCACATAGAATTACTTTTTATTTCATGATAACATTATACATCATGCATAAATTTGGATTAGTACAACTATAACAAATAATGGGATATACACATTTAAGAATAGTTTTGATTAATAAAATATATGTTTAATTGTGAAAAATTTGATAAATTGACTTTTTAGAACTAAATTGTACTTTTCAGAAATGATATAATTATTATAATAAATTAATTTATTATGAATAATTACTATTTTAATGAAATATTATGATTAAAACATCCCTTTTTAAATGAAAATGATATTTTTTTAAGTTTTAAAAATTTCACTATGCAATTTCACTATGCATTTTCCATCCGATATTATTTTTAATAACTAAGGACTTTTATATTTAAAAGTTAAATTTCTCATACTTAAAGAATTATTATGGTAATATAAGCTTCATTTTTGAATTTCAAGTGTCAAAATTAATCTAGGCTGAATTTTTAGTAGTTTTCTAAGAAGTTTCAATTTGTTGATGAATAGTATTTTATGAATAGTATTTGATGAATGGTATTTTTTTGAAGGATAGTAAAAAAATATTTTATTATTAAATAACTTTTTATGTGAAATGATTTTCAAAAATCAGACATACATGGTTGTAATCAATGTGAAAAATGCAATTCAATAAGATCAAAATAATTTTTTGGTGAATAGTAACTCTACCCTTTGGAATAGTAATTTTACCCTTATGAATGGTAATTTGACCAATGGAATAGTAACCTCACCTAAGGAAGTATAAATATGTTTTAGCCATCTGAAGTTGTAATGTGATATAATTATATCATGGTATAAGTAAATAAGTGTTTTAGAAATTATTAGTTAAATATTCATATTTTATTTATTTAATTTAATTTAAAATGAAATTAACTTTTATAAAATGGAGTTCACTTTTTAATTCTACACATTGAAAAATGGTTAGGGTGAATTTTTGGGAATTTTCCGAAATGATTGATTTTTCAGTGAATAGTAAAAATACAGTTTTGAGTTTTCGGTAAGTTTAACGACATCATAGCCATGTAATAATGATTTGATGAGTAAGATAATATTATGATATAATATTATGGATTAAAATATGATATTAGGTGTCCTAATTGGCCAATACCATGGGAAAATACCATGGGAAATCCCATGGTTTTACAAATACCACTAATGAGGTGTCCTTTGAAATTAATAAAATATACCCTCACTTTTGCTATAAATACCCAACCATTCCTTTTTTACCTTTCATTACAAAATCATTATCCACGAAGTTATGATTGTATTACCTTCCAAGTATTCCTATAAAGCTTCCCTCAATCACCCAAGGTCTCGATCTTATAGTTTTAGAAGTTACTCTACAATGTAAGGGAATTCTCAACTTCTCTTTTCCTTTCAAGTTATTTTTTATGAGGTATGTCTTTCAAATTTCCATAAAATGTTATTATTTAAATTTTATTATGTCCCTATAATATATTATGAGTATTTTATGAATGGTTTACTCCTATCCCCTCTCTTTTTAATGTTTTATAAAACCATGTTTCATACTCATTATGCTGCAGAATTTTTGTTTCAAAATCTCTCTCTTTTTTCTCAATAAATTATTTTATTTTCTTTATGTGAATACCCAAAACTCTTTAATTTCTATGGGTATTAATAAAGACATAAAATTTATTTATTTTATTCTAGAATTGATATACATAAAACCCCCATTCCATTTTTGTGGGTTGTAAATGACATAATGATCATGTTTTTAAGCGCTTTTTAAAACGCCATGATTTTGATATGAAACCCATTTCTTTTATTTTATTTGTGTTATTTATGAAATTTTTGATTATTATATACGTGGATCAAATTAAAATAAATATATATTAAGGGTTCACCCTGATATCTCTCCAATTCATTGGGTAAAGAAATTAATCTCTAGAGATGACAAGTTTTATGATACCTTAGTAATTTTTATGACTCCTTGGCGATGGACCATGATGATGTGATTATAAATGTCTAAATTAAATTTTTTATCCAAATTTTCATGCTATGATTCATGTTATTTTTATTATTATATTCATTTTTCCATTGCTCTTTTCTTTATATATTTCATCAAGTTCTTATTGATATTACAAGTAAATTTTTTCCCTTGTTTACCCTTACTGGGCCTTTTGCTCACCCTTTCCTTTGATGTATGTCCCCAGGTTATGAGATTAAATAATTGTACTTAGTATGAACCTATGATGAATCCTAACAAGTGTATTATAATAACGCCTTATGTTTTCATGCAATAGGTACCTTATTTCCAAGACACTAAACTTTAATGATCCTCAGTTAAAATATAATGAAAAGTTATTCAATAAAAAGGTGGTATTCCATACCATAGAGAAAGAAGTTAATTTCAAAATTATATAAAACCACATACAGATTATTACTATGTAATTTAATCCATTTATCATGATATATCTAATCAAGTAAGTTTCATGCTTGTCCCATCAACCTATGTGCTTAATGTTTCTTTCCTTGACTTTCTGGAAATTGAACTTGTCTAAAGAACACCATCACTATGGATTTATTTAGGCTATATCATTTTCATAAAAGGGAATTATATTTCAACTTCCATTAAAGAATATAAGGGAAAAATATTTTCTCACATTATTCATTAATGAAATATTACTTTTGATGCACTCAATGCATCCTACCACGCCGCAAACATATGTCTTCATAGTTTTCATCAATATATCAAAGTAAGTGACTTATAACACTCATTAATAACAATATTAAAGTCTAAGGATCAATACACACATCCTCATATAGGAATGTCCAACTAAATATATAAATGTGGATTTCCTATTGGCGGGTCTCATTCTCATAATATCCTACATTGGATATTACCAAGGGTGTACACCTTGAGAAGGTGTCTCAAATTCCTATGAGTATACACACTTGATATCATATATCATTTGTGTCACTAAAATTATTTTATTCAGCTATATAACATATATTTAATAATACTATCATGAAACTTCTGAGTTCTTATCATAGCAGAGAACTGCTATGACCTTTCAGTGTGACAACTACTCTTAGGATATTATCACTTACTATGTTACACAGAAGAACAACCATAATGTGATAAAGAGTTTATGAATATTCAAAAAAATGAATACAAGTTATCATAAAGTACACAGAAGTTGGTTCTAGGGGCCCAACTCCAAAAGACTCCCACTTACATTAGATCCCACTATTAATAACCTTTAGTTCGCTAACTCTCACATGATTATCATGCTTCTAATGAGATAGGCCTTTAGTCAATGTTTCTTCCATGTTTTCTTCTATGTAAAATCTGATTACTGCAAGTTAACCCCTATGAGAAAAACCCCTCAAGAGACTATACTTTTAGATTATGTGCTTTTTTCATTGGTGTGACCTTGTCTCTTTTGCAAGATCTACCACTGTGGTATTATCACAATAAAATGTGATAGGTTCTTTACTATTAGGTACCCCATTAAGATCCTATAAAAAGTTTTATACCCAAAAAACTTCTTTGGTTGCATCAAAAGCTGCTATATACTCAAACCCACTATAGAATCAGAAAAAACTTGTTGTTTTGAACTCTTCCAACTCATAACTCCTCCGTAAAAATAGAAAACATATCTTGACTGTGACTTCAAATCATTTGATCTATCTGAAAACTAGAATCAGTATATCCCCTGATGACCAGCTTCTCGTCTCCTCCATACATCAGGAATATATCCTAAGTTATTCTCAAATACTTAAGGACGACCTTAATAACAGACCAATATTGTTCTCTTAGGTCAACTTGATATCTTCTTACCATGATCAATGCATAGGCAACATCAAGTATGGTACATAACATGACATACATGATTGATCATATCGCTAAAGTGTATGAGATCTTACTCATTCTCTCTTTCTCTTGTTTTGTCTAGGGACACATTTTCTTAGAAAGATGTATACCATGTGACATTGAAACCAATCCCCTATTGGATTATTTCATATTAAACTTATTTATTATTTGGTCAATGTATGTACCTTGACTTAGTCTAAACCACCTCTTAAATCTACCATGAATGATCTTAATCCCTAGAATATAGGCTGCTTTACCTAAGTATTTCATGGAGAAATATTTGTTTAACCAATCTTTAATTGACTGTAAGACTGGTATGTCATTTCCAATAAGTAATATGTCATCAACATATACTACTAGGATAATGACTATATTCCCACTAAACCGATCATAAACGCATAAATTACATTTATTCTTAATGAAACCAAAATATTTTATAGCTTTATCGAATCAAATTTTCCATGACCTGAATGCTTACTTCAATCCATACATGGATCTCTATAATTTGAAAATTATTTTGGCATCACTTGGAGTCACAAAACCTTCTGGTTGTGTCATATAGACATCTTCCCAAAGGTTCCCATTAAGGAAAGCTATTTTAATGTCCATCTACCAAATTTCATAGTCATGGTAAGTTGCTATAACAAGTAGAATTATAATGGATTTTAACATGTAAAATGATGATAAGGTTTCATCATAGTCAATTTCTTAACTCCTTTAAAACCCTTTATCCACTATCCTTTATTTATTAGTGTTTACTTTACCTTCTATGTCCAGTTTTCTCTTGAATATCCATTTGTACCCTATAGGATTTACATAAATCGGTGCATTGACCAAAACCCAAACTTGGTTCTGATACATGAAATCCATTTTAGAATTCACATCTTATTGCTATCTTGTATCTTCTAATCTCTCTGCTACCTCTTTTTATGAGAGACATTCATTATTATCAACCAATAACGAATCACCATCTTCAGTGACTATAAAATCATATCTCTTTGGCTCTCTTACCTCTATAGTGCTCCTACATAGTACTTGTGTTTCAGGAACTACTTCTTCTACAGGGACCTATGGAATCTGTTCTTATCCCAACTCTTGCGTATCTTAAGAATCAACTTCATCTAAGTCAATCTTGTTTCCACTATCCTTTTTAAGGATATTCCCCTTAAGAAATATGGATTTTGTGGCAATAATCACATTCTTGTCTGAGGGGTTGTATAGGCAGTATTCCTTTGTTTACTTAGAATACCCTATAAAGATAGACTTTGTGCCCCAGGATGCTAGTTTGTTGCATGATAAGGCCTTAACAAACTCCTTGTAACTCCATACACATGTATTAAATAGAACATGTTTCTTTCCACTCCATAACTTAAAGGGAATTCCATTTTCCACTTTTGTTGGTACTTGGTCTAATGTATATGCTTCTATTTGAAATACATATCCCCAAAAGAATAATGGAAGATCTACATTACTCATCATCGACCATACCATGTCTAAAAATGTAAGGTTCCCCCTTTAACTAACATCATTACACTGTGATGTGTAAGGTGGAGTGATTTGATAAAGAATCTGAAACTCCTATATAAAGTTGATAAACTCTTGGATAAGATATTCACCACCCAGATCTGATCAAATCTTATTTATCTTCTTTCTAATTTGATTCTATATTTCATTCTTTAATTCTTTGAATTTTTTAAAGGACTTAGAGTTATACCTCATTAAGTAGGCATGGTCATATCTACTCAAGTCATCAGTAAAACTTATTAAGTATGAATATCCAACTATAGAATATTTTGGAAATGGTCCACAAACATCAATGTGTACCAATCCTATAATCCCCATGACCCTTTCACCATGTCCATCGAATGGTGGATTGGTCATTTTTTCTTGTAAAAAATCATGAAATCTTTCAAGTGGTTTTAGCTCAAAAGAGTCTAAATATCCATCTTGATAGATCTTTTTCAAACGCTTCTTATTTACATGACCAAGACTAATGTCATATCTGGGTGTTATATGAGTCATGTGAACATGATTTTTTTATCAATTTCTAATACTCAATTTTTTTAATTTAATACATAAAGACTATTATTTATATTTATCATACCATAACATATGTTGTCTTTATAAAAGAAAAAACTTTTATTTTCAAATTTGAAAATAAAACCATCTATATCTATGAATGATACAAAAATTATGTTCTTGGTAGTAGTTGGTACATAATAACAATCTCTTAAACCAATATCAATCCTATTGGCAATGAAAGGTGGTAGTCTCCAATGGAAGGAGTATCCAACTTTGCACTATTGGAAGCACATAAATCCACCTATCCTATAACAATATTTTAGAATCTACTTACCAACAAGTTGACTCTAATACCCAATGTGTAGATATTGCAAGATTACACTCTATAATGAATGAACCTTTAGCTTCCCCTTACTTTTGGGTACAATTCCTCTTTTATTGGCCTTTTTTGACACATACAAAACATACTACTTTCTTTTCCTTACCCCAACACTAGATCTTACTCATATTAGAAGGAAATCGCTTAGGATATTTATACTTGTTACGAGTCTTGGGCCCCTTTTCCTTATTTTCCCTTTCTTATTCACTATAATAACTGCAAGTTTTTCATGCCTCATTTCCTTGTCCACTTGGAAAATCAAAGTAATAAGTTTTGAAAGACTCTTCTCATTATTTCTCATATTATAATTAACAATAAAACTAGAGAATAACTTTGGAAATGATGAAATTATAAGATCTATGTGTAACTAATCTGAGAATTTAGTCCCTTAGATGTCTAAGTGTTCAATCTAGCCAATAATATTGACTACATGAGGCCCAACTAGCACTGAATCTCCAAGCTTAGTTTTAAACAGAGCACTGGAGATCTTTTATCTCTCTTGTCTCACCTTCTCATGATAGAGATCTTGAAGGTGACACATCATGATATATGTATCTATGTCCTCATATTACTTTAGAATCTCATTGTTCATGAATGATAGCATGGAACATTGAACATCTGTAGCATCGTTTAAATGTTTATCATAGAGAGACAACTCTTTCTCACTAGCCTCTTTATCAGGTCCTTCAGGAATAAGTTCTTCTAGCACATACAATTTCCTTTAATGGTGTAGGATAACACATAAGAACCTTTTCCACTCTTGTAAATTTTTGCCGATGAGAAGGTTATCCTTCTCAAGTATGGATCACAATGATATGTTTGAAGTCATGTTTATTGTTGTTTCTACAAATAAGGTGATCAGAGTTTTAGTACTTTATCTGATAAAATTTAAACAAAAAATTAATATTATATTTATTAATCTCCCACTATTTTATCAAAACACAATATCCCTCACCATTGGATTTGGAATATCCTGTTTCTTGGACATTTTAGTGGCAAGGATCCATATTCCCCTTATCATCACCCCGACTTTAGCCGATCAAACAATTTGAAGGGTTTTATACTACTGGAAATCCTACCTATACCAACGCCCCTATACCAATGGTTTGTAAAAACTATTGGTATAAGACACCCTATCCCAATAGTTCTTCAAAACTGTTGGGACATTCCATGAAATATAAATCTATCCCAATATTTTTGTAAAAATGTTGGGATAAATCTAACAAATTGGCCATATCCCAATAGTTTTTTGAAAATAGTTAGGATATACCATTTTTGAAAACACCTATCCCAAAAAATTTGTCAAACTGTTGGGATAGGGAATGTCTATCCCAATATTTTTCTAAAACCACTGGGATAACCCATTTTTACAACACCTATCCCAACAGTTTTGGAAAACCATTGGGATAGACCATTTTTACAAGGGTACCTATCCCAACGGTTTTTGAGAACCGTTGGGATAAGTACCCTTGTTTTTTATCAATTTTTTTGTTGAATATTATCAAATAAATCAATATATAAATTAATTATAAATAAATAAATAAATAAATATATTTGTCCAAATTTATTCACAAAGATGATTGTATGATAGTGGTAAAGTTTTTGATATATAATGTGCAGGTCGTGGGTTCAAACCTCCATATTGAATTTTATTTTATATTTACCCATCCCAACAAAAAATCAACCAAAATTTCTCCAAACCATTGGTATATGATATACCAATGGTTTGGGGACCTATACCAATGGTTCCAAATCGTTGGTATAGGCTATTTTTCCATTATTGTTAGGTAGGAATTCCAAATTCCAACTGCATTAACTCATAGTCCCTTGATCTGTTGAGCGGACTCCCCAATCCTAAAATCCTTAAATTGAATTTTCTCAACCTTTTCCTATTAATCACACAAATTCCTAATTTGTAAGTCAACCCTTGATATTAACTAAGTTAAGTCAACCTAAACTTCAAGTTATAATTCCCCTATAATTGAAAGCACCACAACTTTGGCTGGTCAAACTCTTTGAACTATGGTTTCATTTTAACTTAAGTAGTGGAATACTATACCGACTTAATATATATAATCTAGGGATTTTATCTTTATGAAAAATTTCCAATTATTATCTTTATTACATGTTTGTTAATATTAAGTGGATTTACTTAAGTGGTTAACCATGTCTTAGATAATTTTTACGCATAAGCCAATTTATTTCAGTTCTATCTTGAATACTCGTTAATTAATTAATTCATGTGATTGTGATAAATCATCCATAATGAAATAACCATGAAACTTGAAATAAATAAAATAATAAAGTGGTATGATCATGAGATTTTACTAATGGTTAGTTTATCTAGTGGATGATAAACTAATCGTCGACCCACGAGGAAAATACCTTGAACCATTTATGGTTCATGTTGTAGCTTTCAACATGTCCACCTATATATCTCTCTTGGGTTGGTTTCACCTCGACTCCAAACTTTAAGGACCTACACTATCTTGGGATCTCCATCCATTACATATGTTTTTTTTCACACGTAGGTGAGGGGAACCAAAGGATTGGTTAAGGGGTTTACATAAAAAGAATCATGTGCACACAAACCCTTACATAATGAGAGGAGAGGTGAAATAATGATGAAAAATTTAATTTAATAATAAATTAAAAGAAACCAATAGCATACAAAGATCTGTTATATGCTCATGATCATCCACATACATGCAACAAATTATGAATTTAATAAAATTGGAATTTAATTCTAATCATTCTTATATAAGATAAATTGTTCTCAAATCAATTAATTATCTTCTTTAATTAATTTTTAGTTTTGCGTAATTTGGTAAAAGTACACTACGTGTGCATTACAGCTATATGTTGTATATTATTCTCACCATCTATCTACAATACATGACTAGGGACTCAACAAGTAATATTGCCTTTAAAAATATTAGAGTACACGATGTGTACATGGGCTAAAAGGCATGTGGTCTCTGAGTTGCATGGTCACCAGTCATGTAGGTCATGTAAGAAGATGCATGGTCCGTCTATGACTAAAGGACTACACATCGTGTACGAAAGTTACACGACGTGTACTTCAACTGATCATCTTCCGGGTTATCCTGGTCAATACATGGTATGTAATTAAATTCACCATGTATAATAAATTCACATGGTTTGAATTAATTCAGAATTAATTTTTGGTGCATTGAACACGAGTACACGATGTGTACCAATGGGCTAAATAGTGTGCACTCTTGTGTTAACCAGCCATATTCTTCAGCACCTCCAGATGAGTTCTTCATATGTATTTCATCCTTAAAATTAATTGATTTTATTATATTTATGAGAAATAAAGAGTAAGAAAGAAAATATCACAATTCGAATTAAAGAACTATTAAAATGGAATTGAAAACTAATGAAAAATGTGTAAATTAATCAAAAATATTTAAATAATTATAAATTATTATACGACTCCTCTAATACCACTTGAAGGTTATAGGTGTAGTGGAAACACCGTATAGGGAATGTGCAACTCGACTTTTTTCGTAATCAATTATAATTCCAAGATTTACATAATGATAAATGCCATGACCAACAAAATTAAATCAACGAATACTGAAAAGACAAAATGCCATAACCAAAGCACAAGATCATCACATATTATTTATAATTAATTTTAGAAATTAAAGAATTACCTTATGAGGAATTATTTATTCATTTATAGATCTATCAATGTCTCTACATCGTACCATTGTTTCATTGTAGGAATCAATAATAGATTCCCTCCAGCGGTGATCCACACATGTTTCACAAACCCCCAAACATCATTATAGAAATCTTTAGGTGCTAGCACAGTTGATCCCAATGTTTGCATCATTCTCCTTTGATCACCCTGAGAATTTATTCAAGGAAGGGTTCTCCTTGATCCATATAGACTTGAGAGTGGTGGTGGAGTAGGATCTCTCTCTATTCTTAAGAGAGTCCTTGGAGAGGGAGATCTCTAGGGATTTGAGAGGATTATCTATGGATATTGTTGTGAACAACCAAATGAATTGGATCCTTGGATAAATAATATAATTGGGTTTATATATCACTAGGTTTAGAAAATAATAATTTCATATGCGCCCTTATAATTTTTCTTAATTCCTATGAAACTCCATGTCTATAATAATAATAACAACATTACTATTTATTGACATGCTCTAAACTCACGAACTAAATTAAATATTATTTATTTAAATAATATTCAATACATATTATTTCTCACTAGACCTTTAATCTCAGTTCTCCATTACTTCGTAATATTTATCAGATCTTGAATAATGACTATTTATTTAATAAATAAATATCACTGCATTATTCACTAATAAATAAATAAATATTATATTCACTAAATAATAAATAAATATTTATTAAATATTCCACTCACATAATATTCTCTTGAATAATTGGTTACAAAACATATGCAATTAGGAAAACATAAATAATTATTAAACCACATGTGAGAATAATACTTTTCAACTTGTTAAAAAATAAATAATATTATTATTTATCATTGGTTCTGGATAAACTTCGTGTATTACCCTCTAAGCCTCTTTCTCAGTGGCATTGGGTGAAGCAACCCAAAGTCCAAGGCTAGCATTTAGAAACATGCCAAGACACCCGTAGAGAAATAATTTAATGTCACAATGACATAAAACCATATACATATGATTAATGTGTAGTTTAATATTTTTATCATGATATCTCTAATCAAGTAGATTTCATGCTGATGCCATCAACCTATATGCTCGATGTCTCTTTCTTTGAATTTCTAGAAATAGAACTTGCCTATAGAAAACCATGACCATAGATTTATTTAGGCTATATCATTTCTATAAAATGGATTTAGATATTAACTTCTATTAAATAACATGAGGGAAAAATCTTTTCATGCATTATTTATTAATGAAATATTACTTGTGATGCACCCAACACATCCTACCTCACTGTGAACATGTTTCATTGCAGTTTTTATTAATACATAAAAGTACACAACTTATAATACTCATTAATAATAATCTTAAATTTTAAGGATTAGTACACACATCCAAATATATGAACATCCAATGACACATATAAATGTGGATTTTATATTGGAAGGTCTCATTCTCATAATATACTATATTTGATATTACAAGGGCGTAGACCATGAGAAGGTGTCTCAAAATCCTATGATTCTGCACCCCTGATATCCTGTATCATTTGCATACCTCAAATGATTTTATCTGGATATATAAAATATATTTAATAATATTGTCGTGACACTTATGGGTTCTCATCATAGCAGAGAACTGCTATGACCTTTCAGTGCGACAAATACTCTTAGAACATTATCATAAACTATATTATATAGAAGAACAATCATAATGTGGTAAAGAGTTTATTAATATTCAAAATAATGAATACAAGTTATCATAAATTACACAGAAGTTGATCTCGGGGAACTAACTCCAACATGCACCTCCTCTATACGGATGGTAAACACCACCCCCCTATGTCACTTAATCTAATAAAGACACCACCTACAACGAGTAGACTAAACCATCTCATGGGTCATTATTTATGTGCATATAACCACAATGGTCCCATCACCCAGCCATGATGAGCAGCAATCACCAACATCTTAGGACATACCATCAAAAATATTTTTTCACCACCCATAATAATGATCAACACTATCCACACCATGCCAACAAACCTAAAAAACATCACATCTAAAAAATAATCAATCCTTAAACACATGAACTCATTACCTTTAAACTCTAAAACTAAACAAACAATCCATACAAGGCCTCAGATACCATTTCCCACATGTGACTACCCCTAGTATCATCTAAGAAGAATGGATACCCCAAGTAGTTCTATTCCCAATCTCACAACCATGAACTAACCCATGTACATTTATAACATGACACATAACACATGTATAAACATGAAATAACTAGGGACCAGATACCTAAAGTATGCAAGACTCCACTTGTTAAGAATCTCCATATAGTCTGACTTTAATCACAAGATTCAAAAAAAATGATAAACACCTTGAAATTAGGGTTTTTTTGGGGAATGATGAAGAGATAGAGAGAAATTTGGAAACCGGTCACATGTGGATGGTTAACTTTACCCATAGATCCCTCCTATTTCAGACGACACAATATTTTAGTAAGAAATAAAGGATATAACAATTAGAGAAGAGGCGAGGAAGAAAAAAGATTTCACTGGACTTATCCATGAGTTTTGGTCCTGAAAAGCCCTGAAAATACCTTCTATAATTTTTTATATCATAAATTACCATTCTTCACATTTCTAAAAAAAACTAGGGAAATCACATTTTTTGAATTTTTGGAACACTTCTTTACCCTTACATAACCACCCTTATATATAACCCTTATGTAACCACCCTCACATATGAAACTTATGTAACTACCCTTACATATATTACCCTTCACCAAATTACCCTATATCAAATTAACTTTACACAATTTAAATTTATGAAGCTCCATTTTACCTTTATGTAAAATGTTCTAGTTTACCTTTATGTAGGTTACCCTTACATACATGGTATATTTTCCATGGGGAAAACATTCTTATTTTTTTTCAAAAATTCTCAAAAACTCCAATATACTATAAATTTACACAAAACCTATTTTATGTTATAGATAATGCACAAAACACTCAAACTATAGGATTTCTTTAATAAAAGCAACAATTGATTTTAAAAAATAAAATCCCCTTTAACAGAAAAACATTCCAAAACACTTAAAACTTTTAAAACACACCAAAATCATTTAAAAAACATCCAAACACTATATAAAACTATAAAAATAATATCGACAACATATTTAAATAAAAATTGAACCCATGAAACCATGCAAGTATCCAAATTCACAAGGTCTACCTAGGCTCTGACTCAAATTACCATTTTAAAATGCCTAAGACCTTACAAAATTATACATGATTGGAATGAAATCGCTTTATTTATTATTTTAAAATATTAAACCTTATATTCAAAACAAAAAATTCACAAAAAATGGTGGATTAATTTATAAAACCATAAAAAATTTAATAGAAATATTCATTATGAAAAACAGTTTTAAAATTAGGAAAAGGCATTGATGTGGAAAACGTTAATCATGGTATTCTTTTCACACTTTTGTAATGAAGTTGAAAAATAAACTATGAGGAAAAAATTAAGAATATTCGTTCTAAACCTTTTTTTAGTAAAGTCAATGATAATGGAAAATGACCTTGAAAAATCATTGAAGTATAGATTAAATAATTCTTAAAACAATATAAAGAATATGTACATGAATGGGAATGATACCTTACTGTAAAGAATATATAAGGTTAGATCCACTTACAAGAAAACATTTGGTTGAATTGTGAACCAAATGGAAGTGAAGGGTAAGAAGAAATATAAAACTCAATAATGACTAGTGTAGAAGAAAATAGATAGGGTTTAATATAAAAATATCATACGATTTCCCCATATGGAAACTTAGTCACAAACAATCTTGAATTAGAAGTGAGATGAGAAAGAAAACCCATATGAACAAAGTAAGACATGAACTATAAACCCAAAAGTAAGGAAAATAGACAAAAAATTCATTAGTAATAAAAGTAAAATAGTAAGGTAAACATTTTATAACTTTAATTTGAGTAATAAAATATAAAATATAGAATTAAAGGACAATACTTGAAAAGAGTAGAGATTTGGAAAGAAAACCCTTACCAAGATCGTAACATGTGGAGTAAATATATATCAAGGAAGAGATTATGTGAAATAAATCTAAATCCACATAAATCAAGTTTAAATATAATAAAAAACAATCATATTTTATAATTCACATAAACTTTTAGTAACACAGTCAAGGAAGAGAAGATATAACTCAATGGAAGGAAAATTAATTCTGAAACCCTTTATGAAAATCAGTAAAATATAAATAAAAAGTACTTGGAAAGAGTTAATAAGATATAAATTTAAATAACATGAATATAAAGTGTTTTATTATTAAATAATTCAATGGTATAGTGAATACACCATTTAAAATAAAAATAATGGTGGATAACTTGAAAAATGTCTCCAGGAATGTAAATCGAGACAAAGAACTCTCACCTTGGATTCCCACTTAGTCGAACATGCTCTAAACTCATATATAATTAAATAAATATCATTAATAATTTATTTAATAACCTTATTAATTTATATTTCATTTATTAAGGATTATTTCTTATCACATGTCATTCATTTATCACATAGTTTTTGTTCACATCAGTTATTTGGGATTGTTCGATCAATTTCTCCAAAACTACTTTGGTATGTTGAACATGGAAAAAAGTGTTATAAAATAGTTCCATATTCTATAAAATTACATATATATAGATTATTTACAATTACCATACAACAAAATTTATACATATCAATTTATTTTACAAAATAAATTCAAATTATGAAAGATGTCTTTATATGCTTGTTTTGGGAAGTTAAAATTACAATGATCATTTATTGTTAATATCATTAATATAATGGAAAATTAACCTTTCCAAAATATTAATAATGTCATAAATTTTATATTTATTCATTAAATCCATTTTTATAACTACCCATGTATGGCAATGATGAAAAATAAAATACGCCGTTCATGGTGGTGGTGAGCTGACCATAATACATGCATGTTGGCGCCAAAATTTAGTAAGAACAAGAACAAATGGAAATCCTTAAGGGATGCCTCATGAATCTTGGTTTTGGATCCCTCGAATCCCCATGGACAGTGCAAGGTTTCCCCTCTGTGAAGGCTCTGTAGAGAAAGAAGGAGGGAGGCTCCGCGATCCCCCTTGACGTTTGTGAACCCGCCGCAGAGCAAGGAGGCGGGAGGCTCCGCGATCCCCCTTGATGTTGGAGAACCCACCACAGAGTAAGGAGGTGAGAGGCTCTAAAATATCCCTTGAAATTTGAAAACCTACCCTGGATCAAGGAGGTGGGAGGCTCCGCGAGCCCCCTTGACATTTGCGAACCCACCGCGGAGCAAGGATATGGGAGGCTCCGCGAGCCCCCTTTGATGTTTGCAAACCTGACACAGAGCAAGGAGGTGGGAGGATTTGCGATTACGATAAAATGCCACGTGTCTTCATGACCAGCAAGCTCTACTTCATGGTGCCTCTTTCCTATAAATACCGGGCTCCCCTTGATTCCAAAGGACATATCCTCCGACCTTTCACCTTCTGAGCTTTCAAATCGTGAAGCAAATTCTGCTCTACGAACCATGAGCTCCTAAAGGCACTTTAGCTTCACGAAGTGCCTCTCCCTTGGTTTTAATTCAGCCCCTTTTCAAAGAGTGATTCCCTTCATGGAGCCCACATGCCTCTGCGGAGGAAGGGGATCCCCAAGGGGACTCGGGTCTTCATAGAGCACTTATGCTTCGCGAAGTACCCTCCATGCACATGTGATCCACATGCTAAGGCAGGGTCACTGTGCTTCGTTAAGCACACTGCTTTGCAATTATACGCTTAGTAGGGCACCCTTGCTTCGTGAATAACTGCTCCACTAATGCCTTCACACTTCTCAAAGAACCTTCCATATGCACCTATGCCCTACGCCTAGGCTAGGACACTTCAATTTGCGAAGCATACCCCTTCACGAAGCCCCTCCACTACATGGAGCACCAGAGCTTCATGAGGCTTCTACCTATGACCCCCTTTTCTCCAAAAATCATTTTGCCATGCGACCCTCCAGGTTTGTATGAAGTAATTTCAAGATCCCTTGGGTGGTAATTCCTGTTGCGTTGCTTTGCCTCATGCTTCTTCGCACAGGTATGCTAACAATTATTGCTTCTTCTCATAGCCATGATAACATGGACCCCTCAATGGATCACTCTGTAACACCCCCTTTCCACGACATTGTTGATGCCTTACCTTCCTCAAGGGTGGGCGGGTATCATTTATGTAATTCCTAGGGGTGCAGAGTAAACTCGACTCATTCGAGCTGCAGGACGTTAAACTTACAAGCACCATCATCCTCAGCACATGACATTAAACTACGGCCTCACCCCGTGCATTATACATGGGGTGCCCCATCTCGGATATTCTCTGTGAACACTGGTCTCCACGGGAGTGAGATAATTCCTCACATGGAATGAGGTCCTATTTATCAGAGCGGTGTCTGTCCGCAGGAAAAGGGAAACCACCTTGGTGTAATCCCCTAGCCTTTCTTATATGAGGCAACATCCCTGCTCCTCCTATCTTCTTCCTGGACAAAGACCAGAGAGGGGGGGATGGGCACCAGAGCCCTCCTTTCTTGGGTGCCAAATATCTCTCCCTTTGGGCTTTGTCTCCATTAGGACTCCACCCTGGAGCAAGTACCAATCTCCATCTCCCTGGGCTGCTAACCACGTTTAAGCCCCTGTTTCCTCTTTGGGCCGCTAACCAAGTGTAAGCCCCACTCCACTTTCCACAGACGCACCTTTCGTGACGTGATCATCAGGTCTCTGTTGCCTCTTTTATATCACACTGAGCATGACTCACGTGGGCTTAGAGTAAGCACCGACCATGAAATCCTCTCTGGGTATCCTAGAGTGAAAGCCTCATACCCATCCCGAACTACGTGGAATTTGATCCTTGCTAAGGCAAGGTATATAGGAATCCTCCCTGAGGTTCAATCCCAACACCCATTGGTCCCAATCACCTTCACATTGGTTCATCAAACTCATTTTGAACTACATGGAATTTGATCCTTGCCAAGGTAAGGTACGTTGGAAGCCTCCCTGAGGTTCAATCCCAACACCCACTGGTCTCGACCATCTTCACGTCGGTTCCCACTCCTTATGAACTATGTGGACTTTGATCCTTGCCAAGGTAAGGTACGTAGGAAGCCTCCCCGAGGTTCAATCCCAAAAACCACTAGTTCCGACCCTCTTCACGTTGGACCACCTTCGCCCCGCATGACGTTAAACTGCATGACCCCTTTTCATCCTGCATGACGTTAAAATACATCCACCATCCCGAACTACATGGGATTTGATCATTTTATCCTAGACAGGGTATGTAGGAAGCCTCCATGTGGTTAAAACCCATCCATAGGTAAGCCGTTGTGACCCCATCCATTGGTAAACCATTGTGACCCCATCCAGTGGTAAGCTGTTGTGACCCCATCCAGGGGCAAGCCATTGTGACCCCATCCAACGGTAAGCCGTTATGACCCCATCCAGTGGTCACCCATTGGGACTCCATCCAATGGTAATCTGTTGCGCCCTCATCCAATAGTAAGCCATTATGAACCCCATTCAGTGGTAAGCCGTTGTCAACCCAAACCTAGCGGTAAGCCACAGTCATTACTTCTGTTGGGACCCATATCACCGGTCCGTCCCAGTGACGTAAGACCAACCTTGGGCTGCTAACCACGCATAAGCCCCAATATTTCATTGGGAATATGTCCTCTAAACACACCCCGATTCAATACCCCAATCATGAACTACGCGGACTTTGATTCCCTATCATAGGGATACATAGGAGGTCTCTTTGAGGCTCAATCCCAACACCCCCGTTGACCATAAGTCAACTCCATCTCATTCTCCATCCACGTCACTTAACCATCCATCATCCATCCTGATTTTTACCCAGGCCACCACATCCCAGTGAGATTATTCCAATTTACCTCTTCACTGCTCCTAGCGGTAACCGAGTAACTAACCATGTGTTAGCCCCGACATTAGTGTTCCATTTAGGGGTTTTACCCATCTGATCCACTCTAGTCAGTGTTATGATCAGTCCGATCCATCTCCGCTAGACGTTAAACCTATGACATACCCTATGTTAAACATAGGAAGATGAGGAAAATATCATATACATGCCTATGGAATATAATTCCCCGCATTCGACGTGGGATGCCTCGGGCTTCCGCACCCTCGACAAGCCCTATAATAAGGGGAAGAAACCCATATGCACTAGTTTTCTAGCGTCCAGACATGCCAGTGATGTCCAATGTGACTACTCCCCCGACCAAAGGTTGCTGCCCTAATTGGAACCCTTAGAATGTCCCAACAGAAGCAGTGTAATTAACCGGTGTCCATGAAGACATGGAACTGGGAAGAGTTTCACGAACAACGTCTTAATCTATAAGGGAGACCCGGACCAGGTAACGAGTTCTGAGGAAGAATCCACAGAAGGAAGAATTGACATCCCATCATCCCGTTTTGATCATGGGGAAAACATCCCTGAATAAGCGACAGATGCTGCCTGCCTTTGGAAAGTGGGAATGTGGGGAAACAGCCAGCACATCCTTATTGTTCTCAAACGTACGGATGTACGTGCCCTGGAGAAAGAGTTAGAAATAGAAATGGTGAACCTGACGTGAATATCTTCTCCTCAATGTGAAGATTAATAGCGTTTGAGATATTAGTGGATTAGCATGTCATCAGATCTAGTTATTCAACACTGGGTCCCTCCAAGCAAATAGCAGGCCTGGCATTAAACTCACCAGAAGTTGGGGTAGTTAAACATTGGACATCCCGATCTATGACATTGTTAGCGTGGATCCTTCTTACCAGCCATGGGAGATAGAATGGCACTGGGGCACTGAATGTATATTTCTTTATTTCATCACTAATGGTTTAATCTCCCTGATTTTAATGAACCAAGCTACTGCACCAGGAATCTGATCGCCACCCGTCCACCGACATAGGGGCAGAGGCAACGTCAATGCGGTAGTCTCACGTGGCTCCACCGCTTTTGTGACAGCTTCCACACCCACAACTATTGGGTGCCCATGCCCCATCTCCCCTTCTGAATTCATACAATGAATGGTGATAAGTGACCTCGTATGCTGATACGAGGAGGATGGGATTATCTCGACTCGAGATATGGCCCGCCAGGATTTAGAGGCATATGTGCCTCATCACCACCGCCACCCCAAGGGCTATGTAGGGAGCCACCGCTCCCCACTCCAATATACAATAATTTTGGGAGCCTCTCCCTAGAACGCTTAGATGATTTCTTCCCCTACGCCGACGAGGTAGGGGATGTCTGGGCTAGCCCGGATGGGATCCCGTTTCAGGGGCTCCCACTTGGTCATGCCAGTGCCACCATCCAGTCCCACGAGTCGAGGAGTAGGTAAGCCATGTGCCTGCACTGCTGGCCCCAGTCTGGTTGACCCGATGCCAGCGTCAGGCACAGGCTGAGGAGGACACCTGCTAAGGGGCATCGACATCAGCAACTATTATGGCCCAGGCTACCGCCAACGTGTATCATTAGCCTCCTGTGCACACTGAGTAGGGGGACTTATATACCCAGCCCTAATTGAGGCCCAACTGTCCCATGGGCAAGCTGGGTTGACTCTCTCAGCCACCAGCATAGGAAATACCCGTCGTAGACTAACCCACAACAGTGACACCCAGTACGGAGGTCCTCCTCGTATCGACACCATGGAGAACACGAGTCCTCCCTGCTTCCAAGATCAACATGGAGGTCCGCCCCTTTCTACCTTCAATCCAAACCAGGGTCCTCCCCATGACAGTGACACTCAGTACGGAAGCCTATCCCATGCTCATTACATCGGGTATGGGGTTTTTCCTCCTACCATAGACCGCCAGTGTGGGGAAATTACACATTCGGTCAATCTCTAGCATGGGGGCCCTCCCCATTTCCTTGAAACAGCCGACGAAGGTCCTCTTCACCTCAGTGATCAGAGGGGTGAAGGTTAACTTCGCTTCATTGGCACCCAACACGGAGGTCCCACCCATGTTCGACTTGACTAGTACGAGGACCCTCCTCACGTTGACGCTGCTAGAATAAGCAAGCATGGAGGTCCCATCCATGCTCCTATCATCTCTTGAGGAGGTCCTACCAGCTCCAGCATTTCTGGCAGAGGTCCCCTCTGCACATCATCTAGTGGACACGGAGGTCCTCCCCGTGTTCCCTTTGATATTTGTACAAGTGCTCCTCGCACCCCAACTCACTCAGGTGGAAGTCCTCCCCACCCCATCACCAGTATGACCAAAGGAACTCCTCATGCCATAAATATACCATGTCCTGAGGAACCATCCTGGGGCAGGAGGGCGGGTCATCATTGACATAAAAAGAATGCTGATAAGATTCAAACTGAGATCAAACCAGGTTTCTTCTCATATTTTGAGGTGGAATACGACTCAGTGATGGAACCCTCGCCTAGATCCTCCATGTCAAGGGCCGGGGTAGGAACAAGGTGCATCGGCCTCATACTTCCGGAATGTGAGGTCCATCGGATTACCGTATCCCTCCACAGGTACATCCAAGAGGAAGAACATTTAGAAACCCCGTAGGTTCTGGCCATACAATCGCCACAATCATCACCAGAAGCACTATCTACCTCGACTAGAGATCACAGAGAGCTATTCTGGGGATCAATGGTGGATGAGAAGTAGTGTGATCCATCGACAGTATCCATAGTATCGACACTAGAAACTGTGGTTGTCAACCCGTCTTACCGTAATGTGGTGGCTAAGTCACTCCACTCTTCGGAGGATATCCTGAGATGCGGCGACTTGTCAGCTCACTCACCGTATTCCCCGCCAGCCAGCCTACCATCTCAGCAGCCTGCATCAATACCAATACCGGTTCCCCAGCCACCTCCGGTTGACGAGTGGGGCAATGAAGGGTCAGACCCTAAATCTGGCCAAGGATCTTGCGGGATATTCTCGCAGTGGACCATTTCCTTGAGTTGTTTTGGCCAGTTGCGACGCCAAATTTCAGGGTGCTAGAAGAACTCACCTGAGAGAAGGTTTTATGCTTTCACCATACCCTCTGAGAAACTCATTTCCTCCTTCGACATCGATGAGTGGCCTACCCCAAGAGTCTGGAACACTTAGAAGACATCAGCCAAAAATTCCATTTGGTCGATTTGGCTGCACTCCCCATGGCCTAGCGCTCTGAGTCACCAAGCTTTCATAGGACCCTCCAACAATGATGAATCTATAGATTTAAAGTGATCCATAGGATAATAAAAAAGGATTCTCCCCATGTGCAAATCCGTGGATGGGGGAAGAATGCAACCCTCCATTTTAGTTCCATCCAATGCCAGCCTGATTTTCTAGGCGACATAGAGGATATGCCTCCAGGAAGGGTTGCAGTTAACATGGATGACCTATCAGAGGGAGATAATGAGCTGGACCTCCTTGATGGAAACTTACCCCCGGAGGGAGTGCCGCAACTACTAGATTTGTTCAGAAGGATCACTCACCAGAAAATAAATATATTGGGTCTTACCGTGCCCACCGAGGCACTAGTCCTCAGCCGAAATCCCAGTAAGGGCAAGAAACACCTTAGAGCTGTCAAAACCTCTAACCCATCTGGCTCAACACAGAAGGCAGAAGATGATCCTGAAAAATTTGCGTTTCATCAACAACTTGCCGAACAAAATAATATGGTCGACAAACTCCTTTCTGAATGTGCTGCAGAGCGACGACCAAACTATGGTGATCCTCAGACATGGTAGTAGGGGAAGGCACAACTTCTCCTTAGCGAACTACCCCTAGGTGACCCTAACCATACTACCCATGCACACATGGTTGAGGCGGGAACTTACAATAAGAGGGCATGGTATGTGTCGCCAAATCCTCCTAAACGGCATGAAAATCCTCAAGACCCAGCTCAGGTTCTCCCAGATACCCCACAGGTCATTCCACCAACCACTCTACGAGCCACTGGGCCTGCTTATCATGTTAAAGAACCCGCCAATGCACTGGTGGTTAGGGATCCCCATCAATACAGGAATCCCCGCCCAGATGATCCAATGAAGGCACTCATCGCCTGCCTCGAAGCTTTAGAGACTTAATAGGTGGAAATCCCGCCTGATGGAAAACCATGTCTAGCATGGGTGGATGATATTCCAGCTCCCCTCTGGGTTTCGAAAATTTTACCTTTTCCCCCTTCAATGGAATAGGGGACCCACTACAGCACCTGAACCACTTTATCTCAAGGTGTGGACCTATGTTGGGAACTCCAACACATCATGAGACTGCTAAAATTTGGTGTTTCATACAGACATTGGAGGGGTCGGTGTTCGTCTGGTACAACCAGCTCCCCATCAGATCGGTAGCCAGCTGGGAAGACCTCCATAGGAAATTCCTCTACCAGTTCAGTTCCACCACTCAGAAGACGAGTATCAATGACCTATTCAAGTGCAAGTAGAGACCTAATGAGCACGTTGTAAATTTTGCGCCCGGTGGAAAGGGATCACGTACTTCCTTGACATGCTGCTGAATCAAAAGAAACTGCTGACAATGTGCGTAGGGAGCATCAAGATAAAATTGGTTCCCTCTTTGATCACCCAGAACTACCCCAAGGGATTTCAAGAATTCTATGATAAGGCCCAATGCCTAGAGGAAGCCTCACAGCAGGATAAGCTGGCACGCCTGTTGCCTCCTAAAATCCCCGTAAGAAGGTATGCCAGGGCCAAGCCCACCATAGTGGATCAAATAAAGTCCCCCAGGAAACTAGATTTGTTACTAGTGACTCCACCTCTGTAGCCTCGTAGAGGCCCTCCACCTCAGGCGCAGCCTTCGGCCTAGTAGCGCCCACCTCAGAATTGGCAAGTGCCCCCGTGCAATGCGCCACCACCAACTAGGTGAGATAACTAGGCTCCACCTCCTCGACATGCCCCTCTAGCCTTGCGTCAGGGTCAGGGTCCAAGGGAACCCTTCCCAAATAGAAGGAACCAGACCTAATCATTCAACGAGGCACAAGTCCCTGGTTATTTCCGAAGTGCCCTAGAGTAGGGGATTGTACATTTTCCTGAATGCAGGAGGATGGAAGAGGTGAACCTCACCGATCGCCCTAATTACTGCCCCTATCACCAGATCCTAGGGCACACCCTCAAAAAATGCTATGTGTTTAAAGACTAGCTTCAAGACCAGGTGGATAAAAAAATAGTACGGTTAGGCCCAGCTCCAGAATAGGTGGCATGTGTCTTCGTGAGGCCAGACAACATCAGTGACAACAAAGGCAAGTGGAATCAGATTTCTAACTATAGGTTTGAGAAGTATAATGAATGGATGACTCATAAAACAATCTCCCATGCCCATGGTGTTATCTGTGCACCCTTGAATCGACCAAAGCCTTCAGAAGCCACATCTACTACTTCTGCATCGTCCTCTCAGAAGTCCCCTTCTCAGAAGAGAAATCACCAACAACGCAAGTGAAAATAAAGCCCCCCGCCAATGTCGTCGTCATCTCGTACTCTCGGCGACTTCATTCCCCCGAAGATGGCGATACCTCCCAGAATCCATCCAGTAGTGGACGAATATTTAAGTGACGGTCAAGGGTACACCTAGATTAATATCGTAGAGATGGTAAACCCCTACATAATTCCTGATGATGAGGAGCATCAGGAGGATCCTCCTAATGTCCCCAGCCGTCATCAACGTCAATGGAGCTGCAAAAATATGGGTTGTCGGAGTGCCTAGGTCAACACTTCCAGTCAGGATGTGAATTCTACCGAAACTAGGTAGTAGGCCCAGTGCAGAGCTCAGCATATACAACCTTCTCATTTGGTAAAATTAGGTTCACCTTCACCACCGTTTGTGTTGTTGGATCAGAAAGAGACACCTTGACCTCACCATGACCAACCACACTTTTTTATAGGCTAGTATTAGTCATATGGACCTCATCCAGTAGTCACTCCGTATGCTTCAACTAGTGAGTAGTGGGATATTCCTAGAACCAGTCAGCTGTCGGTCCAGTCGGTAGGCCCCATCATACCTCCTATCATAGAGTGACCTCCTGTAAGCAGAAGTTCACGCCTAGCATGAAAGTATGATGTCCCCAAGAATATTTCTATCATTACAGCAAATATGTTTATTATTGAGGCCCTTTTCCTGTCATCAGATATGCATGAAGACCTCACTGATGCTTTAAGAATCCCCCTCCAGTTTGAGATAGAGGTAGCATCCACAAAATCCTTCCATGCTAAGGCGGTCGAGCATGTTGAATGACAGGACATCATCTCGTTCTATGGAGAAGATGAAGGCTCTCCCATACAGGGGCACATTCTCCCACTGTACACCACTATCCAGTTCAATGGCTTGGAGGTTCGTCACTATCTTGTCAACACGATCTCTAGAATCAACCTAAACCCGACTCAGACACTGTGAAAGCTGGGGTTGTCTGAGGATGATCTAAGTCCCTATGACCTAATAATCCAAGGTTATGATAGGAAAAAGTAGACACCAGTCAGAAAGGTCCACTTGAAGACCTAGTTTAGTGGTCTATTTACTAGCACCGAGTTTATGGTTGTCTCCCAGGACACCGCCTATAATGTGTTGATGGGCAGGCCATGGCTCCACCTGCATGCGGCGGTTCCTTCATCGTATCACCAGTGCCTTAAGTACTCCCTTAATGGTCGAGTAGGCATGCTTCAAGGTGAAGAATCCCCATTTTCCTCTTGTGAAGCCCGCTATCTGGATGACAACTATTACAAGAGAAAGGACACGCAGATTCAGGCTAACAAGGTCAAGCATGCCACGACTGCGACCGACCCGTGGGCAGATCTAGATGATGCATACGTCTTTCCAATACATCGATTGGAGGATACAACTCCGGACATGGGACAGTGCTTCGTTGTTTCTGGAATAATGGGGGAACACATTCACAAGTCTAAGCGACACTGGAATATCACCTCATACTCCTACAAAAACCAGGCTCAGGTGATCCCAGAGCCTCCTACTGCCATAAGGTATCGAGATGTCCACCCCATGGCAACGAAAATACGTCACACTTGCTTGTTTCTCCAAGCCAGAATTAACTAGATCAATTAAACGCACCACTATTACTTCTATATCATCAAGCGTGTCCCCTTGGGCTGAATAACAGATGGGACCAGATCAACAACCTTCATCGCTATGGTTGGAGCAGCACATGAGTTCCCTGATGTAGTGTCCATTGCCGCTCAGGCTAGTACTAGGCTTCCATAGGGAGCTACCGGCTCAAAGGAAACTCCTCCTACTAAGGATACCCCATTCATAAGTGAATAAGAGTATTTAGAAGATGCTCCCCTACCTTTGAAAAGAGCATCTCCACCACGATCGATGAATTGGTATAGGTGAACCTCGATAGCGAGGCAGACCCAAAACCCACATTAATTAGTACCGCCATGCCCCTAAAGGAGCAACAGAAGTACATATATTTCCCCAAACAACACCGTGATGTATTTGACTGGAGTTATAATGAGATTCCAAGAATAGATCCTCAGGTAGCCATCCACTTCCTCGGTCTCCCGACAAATCATCGCAGGTTCAAGCAGCCTCCCAGAAAGATGCACCCTTCTCACGGTGCCATGGTTGAGGTAGAATTTGATAAGATCATCAGAGATAATTTCATTAAGGAGTTCCATTACCACAAGTGGATATACAACATTATTCCATTTAGGAAGAAGAACATATAGATCAGATTCTACATCGAATTCTGGGATCTCAACTGTCACTATCCGAAGTATGACTTTCCCCTTCCTATGAGGGAATTGTTGATCGACGCTACAGATGAATTCCAAGACCTCCCCTTTATGAATGGGTACTCCGGGTATAACTGGATCCAAATGGACCCTAAGGATGAGAAGTATAAATACTTCAGAGCACCATAAGGTACTTTTTGTTACCAAGTCATGCCATTCAGTTTAAAGAATGTAGGTTCCACCTATCAGCAGGCTATGCATCGTATATTTAAGTCGATCCTCAAAACATTGGTGGAATGTTACATGGATGATCTGGTGGTCAAATATTTCCATTATCAGGACCATCTTGAAGACCTTAATAAAGTGTTCAGCTTCCTCCATTCCCATCAACTGAAGATGAACCCATTGAAGTGTGCCTTCAGGGTCACCTATGGAAAGTTTCTAGAATTCATTGTCAGATATAGGGGAATTGATATCGACCCAAAGAAGATTAAGGCCATTATCCAGATGTATCCTCTGTGAAACATTCAAGATATTCAAGGTTTCTAAGGCCACTTAGCCTACATACTCCGATTCATCGCGAATTTGGTCGGAAAGTGAAAGCCCTTTTCTCGGCTCATGAATAAAGGCACCGTCTATGAGTGAGGTGAAGAGTGTTAGACTGATTTTGAGGAAATCAAGTAGTATCTTCTCCAGCCTCTGGTCTTAATGCCACCTATCTTTGGAAATCCACTGGTCCTTATGTGATCGCCCTGGAGCGATCTCTTGGCACCTTACTCACCCAGAAGACCAACGAGGGAATGGAGAATAGCCTCTACTACCTCAGCTGCATGCTACTCAATACGGAGACCAGATACTCCCTTATCAAGAAAAGCTACCTTGAATTGGTATTCAAAGTATAGAAATTGTGACATTACTTGCAGCACCATGAGGTACAACTGGTGTCCTGAGTAGATCTGCTGAAGTACATCCTGAACCACCCCATGTTGAAAGGCTGTCTAGATCGGTGGGTAGTGATTCTATAGCAGTTCAACATCAGGTTTGTCCCTCAGAAGGCTATTAAGGGAAAATAGTTGGAATAATTCCTTGCTTCTCATCCATCCCCCTCAGACTAGTCTCCGAACCTTGATTTTCCTGATGAGGCGATTCTCTCGGTAGACCAAGCCATCCTGTGTTGGCAAATGCACTTTGATGGTGCTTCCCAAAGCCCCACCAGGAGAAGGCTCAATGACCCCAGACTCAACAGAGTAGGTTTGGGTATTGTCTTCATTACCCCATCATAAGCAATTTTTCCGTATTCATTCCTATTTTCAGAATATTGCACCAATAATGAGGCAGAGTATCAGGCTCTCATTACTAGCCTTGATCTATCCCTCGATATTGACATCCCCCATTTTCATGTGAAGGGGGACTCCGAACTGGTCATCAAGAAGATTAATGGTGACTATGTCATTAGAAAGCCTGAGCTTTTACCATTGTTGGAATGCACTCTCCAGCTAATGTCTCAATTCACATCTCGGCTATAAGTTACTCATGTCCCTCGATCTCAGAATGGTCGAGTTGACGCCCTGGCTAGCCTAGCTGCATCACTTGCAGATCGCAAACAGGATGATCTAATTACCCACATGGCACACTAGAGGTTCATTTCTCCCTTCACTTCAGATGATGATGAATCCCACAGGTAAGACACCTTACTGCCGATGCCTCCATGTCATGACCCCCAGGTCCCTAGGATGTAGTGATTGAAGTGACTCCTAACTGGAGAACCTCATTTGTTGAGTACCTCCAAAACGGTAATCTCCTGGAAGATCGGGCCGAGCGTGAGTGAATCCGATGCCGCGCATTACAGTTTACCCTCCATAACAGTCCTGGTTGTGAGATAATCCTCTACAAGCATGGCTTTGATGGGTTTCTCCTATGTTGCATTCAAGGAGTTGAGATTTCCCAAGTCATGTAGGAAGTTCATGCCGGTTCCTGCAGGGCTCACCAGACTGGTCTGAAACTATCTCACTAGATCTAGATAATGAGATATTTTTGGCCCTCCATGATCTATGACTGCATAGAGTTTACCAAAAGGTTCCATGCGTGCCAAATTCATGCTAACTTTATGCATCAGTTGCCAGAGCATCTCCACACCACCAAGTACTCTTGGCCATTTGTGGTATGGGGACTCGATGTCATGGGACCATATCCACCAGTGACAGCTCGCTAGTGCAGGTTCATCCTGACTGCTACAGATTTCTTCTCCAAGTGGGTATAGGCAGTTCCACTCAAGGAGGTCAAGGCCCGTTCCATCATTGAATTTATGAGGTCCAACATCATATACCAATTTAGAGTCCCTCATGCCATCCTCACTGATAACGACATGAAATTCTGGGAAGCTGAGCTGAAGAAACTGTATTCTAAGTACAACATCTGTTCTAACCATACCTCCCGCTATCATGCACAAGCAAATGGATATATCAAGGTGTTCAACAAAAACCTCTCTAACATTTTTCAGAAAATGGTTGGTTAGAAAAAGAAGAGTTGGTCAGACAAGCTCCCCAACGCCCTCTGGGCTTATCGGATGACGACCCTTAATTCCACCCAGGTGACCCCATATTCCTTGGTGTATGGAACATAGGCCTTTCTACCCATCGAGATTCAATTTCCCTCATTGTGTACAACTGTCTATGATCAGCAAGCACTAGATAAAGTAGTTGAAATATGTCTGGCTGAGTTAGAAGCGCTTGATGAGAACAGGCTTCGTGCCCTGCACAATCTAGAAAGGCATCAAAACAAGATAATTAGAGCTTTAAACAAGAAATTTATCCTTATATCCTTCTTTCAAGGTGAATTGGTGTTGGCCCTAAGAACACCAATGATACCCGACAGGAAACCACCCAAGTTGGAGCCCAAATGGAAAGGACCTTACATTGTTCACAAGGTTTACTCCAATGGTGCATACTCATTGGTTACCATGGATGGTGAGAATATAACTACTCCCACCAATGAAAATTTACTCAAGAAATACTTTACTTGAGTCCCTATGGTCCCACACGACCCTAAACTACATTAGGGTCCTACATGACCTTAAACAGTCCAGTCCTACATGACCTTAAACTGTGAAATGTTCTGCATGACATTAAAATGTGTGTCTTCCTCTGAGACATTAAACTGCATCTCAAGAACTATGTATGGATAGATTCCCATCCTCATGGGATATATAGGAATGCTTGGACCCATCATCCTGAGTATAGCCCCACGACCTTCTCATTTGGCTACCCCTCCTAGGTGTAGTTACCTTGGAGGATATCATGTGATGCAGCCTAAGCTTCTTTGGCCCCACTCATGGAAAGATTACGAAGGTCGCGCCATGTGCCCCTCCTCATTCTTCTAATCCTCTCACATCCTTACCGCATGATGTTAAACTGCACAACCCTTTCAGAACTACATATGACTTGATTCCCATCCTTATGGGATACATAGGACTGCCCATACATTTCGTCTATAGGCCCAACCCCAAACTTCGGGACCTCTCATTGGATTGAATCACATGGTGTGGTGAAGGATTTTTACCTCATTCACATCGAGTTCATCATGACTGTACCATGTATCCCTCTCCCCTTAAGATCTCCACCTCTTCTGCTGTCTAGCTTGATTTGAAATTTTACAGGCACATTTATGATCCACACACCCCATCATTTGGGTTTCCATTATATTTCACATCCTAAAGGTCCCCCGAATGATAAAGACAATTAGCCTAAGGGTTCTCCTATCATTTCGGGCCAACACCCTCAAGGATTTCGAACAATAAATTGATACAAGTCCCGCGTTGCGAATATGGTCAGCAGTCGACACTCATTTGTTGTTCCCATTTTAGGTTACATGATGTGAATGATGTGTTTTGAATTGGATCAAAATCTATCATTTTTTGTTGTTATCACCCCCATATGTCCCAAAAATAGAGTGTAGTGGCTCATTCTGCCCTGCTGTCTCTTCAAGCTTCGACATACCTCGGGCAGAAGTGTGATTCCAGCTGTTGAACCCTTATATGATGGGAAGAGCCTAGTCCCACTCCTTGTTTCCCACAACGAGCGTGGCTCACATGGACTTAAGAGACAAGGTAAATAAATACCCACCTGAGAGGTCATCTTGTTACAATTGGCCGGGATACCCAGCCTCAAGTCCCTCGATCTCTTCGACCCCCTAGCCCGAGTTATCATCTAGGAGTGTGAGGTGTGGTATGGAATCATGTACTCATTAACTTCGGGCTATTTTTCCACACCACACATACCCCCTTTGAGAAATTACTTCATTTACCATCCTTTATTTAAGCACAGGCCTCGCCATGCTACACGAGCCCCATCATTTGGGTTTCCATCATCTTATAGATCCAAAAGGACCCCTAAATGGAATGGATGCTCAGCCCAAGGGCTCTCCTACCATGACGGGCCAACTTCCTCAAAGATTTAGAGAAAAAAATTGATACAAGTCCCGTGCTGTGAATGCGGTTAATGGTCAATTCTCAATTACTTTCCCCCAAACTCTAGTCACACAAGGGCAGATACTGTGTTGCGAACCTGGTCAATAGCTGTACTCTACCATCGTTGCCGCTTTGTGCTCTTCCATAGGCACGATGATTCGACCTCTCCACTCATATTTCCTATGAATGTGACATTAAGCTAGGAATCTACGATCCAAGATCTATGAACTTAAACTAAGATCACCATCATCCTCACTGCAAGACGTTAAACTGTGAACTGGCTATGAAATTCTATCTGTGGACCAGCCTCAGGCCCTCATCCTTCTTGGGCCCCTATCCCAAGTTCTCACTTAGGATTGTATGGTGTGGATGGGATTATTTCCTCATTCATGTTGGGTTACTCGCTGTGCTGTACACGTCCCTCGTTGGGGTATCTCGCCCTTATTTTCATCCTTGCTGCATGATGATAAACTACACGTCATCCTTATCTAGAACTACGTGTGTCTTGATTTCTGTCCTTATGGGATATGTAGGACCACCCAAACGTCTAGTATTTGGGTCCAGCCCCATCTCTTAGCGACCTCCCTACCATCTTGTCCCCTTGGATTGCTTTCTTCCAGGAGAGGGGTATATGGTGTGGTATGGGATTATGTCCCCATTCACGTTGGGTTTATAACAACCATACCACATACCTCTCTATTCAAAGCGCCCCTTGCTCCCTTTCCCTACACTCATCTCTTCGAGTCAGATTCTCTTAAGTCGGGTCCCTCGACCCTCTTCAGTGATTCACCAATGTGCCCAGGAGTACTCTGGTTTAGAACCTAGAGTGTCGGATTCTACCTGGACACGCTTTCACCCATTTTTTAGGTTTCACATTCCTTTTTATTTGGGCTTCCATTATCTTTAACACCCGAAGGGACCCCCAAATGGCATGGATACTCAGCCCAAGGGATCTTTTACCATTAAGGGCCAACATCCTCAAGGGTTTCAAACAATAGATTGATACAAGTCCCGAATTGCGAATACGGTCAGCGGTCGACGCTCATTTGTTGTTCCTATTTCAGTTCACATGATATGGATGCTGTGTTTTGAACACGGTCAACAACTATCCTCCATCGTCATAAAAAACCCATCAAGACTTAAATGTAGATTACATGATTCACATCAATTTCCACCACACCACATCCAAGTGGAATTTCGGCACTCTTAGTATTATCCCTCGGTGCGCATTTGCACATTAGGAGGACAAAGCCACAATGAGGCTTCATTCGGGGCTCCGCATGAATTTCCCCTTTATGCGCATCCCATGTGTTGCAAAGACTCCTTCCACCCTTGTTTCCCACACCATTTTTGACTCACGTGGGATTAGGGATTGGATTGAGGTCTGTGCCTACTTGGAAGAGTTACGCTTCTCCATGGTCTGAGCTCTAAGACCTTAAAATAAGATCTCTTTATATGTCCCCTATTTAGAACTACGTATGGATTGATTCCCATCCTTATGGGATAAGTAGGAACTCCCAAACATCTCGTCTTTGGGTCCAGCTCAAGTTCCACTAATTTATCTCTTATGTTCTACCTTTTAGGCCCTGAATCTTATAGGACTGCATGGTGTGGCATATGTGGGATGATGACTTCATTCACGTCGGTTTTATAATAGTCACACCACGTACTCCCCTTCATGGAGCTAGTCCCTCATACCTCCTGTCCTGTTTGACATTAAACTGTATGATGTCCTGAATGACATTAAACTGTATGTTGTCCTACATGAAATTAAACTTAACTTTCTAGAACTACGTATGGATTGATTCCCATCCTCATAGGATACACAGGAACGCCTGAACATCTTGTCTTTGGGTCCAACTCAATTGAGAGCTATTATCTCCTTCCCCATATTCCCTAACCTTCTCTGGACCCTCGGCCTGGGGTTTCTTTCTTGGAATCGTGCGCGGTGTGATGTGGACCTCATCCTCATTCACGTCGGGTATGCTTTATCACGCTATGCACATTCCCTCTTGAACCTCATCTCTCAGGTATATGTCTGATCCATATGACTCTAAACTATGCTTCCTAGTCCCACATGACTTTAAACTGTTACGTCTGTACTGTATGATATTAAAGTGCATGATTGGTCCCATCACATGACCCTAAACTGTGACATTACCATACTGGATGCACGAAGAAAAATAGCACTGCATCGTGGTGTCCTCACTCAAGGGGACATCATGTTTGGTATCAGTCACCCACCATACCATTTGTCAATGCTTGAATATGGATTTATTCTTGTGGTGATGTTTGGACTTTCTATCCTAGGTCCGTCACTTCACAAAAAAAACACATTCATCCTAAAGGACAAAAAAGATCTATCAAATGCCGCTTCTTTTGGTGCAAGGGACAGACCCACACGACCTTATATCTGGCACTGGTATCTTACTATTCCACCCTTAGAATTACGTATGTCTTGATTCCCATCCTCATGGGGTACGTAGGAATTCCCAGACACTTTGCCTCAAGCCCGACCTAACTTTCACTTTCGGTCACCTGACCTAGAAGTTTACCAGGAAGCACATTGTGGTGATACAGAATCCTACTATCCTCATTCACACCGGGTTTAATAATTAATTCACCATGTGTCTCCCTCCTTCAATTCCATATATGGAACGAGCTCTATGACCATGAAATAATACCACTCCACATCCTTGCCGCAAGACGCTAAACTGCACAACATCTCTCAGAACTACATATGGCTTGATTCCCATCATCATGGGATACGTAGGAATGCCCAAACATATTGTCTCTAGGTCTAACCCTAGGAATCTAAAATCTTGTCCCCTATCTTTTGGCCCCTAGGCCCAAACTCTTTTGGGAACATGTGGTGTGGCGAGTACCTTATGGGTTATCGTTCATGTTGGGTTTTGAAATAGCCGCACCATGTGCCTCCCATGTCTTTTTCAACCTGGTCCGAGTTCTATGACCCTAAACTAAGATATCCCTATGGGAATTGTGCATCATGTTTGGCCACTTTTCCACCCTATGCACAGTCCATTAAATCAATCCCCCCTTAATGGCCCATCCTACGACCATTAAGTTGGAAGCGTGCAACCCCATGACCCTTGTCCTTAGAAAGGGACCCAACTCCCACTATCTGATAATTCTTATTCTCATACTCAGATGTGTTGTGGAAAAGATCCCGAAGTGTGGAATTTTCACAGGGACATTCCCTTGTTCCATGTCCAAGATTCGTGAGCCCGTTATTTGGATCCTCATCCTCTTCCACATCTGAAGGGACACCCTTTACGACCTGGTCTCATGCCACATTGGCTTACCTACCATCTTGGGCCAACTCCCCTGAAGACCTCGAATGACATTTGCGACAGGTCTTGTGTTTCGAACATGGTTAGTGGTCAACCCTAATTTATCTTTCCCCATTCCAGTCTAACACGAAATAGATACTGTGTTTCGAACATGTTCAACAGTTATCCCCTATTGTCACGCCGCCATCATTGTGGTCCAGATCTCGAGCATCATGATTCACATATTTTCACTTCCTTATGTTCAAGTGGAGTTCTTAAATACTCGGCTTTACCCCTTTGCGCATCTAGGTGCATTAAGTAGGCGGGTCAACATTATTAAATGTCATTTATCTAGAGTCCTATCACCCATAATATGTGCATTCATGTGCTAAGAAAGTCCCATCACTACTAATTCTTTCCCACATCGAGCATGACTTACGTGGGCTTAGTAGTTCTGGTAGGATGTGTACTGCTGCAGCCATGCCACACATTCCTTTCATCGTCCTGCATGATGTTAAACTACACTCTTGAACAACGTGCATCTTGATTCCCATCTTAATGGGGTACGTAGGAATTCCCATGCACTTTGCCTCGGGCCCATCCTAACTTTCAATTATGGTCCTTTGACCTAAAGAACTTCCTCCGGGGATACGTGGTGTGGTGAAGACTCCTTATGTCCTCATTCACGTTGAGTTTATAGATACCACACCACATACTCCCTTCCTGGGATCTTCCCTTTCACTCCCCGTCCTATCATATGATGTTAAACTTCACTAGTCCTCATGTATTCAACACATGACATTAAACTGCGGTTCTACCCTGAACAAGTTTAGGACACCCCATGTTAATCATGGGATGCACCAAATCCCTTGCCAGAGAGGATTTCCCCTATCAGTGTTGGAATTTGGCCATGCCGTGTTTAATAACTACATTTGGCTTGATTCTCATCCTCATGGGATACGTAGCGATGCCCAGGCGTTTCGCCTTAGGCCCATCCCTAGGGTCATTAACCCTTCTGGCCCCCAGGCCCAATCCTAGTCCAGACAGTATGACCTTTAAACTATGTGCATCATCCCCACCGTGCGGCATTTAAAATACGCGCCTATTATCCACATCTACATGACATGAAACTACAGAGAATTCCAGGTCCTTACCGGAGAGGTCCTTCTCAGAAGTATGTTTGATCCCTGATCAGACAGATATGCCCAACTAATGTGTTTCCACCATGGTGGCGTGATTTCAAGAGTGTTGGACTCCATTCGAACAACCCATCACTCCACACTCCATGCTTTGCATGCCCTTTATTCAGACCCTCGTCCTTTTTCACATATAAAAGAACCCCTAACAGTATGGATGCTCAGCTTATGGCTTGCCTACTATCTTGGGACAACGTTCTAGAAGACTAATGGATGACGTTTCGAGTCAGGACCTGTGTTTCGAATATGGTCAACGATCATCCCTCATTTGTTATCTCCATTTCAAGCTAACATAATAAGGATACTGTGTTTCGAATGCCATAAGATGTTATCCTTCATTTTCATGCCATCCCTACAATGTTCTGAATCCGGGGTATCGTGATTCACACTTTCCACTCCCTTATGTTTGGGTTGATTTCAAATTCCCCTGGCGTTACCCCGATCGTGCACTAGAGCACGCTGGGAAGATGACATGTCGATTGTTCTGAGGTCCTCGTACTCCAGTTGGGCCTCTCCCCTTCTTCCCAGAAATCCAGATTGGTTATTCAAACCCCAGATGCCTGGAGATTGGTTTGCACTCTTATATTTGGATGGAATTGCAAGGTGTTCATCCCTTGTTTCTTGCATCGGGCCTGACCCACGTGAGCTTAGGAACTGGTCACTGGATGCTCCATGATTGTAACGAAAATGCAATAGACCAAAGACGAATAACAGGAATCATGCATGCATTTAGAATGAATATTCAAAAGCATGAAGACACGTTCAAAGGTTACATGCATCAAAGTACCTGAGGATTGACCCCTCCCATGGATGGGTTGACCCCGTCAAAAGAGTGTTATAGCTCCGCCACCCTCTGGTTGGTGGCGTCCAGGATTCGCTACCACCTGTTCAGTTCCCACTCCTCCTCGACAGTGATGGGGTGTAGTTTTTCAAATGAAATTCGGGCCCACTCCTCATTGGTTTGGATAATGGTCATCTCCTCAGAGGCTTGCCTCATGCACTCTTCGGCCTCCGCCAGCTAGGCCTTCAGCCGCGATATAATCTCCGACTGCACATTGAGGGAAGCAGAATGTTCATCCACCTAGACGTGTAGCTACTTAATCTCATTTTTAGCCTCCTGGAGACTCTTGATGTTCGCTGATTTTCTCCACTGCCAACCCACACCAAGTATGCGGTCATACTCCTGGATCTTCTCTGCCATGATATCTCGAACGATCATGTGGGGATGCTGGGCATCCACTCCCCCAGCGTATAGTTTGTGCAGTCGCGAATGAAGTCTCTCTATCTGGTCTATCCATTGTGCTTGAGGGGTGTCATCGATAAAGCACTTGATCAGCTTCCATGACTGGTGGAAGACTATCTTGTTGTCCTCTTCATCAGAGGCTGTCTCGTCCCAGTCTACGGGGTTGGTAGGTTCATATGCAGGGAACACCCCCAAGAACTCTTCAGCAGGGTCCGCATCTGGTGTCTGATCGGGTATGGTAGGACCCGCGCTGTCCGATCGATCTTCATCATTGGATCCCACCTCAATAATCTCAGGCTCAGCCCTGATAATGGTCCCACCAGTGATTGGGAGCACCACAACTTGGTTAGTATGAATATATGCTTCTATAACCACCGAAATTCCCCTAGGAAAGGCACCACCAAAAGTACCAACCAGCCTCACCAAGGCAGCCCACTCCATTTGAAGAACTGTGCATACCAAGAAGTGCATGAATGTTAGTTAACCTGATCGATGGGTGGTAGTCATGGATTTTGTAGAGGAGACTTACAGAGATAAAATTATTAGTCTCGTTTCTGGGTTGTTTCCATCAAGACCCCAAGTCATGGTCCTCCGTATATTTTTGGAAGGTCTGAAAATTCTGGAGGAGCCACCCTGGGTGTCCTGGCCCCGCTGGATGTGGTAATCATCATCACTGCGGGTGTGGGACCTGAAGGCCCCGCATCTGCATCCACTGAGGGATGAGAACGAGTTATGTGTATGAGGACCTCCTGCATAGTTTAAATATTAGCGAGGGGTACAAAGTATCTTGGAAGTAAATTCTGGGGAAGGAACTCAAGGTCTTACCTCGAGAGCCACTGCAAACTCTTCAGGCTCTGGGTCTGAGTCACCAAATTCACCCTCCTTCAATGGGATCCCTCTACCAGCCTCCTCCCCATAGGAGGACTCATCCAATTCTTCTGAAAAAGGGAAGCGCTCCCTCAATTATATATCTGACAACTACAGAGGGGTCGTACGATCCAACAACACCTTTACCCGATCTGTCATTGGATGCGGGGCACCCCAAGAGTGCACAAAGTCCTCTAACTCTACCAGGTATTGCTCCACCTCTGCCTGGGATACTGAAAAGCCAGCCCCGATGAGGCCTATCCCTAGAAAATCCATCCCGAGATGGTTCAAGTGTTTCCACATCTTATGGTGTAGCCGCTTCCCTAGAGATTGGGTAGATATTCTGTAGAACTCTCTTGGTGGCCTCCCCTTCAGATAACTCTGCTCTTCTGGGACCACCGGGTCCGCTGTCGCTACTGGATCCATTGCTGCTACCTCCCCCTCAATCAGTGTGGGCCTCGCCGCCACAACATCCCTGCCACCGTGGGATGTCCTTGCCGCCATCCGGTCCCATCCTCAAAGTTGGGGAGGCACACCATCACCAGCCTGAAGGGTTGGCTGCTTCAATATCTCCCCTGGGTAGGCCACCTTCCAGCTTTTGGTGTACTCTTTCACCAACCCGAAGATGGAAATGGGTGGAGGCATCTCATTCCGCATCTTCCCACCTTCCCATGTGAACATGAGCCACATCTGCCTCAACATGCAAGAGTTCTCCTCGTAGCTCACCCCTAAGTAGACCCACGGGGTCAACTGATGCATACACCAGAATTGCCTTGCATATTGGTGCGAGGTGTACGGTTTACAAAGGGACTCGTGGTCCACCTGTGCCCCCAAGACTCCACTCCTAAAGTCCATGAGATAGGACTGATACTCCTTCGTTCCTTGGATATCATCAGTGAACGCACCCGTTGGCAATGGGAACAGGTGAAAATTGAACTCCTCTACCTTCTAGACCCGGTTCAGTACTGCCTGCACCATCATCTTGGTCGAAAAGATCCATGACGAATTCAGAATGGATGGGTGAAAATTTGATTCTGGAGGGGAGATCGGGTTTTTATACACATAGGTACCTTTGACATGCACCGCTATCCACCCATACAGGAGGTGGAATGGCCGACATATTCTCTGCGGCTTCTTCCCTTCACTGATGTGCCACAACATCTTGTACAACTTAGAAAGCATCAGGATCTTGAGGTTGACCTGCCCTCCTATCATCAGCATGGAATCCATGACAAATGTGCTTGGTCACATGCCCATGTTCGTATCTCTCACCAGTAGGATCTAACCGTAGATGAGTGTCGTAATGAATGTAGCCAACCTGACTACCGGTTGCTGCTCGGTGATAGCACTGAATCCCCAGGTTTTCCACTAGCTTTCCTCCAAGAGCCACCAGTAAGAGTGCTCCTTGTCCCATTGGGCCCCCTTTGGGAAAGTTCGAGGCCTCACCGAAAACTGCCTATCTTTCGGAAAGTTCAGGAACTGCTTGAACCACCATTTGAAGTGAACATCCCTCACCGACTACTTGTCCTCTCCCGGTACTAGGTTCATCAACACCATCTCCAGTGGTGGAATTTGTTTAGGATCCTCCCACGCACCCATAATAGGGAGGAATTCATCATACATCGCCCCCAGTATCGGGACCCCCAAGATCTGATACACATCCCATAAACTAATTACAACCTCTCCATGGTGCAAGTGGAAGGTATTGGTCCTTGATGACTATCCACTCAACAACTTCAGCATCAGCTGCTTAGATTGATAAATGTGGAATTGGGAGGCCTAAGACACCTCATACAAGCCCACTATTCTCAGTTCTACCCTGAATTCCTCGCACAAGGCACCTATCTAGTAGGCTCAGGCCCAGTTTTCTGTGAAGTTTCTACCCCAGCATAGATCCCACTCATTAGACAACCCCTTTCCCAGGTTCCTCAAGGCTGCCTTCAAGATGGTGTGGTACATAGGGGGGGGGGATGTATCTGGATGTAGTTCCTTCCTATAAATGTTGTTCAGATGATTGTATAGATAGTCAGCATTGACAGGCGTGAAGTCCCCCCTGACATGGCCATCAGTTACCCTGAACCATTGACACTGGCACGATGTGATCTTGAACCAGTAAGCTAGCTCATCCCTACTCGCTTTAGGGACGAAGACGTCATCCCTAAGTCCAAATCCATACAAAGGCAGACTCTTACACAGTGGATAGTCCTTTTGGATTTTCGACAGCAGTGCCACCAGTGAGTTATGGTCAGAATGGATCCACAAAAACTCCCCTATACCTGAGCTATCCACTATCTCTCCCCTCTAGGAAGCATCCTCAAGGAATCCACTGACATCCTCTTGGTGAGCCATTCCATTTTTGAGTTTGAGTTTTTTTTTGGTTTTGGTTCACAGAGCTCTTTCGTGGAGCTTGTTCACGGAGGTCGTTCGTGAATATTGTTCATAGAGCCCTTCCCCATCCTCCAGACACAAGTTGTAGAGCACACCACTGTGAATTCAAAGACTCTTTGTGCGTCACGAAGCAGAAGGATCAATTTGCAGAGAGAAATTGTAGAGTATGCAGAGTTTCGTGAATCGAGAGCGCTAAAAGCCAAAATCACAGAGATGAGAAAAGAAAAAATATGGGCCAACCTCCCCTATTTATAGGCGAGGACCCTTAGTGCTTTGCGGAGTGTCCGACCGAGGCAATATTCACGGCACGCTCAGCCCGTATGCTGCCCCTCCACTTCATGAGCCTCCTTCGTGAGTTAGCTTTGTGATTGGTTGAGAAATTTTGGCGATTGACCCTCAGACTTTGACCTTCTCTTTATCCTTGGATCCCAGTCTGAGGGGGGAATTTTTTGGTGCAAAAATTTGGAAAGAACAAGAACAAACAGAAATCCTTAAGGTATTCCTTGCGAAGCTTAGTCACAGAGCTCTCGCAACCTTGCGGCCGGCGCAAAGTTTCTCCTCCATGAAGGCGCCGTGGAGCAAGAAGGTGGGAGGCTCCACGATCCCCCTTGATGTTTGCGAACCCCCAGCGGAGTAAGGAGGTGGGAGGCTCCGTGACCCCCCTTGACGTTGGTGAATCCACCATAAATCAAGGAGGTGGGAGGCTCTGCGAGCCCCCTTGACATTTGTGAACCCGCTGCGAAGCAAGGAGGCGAGAGGCTCCGTGAGCCCCCTTGACGTTTGCGAACCTACCGCAGAGCAAGGAGGTGAGAGGCTCTATGATCCCCCTTTGATGTTTGAAAACCTACCATGGAGCAAGGAGGCAAGAGGCTTTGCAATTAAGACAAAATTCCATGTGTCTTCGTACCCAACGAGCTTTGATTCAAGGAGCCTCTTTCCTATAAATACCGGGCTCTCCTCGATCCCAAAGGACAAATCCTATGACCTTTCACCTTATGAGCTCTCAAATCACCAACCAAATTATGCTGTGCAAACCATGAGATCCTCAAGGTACTTTAGCTTCGTGAAGTGTCTCTCTCTTGGTTTGAATTCAGCCCCTCTTCAAAGAGGGATGCCCTTCGTGGATCCCACAGGCCTCCGCGAAGGAAGGGGACCCCCATGGGGACTTGGGTCTTCGCGGAGCACTTATGCTTCACTAATTACCCTCCATGAACATGTAATCCACATGCTAAGGCAGGGTCATTGTGCTTCATGAAGCACATTGCTTCTCAATGCTACGATTTGCAGGGCATCCTTGCTTCGTGAAGAACTGCTCCAAAAATGCCTTTCCACTTCGCGAAGCACCTTCAATATGCACCTATTCCCTACACCTAGGCTAGGCCACTTCACTTTGCAAAGCATACCCCTTCACGAATCCCCTCCACTACATGGAGCACCAGAGCTTCACGAGGCTTCTACCTATGACCCCCTTTGCTCCACAACTCCTTTTCCCGTGTGACCCTATAGGTTTTCATGAAGTAATTTCAAGATCCCTTGGGTGGTACTTCCTATTGCGTTGCTTCACCTCATGATTCTTCGCATAGGCACACTAACAACTATTGATTCTTTGCATAGCCATGATAAGTAGACCCCTCAATGGATCACTACATAACACCCCCTCGCCATGGCATTGCTGATGCCTTCCCTTCCTCAAGGGTGGGAGGGTATCCGTTATGTAAGTCCTAGGGGTGTAGAGTGAACTCGACTCATTTGAGCTACATGATGTTAAACTGCCAAGCACCATCATCCTCAACACATGACGTTAAACTGTGGCCTCACCCCATGAATTATACATGGGGTTCCCCACATTAGAAATTATCTACACCCATTGGTCTCCACGGGAGTGATATCATTCCTCACATGGAATAAGGCCCTCTTTATCGGAGCGACGTCTGTCTGCCAGGAAAGGACAACCACCTTGGTGTAAGACCCTAGCCTTTCTTGCAGGAGGCAGAATCCCTTCTCCTCCTATATTCTTCCTTGACAAAGACCAGATAGGGGGGGGGGGGGGATGGGCACCAGAGACCTCCTTTCTTCGGTGCCAAATCCCTCTCCCTTTGGTATTTGTCTCCACTAGGCCTCCACCCTGGAGTAAGTCCCAATATCCATCTCCCTAGGCTTCTAACCACGCGTAATCCTCTGTTTCCTCTTTGGGCCGCTAACCACATGTAAGACCCACTCCACTTCCCACAGACTCAACTTTCACGACGTGATCATCAGGTCTCTGTTGCCTCTTGTTTCTTACAACGAGCATGACTCACGTGGGATTAGAGTAAGCATCGACCATGAAATCCTCTCTAGGCAGCCTAGAGTGTAAGCCCCACACCCATCCCGAACTACGTGGACTTTTATCCTTGCCAAGGTAAGGTACATAGGATAGCTCCCTGAGGTTTAATCCCAACACCCATTGGTCTTGAACACCTTCACGTAGGTTCACCAAACCTATTATTAACTATGTAGACTTTGATCCTTGCCAAGGTAAGGTATATAGGAAGCCTCCCTGAGGTTCAAGAATAACACCCACTAGTCCCGAACATATTTACATCAGTTCACACTCCTTCTGAACTATGTGTAATTTGATCCTTGCCAAGGTAAGGTATGTAAGAAGCCTCCCTGAGGTTTAATACCAACAACCACTAGTTCCTACCCCCTTCATGTTAGACCAACTTCATCCCACATGACATTAAACTGCATGCCCCCTTTTCATCCTTCATGACGTTAAACTGCATCCACCATCCCGAACTACATGGGCTTTGATCCTTGTCTCCTAGATAGGGTACGTAGAAAGCCTATATGAGGTTCAACCCCATCCAATGGTAATCCATTATGACCCCATCCATCGGTAAGCCATTGTGACCCCATCCAGCAGCAAGCCGTTGTGACCCCATCCAATGGTAAGTCGTTGTGACCCCATCTAGTAGCAATCCATTGTGACCTCATCCAGCGGTAAGACATTGTGCCTCCATCTAGCGGTAATCCGTTGCACCCTCATCCAACGGTAAGCCATTGTGAACCTCATTCAGCGGTAAGCCATTGTGAACCCCATTCAGCAGTAAGCCATTGTCAACCCAAACCCAGTGGTAAGCCGCTGTCATCCCTTCTGTTGGGACCCATATCGCTGGTCCGTACCAATGATGTAAGACCAACCTCAGGCTGCTAACCATGTGTAATCTCCAATATATCATTGGGTTTCTATCCTCTGCACACACCCTAATTCTATACCTCCATCATGAACTATGTGGACTTTGATTCCCTATTACAGGGATGCGTAGGAGGTCTCTTTGAGGCTCAAGGCTAACATCACCATATCCCACGAATCGACTCCATCTCATTCTCCATCCACTTCACTTAATCATCCATCATCCATCTTAATTTTTACCCAGGCTGCCACATCCCGGTGAGATAATTCCAATTCACATCTTCACTACTCCTAACGGTAATTGGGTAACTAACCACGTGTTAGCCCCGACATCAGTGTTCCCTCCAGGGGTTTCACCCACCTGATCCACTCTAGTCAGTGTTATGATCAGTCTGATCTGTCTCCACTATACGTTAAACCTGCGACATACCTTGTGTTAAACATGGGAAGCTAAGGAAAACCTCAGAGACATGCCTATGGAATATAATTCCCCTAATTTGATGTGGGATTCCTTGGGCTTCCGTGCCCTCGAGAATCCCTATAATAAGGAGAAGAAACCCAGACGCACTAGTGTTCCAACGTCCAGACACGCCAGTGATGTCCAACATGACTAATCCCCCAACTGAAGTTTGCTACCCTGACTGGACACCTTGGAATGTCCTGACAGAAGCAGTGTAATTAACCAGCATCCATGAAGACATGGCACTAGGAAGAGTTTCACGAAAAACATCTTAATCTATAAGGGAGACCCTGGCTAGGTAACGAGTTCCGAGGAGGAATCCCTGGAAGGAAGAACCGACATCCCATCATCCCGTTTCAATCAAGGAGAAAGATTCCATGAATAATAGATGGATGTCTCCCACCTTTGGAAAGAGGGAATGTGGGGAAATAACCAGTGCATCCTCGTCGTCCTCAAATGGATGGATGCACGCGCCCCGACAAAAGTGTCAGAAACAATGAAACATTTTCATTTTTTGAATGGATAAAATGAAGGTGGATAATGGTCATTTAATTAATATAATGAAATTTAAGTATACTATTGATAATGATTTAATTTTATTAGTATGAGTATAATATAATTGTAGGTGGTAGAAGAATAAAATTTAAATGAATGAAAATGAGATAGTGATTAGGAGTTCTTACCTTACTCCTTGGGACAACTACTATACTAATTGGATTATGCCTTTAAAAGGTGGTATTTTGATGGGAAAAAATCCTATAGGATGTTTCTAAGAGTGTTAGGGATTTTTTTATATATTGGTTGATATAAGAATCTTTAGTTGTGAGTATAAGTGAGGTGGTGATGGGGTCCTTTAATAAGTGAGAGAGGTGACATTTTTGTAAATATTAATTTTTTAATATAAAAAGGAATGACATATTCAAGAAAAGAGGATCCCAAATTCATAATTAGTGATAATAATATAATTTAATTTCGTTAAATCCCTCATACACCCATTTAGATATGAGGTTTTGTGATATTTTGTGACTTTACCTCTCGATTTAACACTTTTACCTCATTTTAGCTTTTACTATGGTGTTTAATTTTTACCTTGATAACTTATTTTTATTCCATGAAAATAAATTGAAATAATTACTAATTTTGATTATGATAATTATAAATATTAAATCCATTTTTTTAATTCAATTTCTAAAGGTGATAAAAACCAGCTTCAATGTAAGTACACATAATTCAATAAAAACGTTTTTTAGAAAAAAGTATTTTTAAGCATAAAAATAATTATATAGGACAACAATTATGAATATAATTAATATAAATGATATATATTGTTTTATGATTAAATAAATTTGGGTTATTTATCTTTCAAATCAATCAAAAAATGAGTGGAATATTATGAATACTTAATTAAAGGAAAAAGAGCAAAAACAATTTTTTTACTGGAATAAAATATAACTTAGGTTACAAAATGTCAAACATAAGTTTCTAAATTAAAAATATTATTTTTAAATGATTTATTTTACTCCTTAAATAAATATTTTTTGATAAAATGGTTTCATAAATGTTTATGTCATTCTTATATCATGATGATTTTATAAAAGCTATAGTATTTATGAAAACTGTATTTCATACTATTTACCTAAAAATCAATCTTTTCAAAAAATCCTAAAAAAATAATCATAATATAATCATGAAGTACTAAATCCAAAAATGAATTTCATTTTATCAAATTAAAATTCTAAAATTTAGGAATTTAACTTCTAATGAAAACATAGCATATAATGAAAAACTATTTTTATCAAAAAAGGAATTTTTAAACTTTAAGTGTTATTAACCTTATTTATTATCAATTACTAAGTAAATGAGTGTTAATTTATATTTACATTGAAATATTTTATTATAATAATTTTTAAAATCGATCAATTTTATTTAATATAAAAATACACAACACTTTAAAAATAGTTTGAAAAATATCCATTTTTAACATTAATTAATTCTAATCACATCCCATTAATTATTTATCTTATAACCATTAAATTTTCATTTACTCATTGATATTATAACAAATAACATATTTTTTTTAAAAAATGAAAATAATATTTAAGGAATTAGAATACATGTTTTTATAATAAAGTATTTTAATTAATTATTATCTTTTTATTTACTTGATATTTTTCTATTTTTGTAATTTTATTAATGACATTTCAAATTTTATTCTCAAAATGTATTAATGTCTATATTGTATTATAATAATATATTGTGGTTAATTTTAGTTTGGTGTTGTGTGTGATATAATCTATTCAATATAATATTTATTTAAAGAAAAAATACATACTAAAATATTGGGGTGTTATACAACTCAAGTTCATGTGACTCCAGTATCACCTAACACATAAAATGACTCTTGAAATACCCCATGTGTGCATCTGGATGTTGAGATCTTGAGAAACCGACAAATGGTATTATTTAAAGGCTTTAGTAACCCCCTAAAAGTGAATATCATTTGGTAATCACTAAAGTCCTTTAGAGACTAACTTTGATGGTCATTAATGGAAAATATTATTATAGTGGTATATGTCATGGAAGATAAAGATTAATCTGGATCATTGATTTCAATCTCATGTAAATTATAGATATGTGATAATTTTATGATCAATTAATACTTTTAGATAATTTTTATCTCTATTTCTCATCTTCATATTTTTAATTATCTCTTTTTTTCATCATCATCATCATTATCATCATCCTTACAGATAATTGTTTGTGAGTTTTCACAATGCTTTTCTTTGCATATGACCGATCATTAATTTCTGATTTCAAAATTTCTCATGGTTTTAATCAGCCTTCGATTGGTTTCATAACACATTATTAACATGATTGTCTTCTCCACATTGTGAATAATGATGATGCCACCCCCATCACTATCATAAACGTAAGATAATTCTTACCTGAAAAAGGTATGTATTGTATTTCTCAAATATTATTTTGACATAATTTGTCATGTGCGCATCACCTCCACTCATTATAAGAGCTATATCAACAAGTAAGTATTATTTTATATGTTATGTATTATTCTATTCATTTCCACCCTTCTTAATAACATTAAAAAAAAATATGATTTATTTTATTATTATTTTATTATGGGATTAATAATGTGCTCCTAAAGATAGATAATGACTTACAACTATCAAATTCCACTTTATTCCTTGAAGTAAATGTGATTGTTTATTATCACTATTATGTTAATAATCGACATAGTTGATGTTGAGACAAACATAATCCATCAAATGAAAAGATAAATCACTGCCACTAAAAGTGGTTGAATGATGAACATCATGTACTTAATGTGCGAGAAAGATAACATCATTGATCATTACATAAAACATGATGGTTACATAATAAAATCTAGCACCTCATATTTCTTTGAACACCCTTAAGGATTTGAGCTTAATTATTATGTATAAATTCTCATTAAAAATATGATATATTTTTTTTATATTTTTAAGAAATATTTTATTATTTTATTTCATTTAATTTTTAATTGTATTATATGCTTATTCCCCATCACCCACCTATATTCAACACCGCATTTCATCATTGATCAGTATCACAATTTGATAATGAGGTATAAATTTTTAAATAATTTTTGATTTCAATTAATGTGACGATCCCATTTCATGTTCATGAATAACATCATAAAAATGTTTTATTGATATCCATCCCCAATGTGGATGAAAATACTAAAATGACTATTTATGTTATTATCTTGAAGACATCATAAAAACCGATCAAATAATTTTATTATATCCCATGAAGGGAATGAGAATGTTTTTTAAAACAATCCCATTTTATTCCCTGAAGTGAATGTAAATATACATGATTTTATTTTAAACAAACTTCAGGATGAATATGATATTTTATGATGATAAATTCACTTTATTTGTTTATAATGAAAATAAATAAATAACAATAATATAATAAATTTTATTAATATTTATAAATTTTATATCCCTGAAGGATTATATGAAAATTATTTCCTTTTTACATTATGTTTAAGAATATTTTCATTTATCAAAATTTTCTATTATAGTAGTAATATTGAGAAAAAGTTATTATTTATCATGTGATCATTATTATCCTATGTGATTCATTCGATATTATCCCCAAAAGTGGATGTTATTCTTCTTATAATTCAAAGTTGATATGATAGAATTATATAACCTTTATAACCCTACATATTTTATGAAAATAATTTTACCACTTGAAGTGGTTAAACAAAGATCATCATAATAAATAAAAGTTAGTACCTTTATTTAATATGTTAATTATTAATAAATAATGAATTATCATTCATGAATCATGAAATCAAATGAATTAATTCAACCTTTATGTAAACGTAATTTTAATTTTTTTATTTCATTTATTCAAGATAATGAAATTATTCATAAAAATTTGATATAATTTGTGTTACTAGTATTTGATTTTTTATCATTAATATTTGGGAAGTCATGACATTTTATCAGATGATTTATCCTTCATTTAAGGAAGTGAATCTTATTATAAAATTATTATATGAATTATAATTACATCCACGATGAGGTGTGTGTTATAAATCTAGAATATTCTTCCATATTGCTTCTCGCTGCCACATTCACAATCCTTAAAATGCACGGGGGTTCTGCATCCTAGTAAATACATTTTAAAAAATGTTTGGTTCAGAAGTTTCAAAGCATACAATATCCATTAGGAGATGGGTATAACCCATTATGATTATATTATGAATTAATTAATTAATGATAAACCACAAGAAGTGGAAATTATAATAATAATGAAAATTGTGAGCATTTATATTTTTCATTACATACCATGAACATGTTATATATAAAAAATGAAAGATCCTAAAGATATTATATATTTTTATCTTGAATTAAGAGTTTTTTAAATATTATTTTGATTACATGATTTAAAATAAATAATATATGTTTATTTTTAATTAGAAATTTTAAAGAGTTGTTGTATGAATATGAAAGTGAAGGGTTTCAGAGGCATGTATAACATCCTAATAATAGTGGAATAAAATATCCAGAAAATCATAAACCTCGAAATATATCAATATTTTTTTAACAAATCGACCTAGGTTGACCTAACATGTCACATAATATGGCTCACCACAAGGCCTGAAGCACGTTCTTGGTTGCTACGGGCTGGTGACAAGCACTAGGGTATCAAAATACAACCATCTAGAGTGGTTTCACCCTTATAATCCAAATAATAGTTACAAAAACTTCTCCTAAAAATCTGGAATGACCCATCCATAATTTAGATGCCCATGAAAGTAGATAACTATTTTCTAAAATACAAAGAAAAAAAAATAACGTATAAGAAGTATCAATAAACCAAAAATCATAAACATCACACCATAAGTATAAAAAGGTTATGATTAACTTCCATATACAAAAGATACAAAAAAATATCCATGGATGAAATGGACATTACAAAATATCCCAAAATCACTGAGGATCCCAAGGTGCACCACCAAGGATCCCAAGGTGCACCACACGAGATCAAACTCATTATGACCCATGTTCATCACCACCACTATATCAATGGATTTTGGAATAAATAATTAGTCATAATAGGGTCATTCCATCATAATAATATGTCAATAATATAATACATGATATCATAAGCATAAGTCAAGGAGCACTGCCAAGACAACATAACCTAATGGATAAAGTCTCATAGTGGATTGAGTTTACTCCCTAGTCCATTGCATATCATATCATGAGATATAAAACATTTTACAATCCATTAAATAGGTATATAATTTTGGGACCACCCATCACATCATAATATGTATATGCATATATGCACCACATGGTGAGCATGCATTAATCCATTAGTAATCATAACATTATAAACCCATGGAAACTAAATGGGAATATAATGAAATTAAGTAACTCTCCAAGTAAATAACCCTCAGTTAATATATTTAAATAATTATTATTTACATCTTATAGGTAAAGGGTATATGGTTTAGTGAATAATTTATCCTGTCAATCGATGTATGGCCATTTAGGTGAATATCTTACAACCAACTTAAAAATAAAAGGATATTCAAAATGTAATGAAAATTTACCTTATAAAAGTAATGATAAAAGGATATTTGTTGAGAGTAATTTCATGGTGTAGTTATATCAATAGGAAATAATCTTTAAATATGGGTTTTAAAGATTTCATGAATTATCCAAAGCATATCCCTTGGAAGTACCGAACTAGGTGAGAAGTTAATCTCTCTTGTCATCTAATGAGCGAAGGTTGGGTTAATAACCAACCAAATTTTTTCATATTTATTACCCCTAGGTGAATAATAATCAGATAATTCATCCAATTTTTTGTATCAATATAGAGATGTCATTTCTAGGAAACCACACCCTTTTTACTTTACTGAAAATTTTAGGATGTTTTATGGATACAAGGGTATTTGGGAATTATAACAGCTTATGAATGTAGTATAATGAGAGGGAATGGGGATATATAATTGAAAATATAATAATGAATTTATAAAAATGAATTATAATAACATTTCTCATAAAAAATAAAGGGAAATGTAAGGATTGAAAAAATAAAGGCAAAGAAGGGGTTAAGAACCCTTACTTCGACATAATAACAACTTAGGAAAAGGATATAATGATAGGGAATATGTAATATCCCATTAAAAATATATCAAAAGGATTATAATAATATGGAATTAAAATAATGGAATTATATGAAAACTAATATAAAATGAAATTATAACAAAAGTATTGTAATTGAAAAGAAAAGATAAGGATTGAGAACCCTCACCTTATAAAGTGTATTCTTAAAGATTGATAGGAACTCCCTAGAAACATAGAAAAACCTTAGATAGACTCTTGATAAGGAAATTGAAATTTATTCTCGATAGCTTTGTATTGGAGATTAATGTGATAATGTGAGGGTATTTATATCAAAAGAGGGAGTGGGGGAGGCGGCGAGGGGGGGGGGGTAGTTTATTAATTTCTAAATATAAGATTTGGATATTTAGATTATAAAAAATTAAAATCCACATCCTTACCATGGTTTTATCCCATGGTATTTCTATGTATGGATTGGTTTTATTATTATTTAAATGTTGTAGAACCTAACTCATTTTAAATTATATTATATTGGTTGTGGACAAGATTCTTGTTTATAAAGAATTGTTTTTAAAAACTTAAAATATAATTTAGATTTTGGAAGGTTATTTATAGGTTAGTAAAATTAATATTATTACTATAAAATACATTAATTTAATTAATGAAACCATTTTTGGTTGATAAATACTCTTTTTATTATTCATTACATCATCTCAAGTCATTATGATGTCATAATACTTACCATATACTCGTACCATATTTTACTTGTTACCTAACAATTTTATCATCTTAGAAAATTATGAAAAATTCACTATTGAATAATTTTGATGCATTGATTTAAAATTTAAATTCCCTTTTATCAAATTCAAATTCTAAAATTTATAAATTTAAATTTTCAATAAAATCATATAATATATGAATTTTTTTTATTATAATAAAAACTATTTCTTTTGTTATGAGTGATTAAATTTATATTTATTATTATATATTATTTATTATATGGATGATAATTAACTATTTATAGTTCTAAAACATATAAATTTTATGAATTTATTCTTTTGATTAAGTGGAATTTAAATTTTAAATACATAATCAAGAAAACGGTTTTAGTGCCACAACCTATATACACAATGATTACAATGTTATGTTAATAACCATTTTAATTTTATAAAAAGACTAAATTATCAAAAAATTTATAATCATTTTATGATAATAAAAAATTACACATAATAGGAATCACATTATCAAATAAAAAAAATATTTCATAATGTCGTTTTATTTTAAAACATGCTACTCAACGTTTTAAAATGATATATTCTACTAATAAAATGTGTACATAAAATATGATAAAAACCATTTAGAAATTAAATGTGCTATAAATTAATTAAAAATTAATGATAAATTATCATTTTAGAAAAAAAATATTTAACCATTCATTATATGTATCACATAATATGTTATATGACATTACTTTTAATATGTTAAAACTTTGTGACTTTGAAAACCCGTGTCATACTATGTTGAACATTGGATTATAACGACTTAATTACTATGATTACATGAAAATAAAACTAAAAATTAATGTAATTATAAAACTATATATGTAAAATAATCATGAATATGGTAAAATAGATTTTATAAAACAATTTTAGTAAATTAAATTTCATTACACTTGAATTAGTATTTTAAAGAAAATCATGAAAAGGAAATAAATTTGGTGATATATATGTGAATAAATGTTTGGTTCATATTATTAAAATAAATAAATTCATTTATAATTTGAATTTATATTTTAATAAAGAAAAATTATAAAATTATTCATTGGAAATCAAGGATGTTACACATGATCTCTATCAAACACATGTATCTGTATACCCGTGTCCACCAACTACATGATATACAAGCATGCATTCTCATATAATCCCTTTGTATGAATCATCAAGTTACTATGAGACATGGAGTATGTCAATACCATATAGCGAAATCATATGTGTTTGATTATCCAAGTACAGGCTGGCCAAATTAATAGATACATCATATACTATTCACCTTTATGGATGAGTACATCACATGCTTTCTCATCCGATAGATAATCACATCATATGTATTACCTATGTTTGTTCATAAACATCCTTGGTCTATCTCAATCAAGGGGCTCGATTCCATACTCCTCACATGAGAGGATAAATCCCACCTTGGTTATGCTCCAACCAATGACATGATCAATAACATACCCAACCATCCCCTGATTAGCCAAGCCTTTGAGGCTTGTGTAAGAAGGGTATCAAAGTATAAAGGTTATGATGCTAATTATCTCACTAACTACAGGTATTGGTGACTCCTAATATTAACCATTAAACCATAAAATAACAAATACATAGTGTATGTCACTCCATGTGGTATATACTTAGCTGGCCATCCCACAGAGAAAACTCATTTTGTGCCTCATGAGAATATTTTGTATCTTGATACAAAAAAACTAATTATGATAAACTTAAAATTCCATCACATCCTATAATTATCTATGATGAACATCAATTAGGGATAACTCATATTCATACTTTGATAGGTCAGTTATCATTTCACTTCAAGAAATATATATCAATATATATGTAACCAATATGAAAGAATGATAAAGAGAAGATTACCTTTTGTATAACATAATACATTTTTATTATTAAAATACTTTAAGAATACTTAATAATACCATACATAATAACCCATATAACATGTCATATATCATATATTTCCAAACCATTCTTATGTTTTCTACACTTTAAGGGGTTTTATTAAACTCATTAAATATTTATGTAATTTCTTTTACATCACTATGTGTGTTATGCTTAAATTGATATTATGAATTCTAACTGAGTATTAAAGTCATTGTAAAGGTGTAACTTTTGATTCTTTATGATTCTACCAGAAGTAGAGGTGACATTTCTCAGAACCAGGTGTCTGGAACATAGCATCAATGATAGTGGTTTAAGCACCAAAAGATATAGGTTCAAAAGTCACATGATGTGTTATTCCAAAAGTTAGAATATGTGTCTATTGATGCTTATGGGATGAGAATTTGTTCATTAGAGTCTTCAAAAGTAGACTTAATTCACTAGGAAATCCAATTGAGGTGGTAAACACCCTTGATCGAGTGATTCAATGACCACGAAGATTGGATCCATAAGGCATTACCTCCATAAATATCATTTAGTGGTGGAACTAGGATTATTGTATGATAACTGCTATATATTTGGGATTTGGGGTCAATTTTAATGGTGTGTGTTATTAGAGTTATTTTATCAAATTAAAGATTTTGTCAACTTATGCTTTGGAAGTTGTTGTAACCTATGGATTAATAATTTTCCCAACCATGTTAATTACTTAAATTCATTTGTTTGGATTTACTTCCATCAACTATTCATGTTCCAATTAGATCTTCTATTATGAGTGTCTTTCTAATGTTCTGGAGGGTTTGAGGTTATGGATAATGCTTGTGTTACATGGATTCTTGATTTTAGTTACACCTTTCAGTGGATTTATGTTTATTTCAGAACCTATGGTTACTTTTTTACCATATGAGGAATGGTGGTTGGATCATTCCTGCAGAAGTGTGACAAGTATAACAAGCGGTATCAAATATTTGTTTGAAGTTATGAAGGGAAACTCATATAGAGATGTTTGAAAAGCATGAGGTACTTTCTATTCAACCTTTTCAAATTTAGTAGAATGGTGTGTTGAGATAGAAGTTTGAGGCTATAAAATTTATAATTCATGAATTTTGACTTTTAAAATATTCAAATAGAAGACTAATTATTTTATAAGGACCTTGATTTTCCTCTTGTGAGAAAGAAGTTGGATGCAATGGAAAAGACAAAATGGGAAAGAATTAACAAGAAGGAACTTAGATTTTTCTGAATTATGTTAGACTACAAAGTGGTATTTAACATCCATTATGTTAGAAAAACTACAGAATTGATGAACAATCTTGAGAACATGTATGATAAGACCTTTATGATAAAAAATTGTTCAGACTTCAGTGTCTTTTTGGCATGGAGATGTTGGAAATAAATTTGGCGACCAAATGAATTCAACATGATCCAAAGTCATCTGGATTCCATTGAAGTGAAATTCTCTAAAGGAGTGTGGGAATTTATTCTTCTATCATCAATTTCAAAATCTTGGGATTCAATGGTGACTACTGTTAGTAACTCTAGGGGAAATAATGACTCAGTATTCAAGGAGATCTATGAACTAATATTGAATGAAGATATCTAGAGGAAATATTCCCCATTAAATTTTGTAAGTGTGCTCAATTTATTAGAAGATAGGGTATTATATACCTAAAGGATTCAGAAGAAAAATAGAGGAAATATTAAGGAGAAAATTTGTGGTAATTTTGTTGGTCCTAGTCACACATTGGCATTATAGAAATAAGGGACATCTACAAAAGGATTTCTGTGAGAGGCATATAAACTTTGAAAAGATTGATTACAGACCATCCTCAAACTCCATAACTAAAGGGGACAGAAGAAATTTGGTCTTAGTGTCATGAGTTTATTAGATCCTTGAATCTATGACTTCAAAGATTTATTTCACTCATATTTTGATAGTGTATGCATGTATAATTCTATGTTAAAAATTCATGGAAAGGTTCACCTTGCATATAGTTATACATTTGGTTGTTGTAAAAGGTGATATGATCTTGTGAATGAAAAATAAATGTTTGTTTCATTTTCAAGGCATCCAACATATCCTAGGATAATGGAAGAACCTTATCTCTATTGATTAGCTTGATTCCATGGGGGTTTTCACCATGTTTGTAGATGGTGTGTGGAAGATCAAAAGAGGTTTCACAGTAGTGCCCATAGTGTGAACTATAGAATGTTTTCCTTACCTATAGTAACCCAAATCCTTTACATATATCATTAAATTATTTTTAGTATAAGAATCCAATAAAAAAACCCAGAATCTAGAGTCCTAGTGTATTTAGAAGACTAGGTTGATAATACATAAACATGAAACTAAAATTACAACATCTTTATTTTAGTTTCCATAATGCGCTCTTATATCCCTTTTGTCTTCTAAAACTGTATAGGATAACCTGGGTGAATACATAAAAGAAAGGGATGAACTATAACACCCAAAAAGGGAATAAATATGAAAAATAAGAATAACATATAAATCAAATGACATATCATGATATCATAAGAGGAAAGGTACATAAATGATCACATGGAGGCATGGAATAAGTATGTATGAAACATAATATCAAGGAATCATAGGAATGTGGAAGAAATATGAAACATGACATAAAAGTATATGGTATATAAAAATAGATGGTATAATCCTAGGAATATAATCCAATTTTCATCTTATCACTTTTTTACAATATCTCAAAAGGTCTATTAGTTTTGATTCATTCTCTATAGAGTGGTTGTTGGAAATAATGATGGGAAAGTATTCAATACCCTCAATATATACATATTTTAAATTAGATGGAAGTGGTTTTAATTCCAGTACTGATAGTTTTTGGATTGAGGGAAGGGGGTTAGGGGGAGTGAGATCCATAAAACTATCTATTTTCTTATGTTTGTTCTTTATAAAAAGACGATAAAGGGAAATAAGATTTTAAGAATCATCGATGTTCATGGGTACCTCAGAATAAACACACTCATCAATTAAAACACAAAATTTACACTTTTCCAAACCAAAAAAACACTCAAAAGATGAATTAAAACCTAAATAATTAAAGAGTGAATAATAGGCAAATGAATCAGAGTATGGGTTGAGGAGAGAATGTTGTTTGTGTGTGTCATCAAAGAGCACTTCCATTGAATAAGAAGGAAGAGTGGAGTGCTCTTCAATAGGGTGTTTCATAGAATCAATGATATTGAAACATACCTTTTCTTCCCCAAACTCCATGGAAATAATACCATTGTGAACTTTGATGATTTTATTTATTGTTTTAATTAAAGTACTTATAAATTATTATATGAAAATTTCCTTGGGTTCAGGCATCTTCCATCTCAAGAATGTAGAAGTCTGCAGGGAAGATGATATTCTTTAATCGTAGGAGTATGCCCTCAATCACACCTATTTGGTATGTTATTCTTTTATTGGAAATTTGAATGATGATTCCCATTGGTTTAATCTCTCCAAAATATATATAAGTATACATAGATTGAGATATCACAATAATCGAAGCACCTAAATCAATCATTGCATCAAAAATTAAAGTCTCCCCTATAGTGTAAGGTATCATAAAAGTTCCTAGATCCTTTCATTTGGTTGGAATTTATAGTTGTATCAAGGCCAAGATTCCTTCTAAGGTTAGCTATATTATTCCCCTTAAATCATCGTTTTTGGGTGAAAAGTTCTTTAAGAAACTTAGAATAGTGAGAAATTTGTTTAACTACATCCAAGAATGGAATTTTAACTTTTAGATTTTAAATTTATCCATGATATCTTTATCAATTTCATTATCAAAAATTTTATTAGATTAAGAGAGCCTTTGGGGAAAGGGAAGTGGAATGGGTTTTTTATGGTAATCCTCAATGATAATTTTTTAATGCCCTTTTCTTTGCTTTTCTTAAATTGAATCTTTTGAGGGACGATAAAGAGAGTTTTCAAGATAAGGATATACCTGCTATGTATAACCATTATAAAGAGAGAGTGATTTACCACTAAAAAGTGTGATAACCCATACATTACCTTTATCCTTGGGATTTGAAATATGTTGGGATGGTAGTTTTCCATACCCTTGACTTTGGATTTCTACCATCGAGTTGACGAGTTGGCCTAATTGATTTTTCAGTTCTTGTATGGATTCTTGGGTGATTTGTTGGAATTGGAGATTATTTGAAGCCTTTTTTTCATCATGTACTCAGGCTAGACTCGGGTTTTGGTGGTGGTTGTTGGAAAGGCCTTTGTGGTAGTTGAGGATTTTTAGGTGGTGGTTGGGATTGACTACCATGCCCTTGTTGTTTCCAAAACTATTGAGGTTGGTTATAATACCCCATTTCCTATAGGATTGGTTGTCTTTTCAACCAGAGTTGGATGAATAGTATGGTTCAGAGCAGGTGCACTCACCAGAGCAGAGCCAAATGGATTGTCAGAATGAGAGGGTATGACTATGCCATCGGTACCAGCTTGTGCTTGCATGGGAAGCCTAGCCAGACATTCATGCAAAGGTAGAGAGCTACTATCACGATGCAGATGCTGGGGAGGGGCAGTTCCTTGTAGATAGTCTGGTTGAATTCCCTAAGACCTTCGGGTCATGTAATATCCTAAGCCTACAGGCCATGTAATCTATGAGCCTACAGGCCTTTTAAGGGTTCCCCCTCATCCCTTGAAAGGGGGGTTATCAAAAAAATCAAATAAAAAATGAAGGCCTTCGGGCCATTCAGGCAGGTATGGTTCTTGCCTAATGGGTTGGTTATAAGGGTAGCCTTGAAAGTTTCCCTCACAACTTTTAGAAGGTTATCTCAGTTGAGGGAATTAGTTAGAATATTGGGTATTGGAAGTATAAATACCATAATGAATTATAGTAAGATATTGGGATTTACCTTAGGAAAGATAAAGTTGTTGGAGTATGGTACCTACCTCTTTGAACTTAATTCCCACCTTCTTCTCAAATTCAGAACTTTTCACCTCATGTACACCTCTAATGGGTATACTAGACCTTGAAAAAATTATTGTGTGTTTTGTGCCATGTTCTCGATGAGAGTGATTGCAGTGATTGGGGTATTTTCCACCAAGTCACTACCTACAACATCATCAATCATGTTACGATTGATTGAGATCAAACCTTTATAAAAGTATTGTATTAAAATCCCACTGTGGGAAAAAAATATTTTTGCGATGGGCCCATCACGCATTGAAAATAGTCCCTTGATAAAGACTATTTGCAATGATATTCGTTTCCTATCGTAAATAGTTATTAAAAAAAATTATTTGTGATGAGAATTTTTTCTCATCACAAATACCTTTGGCGCACACTATTCATGAAACACTGGAAAGACTATTTGCGATGGGAATATACCCTCGTCGCAAATACCCTCTTGTCATTTTTGTTATTTGTAATGGGAGTTAACTCCTGTCGCAAATAAAATATCATTAGGAAAGTAGTTGCGATGAGAACCATCACAAATACTTTCCGTCATAATTTGTTATTTGCGACAAAATTATCTCTCGTTTCCAATAAACTGTCGGCAGAGGGTATTTTCGAAGGGCCCCATCAAAAATAATCTTTTTTATCCCCACCATAATTAATAACAACGGTTCTATTTGTGATGAGATTCCCATCACAAATTATTTGACCTATATATACTCCCTCATAATTTTTTCAATTCTATTCTTCTATGAACTCCTCTCTCATTCTCTGCTCTCATATTCTCCTGCTTAATGTTTTCAAAGTTTTAAAGTTTACAGGGAAGAAAATTCCTAGCTTTGTATCAACTGAAAGATTTAGTTTTAAGGTATTTATTTATTGTTTTTAATTAATTATTTTATTTTATTTTATATTAGTATTAATTATTATTAATTAATAGTAATTAGATTTAATTAGAATTAGTTATTTTTATTTTGAATTAATTAGTTTTTATTAATAATAATTATTTTTAATTATAAGTATTTAGTTTTAATTATTAATGATTTTTAAATCAGAACTATTTAGTAGTAATTACTTATAATTAGTGGTATTTAGTAATAATTAGTAATACTTTGTAATAATTACTAAAAATTAAGTAATATTTAGTGGTAATTAATAATAATTTGTGGTAATTATTAACAAATTGTTATAACTAATAAAAATTAGTAATAATAAGTGGTAATTAGTGGTGATTAGTACTAATTAATAATAATCAATGGTAATTTGTGGTAATCAACACTAATTAGTAACAATTAGAGTAAATTAGTAATAATTAGCGGTAATTAGTAATAATTAGTGGTAATTAGTAATAATTAATAAAACTTAGTAATAAATTGTTATAAACTAAAAAAATATTAAATTGATATAATTTACAATAAATTGATATAAAATAGTATAAATTAATATAAATTATTATAAATTAATAATTTTTTATAAATTTATAAAAAAAATTAAACATATAAATTTTTTATAAATAAATAAAAATATTTTACATTAGTATAATTTATTATATATTATTATGAAATAATATAAATTATTATAAATTAGTATAAAACTGATAGTCGTCAATTTTCAGGTGATGAGCAGTGACAATTTTGGACATGGTTGGAAGAAATTGGTTTCATCAGCTGAAGATTGTAAATATAGGACCAATTTGTGCCAACTATATCCAAATTTGTCATTAGTTCAGCAAAATCAGGGCAAGTAGGATATGGTGCATTGATGGAAGTAGCAGAATCAGGAGGTGGAGATGCATCAATGGTAGGAGAAACAACACAAGCATATGATGGAGTACATGTGACATCTGACTCAGGGTTTAGGAATGGAGTTCCCTCATCCACCTCCTTCAGATGCCCCCTCAGTGATTTATGTATTTTTTTGATAAACATTTGAATGTACATATTTTTTGTAATATTTTTATTAATTCATATATTTACACTTCTATATAGTGTGTTTTTTATATTATTGTGAATATTTATATTTATTTTTATTTTATTATTATTATTATTATTATTATAATTATTTATTTCATTATATTTTTTTTACTTATTTGGTATGGGAAGATTCACCCATCACAAATACTTATTTGCTATGGGTGAATCCTCCCGTCTCAAAAGAATTTTTTTATATACTAAAAAATATTATTTGCGACGGGATACCTACTCATCACAAATAGTTTTTATTTGTGATGACCCATTGCAAAAAAATTTATTTGTGAAGTTGTTTTCCATAATGGGTCATTTGTGACGGGGTCCCATCATAAATGACCCATCGCAAATACTTCAATTTCTTTTTGTGATCACTCACTTATTTATTTATATGGAAAACTTGAACAAATCATTTTAAAATGTTTCCAATATTCATGAATTATTTCCCCATTAGATTATCTTATTCTACAAATTTTGTTACTTATTTTTGAAATTCGAGAAGATGGGAAAATTTTTCAAGAAAAATGTGTTTCATGTTCACCCAGCCTCTAATTTGAGAGTTAACATAGTATAACCAATATTTTTTATTCTATTATATTGAGAAAGTAAATTACCTAAACTTAACCAATTATTCATCCACATTATCTAGTTTTAACATCGAACATATATTATGGAATTAATTTAAGTGCTAATGTGGGTATTCTCTAATAAGTCCCTGAAATTTTGGTATTAAGTGAATTAGACTAGATTTTAGTTTAAAGTTTGATGCTTCTCCTTGTGCTTGAATATATATAGGTTGGATATCAACATCAGGTGAAGTGATTTATTTTAGTGTTTAGTTATTTTCTTATATGTTATACATGTTAAGTTAAGTTTATATTTTAGTTATAGAAGAAGAGGGGTCTAGAAGAGTCTCAAGGTGTGGTGTATCATCCTTTAAAGGATTGTCTTGTGTGTCTTGGTGTTGCTGATATAGGATCCTCTTTGGTTTGAGTTTTAAAGGAGGTAGATATCCTAGATAAGAACACATCATACATATAACCTACATAATAAATAAATTAGAACACAAAAAATATGTAAATTTATAAGATAAAAAAAAACATTTCCAAAATTCATAAATAACTTATAAAAAAACACACTAAAAATCGAAGCGCTCTTCGACAGTGATTCAAAAATTTGATAGTGTTGTCCGGACACATCAAATTGATTAATTTTTTAAAGTTTATTCATAGAATATGGCATACCTTAGGCCATCTCTCAAGGAGTGTTGTAATTTTAAAGTGTGTATCTTGAATAAAAAGGACTAAAAGAGGGGGGTGGGTTTTAAAAGAGTTTTAAAACTAAAATGAATTAATTAAAAAGTTTAATAGTTGTAAAACAAAAGTTGAGTTTGTATAATTATGAGAGGAGTTAATTTCAAGTTTAGTGAAAATATTGGTTAGTTCATTGTTATGAAAATTACACATAGTTTAATGGAATCCTTTGGTTCAAGGTAATAAAGATCTCAATTCCCCTGATGACTTTTAGAATGATACATAAAGAACAAAAACTTGATGAAAAAATTGAGTTGTTAATGTTTTGACCTCATGCATTGAATGAGGGCTTCAAAAGTATACTAAAATCTAATTTTTTTTGTGAGATAAAAAGGATTATTGTGATGTCCAATTGGAACAACCCAAGATTCCCACTTAAAATATCAACCCAATTGATATTGAAATGAAAAGTGTTTCACTTGATCGTACCAAAAAAATTCATTAAATTGAGAAACATGTTAAGATAAAACTTAAATGAAATATTCTATAGAAAAATTATTCCAAACCTATACAAAAAGTTCAAAAACTCCCTCTATAAATGTGTATAGCTCCCTCGAAATGACCATCCACTGTTTAGCTCTCCATCTAGAGGAGAAGGTTTAGGTGGAACTTAACCTTAATCCTTGACCCCTGCTTGAGGATAGGGGCCTCCAGGACCACCAAAGGTATTAGAAGATTCCATTAGTAATCCTAAATAGTATCACCTTGCCTCCTGATCTAACTTCCAAATGGGGTTCCTAAGGTTTCCATTTATAGGAAAAGTGGAAGGTGGGTTTGGGAACCCAAATTTTGAGATACCACTTGGTTCATGATTTTGGGAGACAAGATAGTATTATCTCACTTTGAAAAAAAAAACTAAAAAGTTGGTTCCCCACCTCTTGAATATCTCCATTAAAAATTTGGCACCATTTAAATTCCTATAGCCAGAGATATTTTTGAATTACAGAAGTGACCACGAGACTATGAACAATGAATATTCTCTCCAATGATGGCACACTTTGGGCCTCAAAATGTATGAATTGAGTTTCCTAGTATTATAGAGAAATTTATACCACACAGTTGTGAATTATTCCACCAATTTTCAACCCAATACGATTCATGGATTTTCTACACTATGCATTTTAGTCCACATATGCATTTGGGATTTTGTACAGTTTGGCCTATTTTGTTTGAATTTCATCATGGACTCTATAAATCATCTCCTCCTATAATGTAATCATCAAAACAAGTAAAATTTTCATTTTTAATAGTGATAAACATTAAATAATTGAACCAAATATGAAGTGTAATTCCTTATTATATTTGAAATTTATAATACAAAATCAATATAACACGGTGGTATAAGGGTGGAAATAAAATAGTGAATCATGGTACGATCACCTCACCGTACTCAAGAGGATTTCAACTAGTGGTGAGGATATAAAGGTTGCATGGGGAGACTATAACCTTGGAAATTATAACCATTAAATAGAATTTATTAACATAGGACAATCCATCTGAATATCAAAATGTAAAATAACATAAATAATATACTGTAACAAATGTCATGTCAGGTCATACGATAATTGTCTAACAAACCCCCAATGTGGAAGGTCAACAAGTATAAAAATTTAAACTGGAAATAAATAAATAAAATATGTTACAGATGTTTTCCAAAGTCCAACCTAGTATTTCTCCCATTCCCTAACTCCAAGATCCTTAGTAACTTTCTTTTGGGCCGTTTCCCTTCTCCAAACCCCTAATCATGAAGTCTTCATGTGCACCAAGATGCCCATACATAGTGAGATTATAAACCTAATAGGAAACCAAAAAAACATCCTTAACATAAGTTAACATGTATATATATGTATTTTATGATGGAAAGGTAAATTCACATACAAGAACACAATCAATAATGTACCAAGAAATCATTCACTAACCAAGATTCCACGAACTCCAACCATAACCACTTCGACTTAATGCTAAAAGAACGTATTAAGTAGTCATCACATGACTTAGATCATGATATATAACTCCATTCACACCTTTAATGGAAATTCAAACATGACCCATGGATACTATCTCTCCTTTGATGTCACACACACTTAGAATGCTCAAATTAATGGAACTCTACACATACACAAGGACGTTCACCATTGACACATCATACCTATATATAGACCCTCTTCTAGTGGTGTATGGAGTTCTACCCCATGGTATAATCACATTACAAGTTCTAATGCTATACATCCTATGTATAGATCCATAATCACTGAGTCATTTCATCCAAGACCCCCTATAATGGGTTGAATAAGTTTATCAAGGCCACCTATCAACCTGATCACTGAAACAGAGGTTCCAATTTCTATATACAAATCCACATGTAAGAAATTACATAGAAAAGATAAATAAATCTCAATAAGTATTCCATTGTATATAAAATAATCACATATAATGTGTGACATAGCAAGGAACATACAATACATACCAAGAAAAAGTCTGCTAGGTTTGATGTCGAGGACTGATGAATAAGAATACAAGGGTCTCAACGCTCACTTTTCTAAAAAAAACCATGAAAAAGTATCATGGGCCAACCATGTAGGAAAAACATACATATCATGTAAGTGTCTCTACATCAGAAACAGACACACAATCCAAGATTTCTAAACAACTCCATACAAGGTCCCAAAATGGTAAGGGATTCCTACCTTTAGTGAATTGATGCCAAATTCAAGGATCCGCTTAGGGATAATTCCCAAGTCACACACTCACACAAAATTTCACTAGAACAAGACCTAATACATCATAATATAGTCTCTAGAATTGTAATTCAAGGAAGAAACCATTCCAAGAGACAAAATACACATCAAATTATTAAAATATATTTTTCACCAAAGGAAGATCTAGGATTGATCAAAGAGAGACCACCAATTCTCATAATCCGACACCAATATACCAATCAAGAATGCATCCTACATTATATCCAAATAGATATTTATAGACCTATTAAACATGTATTAGATCTATAATCAATTCCAACTTAAGAAATAGAATTTATCTTGGAATATATAGATATTACCTCAATTGATTCCAACAGATCAATCTAGATTTCAAGAAACCAATAGGAGAGGAAGATGAATCCTAGAGTACCATAGGAAATATATCCAAGAGGTTATAGTCATGATGTGGTTGGATTAGGGTGATGGTTAGACTTAAAATTTAATTAGAGAAAAATGACCAAAATACTATTAATGTCATTCTTGTCTGGGCACCACCGGATGGCTGGTGATTGGCCCCCGACCGACTAATGTGGCTGGGAAGAATGAAATAATTCCAACTTTACCACAGGTAGGCCATTGATATTTTCATAATTGTAGGTCCCACTACCAACACCAATGGCTAGATAGTGTGCCCCAATAGCAAGCTAATGACCTTCTTTCATCCACTATGTAGCCCATTCATGCCTCTAAGCTCTAAAATTTTTAACTCCAAGACCCCTAAACCATAATACACACCTCTATGGGAATAAAAACAGAAAAAGTTACATCATAACTTAAAACAAAACATACCTTGAAATTTAAGGAAGTTACACTAATGATTAGATTATTATTCTAATGGTTATATTACTATTCCAATGGTTATATTACTATTCCAATGATCATATTTGTAATGGTCATATGGGTTCACTATTTTCTATAAATACCTAATATTTCATTAATTCTTCATTAAGTTCTATTTTCTCTCAAGGTTATATATATTTTTATTTTCAAAATTAATATTGAATTACTAATATTTCTCTTTATTTCTACAATGTTTTTTATGAGTGTGATTATTCTGGGTGATCGAGTAGATCCAAATTTTCATATTATAGTTATCTTATTATATATATTTTATATTATCGTAATAATTTCAATTCTTATGGACATATTTATTCTCTAAATTTAATGTTAAAATTAATATAATAAAATGTTATTGGTTTTATCAGGTAGTACATGTGCTTTATATAATACCACTTTACTATATATGAAACAATTATACAATCAGAAAGAAAATTCCATTGATAAAATTCTGGGACATTACATTTATCCCCCTCAATAAACTTCACCCTCAAAATTTTATTTCTCCCACTAATATGAAAATATATGAGAGTACTTATATTTCATTTCTTCCTCTAGTTTCTATGTTGCCTCCTTATACTTACAGTTCTGCCATAATACTTTGATTAGGTGAGTATTATTATTGTATAGAAATTTGTCTCTATGGTCCAAGATATTCACTGATTATTATAAGAGAGATCATGCTATAACCGTACCATATTTGTATTAAATTCATGTGAGGGATCAGATATGTACTCCCCCAAGAGGGATACATGGAAAAAGTCATGTACTTGAGATAGGGTTGGTGGGAGTGCTAGTAGATAAGCCATAACTCTGATGTGATCAAGAATCTCAAAGGGGATGATATATTAGGGACTTATATTTCTTTTTCTTCCCAAATATCACGACTCTATTCCATAGAGATATGAAGAGGAACACTTTATATCCAACTTCAAACTTTAGGTCTCTCCGATGGTTATCAACATAGATTTTCTTTCAACTTTGAGCATCCCTAATGTGCTACTAAATGTACTTTACCTTTTTTACAATTTCTTATACAATTTCAGGTCATAAAATCATCAATTCACAAACTTTATCCCTACACATAGGTGTTCTATATCTCTTCCCATAAAATGGATTTATATGGATCTATTGCTTGAGTTGAAGCTATTACTGTATGAGAACTTGACTAGAGGAAGATGTTGACCCCATCCTCCATTGAAGTCCTTTAATAATTCTCTCAAATAGTATTCAAGTGTCTGGATAATATACTCAGATCAACCATTAGTTTTTAGGTGATAAGCCATAAAAAAGTTCAACTCAGTGTTTAGAGCATGTTATATACTTTTTTAGTACTTGGAGGTAAATCTCATATATCGATTAGATACAATCGATAGTGATGTTATACACAATCTCACCACTTCTTGGATGTATATCCTTGTAAGTTGATCGAGTGAGATGTCTTATAAAATTACAATGAAGTGAGTAGTATTTGTAAGATGTCCCCCCACAACCCATAAAGCATTATTTCCTTTTAATTTAATTGGAAGTCCAGTGAAGAAGTCCATGGTGATGTTTTCCAATTTCCATGTAGGTATGAGTAATGGTTTCATCATAACCTTGGACTTTTTCATTTCTAGCTTCACTTATTGACGTACTAGGCACTTTGATGTATTTTTTTAATCTCTTTCTTCATATTTTACCACTAATAGTGCTCTAGGATATCTCAATATATCTTCATGCTCCCTAGGTGTATGGATAAGGTTGATCTATGTTCATTATTAAAAAAATTCTTATTTATCTCAGGTGTTTAAGGTACACATAGTCATGAACAAAATCTTACAACTCCTTCTCCATTAATTTTGAACTTTGAGGATTTCCATTTTCTTATAACATCCAATTTCTTTTGTATTTTGACATCATACCTTTAAAAATTCTTTATCTTCTCCATAAGGAATGGTTGGATAATCATTTTTGAAAGAAATGACGACGTTACTTTCTTTATGATTACCATGTACATCCTTTTCATACCTAATATGATTAGATCCCTCTTAATCCTCATCATGGATAAGGTTTTAGAATTTTTTCTACTTATATAATATTCTACTTTATTTACCTTCCTAGGATGGTAATGAATTGAGAAATCATAGTCCTTGATTTTCTTTAACCATCTTCATTGGATTATATTAAGATCCTTCCATGTGAATATATATTTGAGGCTCTTATGATCCACATATATTTCACACTTCTCCACATAGAGATAATGTTGTCTAATTTTCAATATGAATATTAATATATCTAACTCTAGATCATGTGTTTTATAGTTCTTCTCATGAACTTTGAACTACCTTGAGCCATAGACCATAATTTTATCATTTTTCATCAGTACATAACCCAAGATATTTTTTAAAGTATCATTGTATACCATGAAAAATTCCCCACTTGAGGGTAGTTTAAGTACTAGTGTGGTGATAAGTCTATTTTTTAATTCCTTGAATCTATCTTCACATTCATTATTCCAGAAAAAATTTACTCCCTTTTGTGTTAGTTTGGTTAGAAAGTTTTGAAATCATGAGAAGTTTCTCACAAATTGTTAGTAATACCCAGCAAGTCTAAGGAAACTATGGATCTCTATTATATATACTGGTCTGGGAAATTCATAAATTTCATTTGTATTATAAGGGTATATATATATATCTATTTATTGGCAATAACATGCCATAATAATGATACTTCCTCTATCCAAAACTCACATTTACTATAATTTTCATATAACTTATCATTTCAAAAAGTCTTTAGCATAGTATTCAAATGATCCTCATGATCCTTGATTTTAGAGTATATCAAAATATTATATATAAAGACCTCCGCACATTTTTCAAGGTAATATGTAAAGTCTCTATTCATTAAGTACATGAATATTATTGGAGCATTAGTGAGTATGAAGGGCATCACTATTAACTCATAGTTTCCATACCTTGTTTGAAAGGAAATATTGGGAATATCTTTCTACATCACCTTTAATTGGCGATATCATAGAAAAATTTACACCTTAGAGAAGTAATAGGACCCACATAAATGATTGAAAAATTCATCAATGCATGGAAGAGGATACTTGTTCTTTATCATGATCTTTTTGAGTTCCTGATAATCAATGCAGAGGTGCAATGACATATCTTGCTTCTTGATGTAGATGACCAATACACCCCATGGTGAAACACTATGGTATATAAAATCCTTGTCCAGATTCTTTTGTAACTGCTTCTTCATTTATTCTAATTCAATGGTGGAAATTCTATAGGGAGTCTTATATATGGGTAGATATCCAAGTATAATTTAAATTGAGAACTTAACCCATTGATCAGTAGGAAGACCAATAAACTCTTTAGGGAATGCATCAGTATAGTCCCTCACAATGGGAATGTCTTTAAGAATGATTCTCTCCTTTTTCTCAGTCATTTAATAAAAATATTATTACTCGTAAGATAATCATATCCACACTTGAGAAAAAGAATCCAGAGGAGATTCATCCTCCTCTTTAAACTTGTACAAAATTGGAGGATGACTATGGATGTGAAGAATGATCTACCTCTCCTGATAGTTGATATTTTCTTTATATAAGAATAGTTGAACCATTCCCAATATAATATCAAATTAAAATAAAGTATGCATGATGAGAATTTATGGTAGGTTTAGTCCATAAATATTTATTGGGGTGGATTTATACACATGGGATGTAATAATTGATCCATTTTCTATCCTCATAAATAGTTTAACCACCATGTTTTGAGATGATTTTTGAATAGTTTTACAAAACTCCCATGATATAAAAAAATGTGTAGAAATGTAATAAAATATTATATTTTCTATTATTTAATGAATAACCAAATCACCTATCACCACATCATTATCAGGATCCACCTTAGCATTAGTTATAACACACATCCTTCCATGATATCTAGGCCTTGGAGGTTGTTATTGTTGATTGTCTTCAACAACCCTTGGATTAGGGAATCATCTTGAATAATTATTGTGTTCCTTATAGTTGAAACACTAGAATACAAGACAATTGTTGATTAGAACCTTCTTTTCTTCCATAACATTAGTGGGTTGCTTCTTCTCCCTTTGACATTGATTAGCCTGATGCCCATATTTTACACTAGTAGTCACCAATATCCTTCTTAAATTTGAAGGAATAATATAAAATATCTTCATATCTATCAAATTCTCAAATCATAAAATATTTTCTTAGACTTAGCTTTAATCCACTAAATAAGTGGTCCACCTTACTTTCGGTGTTGATGACAAAGTCAGAGGCGTACTGTGCAAGCCTTGTGAAGTTTTCCTCATAATCCCTAATAGGATCATATCCCATTTTCTATAGTCCAAGGAAATCCCTTTCCATTTTAAGATGGAGAGTTTTGGTAAAATATTTATTAAAAAATATTTTCTCAAATCCTTCCCATTCCATGGAATCAATTTTCTCCTTGGGCTTTGTGTTCTTGATCAGTTCCACCATTGATCAGCTTCTCCCTCCAAAAGATAAATGGCCAGTATGGATTTATCTTATTCTAAGCATTGTAGTATAAATAATATATTCTCAATAGAGTTAATCCATTATTCCTTAATGAGGGGATCATAAGATCCACTAAAGGTAGGAGGCCTTTATCACATAAAGGAATCGACTATAACTTTCTCATTCTTTGTAGAAGGATGGGGTTCCACATGATTCAAGTTATTATTCATAACTTGAGTTAGTTGATCTAGTACTTCCATGAAGTTCTCATATCCTACTCCCATTAGGTTACACATCTTATTAGGGAAATCATAACATTTTCTATCACATTGGTTTCTATAACCATTCCTCCTATTTCCTTCAATTAACTAAAATAAAGGAAAATTAGAGGTGAGAATACTTAAACTAATAAGCATATAAATAGGGAAACTATAAACTTATAAGTAATAAATTATTAATGAAATCTATATCCTAACTTATGATTCTCTAGGTTTCAATATAGGTTATCCATGGTAATTTTCCTATGAAGTTTTTTTAACTTAACCATATATTGAGGTCCTTCATAATGGTTCATAAAGAGTTTGTGAATTTTCGAAATCATATCCCATTAGAGTGTAAAAATAAGTGTGAAGCAAGGGATCTTTTTCATACACCAATTACAGGTTGAGTTAATAACCAATGACCCCTTTTATGGTTATTACCCCTAGATATATCTATGCTAGAGCTAGATCCACTCATAGTATCCTAACATGGATTTCATTGCCTATAAACCATTCACACTATACTTTACCAAAATTTCATGATGTCTTCCTATACTAAAAATTATCCCTAAGGTTCTCATTAAATTATTATAATCCTACTACCAAAAAATAACAAGAACTTTCTTTTATACCAACTATAGTGACTCAAATCGTTCACATATATTATTACATGATTTTTAGCATAATTATCCAATAAACACTACCCCAGAATCCATATGCATTGTGTATTTAGAATAAATTATCCATAATATATCAAAATGAAACTAAAAGTATAAAATATTTATTTTAGTTTCCATAATGTGATCCTAGATCCCTTTGAGCTTCTAAAACTGCATAGGATAACCTATGGAATATATAAAAGAAAGGGATGAGCTATAAAGGCCAGTAAGGGAATAAACATGATAAAGAAGTATAACATATGAATCAAATGACATATCATGATATATAAGAGGAAAGACACATAAATGATCACATGGATATATGAAATAAGCATATAGTATATATAAGATCAAGGCATCATAGGAATGTGGCAGCAATATTAAACATGATATAAACATAATTCACAGATAACTACCATGACAACATCTCACAGTGGATAGAGTCCCATCATGGATTAATTTTACTCCTTAATCCAATAAATACCATCTAATAAGAAAAAAAATTACCTAATTCATTGGATCACTATTTGGGAACACTAATCATAATATGTACATGCATATGTGTTCCACATAAGGGAATCAAACATAGGTCATAATCATAAGAAATTCCCATGGAAAGAAATGAGCTACATAATCTTGACTCATATCAAAATCAAAGGAGATTTAAAAAATATTCCAAATAGAAGAAGGAATTAAATATTTTGTATGTTAATATATGAATAAATAATTATAGGTCTAAAATATGGCATTCAGGTGAAAAAAATTTCATTATAAAGGGTAGAGAATTGGGTATATAAATGAACTTTTAAAATGGTGTTTTATGGAATCAGTTAAAGAATTTAGAAGTAAGAAATAATATAACACTTTATTTGAAAAATATAGGTAAAACACAATGTTTATCCTAAAAATATTTATTTATTTAATAAAATCATTAATTATAATAAATAATTTAAAAGAGTATTACATAAAAGGATTAAGGGATAAAAAAGTTCCCCTAAACCGGGTTTGATTTTAAATAAGGCATTGAGAAATAAACTTAAGGCATGCATAATCCCATAAAAGTAAGGGAGAATAAGATAGGTATATATATAATAGAAATATATACTGAATTTATATGAATTAAATAACATCAAATATATAGATAAAGTTATTTAGAGAGAGAAAGTTCATAACCCAAATAAAATAGGGTGGTCCAGAGAGATCTCTTACCTTAGGTCTAAAATCATTATGCACTTACACTTAACATCCCAAATAATAAAAATTGATTCATGGATTAATTAATTTAGAACATTTTAAATATATATTTTATTTAATATAATTATATTATGTTCATTTACAATATTTCAATGAGATATAAAGTTTAATTTCATTGTTCTAAGGGCGTTTATTTCATGGTTCCAAGGTTGGATCACTTGTGGATAATTATTGAAATTCTTGTAAAATGGAACTTTAACTCCAAAAGTTAATTAAAATGATATTAATTTCATTATATAAATTTAAATGTTTCCAAATATCCATATGTTTTCTGATATAGGGATGATTCATTTAGTATAAACGTTATTGTTATACAATTAGTTCATTTAAGCGGTTTTACCAACCATAATGGACTAGATTTGTTTTATTTAATTAATATATTATAGAAAATGAAATAAGTTATAATATACTTATTATAATCATATTTAACCATAATAATAATTTTATAACCACCCTTGAAATGTGTGGATAAAAATGAAGTACGATGTTCATGGAGGTGGTGAACCCACCATAATATGAACAATGTTTTCGTTTTTTAGAATGAGTGGAGAAGAGAAAATGATGGATGATATATATACCACTAAAAATAAAATAAAATTATAGTATATTTATGATACTATAGTTATTATTTCATGTTGTATATAATTTTATTGGAGGATGAGGAGGAATAAAAATTAAAAGGCACGGTTGAGGGTATTACTTTCTCCTTTGGATGTCTCCTCTTAATATTACCATTAAGAACCCTTATATTGGTCTTTCGATGAGACCAAGGATTATAGGAATTTTGGGGAGATATGATAAATTATTTAGAAATATTTTGGGTAATATATAAGGCTTATAATGTGTGAGGAGAATGGGTGACGAGGGGTGATAATTATAAGAGGAGGGATAAGTGTTTTTGAATATAATATTCATTAGTTTATTATTTTTTCTCAAGAATAAAATAGTGATCAATACTATGAATATATATAGTAAATGGTTCATGTGATTTTTAACTAATGTTTACTTACATCACCCTTATACAATTAATCATGTATTTAACTTATAATTTTATAGATCACATTTTACTATATTTCACTATTCAGCAAAATTTTAACTATTTAGAAATGATACCAAAAATTCAGCCTAACCATTTTTCAAAGTGCATATCCAAAAAATTATCTAAATTTTATGAAAATAATTTTATAAATACTATAAATATAATTCTTAAATAAAATCCTTATTTATTTTAAAAATACTAATTTTAATATTATGATCAACTTTACAACCCTTTGAAAAATTACTTATGTCCTTATAAAATTATATTATAATTATAATGAAACATAATATTATTTTATAAAATCATTTTATTAAAATAAATTTTATTTAAAATATTTATATTTTTTATAAAAATTCAAATAATACTTAAATGTTTTACAAAAATAAAAACTTATTTTATCATTTTTAAAACATTCATATACTTGTATCATGATATAAATACGCTATATTTTGATGGGCGGAAGAAAACAAGGAAAAGATGGAGATGTTGAAGGCCGCTTCCAAGCTTCTTTGGAGAAGCTCCTTGGATGTGGAAGTTGTTGGAGCAAGGTGGGTTCCTTTGGAGGAAGTCGCCGGAGGTTGGCCAAATGATGAGAATTGTGTACGTTGGATTCACAATAGTTCCGGTAGGTGTCCGGGGCTTCCTTGGCCTTTATTTATAGGCATGGAACCCTTGGGGAGGCTTCGGAGCCATTGGAGAGGCTAAAAGAGCCGTTGGGAGCCAAGTGGGCCAGCCTGGCCAAACTGCAACGGCTAGTTTGACTGGCTCCACCGGCTGGCCGGTACAGTCCCACCGGTTGGCCGGTGTTTGCAAAAAGTCATTGGATTCCTGTCCAGGGGCCACCGGTCGACCGGTGCCAGAGCCACCGGCTGGCCGGTGGTGAGGCAGTAGCTGGCACTATTTGGAGAGGGTGCCACCGGCTGGCCGGTGCTGAGGCCACCGGCTGGCCGGTGGGGAGGCAGTGGCTTCCTCTTGAATGCAGGTGCCACCGGCTGGCCGGTGGTCTGGACAGAAGGATGCCTTCTGTCCAGGCTCCACCGGCTGACCGGTGGTGAAGCCACCGGTTGGCCGGTGGACTGAATTTCAGTCCACTTTGCCTTCTTTCTTTCTTGGCCCAATTCCTTGGCCACCTGATTTGATTCCTATCAACCAAAAACACTTGAAAGAGGATTAGATAAATATGAGGGTGATTGTGATCATGAAAATAAAACCTTGAGGGGTTCGAGAGGTACAACAATCTCCCCCTATTTTGATGATCACAATCACCGAAACAAACAATGAAAAAAAAACTGAAATTGAAAGGAAATGCAAAGCATGATGAAAAAGGATTCTCCCCCAATCAATCAAGAAATTTCTCCCCCTTTGTGATTATCAAAATAGAATGGGGCATAAAACTTGATTGAGGGAATAGGTTTGAAATACTAGATGGAGATTTGAAAATCAATTGAAATTTTTGAAGTTGAAATGAAAATTTGAATCAAAGATTTTGAAATGAAAAATTGAATAACAGTTTGAATTGAAAGTTTTGAAACAAAAACCAATTGAAATTTGAAATTTGAAACCAAAAGTTGAAATTGAAAGTTTTGAAATTGAAATCAAAAGGGCTTAATTTGAAATTGAAAGTTTTGAAATTGAAATCAAAAGGGCTTAATTTGAAATTGAAAGTTTGAATTGAAACAAAAAGCTTAAACAAACCTAACTCCCCCTAAATAAAAACAAAAAGTCACCGGGGAGAGGGATTTTGAAAAGAGATGATTTTAGGCCCGGAGAGACTCGCTAAGAGGGATTTTTCAATCCACACTTGCCTCATGGCGGGTCTTCTCCTATAGAATTCGTCCGAATAAAAAATCGATTTGGGTTGACCGTACCGGGCGTTTTTACAATTACATTCATAAATAAGGTGCCCGGGTTTTTTGCAATAATTACAAAATTTAAAGCTAGAGCTCCCCCTTACAAAAACAGTTGGAGCATGGGAGGAGGAAGCTCGGTTGGTGTATCCTAGCCCTTGGGTGGTTCTAGATATACGTTGGGAACCTAGGAGATTGTTCAAATTTTGTTCCCCTTGGGTGAACTTAGCTAGGGTCTCTCTAAGGTCTTTGATGGTTGATTCCATGGAATCAACATTTGGAAAATTTTGGATTTTAAGGGTGAGTTCCTCCTTCTCTTTGAGAAGTTGGTCTTTTTCGGAGGAAAGTTTTTTGAAAGACTTTTTCAAAGAAACAAATTTTGAAGAGAGTTCATGAAAACCATTTTCTAATTGATCTCTAGCATGTGAGAGTTCTTCATAAGAAAGATGATTTAAAGAATTTGAATTTGAAGAACATGAGGAAGAGGAATCGGAAAAAGTTACCTCATGGAATGCCATTAGGCATTTTGTACCTTGGTCGCTCGAGGAGGAGGAGGAGGAGGATGATGAGGTGTCACTCCATGTCGCCTTGAGGACCTTTTTCTTTCCTTTCTCCTTAGCCCGTTTCTTGTTGAGTGGGCAATCGGGCTTGTAATGGCCCTTTTCGCCGCACCCGTAGCATTTTACCTTGGGCTCGGATCTTGCGGTGGGTTCTTGCTTTCGTGCCTTGCGAGATTTCTTCTTCTTCTTGTGCTTCTTCATAAACTTGTGCATTTGGCGGGCGAGATTCTCCATTTCCGAGTCGCCGCTTGATGATGAGGAAGATGAGGAAGGAGATGAGGAAGAAGATGAGGAGGAGCTTACTTCCTTTTGTACCTTGAGGGCCATGTTCTTTGGAGTTTTGATAGGGGTGCCCTCCTTTTGTGCTTGCCTCCTCATCGTGATCTCATAAGTCATGAGAGATCCGATGAGCTCCTCTACCGGCATATTTTTGACGTCCTTAGCTTCTTGGATCACCGTCACCTTTGGGGCCCATGAGCTCGGAAGGACCCATAAGATCTTCTTGACCATCGTCTCGGCTGAAACATCATCACCAAGAGATTTTCTTCCATTGCACACGTCAGTAAAGCGAGTAAACATATCGGAAATAGACTCTTTTGGATGCATTGAAAATGACTCAAAATCTTGCCAATACATATCCAATCGGGTGTCTTTGACTTTGTTAGTGCCCTCATGAGTTACTTCTAAAAGTTTCCAAATTTCATGTGAGGAGGTGCAAGTAGACACTCGATTGAATTCATTTCGGTCTAGGCCGCAATGGAGAGCGTTCATGGCTTTGCCATCAAGCTCAAAATTCTTTATATCGGCGGGGGTCCATTTGGATTCGTCGGGGGTAGACAAAGTGTAACCTTGCATGACAATTTTGTAAATGGGATATCCTATGCTTCTAAGAAAGGTAGTCATGTGGGTTTTCCAATAATTATAGTCGGTCCCATCAAAAAATGGAGCCCGACCCAAAGAGTAGCCCTCGGGGGCGAAAGAGGTTGATGCCATCTTAATGGATCTTTGAATTTGAAACCTTTTAAGGTATTACTCAAATTACCCCTCTGATACCAATTGATGGGCGGAAGAAAACAAGGAAAAGATGGAGATGTTGAAGGCCGCTTCCAAGCTTCTTTGGAGAAGCTCCTTGGATGTGGAAGTTGTTGGAGCAAGGTGGGTTCCTTTGGAGGAAGTCGCCGGAGGTTGGCCAAATGATGAGAATTGTGTACGTTGGATTCACAATAGTTCCGGTAGGTGTCCGGGGCTTCCTTGGCCTTTATTTATAGGCATGGAACCCTTGGGGAGGCTTCGGAGCCGTTGGAGAGGCTAAAAGAGCCGTTGGGAGCCAAGTGGGCCAGCCTGGTCAAACTGCAACGGCTAGTTTGACTGGCTCCACCGGCTGGCCGGTACAGTCCCACCGGTTGGCCGGTGTTTGCAAAAAGTCATTGGATTCCTGTCCAGGGGCCACCGGTCGACCGGTGCCAGAGCCACCGGCTGGCCGGTGCTGAGGCCACCGGCTGGCCGGTGGGGAGGCAGTGGCTTCCTCTTGAATGCAGGTGCCACCGGCTGGCCGGTGGTCTGGACAGAAGGATGCCTTCTGTCCAGGCTCCACCGGCTGACCGGTGGTGAAGCCACCGGTTGGCCGGTGGACTGAATTTCAGTCCACTTTGCCTTCTTTCTTTCTTGGCCCAATTCCTTGGCCACCTGATTTGATTCCTATCAACCAAAAACACTTGAAAGAGGATTAGATAAATATGAGGGTGATTGTGATCATGAAAATAAAAACTTGAGGGGTTCGAGAGGTACAACATATTTTAATTTTATAATATTATTAAATATTATTTTACACTTCCATAGGTGGGGATTCTCTTCTAATAATTAGGTTACTATTTCTAATGGCCATATTACTATTCCAACGGTCAAATTACTATTCTGACAGTTAGATTACTATTCCAACAGTCTGATTTGTAACAATAATATGGGATTTCTAATTTCTATAAACACCTCATATTTCATTCATTATTCATTAAATTCTATTTTCACTCAAGGATATATATATTTTCATTTTCAAATGAATATTTCATTAATAATATTCTATTTTATTTCTATAGTGTTGTTCCTGAGTCCGATTATTCTGGGGGAATGAGAAGATCCAAATTTTTATATTATAATTATCTTATTTTTTATTTTTTATTCTATTGTAATAATTTTAATTATTATTTCTATATTTCTATCTAAATAAAATGTTCAAATTAATATAATAAAATGTTTTTGGTTTCACCATATGATGCATTCTCTTTATATAATAATAATTTTCTAAACATGAAACAATTATATAATTATAAGGGAAATTACATTGATAAAATTTAGGTTAAAAAAATTACTAGTGTGTTAAAAGGTATCATTCATATTAGAGAAACAACTTCTAAAGAATTTTCTTGATTAAAAAAGTTATGGCATGATCATCTTGATCGCATTGGTAAGAAAGGTATAACGACCTTGGTTGTAAAATGATTGATTAATCTTGATCACATAAAGTTTGGAACATGTGATGGCTATATCCAAGTAAAGTAGTGGAAGGTTTCATTTAACTTGGATGTAAGGATATTAAATAATATGAAACTTCATAAATGATTCCACATGGAAAGTGTAGGTGATTTTACTTAAATGAAAGTCTATAGTCTTCTAGAATTTCATTGGATAGAGAGATATAGTGAAAAATGAGACCAAGATGAAGTTTAAATACATGAGGTATGAAAATAGTGGTGAGTATGGAGTAACGTAATTCCATAACTTTTATCAGATGAATGAAATTTGAATATAGAATATTGTTCATGGGAAACCTGAGTAGAATTGTTTTGTAGAATAGATGAATTAGATACTAAATGAGAGAGATAGGAACATGAGGTTAAGTTTCAATTTCCCAAAGGAATTTTGGGATTAAGTTCTTAACTACATGGATCATCTCATGAATTTAAGTCCTTCAAAACCATTAGCATAATAAATTTTAGAGGAATTTTGGTCTGATTGAAAGGTGTACTTTACATACCTTAGAGTTTTTTATTCTATCCTATATTCCCATGTTGATACCAAGGATAGGGAAAAGTTGGAAACTAAGTACTGTAAATGTTTACTTATAGGATATGACAATGAAAAATTGGTTTTATACTTTGTAATAATAGTCAATAGATTGTTATCAAAGTTTTAAATTTCCTCTTCAATGAGGAGATCCTATGGAAGAATCATAACCTAGAGGGAGATGATCTTGGGAAAAAGGAACCAATTAAGAAAGATTAGGTTAAAATGAGTAGAGTTTATATGGTTTTAGGATGTTTAGGGAGTATAAAAGATAGATTTAGAGAGGTAAAACCAATTGCTAGAATTGGAGACATTGGTCAAGTTTTGAAAGCACTGTGTCCTGATATACTGGAGTGCTCAAGGACAATAGAATATCAAGGTAGTGTTTCAAAATCATGATGTATATAAGGATAAAAAATCACTAGATTTAATTTAATATACCAAAGTTAGGAATCCAATGTAGAGGTTTTATTCCCAGATTTAATTTCTACTTCTCATGGATGGTAGGGAACCCATAAGTTTGAGAGAGGTGAGAATTCTGAGCGACTCTTTGCAATGGGATTTAAAAATGAAGGAAAATTTGGAATCCTTTAATGTTTACAATACATGGGAGATAAGAGATATTTCAAAATGTAAGAGGGAATTATAGAAAAAGAGATTTTATCATTTTAAGGAGGAAGTAAATAGAAGAGTTTGGTATAAGATGTGGATGGTTGTGATGGGGTTGCAATAATTGGAAGAAGTGGATTTTAGTGATATTTTCTCTCATGTTGTGAAATACACAACTATTCATATGGTGATCAACATGGTTTTCATAAAATATTTATATGTTTAAAAACTCAATTTTAGAAGAGTTTTCCTTTATAGATGTTTAGATAAATAAACCTAAATGGAACAACATAAAGGTTTCATACTAGAATGGAATGAGGTCCTAGTGTGAAAGTTCAAGCAAAGACTATATGGGATAAAGTAGGAAACAAGGCATTGTAATAAATATTTTGAAAACTTCATAATGTAATGGGGGATTTTTATTAAGTAATGAGGACCATTGCTATTATGAGAAGGTATATGAATATGACTATTTCATCATAATATTTCTCTATGTTGATTTATTACTCTTGAATGGACTTGTAAAGGTAAGGATGAAAGAATTTAAGTGTGAATTATCTGAGAGTTTCTAGATGAAATATCTTGGTTCCACTAAGTGGATGTTAGGGAAGAGGATTGAAAGATACTTGAGTTCTAGAACACTATTCCTTTCTTAGTCAGATTATGTTTGGAAATTAATAAAGAGATTATGAATGATTGAGTCTAAGCCCTTGAGTACTCTCATTTCTGGGCATTTTAAAATTTCTAAGGAGAAGATGTCTAATATTATAAGGAGGTGGTGTATAAGGTGAAATTTATATATACATAGACTATAGGAATCCTAATGTAATCCATGTTGAGTGGCTCTTTAAACCACTTCATTTTTTGATAATTACAAAATATCATATCCTGATTAATTCTAATTTTCATGACATTACTAAGTATTATCTTAAGTTATGTATTCTTTGTACTGTTTATAAGTTTTAATACATTGATAACTTTACTTGTTTTATTCTATTGAAAGTGATTATTAATTAAGTGTTACTTTAGGCTATATTATATATTGATCAAGGTATAATTTATGTTTATTATTATATAATTTATTTTGTCTTTAGTTTGTTATATTATGTGTTTATTAAAGTATTCTTAACTTTGATTATATCTTATTATTATTTGCTTAAAATATTTTTAGATTTCATATTTTTATTTTTCAAAACATTTTATAAAAGTTTCATGTTGAGTTACAAGGATAAATAAGTCATTTGAGACTTTTAAATATCATTTAGGCATGTTTTCTACTATTCACCATGTAGCTGAATTGAAATCCACATAACTGATTTATGATCCACATAGCCGATTGTACAAAATTAGTTTCCTTATATATTTTGGCCATAAATTTGGCTACAAAAATCCAAATTAAGTGATTATTTATGAGTTTTAAAGATAAAAACTTATCTACATTTCATTATAATACATAAAAATCTAAATCAATATCTATAATTAGAAAAATTAGATTTAATTCATTTCATGTTTTTAGTCTGATATCTATAGTTTTTGAGAACTGTTTTGCTACAATATTTTGATGATAACTAGTTCTACATAAATATGATTAATTTGGTTTTTGATTATTTAGAATCATAATACAATTATCTAAATATGAGTAAACTGAACCCTAATCCAATTATTCAGTTTAAAAGGTTTGTTTTAGGTCTTAATTTCAATAAGTCAATCTTTTTTTCAAAATTCTATAATCCCTTACATGAATTTGGCTATGTGAGAAATTCGCTTACATGAGAAACAAATACATAGATATTAAGCTATATGAAAAGTATTTCCCATGTTAATAAATTGTATTTGTAGTGAAAAATAGTTACATGAATTTTCTTACATGAAATGGATATGTAAATTCCCTTATATAAATTGGTTACATAGATTCCCTTATGTAAATTCACTTACATGAAATTCACCCATGTGAATTTGGCTATGCTGATTTTCCTAAATAGTGAGAAATGGTTACATGAATTTTCTTATATGAAATAAATATTTTAATTCCCTTACATAAATTGGTAACATAGATTCCCTTATTTTAATTCTCCTATGTGACATTCACCTATGTGAATTTGGCTATGTTGATTTGATTATGTGGTGAGATTTGGATACGTGGAGGAAAAATGCTATGTGAAAATCACTCATGTGAATTATGCTATGTTAAAATCACTCATGTGATTTTTTATGTGGTTATTAAACTTTCTATATGTTTTTCAAAAAAACTAGAAATATGCTTTGTTTTTCCATATGTTTTATATTTCAATTTTTTGAAAGTTTATTTTGAATATTTTTATTTCTTTATTTGTTATAAAACTAGTAATTAATTATATAGAATCCATTTGAATAGGTTTTAAGTTGTTCAATGATGAATTAAGTACAATTCACATGTGATTTATCAAGAACTAATATTAATGATGAAATTTTTGAACATGAAATATCCAAATTCAAATCTATTGAAATATGATGAGTTTGTCTCAAATATTTTCAGAGGGTTTTTGAAGGATATTAATATTCATTATTAACTACTATCTTAATTATTCTAAACATGATATCAAGAGAAAACTCACATGGATATTAATTATCACTTTTTATCTGGGAAATAAGCATGAGTTGTATGAATTTATTGAAAGAGAAAATTTTAAATTAGAAATATTTTGGGAATATCATGAGTTTGTATTATATGAATTATAGGAGTATTCCAACATTTATGGATATATTTACTATTGTATTAATTGTTTAGTGTTCTAATGATTATTTGTGTATAACATGATTTTAATTTTCACAATATAATTAAAATTTTCCTAAATATGTTTTTTTATCATTATAATTTATGAATGAGATTTATTACATTTAAGTGGAGAAAGTATCCATTACTATTTTGGTGTATAAAAATAAAAAATCATGCAGATAATAAAAAATGGAAATAAAAACATGACTCTACTTTATCTCCTACATGATGCATAGTTTGAAACTGAGTCCTGGTGATTCATTGTTAAACTACTTAATGAAGTAAATTGATAGTTTCTTGAGCTTCACTATTCCAACAACTTTAAGGACCTAATCATTAACATATCTAAACAAAAACATCTCCATCGATAGTCATTCACTGGGTTAAATTGTTTTATTATTTCATTTACTGTAATTGTTTGGGCTATATTGTCACACTTAGTGCATCTTTTAAGGGGTTATATTAAGCTAAAAAATGTATGTTTGGGTTTTGTTTATCCCCTAAAAATACTAGGTTTATTCTATCCCCTTAGAATATTGTGTTTCGGTTAATCCATAAAATAGTAGAGGAAAAGACTGCTCCTATAAGAGTCTGGGTTTAGTCTGTCCCCTTTGAAGACTGGGTTCCTCTTGATCCATAACATATAAGAGGTTAGGACCGATCCTATAAAATTCTAGGTTGGGTATGAACCTATAAAATAATGGGTTAGGTTCCCCCCCATAAAATAATAGGTTTCTTTTAAACCTAAAAAAGGCAAGAGGTTGGGATTGATCCTGTAAAAGTCTAGGTTGGGTTTTCTCCTATAAAAGAATGGGTTTTTATCTAAACCCATAAAAATAATGGAATTGGGTTAAGCCTCAAATTATGAAAAGGTGGTTGTAAATAATCTCCGGTTCTCATCTTTTACTTACATTTTCTTTTCTCTTTATTTTCTAATATCGGCGTGGTTGAATTGTTTAATATTTGGATCGATCACTTTTCACTCTTAAATTTTAAACTCGGGTTAATTTTAATTTTTAAAGAAAGACATTTCAACCCATATTTTCCATTACCATCACCTATATGGGACCTAACATTTGGTATTAGATCTGTACCCTTTTAATATTTGAGCACTATCATTTTTATCATGATACCTAACAATTATTATCATAGGTTGGAACTTGTCAGGATAAGTTTAGTTAGCTAGTCTATTTGATACCTAACACTTGGTATAAAATTAGGATCCTTTGAGGATAAATTAGACCATCACTTTATTTGATGCCTCATAATTGATATCAAAGGTTGGATCATTTAGGATATATTATTATTCATTTTTTATATTAATGATTCGAAATTTTTATCCTATTCCTTAACAAGACTAAGGGAAAAATATTTTTTAGTGATAGATGGATTGAAGAATAAAATTGGTTTGAATCCAAAATTAACACTATATTTAAATTGTATTAAGTATACTGAGTATAATATCTGGATGTAATCTTATCTACAGAGTATTGATATTCTATTTTGGTATATTGTGATTAAATCTATTGATTTATATAAATTTGATCCAGTTGATTTTAAAGGAGAAGATGCTATTAAATATAATCTTAATGATAAGGTCATGAATATTTTTTATTTTGTTAGAAATATCTTTGAAAAATATTTTAGTTGTAGTACAACTCATGAAATTTAGAAACAACTTGAAAAACTATCTTTAGAGAAGTAACTTCCAAGAAAAAGGAAAAATATGATTTTCCTAAAGGGGATATCATTAAAGTTAAATCAAATTTGAATTTATATTGTTCCAATATTATGTTTTACGGTTATAGGAAGAGAGGACATATTAAACCCAATTTTATAAAGCTAAAAAATCCAAGTAAGTTTAATAATAAAGAAAAGAAATCTATAATTACTTAGAGTGATTATGAAAGTTCATTCAACAAGGTTGAAAGTCTAAAATAAACTAGTAATGTTGAATTTCTTAAAAAATATTCTAAGGTAAAATTTTCACCTCCACATTCTTATTCAAGTGATCTTGGTTCATGTGATAGAAAAGATGGAAATATATGTGTGAAAATTCTAAATAAAGATATTTATTTTAGTTTTATTTCTCATTCTTCTATAAATTATATAAATGTTGATCCAAGTATTAAATATTTGAAGGAAATGTGTGATTCATATGAAGATCAAATAAAATAAATTACTTCTATACATGTATCATTAAAAGATAAATATAAAAGTTTTGGGGAAAAGAAAATGATCTTATATTCTAAATTTAATAAAGTTGTTGAATATTAGAAGGTTTTATCTCTTTAAATTGATAAATTGAGAAAATTAAATGTTGATTTTGAAATTTTATAGCTTAAAGATAAAAATGTTAGGATTAAAGATTTTCTTTCTAAGAATAATGAAGATTAAGAAAAGATAATTAATTTATTATTGGATGATATGTCTAGATTTTAGGGTCAATGTTAGAATCTAAAAAGGAAAAATGAAAATCTAATAAATGCAACTTCTTCCACACATGAAAAGGTTTGTGATGATTTGGAATTTGTTCAAAAAGAAAATTAAAGGTTGAATAATTAATTAAATAAAGTTTTAAATGAAATGTATTTATTGAAAAGACCAATTTATAATAAATTTTCTTCATTTATTAATTTTGGAAAGACTTATTATTTCAAGAAATGTAATGATAAAAGGAATCATCTTTATTATGACTATTTTATTCCTATTATGGTTAAAAGTAATTTTATGAAAGTAAAATTTATTGGAATTTCTTCAGTTGATTTATTTTAATGTGGATATTATGGTCATTATTTTTGTGATTTATCTTTTAAGTTCACTCAATATTTTTCTAACAAAAGTACTTTTATGTCTAAATCCAATTTCAAGTCCAAATTTTCAAAACCGTCTATTACTTGGGTACCTAAAGGTATATATTCATATTCGTGTAAAATCAATCCATTATTTAAACCCAGGTAATGCATATTTTCTGATTCTTATGTCTTGTATGCATGTCCTTATAGATTTATCATTATCATGCTAGAATAAGCATTATAAGATTTGGTATTTCATTTTGGATAATCTTGAATACTCTATATTTTTTTAGGTTGATACTATATATTTTTTAATCTGGTTAATATATGTATATGGGAAGTAAATATGTTATCCTGATTTAATTTTATGATATTATAATTTGGTTACTTTTAAAATTATTTGGACATCATATAAAATTTTTCACAACTCCTTGTGATATTAAACTATGTTTTTAGAAGAATGTTCATTACTGAAATTAAAATTTTGCTCATACTTATTTGATACTTTCATTTTGAAATGGGAGCATCGATTTATGAGGAATTACTCTTGTTTTTAAATTTTATTATTAAATTTAAATGTATCTACTTAAAATGTTCATTCACTATTTTTGAAATGTCTCAGATTTTTTGTGTATTATTTTTGGATATTATATGGATGATTTTTGAGACTAGGAACTGAGACAACGTGCGATTTCGAGGCCTAATGTGCCCAAAATAAATGTTTGAAATATATTAAATAGCACACACATATAGTTTTCCTAAAAAAATGGAATAAATTCTAAAAGGGATCCTAGATTAGAAATCTGAGGGTACCATTGAGTTCAGAACTTGAGGTTTACCCTAGATACGACTTAACCTTGGTCGGCGTAGGGCATTTGTGGAAAAAGTCATCAGGGGCATAAAATGGATAAAATAATTAAATAATTTTTTTAATGAATTAGTGACCTAACTCCCCTCTTTAAATATTCACTTATGAAAAATTTATAGGGTTAGCCACATAACCCTACAAATTGGAAAGAGCCATTGGAGTCGTTGGAGGAGATCCTGTTGGCAGATGATGACTGAACCAGAGATCAATGATTGGTGAGGGACATAATCGAAGGATATCACCAACAAACATGACATGACTTCATTATTCATTAGAAATAGATCTAAATAGAGTTAGGGATGTTGTTTTATCTGTTTCCTTTCCCCACTCATGATTCCTATGAAGAACATAGATCAATCGACCAATAGATTGATCCGTGGACCGTGTGTATTTGCGGGATGGGTTTATTTTAGGGTGATTTTGGGATAATTACTTTGAATTTATGATTTATTAAATTTTTTTATCACAACAAAAAATTGATATCGACACAAATATTGACCAAGGTTCATTTATCTCTTTTTTTCTTATGCTTTTCTCCCCCTATTCTTCATTTACCCACAAGCATTCTTCGTTTGGCCTGGGGTTTGGCATATCCCGATCAATCGATCATTTCACACTTGTTTCTTGGAACGATGATATGAAATCATAGATTTAGGATTGGCATGACACAACGGTGGTGTGATGATAGATATGTTAGTGAATTATACAATGTAGATACCTGATTTTCATGATCTTTGGCGCACAATGAAGAACAGAAAATAATCCCATTTCTAAGCAGATTGAAGGACTACAAGTTCTTGATCGGTGATGTATCAATTTATCAGGGCCTAATTCATGATTTTATGGGTGAGGCATAGCTGGATCAGAGTCCAAAGTACTGGAAAAGACACGTGGATCATGAATTTGGGATTATGGAAAATCCCGTGTTACACGGTGTGTAAACCAGATCTGCACACCGTGCGGGTTACCCTTACGACAGATAGGGTTTCAGGTAGAAGTTAAGGATAACATGACATGTAACTATATCACAATGAATTTTAACCCTCCCTAGTGAATCTATGTGTACCTCAGAGTGTACACGGACATAGGTTGGAGTACACGAGTTAGATCACGCCATGTACTCCCCCACACAGACACGAATTAGACTAAGTACATGGTCTAAGCCATGTACTGGTACATGAGTGAGAGATGTGTACTAGCACACTGGTATAATACATGTGTACCCTACATGTCATGTACTTCTATATGGACATGGGCAAGAGACACAGGCTAGTTACATGGGAAGGACCTGGGGTTAAGGGACATGATGTGTGACGCCTACTGCATGTAGTGTACCTTTTTATACATGGCTTGGAGACCTTGTCCTCTGTATCTTGGACAAGTTTTGTTAGGGTGAATTCACTTTATTCTTTCCCTGAGGGTTGGTATGGAATCATCTCCTACTCCTAGGACTACGATCCCTTCATCGTGACTTCTTTTATTGAGTCATTGGAATCCCTCCAAGATTCCCAGAGTGAGATCCTCTATTAATCTTCATGCCTTAGGTGGAATTATTGGTATCTTCATAACCATAACCACATGGGAACTGATACTTTAATTAGTGGGTTAATCCAAATTGAGTTTTTGGTGTCATCCTATGATATTGGGAGTAAACCTCATCTATGTATCATATTCTCTTAGGACTACAACGCGCACTTCTAATGATGAGATCTGATGAACACTACCTCATGGATAGACATCATCAGTTCTATTAGACTCACGAGTGTGTTCTTCGAGATGAGTGCTTTGTGGAATCATCAAGATGGAATCCTAGGATGGCATACCATAGTTGTGACTTACCTTTAGACTGTGTCTTTGTTTAGTATATCTAGATATTGTTGTTATATGTGTTTTAGACACATACCCATGTAGAGATGACTATATTTACTTTATTATATGATTTTTGGTTTTAGGGCATCCTACTGAGTATATTTATACTCACCCTTGCATGGGATTTTCCCACATGTGTCATGTCTTGTGTAGATGATTGATGTTTTGATAGAGCCTTAGATGGACCAAGACCAGATGGTTCTTAGAAAGACTAGACAGATCGAGGTGTGTTCCCAAATATTTTTGATAGTAGTCCTAGTACTTACTTTCAGGCTAGACTTGTAACATCCAGACCCGAAATCCACTAAACCAGTGCTCTGAGCCGGTTCACCACAAGGCCTGAAGAGCACCTCCCTGTATGCCAGAGGCTTCTGACTAGCAGAGAGGGCCTAGGGTGTGATAGTGGGGAGACTATTCCATCATACCAGAGTAAGAAAAAATGGAAATAACTAAGTACATAGCAGAAAGTAAATAGAGTGCGAAAGCAGTAAACAACTGAAATAGAACAAGCTGTAATAGTAAAATGCTGTAAAATCCCGAACAACTATGCAATACAATAAAACACTGGTCACCCACTGGGCCGACGATATAGATACAAGTATAAAAGAAACTAAAAGTAAAAGTACATGGCTTAACTACTAACTCTGAGACAACCCACGTACCCAATCTACAGACACTGTCGAACTGCACCAGCCTGATTAGTAGAACCACTCAAGAAGCTCTACTCGATCATGCAATGGTGGTCCTCAACCCTATCCACCATGAAACTCATGTTCAACCTGAAAAGTAGTCATAAGGTCTACACGCACACTTAGGTGCACATGCAGGGGTGAGAAATAATCTCAATAGGGCACCCCGACAAGCAACCTATGACTGTGATAATAAGTGTATGCAACAAAAACGTGCTCAGACTAGCTAGAAAACAATATAAGAGAAGTAAACCAAACATGAAACCATAGTCGAACTCAGGGTGTGCAGTCACTGTCAACTCAGTAAGTGCCACCATGAATGTCCATATATATATATACGCATATATGTATAGTCCCATACCTACACACATATACATAAATATGAATATTCATTGGTATGTGTATTAAACAACATGAAACCACAACAGAAGTCGATCCTTGGTTCTGTAATCCAAATCGACACAAAACCTACTTCGACCAGTGCCAGAACCATATCTCTGAGCAAGCTATGTCACCACATGGGGAAACTGATCCTACACCTAGGTTCACCCAAAATCTCCTCCAATCACCACTAGATTTCCATATACCGATGGTCAATCCTGTAAGGAAGGATACCGTATACCTATGATCAAACCTAACTGATCTGGAAGAGCGTAATCCTTCCAAAAATAGGGCGAAGAGTGCATAATCATCCCTGCCACTCGTCACCCTCTGGGAAAGCTCTCACGTTCTAACGCCTTTGTTAAACAAGCCATCAATAAAATATACACGACCACCTGGGAAACTCTCATGGTCTCAACCCCACAGGTCTAACATAGCATCATATAAATTATGAATGACCTCCAGGTAGATCTCACAGTCAATACCCCCTGGGTATAACATAGTATACGACCACCTGGGTAGCTCTCACAGTCTAACACCTTTGGTCTCAGGCAGAAAAAGACTCTCTGAGGAAGCACTCGCCGTCAATTCCCCCAAGAGTCTTTTAAGGATAAACTACAGACTCTATGAGGAAGCACTCAACGTCAATTCCACCTATAGTCTTTTAACAATAACTATAGACACTCAGAGGGATAACTCAATGAAAATCCCCCCTATGGTATCGTAACGATAACTACAGACTCTATGAGGAAGAAATCAACGTCAATTCCCCCTATAGTCTTTTAACGATAACTATAGACACTCTGAGGGAGAACTCAACATCAATCACCCATATGGTCTCACTACACCAGGTTCCCATATCCCTATGTAAAGCAATTGTGCACAAATGATAATCAGCAGCCAAAGTAAACCTAAAAGAACTACTTGGCTAAATAGATACAAAGCATATAAAAGCATCAGATAGAACACTACATCCTAACAAAACTAGGCATGAAAAGCAAGAATCCAAATAGGAAAAACTAGAACAAACAGTCAATACCAAAGAAACATGGGCAACCACCTCCATTTCATGTCAAAATAACCCTATTCACAAACAAGATCCCTAACTCAAGCAAAAAAGCATAGAAGACATCAACATAGTTAGAATACCTAACTATGAAATAACCCATTATAGGGTATTGGGAACTTTAACACATAATATTCAAAGTCTAATTATGTAAAGGTACAAACAACCTACAACATGGATCCACTCAAATGAAAAAAAGAGAGAGATCCTACAAGGGACTCCCTAGGTCAACACACAAGTAAAGTAATATCTCAGGGGATCCTTGGAAGTATCCAGTCTCACGACCTCATAGGCTAGAAAGGAATATATAACAAGAGGAAAATGCTCAAAATAATAGGTCACAGAAGATAACTCATAGCTCATCTCATCTCAAAAGTCTCAACTAGGTTGGTCCGAACACCCAACCTATCAACCACGCCAAGTCTCACTCTCAAGTGACAACTGAACTTGATAACTGGAGGAAGAACCAATAAATTTAGATATAAACCCACAAAATATAATTTATATGACCTCTTAATGTAAAAAGGATTCCACCATTTCGATCTATTCATAAAAATTCTCAGAATGGACTACTCACATGCCCAATTCTGACTTCTAGGGCATAAGATATCCCAAAACTACTAAGCTGAAGTAGTACATGGCCAGAACACATGTCCAGACACATGGGGTCTACCTTTGTAATAGTAAACAATGTTTACTTTACTTCACATAGAGTTTAATATTCAAAAAATGTCATCCCGTGTGCATTTTCACCCGAACACATGCCCATGTGTCACTAACGGTGTGTACTTATAGTACACATCGTGTACTCCTTAAAAACCACTATTCCGTGTCCTTTTTGCACATGGATGGACATACGACCACCACTACACGGCGTGTACTCAAAGTACATGATGTGTACTTTGGAAAAATTCTTCTTCCCCGAATGTTAAGAACACCCAGCGTGTTCCCCTAGAACACACATCATGTATTCTGGTTTTTTTGATGGGGAATCCCTCAAAATGCCCAAAATGCCTGTTTTCACCCCCGAAAAAATAGATCCGGCCTTAAGAGGCCAAAAACAATCAATATAAGGCTTTAAAAACATAAAATAACAAGTTTAAAGGGGATATATGGTGAAAAAATAAACAGCCCTACCTTCGGGCGGAAACCGCCGAAGCTTCGGTTGATTTCACGGCTCACGGTTGCCCTTCAGTGAATCATCGTGACGAGAGCTCCGCAACGGTATCCCTATTACCTTCCTTCTCTCCCTTTTTCTCGATCTCCAAATTCTCCCATGGGAAATGACCAAGGAGGAGCCACACAAGGTGTGCACAAGAAGGAGGAGGGTGGAAGAGAAAAGAAAGAAAGGAAAATGAAAGGAAAAGAAGAAAAAGGGGCCCGAGCCAGCCTCGACGCCCGACATGAGTTTATGCCTTCTCTAGGATAAACTCCTCATTCCGGACTCAATGGAGTAGATGAAAACTCAATAAGATTATCTATTTAAAAGTTATTTCTAAATGAACCTTGTGAATAAATTAATATTTAATTTAATAATATTAAACATTAAATATTCTTCCAAAATTTGAATAGCTTAGATTTTGAACTAAATTTTATCCTAGGGTAAGCACCCTATTATGGGACCAACAGAGTCATCAGAAAATTATCCGATATCAGATGGTAGGGTAAAATGACCATTTTATCCCTCACAATCATCCCACAACAAAAATTCAAATTTCTGCTCAAAATGATAGTTTGAAAAAGCACGATTTCTTACAAACTCCCCACCATAAACTTTCTTGTGCCCAAGGATCCCAGTGAAAGGACCATCATCCATGCTCTCAAACCAATAATCTGCACAACCAAGCTATCTAGACTGTCCAACAACCAATCATGTAGAAATAACAACTACCTTATTCATGAAAGATATTTAACTACGACCGATCTAGTACTCCCCACCATAAGAATACCCTTATCTTCATCTTAAAATATAAATTCGAGCACAAAAGCTCACAGAAAACAACGAAGTTTAACTGAAAACGATGAAAAATACCCTCAAACAGCCAATGGTGCACTCCCCACCACATGGTTTTCCTTAAACCACTCCTAGAGTGCAACCAAAAAAGGTTACCTCATAAACAGGGAATAAAATTAAGAAATAAAAAGGATCTTGGCATAGGGATGAAGCTCTCTTGGCATACTCAAGATGAATCAAGATAACACATGATCATCTCTAACAGGAGTACACCAAGATTCTAAAAAAAAGTGCACCCATCTACCTCCAAGCCATGCTCACCATCTTATCAAAACTTGATCTGGATTATCCATAGGTCAATTGTCTTACGGAAACCCGACATTTCCACGATTTCACCTCTACCACGAAGGGACATTTCAACACAACTCCTAGGGTCAAAACCCACAGAAAGTCTTAAAACATCATTCCTTGTCTCATACCCGACAACCTAGAGATTTAGATTCAAATGATACCAAGCGCAACAGTAGAAACACTGGTCAACCAAGCCAGGAACCCAAATGGTCATACCCATCAAAGCCAGTCACAAAAAACAAGAATCGCCAAAAAGGAATTAGAAGACAAAGACCAACCTTTCTCACAAAGGTTTCCCTAGAACATAACAGACATCTACCTACAAGGGTTTGAGTCAAAACCAAAGGTCTCTAGGTCTCCCACCTAGACCAAAAGATCTAAAACCTGTCAGAAAATGGTAAAGATCACAATGACCAAGGAAATTCAAAACCGAAACACTGCCTACAAGGGACCTGATCCTCTCTGAGCATCCTTAGAAGTGACTACTCCCTGGAGGTCACAACCCAAGAAAAAGAAAAACTAAACTGACACTCATCGGGTATCTGTATACAGAAATACCCCAAGGTGGTCTAGTTCATAATAAAAGCCTTGGTATCTATCGACATCATACTCAACGATTCAAATAGATAACCATACACTTGAGAAACAAAACCCAACAAGGGGTTAAACATAAAGGCATCACATGCCATATTGATCTAATAGGGTCAATACACCACTTGTGCCTGAAAACTAAGTCTTCAGCCTCACAAAAAAACATATCAATGTATATCCACATAACCAGCCATCAGACTAAAAATTATGTGTAAACAGAATGATGGTCTTAGTCATCAGTAAAAACACACACTAACAGGACTATATGCTATGAATCCTACGTGCCTAGTATGATGCATGAGATGCCTCTTTTCTTTGCCTGCCATGAGTCAAAATCCGTCTCTAGACTCTTACCAATGGCCAAGATCTATAGATCCATAGTAAATAAAAACACCCACAAAAAATGTGCATCGCTCAAGGATAAAATCATATAAAACTGTAACATCAAAAATAATAACAACAATCCCATACCCTAGCAACCAGAACTTCCTATCGGGACAAGTGTTCTCGATGCACTAGTCCGATATCCATCATAGGTTTTGAAAAATTCCTAGTACTCTTTTTTACCATATCCAAAATAGTAAAGACCAGGAAAAGAAAACTCCTATGATACTACTTTGTAAAATTCTGACCCGAAAGCCACCAAACTAGTGCTCTGAGCCAATTCTCCATGATACCTCAAGTATGCCTCCCCGTATGCCAGAGGCCACCGACTAGCAGTGAGGGCCTAAGGTGTGATAGTGGGGAGACTATGACCTTATACCAGAGTAAGAAACAATGGGAATAACTAAGTATCATACACAAAAAAAAGTAAATAGAGTGAGAAATTAGTAAACAACTGAAATAGAAAAATATTTAATAGTAAAATGATGTAAAATCCTGAACAACTATGTAATAAAATACAATAATGGTCACCCACTGAGCCGACCATACAGATACAAGTATACAAGAAACTGAAAGTAAAAGTACATGGATCAACTACTAACTCTGAGATAACCCACGTTCCCGATCTCCATACACTATCGAACTACACCATCCTGATCAGTAGAACCACTCAAGCATATCCACTCGATCATGCGACGCAGGTCCTCAGCTCTATCCACCATGCAACTCGTGCTCAACCTTAAAAGCAGACATAAGGTCTACACGCACACCAAGGTGCACGTACAGAGATGAGAAATAATCTTAACAGGGAACCCCAACCAGCAAAATACTATTGTGCTGCTAAGTTTATGCAACAACAATGTGCTCAGCCTAGCTCAAACATAGCAGAAGAGAAGTAAACAAAATGTGAAACCACCGTTGAACTCAGGGTCTGTAGTCCCTATCAACTGGGTAAGTGCCACCATGGATGTCCTTATCTATATACTCATACATGTATAGTACCACACCTACACACATATACATAAATATGAATATTCATTGATATGTGTATCAAACAACATAAAACCACAACAGAAGTAGATCCTTTGGTCCGAAATCCTGATCGACACAAAACATGCTTAATCCATCATGAGAATAATATCTCTGAGAAAGCTACTTCACCACAGGGGGAAATTGATCCTACACCTGAGTACACCCATACTTGACTCCAATCACCACTAGATTTCTATATACTGATGGTCAATCCTGTAAGGAAGGATACTATATACCTAAAATCAAACCTAACTAATCTGGAAGAGCGTAATCCTTCCAAACATAGGCTGAGGAGTGCATAATTTTCCCCACCACTCATCACCCTCTGGGAAAGTTCTCACGGTCTAACCCCTTTGTTCAACAATCCATCAATCAAATACACATGACCACCTGGGCAATTCTCATGGTCTCAACCCCACAGGTCTAACATAGCATCATATAAATTATGAACAACCTCTGGGTAGCTCTCACAGTCAATAGCACCTGGGTCCAACATAGTATACGACCACCTGGGCAGCTCTCACAGTCTAACCCCTTTGGTATCATGCAGAAAAAGACTCTCTGAGGAAGCACTCACCATAAATTAACCCTATAGTCTTTTAAAGATAAACTAAAAACTCTTTTAGGAAGCACTCAACATCAATTACCCTTATAGAATTTTAAAGATAACTATATAAAATCTGAGGGAGTACTCAACGTCAATCTCCCCTATGGTTTCGTAACGATAACTATAGACTCTCTGAGGAAGAAATCAACATCAATTCCCCCTATAGTATTTTATCGATAACTATAGAAACTCTGATGGAGAAATCAATGTCAATCCCCCCTATGGTCTCACTACACTAGGTTCCCACAGCCCTATGTAAAGCAATCGTGCAAAAACAGTAATTAGCAGCCAAAGTAAACCTAAAATCACTACTTGGATAAACAGCTACAAAACATATCACAACATTAGATAGAACACTCCATCCTAAAAACACTAGACAAGGAAAGTAATAATCCTAACAGAAAAAACTAGACCAAAAAGTCAATACCAAAGAAACATGGGAAAACACCTCCACTGCATGAAAAAATAACCCTCTTCACAAACAAGATCCCTAACTCAAGCAAACAAGCATAGCAGGCATCGACATGTTTAGAATCCATAACCACGTAATACCATATTCTAGGGTATTGGTCACTTTAGAACATAATATTCAAAGAATAACTATGGAAGGGCACAAACCACCTACAACATGGATCCACTCAAAGGAAAACAAGAGAGAGATCCTACAAGGGACTCCCTAGGTCAACACATAAGTAAAGACATCCCTTAAGGGATCCTTGGAAGTATCCAGTCTCACAACCTCATAGGCTAGAAGGGAATATCTCACAAGAAAAACATGCTCAAAATCATAGGTCATAAGATATATCTCATAGCTCATCTCATCTCAAAACTCTCAACTAGGTTGGTCCGAACACCCAACCTACCATCCACACCAAGTCTCACTCTCAGGTGACAACTGAACTCGATAACTAGAGGAAGAACCTCTCCATTTAGATAGAAAACCAAAAAATATCATCTATATGAACTATAAATGTAAAAAGGATTCCACCATTGCAATCTACCTGAAAAAACACTCAAAATGGACTAGTCACACACCTAATTATGACTTCTAGGGCACAAGATATCCCAAAACTACTAAACTGAAGTAGTACATGGAAATAACACATGGCTAGACACATGGGTTCTACCTGTGTAATAGTAAATGACATGTAATTTACTTTAAATGGCATGTAATGTTCACAAAATTTCATCTCATGTGCATTTTTACCCGATCACATGCCCATATGCCACTACACGGCGTGTACTTATAGTACACGATGTGTACTCCTTAAAAACCACTATTCCGTGTCCTTTTTGCACACGACCGGACACATGACCACCAATACACGAAGTGTACTCAAAGTACATGAAATTTAATTTGGAAAACTTCATCTTCCACAAATGGGAATAACACATGGTGTGTTCCCCTGGAACACACACCGTGTATTCTGGGTTTTTTGACGGGAAATCCCTCAAAATGCCCGAAACGCCCGTTTTCACCCCCGAAACAATAGATCCAGCCTTAAGAGGCCAAAAGAAATAAATATAAGGCTTTAAAAAATTAATTTTTTTTAAAGGGGATCTATATGAAAACATAAATGAACCTACCTTCGGGCAGAAACCACCAAAGCTTCGATTGATTTCACAGCTCACGGTTGCCCTTCGACGAATCAATGCGACGAGAGCTCTAAAATGGTACCCCTCTTCCCTTAATTCTCTCCATTTTTCTCGATCTCCAAATTCTCCCATGGAAAATTTCCAAGGAGTATCCACACAAGGTGTGTGCGCAAGAAGAAGGATGGAGGAAGAGAAAAGAAAGAAAGGAAAAGAAAAGGAAAAGAAGAAAAAGGGGCATGGGCCGACCCTGACGCCTGACATGAGTTTATGCCTTCCCTAGGCTAAACTCAGCATTTCAGACTCTATGATATAGGTGAAAACTAAATCCTAAACTATATTTAAAAGTTATTTTCAAACTAACCTGCATGAATAAATTGATATTTAATTTAATAATATTAAATATTAAATATTCTTCCAAAATTCGAACAGCTCAAATTTCGACCCAAATTATATCCTAGGGTAAACACCCTATTTTGGGACCAATAGAGTGGTTAAAAAAATTATCCAAGATCAGATGTTAGAGGAAAATGACCATTTTACCCCTTACGAGCATCCCACAACAAAAATTCAAATTTTTGCTCAAAATGATAGTCTAGAAAAACACAGGTTCTTACAAGAATTTTGTTTTTAGACTCTTGGTGGTGGGATTGTATTTGTACCTATTTAATTTACTTCCTTTCATACTCTGGTTGTGGGATTTAGATGTATGCATGCATGGTTGTTTAGTTGTTTTTACATTTCAGCATTGTATAGGCTTGAAGATGTGTGTGTGTGTGTATGTAGGTAATTAGGATAAGGCCTTCCATATTAGTGATATTCCTACTCGGTGCTAGAATCTATACCCTGGACTATTAGAGTCAGGCTTGGGGAGCCGTGACATGGGCCCCTCTCGGGCGGGTCATGAAAAAGTGGTATCAGAGCTGTCAATTCTACTTTAGGACCAAAGTCTATGATATTGGTTTGGGGAAACAATTTTAAGTCTTTCAAGTTTGGATTTTAGACCACGAACTCTAGTGTTGGTGTAGCTACTGATGTATTAATACAACAGGACTCTGGTCACCTTCTTTTCAAATCGATATATGAGAACACTGTTTGTAGGGAAAACAATGGTACATGCATCATATAGGAATGGGTTGTGGTTTCCATGTCCTTCTTGAGTGAATTTTCAAGATATAATCATTGACCATGTTACATCTTGTTTACTTTCAAGATGCATCAATGATGTATTCTAACTAGGGTTTAGTATGATCATGGGGATGATGCCCTCAGTGATGAGGCATCGATACATGGTCCATTTCTCAATATGTTACCTCCAGGTGGTGTACCACCTATACCACCACCTATAGAGCAGCATGTGGTGCCTGTAGTACTAGAAGATGAGTGTGATTCATGAGTTTGAGTGGTAGACACCCCTTAGGTTCAGAGGTAATCTCAACCTGTAGGTGGATGAGGATTGGATTTAGGTGGTGACCAGAGTTTTCTATTCAGTCAAGACACCAACAGATCAAATGGTGGTCTTGGTGGTGAGCCTTCTTTATGGATTAACAGGGTGATGGTTGGGGGTTTGGTGACCCAGTCTTATGATGAGGTGACCCTTTCATGTACATAGCTGATAGAGAGATTGTATATGGCCCACCATGGAAGATTTAGTGGCAGGAAAAACTAGGCTCTCAGGGTGGCAAACATGGTAGAGGAGCTAATAGAGAAGTAGGAGGTGGTTGATGCTTTGAATTCTTACCACCACCAACCCCAATTGGTCCATGCTAGGCTAAGGGAGCTGAATGATAGGGGTAGGGATAGCTATAGGCAATCAAATTTTACGACTGAGATGCTTCTATAATGATTCGAGGTATAATATGTGTCTTTTATACCTTAGCTATAGTACTGATAAACATAGGTTCTAATAATTCCTTTCTTTCCACATACCTTGTATGAGGCTTAGGAATTTCAGTTGAGCCCTTAGATTGACCCTTATGCTTGGAGACTCATACTGGAGAAGACTCAGTGATCACACACTTGTGATGACAGTGTGACATGACTCTTAGAGGTGAGAGTTTCTGTTGAAATCTCTTGGTAGCAACATTGAGGCCTTATGATTTCATTCCTAGTATGGACTGGATATCTAGAGTTTATGCCTAGATTGACTGTTTTAGGTGAATTATGCAGTGTTTCCACAATAACAGAATTGTGTTTTCCTTTTTTGGTGTAAAGGTAACCCATGAATCATAGGATAGACTCGTACATAAGAGGGTGCAGTAGATTACTCATCATTTGGCTAACCTAACCCTTGGTGCATTAGATGTTGTGATTTTTGAGTTTCCTACAGTGGTGGTAGAGTATGCGGATGTATTCTTTGAGTATGTTCCATGTTTACCTCCCTAGTGAGAGATAAACTTCTACATTGATCTACACCCTGGGAAGACACCGATATCTATGCCATCATATCAGATGGCTCCTATAGAGATTCACAAACTGAGGGTGCAATTGAATGAATTTTAGAGGAAGGGATTTGTTAAAACTAGTGTTTCACCCTGGGCAGCACCGATTTTGTTTGAAAAGAAATACGACAAGAGCTTGAGGTTGTGTGTGGACTATCGACACTTGAACCAGGTGACCGTGAAGAACAAGTATCCACTACTGAGGATCAATGACCTCTTTGATCAGTTGATAGGGGCATGCTGGTTCTAGAAGGTTGACCACATGTTAGTCTCTCATCAGTTGTGAGTATGAGATAAGGATATACCAAATATGACATTAATATGTCATTACAATCACTATGAGTACTTTGTGATACCTTTTGTCATGATGAAAACCCCAACAATGTTCATGGGACTCATGAATTGGATCTTTCATCCCTTCATAAACTAATTTGTGGTAGTTTTCATTGATGATATCATTGTTTACTTGATGTTTAAGGAGGATAACGCAAGACACTTGAGGATAGTTATGGATGTACTTTGAGATAAATAACTATATGATAAGATCTCGAAGTTCCGATTTTGGATTTATACAATCCACTTTATAGTACATGTTATCTCATCAGATGGAGTGGCAGTGGACCTGGACAAGGTCAAGGCGATGTTAGCTTGGGATCCATAAAAGAGTGTGATGAAAGTGAGGAGGTTCCTTGGCTTGGGAGGCTATTACTAGAGATTCATACTAGATTTCTCTAGGATATCATCACCCTTGATAACTTTAACCCACAAGGGGAAACCTTTCATGTGGAAAGAGAACTTCCAGTAGGCTTTTCAGCATTTGAGGTAGAGTTTGTCGATCGATCCAATCTTGAGATTACCAAAGGAGGGTGTTGAGTACATAGTGTTATGAGATGCATCAGAAATAGTGGTTGGTTGTGTTATGATGTAGATGAAAGTAGTGATTGCCTATGGTTCATGTCAGCTGAGACCACATGAGAAGAACTACATGACCCATGATCTTGAGTTAGCAGCGATAGTCTTCACACTAAAGATGTGGAAAAATTACTTGATGGGTGAGTGGTTTATCATCTACTCCAATTATAAGAGTATCAAGTATATATTCTCCCAGAAGGAACTTAACTTGAGACATATGCAATGGCTAGAGTTCCTCTAGGATTATGACTTTGAAATTGTCTATAATCCTGGGAGGGGGAACACGGTAGCAGATTCTATCAACAAGAGATATTTTTCATAGTTTCTGAATGAGGCATCAAAGAAGCTGGTATCATTGTATTTATCCTTTATATATGGGGATGGAGTATCTTTCCTCCAATCAATGGTTTTATCCCCTCCTCTTTTACAAAAATTCAGGTAGGCACAAGTTGGGGATATTGACTATGAGACCCTACATACTCAAATATACATGGGACATGATCCTGAAAGATTTTATAAAGGTGGGGAACACATCATTTTTTCAGAGTATGCATGATGGTACCAGTGAAATTGCGGGAGGAGGTTTTGAGAGTGTTTCATACAACTCCTTTGACGGTATATCTAAGTGTAGAAAAGATGTATCAGGAACTCCAATGTAAGTTTTGGTTTCCATGGATAAAGAAGGGAGTTGTAGAATTTGTCTCTCGATGCCTTACTTGTCAGCAAGTGAAGGATGAGCACTAAGTTCCAATAGGTTTAGCTCAACCCCTTGAGGTTATAGAGTATAAGTGGGATGATATATACATAGACTTCATGAAAAGTTTACCATATATTCCTAGGGGACACGATATAATCTGGGTGATCGTAGATTGACTTTCTTTGTCATCCCACTTCCCATCTATCCAATATCAGAGTTCAGTAGAGAGTTTGGGTTGCCTATATGTTCAAGAGATAGTTTGAATCCATGAATTTACATTGATTATCATTTTAGACCATGATTCTCGATTTAAATCTCAGTTGTTTAGGGGATTTTAAGAGGCATTTGGGACTCAGTTATGCTTGAGCACAACGTTTCACCCCCAAACTAATGGCTAGACTTAACAAAACATTCTAGTTCTAGAGGAAATAATGTGAGCTTGTGTGTTAGACTTTGGTTTTAGTTGGGAGGATCATTTACCACTTGTGGAGTTTGTGTATAATAATATATACCAATCCACCATCGGTATGGAACCATTTGAGGATTTTTATTGGTAACCCTATAGGTCACCACTTTACTAGACTGAACCAGGAGAGTTGGCACTCATGGGCATGAAGTTGGAGAGAAACTACTGAGAAGGTGCATGTTATCTAGGTGTGGATAAATACTGAACAGATCCGTCGTAAGTCTTATGTGGATAGATGATGAAGTCCTTTGAATTTTGAGGAGGAAGAGCATGTGTTCATACAGGTTTCAACTCTATGTGGATTACAAAGATTTAGTCAGTGTGAAAATCTATCTCTAAGGTTCATTGGACATTTCAAGATACTTCATAGAGCTGGAAAGGTGTCATACCTCTTAGATCTACCTCCATAGTTAGACTGGGTATACGACATCTTCTACATGTCGTAGCTGAGGAGGTACACACATGACCCATCACACGTTATCAACTGGGGAAAGTTGAACATTGAGGATGGATATACCTTTAATGAGTATCCAATAGAGACTAAGGATTATCAGGAGAGGATCATCCATGGGTGATAAATTTATTTTGTGCGTGTTCGGTGGCAACATGAGAATCCTCAAGAGAGAACATGGGAGCAGGAGGCTCGAAATCATGCTTAGTAACCACATCTTTTTGTATATCCCTTGTTTTATATTTTTAGGGATGTAAATCCCCAAGGTGGGGAGAATTTAATGTCTCATATTTTTCATATATTATTTTTGGATATTATATGGATTATTTTTGAGACCATGTGCTAAGACGACATGTGATTTCAAGGCCCGGTGTGCCCAGAATAAATTTTTGAAACATATTAAATATATTAAATAGTATGTGTATGTAGTTTTCATGGAAAAGTGAAATAACTTCTAAAGGGGTTCCCGGATTAGAGATCCGAGGGAACTTTTTAGTTCATAACATGAGGTTTACCTTAGGTGCGACTTAACCTTGGTCAGCGTAGGGAATTTGTGGAAAATGTCATCAGGGGCATAAAATGGATAAAATAATTAAATAAATTATTGTATTTATTTAATGACATAGTAAGCTAACTTACCCATTTAAACACGTGCTTGTACAAAATTTGAAGGGTTAGCCGGATAACCCTGTGAATTGGAGAGAGACATTAGATCCATTGAAAGAGATCTCATTGGCGGATGACAACTAGATCAGAGATTGATGAATGGTGATAGACGGAATCAAAATATCTCACCAATTAACATGAACCAACTTCGTTCTTTTTCAGTGATCAATCCAAATCTAGGTAGGGTAGTTGTTTCATTTGTTTCCTTTCCCCATTCTTGATTCATATAATGAAAATGGATTAATCAACCAATGGATTGATCCATGGATCGTGCATATTTGTGATATGAGTTTATTGTGGGGTAATTTTGGGATAATTACTTTGAATTTATGATTTATGCATTATTATTATCATAGAAATGAATCCATATTGACATGGAAATCGATCAAGGTTCATTCCTCTCTTTTATTATTATGATTTTCTCCCCTGGTTCTTCATTCACCCATGAGCTTTATTAATTTGGCTCAAGGTTCAACATATCCTGACCAATCGATCATTGAACACCCATTTCTTGGAACAACGATCTATAATTGTAGATATGGGATCAACACGACACGATGGTGGTCTGCCGATGGAGACTATAGCGAATCAGATGATGTATATAACTGATTTTCATGTTCTTTAGCATGTAATAAATAATGATGAATAATCCTATTTTTGAGTGGACTGAAGGCTCGAAATTTATTGATCAATAATCAGGGTTTGATTCCTGATTTTATGTGTGAGGCGTGGCTGTATCAGAGGCTTAAGTAGTGGAGAAGACATGTGGATCAAAAATTTGGGATTCAGTAAAATCCTACATGATTAGTCACTGAAAGTGGCTAATATTCATTATTAATATCTTAATATTAATGTGTTTAAAAGTTCATAAACATCAATTTTAGTCCAATTCATAAATTGAACTTCATTTCCCATCATTGTGCAATTCATGCTTAAAGTGTCAATTTGGGCCCACTCAATAATTTACCAGTGGAAATTACAATATTCATCATTTTAATTTGATATTTTGGTATATTATTCATCACTTTATTTGTAACATTTTTTCTTTTAGGTCTTATGGATGAATCACAAGTGAAGATGGAGATTTTTGCACCTGAAGGCAGAAACTTGCTGGAAAAAGCATAATGGGCCCAAGGCCCATCAAACAAATGTGGGGCCCACAAACCAAGCCCAATGAAGCTCAAATTTATACAGTGGAAAGATACAAATATGAGGATCATTTTATTCAACTATGGCCGGAGATAATTCTAATGTTTTCATGATGATAAAGGGATCTAAAGTTAAGATTTAAATGGTGGACCTGACATTAATGCACAGAAATCCGTCCCACCATTTTGACCATAACGTCCAAAAGGATGAGACAAATTTCCTTAAATTTTTACATATCATAGAGGAAAGATGTAAGAATATATTTTTCTTCTACAACACCTCCGGATTCGGCCTTCTTCAATTACAAATTCACACGTCAATATGGTGGACGAATCTGGACAGTTTTCCGGGTCAAATTCGAAGCATCAATTTCATTTTGATTATTCACCCTCCATTTGACTCTATTAATTGTTGGGGGGTGAATTAATTTTTGGGGTATGGAACTAAGGCTCCTAATATACCTATATAAGGATCTAGTGGTTAAGGTAATAGGGGTGGATATTTTTCTTATCATCTTTTGTTGCTTATTTCATTGTAAGGTTATGCTTCCAAATTTCCTTTATAATGTTGTCCATTTCCATGTAAGTTTCATTTTTGTATCTTTATGTTCTTAATCAACTTATTTCTCTTCTATATTTTCCATTTCATTTATTAAAACTTTATTATCACAAAGCACAATGATATCTCTGTGCTGTTGTGAATTAGTTCACACATAGGTGTGAATTTCATTCACACACACGGAGGAGTGCTCGTTATTTCCGCAGTTTTATTTTCTTCAATACAATTCTTGTTAGCCATATTCTGCCCACCATTGAGAGTATACTATCAATGGAGGGATAACACTTTAATGGGTTGATCTTAGGATGATGCAAAGGCTGGATTGAATGTTATTTTATGAACGAATTGTTGTTAATTGGATAATTAATTTAAGACATCCATTCTTCAGTTATTTCTACTCTTCATCTTTACTGTGTTTGAGAAAACTAAATTCAATTATTAATGACCATATACCTCGGAGAGATCATGAATTTGGTTCTATAAGTTTATAGGGGATTAGTAATTGTGTTTAGTAAGTACCAAACTAGAAAATGATAAATGTAGTGTTATTTTTGAAGAATGGATTCATCAAGAATTAATAAAACCAAAATTGTCTAAAGAAGTAAAATTCATTCAATCCACCCAAGCATAATCCTAATATCAACCCATTTTATTTGAATTGAATTCACTTAGGTTTCTTAGTGTTCTTTAAACCATCCAAAATCAAATCCAAAGTTGGCTACTTCATAGCCCATCCTTCACCAAATCATAGCGTCTCAAGGTTACTTCTTCGGTCCCTGTGGATTCGACCCCTACATGTACTACATCGACCGCTTTTACCAGTAGGGTAAATTTGGGCGCAACCAAATTTTGGCATCGTTGCCGGGGATCGAAGTAAGTGCCTTAGACACTCATCTTCTTTTCTCACCCCAAATTCTCTATTCTCACCCTAATTTCTCTTCTATATTCCCCTTTCTATTTCTGTGTGTCCAATGATTCCCAAAAACAACTTTCAATCAACTCCAATGGATTATCTTCAACAATACCCAATAATATACCAAGACTATAATCAACTGGAAAATCAATATTTTGAATCACCTCACATAGAAAATTTCATTGACCAAACCATGATTGAATACACCACACCAGATGAGAAGTACAATCAATGGGATTCTGGTTGTTTAAAGGATAAATTTTCATACCTCTCGAGGATGATTGAAGAGATCAAACATAATGAAGTTCATGATGTCCAAACATCCATCAATACTAATTCTGAAAAAATTCTTGAAAATTTGTGTGAAAAAATGGATAAAATTAATTCAGAGGTTTCATCTTTAAGATTAGAACTACAAAGCATTGAAATGGTTATGGAACCCATTCCCACTCAGGTTGTCTCTTCCTCATCACTAATACAAGAATATTGTCTCTCACAAACCTCAAATGAATTTATTGAAGAACCAACCATTGGATTTGGGATAGTTGAAGATAATCAAGGAATTGTTGATGGGTGCTTAAATCAAGAGGAAACTGATTTTTTGTATTCACAAGATGGAAACTTGACATTGTGGATGAAGATTCCTGAATATTTCTCCATTGATGATTTTTCAAAAACACAAATCACTGAACAATTAGGAGAAATACAAAACATTGAGCCCATACCCACACATCAAATTCAACTAGACACTTTTGGGGATGAATCATATTTTAAAACAGAACCAAATCTTTATAAATTTTTTGGAGAAGAAACTGACTTTCATTCAAATTGCCAATCTTTATTATGAAATTACAATCGACCATAACTCAAAATCATTATCCTTCCTTCCCCAGACAAGAATTCCATCATAGGTGATAAAAAAGACCTTACAGTTTTAGTTCATTCATCTAAAGAATCCAATAATTTTGGAATGGTCATTGATGTCTTAGGAAAGAATATAATTTCAACTCGATCAACCATTTCAGATATTCCTTGGATTTTACCAATCATTGTAGAAAATATGATTTTACATGAAACAAATTTCAAAAAAATAATCATTCTCATTCTTATTGAAGTGAAAAAATATGGGTTAATTAAAATGTCAAAAGTTGGAATTGGATAAGTTGGGGGGTACAAGTCGAGATAACGACGTTAAACAAAAGCGCTGCACGAGAGGCAACCCGTGGTTTTCATGTTTCCAATATTTTTGGAATCATATTTATTTTTCAAATAGGATTAATAAATCATTTTGATATTTTAAAAATATAAAAATAAAAATAGACTGTTGACCTGTTCTTCTTTTATGAGTAAGGATGGGTATGAAAGGGGAGCACCGTATTCATCCATGTCACGCGGTGTGATCCCTGAGTAATACCTTACCCAGAAAATATAAAGAAGACAATGTATCATCAGTTTATTTTATTTTATTTATGTTTTTTGTAGGTTAAAAAAAAAGTTAGACTCTTGACCTGTTCTTATTTTATGAGTGTGGATGAGTATGAAAGGGGAGCACTGTATTCATCCGTGTCACGCGGTGTGATTCCTGAGTAATACCTTACCCAGAAAATATAAAGAAGACAATGTATCATTAGTTTGATTTAAAAAAAATAGAGAAAACCATAAAAATGTTGTACTTGGTTTTAAATAAATTGTTGTGTTGTTTGTTTTTTCTGCTTTGTTCTTATTTTTATGGTTCAGGAACTATTTTGGGTGATACATGTTCAATAAAGGAGGTGCCTACATCCCCCAAGAGATCAAAGGAGTAATCTGGATCATCATGAACTTCAACTTAAAAAACCAGGTGAATTTGTTCCATGTTTATCATTTTTAACTTCCTCTTTGAACTCCTCTCCTACCCCCTTCTAACTTTTCTTTTCTTTAAACACTGGGGACAATGTTATTTTAAGTTGGGGGGAGATGAAATAAAAAATGATTTTTTTTCAATAAGAACATGCATGGAAAGAAAAATTCCATCAACCTTGAACATGATAACACACATTGCAAACTCTGAAATTGGATATTTAAAAATTTGGATGCCTTGATTCTGATTTTAATGCAAGTTTAAGTTCATGAGTATAGTTTTTGGAAAATGCGGTTGTTTGATGTGATTTTTCAAAGTTTACATTTTCATCCTCTTAATAAAAATGCCACAATGCACGTCTACTGGATTGTGGGTGTAAATTTGAGTTTTTGGGTCCCTTTAATTATAGCATAGGGTTCTGGGGTCACTTTTAGTTTAATTTGAGTATCCAAAACAAAAAAACAAAAAAAATGACCACATAGAGCAATGTTTTGTCCAAATGCGTGGCGTCCGACACTTGGGGATCGTGACTCCATAGTTGTCTTTCCCAGAGTTAGGCTTTATATCTCTATTGTAGAGCATGAAATTGACAATATGTGTGGCGTCCGGCACTTGGGGATCGTGACTCCATAGTTGTCTTTCCCAGAGTTAGTCTTTTCATATCTATTGTGGATAAAAAAATCAAAAATAAAAAAAATAAAAAAAATGGATACTCATATTAAGGTTTAATGTGATTCCCACCTAGCGCTTCCATTTTTTCCCCTTGAACAATAAAATGGGCCCCATATCTTTTGTGATGCACAACACTTTATCATGCTTAATTGAAATTGGATGAAATGTGGCGATGAATTTGAACAAAGGAATGGTCTTGGGCTTGGTATATGCTTATGGACCTAGCTTGTTTTAAATTATTTTGATGGGTTCCATAATTTTTTTGGTATGAGGTCTTTGGGTGAGCAAAGTGTATTTAAATGTTTTTGGAAAAGGGGATTTGAATTTCATATTTGTAATATATTTTGCTCGGGACTAGCAAAACTCAAGTTGGGGGGTGTGATTAGTCACTGAAAGTGGCTAATATTCATTGTTAAGATCTTAAACGTAATGTGTTTAAAAGTTCATAAACATCAATTTTAGTCCAATTCATAAATTGAACTTCATTTCCCATCATTGTGCAATTCATGCTTAAAGTGTCAATTTAAGCCCACTCAATAATTTGCCTATGGAAATTACAATATTCATTATTTGAATTTGATATTTTTGTATATGATTCAACACTTTATTTGGAACATTTTTTCTTTTAGGTCTTATGGATGAATCACAAGTGAATATGGAGATTGTTTCACCTGAAGGCAGAAACTTGCTGGAAAAAGCATAATGGGACCAAGGCCCATCAAACAAATGTGGGGCCCACAAACCAAGCCCAATGAAGCTCAAATTTATACAGTAGAAATATAAAAATATTATGATCATTTTATTCAACTGTGGCTGGAGCTAATTATAATGTTTTCATGATGATAAAGGGATCAGAAGTTAAGATTTAAATGGTGGACCCGACATTAATGCACAAAAATACGTCCCACCATTTCGACCATAACGTCAAAACGGATAATCCAAATTTCCTGAAATTTTTACAGCTCATAGAGGACAGATGGAAGAAGATATTTGTCTTCAACAACCCCTCCGTATTCGGCCTTCTTCAATTACAAATTCACACGTCAATATGGTGGACGAATCTAGACAGTTTTCCGGGTCAAATTCGAAACATCAATTTCCTTTTGATTATTCACCCTCCATTTGACTCTATTAATTGTTGGGGGGTGAATTAATTTTAGGGGGATGGACCTAAGGATACTAATAGGCTTATATAAGGAGATATTGGTGAAGGTAATAGGGGTGGATATTTTTCTTATCATCTTTTGTTGCTTGTTTCATTGTAAGGTTATGCTTCCAAATTTCCTTTATAATGTTTTCCATTTCCATGTAAGTTTCATTTTTGTATCTTTATGTTCTTAATCAACTTATTTCTCTTATATATTTTCCATTTCATTTATTAAAACTTTATTATCACAAAGCACAGTGATATCTCTGTGTTGTTGTGAATTAGTTCACACATAGGTGTGAATTTCATTCACACACATGGAGGAGTGCTCGTTATTTCCACGGTTTTAATTTCTTCAATCCAATTCTTGTTAGCCATATTCTGCCCACCATTGAGAGTATACTATCAATGGAGGGCTAACCCTTTACTGGGTTGATCTTAGGAGGATGCAAAGGCTGGATTGAATGTTATTTTATGAACGAATTGTTGTTAATTGGATAATTAATTTAAGACATCCATTCTTTAGTTATTTCTACTCTTCATCTTTACTGTGTTTGAGCAAACTAAATTCAATTATTAATGACCATATACCTCGGAGAGATCATGAATTTGGTTCTCTAAGTGTATAGGGGATTAGTAATTGTGTTTAGTAAGTACCAAACCAGAAAATGATAAATGTAGTGTTATTTTTGAAGAATGGATTCATCAAGAATTAATAAAACCAAAATTGTCTAAAGAAGTAAAATTCATTCAATCCACCCCGAGCATAATCCTAAGATCAACCCATTTTATTTGAATTGAATTCACTTAGGTTTCTTAGTGTTCTTTAAAACATCCAAAATCAAATCCAAAGTTGGCTACTTCATAGCCCATCCTTCACCAAATCATAGCGTCTCAAGGTTACTTCTTCGGTCCCTGTGGATTCGACCCCTACATGTACTACATCAACCGCTTTTACCAGTAGGGTAAATTTGGGCACAACCACTGCATTACACAGCGTGTAAACCAGATCTACATGCCATGTGGGACCCCCTTTGTGGTGGATAGAGTGTCAGGTAGGAGTTAAGGACCACAAAACATGTGAACCTGTCACATGGAATGTAACCCCTCAACAATGACTCAGTGTGTACCTCAGAGTGTACATGGACACATGTTGGAGTACACGGGTTAGAGCACGCCATGTACTCCACCACACGGACACAGCCTGGACCAATTAGATAGGCTAAGTTGTGTACTGGTACACAGACACATGTACATAAGTGAGATCCATGACTAGAACACGAGTAGACTACTTGGGAAGCCTACACGTCTTGTACTTCTACACAGACATATGAAAGAGACACATGATAGTTACAAGGGCAGGACCTGAGGTCAAGGGACATGGTGTGTGGCCCCTACTACACACTATGTACCTTTTATACATGGATTGAATCCCTTTTCCTCTATATCTTGGACAATTTTCATTGGGGGGTATTCTTCTTATCCTTTCCCTGAGGGGTGGTATGGAATTGTCTCATACTCCCAAGACTACGATCCCTTCAACAATTTTTTTGGATAGAGTTGTTGGAATACCTCTGAGAGGCCCAGAGTGATATCCTCTATTCATATTCATTCCCTAGGTGATGTTCTTAGTATCATTGTGACCAATACTAAATGGGAACCAATCCTCTACTTAGTGGGTTAATCCAGATTGAGTTGTTGGTATCACCCCATGGCCTTGGGATTGATCCTCATCTATGTATCATATTCTATTAAGACTATTAGCATGTAATTATAATGATGAGACCTAAAGAGAACTACCTCATGGATAGACATCATCAATTCTATTAGACTTGAGAGTGTGTTTTCCTAGACAAGTGATTTGTGAAATCTTCAAGGTGGAATCCTAGGATTTCATACAATGGTTGTGACTTACCTTTAAACTATGTGTATTTGTTGAGTATATATGGATATTCTTGTTATATGTGTTGTAGACATATACCTATTTAGATATTAATGCATTTCCTTTGTTATATGCTTTTTGGTTTCAAGGTGTCCTACTGAGTATTATTATACTCACCCCTATACGGGCTTTGCCTGCACATGTCATGTCATGTGCATCCTATTAACCTTTTTCCAGAGTCCTAGACATACCAAGAACAGATGATTATTAGTGAGACTAGAAAAAACGAGGTGTTTTTCTATGGATTTTTTTTCAGTAGTACCATTAATTACTTTCAGGATGGACTTGTGTTTTTAGGATATTGGTGGTGGGCTTGTATTTGACCCTGTTTACTTTCCTTTACTTTCTGCTGGACTCTAGTTGTGGGATTTAGATATATGTATGCATGTTTGTTCAGTTGTTTTTACCTTTCATTATTGTATAGGCTTTTAGATGTGTTCATATGTATATTTACTTAGGTTAAGGACTCCAATGCCAGTGATATGCATACTCGACGCTAGTCCCTAGCCCCTAGCCTATTGGAGGTGTGCTTGGGGAGTCACGACACGGGCCCATCTAGGAAGGGTCGTGACAATTTTATCTAATCTTTAATTGAGTTGGATATTTTCATTTCAAATTTAAATTGTTTTAATTTATATATAGAATTCCTCAATTAAGGGGGAGATAACATTATTTCAATTTTGGGATTTTTCCTTGAAAATTAGTCTTATTTAGATATTATCAGATTGTACATATTGTGTATGCTGAAATTTTTTTAGTTTTATCTTTAAGAAACATTTTTATTCTTTCATACTTATAGATATTCATATTTAATATTTAATTCATGGGAATTATGAGTATGTTAATATACTAGAATTATCAATTTTACAATGAAATCTATAAAATATAGAAATTGTTTTTAGTATTCTATTTTTTGATTTATATATATATATATTTATTATATTACAGTTTTAAGAATTCTTAGACATACTATATGATTTTAAATTAATGTTTAGTATTTTAGTTTTCATAAAAGGATATTTTATTAAGTTTTTCTTATTATTTTTCACATCTTGTAAAATCTTTCTAATCATATATCACTGCTGGAAGGTTTTAAAGTGTCTCCTTGATGTATGTTTTTGAAATATGAATATTTAAGAAAGTTATGAAATATAATTTGTTTTATCAGTATGTTTATATTTAAAGGGATTTAATTTTTTGAGTATTAATTTCAAAAATAATTTTTCTATTGAAACTTTATCTGTTTGATAATTTCAAAAAGAGGGAGAAGTTTTGAAATTATACATGGTTTTTTAATTATCAAAAAGGGGGAGAATGTTGAGTGTCTCCTTGAACCACTTCATTTTTTGATAATTAAAAAATATCATATAATTATTAATTATAATTTTCCTAACATTTTTAAGAATTATCTTTAGTTTTTTATTCTTTTTATTGTTTATAAGTCCTAGTACATTGATAACTTTACTTGTTTTATTATATTTCACACAAGTCTTAACTAAGTGTTACTTTAGTTTTTTATCATATATATTGATCAATGTAGACTTTAATTTGATTCTTAATTTATTTTTTCATTAGTTTTTTATCTTATGTGTTTATTAAAGTATTATTAACTTTGATTATATATTATTATTCATTGCTTAAAATATCTTTAGATTTCATGTTTTTATTTTTCGAAACATGTTCTACAAGTTTCATGTAGAGTTCCTAGGCCAAATAAGTCATGAGGGACTTGTAAATATCATTTAGGCATGATTTTATACTATTCGCCATGTAGTCAAATTTAAATTTATGTATCCAAATGTGAAACCACATAGATAATTTATGATCCGCATAGCCAATTTTCTAGAATTGATTACCTTATATATTTTAGCCTTAACTTTGGATACACAACTTTAAATTGAGTGATTCTTGATGAGTTAGAAAGATAAAAAATTATACACATTTAATTAGAAGACATAAAAATCTGAATTGATCTCTATAATTATAGAAATAAGATTTAATTAAATACATGTTCTCAGCCTAAAATATGTAGTTTTTCAGAACTATTTTTCTAATATAGTTTGATTATAACTTGTGATAAATAACTATAATTAATTTTATTCTTGATTATTTTAAATTATAATGAAATTTTGTAAATACAAGTCAAATGGAAACAAAGCAAATTCTTCCCTTTAAAAGGTCTTTTTTAGGTTTTAAATTTGATAAGTTAATCTATTTTTCAAATTTCTAGATCCCATTATGTGAATTTGGCTTTGTGATAAAATTTCTTATGTGAGAAATAGATACGTGGATATTTAGATATGTGAAAATTATTTGAAAATTCACTTAACTAACATTCAACTATGTGAATTAGGCTACATTGATTTTCCTATGCAGTGAGATATATTTATGTGAATTTTATTATGTGAGATAACTACATAAATTCCCTTACATAAATCTATTATGTATATTTCCTTATGTAAATTATCTCACGTGAAATTCACCTATGTGAATTTGGCTATGTTGATTTGCTTACGTGGTGTGATTTGGATATGTGAAGGAAAAAGGCTACATTAAAATCACTTACATGAATTCACCTATGTGGTTATTCAAGTTTCCACAAGTTTTTCTAAAAAACTAGATATATGCTCTGTTTTTTTGAAAGTTTTATATTTCAATTTCTTGGAAGTTTATTTTTAATAATTTTAATGTTTTATTTGTTCTACAATTAGTCATTAATTATACCAAATCCATGAAAACATGATTTAAGTTGTTCAATAATGAATTAAATTTGATTTTCATGGGATTTAACATGAAATAATATTGATGCTAACATTTTTGAACATGAAATATCTAAATTCAAATCTATTGAAATATGATGATTTTGTCTCAAATATTGTGATAGGGTTTTTAAATGATATTAATATTCATTATCAACCACTGTATTAATTATTCTAAACATGATAAAGATAGAAATATCATGTGGATATTAGTTATATATTTTTATTTGGGAAATAAGCATGATCTATACAAATGTATTGAAAGTGAATAGTTTAAATTATTATTGTTTGGGAATATCATGTGTTATTATTGCATAAATTATTGGAGTATTACATGGGATTTATTATCAAAATTTATGGATTTATTTACTACTGTATTAATTGTTTAGTTTTCTAAAATTTTTTTGTGTATAACATGATTTTCATTTTCATAGTATAATTAAAATCTACCTCCACATGGAGTTTTTATTATTGTAATTTGTAAAGGAGATTCATTGCATTTATGTGTAGAAAATTGTCATTACTATTTTGGCGTATAAAAAAGAAAAATCATGCAGTGAAGAAAAAAATGAAAATAGAGTTGTGAATCTAATTTATCTCATGCATTATTTATAGTTTGAAACCAAGTCCTAATGCTTAATTATTCAACTACATGTTTAAGTACACTATTGGTTACATAAGCTTAACTATTTTAACATCTCTAAGGGCCTGAGAATTACCTGATCTAAACACCAAAATCTCCATTAATGATCATCCATTAGGCTAAACTATTTTATTCTTTAATTGTACTATTACTATCCGGGTTGTATTGTCACACTTAGTGCATCTTGAATGAGGTTATACTACCCTAAAAAAGGTACATTTGGGTTTTTTCTATCCCCTTATAAGACCAATTTTAGTATATCCCATTAAAATAATGGGTTATTCTTAACTTGTAAAATAGTATAGGAATGAAATACTCCTGTAAGAATATAGGTTTAGTCTGTCCCCTTAGAAGGATGAGTTACTATTGACCCATAACATAGAAGAGGTTAGGACTGAGCCTATAAAAATCTAGGTTAGGCTACACTTATAAAAGACTAGGTTATGTTTTCCCCTATAAAATACTAGGTTACATCTAAACCTGAAAAAGTAAAGAGGTTGTTATTGAGGCTATAAAAGTCTAGGTTAGGTTTTCTTCTATAAAAGGATGGGTTTTTGTCTATACCCATAAAATAAAAGGTAATTGGGTTGATCCTACAAGTGTTAAAAAGGAAGAAGTAAATTTTTTTACTCTCCTTCAAAAGTGTTATACCATAGTGGGTTCTATACACCGGGTTGGTTTGTGAAGAGTATATAGAATCATTTAGAAACAAAATACTATAAAAATATCTTTTATTCATATTTTAATTTATTTCATTATCATTTCTCTTTATTTTATTATATCGGTGTGGTTGAATTGTTTAATATTTGGACTGATCACTTTCCACTCTTAAAGTTTAAAACTATGATTAAATTTTTTAAAAATAAAATTCACCCCCTCTTGTTCATTTCCATCACCTCTCAAAGACCTAACACTCTACAATTTATACTAGGCATGATATCACTCAAGTGGTTGGTGTAGTTAATATATTCATGGAAAATTTCGGAAATGTGCATTGGGAAACTATCAAGTGGATATTTTAATATCTTAATGGTTCAGTGGATATTTAAATATTTTTTAGAATAGATGATCCATTTCAAGGGTTTATAAATGTTGAATTTTGAGGATATAATGATTCATAAAAAAGTACCAATAGCTTCACATTTACTTTTATAGGTATTTTTGTAAGTTGGATATCATAGTTACAATCAGTAGTTACACTATCAACCACTAAAGTTGTATATGTTGTGATAATGAAAGAAAAGAAAAAATTGGTGTGGTTGAAGGGTTTTCTGGATGAAATAAAAAGGAGGAAACAATTTGACATGCTATACTTTTACCAACAAATCATGATTCACTTGGCCAATAATTTGAACTTTCAATTCAAAATGAAGAATATTCAACTAAAATACCTCTTCATCTAAAGATTTTGGAGGATGGGGTGTTGGAGCTATAAATAGATAGAGGGAGCCAAAATATTGTGGATTTTATAACTAAATTCATTTATAAAGAAAATATAAAGTGATGTTGTGCTTCATTGGGGCTTGGATAACATAGAGGCATTAATATCTCAGAAGCTTCGACTGATAAGAATAGGTGAGTTAAAGAAGAGAGTTACAAAAGATGGTGCATTTGACCTGGTGGACTTAGTGATGAAGCCTGAAAATGATTCTAAAGTGAGATATTATTAGGCTTGATATGAGAATCCATTTTTTAGATGAGAATTAAAGTCATTATAAAGGTGTAACTTTTGACAGTTTGCAGTTTTATCGAGTTCATAAGTAGCAGTTCTTGGAACCAGGTGTTTGGAATACTGCGATAATGACAGCGGTTCAAGCACCGAAAGATGTAGGTACTAAAGCTATATGATGTGTTCTCTCAATAATAATAATAATAGGCATGTTCTAATACTGAGGGTATTTAAAGGCATTAATTGGATTTAAAAAACCAATCACTATTTTATGGGTAATCCAGTTGAGGCAGTGATCACCCTTTACTGAGTGCTTCAATGACTTTGAAGACCAGAGCCATGAGTTGTTCCCTCCATGAAGATCATTTGTAGATAGAACTAGGATCATCGAATGGCGACTTCTATATATTTTGGTAGGGGTTTACTTGTATTTGTGTGTATGACTAGAGTGGTTTACTTGAGTTAAAACTCATGTCAACTTATGCTTTGGAGCTTATATTTCATAATAATCTATCTTATTTACCTCCCTAGTGAAGTTATTATTTCCTATGGATTAGGAATTTGTCTATACCTCAATAATTCATTGTATTCCTTCATTTGGATTTAAACTATTCATTTTTCATGTTCCACTCAGAGTGACTACTATGAGTGTCTTTTCAATGTTCTGGTGGGTTTGAGGTTAGGGTACATGGCTATGTTGTGTGGCTTATTGATTCCAAAGAAATATTTTCATGAAACTATGTTTATTTAAAAACTTTTGTTTTCTTATTTAATATTGGAGGAACTAAGGTTGGATCATTCTAGTAGAAGTGTTTTTGGCATAGTAATGTGACCATATGATAAAATCCTCCCACTAAAATCTTTAGTAAGTAACATCTATGAATAAAGATAGTTTGAATAACGATGAAACTTGTGAATCATATTACTAATGTTTAACTCCTTGAACATATTTAAACTCTTTAACTTTAAAACATCAAATCTTATGATGTTAATGAATTTTGTTTTATACTTATATTTATTTCTATTTTCATCACAATCATCATTCATGGAACCATTCTATCAAACTTTTATTTGTGATCATTTTGGTAACAAATATAACTATTTAAATTTTATTTACCAACACATACTAAAACCCATTTAGGATTCAAAGTGATATTCAATACACTAAGATAAGTAAATTTAACCCTTTACATTTTTTATCAATATACCCTAAAATATATTTGGATATTGAGTGATATTCACTTCAAATTTTAACTCATATAATATTTTATTTTTTAACTTCAAACTTCTCAAAGTCCAAACATACCCCCAATTTCATTTTTGGAACTATATTCTTTTCATAATATAAATATAAGATACACAAACTCCTTTTTTCTAATAAATAACACTAATTTTATATTTATAATAACATTTAACAAATAAACCATTATATCCCTATCATATATTGTATTCTATGAATTTAGAGAATTTTCTTAAAAGGAAGATTATTCTTTGAATCATGTCACTTATAATAGTGAGATCTAATCCCTCGTATTTTAACAAACATATAGACAAATACTTTTACCCTGGATAAAATATTTTTATCATTGTCTTGTTCTCAAACATGTTATAGAATACAATGAATCATAAACCATGTGAATCAAAATAATCATCACATATTATTCATAACAACTCTTTTCTAATAAAAAATAACTTATCATATAAGATAAATGAGAAACTTATACACATCCTTTATTTAGATCCATAAGAACTTGATATATTCCTTTGCATTCAAACTAAAATTCAATGATCCTTTTCCCCATTATTTAAATTCAAACTACAAGATTCACTAATTCTTTCCTTGATTTTGAACTCCTATATAGTAACAACATTTATAAAGTATACATTTGGTGTCACATACCCATAAAAATATAATAATTGATTTCTATAACACTGATTCCTAATATGGATTTTCCATGGAGTTTCACAAACCCCCTAGGTAGACTGAACAATTTCCATCCCATCGAAACAATGCCCCTCCTTCCCAAATATTCCTTCAGGTTTTGATGACCTCGACTAGATTCTTGAAGAAAAATTATGGGAATAACCAACTAACTTTTATTCTTTTGGGTTAAACTTTGTAATATTGATACAACATCAGAACTTAAAAATCACATACCCCAGTTCATCTATCTTTAGTACTTTGAGAAAATAGGGTAAATATTTCTTGAATTCATTCACATTTTCAAAAATTTTTAAATGATGACAAAAATAATAATTAATTAACTAAAACAATAAACCTTGAGTGAATTTATTCTATGACTCATATAAGCATCTAGATCCACTTGTTAAACTTCTTAAACAATTGATTATTCATGAAGGAGTTACTCTAAAACATATAATTTTTCTTACTCAAAAAATTTTATTAAGTTACTGGTACAAGTAGTTTCCTACATTAAGCTTCACATTTTCAAGGATTGATCTCAATGTTATGTTTGATTATAGCAATGACATTTATCTACAACATAATATTTTATTATACAAGTATCATGTTTAAAAAATATTTAATAAGGACTTTTATTAAATGAGATCTCACTAAAATGGTTTCCCATTTTAAATCATCACATCTATTAGTGGGACACGATCCATATTTAACTAAGTAATGAGTCCAATTTATTGTTCATCATGCCAGTTATCTATTTAGGTAGGACATCATGCCAATCATATCATATATAAATCTTAGATAGTTGAGTGGAAAACCTTTTTCCCTAATCCAAATTATGGATATAATCTCAGCTATAATCCTTTGATATCCTTCCTAATATTTTCCCAACTAAATTTAACCTAAATCCCATAGTGTGGTTTGGTTACCCAACTCTTAGGTCCAATCGTATCCTCCACTACTTACGCATAATTATCCATGGGCACCCAACTTTAGTTTAAACCTATCTAGTTGGATGATCGAGGCTTTTACATGTGTTTACTTTGGAAGGAATATGACACTTATTATTATTTTTAAATGGGATTTAATCTCATAATATTATCCCATGTTATTCTACTTACATGTATGCAATCTTATAATGATTTAGTTTGGAATCCTATTCCTTCCACCAAATCAATATGTTCAAACCATATTGATGTTTAACTATTTAGACAACTCATAGCTTATGTTACTAACCCAAATTAGAAGATGATTATATTTATACATATCAAAATTCATACCATGCATAAGTTAAATGAATCCTTTACATGTAAATTCTTAGAATCATATGAAACCAATAATCTATATGAGACTAATCTTGGAGTGATAGATTACCCACCCCCAATTTTTTAAACAAGGCATATGCCTCCAAGATAGTGAGTTGTCTAGACCAAGTTTCTATACCCAAGGATACATTACTCAAGGTTGGTCTCAATTTCATTATAATTCTAACACATATATGTATAAATCATAATCAACTTATTAATTCAAGATCATAACCTAATAAAAACCAAAATCAAGGTATAAGAAAACTATATCCATTATCATAACTAGCATGAAACTTCATATTCATGTGTGCAAATTTATATAAGTAGTTTATTACTTTGAACTAAAGCATACATCAAAATAAATAATATAAATAGTTTAAAAATATAAATAAATCAAAGAATAAATAAATAAATAAACAATTTATATATTTAAGTATGAGATAAACAATTTATGATCCATTTAAAAATAAATAAATTATAACACTTTATAATTTAGGTATGGATAAACTCGGACAATTTACTTTTATCTAGTATGAATATTTAATATTATTATTTACATGGTTTTATTTTGAACTCCTTCATATCCAAATATGTGACAATTTATGAATTATTTTATTATTGAATAATAACTATTTCATTTTTTATGATTTTTTTCATAAATTAAATATATCCCATATATGATTTTATTTAAACCAATGATTGAATTATAATCCAAAACCCCTTTTTGGAATGACTAAAATAAATTATTGAAATAAAACCTTTATATAAACATTTTATATTTATATTTATGAATAATTCATAAATAAATATAAACATATTTATATTTATATTTTATTTTATAATTTATAAAAAACTTTATGAATTATTTAAAATGTAAATCCACTTTAAACCTTGATAAAATCTACCAAAACATTTTTGGTATGGTTTACATTCCCCTTGGGATAAAGGCAACAATCATTTTGTTTCACGAATGAATTTTGATCATGGTGTTTCAGAATATTGTTTCACCTGGTCATGTCATTTTTGGATATCATTTTGGGTAGTCGGGAAATTTTTGTAAAATAATTTTCCATTTTTGACTATGTCATTATGATCCTTATTTTTAATTCCACCACAATATAAATATCTTAACCATGGTGTAGATCATCATCATACAAAGCTATATTTTTTCATGATTTCCCCATAATTCCCAAAAAACTTTTTTTCTTCAGAAATTTATCATGGTCTATCAATATCAAGAACCAAAATGCCTTTATTTAGATGGAACATGTTATGGTATTGAATTATCAAGAACATGAATGTGTTTTTTTGGCTTTGGCTATGCCATGACACCTATAAAACCCAATTTTCCAGTTTCTTCATCCATTCAAATTTCAAACCAATAATTGATATACTTTCTCTAATACCCCTAAAGGATTTCTAATGAATTATCAACATAAAAAAAATAGTATAATAATAACTAAAAAAAAATATTAAACTCATAATTTATCTATATATTTGGAATGAATATAAGGAAAATAATAAGAATGGAATACCTTTATCCTAGTCGATTCAGCTTATCAAAGCTATAAACAAGTGTTTTATTAAGATCATTGAGAAGAAGCTGAAATTATCCTTCCTCTAGAGGTATTAATGGATCATGGGAATCACTTGATGTTTTGTTAAGATATCCCTTTATTCATGGTCCACTAAATCCTTGTGTTTAAAGAATAAAGAGAACACAATATTGATGATCATATCAGTTTGAGGAGTTCTACACAATATTTTGATATAATGGGATTCCACACACTTTCATGAGATTCAACAGACTTATATAGGCCATTAGAAACTCAACATGTTTTTCCAATATTGATTGGATCATTTTGAAAATTTTCCATACATCTCAAAACTTTGAAAACTTAGTTTAATCACTATATTGATTGTTTAATGTTTAAAAAATTATTCATGAAATTAAAACTCCTCACATCCATCATCACATGATGAATAATTGAGAATGATTTAATTTAGAGTATAAGTTCAAAATATACAACATGTTATCTCATTATGTGATAATTCCATGCACACAACACCATGAAATACGGAATTTCAATCTATTATAGATGAAATTTTTATAGACCATTACATACTCTATATCATGGTCATGATTATTTTATTGAACAAATCCATCAGTAAGTGAATTTATAGATAATATAAATTAATCAAAGGATCCAGAAGAGAAAATATATTCTTGCCCGTTGGTACAATTTTTTTAAATAATAATGTTTTTTTATATTTTAAATCTTCATGAAATATATTTAGTATTAATAATATTATTGAGAATGAATATCATATAGAAATATTGTATAAAGGAGGTTTCTAATACCTCTATTAATAAGAATTTATTATAGATAAAAATTTATCCCAAGGAATTTGTTATGATTTTCTTTTTCACTATTAAAAATTGAATCAATTATGGTAAACCATGAGTTTACTAATCTATACACATTAAATTAATTTCATGATTATTTAGGTCACCTAAGATCAATTATAATGAAAAATATTTTTCTAAATATACATGATCACAAATTTATTGATAAAATATTAGGTATCTATAGGGGGAGAATGGTGGATTTATTTAATAGATGTATATTGACTAAATTATCACTTATAATATATTTATTATGAATCAATTTGTATTATGATTTACCAAGGTTGACCCATTATTAAGGTAAATTATTTATGTCATCATCAACTATATTAGATGTAAATTTCTAATATTTATATGAAGTATCAATTTTAAAATATATATATGGGTGAACTGACCTACCATGTGAGCCATTTAAATATTTTACAAAATATGAATATATCAAATGGTCATTACATGTGCCTATTATAGGGCATGAAAAAAAACAAATATTTCCTAAGTTAAAAATATAGTAAAGTGGGTGACCAAGTTTTTCTCTAGAGAGTATCACATAATAATCACATTTATCACTTGAAATTAAAGAAATAAGTGGAGGTTGCTTTTGAATTTGATTGATTTTAAAAATAAATAAAGTAATAAAAATAAATGTTGAACACAAATGATGAAGATAGTGATGGGGTTATTGTAGGATCACATTTTTCAATGTAATCATGGTCATAACAATCAGTCCTACTCTCTTTATATTTAATGATATATGAATGATTCCTCGATTGAGTTGTTGATCACCCTTGGTTGAAGGAAGTAATAGAATCTACTACTATGTGCATGAAAATTCATAAAACATTCCAAAAAACTAAGACAAGTAACGATCATAAATTTTTTATTCTTATAAATCTATAAATAATCCACTTATTCTACACATGTGCCAATGATTTCTAGACACTCACCACCTAACACAATCTGCTCTATAGAGATAAACTGCATTAGGCGGAGGGAGTTTAAGGATCTTCAACCATATCTGTAAACAATGAATGAAACCAAAACCCAAAATATGAAAAAATTAAGAGAATTAGGAACCAATAAAAATAGATATCATTCAATATAAAAAGATATTTTTACATTAAAGCACAAGACTCTGACATTACAAAAGGAAAACCCCCCCTTCTCTGATCACTCAAAAGTTTTACCCCTCCATGTGAAGGGTAATAGAGATGATGGGGGAATAATAGAGAATTATAAAACTAATAAAAGATAAAAGAGAAAATAAACAGCTCTTCAAGGTTCAAATACTCCAGTACAACCCCTATTTCACCTTCTTCAACCCTTTGAATGGAGGTGGACACACATATTTATAGGGATGAGAGGTATAAAAATTTCCCTCTAGATTCATTACTAAAAAATTTTGAGATAATTTTGTATATTAAATGGATGAATATCAGGAAGGTGTATTCATATATTTTTCCCCTATCTATTTTTCATTCTCCCACAAAATATCATATTATTTGGACAATTTTCATAAAAGTTATTCCCAAATTATTGAAGAATACTTTTTCTACATGAGGAGAATCCTCAAATATCTATAATTTAAAGAATTTAATGTATGAATTATTGAACTAAATTATACATGTAATTTAATTTCAAAATTATTCTCTAAGTCCTATTTATAATACAGCTTGAATCGCCTCATTTGGATATCTCTAGGCTGAGATATGCCTCCATTACTAAGGCAGGGTCCAATCTGTCAGATTGAAGAATTTCTTGACTTGATTGATTTTTATGGGCCAATGTGTTTTGAATTGGGTATAGGTAAATAAGAAAAAGTAGAAGAAAAAAAACAAAGGAATCATAAAAAAAGGAATAACTTAAATTTTATCAAAATTATAAAAGTTATTCTTGAAAACTAGAAGCTCAGAAAACTGCTAAATTTCTAGAATTAAGTAATTTTCAAAATTAAGCCCAAAATTCACCAAAAATACTAAAATAATGAAAATTAACTCAAATTGATTAATTTTAAGAGATTAAATCATTTAAAAACATAGGAAAAATTGTCAAAATATTATCTCTATCAATTCCCCCATGCTTAGCACTTAGACTCTTGGACAAGTCATCATCAAAATCAAATCAAAGAAAATTCAAAACACATACCCATGAGATCCACAAATTCCAAACTAAGAAACAAAAAGATATAATTAATCCTAAAATAACATTATTTTAATTTATTAATTTATATAATTTAAGATATTTTCACTTCATTTCTCTTACCATACACACAAAACACCCATCTCACATGAATTTTCTCTCATCTCACAAATGTTAATTTTCAACAAGACATTTCTCATACAAACTCATCCAAGATTAATCATAGGATTGATAAATTATTACTTATACACCCTATGTGAGTGAAGGAAATGTGTTTATCATGATGAATTTGTAGGGTTGTTCCATGGATTCAAGTTGGTAGGATTTACCTGTGAAATATTCTGAGGTTGAATGAGGAGGGCTTGCCTCTTTTTGAAGAAAAATTGAAATATTCTAATTTTAACATAAGTATGGTCTCCTAATAAATCCCTATAGTAGAAAATTATCTCCATAATCATGAAAACTAAAAGAAATTTTAAACAATTCATCATTTTAGTAGAATAAATTTCAATATTCTCAAACATAATTTTTTTTCTTAAAATCTCTAGATAGGAACAACTTTCTTTCTTTATTGGAAGCTCCAGAAAGGAAAAACTTCTCTTATTATGAAATCTCCATAAATGGAATAAATTTAAAAATAATTAATTCTTCAGCAGAAAAATAATCAATTAAAAATTTTATTTTCTACTTGAAGTATCATCAAATGAGGTATCACAATACAAGATAGATTCCCCCCAAACTTAAGTTCAACTAGATCATGCAATTTCAATTTAAGAGCATGTTGGATAGGGAAAATTTTCGTATAATTTGGATAACCTAATAGTATGTTCATGAATTCTAAGGGATAAAAGGATTAAATATACAAGGAAGTCCAGAATAAAAAGGATTATTTTGAAAATGGGAATTTAAAACCAAAGAAATACCTCAATCATTTAAAACACAAGTACCTAAAACCCTAAAGTTTTGAAAGGAATAAATCAAATTATGGTTAAAACAAGCAAGGTTTGGTTCTCTAAATAAGTTAGATGAATGAAAATAATATGAAAAATGGTTTATAAGACTCACAAGAAAGTGATTTCAAAGATAAATATAGTGATATGTGGCATGAGATTCAAAAATCAGAGTTCTTTTCATGAAATTCCTCAATATTTGAACTTGAAATAAAGTTATTTTCAACATTAATTTAAGATCAATTTCATGGGATAAATTATTTCACTCATTGAAATGGGTTTCAAAAATAGAAATGATAATCATTTCAGCTCACAATTTTCAAAAATAGACAAAGATTAAAAAAGAAAGGCACAAAAATTTGAAAAACACATTTTTTTTGGAAAATAGAAAAAAACAATTAAAAATCCTAAACTAAAAAGGTTGCCTCCACCACACTTAAATGATATAGTTTAATCAATACATTAAAGTATATTTAACATGTAAGTATATTTATAATTTAATCACAGTAAGTGAGAAAGTGTTAAGTAGAGGTATAACCTGACTTATTAGCAATGCAATGTTGAATTAATCTTTTAAGTGTTTCATGTTGAAAAACTAGATGAAAAAAAATAAAACATAAGAAAATTATTGAAAGAAAATAAAATAGAAATATAATTAGAATATAATGATAGATCTTGGTTTAATACCCTATGTGGGCCTTGTGTTTTTACTGCCTCCAGATGGTCAATTCTAGTTGGTGGTCCCCAATCTGATGACGGGTAAAGTTTCTTGTTCATGAACCACCAACACTTATTTACATCTTTCACTTCTTACTTTTTTTAAGGACACTCTGAATATAACATGAAAAATACACCCCCATTATAATGAGACACAATGTTCATGGTGGGGGTAGGATAAATAATGAACCCTCCTCTTTCTTGGGTTCCACTTTCACAACTTATTCTTCATTCTCTAGTGATTTAACAAGGTGTTCTACATCAAAAGAACAATCAAAGGGAAAGTCAGAGTGTAATTCTATTTGAATAAAATTAAAACATGAGAAATAAATATCAAATTATTCCATTTAAAAGTAAGCATATTGTGTCTTTTTTTCCTCAGGAAAAGACACTTTGGTATCCTCTTGTACTCATTCTAATAAAATTTCAACATGTTTAGGGAGCTCCATATGATCCTCTTCAGATGTATCTTATTTTTATTCTTCCTTCTATTCTAAGGAAATGAAAGTGTTAGCCGAATCTGAAGATTTAAATTAAGGAGAGTTAATAATCAATCGAATTTCAATAAAATCAGAATGAAGAGAGTTTAAGAAAATATCATCTCCCCAAGTTTGTTTAGATTCAATAAATTCTTCAATGAAAAGTGCCTCTTGGAGTTGAATTTAAATCGATAGAGGTAGGTATTCAGGATACTCTATTTGAAATATGAGTGGGGAAATCACTTCCACCATTGGTTTGGATTATGGTTTAAGTTGACGTCCCTCATCCAATGAAACTTCTACTTTATCCTTTAGTATTTGATAATCAGTTTTTACTTGATTAAAAATGTCCAAAAGTTCTTGGAAAGAGATACTTAAACATGTCTATTAAACATTTTCTTGGAAAAAATTAGCGAGTTCATCAACATTTTGTAAGAGAAAAACCTCATAATTTTCAACAATTTCTTCTTGAACCTATGATTTATTAATCAAAGCAGAATAATTGCAGTTGGCATAAATCATGGAAAATTTTATTTAGTTTTTTAAAATGAAATCAAAGAAGATTATTTAAAAAATGTGACAATTATATTGTTTACACTGCCTCCCCAACAAAGATGACAAGTTTTTACATGTGCCTATCATGGGGTGTGAAAAAAACAAATATTTACTAAGTTAAAAATGAAGTTAGGTGGTTGACCTAGGTTTTATCCAGAGACGAGTGCACAAAAATCACATTTTTCACTTGAAATTAAAGGAAGAAGTGGAGGTTTCTTTTAAAATTGATTGATTTTAAAAATAAATAAATAAATAAAAATAAATGTTGAACACAAATGATGAAGAGATTGATGGAGTTATGGTAGGATAAACTTTTTTAATGTAATCATGGTCATAAAAAATAGCCCCCTCTATTTCTATTGAATAATAATAAATGATTTCTTGATCGAGTTGTCAATCACCCTTGGTTGAAGGAAGCAATGGAAACCACTCTTGTGTGCATGAAAATTCATAAAAAATTCCCAAAAATCTAAGACAAGTCCCAATCAGGAATTTTTTATTCTTATAAATCTATAAACAGTCCACTTATTCCACACACATGACAATGATCGCTAGACACTACCTAACACAATTTGATCAATCGAGACAAACTGCACTAGGCAGAGGGAGTTTAAAGATCTTCAACCAAAGATTTAAATAATTAATGAAACCAAAACCCAAAATATGATCACATTAAGATAATTTAGAGACAATAAAAATAGTTATCATTCAATGGAAAAAGATATTTTTACATTAAATCACAATACACTGACATTACAAAAGGAAAAATCCCCCTTCCCAGATCACTCAAAAGTTTTACCCCTCCATATGAAGGGAAATAGAGTTTAAGGGGAAAGAAGAGATAATTATAAAACTAATAAAAGAGAAAAGATAAAATAAAATAATCTTAAATATTCCAATCCTCCAGCACAAACCCTCTTTCACCTTCTTTAACCCTTTGAATGGAAGTGGACACACATACTTATAGGGATGAGAGGTGGAAAAATTTACCTCTAGATTAATTACTTAGAAAGTTTGAGCTTATTTAGAATATTAAATGGATGAATATTGGAAAGTTTTATTCATAAAAGTTTTTTATCTATCTCTTTTTCATGATCCCACAAAATATTTTCTTATTTGGACAAGCTTAATAATTTTTCCCCAAATTACTAAAGATAACTTTTTCTTCCCAAGGAGACTCCTCAACTCCATCCACTTTAGCTCATTCAATAGATTTATTAATGAATTAAATTATACATGAAATTTATTTTGAAAATGAGGATCTAAGTACTCTTTTCCAATATAGTTATAGTATCCTCATTTGGATGTATCTAGGCTGATATATTCCTCTATTACTAAGTTAGAGTCCATTCTGTCGGCCATAAAATTTCTCCACTTGATTGATTTTTATGGACCAATGTGTTTTGAATTGGATATAGGTATAGAAGACAAATTCTAATCCCATGAACAAAGGAATCATAAAAAAGGAATCACTTAAATTGGATCAAAATAATAAAATTTATTTTGAAAAAAACAAAAGCTCCAGAAAACTTCTAAATTTACAAAATTAATCAATTTTCACAATTAAGACCAAAATTAACCAAAAATACTAAAATAATTCAAATAACCTCAAATTTATTAATTGTAATGGATTAAATAATTTAAAAACATATGAATAATTATTAAAATATTATTTCTATCAGGTCACACGTATTATTATTTGGTGTTGATAGCTAAAATTTATGCATAATTTTTTATTTATACTTTTATTATTTAAAGCTTATTATTGACTAATTAAATGTGATTTTAATGTTTTAATGGTAGGAAATTATTACATTAAAATTTGGTAGATTTGGAGGAAAAATAATAAAAAAGGATTTTTTTTCCAAAAACCTGATTTTTTATAAAATTCACCAATAAGGGGGTTCTTACATAGTGTTTTTTGGTTGAGGTAGGAGTATAAAAAATAGTAAAGGAAACAATTTTTATTTTAAGAGAAGTAAAAAAAGATGGCCCACCCAAGCTAACAACACCATAAGAAGGATAACTAGAGGTGAAAATAGGCAAAAAATGACACAGATCTTGGGATACAATAGAGGAGCAGATCCTATCATGGATCAGTGTTGGGTGAGAGGAGCAGAACTAAGAAGGGGGTGGTTCTTAGATAGAAGAGAAATAGTTGTAGTGTGGGAAAGCACTATGGGAGGAAAATAGTAAAAGGATGTCATGCCCCATGTTATCAAGTGGCCTCATTACAAAAGAAAAATTAATATGGGATTAGTATATTGTGAGTAACCTTTAAAATGAAACACTCATAATGGGATGAAATAAAGTCACTTGATTAATATTCCCCCTTGAGCCTAAAGTCGCATTCCAAAACATCACACGACGACTGTAATACATATTCCATGTTAATGAATAACTACGGGATCATGAGAGAATATTTACATTGTTGACACACTTTTTATGGGTGTATGGAAAGATAATTAAATCCTAAGTTAATATAACATATATTGTAGACCTAGGGTTATCTCTAAATAGGGGTTATCAAAACCAGTTGTCACTTTTTAGTTATAAGGGGGGCAATTTGATTGGTTGAATTTGAAAATAAAAGAAAAAAATAAAACAAGGTGATTTAAATCAAGTCAATTAAAATTAATGGCTTTAGAGTTGTATATCCAATTATAATTCCATCACAGTCTTAAAATAATTGACCCTTATTCTTATTAATTGATGAATGATAGGTTCCATAATCATTCAATATCTCACCCTCAACTAAATAGATGTTGTGATGTTTAACATGACAAAAATATATTATTAGTCCATCCTCCTTCATTTGTGTGTTAAGTGTATTAATGGAACATAATAGTGAACCAATATTAAATTATACAGAAAATACACAATCAATATTTGGTGTTCCTAATCAAACCGAGAGTATTTCACTACCTTCACAAATGTGCCAGCAATCACCAAGAACTTTAACACTCATCTTAGTCAATTCCATTGCATATAGACTAAAATAAGTGGAGGGAGAAAAATTATCATAGACCAAAGATAGCATACAATGAAAAAATAAATTAAACACAATCATATTAAAAAAAATACAAACTACCAATAAACACTGAAACAAATTAATATAAGAAATATCTTTTATTCATTGAATTTTGAAACTCAATCAGTATAATTGGATTTCCTTTCCTTACCCGATCACTATAAAGTTCATACCCCTCCATTTGAAGGATAAAAACAGTGATAGGAGAATAATAAATCATTATATAATATAATAAAGAATAAAATAAAAAATAAAAATTCAAAAAATAGCAACAATGAAACACATGACAAACCAAAACCCCTTTCCTCCTTTTGTAATTTCTTCCTCTCATATCAGATGAGTAACAAATCTCCATATAGTAGTGTATTTTAATGGTCTTTTGAATTCTCCCTAGTATCTTTATACCTTTTTTATTTTGCTTTGAATTTAAATATGTGGTCAATTAAGTATTTGGAATGAATTTTAAATGGTCAAGAATATAATAATTCTTTCCACAACACAAAAATAATCACCATGACATGAGGTATTCCAATTCTCTAAAATTTTACAAATTAAATTATCTCATGCATCCCACTTTGTAAAAAAAATCCCATGTAAGAAGAATTTTCAATTTCTCTACATACATAGTATTTATAAATTTTCTATATTCATTATTTATCTAAAAAATATATTACGTATAGACTATTCCATCAAAGAATTATGTTATTCATTAAAAATATATTATACATGGCCCTAAAATATGTTACATATGCCTTTAACTTAGAAAAAGATATACTTTGTATCTATAAAATATGTTACATATTATTTTTGTAAAAAATAAAATATTCTACACATCATCAATTATGTTACATATTCTCCTTTACTTTTCAAAATATGATATGTATAAACTATATGCTAAGTAAAATATGTTATATTTTATAGAAAAGTCTAGAAAATATCTTATACATGGGATAAAAATATGTTACACATTTCTACATTTGTTATTTTTAGCCATTGATATCCTTGGAAAAATATATCACATATTACTTATCACTTAGACATATTTCTTAGAAACCCTTAAAAAATAGAAATTAAAGCATGAATTTTCCAATAAATTTTAGAAATGAATTAAAAAAAATTTAAACTTAGGCATTAATCCATTTTCACAATTAAACACAAATTACTCATAAAATATAAAAATATTGTAATTTCATTCAAAATGAAAAATGGTGGGAATTTATTCATTGAAATACAAAGTAAAAGTGATGAAAATATGAAATCTATCAATTACACGACACTTAAACCATGGAATCTTGGGCAAGTTAACATAAAAAATATTCCCAAATCGAAATTCAAAACACTATCTAATGTGAGTTCCCTTATTAATACCAAGGCCATTAGTCTTACCATTCATCCTAAATGTATTAATTTTATTATTAACATGAAGTAAATTCAATTCATTTCCATAATTTCTATCCTACCATACCCATTTATACCTACCTTCCTAGAATTATTTCACCCATCAATCAAAGTATGAGTTCAAGAAAAGTTTTCTTCATCCCAATCTCATGGATGGGTCACTATAGGCTTGGTAAATTTCGGCATATTCACTTAATTATTAAAGTATTTGTGCATATCATGAGGACTTATTATTGTTGTTTTATGGATAAGGGTTGGTAGATTATATTATGATAATATTTTGAGGTGGATTAAGAGATTTGGATCTATTTTAAAGTATAATGCATGATTTACAATTTCCCTAAAAAATAGAATATTTATTATCTTCCTCTTGTATTTATTTGTCTCTACCCCTATGAAATTTTAAAAGGAAGTTTATATTTTTTTAACTTCAATAGTAGTAAAAATTTCCTTCTCTCCAATTCCTTCAACAAATTTGTTTTTTTATTTCTTCCCAAATTTGAACTTAAAGGAATAAATGTACTTATATTTTTGAGATGTTATGTGAATTTAATTTCCTATTCTTGGAAGATTTTTTTTCTATTTCTTTCTAATTTAATGATTTATGGGTCCTTTTTTTAAATATATCCAACAATTATTTCAAGAATCATCTCCAGACCAACTTTAAAATAGTATCTTACAATATATTAGAGTTAAAATTTAGACTAACTAAATCCCTCCCCTACACTTGAGTTCTACTAAGACCATGAACTAAGTTATAAATATAGGTAGATATATATTTTTTATTGTAATTTGGCTGCCTTTTATGGTTATTAATGACTACTAAGGGATACATGAGTTAAATTTCAAGGTAAGATAGAATAGATGTACATTGTAAAAAATCATTTTAAAATAAAAATAATACCTCAATCATGTAAAGAATAAGGTCCTTAATGATACAAAGTTTGTACTATATTACTTAAAAAAATATGGGTATTCAAACATGGATTGGTTCTCTCAAGAAATGAGGACATTATGAATATGTTTCCAAAATGGGTTTAGAGGCCTCTCAGGTAAGTGATTTCAATATAGGGTAGTATGCCATGGCATGAGATTCAAAAATTAGTGGTATTTTCATGAACTTCCTCTAAATTGGATTTGAAAATAAGTACATTTTAGTATTCACTTAATTTGGGAAAATGGGTTAAATTAGTTTCTCATCATTTACATATGTTCAAAATTTACAATAGTTTTAAATTTTTTCTCAAAAGGTTTAAAAAAACTCAAAAAATGAAAAAAAACACAAAAAATTGAAAATTAAAAAGAAAAAACCAAATTTTAAATCCTAAAACTACAAAGGTTCCCTCCCCCATACTTAAATGATATAGTTTTATCAATGAATTTTAATAGATTTAACAATTGAAACAAATTTTAATTTGAACACAAAATTGAATCAAGTGTTAAGTAAAGGTATAACTTTATGTTTTCTTATTGGTAGATAGATTATAGTAGTGTGATATCTTCCACGAGTTCTGATGACACATTTCCATAATATTTCTTTATACTATGCCCATTAAGGGTAAATATATTCTTTTCTCCTTCTTTAATTAGTTTTAAAACATTGAAAATGTATACATCAATGATTGTAAAAGGTCTTTCCCATTTTCAATGAATCTTACTTGGAATGAGTTTTAGTCTTGAGTTTTAAAGAAACACTTATCACCCTGGATGATGTCTCTTTACTGAATTCACTTTTCATGATCCACTCTTGTTCTTTCCTTGTAAAATTTTGAGTTTATAAATTTTATCTTTTGATTTATTTATACTCCTAAAGTTATAGTTTTCTCTCATTATTAACTATTTCTATATCCATATTAATCTACCTTACTTCCAAGTAAGCCTTGTTCTCCAGACCCATGGGTAAGTGACAACTCTTCCTATAAATTAACCTATATGGGATCATTACAATAGAGGTTTTTTAACCTATCATGTAATCCCATAAAGTGTATTTCAATATTTATCTCTAATATTTTCTATTTTTCTTGAAATTATTCTCTAGTATTACCTTAATTTCTCTATTTGTTACTTTATTTTGTCCATTAGTTTGTGGATGGTAGGGTGTTGATGTCTTGTGATTCACTCTATACTTACTCATCAAAGCTTTGAAGATCCTACTACTAAAATGAGTCCTTTAGTCACTGATGATTTCCCTTGTAACTAAAAACCTATATAAAATGTTATCCCCATCAAAATCACAATCAAAATTAACATCATTATTTTTGGAGTCTTTATATTCTACCCATTTTGAAACATAATTAACTACCAATAGTATGTAAGAGTTCCCAAAGGACATGGTAAAGGGTCCTTATAACATCCCAACACCTTCTTTTAGGTATGATCCTTGGTTTATCTTATCTATCCTTGTTTTTCATATTATTATCTATTTATAATTATTAATTATTGGTTGATTCTTTCTTGATTGAGCCTTTAGATGGGACAATATTGTGTTTTGACTCTTGTTTGAGTGGTAAAGGGATGTTATAGGTGGTACTTGGGAGTTTTTATTGAGATTAGATACAAGCCTATAGTTGAAATGGATAGAGGAGGTCAACTGGTTGGCTAGTGAGCGTCCCCAACTAGCCGATGGAAGGCTGGTAGTGGGGTCTTCCTACAAGTAGTCCACTAGCTAGCCAATAGAAGACTGGAAAAAGTGGGTTCCTAAAAGAATCCCATTGGCTAACTGGTAGGAGCCCACTATATAGATGGTGATACTTTCAGTGGCCCAATTATTCTACCAGGTGCTATTGACTAGCCGGTGGGAGCCAATGGCTAGTTGGTGATGCCAATGTGGGAGAGAATGGGAAGGTAAATGTCATTTTTTCAGTTTTTAAAATATGTTTTATTATAAAACCTCTCCCTCAAACCTAATTTTACCCTAATGACCATAAAGACTCTCTAGAGGAAAATATATCCCTTCCAATATTTATTCTTCATGGATCGAAGAGCTGGTTGATGCACTAAATCTATTCTAGTAAGTGTTATCTCATTTTGATCATAAATTACCCTTTTCTCATCATTTTCCTTCTTTGAGTGTGGTGGATACTCATTTCATTGATGGATAGAGTTCTTTATTTTATGATTTGTGGTTAGTATTCTTCCTTGATTGATTCTATCCTCTTTTCTATATCTAAGTGTGGTTTCTATGTTGGTTATTGACAATACCTTAATTGAGGTAGGTGGTTTTGTAAGGCAATTCCTATCAATTGAAACCTTTTATGATTATTTATTGTGTATTGGACCTATAAATTATTTAATAATATTGATTTTATTTTCTTGATTAAATATTTCTAAATGACATGGTGTGTGTGTATTGAACCTTTTTGGTATGGGTTTTCAAATAAATTTATGATTTCTGGAAAATGGATTTAAAATGAATTAATGATTTTATGGAAGAATTTTATGATGATTTATTGAGAAAATATGGCATGAAATGATTTATGGTTTGAAATAAAATTAATTTTTTGAAAGGCATGAGTTTTGGTGAAAACCATTTTATGTTGGTTTTTGAAATGAAATTACATGTTTTGAAACTTGAACTTAGGGACAATTTGAAATGATTAATTGAAATATAAAGATAACCCCAAGTATGATTTTTTCCTTACATCACATGAGATCCTAGGTATTTAGGCGGGAAGAACACACACTTGGAATACATTATATCTAACTAGGAACATATTGATGATGAAAACACTAAATAAACTATGATGAGGGCATAGAGTTTATTATTTGGGGGTGTCATCTTATTCCCCCCAGGTCTGTGATCTAGGGATGTGTGCACACCTGGATCCATATTTCATTGATATGTATGAGAATCCTATACTAACCTAAACTCAGGACTCTTAACCATAGTGATATAATTGTAAATAGAATATACATGATAGTGTTTGATATAAATTCTTAACCATGCCTATTTTTATATAATTGTTTGTTCATGCATGTATTGATGGAAATTCTCTTTTATACCAGTTTAATACTCTCTATTAAAATGATTTGAAATAAAAATTTCAATATGAATTCTGAAAATATTACCATGCCATATTTTATTTAAAATTAAGAATATTTGGTTTATATGACATGGATTGATTATGAAATTATTATTGGGATCCTACTAGGATAGTGTTTCTCACACCCTAATTTTTTCTTTTGGGATTTGTAGAATTTATTATGCTAGGTACAAGAATAGGAAAAGCACTTACTGAAAGTGGTGGATGTTCTTGATAGTGGGAAATTGGGAATTGGAGGTGATCAGTGGATCATATGATTTAATTATCATAAAAATATCATATGATGATGTCTTTGATCGATATGCAATGACTCAAGTTGATGTTCTATTTTTAGGACTTTTACTTTTCTACTTATGGTACTTTTCTCTTGATGATTGTTTTGAATACTATCTTTTTATGTATCTTTTCTATTGCTTTGTCTTATTAAGATTTTATTGTGGAAAAATCATTACCTCTTATTTTTTTCTTAATTCCCAAGAACTAGTTTCTAGCCTATAGGGACCTGTAATGACCTTCATGCCATGTTTGTATTGATTCATGTTCTAGTTTTGTGGGTTATCTGAGTTATTTCATGACAAATTGGTATCAAATGGAGGTTGAGTCTCTTCTTGAAAGTTGATATATAGTTTGAGATGTCATAATAGATAAGAGATATGATTTTCAGGACTTAATAGGTAGGTTACGAGTAGGTTCCTGGACAAATATCATTGAATCAAGCCTTAAGTTACCATGAGAAGTGGGAGAAATGGATATTTAAAGAGTTATTTGATCTAATTATATATTTTCCCAAACTTTGATATGATATTTAAGTTTCTAAGTTGAAATATTATTGATGGAGTTGATGATCCTGTGTCTCTTGGATGGCAAATTATTAATATCTATTGATGTTTTGTAGTACCATGCCCCCAACAAGATGTTTAAACAGACTTTAGGAGGGATATGATGATGAAAAATAGTATTATAACCCTCTGGTTAAATAGAATCTTGTAGTGGTTGTAGTGCCTGTAGTCAAAGATCTAGGATAAGGGATTGCACTTGACCCCGCTTAGGATACATAGGCTATACCTCAGAGGGATGATAATAGATATCATGCTTATGAGTTTCTTTATCAAAAACCATAATCCTTCTATGGAAAAAATGACCCTCAGGACACATAGGATTGGTTGAAAAACATTAAGCAACTCTTTGTGTTCTTGGAGATGCAAAATCCCATCATGGTGTGGTGTGTCGTCTTTAAGCTTGAGGGGTCTAGCAAAAGGTGGTGGGATGCTATAGTTTTGGAAAATAAAAATGAGTGTGTGGAGTATAAATAATTCAATGCTATTTTTGTAGAGAAATAATATCTAGAGTCAATGGTATTGTCTAATTCCATGGAATTTCTTAACCTCCATTAAAGTTATGGGATAGTGTCTTAGTATGATAATTGTTTTATTGAAATTGCTCAGTTATCACCTAAGGTAGTTTTGAATGAGAAGCTGAAGGGACAAATGATTTAGATGGGTCTTCAATCAGATATTCATTCTTAGGTATTCATGATGAATCTCACCTCTTATTCTAATATTCTAGATATGGATCTAGTGGATGAAACTGACTTGGTTGGTAAGTCAAGATTGAAAGGAGTTCCTTCTACTCCTAGTGGTAGTTTTAGTAGTTACTTTAAAGGAAAAAGGAAGAATAATGAATCAAATAGTGGAAATATTAGTGTTGGTACTTGACAATAGAATTCCTTCAAATCATATATAGTATATGGTAATGGACCACTGACTTATTTCCAATGCAGAAAAGTCCGGCACTCGAAGTGTGCTTTCATGGAGGCACTAAAGATCTATAGTTTCTTTGGATGATCAAGTCACTTGAAGAGGTTTTTCCATGTTTTATACCAGTCTACATAGTGGTATGATATTTTCAGTATGGAGAGTATATGTGATATAGTAATATGATTCAAGAATAGTGGGGTTCTAGTCACAAGAATCATGAATAGAGATTCTTCACACAGTGGATGAGTCTCCAGTGGGAGTTGATGTAGGTTCTATGATAGTGATTGGTACCATTACTATTACTTCATTTTTAGTGATTGATTATTTGATACTAATGCCTCTCATTATTTTTTATCAAACTGCATTATGAAACTATTAAATCTTCCTATGAATCCCATCTATTATGTGATGGAAATTTCTATTCCTATTGGGATGAAGAGGTAATAATTTCTATGATTCCCCTGTTACACATTATATTTGTCAAAAATAAATCTTCTTCAATACTTTTTTTCCTTGATATAAAATATATGGTCATCATTCTCAGGATGAATTAAATATCTTCTCATAAATCCTAAATTGATTGTTATATTCTACAGGTCTCCTTTACTACCCTTGATGCGGAGTGTCATGTTTTTTAAGGTTAATGGGACCCAAGGTATAACTGAGCTAGACCTAATATTTTAAATTTGGGTAGGATGATATCCATTTATGACTTTTAATTGAAGCAAGAATATTTGTGTGATTATCTTCCTCTCATAACTGTTGAGTTTCTGGATGTTTTTCCATAGTAATTTTATGGCATACCACTAGAGAGGGAGGTAAAGTTTTTTATTGATTTGGTGCAAGGTAATCAATCCATATCTATCCCATCTTATTGTATATGACCAGATGAACTGAAGGATTTAAAAGATCAGTTGGATGAATTGATTTTCAAAGGATTCATTTAACTTATAGTTTCACCTTGGAAAACGCCTCTTCTTTTTACTAATAAGGGTAATGGATCCCTTCACTCATGTGTTGATTATCAGAATCTCAATAGGGTTATGATCAAGAAAAAGAATCTGTTACCCTAGATGAATTATTTTTTGATTAGCTAAAATGGGTGAAGTGGTTATAAAAGATTGATATTTAGACTGTTTATCACCATATTAGCATCAAGGATTTTAATATCTCAAAAACCACTTTTCCACTATGAGTATCTGACCACGCTGTCATGACATGTCAAATTGATAGTGATTTAAAAAATATTTTTTAGTCTAGGGAAGACCCTAGGTTATCTCTCAAGGAGTGTTGATATGTTTTGAGCGTGTATTTTTAATAAAAATTACTAAAAGAGGGGGGGGGGGGTAGTTTTGAAATTTTTTTCAAGAAATTAAGTAATTTAAAGAGTTATAAAGTTGAAATACTAAGTGTATTGTGAAAAATATGAGATAAATAAGTGATCATTGATAAGTTACTACAACACTTGAAGATTTTCTCATTCTTAATTGATTATTAGGTTTTAGTGTAATCCTTTGGTTGAGGGTTAACCAAGATCTTGGGTACCCACAAGCCTCTTAAAATGATGTGATTAGAACTAAACCTTGAAATAACAATCATGTAGTCAAGTTACAGACCCTTATCATACTTTAAGGTTTGTAAAGAAACATTAAAATCTCAAATGTTTAGGAAAGAAAAAGGTTCTTATGTTGTCTAATTGGAACAACACAAGACACACACTTAAAATTGTTATGAAATAAAAAGTGTTTCAATTCAACACATAAAAAAAAGTTAAGATACATATGAAAGAACAATTAAAACCACAATATATGCAAAACTAGTAGATAATTATGTGTTGGAACTCCCTCTCAATGATCACCCACCTCTTAACTTGACATCGGGAGGAGGAGGAAGCTCGGGTAGAACTCATTATTCATTATTGATCACCCTATGAGGATAGAGGACTCCAGAACTTATAGGATAAAGAGGAGAATCTTCTAGGACTCCAAAATGTTAGAAATTTTCTTTTGGTTCGAACTTCTAAATTAGGTTCCCATGGTGCCTTTTTATAGCCAAAATGGAACATGTTTTTGAGCACCCTATTTCTGAGATACCACTTGTGTCTCGATTTTGGAATAGTAGAAAGACATATCAGGACTTGAAAAAATGATAAGAGTTGTTGGAAGGCCTCTTGAATATCTATATGTCAAATTTTGAGGCTATTAGACATCTTTATTGGGAGATATGGTTAAAAGACAGAACCGAACTTTTGAATTCGGGCAGATTCTATCCCCTGGAGAGAATAGTTCTGATGGGCCATCAGATGGACGAATTGGGATTCCATTACTTGAGAAGATTTTTATCCCATAATATTTTGGAGAGGACCACAAAGTTTCAGCCCATTTTGATTCACTTAATTGTATTAATGGCTAAAACAGTGGACATATGTCCATGGGATGCCATGCAGTTTGGCCCATTTTTCTTCTAGATTATCTTTGGGACCTCCAAATCACCTCCACATTTAATGAAAATATCAAAAAAGTATAATTTCCAATTTTAAAAGTGATAAACACAAAATAAATTAATAAAACATGAAGTCAAATTTGTTATTATATTTTAAATTTACAATACAAAAAAAGTTTAGCACAGTTGTGTAAGTGTGAAAATGAAATAGTAAATCATGGTGCGATCATACCCCCACACCTATACATTTTCACTCCTGGTAAAATTTAAATTTTCAGAAATTATTCATGTAGATATTACCAACATCATTAATATTTAACATTTGAGTACATTTTTATTCATTAAGGTAATGTGATCATTTCACAAACCAGACCAAGGAGTTTTTCCTAGTAAAAATGAAAAAAGATGTCTCATAAATCATATCACAGTGAAATTAAAAGAGATTCATGATACCAAATTGTGAAAGGAATTTATAAGTCAACCATGAAACCAACTCTCCTTGTGTGTGTGTGAAAACCATTCCATTCTATTCTTTCCACTTTCTATCCAATAAATATAGGTTATTTTAACCTTTTCCAGCTTAAATGATTTTGTCCACCGAACTTGCCCTACATCCTTTGCAATCATATTTTAAGACCCACTCACTTAATAATTCCCATAATTCAAACCATAAGCTCCCAACCTAGATATCCCCATATATTTCACATTTTATCACTCCCCTCATTTATTATTTTTGTTTTTTTAGAAGTTTCATTTGGAACAAATCTCACACTCATCTCTCAACCCTTGTTTGATCTCCTCATAACACTAATTGTAATAGTTATAACAAGATCAAAGGTTGAGGAGGAGTGGTTTTTGACCTGAATAAGACACAACCAATTTTTTTTTTTGATTTTTTAGAGGACGTACAACAATCGAATATCAGGTACACACGCATAGGTCAATCTGGTACAATAATGAAACAAATCGTATAAGGAACAAAGACATGGAAATATCATTTTAAGTTGAAAAATATTAACCTAAAATATATTTATCTTCTATTAAGTAAGAAATATTCACACTTTGTGGTTTGGTGCAAAAATGTGTGGAGATATTAGTGACACGATTTTACCAAAAAATACTCACACAAGGGGCATCAATCATCTCAAAGGTTTCATAGAGATACAACCATTTATATCATTAACAGAAAACCAATTCACTAAAAATCACTCATTGATGTTAAATTCATACAAAAATTCATTCCATAACAGATTCAGGTTTTCATCAAATGTTAAATAAACATGGAATCAAAAATTTCAACATGAATTTTCAGTAAGTTCCATGATTTGGTGACCATAATGGGGGGGGGGGGAGTAAAAATACCATAAATAAGGTGAAAAAGAGAAGAAATAAGAAAGATAATGAAAATACTAATGAACTGAACAAGATAAGGAAAAGTGAAAATACCATAAAGAAGGCGAAAAAGAGAAAGAAAAAAATGATGAAAATTCCTAACTAACCCAGGAATGTATCTATCCCCCACACCTAGAGTGTATAGTTTCCTCACTATAATAAAATAGAATATGGGATGGAAGGATAAAACCTGGTGGGTGTCATTGGTATGTTGCTTCTTGAACATGGAGTTCCTCCATCGGGAACTCTAGAAGGGCTTCATGGAAGTGCTTTAGCCATTTACCATTGATAGTAAAGGTTTTCTTAGTTTATTCATTTTGAACCTAAACAACACCATATTGAGATACATTAATAATAGTGTATGATCCAAACCAACGAGAACAAATCTTACCTGGATGCAACTTTAGCCTTGTATTTTAGAGGAGGACCTTCTTCCCTATGTGGAATTGATGATGAAGGATGAGACGGTCATGGGAAGCCTTGGTTCGCTCTTTAAAAATCGTAGAGTTATCATATAAATCTCTTCTCATTTACTCCAACTCATGAATATGCAATTTCCTTTGAGAAGCTACACCAAAAAGATTAGAATTGCATTCTTTGATAGCCCAGTAGGCCTAGTTCTCAATCTCAACAAGGAGGTGACAACTCTTTCCAAACACTATCCGATATGGTGACATGCCAATGGGGGTTTTGAAAGTAGTAGGGAAAGACCATAATGAATAATAGAGTATAAGACTCCAATCTTTTCTATTGGATTGAACTATTTTTTCAAGAATTTGTTTTACTTCTCAATTTTTCACCTCATCCTGACCATTGGTCTGTGGGTGATAAGTAGTAGATAATTGATGCCTGACCCCATACCAATGAAAAAGAGATTGCATTGTTTGGTTGTAGAAATGAGAACCCTGGTCACTGATGATGAACCTAGGAAATTCAAACCTACAAAAAAATAGGGTTCTCAAAAATTCCATAACTTCATTAAAATAATCATTCCTTGTATCTTGTTCCTCTACCCATTTTGAATCATAATACACTTACAAAATAATGTATAGGTTACCAAAATTATTGGGGAATGGTCCCATAAAGTCAATGCCCCAAACATCAAAAATGTCATGGAAGGGCAAGGGTTACTGGGGAATCTAATTTCTTTTAGAGACATTACCCATTCTTTGACAACAAGGACAATATTTATAGAAGTCATGGGCATCCCAAAAAAATGTGGGAAAAGAGACCAGAATTGAGGACCTTGCGAGCAGTCCGTTGGGGACCAAAGTGACCCCCAAAAACAAGAGTGTGGAAGAACCTAAGGACGGACTCAAACTCACTACCAGGAACAAAATGCCTGAGTATTTGATCACTAAAGGTGCACCAAAGGTAGGGGTCATCCCAAATGTACCAATGGGACTCAGGTTTTAGATGGCCGACCTAGTTTTTTTTGAAATCAGTAGGAATGAAAGATACTACCAAATAATTTACAATTTTAGCATACCAAGGAATAACATCTTACACTTAGTACAATTTCTCATCAAGAAACATAACATTTATAGGAATACAGGGGGATGAGTCAATGTATAAGGATTGGTGAATCCTACTGATATGGTCAGCCACCACATTCTATAATCCTTTTTTATCTCTAATTTCTAAATTTAATTCCTGAAGTAGGAGCATTCAGTGAATGATATATGGTTTGGCTTCCATTTTCATAAGGAGATACCAGAGGGATGCATGGTCTAAGAACACAATGACTTTGGACCCCAAAAGGTATGACCTGAATTTTTCTAAGGAAAACACAATGGAAATGAATTCTTTTTTAGTTTTGGTGTAGTTTTCTTGGGCGGGGTCCAAAGTACGTGAGACATAAACAATGAAATGTGGATCTCGATCAACTCTTTATGATAAGACTACCCCAACTGCATAGTTATAGGCATCAAACATGAGCTCAAATGGTAAATCCCACCATGGTGGTTGGATTACCGAGGGGTGACATGAGAATCCATTTTAACTTATTAAAAGATTCTTCACATTCTTTATCAAAAACAAATTCTTTTTATTTTTGGAGTAATCAGGAGAGGGAGAGTACAATTTTACTAAATTCATGAATGAAATGATGGTAAAATCTAGAATGACCTAGGAAAAACTGCACATCCCATACATTTTTAGGGAATGGTAAGGAAGAAATGACATCCAATTTTGATTTATATACTTGGATACCATCCAAAGAAATGACATTCCCCAAAACTATACCTTTTCACACCATGAAATGACATTTCTCATAATTTAATACAAGATTATTTTCAATACAGTTACGTAGGACTAAACCAAGACTACTCAAACATTCATCAAAAGAGGATCCATAAATAGTGAAATCATCCACGAATACTTCCATGGAATTCTCCAGGTAATAAAAAAAATACTAACCATGCATCACTGGAAAGTACCCAGAGCATTGTATAAACCAAATGACACCCCCTATATGAAAATGTACCAAAGGGGAAAGTGAAGGTCATATTTTCCTAGTCCTCAGGGGCAATATGTATCTAAAAGTATCCATAATACCCATCAAGGAAACATTAGTGGGACTTACCCACTAGCCTCTCTAGCATTTGGTCAATGAATGAAAAAGGTAAATGGTACTTCCTAGTGTGTTGGTTTAGTCAGCGATAGTCTATACAGACACACCAACTATTCTACACACGAGTTGGAACCAATTCATTATTTTCATTTTTGATTATTGTAAGGCCAATTTTTTTAGGAAGTACTTGAAAAAGACCAAACCATTGGTTTTTAGAGATGGGGTAAATGATTCCAGCATCTAATAATTTTGTTAACTCCTTTTTTCAAAACTTCTAGGAGGTTTGGGTTCAGTAGATCTTGTTCCTGCCTCACTAGTTTAGCCTCATCATTTAACAATATATGATGTGTACAAATTTATGGGATAATACTAGGAATTCCAGAAAGTGTCCATCCCAAATATTGTTTATACTCCCTCAAAATTTCAAGAATTCACAATTCATGCTCAGGAGGGAGTGAACTAGAAATGATGATGGGAAGCTTGTTTCTATTATCAAGATATGGATATTTTAAATCTTGAGGTAGTTTTTTATTTCCAATTTAGGTGTATTTTTGATTTATGGAAGTGTGTATGAAAGTGAGAGGTCACTAATCTCATATAACCACTCAATGATATCATCCTCAGATGAGGGATGAGCTTTTAAAATCTTAGAATTATCATCAATGGTCATTAGATCCTTAGTGTTCAAGAAACTATTAATTAATAAACATGAATGACACTTTTCTAGACCACTAAAATAGTCAATGCATGATTCATTAACAAGAATTTAAATCAAGGATGAAAACTCAAAAAGGGGATCAGGGGAATGAAATTAAGTTTTTTCAAGTGAAGGGAGTACATCTATAGAATTAACAGAGAGAGAGAGAAATGCTCTTCTAAGGGGTGCTTCATGGAATCAAGGATGTTGAAGTGGAAAATGTCACCACTAAAATCCATAGATTATGTTCCATTATGGACATTAATTATGGTTTTGGAAGTTTTCATGAAAGGTCTTCCCAATATAATTGGGGCATGTCCATTTATCCTATTATCTTCCATTTTAAGATCATAAAAATCTTTAGGAAAAATTAAATTTTGAACCCTCACAAGAACAGCCTCTAACACACCATAAGGGTGTGCTATACTCCGATTTTCTAGATGAATGAATATCCCAGTTGGCTTAAATTATCCAACAAGAAATTAAGAGTAAAAGGAATGAGACATCACATTTATAGAAGCACCTAAATCAAATATAGCATTGGAAAATGAATACTCCCCTATGGTTCATGGAATTGAGAAGGTTCCAGGATCATTAAATTTGGTAGGAAGTGATGGTTATATCAATACTGAGATATTCCTCCCAAATATTAACTTCTCACCACCTCTAAGTCCCCTTCATTGTGTACAAATATCTTTTATAAACTTGGCGTATCTTGGAATTTGCTTTATGAAATCAATCAAAGGAATATTAACTTGTACTTGTTTGAATGTCTCAAACATTTCCTTATAAAGTTCAGTTTCCTTTTGTTTTCTTAGTTAGGTGGACCTTTGGGGAAATTGAAGAGGAATGGTTGGGATAGAATACTAATCAACATAGTCACTCTTTCCTTTGGAAGGTATTCTCTGAGGATAAGGATTTTCTTCTCTTGGACCATTTTCAGTAGTTGGGACAATGGTTTCCTTAAGAGTGGATGAATCTAATGGAGGGTTCATATGGGGTTTAAGTTATTTTCCACTCCTAAGGGTTATGTAGATAACATTTCCTTAATCTATAGGGTTGAATAATGGTTGAGATGGTAGTTTACCCGACCTGTGAATTTGAATTTCCCCCATCGAGTGAGCTAGTTAACCTAATTGGGTTTTGAGGTCTTGTATGACTGCCTGGGTGGTTTGCTAAAATCGGAGATTGTTAGCAGCCGTTTATTTCATCATGTCTTATAGGATAGGCTTAGGTTTTAGAGGTTTTTTTTGGAAAGGAATTTGTTTTGGTTGAGGATTTCTGGGTGGTGGATGACTACTCTGACCCTTTCCTATAGTCTTGGTTTCCTTTCCACCCAGGATTGGATAGATAGTATTGTTCTTGCCTAAAGGGTTGGTTATAGGGGAGACCTGGAAGGATTACCTTACAACTCTCAGAAGTTTCTCTTAATTTGGGGCATTGGTCAGATTAGTGGGTTTTAGAAGAACATATACCACTATGGATGGGAGTAGGAGATTGGTATTTTCCTTGGGAAAGAGCGTTTTTTTGAAAAAGGGTACTTACCTCTTCAAACTTTGTGTCCACCTTCTTCTCAAATTCAATACTTTTCACAGCATAGACACATCAAATGGGTACACTGGACTGTGAAATGAACTGTTGAGTGTTTTTCTCCATGTTATCAATTAATTTCCTTGTAGTTATTGGGGTTTTATCAACTAGCGCACCACCTGCAGTGGCATCAATCATATTTCAGTCAATAGGAATTAAACCTTCATAAAAACACTGAATTAAAAGTTGATCACTTATTTGGTGGAGTGGATAACTTGAACATAACCTTTTAAAGCTTTCCAAATATTCATGTAATGTTTCCCATTGTGATTGTCTTATAACACAAATTTCTTTTTTATAGTTTTAGTTTGATATTTTGAGAAATATTTTTCACGAAAAAGACGTTTCATGTCCGCCCAGCCTCTAATTGGCGAATTGATATAATAAAGTCAGTCTTTTGCAGTATCTTCTAATGAAAAAGGAAATGCACTAATAATTACTTGTTCTTAATCCACATTTTCAGGTTTTAATGTAGAATACATAGTTTGGAATTATTTTAAGTGCTTATGAGGATCTTCTCCCATGGGTCCATGGAATATTGGTAATAAGTGAATTAAACTAGATTTTAGTTCAAAATTGGGTGCCTCGCCTTGTAATTGAATGTATGTGGGATGGATACGGACATAAAGTGAGGTTAATTCTTTTAGTGTTCTATTGTTTTCATCCATGTTATATAAGTTTATTTCATTTTTGATGTTGGTTCCAGAATAAGAAGTATAAGGATCAAGAAGAGTGTCGATGTTTTGTGTGTCCTCCTTCAAAGGGTTCTCTTTAGTGTCTCGGTGTTGTTGACGTAGGATTCTCTCTAGTTCGAGTGAGAAAGGAAATAAATTTCCTGGATTATAATGCGTAATGCACAAAAACTATACAACAAATAGATCAAAACCCAAAAGAATTGAAAAGGTAAATAAATATTAACAAAATTTACAAATATCTTATAAAAAACACACACTAAAAACAAAAGCACTCATCGGAAACGACACCAAAATTTGACCGTGCTGTTATGAAACATCAAATTTATAGTGATATAAAGAATATTGTTTAGTATAGGAATACCCTCAGTCATCTCTCAAGGAGCGTTGATAGGTTTTGAGTGTGTATTTTAAATAAAAATTACTAAAAGAGGGGGGTGGTTTTGAAAATTTTTTCCTGAAAGTAACTTAATTTAAAGAGTTATAAATTTAAAAGACCAAATGGATTGTGAAAAATATGAGATAAATAAGTGATAATTTCTAAGTCACTATATAACTTGAAGAGTTCCTCATTCTTAATTTATTATTAGGTTTTAGTCTAATCCTTTGGTTGAGGGTTAACCAAGATCTTGGGTACCCACAAGCCTCTTAAAATGATGTGATTAGAACTAAAACTTGACATAAAAATAACGTAGTCAAGTTAAAACCCCTTATAATGCTTTAAGGTTTGTAAAGTAACATTTAAATCACAAATTGTTTGGAAAGAAAAGGGTTCTTATGTTGTCCAATCGGAACAAAAAAAGACACACACTTAAAATCGCAAACTAATCAGTTATGAAATAAAAAGTGTTTCAATTCAATTCATCAAAACAAGTTAATATACATTTGAAAGAACACTTAAAACCAATATATAAACCAAACTAGTATATAATTATGTACCATATCTCCTTCTTCAAGTGTGTAGCTCCCTTGCAATGATCACCCACCGCTTAGCTCGACATTGGGAGGAGGAGGAAGCTCAGGTGGAACTCTTTCTTCATTATTGATCCCTATATGAGGAAAGGGGCCTCCAAAACTTCTAGGATGAAGAAAATAATCCTCTAGGAATCAAAAATTTCAGATATTTTCTTCTGGTTATAATTTCCAAATGAGGTTCCCATGGTGCCTTTTATAGCCAAAATGGAACATGGTTTTGAGAACCCTGTTTTGAGATACCAATTGTGTCTTGGTTTTGGAATAGTATTAATCCATATAAATACTTTAAAAAATGAGAAGAGTTGTTTTACGGCCTCTTTAATATCTCCATGTCAAATTTGGTGGACATTAGACATATGTATTGGGAGATATGGTCAAAAGACAGAATGAAACTTTTGAATTCAGGCAGATTCTGTCCCCTAGACAGAATGGTTCGGATGGGCCATCAGATGGACAAATTGGGATTTTTTTCCTTGATAATAGTTGTATCCCATGATATTTTGGATATGAAAACAAAGTTTTATACCATTTTTATCCACTGAATTCTATTAATTCTCAAAACAGCTGACAAATTTCCATGGGATTTCATGCAGTTTGGCCCATTTTTCTTCTAGATCATCTTCAGGGCCTCCAAATCTCCTCCACCTTCAATGTAAATATAAAAACAAGTATAATTTCACACTTTAATAGTGTTAAACACAAAATAAATTAATCAAACATGAAGTTAAAATTTTTATTATATTTAAAATTTTCAATAAAAAACAAGTTTAGCACCATGGTGTAAGGGTGAAAACTAAATAGTGAATCGCTGTGCGATCAATATCTTATTATGCCATTTGGAATGACTGATGATCCTTATCCATTTATGACACCGATGAACATGATATTAAACCAATACCTTAATTATTTAATTTTGGTATTCATGTATGACATCTTGGTTTACTATATTACTAAGGATGATCATATGAGTCACTTGAGTGTAGTTCTAGATATTTTGAGGTATCACTGTCTTCACACCAAGCAATAAAAGTAAATTTCTGGATTCAGGAAGTAAATTTATTGGGAAAAGTGGCTCAAAATATGGAATCTTAGTCAATCATTATAAGGTGAAAGTTTTTATACCAAGGGTGGAACTATGGAATGTCTTTTAGATCCAGAGGTTCTTGGTCATTGTAGAGTATTACCACTAGTTTGTTAAATATTTCTAATAGTTGGATTCTCTATTGATCACACTTACTCAAAAGGGAGTAAAGTTCATATGGGATTATAAATTTTAGGCTTATTTTAATGATTTGAAGTGAAATTTTACTTCAAATCCAATGTTGGATATTCTAAAGGATGGGCATCACTATGTGGTCTTTTTTAATGTGTCAAGTTAAGGTTTGGGATGTGTTCTCATGCAGGGAGATCATGTAGTGGGTTATAGATCTTGTCAAATTCTGAATCAGGAGAAGTACTATCACACAAATGATATAGAACTCAAAACCATGATTCATTATCTTAATATATGATGAAACTAACTTTTTTGGAGAGAGCTATATCATTTAATCTAATAAAAAAAACATAATTTATAGATTCTAGCAAAAATATTTGAATCTTTTCCATAGGCATTGGGGGGAGTACCTACAATATTTTGACTTTGAAATTTTCTAAACCCTTGGAAAGGGGAGAATTTTCACTAATTCTTAGAGTAGGAAAATACCATCCTAGGCAGTGAAGTAATTTTTAGAGGAGTGTAATCTCATGGATCTCTTTTCTTGCATGCATTTGGTAGGCCAAGAGGATGAGACTGGGTTTTTTTGGAAAGTGTTTAGTTGAAATCATCTCTTCTTGAGATAATACTCCTGGAAAACAACTTGATGATTATTTTTGGGGAATTTTTGATTCTTTATATAGTGGGGAGACCATTGGTGAATGGTATCTATCTTCAGAGGGTTTACTTTTCTTTTGGAGTTGTTATGTCATACCGTTTCCATTTAGAAAGGATGTGTTGTGTTATTGTCATAATTCATAGTGATAGGTCCTCACAGACATAAAAGAGATGTTTTATGATACGAGGCATTGATTTTGGTATCCATGTATGAAATGATACATTTCCAATTTTGTTTACCATTATTATACCTATCAGTAAATCAAGTCCAATCATCAGAGGCCTTCAAGTTTTCTTTAACCCCTTCCTATGCGAAATTGGAAGCAAGATGAGATATATATGGAATTCATGGTTGGGTTTCTATATAAAAATTTATTAAAGAATGTGATTTAGGTAGTTATTGACTTATTGAACAAATTATCTCAATTTATTCCTATATGTGATATAACCAAAGTTCAGGACTTGAGAAATCTGTATATGTAGGAGATTGTGAGATTATATAGAATTATGTATGACATTATTTTCAATAGGGATCCCATGTTCACATACCAGTTTTAGAGAGGTCTCTATGAGGTAGTGGTATCCCAAGTCAAGTTAATCACGATGTGCCATCCTCATATATATAGTCAGACACAATGAGTATAAAATTTCTTAAGGATATGCTTTGTGCTCATGTCCTTGAATTTTGAGGAGATTAGGATTTATATTTGTGACTGGTTAAGTTTCCCTATAATAATATTAACTCATCATCCATTAACATGGTACCCTTTTAGGCCTCATATGACCGGCCTTTTAAATATCCTCTTTATTGTTCAGAGATTGGCGAATCTTCCCTCATTAGACCTAGTTTGATCCAAGAGATGACAAAAAAATATAGATGATTTAGAAGAGGTTAGTGATGGTACATAGATGATTTAAATATTATACTAATAATCATCAATATCCTTTGAATTTCTTGGTTAGAGACTCGGTTTTTTTGAGAGTATCACCTTGGTAGAGTCGCCAATGGCTTGGTAAGTATGGTGATTTGACATTGAGATATGTGGAACTATTTGAGATTATTGAATGGATTGGGAAGGTGGATTAGCATTTGGATTTTACACCTATAATGAAATCAATCCATGACATTTTTCATGTTTCACATCTTAGAAAGTATCTTTCAGACCCATATCATGTCCTGAGTTTGAAGAATCTTGATGTTGAACTTGATATGTCTGTGACTGGGTATCCAGTTCAGATTTTTGATTCGCAGATAAAGGTTCTTAATGGAAGGTATATACCTCTGGTTCAGTTTCTATGAAAACATGATTCTAATTATCAAGATAATTGGGTTCATGAGGCATTTATGTGAGATTAGTGACCTCATCTCTTTATGGATTAGTTTTTTGATATATTTTCTAAGGGTAGAAAGAATTGTAACATCTTAAAACCTATTTTTAGGTGTTATCCTTGTTTTATATTATTTTTATGTTGATATTTGGTTATAATTATTGATTCTTGGTTTATTATTTCTTGGTTGAGCCTTTGGAGGGGATAATAGTGTGTTTTGACTCTTGATTTAAAGGTCAGGGGATGTTTTGGGTGGTACATGGAAGTTTGACTTAAGAGTAGATATGATCCTATAGCCAAAATGAATATAAGTGGTCTACCAGATAGCTGGTGGAAGGCCAGTAGTGGGGTATTCCTATAATAAGTACACTATCCAATTGGTGAGAGCCATAAGCTATCCATTATAAATCTAGAAGAAGTGGGTACCTATAGGAATCCCACCATCTAGCTGGTAGGATCCCACTAGCTAGCAGGTGGTACTTCCAATGAACCAAGAATTTTTCTAGTTTCCACTGGCTAGTCAGTAGGAGCTAGTGTCCAGATAATTCTGTCAACATGGGTGATAACGGGAAGGGAAATAACATATTTGTTTTAATTTTAATCTTTATTTATTCTAGACACTTCTTACCCAAACCTAGTTCGACCCTAATAATCTTGGATAATCTCAAGAGGTGTATTTGGCCCTTAAAACCTTGATTCTTCATAGATAAAAGTGCTGATTTATGTGTTGAATATCTTTCGGTAAGTATTATCGCATTTTGATCTTGAATTTATCTATTTTAATATATCTTCTTCTTTAATAGTGGTGGATCCTCGTGTCATTGATGGATATAAATATTGATTTGATGATTTTTAGTAATAGTATTCTTGATTGATTCTATCCTCACATCTCCATCAAAGTGTGTTTTTTGTGATGGTGAATGATGATACCTTGATTGAGGTTGGTGGTTTTTTAAGGAAATTACTATCAATTGAAACCTTTTATGCTTATTTATTTTAAATTGTAAATCTAAATGATTTCCACATATTTATTTGAGTTTCTTAATTAAATATTTCTAAATGAAACGGTGTGTGTGTTGAAACTTTTGGGTATGGATTTTCAAATAAAGTATTGATTGTCAAAACATGGATTTGAAACTAATGAATGATCTAAGTGAAGACTTTGATGATGATTTATTGAGAAAACATGGCATGAAATTATTTATAGTTTGGAATTAAATGATTTTTTTATAAGGCATGAGTTTTTATGAAAACCATTTGATGTTGGTTTTTGAAATGAAATGGCCTATTTTGAAACTTGAACTCAGGGATAATTTGAAATGATTGATTGAAATGGAAAGATATCCCTAAGTATGATTAATTTCCTTAAATCACATGGGAAATTGGTTAGTTAGGTGGGAATAACACACACTTGTAATGTATTATCTCTACCTAACAGTGGATTGATTGATGATAATTCTAACTAAAATATAACAAGGGATGAAGTTCATTATTTGGGGTATTATCCTATCCCCCTAGGCCTCATATATTGGGATGTGTACACACCTGATCCATATTTCACTAAGATGTGTGATGATACTCTAATAACTTATCCCCATTAATCTTAACCATGTTTCTATGATTGTAAATAATTTATACATTCCAATGTTTTATAGGATTGCTTAATCATGTATATTTTAATATAAATGTTTATCCATGCCTGTATTTATGGAAATGATCTTATGGACCTATTTAATAATAGCTATTGAAATGATCTGAAATACATGTTTTTATATAAATTGTATAAATATCACCATGCTGTGTTTTATTTAATATTAATCATATTTTGTTTATTTGATATAGATTTATTATGTAATGATTGCTGAGATACTAACAGGATAGTGTTTCTCACACCCTATTTTTTCCTTAGGTAGTTTGTATAATTCCATAAGCTAGTTCCAGGAAAAGGGAAAGTACCGCTTAGAGGTGGTGGGTGTTCTTGATAGTGGGGATTTGGGTGTTGGATATGAATGGTTGAGCATATGATCCACCTGTTATATGGAGATCTTGTGATTATGTCTTTAATGGATATGTGATTACTTGGGTTGATGTTTTATTTTTGAGACTCATACTTGTATAATTTTGGTACTTTTCTCTTAATGGGTGTTTGACATACCGACCATTTATGTATCTTTTCCACTACTTTGTTTTAATAAGCTTTTATTATGGAAAAACCACCCCCTTGTTTTTTCTTGATGCTTAGGTGCTAGTCACCAACCTATGTTGATCAAGAATTCCATTTAAGCCATGTCAAGATTGATTTGGGAACTAGTTTAGTGGGTTATTCTGGTTGGTTCATGACAGTCCCATGAAGTTTATCCCCCAAAATTCAAATAATTCACAAAATATTATTAGTTTTTGAGGAATTTTTTATTTTTTGGAGATGTTAGGAGCGAACTAGAATTTCTCACATGTTTTAAAAAATTCATGGGCATATTTAAATAAAGTAGGCCGATATATACTTGATTCTAAAACTTTCATAGCTATATTTTTAGGTCTAAAGTGTCCTATACAAGCTAAAGTGTTAAAAAACTCAAGAATAGATTATATATCACTCTAAGATAAACATATTCTTATCATTTTATCCTTATATATTTTCCATAGATATGGATGTTCCCAAATATAAAATTTTAATTCAGATTTGGGCCTAAAAACTTATTATGGGTTCAAGTGAGATGAGAATTAGTAATTTACCAAACATTTGGCCATTTAAATATACTAAGGTACCTATCCTTCAATCAAATACAACTTACCTCCTATAATTAAGTCATTCAATGGAACTTTACCAAGAATTCTCACTTTAGTTATATTAGGTAGCCTGCTTAGATGATATTTCACCTTTTTCTTAACTACCTTATTATATTTGTTCTCTAAATTAATATCTTGAAGTGGTAGCATCCATATAATCAACCTTGGTTTAGATTTTTACTTCTTAATTATATATATAAAGGCCACATGATCCAAAAAAAGTTATCTTAGTTCTAATAAATTAAGATCTAAATTTAACCAAATAAAAAATAATTACTAATAATTATTTTTTTTGTGGTTTTGTAGTGGGTCTGAGTAGCATCCAGTGTTCTTTATGCACAATTAAAGACTTTAGGTTTTACTTAAATCCTTTGAGATAATACTAATCCAATAGTATGTTTAGATGCATTAAAAATTAGTTCAAAAGAATGCTCCTAGTTTAGTGGCTACATTACTAGTGCTGTGATGAACTTATTGTTTAATTCATCAAAAGATTCCCTACAGTCATTACCAAAAATATTTTTTTTATCATTAAAAATTAACATAGACTATGGAAGATAAACCTTACTATAATCTTTTATGAACCTATTGTAAAATCCTACATTTCTTAGAAAATATCTAACATAATCTACATAATTTTTATATGACAATGAATTTAATACTTTAATTTTATACTTACCTAACCCAATTAATTTTTGGAAATAACATTAACAAGAACTATCACTCTTTCCACTATAAAATTATATTTTTAAAAATTCAATACAGGGTTTTTTTCAATGAAAATTTTCAAAACTTTATCTAATTTCTTCAAATAATGATTAAATGAGTTTCCAAAAATAGTGAAGTCATTTAAAAACACTTTTAGTTAGTCTTGAATATGATTAGAAAACAATACTTACCATGCATATATATAATTCTACTAATATATTAATAATCTTGATAACATACTTTTGTATGAAAAGGTACCATAAAGACCTTTAAATTTTGTCTTCTCCTGGCCTTCAGTCACAATGGGCACCTAAAATAACATGAAAATCCATCTAAGAAAAATAGCGAGTCTATCTTGATAATATTTTTAACATATGTTTAATAAAGAAAATATGGAAATGATATTTCTTGTTAACCAGTTCAACTTCCTATAATCAATACACACTTTCCAACTATTATAAATTATGATAGGGATCAATTCTTTTTTGTTTATTCTTTACTATGGTCAGTCCAATTTTGTAGGAACTATGTGAATGGGACAGACCCATTTGTGAGTTAAATATGGGTTAGATTATTACTTATTTTAACAATTTCTCTATATAATTCTTGAATACCTCTATCATGGTTGGGTTAAGACTTCTTTAGGGATTCTTAATAGGTTTTGAATTTTCTTCAATAAGAATTCCATTTATGCAAATTTTAGGATTAATTCCAATCATATATCCAAAACTCCAACCCATTTCTTGTAAAATTCTCCTAAAATTTTCTATAATTATTTTTTATTGGTCTAAGGATAGGTTTAGAGTAATGATTATTGGAAAATGTTTCCCCTATATGTGGTACACATACTTAAGATTAGTTGATAGAGTTTTTAATTCCATGCTTTGGGGTTGTTCTAAAGATGAAATCAGTATCAGGTTTCTCACATTCAAATCTTTGATTTAATTTAAAAAATATTACATATCATATTAGTCATTATTAAGAAAATAATGATACCCATAAAATAATTTAGGTGTTACCTCTTCTTCCAAGTTGTAAACAGATTTTTCAAATTGTTGTTGTATATCGTCCTTTATAGAACTTTCAAATATTAATTGGTTTCTTAAATATAGAATTTCCTAAAATATACCTAGTTATTCAGTAGTATTATCCTTCTCAATGTGTGAAATTATAATAATTATATGATCCCTTTTAAAGTACTTCATTTAATTAGAGATATTGAAATGGGTAGTGATCACACCAAAACCCATAGTGAGAGTTCCTTAATGTACATTAATGATGAACTTAGATATAGTTAAGAACTATCTACCCAAAATGATGGGTGATTATATTATGGTACCAACATCCTCCATGTTTATTATATTAAATCTAGCTAGAAATATCAGGTTTTTTACTCTATCTGACACATATTTCAAGACTCCTACTAGAAAAATTGTAGACCTGTTTACAAGTTGACCACCACTCTTATGGGATTAAATTACCCCATCTAAAAAGAATTAAATATAAAATTAGGCATTAAATTTATTAAGGCAACTAGATTGAAAAAAAAAATCTTTAAAAGTCATGGATTCAATGGCATAATGGATAAAAAATATCCTTAGATCTTAACACTTGGTGGACAGTTGTGGGGTGATAAATGTTGAGACAATTCTTCCCAAGATTATTATTTTATCCCTTTGTAGTGTCCTATTTTTATTATATAACACTTTAAGGAAATTTTTAAACTTTTTAATTTTCTTTAAAAATTCAAGGAGGTGAATAATGATATATTATTTCTAGAAAGTTTCCAAAATTTATATTTGAATTTATTCCTCTCATATATTCCTTGATTAGATCATCCTAGATGGGAATTGAAGTCAAAGATCCTTCTTATCCCTTTTCCATTTTTATAAGGGTGTCTCAAACCTTTTTTATTTCTTCTATATTTTTCTTTCTCTCCCAATTATTCCCCTTACCTGGAATAGTTCTAAGAGTTCCATCCTGATTTTTATATTCATTTTATTTAACACTGGGTTTGTTTTTATTGGGATCAGATGTGGCCATGGAGTGAAACTCCTTACCATATCTAGTTGTCATCAAGATCACATTTCCTTTAGTATTAGGGTTTATTTGTGTTGGAAATTTTTTTGTGTTCTTGGAAAAGATCTCCATAAAAATTATAAGATGGTTATTCAATTATTTCACTTCATTACTTAACTCCTTGACCTTTTATTCTTGTTTATACTAAATAGGGGGTTTTATACTAGTGGAGGTTCTTTAAATGGTTTCTTTTATAATAATGGGGGTGTTTGTTAATTTGGTTGACTAAAAGGTGGTTTGTATGGTTGTTGAAATGGTGGGAATTATAGGTTTTTTCTTGGTAAACTAGTCTAGACTAATACTATTGATTCCAAAATCCAAATTTTACTTGTGTGTTTTCCTTATATTTTGGATTTGGCTACTAAAACCGCCTTTTCTAGTATTCCACTACACAAATTTTAGTTCCCTGAACCTCAATGCACTGATATGTATAATGATTAGGAGAAGAGAACAAACCATATACCTTCACCGATGCTTATTTTTTCGCTTGATCGTTTCAAGTAAAATTTTCCAACCAAAGTGGTGAGTTTCTATAGATTATATTTTAGTGGGGGTGGATAAGTCTAAATATCTTACCTCATGTAGGCCTTTGGTACCAATACCTTTGGTGCCAAAATTTTGGGAATTATGGACCATCTTTTTTATCAATCCTATTGCTTCCACTAATGATTTTTTAATGAGAGATCCTTCCAATGATGTATCTAATATATTTATATCACTAAAAACTAGTCTTCAATGAAAAAATACAAGGAATTGATGTTATTCAATAGATTGATGTGGGGAACTAGTGCCAAGATTCTTGAATCTCTCCCAATACTCATAGAGAGTCTCTCCTAAAGATCTTCTGATGGCATAGATTTTCTCTTGATTATTGTGATTCTGGAGTTAGGGATGATTTTTTTAAGAAAAATACATTTCATGTAAAACTATTCATTTATTTAATTGAGATAAAAACTATAAAACACTCATTTCATACTCCTTCCAATGAAAAAAGAAAATATCTCCACTTCACTTGCTCTTATAACACTCCTATAGGCTTAAGTGTTGAGAATAGGAGGGTGCGCTACATGATATTATTATTGGGGTCCTAAACTTAAAGTCCATGGCATATTTGAAATAATTTTATTAATTCATTTCTTAATTCAAAGTTAGTTTTTAAATATTACAAACCATTTTGGTTATTTGGATTTAAAAAGTGTGTTGTACAAAAATCTATTAATGTCTAGTTAGGATTTTCTACCATGATATCATCATCAAAATGAACACTTTGGGTTTTACTGGGGTGTTTTAGGGTAATTTATTCAAATTAAAGCTTTAAATGTAAGTTTATAGGAATTTTATTAAAGTTCTATCTGTCTTAGGGTCAAGTGAGAAAAGTTGTTTAGTACTAGAATGAGCCATACAATTTTTTTTTGTAATTTCATCACTACCTCCCCAGAAACAACACCAAATGTTTGATACAACTATCTTGGGTTTTAAAAAATATACTTAAATCCTATTTTAATAAGAATTATATTAGGAATGTTGGGTTGTATCCGGAAAGGGGTGCTCAAAATCAGTTACCACTTTTTAATTAGAAAAATAGGGGGTGGATTGATTGGTTGAATTTAAAAACAAAAGAAAATAAATAAAATAAGATGATTGAAATAAATTCTATTAAAAGTAATGGGTTTTAGGTTGGATATCCCATTACAATTCTATCATAGACTTCAAATAGTTGACTATATTTCTTATTAATTGGTGAATGAGAGGCTTAAAAATCATTTCACCTACCACCCTTGGTTTAATGGATGCGAGGAGGATAAAATTGATAAAAATATATGATTGGTATATCCTCCCTCATATGTATGTTAAGTGTTATCAATGAAACCTAATAGTGAACAAATATTACATTAATTATGCAATACCCAATCAGGTTTTAGTGTTCCTAAGAAACCCAAGAGTATTCCACCGCCTTTACACACGTGCTTATAATATCCAAACACTTCACCACCCATATCATTATATTCAATTGCATATAGACTAAAATAAGTGAAGGAAGATAAATGATCATCGACCAAAGACAACATACAATGAATAGAAATAAATCAAACACAATCACATTTGAAAATATAAACTTTCACTAAAAACTGAATCCAAATAATAGAAGAAAGACATTTTATTCATTGATTATAAAGTTAAATAATTATAGTTAGATTTAATCCCCTTAACCAATCAATATAAGGTTCTCACCCTTAAATTAAAGGGATGAAAAATATGATAGGGGTGGAATAAGGTATTATAGAACAGAATAATTTATAAAATAAAACTTGAAAACTTAAAAAATAGCATCAGTACAGAATAGGCTGAAACGAACTCCCTTTCCTCTTTGACTTCATTCTACTTTTATATATTTATTCCTAACATATGAAAATATTAGAAAATATCCATTTGGTTGTGTCTTTAGTGTCCTTTTGAAATCTCCCAAAGATCTTTGTAATTTCTTTATTTTCCGTTGAATTTTATTATGTTGTTAATTAATTATTTGGAATTTATTTTAAATGATTGAGAATGTAAGGATTCTTTACACAACACAACATGAATCACTACGATGCTGAGCCTTACAATTATTTTAAATTTTACAAATTAAATTATCTAATGTATCCCACTATGTAAAAATATTCATATGTAAGAATAATTTTTAGTTTCTCTTTATATATAATATTTTTAACTTTTCCATATTCATTATTCAACTCAAAAATATATTATATATGGAATATTCTTTAGAAAAATTATGTTACACCTAAAAAAATTGTATGCATGAATTTAAAATATGTTACACATGCATTTTTTCAAGGGAGAAATATATTACATATCCATTAAATATGTTACATATTATTTCAACATAAAAGAAAATATATTATGAATTTCCAATTATGTTACACATTCTCAGACCTTTTCAAAATATGTTATGTATAGTTCATAGGCTAAATAAAACTTGTTACTTATTACAGGGGATCTTAGAAAATATCTTATACATGGGCCAAAAATATTTTACACATTCTTTCCTTTATCATTTTCAGCCATGGATTTCCTCAGAAAAATTTATTACATATTACCTAGTATATATAAATATTTCTTCACAACCATTGAAAAAAAATTAAAGCATGGATTTCCCAATAAATTTTTGAAATGAATTAAAAACACTTTAAACTTGGTTATCAAGTCATTTTCACTACTAAACCCAAATTACTCCTAAAACCTAAAAATGATATAATTTCTTTTAAAATGAAAAAATGTTGGGAATTTATGTTTGTGAATGTTCTTGCATGAATTTTATGTCTTATTTGATTATAATAAATTTTTTTTGATCACATTAAATTTTATTTGATTATATTAAATATTATTTGATAACATTGATTATAATTATTGTTTGATTACACAACCAAGAATGTAAAAAAACTCTCCCCCTTTTTTAAAATAAAAAAATATAATGATTATTTTTATTTTAATATATATTATCATAACAAAAAATTAGAATCAGAGCCTAAACTTTATTAAGGATAGTTTATCTCTTTCATTCTTTTTCCCGATACCCAACACTTGGTATCAAAGGTCTACCCTTTTAGTAATATTCAATTCTTATCTATTGTCTTTTAAAAGGATTATTTTTAACTTTTTTATTTTTTTGAGATAACTTGTATCCTAGTCCTTAATAATATTAAGGAAATATCTATTTCTGGGATGGATACTAAGGATATTGAATTCCTAAATCTATTAAGATAACTTCATTTCAATGGAAGTGATTATAGATATTTGAAATACATAATAGAGTTATTTTTCAAAAATATTAGGATCGAACATTAGACTATCATGGATTGACCTTAGAAAGTTCCTAAAGTTGAAATTGAAACTTTAACTAGAAATGATGTTGAAAAATATGTCATAAATTAAAAAGTCATGAATTTTCTCTACAACTCTCTTAGTATGAGTGTTTATAGTCATATTTATTCTTATAAAATTGCTTCCAAAATTTAGAGGACTTTAAAAGTCACTCATCAAGTAACTAAAAAATTATAAAAAACTAAGATTGGAATTCACATGTATGAATTTAAAGAATTTAGAATGTCTGAAATTGAAAGTTTGAATGATATGTTCAACAGATTCACAAATATTTTCAACAACATGACCACAATTGTTAAAACCATGAATAATTAAGTACTGATTGAAAGGACACTTCAATCCTTTCCAAATAAGTTTAATTAAAAGAAAGTAAACATTTAATAAAGTAAATATTTTGAAAAATAATATCTACATGAGCTGATAAGATCTATATTATAATATGATATTTAATTGAAGAACAATGTGCTTGATTCATCTAATGAAAGAAATGGAGTTGCTTTTAAATCTAAATATATTTATTCTAACTCTTCTAGTGATTACTTGGATTCTTCTAACTTAGAGAAGGATTATAAAATAAGTCAAGTTATAAAATGAATTCAAGGACTCATAAAGAAAAATAATGTTACAAAAAATAATGAAGGGAAAATAAATAGATACAATAATTTCTTCAAAAGAATAGGTAATAAAGGAAAATACACTATTATTTTTTAGGAATGAAGGAAACCTGACAATACTAAAAAAGAGTGTCCCATGTTGAAATAATAAGGGAAAAATAATAAGTACAAAATGTAAAACAAATGTGCTTATCATGCTGGTTGGAGTTGTACTGAAGAATCCAACTCTAGAAAAGAATTTTTAAATGAAAAAGAGACTAGTATCCTCACTCTGATGGGAAAATATCGTCAGGTAATAGATCCTTTTTATGATATGGTAAATCTTGAAAATATTTGTTTAATGAAATCATAAAATAATGTTAGTAATTCTTCTAATTATGATTCTTATTTTTAGTACTTTTTTAGTTCTGATTATGATAAATCTAAAATTAAAGAATTAAACGATTTATGTGATGAATTTTAAGTGGAAATTTAAAATATTTTTAAAAATTATGAAATTTTGACTAAGGATAATAAAAAGGTTTCTAAATAAAATAAGAAATATTATTTTAGAAAATGATAAGTTGAAAAATTCTATTATTGAATCCGATAAGGAAACGGATAAAATTAATATTATGAAAAATAATCTTTCTAAGATTAAAATATAAAATCATTGATTGATAAATTATGCTTCATCTACAAAAAATAAATTATGTGATAATCTTGAATGTATTCAGAAATAGAATGTTAATCTAAAAAAATAAAATTTTAAATTTAAATGAAACACTACCTACCTTTTTAAAGGAAAATAAAATTATGATAAGATTGTAGTTATTATAAAACCAAATAGAAAAATATGGTTTTGTTTATAATCATCTTATTCCAAAGATGTTCAAGACTTATTTTTTTGAAATTTCTACATGGAAGTTTTCAATAGTCACATGTTTCAAATTTCATTTGAAGTGACATTATATCGATGAATGTTCTCTTAGGTTCCCTTAATCTATCGATATTACTAGAGTTGTTATCTCTTGGAATTTATCTTCTTGTGTACCTCACAATAAATGTTTTAATTCTATATGGGTATTGAAATTTTTTTACTAACCCAATTGGATCCAAAATATCATGGGTACCTAAAAGTGTTTGTGTTTGATTCCTATAGGAATCTACCACATGTATGTCAATGTTTATTCAAATAGAGGATACTCTACAAATAAAGTTTCATCTCATTGAGATATAGGGAGAATTTAGAATTTTGTTTTATATGATCTAACCATTTTATATAGGTGAAACTTTTTGAATTAAAGCTTAAATTTAGAGGATATTTTCTTATATCTAATTTTATATTTCTTTCAAGGAGATATTTATCTATTTTATATATTATTTATAACATGTGATTTGTATTTTTATCATATGACACGTGTTTAGAGGGAGTTTATGTTTTTAATCTCCATATTTCTAGATTTTATATGTTCTTTAATATTTTTATATGCTTAAAGTAGAAAATGGATAATTAGTTGTTATGATAATATTTTTTTAAATAAAATTATTTGTTATATTTTTTTTTGGGAATTTTTGTTTGTGCATGTTCTTGTATGTATTTTATGTTTTGTTTGATTACATTAAATTTTATTTGATTACAATAAATTCTGTTTGATTACATTAATTATTATTTGATAACAGTGATCATAATTATTATTTTATTAAAATTTCTCTCATGCATTATTAATATTATCACATGTTAATATTTTATGTTTTTGAATATTTTAAACCCTCTTATTATTTTATGTGAAAATATATTTTTACAAGATCACTATATTTTTTTTACATCTTGAGTTATAGTAATTGGATTTTTATAATTACTATTTAATATAAAAGATAATAAGTTTATATAACTTTTATTCAAGTATATAAAAGTCTAAATAAATCTCTAGAATGTTCAAATTTTTTTCTGAACATACCCCATTCTTTTGGTTTCAACACAAATTTTCAGTTTATTGTTTTGTAAAGTTTTCTTTAGTTATTATATTATAAAATGATTTATATAGATCATATTCTCATGAAACTTATTTTTTTGATTGATAAAACATTTATTTACATTTTATTAAACTAAATAGAAGCTTGATTTTTTTAATTCTCTAAAAATTTACCAAAGTTTATGCAATAATTTTGGAACTTTCGAATTTCTAGAATTAAAAATCATTTTTATTTCAATGATATATCTTTCATTATAAATCGGAATCACACTAAATTTATCACATTAGAAAGCTAGGAAGTTTTTATAAATTTAATTCAACTGTATTAAAGGATGAATATTCCATTTAGATACATTAAAAATATCCAAATTACTATGAATTTCTAGTTATTTTTTTATATAGTTTTTGTTTATAGATTTCAATGTTTTTTATGAAATATCTCAATATATAAGTAGGATTAAATAATTATTTGATCCATTATAAATATATTGAAATTTTATTCATTTAAGTTAACTGTAAAAACATCTGAATATGATGCTTAGAAGTTATAAATATTCACCAAAGTTCATATTTTCAAGATTTAAATAAAATGATGAACTATTCATCATCTTATCCTCTCTATGGATGCAACAACAGACCCATGGTTCCTCCTTATATCTTCATATTATTGGTATCCTACCACCAAGTATTTTTATTTCTACTACTAGGTAATTTTTGTTTTCTAATGTTATTTTTTATTTTTTTTTCTTCTAATATCAGTTAAATTTTATGCTATTATCAGTCTTTAAAATATGATATTTCCAGAATAAAAATTTATTCTATAGACAATTTAATTTTTATAGGACCAGCAGTTGAAATTAGTATGACCACTAATAAGATAAAATCATTTATAAAAATATTCCACCATTCCAAAATATGTTTCATGCTCTTTTTTGGTATATTTATATATTTTATATACTAAATGTTTATAATAATTGTTATTATTATTTTCGTTGTTCTAAAATTATTTATTAATCATGTTTAGTCTATGTGAATAATTTTTAATTTCTTTAAACATGTTTTAATATTATTTTAAATGTTGTTTTCATTATCCGTAGAAAAAATATAGTATTTGTTTCAAATATTTATTAGTGTTTAAATTCACGATTTTAATTTTTTATAAGCTATTTGTTAACATGGTTAAATGATTTCAAAATGTTTTTAATATATTAAATTCATTTTATTAATGTTTTTCTGATTTATAAATTTACATAGAAGATATTTATTTATAGTTAATTTACTTTTAATATTTATGGTATTAATTGACCAAGTTTTATGGAGATAGTTTGAATGATTGACTTATTTAAAATTATTCATATATTTTATTTAAATTAGTTTGAATATGTTGAAATTTATGAAATTTATTTTAATCAGTTTTAAAATATGTATCAATTTATTTTTTATTCATGCATACACTTACAACACATATTTCCAATATTTAAACTTTTTATATTTTGGATTTATTTATTGTGTTATTATTTTCTAAATAAATATTTAATGTCTTCCATATTAAAATTTATTTTTTAGTATTTAATTCAGTATAATTAAATATTTTAATTATTATACACTATATAAAATTATAAAGTCTTTTAAAGTTTGAATTTAAATACTCAAATTATCTTATAATATTTATGGAATTGTTTTTACATATTATTATGTAGAATATTTGAAATATTTAATGAGTAACTTAAATTGGTTTGAATTAGTCATTAAATTTTGAATTCAAACAATTATTATTATGATTATTCTTGATGATAATTTTCACTCTTCTAAATAATTTTGTAATTTGAATTTCTTTACCTGGTTGTAGATTTTTTTTTTATATTTTACATATTTTATTTAAAGGACTCAACTATTATCTGAACATATATAATGATTACATATGATAATAATTGAATAATTTCAAATCACCCTTCTTCTGTGAACATTCAAGTGATCCTATAATCAACTATTTACATATTTTATAAAGAACTATCAAGGGGTGAAAAATTATTCGTTGACTTCCATATCACCTTGAAGAGTTGATTTGTACCTTTATGGGAATGCTTGGAGTACACTATTTACATTATTTGGAAGGTCCTACATCAACTGTTTCATCACCAATAATCTTTTTTACTTCTATCAAGTTTTATTACCTATTTTATCTTTTTTAAGAGTTCTGAACTTAATCTTTTCTATCACATGTTATACTACATCTAAAATTAATTCCCAGGGTTATGGTTACCTGACCATAAGGTAGTATGATCAGGTTGTAACTAATCTTTATAGAAATCCTGGGTTTCTATTTTCTCCTGCAAAAGGTTGTGTGTTTTTAGGTTTGGGGATAATCCTTACAAAGTCCTAGTTTGGGATTCATCTTGGTGTAAAAGTCTAGGTTTAGATTTCTACAGTGTAAAAGTATCTCTCTATTTTATAGTGGGTGAGATACTCTATCATTTGGGGTGTGAAGAGTGGACTAAGTTGATTAGACTGAACCACTATAAAATTCCTTGTTTTATTCTCTTTAATTTTCTACATACACTCTTCACATATCCACTATTATTATTATTTTAAGAAATAATTGTTTAATAATTTTAAACCGAAAAATTCTAAAATTAATTTTTAATAAATCTAATAATTTTAATAATGTTCAATTTATCCCCTATCTAGACCATCTTACATCAACATATCAGTCATAATAATTTATTCATTGAAATATAAAGTTAAATTGATGAAAATATAAACTCTATAATATATCCCCATATGAAAGATAATAACACTTGCAACATGTAGAATGATTCTATAGCACTTGAAAAGATCACGTCATGCCCATAATGTTCATGATATGACCCCTTAAAAAGGTAGAAGTGCATAAGGTTTTGTACACTGAGAGTATATATGATATATTCCCATAGAGTTTTTTTATAATTTTATATAAAGTAGGTAAGATGATATGTAACATATTTTGACTCTGTTCCTAAGTATTTTTCACACAAAAAAACACTAAATATAGAAGTATATGTAAGGGTTTTTCATGCATGAGGTTTTCTACCTTAGTTATGATGTGGAGGAGAAATTCATTTTTGAATTTTTAGGGATCTAATAAAAATTATTAGAGGTATATGAAATGATTAAGAATCCCAGAAAAAGATCTATATGATTAAAAAGATTAAATCATGTAATATTAGAAATGAATAATACTATAAATATTTTTTCTTTACACTATCTCTATATACTTTTGTAAAAACCATATTTTTCCTTTATCCTTCATAAATAGTAAAAAGTGTAAATCAAAGGATTCCCATCTACAGAGGTGTACATGGACCAAATGTATCACTCATTTTATGAGTAGTATATTCCACCCATCAGGACATGCAAGTTCTTCATCATGCAATTATGGTAGAAGAATAAAGCAGTGAGGTTAGGGAGTTTCGACTAAGCTTTAGGAAATAATCCACACACACTTCTATAACATGAAAGTGGGATTTATAATTCCTTGAGGATTCTCATTGGGAGATCATGCATTTAAATAAGTGTTATAATGAATGAGTAAATTCATCAACCACTTTATCCATAATGTGTATGAATATAATGAACTCCCCATGCATTGAAACTTTTATAACATGCCTTTGATGAAAAACAATGTGCAGTAGGTTCAAGTATTAAGAGTTTAGAATTTCACTGATTTACATATATTTATATAGTTAAAAATGAATTGTACTTTATGATTCATGGGACTATGATCCAACTAATATTTATATTATAACTATCCAAGAAATGTATATGATATCCCTATTTCATATGATATGATACAATCACACATCACATGAATGCGGTAGATCAAATGGTATTTTATGATATCCCCATGTTTTATAATATGACATAGACATTTTCATCCCATACATTAGATATTTAAGGCATACTATATTTTTAAATATTCCACTTGCACTAAAGCCTAAATACTTTGTGTCATTTCACATTATATCATAAAATGTATGATAATTTTTGAAATCATAACCAAGAATATTTTGGATATCTTCCAATTTCTTTTAGAAATCTATCATCAATTTCACTATGTATTGAATCATATGGAATGAATTGTGAATACCTATCCAAAACCATTTTGGATTAACTCTAAAAATTTTTTAGAGTATCACTCTAAGTCAAAATAAATCCAAATTTAGTAAAAAAAAGTGTGATCCCATGATCCTTTGTAGAATTAAAATTAAAAATAAATATCTAGATCTATAAATGTAATCATAGAGTGCCCTATAGACAAGTATCGGTGCTACTAAAACTACAAAGGGATTTGTCATGATCTCCATCAAACACATGAATCTCTACACCTATGTCCACTATCTGTATATTATTCTAGCATGCATTCTCATACATTTCCTTTGTCTAAGACATCAAGTGACTATGATACATGGATCATTTTAATCCCATATATCCAGCCCACACATTCTTTACTATTCGAATATACTAGCCAGATTTATGAATACATCCCATGAATAAATCCTATATCCCTCATCCAAATAGATAATAACATCATATATACTATCCAGATGCCACTAAATACCCCCCATTATATCTCAATTGAGGACACATATATCATACTTGTCATATGAGAGGAAAAATCTCATATTTGTTGAGCTCATACCAATGATGTGATCAAAAACATACATAACTACCACCTGATTAGCTATTCCTCAAGGATTTCATAAGAAAGGTATCAAATTATGAAGGTTATCAGGTTAGGAATCTCACTAATATCAGGAAAAAATGGATTATATGATCAATAAAACCCCAATATACCTGAGATATAGTGTATAACACTCTATGCAGTATACTAAGTGGGTCATACAATGCACCAGAAAATCTTTTGTGACTCTTGAGCATGTTCTGTATCTCATAAAAGAATCCAAATAATGCTAACCTTAATTTTTTTCATAACCTTTAATACTACATGATAAAAATTGGTTAGGAATAACTCAAATTCATACTTTGAGATGTAAATTATCATTATACTTCTTGAAATTTATATCAATATATACATATATGTAGTTAGCATGAAAGAATGATAAAGTGGATATTACCTTTTATAAAATATTTTATACTACTAAACTATTTTAATAATACCTACATAAGAACCTGTACACTACATGAAATTCACAGAATAGCGGCAGTTTCAAAAAACCACCACTAAATTTGGTATCAGAGTTCAATACAGGGCAGTTTCTTCAATTTAGAAGTGGTTTTAACTACCCCTATTTTTTTTTTTCATTTTTTCCACGAGGAACGCCATGAAAAACACACCAACTGCTGCTAAAAAATGTCCATTTTTTTTCATGAAAACTGCCTCTAAATCACAAAAACCACTGCTAAATTGTACGGTGTATGTATTTAGAGACGGTTTAAACTGCCGATAAACGTATATTTACAATTAAATAATGCTACTAATTCTACCGCCCCAGTACTAGTACCCTAAAAATAACATGTGGAAAATTCATATAACACCTGAGATGGGTAGGGTACATATAGAAATCAAAAGACATATATAATGCGCGCACAAACACACACACATATATATCCACATACATGCCCATCTTATGATTTCATAACAGGAATACCAATTTACATCCACCATTTTTACAACCACCACTAAATTCATAACACCATAAAAGAAATCCAAGAGCCATAATTTACATCCACATTTATTTTCAAGTTGACATCATTGTACAATATCCAATTATTATACGTAATTGGAAGGGAAACCAACTCCACGACCATCTGGCCTAGAATTTGGCCAAGTAATCTTGTGGAATCATCCGTAGGGACCCCATATTAATCAAATGAGATAACTATCTTCTCTCCGATCAGATTCCATACATCTGAACTTTTCATATTTTTTCTCTATACTTGCATTGTTATAATTTTTATGAACAAATAGTTAGTATAAAAAAAGTGCAATAAATTTATTCATATTAAAATTTTTACCTATAATAGTCACCCTCCAGTATCCCCACAAAGAACCAGAAGTGGCACCCCACTTCCTCCTTGAAATTCCTATCATTTAATCAAATAAAATTAAGTTCAGAACATATATTTCAAAAAAATTATGCTAAAAAAATTAAAAATTATAACATATTCACAATACTAACAAACAAAATATACATAACCATAATAATGAATAACCGCACAAATTAAATAAGTGATTACTAAACAAATGCATAACTGTACATACAATCATTTTCCCATTAAATCATGTTGGTTTCCTACTCCATTACTTCATCCACTTCATCAAATCATGATAGACTAATATTTTCAATATAATGATAGAAAAATAAGTTCTCTTCTTAATGTTGATGAGATTCAATGTCAGAGGTCAAATCTTCCACTTTATCACCCATATAATAGAAATCTCTTTGTTTTACGTGATAAAATACACTCCACCCTCATCCAAAACATCATTCAAAAAATATAACATTTTCTCTTGTAATGATAAGATATATGGATTATTCAATTCACGATCAGCAATATCCATCAAGCGAGAGAGGCTCATAGAATTAAATTTCAAGGAATCTCTTTTAACACCTCTGATAATATCGACCCATTTGCATTTGAATAAAAAAACTGAAAAATTCCCATGGAAGTTTAATTCGATAAAATCAGTCAACTTTCCATAGTATCCCACTTTAGAAAATATAAATATACCACTATTCCGTATTTTCAAACCCTTTTCTCAATCTACTGTATGAAATCTAAATCTATTCACGTTGTAAGCATCAAACTTTATAACTTGTTTTATAGGACCTAGATCAAGAAAATTCAAATCTTATGAAAACACTGCTCGATTATCTGTATCCATGATCTAAAAAAAGAAATATACATTATTAGATTTAAAAAATTTATGTTTCAACCAAATATCCATATTTATTGTAATATTTATGAACTTACACGTCGTGAAAACCATTCTACAATATCTTTATTAACAAATTTCGTTATATCTTTCTCATTTAATGTTCGACCTCTCATTCATTTCTTTGTTTGTATCTTCAACTCTTTAATAAATGGATATGAAATTTCACTATTCAGTAGTATATATCTATGTGCCTGTAATAATTAAATTTCTGTCAGTGTAACATTCGAGGTCCTCCCAACTGATTGGCCAATAAGAGGAAATATTTTTGATTTACCATGTATTTGAGATTGATTTGATGTGTCATTAACATGTACAACTCGATTAAATCTTGTCTCAATATCATCCAAGTATCTAAAAAAAGGTAATACACTCCTCTACCAAATAGCCTTTAGAAATAGAGCCTTCTGGTTGATCTTTATTTCTTACATATGATTTCAAATTCCCAAGATATCTGTGAAAAAAAAATAATTATGTATTTAATTAAGTGCCAAGAATTGTTTACTTAACTGAAAAACATATAAATAAATTACCTCTCAATTGGATACATCCATTGATAATGTATGGGGCCTCCTAATATAGCTTCCTCAAAAAAATGAACAGTTAAATGCATCATGACAGTAAAAAGCGATGGAGGAAAGATCATCTCCATTGAAAAAAGTGTCAATACAAATATCTCCTAAAGGTTTTCAAGCACAAATGGATGTAGAGATTTATCACATAGTTTTCTGAAAAATGTGTAGAATTGGATTACAACAACAGTAACCTTTTCAGGTAATAATGTATGCAATTCCAATGGTAGTAACTGCTATAACAAAATACACGAATCATGAATTTTCAATCCATGTAACCTACGATGATTTAAGTCAAAACACCTTGAGATGTTACTTGAATAACCTTCAGATACCTTCACATAATTTAAAATTCTAAGGAATGTATCTTTGTCCCTGTTTTTCATTGAAAAATTTTTCAGAGCATACTTTTCATTCTCATATGGCCAGGGATCATGTTTTATGTTCATTTCTTGTAAATATTTCTGTGAATTGAGACGATACTTTGAATTTCCATGCTCATTAAGCAATGTGAAGATAAAATTTTCACAAAAAGTCTTCTCAATATGCATCACATCAAGATTATTCCGCAACAAATTAGATTCCCAATATGAAAGTTTGAATAATATAATTTTTTTTCTTCCATTATTTCATGCCAATTTCACTTGAAGATGCACTTCAAACTCATTTCCCACTATCATTAAAATGATGCACCTTCCCAAATTATGTTTCAAAATTTCCAAGATGTTCCAATATTTTAGAACCAGTTAATAAATTTGGAGGTGTCCTACGATCAAAAAAACCATTGAATTTTGACATGTTCAGTCAAAATCTATGAGATGCATCGAGAAATATTTGATGGAACATGAAGCACCATTTTCTACTATGAGTTATCCATTTTGGATCAAAATCAAAGTTACAAATAGGAAAATCCAAACCCATGTAAGTGTTCTAACCAGATAAATTCCCAAGTCCAGGGAATTCACTAATGGTCCACATTAGAGCAGCATGAAATTTGAACATTGTTTTAGAAGAAACATCATTTGTCTCAACACCGTTGCTCCATAACTCCTATAATTCTTAAATTAAAGGCTGTAATTATACATCAATATCAATTTAGGAATTTTTTTCCAGGAATAATCATCAAAATGATAAAATATGTTTGTTTCAGATACATCCACAAAGATAGATTGTATGGGATCAAAATAACTAGCCAAATTCTATAACTGGTACTCAAAGTCCCAAATGGGTTCAATCCATCATCAGTCAATCCCAATCAAATATTACTAGGATCATATGATAAATATGGATGTAATGAATCAAATATCTTCCATGATTTTTAATCTCGTGGATGTATCATTAACCCATCATTGTTATTATCTACAGAATTCCACTTCATGTGTTCGACAGTTTTTGATGACGTGAATAATATTTGCAATTGAGGATTTAAAGAAAAGTAACACGAAACCTTTTCAGATGTGTTCCTTTTATTATTCTTATTCATGGTAGTATATTGATTCAGACTTCCAACATCACCCATTGACTTCCATCTAGAAGAAGAACATTTTTTACAATCCCGTCTTCTTGAATCCTCTCACCAATAAATCATACAATCATTGGGAAACACATGTATTTTTGTATAATTCAGACCAAGCCTGTTAATAAATTATTTCATATCATAAAAATACTTAGGTATGTTTGATTCAATAAATTAATCATGCAAAAATTACTATATCATGGACATTTCCTTATCTGTAATTCTACATAGGCATTTGATATGGTACACCTTCATCAGAAAAGAAATTTTTGAATATTTAAAACATCCACTATAAAACTATTGATTTCCATCATCAACTAAACCATGAAACATATTTTTTGCAGTGATGTTTTCTCTTACATTAGTATCCATAGAATCAAGAGTAGGATCCAATGATATGTTACAATCTTGATCTGGTTTTCCTACAGTCTCAAAAACATCATTTGTCACGTTTCTATTTGTAGCACCCTCAACTGGTTGTTCTGATATGTTTTGATATTTATGTTGGTGTCTTTCAATGTTGAATGAATCATTTATAAGGTTTTCATTTCATTTTTTATTGTCGATGAAGTTGGAAGATCATTCTGTGGATTGACATCAATGCTCAACCTTTCTATAACGTTCGATTCTCCATGCCAAATCCAACACAAATATTGAGTAGAAAATTTCTTTAATATTAAGTGTTCATAAACTTCATCTCTCTTTAACAATATTCTAAATTAACATTTAGGATATGAATAACTTATTCTCCCTTAAACAGATCGATTGTAAATTGAAAAATCTAAAAATTCCTCAAAACACTTAGCATACTGAGGTGTGTTCCTCGGTAATGTGATCCATCTTTTATCCATGTATATCATAATGTTCCTACACAATATTAAAAAAAATTAAAACACATAACTATTACTAAATAGGGTAAGTGATTTATATATACTAGTTGAAATAAATAATATGTTAAATAATGTTTTCCTATATAAATACATATGGTAAATAATGAAGCATTTTAAATAATCTTTTCTATTGTCTTCTTACTGCAACCAGTTGTATAAGATTCTCTTGAGGATGCTATCCAAATATTTTTTGTATTTATAAAATATCAAAAAATTAAATAAAATGTTTTCTAGGTATAAAATGAAGCTTCAAAGAAGGTTATGTTCAACATATTGATATATAGTTGAAAAAAACTAAAAAAAGACACAAAACTCATGGTAAATAATGGAATGGTTGATAGGTGGAGTATCATATAAAAATAGTCAAATAAAAAGGGACTATGACCATGGTGTGAGGAACTTTTAAGGCCTAACAATCAGTTATTAAACAACATATAGTGGTGAATGCCATGTCAAGGAGGTTGATTTAATTATGAGTAGTTTTCATGATGTTTTATCTCGGATTACTTAAGGGATATCTAAATTATACTACAAAAATGGTCATTATGGAATGGTGTGTATGTTTCATAAGATTAAATTTTAAGGTTAGAGGAAATCACACCACAACCTTGGTGTTTTTATATAAATGATACTTGAGGATAATGTGTCAAATTAAAACCAAATTATTTCATCCTAAAGGGTTCTTTGTTGGAGTTTTATCAATTTTCCCTTAGGTTGTTGGTTGTGCCTTGATTCCTTGCACATGCTGCAATGTGTGGTTAGGATGTTAGGGGTGTTTTTTTAGGGTTGATTTTTATGACATGATCCATTGGGTAATTCTACAAAAAAACCATATAAGTGGGGAATTAATCCATTCCCCCATGGGTTATGTTGAAATGGTCATTCGATCCTATTTTTTAGAAGGGTCAGACCTGTTACTTGAGGGTTGGTTATTCTTTCTTAAATTAGGTAGGTTATTTAAAGCGGTAATTTTTTCCCATTCCCCCATTGTTCCCCTATTTTTATCCCACCTTCCCCTTTATTGGAGGTTGATTAGAAATTTTTTCACCATACTAAATCTATGTAATATTATCCACTTATCTTCTCTCTCCCTCTTTATGTTTCTTACTCTAATTTCGAATGGCTTCATCTATGTATTTAATCAAAATTCCACAAAATCATGGTTGTGTTATCTTTCATTCATGGGTATTTATGTTATTGTGGATATAATATTCCTAAGGAGGATAAATGATTCTTGTTTCTTATCATTTGAAAAATGGTTTTTAGAAATATTTTTTTTGGTAATTCAACCAGATTAGACTGGAATTGATGGTCAATTCATGGGGATTTTGGTCAAAGTATTTCTAGAGGAATGATATGAGCCTTTCATAGATCATTGGTCAATATTTTAATGTTGTGATGATTATTGGTGATTTATCAATGGTTATTCCTATTGTATTAAGTTGTCTAATTATTTATAAATTTTTATAATTAACTATTGGAGCCTTGAGGTATGATAAAGGGGATCAAGAGCATAGTGATTCTTAGTCTGATATTGGATTGAGATAGTAAAAGGGCTATGTAATTGGTTAAATATAACATCATGTTAGGTATCCCATTTAATACATAGAAATATTCATGCATGAATGTGCATTTATGTTAATGATAGGGTACTGGGTTCAAGAATGTGGGTAGGGATTAATTAGGCTCAAAGTGCCTCAAGTGGCATGGGTTGATCCATATAAAATAAATTTGGGTATTTCATGCTTGGTCCATGAATTTTAAAAATGAACAATGGCTATACCAGCAGGTATAATGGAGTCATAAACAAATTGATGTACCTATGTGTTGTCTTTATTGGTGTGACTTGTGTTTGAAACGTGGAGATCCTTAGTGAGCTTGTTTAAGGGAATCTAAGTGGTTAACCCTTTAACAATGGAATAGTTAACATTGGAGATTGAAATTTGTCTAGGAATATCTATTAGAAATGACCTAGAACATAGAAATACCTTAATTGATACAGGTAAGATGTTGTTAAAGAGTCTAGTAGCTTGTGATAAGATGTTGGTCTTGGGATGATCATGGGATTAGATGTTAGAGGTTATTAACGACTCACTAGAATGTTCCTAGAGTAAATTGGTGATAATGAAGTTGATTATTAGGATTCATTATCCTCATAGTTCCTAAGGGAATCAGATTGAAGCTATGTAACTATTTACACACCTTATTTTGTGGTTGGATCCCAATGTTATTTTAGTGATGGGAGTTGGAAATGGAATATACTCCATGATTACCATTGAGGGGGTTTATGGAATCCAAGAGTCTTAATGTTTAGTGTGGATAGATATGAACTATTATTCATGATTTTAAGTTAGGTAAGGACTAAGTTCTTGGAATTTTATTGATATCTTATGTACCTATATTTTATGATCATGATGGTTGTGTGGTTGAGATTGGTCATGGTTGAGATTGTTCATGGTGGAAGAAAAAAATACACATATAGGATATATTCCCACATTCACATATAGATATTACCACATCTAATGGAAATCCCATAATGTATCTTAAAAACATAGAAGACTCCAATTTAGAAATCATAAGGAACATTGTAACCATCTATAGGAATTTACAAATAGTCCTCAAACCAAAAAAAAGGAAACCAAATCACTTACCCAACTCAACTTCTCATGAAAACCAACTAAAAAAATACAACCAAGGTTAAAATAATATTAAAAAGACTCAATTACACTTTAAAATCTGAATTTACATTTTATTAAACTCTTTAGATGCACACATATATAGGATTACTAAATGAAATACTTTTCAACAACTTTTTTCATCAAAAATATAACATGAAAACACCACTATAATCCATAAAAACACACCATAATCATGAGAAAATCATTTAGAATTTAATTAGTAATGATCAAGAATTGAAATATTATTCCAGAAAGGTAATGGATAGAGACACCTACCTCAACAGTGTGAGAATGAAATAAAACTCTCATAGAAGGAAGAACAAGGCTTGAGGAACAATCCACACACCATATAATCTAAGAAAATTAAACCAAACATCAAACATATCCTAATAACCAAGGGAGGGAAAAGAGGAGAAGATGAAAAACACCTTAAAACTAAGAAGAACATTCCTAAGAACCTTAATGAGGCTTCAATGGTGCATTTAGAGTAAGGGAGACATAGCGAAATGACGAGGCGTGGTGAGGGCGGTGAGGCATGACGAAGGCAGCCCGACACGACAAGGTGCAGCGAGGGAAGCGAGGCACGGTGAGGGGTGGTGGAAAGGTGCAGCGAGGGGAAGCGAGGGGTAACGAAGGGGGAGGTAGGGCTTTAGGGAGTCGGGGGAGTCAGGGGAGGGGGAGAGTGTCGCCTGTTAATTTTTTTTAATGGTTTAGTGGTGGTTTTTTAGAAACCACCACTAGATTATTTAAAAAAAATATAATGGTAGTTTAATAAACCATCTCTAAAAAACTGCTGCTAAACCATCAGTTTGGTGTAGTGGTATATCATATCATATATGATAGACCACTATACTAGCCTTATGTTTGTTGGACTATCTGTGGTTTTGTTAACTAATTAAATTTATATGTAATTACTACCACATGAATATCCTATAAAACCCTCCCACTAAACTCTTTTATGATAAAAATCTATAAATAGAGAAAGTTTGAATAATGTTGAGACTTAGGAATCATATTTTTAATGTTTAAATACTTGAACATATTTAAATTACCCAACCCAACAACATCAAATGTTTGATGTCAACTTTGTTTTATCTACTTACAAATTTTCTAATTTTAATAATATAATCCCTATAAACCTTTCCATAAAAAATTTATTCAAAATATTTGTTAAATAATGTAACTATTTACACTATTACTTACCAACACTTCCTAAAATACTTTTGGATAAAGTGTCATTTAATTTGTTGTGGTAACTAAATGAAACCATTTACATTTATCTTTAATGCCATATCCTCAATTTTTTAGGATATTAAGTTTAATTTACTTTGTATTTATACTGGAAAAATCTTTTTAGAAATAGTGGAATTCACTTTCCCATGGTAACCAAATGTAACTTTTAGTTTTTTATTTTCCATCACATATCCTAAAATCTTCAGGATATTAAGTAAAATCACTTTAACTTTATATTAGTGCAATCTTTATTTTTCAACTTTGAACTTATTTATTTTCAAACATACTACTATTATCCACTTAGAAAATATATAATTGTCAAAAGATCATACTAAGATACAAAAACTCTTTTTTTTTCTTACAAAATAACTCTTATTTCATTTTAATAGGAATATTTAACAAATACACTATTATTCCAATATCATCTGTTATATTCTTTGTGTTTAGTTCATTTACCTTTGAAAAGAAGACTAATTATCAAAATATACCACTGATGGGTGGAAATAACATATTCCCTTTCATTTTATTAAATAGTTGGATAAACACATTATTTTGGATAAATCATTTTTATCCTTGTCTCATTTACAAAACATGTTATTGAATAAAATGAATCAAAAACCATGTGTATACAATTAATCATATCATTTTTTTCACAAAATCGCTTTGTTAATGAATGAATTCCCTCATCATATAAGAGAAATGAGATAAAGATACACATCCTTTACTTATATCTACCTAAGAATGATCTATTATTTCATATTCAAATATGTGATATAGAAACTCTTTGTTTTTTCATATGAATGAAAACTACAAACTCTATCAATTATTCATTTGATTTTTAATTTGTGTACATTTCTAACACTTGTATAGTATACATTCAGTATCATATACCATTTAAAATCAATGTATCAAAATTTAAAACACTGATACCCAATATTAATATTATATGAAGTTTCCAAAATTCTTTTAGGTATCTCAAACAATTCTATCCCATGGAACCATTACTCCTTCCTGATTTCACCAGGTTTTAGTGAACTTAATTAGTTACTCAAAGAAACTTTGTTGGACTCTCTAATTTTTCTTCTTTTGATATGAAATATTACCCACATATACTATCAACACAATACTAAAACCTAAAAATCACGAAACTAGTTTATTTATTCTAAACACTTGAGAATATCAGGTATTTTTTTTAATTCATTAATCTTTCTAGAACTTAACCGAACACTAACATATTTATTGATTTTGTTAAAACATAGGGCACAAAAGATAAATCACAGAGGTCTAAATTAGTGAAGGCCCAAAGCATCATTAATAACAAATTTTATTCCCTTAGGAGGAAAAGAACCTAAGTTAAGGAAGTAGGAAATAATTTGGTTTGGGGATGCCCATGACACCAAGAAGTCAACTACCATGTTCCCCACCTTCCAGGTGTGAGTTATCTTCATGTGGGTTCCCATGAGCTATTTACACTTTTGGATAATGTACGCAATGTTCTAGGAATAATTTCCACCTCCTGATAGTTCTTTGTAGCGGATCAAGGAATCTGTCTCCACCACCTTCAGAATGATGTGTATTTGCTCTCATAATTCCAACCTTATGGACATATCTTGAGCCTCAGCCTATAAATCTTTTCCACTTCCGTAAAATACTGAGAAGGATTCTAAGACGGACCCCTGGTCCCTAATAACTCCTCCAACTAACATCTCTCCCCTAAGAAGGGAACCATTCATGTTGATTTTGAGCCCACATATGAGAGGATGAAAATGGACCCAATGCCCCTATCCCGACCTACTAACTTGGTTAGACGAACACTGATTCAGGATGATAAGTCTTACATACAAAGTGAATTGGCATTCTGTGAACAAACTAACCAATTCCAGTAAGTTGTTCTTCATTTTGAAGCTGATTTTGGTTTGAGAGCCGCATATATTCTTGTAGCGAGTGTCATGCCTAGATTTCCAGATGGTCTAGCATCCTGCCATGAGGATGAAAGACCGGCCTTTCTTCTCAGGACCATGATCTCCAGTTCCATTAGACCATAGGCTGAGAAAATTCTCATGCACCCCTCCATGGTTATTCCAACCTAATAAAGCTTAAAACAACTTCCATACCCATCTAGCTTAATCAATATTGGAGAAGAGGTGCCCCACCATTTCTTGTTTGGGATATCTGAAACACAAACACCTGGATTCCATGCTCATGCCCATGCGTTGGATGTTATCTTCAGTGGACAGATCTTTATTCCTCATTCACCATAACAGAAAGTTAAAATTGGATGGAATCCATTTGAACCACAATGTTCTCCTCCATAGATCTCTAGTATTTGGATCCCTATTCGCATGAGCAAAGGCCTTGATTGAGAACTCACCCGACATGGAGCCCATGAAAATGAGTCTGTCAGGATCTTCATTGAGAACAATCTTGTTGAAGGAGGTGTGTTGATTCTCATCAAGTATGTCCTGAAGAAATATGGGGTGTCCGAAAGACTCTCTAAAAGAAGTATTTGGGTTGGGGAAACCCGGAAACCATAGCCTTCCACCCCCGCAATCATGATGCCAGAAGTTCAAGTATCCTCTTTCCACCAGCCATCAAGAATGTTGTCGTAGGGTCTCCGTGTATGGGTCGACCAACTTCCATATCTTAGAAGTCCGAGACCTCTACACAATCATGTCCAGGCCATAATTCTCTTGCATGTCCATGCCCCATAGAGTCCGGCATTCCATAGATTCCCATGAAAGTTTAGCGTGAAACCCCTGCATGGTCAGGATATGCTTCTCAATTTGATACCCCCTTAAGAGATTGGTCTTACAAGATGCTTCCCCAAATCCTAGTGATGTCTTCCTTCCATATTACCATACCATATGAATGAAACCATAATCTTCTATATGTTGATGATCACACTATTGAGGACCTTTAGGGTGGACATGATATGCATGGGAATGGAAATGAGTACACTGTTCACAAGAGTTATGGGACTTCCAAAAGATAAGAACTGGTTTTTACATTTGTAAATGCACCCCGTGATCTTGCTAAAAATAATTTCAAAATGGTTCACATGAAGAGAGTTAGGACTAACTAGAACTCTGAGATATTCCATAGTGAAGGATCCTCTTCTCATATTCAGACTGTCGTCCAGGTCTCTTGCCCTCCTGTTTGATATTTTCTTAGCTATAAAATAAAGGCTTTTCTCCCTGTTTACCACCTTCCCACTCCATTTACATTACTCCCCTATAATCCTATTCATCCCATGCACTGACCTCCTGATTCCATTAAAAAACAGAATTGTGTGTTCCACAAACATTAAGTGTGAGATACCCCTTGAAGCATGCTTATTCTGATATGGGAATGCTTTTATCATACGAAGACCCCTATTGATATAGCAACTTAGAGTGTTTTAGGAGAGAATGAAGAGACTGGGGGAGAGGGGGTCCCCTTTCCTGAGTCCTCTTCAAGACTTGAAAAACCCATACTGCTTACCCACAAATGAATTTGAGATCCACACCGACCTGAAACAATGTAAAAGGAGGTATTTGGTCTAGTTAGAGAACACCATGTAGGCCAAAAACCTTAAGATAAAACCCCATTACATCCTATTGTATGCCTTGATCATATCTAATTTAATCTCCAAATTGATCCCAAAGTTCTTTTTTTTATACCACTGACCATTTCTTTCACCACTCCAATCACACCCTGTATTGATCACCCTTTGATAAAACCATGCTATTCTGCATCTATCCAGGTGTTTAAGTGAGGAGCCATCCTTTTATTGATAATTATAGCAAGAACCTTGTATGGTATATTGCACATTCTTATAGTCCCCTTTGTTTCACAGGCGATTCACTATAGATTTCCACCCTAGAAGTAGTCCTGCACTGCTCTCACAAGGTCCCCTTTGACAATATCCCATGCAACCCTGTAAAAAGATCCAAGAATTCCATCAAGCCCTGGTGCACTATTTGAGTTCAGTGTCCAGATCGCCTCCCACACTTTACCCTCTTCTGGAGACCTCCTCAATCACTCATCAATATCCTCCAACACACTTCTTGGAATTTCCTAAAAGATATCAGCTACCCCACTTGGATATCCTTCTACTATACTAGGATTGGGGCCTACCAGGAGACATTTAATGTTTTCAATGGATAGTTCCCACATATCATCTCGGTCATTGGAGTAGGATCCATCCTCCTTGAGGATTTTTTGTCCTATTATTACAACATCTTTCTTTGATGCATGCATGAAAAAATCCGGTATTCCGATCCCCCTCGCAAAGCCATCTAACTCTTTCTCCCTCTCTTTCTAGCCGTTCCTACCTCATTAGGATATAATTTTGGTAATACTTCTTTAACCTTAGATCATTAAATAAAATTTCATCCCATTAATGTTCTAGGAATGACTCCATGCATTCAATCTCCTTAATGATCGCGAGAAGGTCCTGATCACGGGCGCATAGATTCTTTCTCCAGCTGCATAAAATATGTTTTAAATGCTTGATATTATTGTGGATTAATGTCCACAGGTTCCTCAGATGATGAAGAATCCATGATTCCCTAAAAACTTAATTGAATCCATGTTCCTCCAACTACATTTTAGAAAAATAAATATGATTCTCTCTCAAATATCTTGAACCCAGTGAAAGGTGAAGTGGAGAATGGTCAGATAATAAATGAACTAGGTGAGAGACTTTGGTGTCTAGGAAACGAGAGATAGTGGACTCATTCAAAAATCATCAATCGAGATGACACTAGGTGCATCTTCTTCCACATTGATTATTACACTAGGTGAAGCGATCTCCCTTGAAGCTCGCATCCATAATACTATTTCTAGCCATGAATGAAATAAAATCCTATCTAGAACTCATGGGAAGGAACCTCCCCCTTGTTTTTCTTCTGGATTTTCAATAATATTAGAGTCTCACCCAAAAATAAAAGGGGTGTCATATGAGATTCGAACATCTAAGTGGAACCACATAACCTCTCTTTTTTGGGTGTTACACTTGGCGTAGATGAGGGAGAAGAAAAAATATTGAGTTCCTACAAAAAATATTGTGGATAGATACTAGTCCGACACACTGAGAAGGTCGACCGTGATATTGTCCTTATAGAAAAACCATATTTGAGAATTGGGAGGATCCCTGTGCATGAATCCACGTACTCTGAGCCTCTGACCATACTCTATAATTTTCCTTGACTTTTATTTTGGTTCAATAATCACCACCATAGATACATAGTTGTTAAATATCTTATTAACAATGAAGTCATATTTAGCCTGATACCCTAGACCACAAGAATTATAGATTAGAACTTTAAACATTGATACATGGGAGTTTGGATTTGGTCCCAGAATCCTGGCCCATGGCATGATGAGATGACTATGGGGAGATGATCACTCTATATTTGGATTGAGAATGGGTGTGAATGCTGCTATTCACCTTCATTCAGACAACCTGAGGAGAATGAACACCACTGGACAACTCCCTACGGACATCCTCTAGAGAAAGGAAGCACTGGTCATCCTCCTTACTCTGATCATACCTGAGAGACGCTGGAGGTGAGTGCGGAGGGGAGGAAATAAATATAAGTGAATCATTCTATAATTATCAGAAGAATATAGATTTTCCTATTGAATAACTTTAATGATTTGTTACTTAGAAATATTTTTCTCTAAAAAATTTAATTTCTCCTTACTTAATAACTCTTATTAATTTACCATTCAAAAGAGTTTCTCACATTAAGCTTATAATCCTAATGAAATTGATCTCAAAGCTATGTTTTGGGCCCGAAATTTCATTTGTTATCAATAACATGTCAATATGTGATTGGTAAGATGATGACGAGAAGCGGTGATTTCTAAAGAACAGTTATGGATTCATATCTTTGGATGTCATGCTTGAGAAATTATCCATATTGTTAAATCAAATGATTTTTAAGTGATCTTAAAAGTAAATAAAACATGTGCAAAGGAGTGTTCACATTATTTACCACAAGTGTAGATCACACAAGTAGTAATTACATGAAAAATAATGCCCTTGTGTTTCATTTTTAATCCATGAGGATGTGAATAGATGTCCCTGAAAAAATATGAATATATATTTCATGATGAATGAGAAAATAAGATAAAAAGAAGAGGGGTTTGAAAAGAAGGTGGATTGTAATTTTATTTTAGAATAGACTTTGAATTTACTTTATTCTACACTTATCATTTTTTCTAAGTATTTTATTTGTGTAATTACATAAAAATTGGCCAGTCTATAGCTAACCAAGGACATGGATCAACCCCAGCCACATATGGGATCTAGAGGTTGATAATAGTTGGGGGAAACAGCCTCAGGACAACATGTGAGTTGTAGAGGAGATTTTTACCAAAATGCACAGATGTATACTGCACAGGAGTGGAAACACCGCCGTGCAGGGTGGAATGATGGTAGAAGACTCAGTAAAATATTGTACTGGTAGAGGAGGAATAGATTTACGGCTGATCGCTGGTGTAACTTGAGTGATATACCACACCCTAGAACTTGTTCATTTCGATGTGAGATAGAAATTTGTGAGTTACTATTTGTGTGTCATTTAAATGTCATATAAAATGACAGAGGCTTGATCATTTGATCATGGCCATCTGATCAATAAGGTACTTTTTCTTCTACATTCATCCTCATCAATGATCACTAGTACCTCGGAGATTCAACCAAGCCACAATGATCGAGCAACTGAACATATTTTAGGATTTTACCTATTGAATGTGGGTTACTTGATTGTACTGATATCATGCATGAAATTATACTTTGAATGCATGAAAAGAATTCGAATAACATGCTTCAACCGATGAAAATGAATTTGTGAGGCTACTGATATTAATGGATCTATTTGATCATTAAAGAAGAGATGCATGTGATCCTTCTCGTATGCACGTGAGGTTGCCACTGCAAAGAATCATCGCGATATCTCAAAGTATGAACACCATGTTTTTCAGCATTTAATCCCAAATTATTTGGGAATTTTAAGAGAAGTCAAGACATGGATAAAAACTTGAAGCGTTGAATGAATCACTGATGTGGATTAAAACCTGTACTTGAGGAAATGCAAGCTTCCCATAAATAGAAATCTTCTGAGACTAAGAAGTTCTGCTAATATATTTTGTTAAGTGATCTCGTTTTCATAGAAAACAAATAAATCACAGGATTATGGTTCACAAAGAAAATAATACCTCCTCATGATAATATTATGTGAAGGAGAAGAGGATCCAGTGGGCCCTTGACAAGTGAAATACACTCTCAAAGGATATTTTTTAAGAACCTATTCCACAAAGCATTAAGGGATAGCACATTAACATGTATCCCTTTATTTCATGATGATCTTAGGTTTTTAAATCCTTCTTGGTTCATGAGAATTGTTTAAGAACCATGATACAATGTATCCTTACATTGTTCTTTGTAAATAAAGAATAAAACTCGTGTTATTTTTTTTAGGTCCATGAGACAATGTCACCCACACTATATCCCATGAAGAAGAAGCCTACTTTGCATACAAGAATTACACAGTGTAGTGTATAAAGTTCATACATACAATTATGAGGGTTCTATTCCGAGAAGGACATATACTCACTCTTGAGATAGTGAGGTGTGTGAGAATAAAATAGAGTGTGTGCATGAAAGGTGTGCATGAAGAAACACTAGATATAGTTTATACACACCCCTTAAATAAAGAATTTGCATGAGACATAGATTCACATGAATGCGATAACATGAATTCATGAGAATTTAGGTGTGTGAAGCTTAAAAGAAGAAATTTTATGTGGTTCATGAATGATCACATGAAAATGTAAAATCATTTGATATTAACTAAAAAACTAATTGAATAAAGAATATAAAATATAACGAACAATATTATATATATTTGCTACTTGGGATACCTGAAATAAGAAGTTTGGATTTCATGAAATCCATTCAAGAGGTGGATTTTAATTAAGCTTGCACAAGTATAATTCTTTCATAAAATATTGAATAAATTTTCTGCACATCTTGCACACATCTTAGTGCGGCTGACATATCAGGAATAATGAAGAATTAGCCCAAGCATTGTTTCACTGAGGCAACTGATCAGTAACAGGTGATCAGATTAGTTGGTTATGGAAAAAAACCTAAAAAAGTCTATTGAAGGTACTTAAAAGAGGTACATAGGAAATTTAGGTCCTAAAATCCCTTGGAGGAAGAATATAGAATCATCCTATAGTGGATCAAGCCTTTGATCAGAGGTGAAGCCTTATGGTTAGTTCTGGGAGAATTTGAAGTCTTATGATTAGAGCCAGGAGAAGAAGGAGTCTCTTAGTTAGATCCAGAGCAAGAAGTATTTTGGTTGGATCCAAAAGAAAATGGAGTCTCTTGGTTGAATATAGATATATTATAATCACTTTTGGAGATAGTGAAATTATAATGTATAATTCATGTTGGGGGGAAAACAACATGGAAAAGAGTAGGTCTTTATACCAAACCTTATAAATAATGTGTTCTTCTCTTTCTATTATTAATACTACACATGATGTAAGTTAGAGATATATTGAGTGGATCGAGAACCATAACATGTTCAAGAGTTTGAATTTTAAGGAAAACGGATTTGTAAAATGTAACCACTAATTCACCCCTTCTCTATTAGTGGTCAATCTGGATAGGGGATCTCTCACAACCCACCTTCCTTAGGATGAGGGGAGGGACAATAATGTGACATGCCCTTACTTATTCAAGAGGAAAGATAGATGATGACCCCGGGTACCACCTTCAATAGGCCCCAAAGTGGTGAATAATACCAAGGGTATAGAATCTCACACAAAATGGAAGGTATTACCCTTTTTAATGAAAATAGGATCAGAAGATAAGATTGTAAAAATACCAAAAAACACAAAAATTTTATATAAAGGAAACCACAATCCAACCCATGCATGATTTAAACATAAACTTACACAAAAGTACAACCAAATATCCAAAGAAAAGTACCAAAAGAAAGAGTCTAAGCAATAGCACAACAAATCTCTCGATGCCCAAGCTAGTAAAGTCTAGCACGATCCTCAAAGTCCTCATGGAAAACTAAAAATATTTTTATAACATAGAGTGAGCATACACTTATACTCAATAGGGAAACTAAAGTCACTCGTGTACAAGTGGGAGAAGCATACTAATGCCCCTGTGAAAAAAAAACAGAAACAAACTACACCTACCAAGGAAAAATACTAACCATCCTAACCTCACCAAGGAATGCTCACCAAATAACACAAGTCAAATGAGGTCATAATATAAGCACATCAATGATTTAGGGTACCCCACACCACTTTTCCTAGTGGTTAACTGCTCATTCCTAATGGATAACGTCTTGATGCTACCACCCTTACCAAAATGCATTACCACTACACAACTACCTACACACACCTAAGCCACAAACCACACATATCTTTCCCATAGACACCTGGGTCACAATAACCACACCTATCACCTGAAAAAACCTAGGCCTCATCCGGAAGACACATGGGAAATAGAATTGGCCCACAAACACCTAGGCCCCTCATCCGCAACACAACCTACCTGAAGGATCTTGGGTTATAGTAAACCTCAAACCATTATAGCCATCCTAGATAAACTCGAGCAGTAAGAACCCAAAAGGGGGTGCAAGGAAGAAAGTCAGTAATCATCCATCCATCCTCCCATCAGGATGTTGGGAAAGACACCCTCCCCCATGAAATGGGGGTGTTTGGCACGTAGTGATCAATAAGGGTGGGGTGTGTATTGAAAATAACAAGGAACTATAATTTAAACATATAGGTAAACAAAAACTCAACCCAATATATGGGTCCCAAAACAAATAACCAGCTCACTAGAACCACTTTTACTGCTACCCCTATATGCACAGTGACACAAAAAGCCACTGCCAAAGCATAAACCCAACCAATTTTTCATTTATCCACTTTTCATTCTTTATTAAGGGGTTCACTTTAATTTATTTCGGCACTATCGGGAAAACTACCGACCATAACTGTCCCAAAACAACAATCAAGACAAGGTGTAATCCCACTATACAACACTGTTCAACATCCATGACACAACCAAAGGAAGTACCACTACCTACAACTTCATCCATTCCACAAACAACCAATCAACATCCCCACTGCAAAAATAGGTCATACCAAAACACATAACCATCATCTTTGCCCCCCCGTATCCATAACCAAGCTACTGACAATAACATTACAAAACCCGCAAAAGGCACAAACTCAACAAAACACATCACACAACTACACCATCAAGCCAACAATATTCAGATTTATCTAACAAGTATTATTTAATTTCACTTATAATAATAGGGGTGATCACAAAACAGGTTTGATCATGGGGAATCTATTTCTTTAACCAAGTGTACGCGATTAAATGAATTTATATTTTGAATTATTCATAGAGTATCAACAACAAGAACAATAAAATCACCAGTGTGCAAGAAAAGGCCACCAACGACCATGATTTTTAGAATTACTTATAGCCATAAAAATTAATAATAGTAAAAATAAGGATGATAAAAATAAAACATTACTCAACATTTATCCATATTCAATCCCCTACCCGTTATTATAACAGGTCCTGTTATCTTTTTATCATAATCTTCCCCCCTCATTTATTACTCTTGTTAAAGAAATAATTCATCTGTTATCTCCCAAGAAGTATCACTAAACCCACCCCATATGATACATAATTAAATAGATAAATAGAAAAATTATTACCTGGAACAACAGGAGACTAGAACTCCTCCTTGCGCCAAACAGGGGGTCATGCGAGTAGTAGGAAACTCCAAGAAAAACCGGATAGTAAAGGGCTGTAGAATAGGTGCACGACTCATCTGGGGAAGAAAAGTTATCCACACATGAAGAGAAAAGAGAATAGATGATCTCAGATTTAGAAAATCTAGATCGTATATCAACGGAATGAGAAATGGTTTCAAGGTTCATAAAGTAATACCATGGTTAAGATTATGCAACTTGACTATTTTAAAGTCCAAGGAGTGTTTGGATATTAAATATATAATTAATATCCTTTGAAATTCCTTTAGAAACACCCAAACAATCCTTTAAACTCAATTTATATTAAATAAAATGTAAGAGGGGAGAAACTAAAAAAACTAGGAAAAACTAAAAAATGATGCTGATGCTGACATCGACACTGATGTTGACACTGATGCTGACACCAATGTTGATGCCGACGCTGACACCGACACCAAAACCAATGCTAAAGACGATGCCGACAATGACACTAACAATGATGCTGATGCCGACAGAACAAAATGAATTGCTGATATCAACAGTACAAAAATTTACTCGCCGACACCGACAATACAAAATGACTCACCGACACCGACAGTACAAAATGAAACATGGGCACCGACAGTTCAAAATGAAACGCTGCAACCAACAGTTCTAAATGAAACTCTTACATTAAAATTTCAAAATTACATGCCAACACTGATAGTTTAAAATGAAACGCTGACATCGACAATTCAAAATGACACGCTGACACTGACAGTTCAAAATGACACGCTGACACTGACAGTTCAAAATGACACGCCGACACTGATAGTTCAAAATGAAACACCGACACCGACAATTCAAAATGACACACTGACAGCGACAATTCAAAATGAAACACCCACAATGATAGTTCAAAATGAAACACCAACACCAATAGTTCAAAATTAATCACTAATATCAATAGTTCGAAACAATACACCGACACTGACAGTTCAAAATGACACATCGACACTGACAGTTTAAAATGACACACCGACAAAAAAACTGGACTTTTTGTGTAAAATTCTTGGAAGGAGTCACCAATATCCCCCAGAAAACCTCAAACATTGTATTTTCACAAAGGAATGGACTGGAGAGGTCTAAGACATTATAGTCTCAACACTAAGTTTGGAGATGATGATGATTTTATATGAAACAGAGGCTTTTATCAAACAAGCATAATGTTTTTATTACCATTTAATAATAGATTTTTTTAAATGGGATCCCAATAAAATGATAATCCCTTCAGAATACATCATACCCATTAATATTCCAAGATCCATATTTCACTAAGAAATGATTCCAATTTGGAGTTCCTCTCACCACTTAGCTACTTAGGTGGGGTATCATCCCAAATATATCATATAGTATTATTAGATAGTGGACATGTTAACTCTTTACCCAATCCATCATATGGATAAACCCAACTCTATTACTCTAATATCATAAATATTAGGGTTTCATAGATAAGTGTAACCCAAATAAAATAATGGGTTTTGGTTACATAACTCTTAGGGTTATCCATTTTTACCATGCCTTACAAAATATAATCCGTCGACACCCTACTTTTTCATAACCTAAATGGTTTAATGATCGAGGTCTTGACATGTAACACTTTGTAAGGAATATCTAACTTAATATTTATAAGTCAATTTAGTCTCACCAACTTATATCATGTTTTTATATTTATGTATGCTACCAATGATTAAGTTTTAGAGTTGTATTCCCTCCATTGAATCAATATTTTCAAACTGTATTTATGTGCAACCCTTTACACAACCCACATTTTGTATAACTCATCAAAAAATAGAATCTAAATATATTTACACATATAAAAATTCATCATATTCATAAGGTATATGAAACCTCTATGTCAAGGTTTGAAATTATATAATATTTATAAACTCCACACAATTAATCCTGATGCTAAAAATAGACAACTCTCACCTTTCTAGAACAAGTCATAAACCTTCAAGCTAATGGGAAGTCCAATCCAAAGTCCCTATATCCACTGATAATTTAATCAAGTGAGAATAAAATTCATCATAACTCTAAAAAATTATATGTATAAACTATATCCAACAAATAAATTTAATCTAATTACTTTAATTATAAACTGAAGTAGAGTTAAAACTAAATCTATTATCATTCCTAGAATGAAACTCCTTAAATGCATTGGTGACAATATTTATAAGTAGTTTAACAATTTTAAACTAAATCATACAAAAATTCATATTATAATTTTTTTATATCTATGAATAATAAACAAAGTAGAAACATTTAAATAAATGAAGACTTTATAAACTTATATATGAGATATTCATTTATAAAAAAATCATAGAAAAGATGATTATAAACACTTTATAATTTTGATGTTCATTATAGAAATTCTATAATATTGAATATAAATACTTTATATTCATTTCATAATATAAAATCCTTTATATTATTAATTATATGGAATTTCACTTTAAATATATGATATTTTATGAATTACAAAAATTTTATAATCTAACCTTATTATGTAAACATTTTACATAATCTAAATAACATAAATCAATATTACTTTAACCTTGATCAATTAAATATTCAAAACTATTTTTATGAGGTCTAAATAATATCCCAAACAAGGCCCCTCAAATTGAACTATTAAAATTAAGTATTATGGAAAATTCATAATCCTAAATGTATAAAATTTATATTTTGGCCTTACTTTGTAATTTATAAATACTTTAAAAAATGTCCTTATGATTTCTTAAATAAATATTTTATTTCCAACTCATAAGGAATTTCATATAATTTAATAAAAATTATTTTTAATATTAACATTGAATATTTTGGAATATTTAATAAAATACTTCATAAAAATTATTAATTAATTATAAACTCTATAATTAATTAATTTAAAAACTCTATAAATTTATAAATACCCCCAAATAAATTTTTATCATCATTTATAAACAATTTATAAATAATAAAATCAAATTCATAATTGAATTTTTTAAAAATAAAATTTTATCCTTTATTTATATTTTATGATTCAATCATAATTATAGAATATGATATAATTCATATATTATGATACACACTGAGTTATAGGTTATAATAGATAGGTTGTGACTTTATCTCTATTATTTGTACTTTACGTCTGATAGTTCAATCACAGAATACGATAGAAAATTATATTTTATTATTTTCATCCTTGTATCTCTTATAATATTATATATCATATTTTACATTATATTGAGATATCATATTGGTGATACAATAATATGTTTTGAAAAAATGCGACATGATAATCATATTTTATGATATGAATACATCATTTGATATGACCTGTGTAAATATGAGGATTTAAAACATGTCATGACCTATGATATCTTATATCATATACCACAGTACAAAAAGCACAAAAAAATATTGTGTGTGATAATTTATGATTAGCTTACAATAGAGAATATGATTTTTGTTTCTTCAATTCTTATTATGATTTCAAGAATCTAAATGTATGTTTTTCTCTGATACCACTACTGGGATTTGTAGAGATATAATAACACTTATTAAAGGTAGAAGAAATGATCAAGAATAAAAAATAAAGATTCCATGATTTGAAAAATGAAATCATACAGTACTAGAAGTTAAGAATACTGTAAATATGTGTACCTTACACCATCGTTTCATGCTGCTACCAAAACCATCTTTGTCCTTTTATATTTGATTAATATCATATGATTGTCTATAAATGTATTCCCACCTCCTTAGGTGTCTATGATTTTACTGGATTTCTCATCGTACGAGCAGGATCTTCTACCCACCATGATATGCTAATTCCTCATCTTAAAAACATGGACAATGAAGAGAGCATCAGGGTTAGAGTGTTCCATCCAAGAATCAAGAAAGAATCCATAAAAGGATGCTCCTTGGTATATTATTCATTTATGTATGCATTATAGTGTATGAGTAAATTCATTAACCAATATATGAATCATATTCATGAATGCGATAAACTACCTATGTGTTAGAAGTTTTGTAATGTGACTTTGATGATGAAAAACATTATGTATGAGGTTTTTGTATTAATATTTTAATATTTCACCGCCTAAAACATATAGATGTAGTGGTAAATAAATACTACATTACAATTCATGAAACTACAATCCCACCAATTCATATAATATGATTTTCTAAGTAATGCATATGATATCCCCATGTTGTATGATATGACACAACCATGCATCACATACAGGAAGTACTTCAAATTATCTTTTATGATATACATATAATATGATATAAAAATTTTTATCCCATAAAGTATATATTTACGGAATACTATATCCTTCAATTCATACATAAGATATTATAATTTTTGAGATTTTGAATAATAGGAGTTCATCCCATGACTTGTTTGGGTAGTTCTGTGTCATCTGTTGTATGAGATTATGATGAAGCTACATGAGAGTTTTCACACCATAACTCATGATTTCATAGTCGTGACGAATATAAATAGATGAAACAACATGAAATATAAAATTCATAGGATCAATGTCATATAATGTATAGGGTTTACTGAAGTTGAAGATGAGTTTACAACTATAGAGGTCACTGTCACACTTTTCATGAAAAGATTCCATATTTTATGATATAATTGGTCTTTTATAATTGATAATAAATAATTTATGTCACTTTATTCATGCATGGGGTCACCATGTAGCCATAAAGATACAGTAAATATGGAATTAGTGTCGCACTACAAGGTTCATAGTTGCATCATGACTTTGGTATCTATAGTAAGATGCATGTTTTTCTATATTCTCTCCCAGAGATATTTTTGAAGATATATCTTATGAGAGATATAGAAAATGTTCCATGTGGATTTTAATACCCATATACATGAAGTTGGAGTTAGAGATAATTCATGAAATATATATCAATAGATGAGAAGATAAATGGAGATACGATAATGTATTATCTTCATATAAATAAAGGTCAGTGCTATATGTTTTTGGATTCATTTGATCATAGAGGGATAAAGTCGACAACCACAACTTATGTTGGAGTTTCCTACTATTGTTAAGGTTTTCTTTTATGCACTCTATCATGAATTTAATTATAGGGTGAGTTTTTAGTGATAAGTATGTAAAAAAAGTGGATCATGCTAGTGGGGTATTATTTTTATAATAATCTCAAGTTAGGTTTTTGTATTCAATATATTTTTTATATCTCTAATTCATTCCTTAAGAATGACCATTTTCATTTGAGTGAGGTAGTTTTTTTAATTCAATCACTAGTACTTATCCTTCTTCATGACCATTGGGTGTCTTAGGTTCTATGTTTATATATAGTTTTGGGTCACCTATCTCAAAAATTAAATGAAGTAGTTGACCATAAGAAAAGAAATGTTTTTGAGTTAAAGAGTGATGACCAAGACCAAGGAATTTCTTAGAACCAATTTTGAAAAAATTAGTTATTTAATTTATCTTGTGGGTTTACTAGTTCATGAACTTATATTTTCTAAATCTTGGTATGTTTCTCTCGATTAATGTTTACAAATTTATTTTCCTTTATTTCTACTCACCATAGTTACTCTAAGTTTTTCCTTGAATTTGTCTTGATGAGTTCAACCTAAAACTACCACTTACTACAGTATCATAGTTAGTTGGCAGGAAGAGAATTTATAAATTTATAAATTTGGTTAATAATAGTAATTAATGACTCACCTTGGGACATCAAATATTTTAGTTTCAATTTAAGGGACTTTTATCACTAAAAATAGGTTAATTAGGGTTTTTTATTTTACATTTTATTTTTTATTTTCTTTATTGCACTTGGTTTTCCCATGTTGTGATTTTTAGGTTACACCTTTGATGCATAAGTAATTAACACTTGGAAAATAAAAATAGGTTCTAGATATTGATCCCAAGTTAAAAAATCATAAGGAAACAAAAGAAATGATATAATATGTTTGGGATAAAAAGAGAACAAAGAGACGAATAAGGTGTGCAAGGTAGAGGGACGAGGAAAAGGATTATTATGGAATAAATTTTACATTCAAGCGTGAGGGTAAAACCAAGTATCTTAGTGTATCCAGTTCCCGTGAAACACTCTGAGATAAATTCGATGATCATTAACATTTTCTAAAACTTAATTCATATCACCGAGTTACCATATGAATATCCCAACACACATTTGGAAAGTTTCCTTAAGCTATGCAACACTTTCTAATTTAATAAAATTTTCAATGATGTGGTAAGTCTAAGGTTGTTTTAATTTTCATTAAAAGACAAATAAATTGAGTGGATCCAAATCTTGTCACCAAATTCCATCACTATATGGGATGAGATGGTAAGAAAAACCTTAACAAGGTTCTTTACTCCCTCTAAATCTATGAACACATGTCAATATTTTAAAATTCCAATCAGTTTTATGATGAATCACTCTACACTACACGAGAGAGGTTTAAGGACTTGATACAAAAGTTACATCATCATGGTATAGAAATGTGGTTTCCAATCCAAACATTTTATAAGGGTCTATCTCCTGGAAACCAGTTTATTTTGGATTTTTTTCTAGAGGAACATAGATAAGGTTATTATCAATAGAAAGATATGTATTGTTATATTATAGGTATAAAAATAGATTCCAATGTAAAAAATGGATTAAAAAATAGAGGAGTCCATATGTTATACAATAATGGATGGATGGATGCACAAATGGAGGCATGATAATGAATATAGAAAAAATGATATCCATTCACCATACCCAAGGTATGTATACTAAAGATGCTAATTATGTTGATTATAACTGGTACAATATTTTTAGGTTTATAGGGCACATCAATATAATCAAGGGTACTAACAAAGAGTATCAGGGTTTTAACGAAAAAAATAACCATCTCTTCAAAGATAAATCACTTCATTAGAGGAGATATTGTTGATATTCATGAAAAACATAAGGGATAATATCAAAAAGTTGAAATTTTATTCAAAATATCACATTGTATTTATGATTAATCTATAATTTTAAGTTGGAAAGATTGGAAAACAACTCAAGGATAGGATAATAGTAGTGCTACTGGGTGACATGAAGGTTAACCCATGCGAGTAATTGAAGTCCATCACCTTGAGGAGTGGAAGAACCATGAAATATAATGCTAAATAAAGGAGAAAATAATAAGATATATAAGAATAAAAATAAAATAAAAAAGTTGTAAAAGAGAAAGGATAAGGAAAAGTAAGTTGAGAAGGAAGCTAGAGAGGAAAAGCCACCACCTTAAAACCATTATCACTAATATTAAAAAGGATTAAACAAGGGAATATTGAGGTCAATGTTATGCCAGAATTATAATGAAGACATAAGAGGGAGTATTTTTCCTTTTAAAATCACTTGAATAATTTAGAACTGATCCCCCTTTACAACTTATAAAGTGATTTTATTCCCTTTTCTTTAATAGAATATGAAATAGAAATTAAAAGAAGAAGGAAAAATATATTTGTATAGTGGTTTGGGGTACAAAGGTCCCCTAGTCCACTCCATCAACACTCTTTCTAATGAATTATTGATTTTAAATAACAGATCATTTTCCAATGGATCTAGATAGTTGATTATAAACAAATACATCTTATTATAACACCATTTACAAGGCTTTAAAATATTACTAACCATAGCCATCAAAACATTCAACACCCAGGTGCACATAACCAAAATTGATTGTATTTGGTTGGATAAATTCTCTTTGAAATAATTAAGATGCAAATGATGAAATTGAAAAATGAAGAGATCTTCAGTGGAATATATGAATAGCTTCAAAGAACTGTCCATATGAAAAATATCTGAACTTATTGTAGAGAATATTTTTAGATACCAAAAAAGAATAAAAAATAACTTTTGTAACACCATGATGAACACATAGTAGCTGCTATAACATGTATGTCTCAAAAGCGCGGTCCTATAAAGATTTAATTAACTGTAGCATATGAATAAATTTTTTGAATAGAAATAGTTACAAAAGATAGAAACAAAACCTTTATAAATTGAAAAATATTATTTAAATTCATAATAATAGATTCATATTATCGATCTTCTAAGAATTATAGGGATATAAAAAAGGTTTGAAAAAGTATAACACTATATCAATAAATATCCATTGGGAATAAATTATAAATACAATTTAATTCTTATCAACTAGATCAAGAAAATGTTCCAGATAAATTTTGATATTCAAAACACTTAAAATATTTTAAATTTGAATTTAATCAGCTATTGTAAATCATAAATTCAAATATAAATAGGAAAAAATTAATCTATTGTTGAAAAACTTATGAAACAACCTTTGAATAACTTTATTGAGATATTTATTCCCATTAAATGATAACATAAGTCTTGGAAATAATTTAAAATTTAAATCCTATAGAAGAAAAATTAAATGTAGGGATAGCTTTATGTTCATTCTAAAAGTATTATTTCTAGTTTTTGATTGATTCTAAACATAGAGTTCTAAAATGAGGAGTATGAATCTAATATGAGGTTATGTATTTTTGGTATATACCAAACATGGCATACTAAAATGTGATATCCCTCAATAAAGGTTTGGTTCTCAAGTATAACTTTTAGCTCAAACATGGGGTTTCAAATGTAGGGTTGGATACCAATGTTAGGATGCAACATCACTTTTTGAACAATGATTATAGACCTGTTCAAATTTTCTAGAATACTTTGCAGAATAAAATTTCACCCAAAATAAAATAGTATTATATAACCAAGGCTTCCATAATTCTAGGAAAATTAAAATAATCATTTAATTAAATATAAACTCAAAATACACTCAAATTAGATTTATTAGTAAAACAAATGAGGGTGTTTGTGAGAATTAAAATCCATTATAAATTAATGATGAATTTTTGGATCAATATCCATATGTCCAATAATATCCTCCCTTTTGATGATCAAAAAACCCATAAACCAAATAAATAAAGGTAAACACAATAGGTTGTAACAAATATTGATAAAATTTTATTATTAAAGATTATTTGTAAATTTTTATCCATATTTATCCCCCTTTTTGTGAGATAAAAAATAAAGTATAAACATGGAATAAAACACAATTAGTTTTTCATAGAATTTCATGTGAATTTCATAAAAAAAGAGTATTCTTAAAATGGATAGGCTCGAAATATAAAATAACATCACACATAAAACATAAATTCAATAGAATATAATAGAATAATTTCACTTTTATAAATTATTTCAGATTACATATAATTTTATATCAATGGAAAAATGATTAAGGTTCAGGGTGAGAGTTAAGGTTAACAATAGGTTGAGATAAATTATAAGTTGACTCATAGGTTATTAAATATCTAAGAGTTTTGTGAACAAAAATAGGATTAACCATCATATCCATTAAGTTATTATTCAATAGAGAATTACACTCTCTAAAAATATATCTAAACTCCCGACTCACCTTCAGCACTTCAACCAAATTAGCCTTGAATTTTTTTTAATATCCTCATAATATTGAACATACTTCTCCATCATTTCACCTAAATAGTTGAGAATAAATCTGACTCTGGGTTCTATAAAATTTATTATTTCAATAATTTATTTGTAGATATCGAGTATATTGTGTAGAGGAACACTATCAAACTATAAAATTTTAATATTTTCATCTATTATAGAAAGATCACTAGAGAGAATCTCTGTCCTTCTCAACACATCACCAGATCCTACTCTACCAGATGTGGATGCTCTTCCCTAACTAGAATAAGATACTATTATAAACTCAAATGAATTTTAATAAAACTTCTAAAGATCACTAAAATATATCTTTAAAATCATACCACATCTAAGCTTTCCAACCTGGTAAATTATATCCCTCTTAAAATCATCAAAATATTTCTTATAGATTGATATTTCCTTTAAATTTTGATACTGAATTTGAAGAGACTCATATTATATTTTGGAAACATATTAATTTATTAAGTCTTAAATAGAATTTATATAACTCTCAAGTTATATTTACAGCTTTATGAACTCATATTTGAACAAATCAAATATTTATAAAAGGCTTTCAACAAAATTTTGAGCAAGATATTCAAAACTAGAAGCATCTTTATATTCTGAGGAAACTCTCTTAAACCTTGTAGAGGTTTTTCAAAAATAAAATATTAAATAAAATTATCTCAAAAACCTTCACCTTATGGAGAGGATAAATCTCCAAGAACTTTTGTATCCTCAACATTTTCTTTAATAGTTCTTTCCATGTACTTTTCAACCAAATAAACTGACTGATCCTTGATTAATTCAATTGTAATAGAAACATGATAACTAAATTTCTCAACAGAATGAGCTTCTTATATTCTTTCCAATTTATAATATTTATTAGATTCCTCAACTAGTTTTTCCCCAACATGGGATATTAGATCAAATTGAACTTCCACCACTTCAATTGGATAAACTACTTCTTCTGTAATAAACTCAATGACCTGATCAACTCTTTCATCCAAAACTAGAACTAGATTATTAAACTCATCAAAAAAATAATCAATAACCTAATAAAAAGTTACAGATACCTATCTTCTCTAAGTTATATGAACAATAATAACATCACTATCTACTTTAGTATAAGGTTCTATATAAACTCTATAAAACTAAATAACTCACCCAATTTTGGTAGTAATGTTATCATCCATGAATTTTCTCCTTCTCATGCTTGGAAGAACATTTTCAATACCAACAAAAGAATATTATAAACCTATATCCAAGAATAACCTAAAATAAAATCCATCCACTCAATATTATCCCATTTATTATGCACCAAGACTTACATATCTTGTTGAATTCAAACTTTTACAGTCCCCCTCAGTATATGCACCTGATGAGTCTTCTTCTTCTATACTAAGACGCATAAGATTTAAAATGGTAACAATCTAAAATAATCCAAATTTTATTATGGTTCCATCAGACATAAAGTTTCTTTGATAACATCTTAAACTAGTCTTTATGTCACCAATCACCCCCTCTCATAAATAATAAGAGACACCAACCTAACATAGGGATAAAATGACATTCTTGCATCCTTTTGGAATTAGTGGTTAATGTATCTTAAAAGGTAACAAATTATATTAAAATTGATTTCACTCATCAATAGGAACATTATATACATGTTAAAAATAATAATCTTCTTATAATCAATATTTTTTGGATTAAAATTTATCTAAATGTACTTGATCAGCACCTTCTGTCCAACTTCTAAATCCTTCACCAAAATTTTTCTAACCAGGGTCATTCTAAAAATAAAATACACGAGTCATTAGACTTATTTACTCCATATAAAATATATCTTAGTCTAAATTTTAAATTCCCTTCACAAGGATACTAAAAAAACTGAGCTATATCCATTTTCAAAACTAAAAACTACTTTTCATTCACCTTTGAATAAAAAAATACTCACTGTCACAAAATATGAATTAAGTGTTCTCATAAAATTCCTTAACTTAAATTTCAAAAATATATTCAAAATTCCCCCCATTAAACATTAATTACATCCCTTGAAATCTTAATAATTTCTTCAACATCATATTTTTCTCAAACAACCATTAAAAGTCAACAACTTTCCCCATAAGCACATGATGATCCATACCAGAAACTATTTACTTATTCACACCACTAGAACTATCCTCACAATTCCTATTAGTTTTTACCATCATAAGAAGTAGTAGAAGGGTCATGGTTCAAAAAAACTAGGGTTTGAGAGATTTAGAGTTTAGAAGATCGAGAGGATAAGAGTTTGAAGGTAGGAGAGAGAGAAGATATTAACAATGGTTTTGATGATAGTTCAGTTTCTCAAACAAATAATTTAATGTAATATATGAGCTTTTTTAAATGAAAAGTAAAATTTGAGAATTAAAATACATGACTGAAATTTTAATAAAAAAAATTAAAAATTGAATAGACAACATAATAAATCAATATTAAAAACAAATACTTTAAAATATAGATTAAATAAATTTTTAATATAAAAAAATATTAAAAAAATATTAAAAGAATTCTTAAAATTAAATAAACCCAATTCCCCTTAATAAAATCAAAACAATCCATGGGAAGTAGTTTAGTAAAAATATCATCAAGATGATATTCAATATTAACAATTTTCAAATAAATATACCCTTTTTGGACATGATACCTTAGAAAGAGATGCTAAATTATATATTCTTATTTATAGAATGACTTATAAGATTTTTTGAAATATTTATAGCACTAGTATTGTCACATAAAATAGGAAAAAGATTAAAATTAAGTCTAAAGTCTATAAGTGTGTGTTTTATCCACAACACTCATCCACAACAATTACCAGTAGATATGTATTTTGATGAAGTAGTTGACAATATGACATAATGTTGGTTCTTACTAGACAATTAAACCAATTATTTACTTAAAAAGTGATAGGTTCTTGAAGTAATCTTTCTATATAACCTAAATCCTTCAAAATTAGCATCTGAATACAAAATTAAATCAAAACCAATGGTTTTGGATAAAGAAAAGATAGATAAATAGTTACTTTTAAATATCTCAAAATCCTTTTAACAACAACTAAATGAGAATCTTTTATATTTGATTGAAATCTTATAAAATGGAAAATAGTAAACATTATATTCAGTTTAATAGTAGTAAGATATAATAAACTACCAATAATACTTCTGTACAATATGTTGTCAAATGATTTACTATATTTATCCAAATCAAGTTTGATATTTGTACATAGAAGAGTTATATATAACTTACTGTTTTCAAGAAAAAACTTTTTCAACAAATAAAAAATATATTTACTTTAGTTTAAAACATTTCCAAAATCCTTTTAATAGATTTGAAATATAATAATGAAATTCAATTCTCCCATCATACTCATTTCAAAATATTTTTGCATAAGTTTTGAAAAACCATTACAAATATTTTGAGTAGTAGGACAAAAATAACCCCATCTATATAAATTTAAACCAATAAAATATTAGAAGAAGTGATTTTATTAAAAATATTAGGATCGTCCTGTCCTAAATATAAATTATTCTCAAAAAGAAAAGAGCTCAACCTCTCCTACAAAGCCCTTCATGCTTTCTTAAGACCATAAATAATTTAAGTAAGTTTAAAAATAGAATTTGGGTGATGATGATTTTCCAAAATTGAAGGTTTTTCAACATAAAATTTATCTATTAAATAAAAATTTTAAAAATTATTTTCAACATACATCTTGTATAATTTAAAATTCACATGAGATGTATAGTCTAAAGGGATTCTAATATCTTTAATCATAGAAGCATGTGAAAAGGTCTCCACATAATCTTTACCTTTCTCATGAAACCCTTAACAACTTTCCTAGTGTTATTCATAGTAATTACATCTTGATCATATTTCTTAATCCTAAAAACTCATTTAGTTCATATTACATGATGGTTTGAGGGTCTGTCAACCAATTCCCAAATTTTGTTTCTATTAAACTGATTTAGCTCTTCTTGAATATACAATATCCCAATCCCATCATCCAAGGATTCTTATAAAGAATTAAGTTAAAATTGGGATAAAAAGGAAGATAATCAACTAGGTTTCCAAAATTCTTTCTAGTCCTAACATCTTCATCTATATCTCCTATAAAAATCTATAAAGGATAGTCCTTCAAAGTTATAGTTTTTCTAGGTAATAAACTTTTAGGTTCTTTAGTTTTATTTTATTAATACTTGTATTGATTATGGACAAAATATAGTTTAATTTTAAACTTAAAATTCAAATAATTAAGCCTCAAGTTGTTTAAATAATCAATAAATCCATCTGTTTTTATTTCATTATGATCAAATGGACCACTCTCATCAAAATTCACATGAAAAAAATTATTCAATGATCATTAACTTTTTATTAAAAACTCTAAAATATTTTTAAGTAGAATAATACCCAAGAAAGTTTCCTTCATCAATATTTGGATCAAAATTACAAAGATTTTTTAGTATTAAATATATACAACTTTTATCCTAAAAACTTTTAATTATAAAAATTTAGGCTTTATATTATTCCATAGATCATAAGGTGTCTTTTTAAGAGCATGTATTATTAAAAATATATTCCTAATATGTAATGTTGTACTAATAGCTTACAACCAAAAATAAGTTGGTAAAATATACTCCTTAAACATATTTCTAGACATTTCTTGAATGATTATATTTCTTTTTTCAAAAATATCATTTTTTGAGGTGTTTTTGGAGTAAAAAAGGCATGTTTAATACCCAAATTTAAGAAAAAAGAATTAAATTATCGATTCAAAAATTATTTTCCATGATTACTTCTTAATTATATTATTTTAAAATCTTTTTAATTTTGAACTTACATACAAAAACTCATAAATACTGAAAAAATTTCACTTTTAAACTTCAAAACGTAAACCCAAGTAAATCTAGAGAAATCATTAACTAAAACATAAAAAATAATCTACCAACCAATATTTATAATTTAAAAAGTATAAAAAATCCATGTGGATAATTTCCAAAGTTTTTTATATATAAACTTTTTTTATTGATTTGAAAGATGACTTATATTTCTTGCATATTTTCCATGCACCACAAAGTATTTTCTCATCAAACTTAAGACAAGGTTGATTAGAAACTAAATTATTCTTAGATAATTTTCACTGAGAAAATATATTACAATGATCAAGACTTCTATTCCATATCTATTATTTACTTACTTCAACATTTAAATAGTTCAAATTTTGTTCAAATAAGGAACCAAGGTTAAATGTATAAACATTTTCTATTTTAAGTTCTATAAACTTATGTATTTTATTCTAAAAAATAAAACAAGAATCATTAGAGACATCAATAGTAAAACCATCATCAAAGATTTTAGAGATACTTATTAGGTTATAATTCAAACCTTGAACATAGAGAACCTTATTGGTGAGGATAGATTTTATATCTCTAGATAACCCAACTCCAATGATCTTCCCTTTAACATCATCACCAAATGTAACTAAACCTCCATAAAATTTAGATAATGCATTAAATTTAGAAAATTATCCACTCATATGCCTTGAAATTACACTATCTATATACCATATAACATTTTTTCTCATTTATTTTCACCTAAAAAAATATCAAATAAATTTTTTTGGGTACTCAAATGATTTTGGGTCCTGTAGTTTCAATAAGCAATGATCTAGGAAATCAGTTCTATTTAGTTTTATCAGAAACTATAAAATTAACTCTAGAAATGTCTCTATAAATATAATATCAATTTAAACTAAAATTTTTATAATTCTTCATGAAATAAATATTATCACATTGATCATTAATTAGAAAATATAAACAATTAACATTAAAAATTCTATGGTCTTTTGAACTAGTAATAATGTAATTTTTGTATAGTTTAAGTTTCTCACCATTACTAAAAATTCCATATTTTTGTTTTCTACAAACATTATTTATAATAATTTTATTTAAAATATCTTATGCTCTAATACACACTAGAATCACTTTTTAAATATTCTTCTTTAGTAAGTGATTCTTTAATTTTATTTCCATATTTAGTATAACTTGAATCAGATTTGTTTAATTTTTTATTTAAATATAAGTACTATTTTATCATAGTGTCTTTCTCACTTAGGAAAACATTATGAATATTATTAATAGATTCATTATTTTTATTCAATGATTAATATTTTTCTTCTATCATATAAAAATATTGATCTAATTTATCATTTGTTTATTTTTGAGGATTAGAATCATAAACAGAAGAATAATAAGATTGTACCTCATCTTCTTTAGCCATAAAAAAAATATTTTCTTTCTAATTTTATTGATATTTCTCAGATTAAAAATTTATATAACTATTGGAATATTTCGATACACTCCAGGAAGACTTCATAGCCTTATCATATTTTCTCTCATACTCAACTTTAATTTGAATCTTCTTTTCCTTATTCTCAAGTTTTCTTATTTTCTTTAGCTATGGGAAATCAATATTGATATGCCTCAGCTGTTTTCATTTATAACTTATGAATTATTTTAGACCATGACCACTTTTCTTGTAATAATTGAAATGTTTCTTAAACCCTCTCCACTTTTTATAAAAATTATTGAATCTTATAGCTACCTGAGAAAGTACCTCTCTTGATTTTTAACAACTTGAATCATCAAAGAATAAAACATTATCTTTTGAATTATTTTTAACTTTGGGAATAGAAAATTTAAGAGATGTGTTTTCTTTTTTTATCATTATATAATCCATAGTCTCAAACTTCATCTCAGGTTCATACATCATAATATTACCAATAAATCACTTTATCTTTAATTATTTAATTGGATTTGACTATCTAATTATTTTTTAAATAGCATTCCATCATCTAGGTAAAACTCTAAGAACTTTCAAAGCTTGATCTAGTTTAGGAATAAGTGTTTTGAGAGTAGTAACAACATTTACTATTCATTTCAATCATCTATTCATATAGGTGATAATTTCACCTTTATACATTCTAAAATTATAAAACTTCAATTTAACAGTATTATATCTTAATTTAATAACATTTCTGGCCCCTTAATAAGTAACAATGATTGTTTACCACATTTCATAAGCCATACCACATTGTGAGACATGGTTAAATTTATCTTATCAAATTATTCAAATAATAATATTCATACCTCTTAAATTTAGTTTATATTCACCTTTTTTTGAAGCATCCCATTTTAATTGTTCATCCTTAGGAATTTAATATGGATTTATGTCCTTAAAATAAACTTTAAAACCAAGATTTTAAAATATGTAACCATTTTAGCTTTCCAGTATCCATAATTTTTACCATTTAAATATGGAGCCTTGATCAAATATATACTTTATTTGACATCAACCATTGAAATCTTTATTTTTCTATATCTTTAACTCAATATTTTTAGTGAAAATATAAATCTTCAATATAGCACTCCTTTGATACCAATTGTTATGCTGAAATAATGATAAAGTCATAGGGGTGAATTTTGTCCTTTTAAAAATTCTTGAATATTTTAGAACTGAACCCCCTTTATAACATGCAAAGTGATGTTTTCCATTTTATTTAACATAATATATATCATATATTAATAGAATATGAAATAATAGTTTTACAGTAGTTTGGGGAACAAAGTTCCCCAAGTCCACTCCACCAACACTCTCTCTGTGAGCTTAGTGATTTTCACTATTAGATCCTTTTCCAAGATATATCAATAGTTTAGTGTAAGCAGCTAAAAATTGTTAAAATAACTTTTACAATGTTTTAAAATAGGACAAATAACATCCCTCAAAACACTCAACACCAAAGTGTTCATAACCCAAAGAGAATATATTTGGTTGAAGAAATTATCTTTGAAAGAATTCATATGAAAATTATGTAACTGAAAGTTGAATAGATCTTCAGAGGAATAAATAAATAACTTAAAAGTACTATACTTATGAAAAATATATAAACTTATTGTAGAGAATATATTAAAATAACACAACACTAATAAGATTTTTTTCAGTAGCAAGAAAAACACACAATAACGACTATAATATATGTGTCTATAAAGTGTAGTCATGTAAAGTTTTTATAAACTATAGTATATGAATAAAAAATTTTAATAGTAGTAGTTATAGAAGATAGAGAAAAATCCCCTATAAATAGAAATTATGATATAAATTTGGAGTAAGATATTTAGATCATTGAGCTTCTAATAATTAGAGAGAGAGAGAGTTAAAAAGGCTTGAAAAAGTATAACACCATATCCATAAATATCCATTGAGAATAAATAATCAGCTAGATTTAATTATTGTTGACCAAATCCAAAAAAGACATTAGATAAATCAAATTCTTCAAAATAATTAATGTATTTTAAATTTGAATTTAATTATCCACTGAAAATCATAACCTACCTTGGAAATAGGGACAAATTAATCCATTATTAAAGACCTTCTAAAATGGTATTTGAATCAATTTATCAAGATATTTATTCCAGTGGAATAATAGAATAAATATTAGAAATAATTCAAAATTTAAATCCCATAGATGGATGATTCAACATAAGGATAACTCTATATGTTGATGATCTAAAAGTATATTTTTCGGCATAAGGTTGATTTCAAATATATATTTTTAGAACATGGATATGATACCAATATGAGGTTACTTATGTTAGGTATATACTAAATTTTACAAACTCAAACATGATATTCCTCAACAAAATTTAGGTTCCCAAACATAGCATCCAACTCAAAAATGGGGTTCCAAACATAGGGTTGGATACTGAAATTATTTTGTAACATCAATTTTTAAATAGTGACTGTAGGCTTCTTTAAATTATCCATAATATTTTTCAGAATAAAATTTTTCTCAAAATAAAAGAGTATTATAGAAATAAGAATTCCAGAATACCTTGAAAATTAAAATAATTATTTAATTAAATATAAACAAAAAATCCACTCAAATAAGATTTATCAGTAAAATAAATGAGGGTGATTGTGAGTATCAAAATAAATAATCCACTCAAATTTGATTTATCAATAAAATAAATTAAGGTGTTTGTGAGTATCAAAATCAATGAGAAATTAATGATAAATTTTTGACTCAATATCTGTATTCCCAATAGAAAAAGGGGTAAGTTTCTGAAAGTTTTAAGAAAGTTCATATTAATATTACCTTTATTGAATATTTAGTGAATTTTACCACATATTATATGTTTATAAAATATTTTGTTTCAAACATGAGAAAAATTGAGGAGATATTATTAATACAACTCATAAGACAATGTTCAATAATGTTTTCAAGGAGTTTACCAAATAAGCAACGAGATTCGACTAGTTTTTCAATTTTGGTTAATATAGGATCATATGAGTTTGTAAAATATTTGTGTGATCTAGGGGAGAGTGTAAAAATCATTTGATAATAAAAATCAAAGAGATTGGGATTAAATAAGGAGAATCTCACAAGAGTTTCTCTTTAATTGGTAGACACAATGATGAGATATCCATGACGTTTGATTAAATGTGTTTTAGTTAAGGTGGATAAATTATATTTTATAGTGTAATTAATTGTGATTTAGATAGATAAATAGAGAAAAACCCATATTATGTGAAGGAAATTTTTAGAAATGGGAAGGTTCTTGGTTGATATTCATAGTGGGGTGTTGTCTTTGATGGTTTTTGGTGAGTAATTCAAGTTTAATTTCCATCACCCTATGAAGAATTTTAATGAAAAAAGAAGGATTTAAGTAAATATGGAATGATAGAATTGAAGGATGTTACTTCCATTGATGAAAATACATAATTTTATACTAAATAGAACAAAAAAAGGGTGAAATTTAGGTAAATAAGGAGAAAATAAGGCTGATTGAGAGGATTAAGGATTCTAAAGTAATTACCATGTAATAAGATTTCAAAGAAGGCCAATAAGTTTGGTTAGTCCATGAATTGACATTTTTTTGGGAATAAATAAAAAATGTTGGATTGGTCCTATAGAAGAGGATAAATTAATATCAAAAGGGAGAGTGAAGTTTATTTCATAGAAGGTAAGAAGACCCATATATGCAAAGGAATCTCAACTCTAATTATTCATTAATTTGGATAAGGTAACTTCTTTCTAATATCATATTACATGACTATTAATAGGAAATTTTTTTCTTGAAAGCATTAATAGATCAATTTTTTTGAGGAGACCCTATTTTTTTATTTAGGAATTAATTTTTAGGATTTATTTTAGGGATCTATTTTAGTATGTAAACTCAATCCTCACTTTTTTTAGCTTAAATTGAATGAAACTCATATTTTCACTTAGCTATTTTGATTTTGTAGGCCCATGATTAATGAAGGCATAATATGAGAGATAATAAGAAAGAGTAAATGGTATAAATTTACTGAATAGGGGAGTATTTATTTTTAACTAAAGATTTATTTTACTTCCACTATATCTGTTCATAAGATTTTTTATTTTATGGAAATTTTCATGATACACTTATTTTTTGCAATATTTTTTATCAATGATGAAATTTTTGCTTATAAATCACATCATTCCATGTTTTAGATATAATTTTTGATAATATTTAATAAGTAATATGGGGTATTCATGATTATATATAAGTAAGATATTATTAATTTGATGAATCATGATTTGGGATGATTGATTGATTTATGTAGATAAAATTCCTCTTATATTTAAATTCTTTGATTTTATGAAGTTCATACTATTTGTTTTGTTATTACTATTCATGCCATGAGAAATTTTCTAGCATTTTTTATTTCTAATTACCAAGAGAGTTTTAATCCTTTTTATGTTCTTTATTATACCTAATTTCTTGAGAGATACTTAGGACATTTTAACTACCAAAACTTGCATTGTTGTATTTTCAAAGATGTGATTGAACAAAGTATTATTAATATGATTTATACACTTTTGATTTGATCCCTTTATACATTTGATACCTTAATTTACATTTAATATTTCTTCTAAGCCTGTATAATTCATGAGTGATCTTGATATAGAATATAACAATCTAAACTTTTATAAATGAAATTCTCTCTTTTTGAATAAATAAATGCATTATTAAGTAATGAAGTTATAGAAAACACTTTCAATAATTTTTCTATTTTGAACAATTATATGGTTTTACAAATTTAAAAGACTGTTATGCATCATAACTATTAATAATATAGCTATTGTATAGTAACCATTAAGATTAGTATATTAAGGGTTATGATGTAGTCCAATTGATATAGACGAAAGAATCTATGACCTCAACCAGTAAGGTCGTACACTATGAAGCCAATTTATCAGAGCTTTAAGGGGAGATGGAATCACTAGTATTTTCAATTGATTGATCCCAATTCAATATTCAACAATAAATTCATGAACATATCCATTTATATGAGAAGTTCAATATCATCGAGATCATGACCCAAACAATGTATATCGAACCACCCAATAAAATATCACCATCACACACCATACCCTTATAGAATTTGCTTGTTTAATAAAGGGATATGTATCTTGAACCTAATATTATGAATTTTTATATTTTATGTTAATTAATTAGTGATTATATTTATCCTTTTTTATTATTACTTTTAAATGATTAAGTAATGAGTTTGATAAAAATTATATTCTAATAAGATGAAGCACAAATTGTATTTTTGGAAAATATATAGTTTCAATAAAGACACTCTTTTAATGAATTCAATAATTTTTGAAATAAATTTTATTTTAATAAAATATTATTATTATATAATATTTATTATATATAAACAGTAATATAATTTTATGAAGTCAATAATAATTGTTATAAGGGTCTGAGAACTGTTATTATAAAAATACCAGTATTTTTTCAATAAATGATTATTTTGATTTAAAATTTAAAATTATCATATTTAGAGAATTATTTTTATAAAATAAATATTATCTTTGAAATAAGTATGTCAAAATTATCCAATAGTTATTTTTTCATAATTTTCTATGATAAAAAAATTTTAGGTAAAAATTAAATTTTGTATAAATATATAATATGTATTATGACATCATAATGACCCAAAAGTGATGTAATATATTTCATAAAAGGTATCCAAAATCAAATACATATTTCCTCATTAAAATAATTTGTTTTATGGGGTTATTTGATTAATTTTATAAACCCTTAATGAATCCTCCAAAACATATATTATATTTTAAGCTTTTAAGACTAATTATTTGTAAACATGACTCAATTACACATCATAAAAAGTTTTATTTTAATGAAATAATATCTTAAAATTGTAAAATAATTAATACAACTTCACTTTTTTATAAACCATAGTAAATAAGCATGGTAAGGCTTGTGGTTTTTATTACTTTATCATATAGAGTCTAAAACCTATGTTTGGAAATTAATAAAGAATCATCCTCTCTTTTTCTATATAAACCCACCAAAAATCCCATTTTTATTCACTAAACACCATTTTAGAATAAAATTAATCTTCCCTTACCTCTCTAGAGTCCTCCAAATGTTCCCCAAATCTCTTAAGAATATCCTACCAATCTTTTAAAATCACCCTCTCAAGGTAATGGATCCTCTCCCTCTCCTATTTATTCAAGAACTTCATTTATATTATGACCTTTGTTTTCTTATTTTTCATGTTTTTTATGTTCTTACATATAAATATTACTATCATTATGATTTCCAAGTGTGTAGAAACACATTTCACTCTCATTAATGCCTTCCATGAACCTTTACATACCCCCATTATGCTGTCAGAATTATCGTGTGATTTTTCTATGCGAATACCCATCCTTATTTTCACACAAGAGTATTAAAATAGATATACATATCCTTAATTGATTTTGGAATTCCTTTTATATTACCAAACTCCTTGATCATTTGATTAAAATTGATTAATGGAATCTTTATTTTGTATGATTCATGTGGAATACTTATGCATGTACATGATATGAAAATGATAGGTGTGCCCAAATAGAGCTCTAATGAATTGGGTAATGTTTTAGTCTCATAAAACACCATTTATGGGATTAGGGAGTAAACCCAATCCATTATGGGACTTTTCCCACCATGTGATGTTGTCTTGGTAGTTATCCTTAACTTATGTTTATGTCATGTTTTATATTGTTTCCACATTCCCATGTTTCCTTTATGTTATCATGTTATATCATTCCTAATTGTTCAATATTATTATTTTCACCCCTTTTATGTTACCTTTATATACCTATTGTATCACATGTATTAATTTACCTTATGTTCTGATTTTTTATTCCCTTACTGAGATTTATAAGTTTCCATTTCTTATGTACATCCCTAGGTTATCCCATGCAGTTTTAGATGATCCATAGAATATAATCACATATTAGGAAGTTTTTAAATAATGTTTTTGTACTAATTTCCCCCCACAATCATATGGGGTGGTAATGGTGGGGTGGAATTTGGGGTATGGTTGCATGGTCAAGTCCCCCATGTTAGTGAATTTACCTAAAGTTTCTTTGTAGTGTGCATGAGCTACCATTGGAATTTGTACCTAAATATAATGTTATTTTACTACTTTTGCAAGTTTTTATGTTCTATAATTAATTTCCCAAATACACTATGATTCATTATCTTTTGGGATTGGATTAAGTGTACCTTTATGTAATAAATAATTAATTAAATCATATTAAAATATGGGTTGTCATAGTTGGTATCAAATAAAATTCTAGTTATTTTTAGAATTAATATTATAAAACTCCAGTGAAATCCTTAGTGATAAGTGTAAACATAGTAAAACATCCCTAAATTTTGGTAAAGTATAGAGTAAGTGGTTTCTAAGAAAATACATCTCTATCTAGATACTACACATGTATGTGGCCCTAGCACAGATGTATATAGAGGTAATAACCCTAAAAAGGGTGAATTAAGATGGAATTTATCATTACCTAGTGAGAGAAAATAGGCCGTTCTACACACCTAGTTTGACACTCCCAGAGGATATGATTTAGAAAATTCAAAATCTTCTTATGAAGAATTATTAATGGAGAAAAAATTCCCATAAGATTTTATGTAAGGAAATATATCATTTATAACATATATTGAAACCTAGAAATCCCAAAGTTAAAGAATATATGTCATTTATGAGTTATTCCTTTAATTTTCATGATTCCCCATTTATGTGTTTAATAGTTTAATAATACCCATCCTTAGATTTTCCCTTTATTTTTAGTCAATGGCTTGAAATAAGAGAAACTGTGTCAAAAAATAATGTGAGGGGTAATGTGATGACTAACCAAATGAAATACCTAACATGATGAGAGTTAAAGCAAGACATCTTGTGATTATGTCAAACCAAATATCAAAAATCATGATTAAAAATAGGCACATAGTTGAATTTCAAAACATGAAAAATAAGAGGAGGACAATATCTCAATGAATTTCATCTGATAAAGGTGATAAAGGAATTAATATTCAAATTCTTATATGTCAAAAATTCCAAAAGAGACACCAAGGGAATTGACAAAAAGGAACTCGAATATGTTTTAAGTGTGAAAAATAGGGTATAAAGTAGCTAATTGCCTTGGAAAACTGAAGAGTTTAGTTAAAATAATAGATGGATATAAAGTTCAATATAAGAAACCATTAAAAATTCTATGTAATAAATGTGTATAAGTTTGGAATTATCAAATCCAATGCTATACTCCAAAGACTAATAATCAGTATGAGAACTAAAAATCTCCAAGAACAAGGGAACAAGGAAAATCCTATGTTGAGATGGATCATGATGACTAAAGTAAACATAACCTATACTCAAAAGTTATGTTTGTATTTTAATGAAATATTGGAATACCTTTTATTTTTTCTAAGAACATAGATTCACTACCTCAAATGATTTGATATCATCAGAAAAAAACTTCTATGATTATTATATCAAAAGTTAAAGTTTGTGGGAATGTTCTTGAAAATATTCTCATTCTCCCTTTAGTGTAATTTGGTGTAATTTTGGGTATGGATTGAATTTTTTTATATAAATCCAATATAAATTACTGAGAGGATTAAATCACCCTTTGTATCATGAATCACTCTCTGATTATATACTCATGTAAGGAGGATTATGAAACTCATTAGGTATCATTATCTCAAGCATTGATATTACTGACTTATACGAAAGTTTATTTAGCTCAAATGATTGAGACTAAGGAAATGACCATCCTTGATGACATGCCCATTATAAGAGAATATCTTGATGTGTTTCTCAAATAATTGCCTGGTATCCCTCCTAAATGATTGGTTGTGTTCTCAATCAAACTTATACCTAAACCAATTAACATTCCTAGGGCATGTTATCACCAGTAAAGGGAAATATATAGATCCTTTAAAAACCGAGGAAATTGAATGATGTATAAGGACAATATTTGTGAAATAAATCCAAAGTTTCATTTGATTATATGGATATTATCATATATTTGTGAGAAACTTTTCATGGCCATGAATCTCACTACTAAGCTTACTCAGAGGGGAGTCTATTTTTTCTAGAAGGATGAATGTAAAGAAAGATTTAAAGAGATGAAAAATAGGCTAATCACTACAAATGTTCTCACATTACCCACAAGTGGGGACTAATTTGTGATCTACAGTGATGCATCTAAAAATTGATTGTGTTTTATACTCATACAAGATGAAAAAGTGATATACTATGCATCCTGCTAATTAAATATCCATGAGTAAAACTACCCAACACATGATCTAGAATTGGTAGTAGTGATCTTCACATTGAATATTTGGAAACAAAATATATATAGGGATAAGTGTGATATATATAAATATCATAAAATCCTCAAGTATATATTCACAAAAAATGAGATTAATATACACCAATGAAGGTGGTTAGATATGAAATAGTGTTACGTTTTTCAATCCATCACCATCCTAAAAAGCAAACAAAGTGGTAGGTTCTTTGAGTAGAAAGGATATCAAAACTGTTTCCATGATGAGGATTATTATAGATCAAATATTCTTGAACATGAAAAGGATAAATATGGGAATAATTAAAGGATATACATACTACCTTGCTCAAATAAATTCTCAACCATGCATTCTTAAAAGGATTAAATTGGTTCAGAAAGATGATGATGTGCTACAGAAGAAGGTAGTGAATATTACAAAGTTTAACTTTACTGAAGATGGAGTTATAAGATTTGGAACAAGGATATGTGTCCCATAAAAACTATAAATAAAGAGGGAAATTTTGGATAACGTTCATATCTTTCCCTTCTATACTCATCCAGGAAGCACTAAGATATATAAATATTTGATGAAAAAAAAATTAGTGGGATAACATGAAGATGTAGATTGTAGAGTTTGTATCTCACTGCTTGGTATGCCAAAAATCCATAGAGGAATGATATAAGTATAAGATTATGATGAAACCATTTTCCATACCAGTGTGTAAATGGGAATAAATAATCATGGATTTTATAGTAATACTCCCCAAGACTCCTGAATTCAATAACACCATCGTAGTCAATTGCCTTACCGAGTCAGTGCATTTCATTTCTATCAAGAAAGAATTATCACTAAACCAACTCACCAAGATATAAATAAGGGAAGTGGTAAGGCAGTATGGAGTTACAATATTTATTGTATCTGATCAAGATCTGAGTTATACTTGAGGTTTTTGAAGAAATCCTCAGTAAGCGTTGAATACAGAACTGAGCATCCTCACTTCTTACCACCCTCATATGGATGATTAGTTTGAAATAACCATTCAAACCCTAGAGGATATATTAAGATTTTGTTCAATGTATTGAAAAGGATATTGGTACTTGTGCCTCACCTAATTGGAGTTATCATATAACATCAGTTTCCATTCTGTCAATAAAATGGAACCTTACAAGGCTATGTATGGAAAGAGGTGTCAAACTCTAACATCCTGGGATGATGTTGGAGAGAGGAAGCTGATGGAACTCAATATTATCCACGATATGATAGAGTAGGTTTAAAACATTGAATATAATATGAAATCTACAAAAATTCAATAGAAGATCTATCCATACAATCATCGATGAGACCTAGACTTTGATGTTGGAGATAAGGAGTTCCATTATATATCACCATGGAAGAAAGTTATGAGGTTTAGGAAGAAGGTAAAGATTTAAACTATATACATCATCCCATTTGATATAATTGATCACATAAGAGTGGTGTTCTATCAAATAGAACTCCCACCTAACCTATCTCAATTTTAGAATGTGTTCCATGTATCCCTCTTGAGGAAGTACACACAAGACCCATCACATGTACTGAATACATAGGTGACACCATTTGAAAATGAAATTTCCTATAATAATCAACCGATGAAGATATTATATCATTGATAAAAAGTTATACAAAATAAGGCAACTCACCTGGTCAAATTGTTATGGTAGAACCACAAGTTTGAGGAAGCTACATAGGAGTTGGAAGAGGCGATAAAACAAAATTACCCTCATTTTTTTAGTGTATAAAATGAAAATTTATTGGGGGAAATTTCTGAATGGGTGAATAATTTAATGAACTAAACTTTTATAAATAAAATTACTTATTTTTGAATAAATTAATTCATTATTATGTAATGAATTTATAATAAAACATGCACTACTTTTTCAATTTTGAACAGTTATATGATCTTAAAAATTTAAAATACTATCATGAATCATAACCTTTAATAATATAGCTATTTTATAGTGACCATTAAGATTAGTATATTAAGGTTTATAATAAATTATAATTTATACACATGAAATAAGTGATCTCCTCAACCAGTAGGGTCATACCCTATGGAGCCAATTTATCAGAGATTCCAAGGGAGATAACATCATTGGGACTTTCCTTTAATCAAGACCAAGATGCGATTCAAAAACTAAATCATGAATGGAAATATTTACGATAGAATTTCAAGATCATCGAGATCACATCGCAAACCATATACACTGAACCAACCCAAGAAAATCTCACCATTGCACACCTTAACTTTAGGGAATTCACAAGTGTAATAAAGGGATATGTATCTAGAACCTAGTAGTATGTTTTTTATATTTTATTTTAATTAAACAATTATTATATTTATCCTTTTTATTATTACTTTTAAATTATTAAATAATGAGTTTGATAAAAATTATATTATGATACGATGAAACAAAAATTGTATTTTTAGGAAATATATAGTTACAATAAAGACACTAGTTGTAATGATTTTAATTTTTTTTAAATAAATGTTATTTTAATAAAATATAATTATTAAATAATATTATTTATATATAAAATATAATATAATTTTATTAAGTAAAAAATAATTGGTATAAGGTTTAGAAAACTATTATTATAAAAAAACCCAGTATTTTTCAATAAATGGGTATATTGATTTAAAAGTATAAATTCCTATGTTTATAGAATTATTTTGATAAAATAAATATTATTTTTGAACTCATCTAATTGAAATTATCCAACGATGACTTTTTTATAATTTTCTGAGATAGTAACATTTTTGGGTAAAAATTAAATAGGTATAAATACACGATATATATTATGACATCATAATGACTAAAAAGTGATATAATATATTACATAAAAGGTATCAATGATCAAGTACATATTTAAACTTTCAAATAATTTTTTTGTTAGGTTATTTTATTAATTTTATAAACCCTTAATGAATCCTCCAAAACCAATATTTTATTTTAAGGTTTTAAAATCAATTCTTTATAAACATGACTCACTTCCACATCACCAATGGAATTGTTTAATAAACTCAGTTCTTAAAATTGTAAAATAATGAAAAAAACTTCACTTTTATGAAAACCATGGTAAAAACCATGGGATTATTTTTGGTTTTGATTACTTTATCATATAGAGTCTAAAACCTAAGTTTGGAAATTTATAATGAATTCTCATCTCTTTTGTGATATAAACACACCCAAACTCCCATTTATCTTCACAAAAATCCCTTGGATCATGAAATTACTCTACCCTTACCTCTCTAGAGTCTTCCCAAGGTTCCCACAATCTCTTAATAATCTCTTCCTAAGATTTTATAAGCACCCTCTCAATGTAAGGGATCCTTTCCTTCTCCTATTTATTCAAGCACATCCTTTATATCATTCCATTTATTTTCCAATTATTTATGTTGGGTTATGTTCTTAAATAACCCTATTTATACCATTATTAATTCCAAGTTATGGTATACCCCTTTTACTCTCATTATCCCTTCCATAAACCTTCATATACCCCCACTATGTTGTAGGAATTATCATATATTTTTTCCATGATAAAATTTTTTATTGTAAATACCCATCCTTATTTCTACTCAAGAGTATTCACCCAGATGTAACTATCCTTCATTTATTAGGAAATTACATTTATATTAACCACACTCATTGATCATGAGATTAAAATTGATGAATGAAATCTTTATTTTGTATGATTAATGTGGCATAGTTTTTTAAAGGCTAAGAATCAAAGCTTCATAATATGAGAAAACAGAGTTACAAGAGTCAGAAGGTAGAAAATTTACATTTATCTCATCAAAGAATAGTGAGAATTTCACTTGTAGTGCTGGAAATATGAGTTCAAGTATCTTCAGTGGTTCTGATGTTTTCTAGGTAGCCTTAATGTTAGTTGGTTTCACGATAGACATGTGTTATAATATAATGCATTGAAGCCAGACTGTCAAGACACTTTATCCATTTTGATGTAAGATTCCAAGTGAGATAAATCTGACCCATTCTCACTGCTTGCACAATAGTGGATGATTCAATTTCAAACCACATTTTATTCCAATTAAATTATTGAGAAACTTCAACTTCCTTGATGAAATCCATAATTTTAGCTTCAAGAGAAGTGGCATGTCCGAATGAGCCATGAATTCCTTCTAAGAAGTCTCCATTGTGGTATCTGAAGTCAATTCCATAGCTAGTATGTACTATATTTCTTTTCAAATAACTATTCAAATTGAATTTAATCTAGCCTATGAAAGGTGGTATCCAGAAATCTTCAATGGTTCCCAAGGGTTTAGAGTAATTACCATGTAATTATAGCTTATGCAGAACTGCAAAGTCTTTGACTAAATTATCACAGTTTTCATCATGTAAATTTTTATCCAGTTGAGTCACTAACAGAATATCAGATAGATCAGTGTTATGGTTGAAGACATAATTTTTATATCGACTCTTATTCCTACTCCTCAAAATGATATAAATAGTTTCAACACATGCCACGAAGAAGATTAAATGAACCTATTTTGATAACTGCACCACTGAAATGTGTAGAAGTAAATCCACGACACTAGAGACTTGTAGATAAAGGATTTCAAAAAGGTCAAAGATCGAGTTCTATAGAGAGTTAACGATATTGTAGGACAGTAACGTATGATTAAAATCATCACTATGTTGATGGAACAAACCACACCTGGAGCACAAGGAGATTCTAACCCTTTGCAGGTTACATTCAACCTAAATTTTATTCCAATAGAGGCACCAAAGTAGCGTGTAGTAGGAAGGTTGAAGAAATTTTTTCTTAAAATTCATAAACCTGATATTATTAACTTGTATTAGATGATTTTAAAAATACTTGGAGTCAAGAGTTCCATTTTTACTTAATTCCTAGATAAAAATGTCTTATGTGTTTAGAAAGTCATAAGAAGAGACTTTAAGGGAAATATGAGGTGGCAGTGTGTTCACCTGCTCAAGATGTTCTTTAATGGCAGCATTATAATCTATATCCAGGTCTTGAGTTATGACATTATAAATTAAAGGAGAACCTACCTTGTTACCCATATAGAATTTCATAGAGGATTGAGCACTAACCAGCTAGTGAGAGTGCATATTGATCTTTTGGAAAATATTTTTGAGACTTGGACACACCAGGGATTGCATGTAAGTCATCTTCCTTCCAATCATTCTACTGAGGAATTTGGCTCTAAGGAATTAAATGGAAAAATATTTTTCATTAATAATTATCTATATGAATTGATCTTTCAGATATTGATTGAAGAGCTCACTTTTTTTAATGCCAAGTCCTCCCATTGTATATGGTAAGAACAATTTCTTCCAAGGAGTTGTAATAACTTTACATTCTAGAATACTGCCACTCCACATGAAGTTTCTCATGAGATAATTGATGGAATTAATGGTGGAGGCATGCCAGTAATACACCATGAAGGAGTAAACCGGTTTCAAGACAATCAAATGTTTAACTAAACCAATCCTTACTACCATTGACCGAGATTTTCCCTTCTAGGTAGTGAGGTTTCTTCTAACTTGACTCACCACATAAAAAAAAATAAGAGGAGTGAGGCCTTCCAAGAAACATGGGAACCCCAAGGTAGTTGAATGGTAGAGAACCCTCCCTTATTCCAATATCATGTATTATGCCATGCTTCTTGGATTCTGAGATATTTTTTCAAAGAAGATAAACAACTTGATTCAGTTGACTTCCTGTCCAAAGAACCTTTTATAATGGAAAAGGGTTCTCTTAATGTTTTGGATGTTGTTCCTATCTCCATGAGTGAAAATAATAATGTCATAAAAAAAATAATGTGATATGGGGCAGAGATAACTATGGATGATCGAATTGTTTTAATTTCCCCTTTGTTGGATTTATGAGTAAGCAGTATACTGAGATAGTCTTCAGCAATTGAAAAATAATGGCAGATAAAGGGTCTCCTTGCCTCAATCTTCTAGAGCATTTAAAATATCCTTCCCGTGACCCCTTAATAAGAATGGATATGTGAGCAGAGCTGATCAGAGTATGAATCCAATGAATTTATCTCATGTGGGAGCCAAACTCATGAAAAATATGACGAATAAAACCCCAATAAATGTTATAAAAGGCCTTCCTGATATCGATCTTGAGAGAAATATTTCCTCCCCATGTAGTCTTACAAAGTATATTAATGCATTCAAAGGTAGTTAGAAGAAAATCCAAAATTCTTCTTCCCTTGACATAACCAAACTGATTCCAAGAGATGATTCTCTCAAAAATATGGGAAAGACGATTATAAAGAATTTTGGTGATGATATTGTGGATAGTATTGATCAATTCCATTGGCCGAAATTGAACAATGTCACTTTCATTCTACACCTTAGGGATTAAGATAATAAACTGAGCATTAAGGCCTTGAAAGAGATATCCATTAGTGAAAAAGTGCTTAACCAATTTACCAACATCATAATGTATGACATCCCAATAATATTTTAAGAAATGATTGATGAAACTGTATGGTCCCAGTGATCTTCATTTATTAAGCCCACGAACCGCATCCCTGGTTTCAATATCTATAGACATCGAGGTGAGAAGAGTATTGTCAGGTTTAGTGACCAGCTTTGGGATGATGGCTGACATTAAGTCCTTAGTGCTTATGGGACCATTGAAGAGGTCCATAAAGAATGAGACAATATTATTTTTGATAATTTTTCTATCATTAAGAATAGTATCTCTGTTATTTAATAGAGAAAGATTCCTTTTGACTTTTTTGGCTCTTTGAAATGCATTGAAGAATTTGGTATTCCTATTTATATCTATAAGCCACTTAACTTTGAACAGGTCTTTTTGAATGCTATATCTAAGAAAAATGAGATTATTAAGTTCTGAGGAGACTTTAGCCTCCTTCCCATAAATTCTATAGATATTACTTATGGTCATTGATTCATTAATCTCATGTAGTGTCTTTTCAAGAGAGTAAATTTCTTGATCAAGGAGGATGAACCTATTTTTACTCTATTGATTCAATTTAATCTTGATAGATTTAAGCTTGAATATAAGATCTAATAGATTGTGGAAATTATTTTCAATGGCCTAAGTATATTTAACAAGTTGAGAGAATTATAGAAGGGCAGTACAAGAATTATTGAACCTAAAGGGGAGAGGTTTCCTCTCCTATTTCACAATGAAAATTTTTCATAATTGGAAGGTGATCTGAATTCTTCTTCGCAAGAGTGACACATGATATGGTTTTTCATATCTCTAACATGTGTTCATTGAAAAAATCATGGTCAATCCTACTTACCTTTATGCGGTTCATGTGTTTCCTATATCAGGTGTACTTGGATCCAAGCAAGTTAATCTTGAATAGATTAGACTCTTCAACACAAGATCTGAAATATTTCATGGAAATACCACTAAAAACATGCCCCAACTTTTAATTTTCATAGAGGATTGCGTTTAAGTAACCTATTATCATAGATGATTCAGATATGGAAATGGACAGGTTTTTAATTTGTCCCCAGAGAGATCTTATGATAGTGTAGTTGTTGGAGGCATAGATCATCGAGTAGAAAGTATTGTGAATAGAATTAGAGAACCTGCAAGTAATGACCTGCTCATCCATAGAAATAAGAGTAGTATTGAAAACACTATTATTAACAAGAATCCATAATCTATCTCAATCAAAGTCTTGTACAGAGATAAATAGTGAGTATCCACTACCTTCAAGAATATATTTTTTGTTAGTTCCCTTGGTTTTAGGTTCATAGATCCCAATAATGTCAGGTTTGTATTTACTCACGAGAAGGCTAAGGGAACTTAATGTGCCAGGGTTGGCTAGTCCCTTACAGTTCTAATATAATATCTTCATTATGATTTCTACATGGGGTTGGAGCCACCTTTTTACTTGATTTATATTTCCTTGTGTCTTACAGACTTCCTTGGATCTATATTCTTGAAATAAGAATTTGGGAGTGCTTTCTTCTAGGTAGATTCAGTGCAAACTTGAGTAGAATGTTCACCCTTATTCCTTGCTTCTACTTTTGAGGGTGTATATACAACTGATTGAGGATTCATTTGATGGGTCAATGTATTTTCTATAACCTTCTTTGAGGGAGGTTGATGTTAGCAGTAGCTAAAGTATCATTGTCGAGGTCCTAAATTACCTTTGAGATGATTAAATCCAAGGTGAAGACTTCATATTGTGTATTTAATGGAAGAGAAAAAATATATTATATAAGTTTCTGTTGGGAAGTGAACCTTTAATTTTTTTCATCCAATAAAACACCTGTTTGATTTATTTTTTGAAGGAAATTCTACTCTTCTTCTTCAGTAAGGTCAACCCAGGACTTGCTAAAACTGGCTGGATGCTCAAATGATACTTCTTTTGAATTCACTTTCTCATTATTTATCACATATTTCCATGTGAAAGCAGTTTTCCTTCATGGTAACTCCTTCTATAAGGAATTGGTTGGTGTTGGATGGATAATTTTATGAACAATATGACACTTATCAATGATATGGACAACCATCCTGCAGTGCTCACAATATTTAGGCATGTTCTCAAATTCAAACTTAACTTTAATGGGTTGTTCATTGACATCCATGGAAACAAATTCAGGAGGTGAGGTTTCCATATTAATATCTATTAGAACTCTAGAATAGAGTCCAAGGTCACCATTGATCATGAAATATTCAATCCTCAAAGTTGTTCCAATACTAGAGGCAAGATCATTAAGGATTTTAGGATGCCAGTAAATCCATGGGAGTCCGTGGATTCTTGGCCAGACTTGCGCATTGGATTGTTTCTGTGTGAACGGGTTGAAATTCACATCCCATTATGAGATATGAAATACCCCCAGTTTTAGGTTGAGGGCATAGAGTGGACAAATCATATTCAACTCCTCTTATTTCTACAAGATGACATGAAAGTATCCCTTTGCAAGAGGAATCAATTTCTAGTTGAATAAATTCCAGCACTGTGAGATTCATTTTTTAAGCTCAGAGAAAGACCGGGGTTTTGAACCTCTTTTATAGGATATGCAACCAAGTGTTGAGAATTTTCATACCTCCATACTTTTTAATAGTATTAGGTTCAACAATAACTATGATGGAACCCTCTACAAAACGTTTTATGATTAGTGGTTTTCTTTGATCCCTCGAAGAGGAGGAAGCCCCTGCAAGAGATTCCATGAAGGAGATCACCTTATAGGGAATAATATCCAAACCAGAGCCAAATTAAGGTTTATTTTGATGAGGAGGAAATGATATTTCCCATTTTGGATTAAATGAATCCATTTTATCACAAAATAAGGCCAATATTTGAGCTTCATCAGATTGACCGATTCGAAACGAACAGGTTCCCACACATGCTTCCATCTTCCTTCCCATCCTCATGTAGCACACTTATGCATGTGCATGATATGAAAATGTTGGGTGCACCTAGATATAACTCCAATTAATTGGGTAATTTTTTAGTCTCATAAGAAATCATGTATGGGATTAGAGATTAAACCTAATCCATCAGGGTACTTTTTCCACCATGTGATTTTGTCTTGGTAGTTAGACTTGACTTATACTTATGTCATGTTTTATATTATTTACACATTCCCATGTCAACTTTATGTTATCATGTTATATCATGCATCATTATTCAATATGATGATCCTCACCCATTTTATGTTACCTTGATATGCCTCTTGGATCACATGTATTGATTTACCTTATGCTATAATTTTTTATTACATTACCGGGCTTTATAGATCACTTTTTTCTCTTTTACATCCCCAGATTATCCTGTGCAGTTTTAGAGGATCCATGGAATATAAGTGCATGTTATAAAGTTTTTAAATAATGTTGGTATTACTTTTGAATGTTTTTTTGTTATGCACCTAATTTCCCAAATACACTAGCCTTTATAATCTTTTGGGATTTTATTATGTGTACCTTTATGTAATAAATCATGATTAAAGTGTATTAAAATATGGTTTTTCATTGGGAAGCTACATAACAAGCCTATTTTTTTCCTTCCTCCTCCACTCCAAGTATTTTTCATGATTTGTAATGGAATGAGTGTGGGGAAAGAGGTTGTTTCATGGTATAAATGGGATGATTTATATTAAAAAGGTGGATATGTGGTGTGTGATCATTTAGGTGTGGGGGAAATATTCATAGAATTACTTTCATTATTATTTATTGTCAACACTCTAAAAACAGAAAAAATGAAAAATTATTATTAAAAAAGAATGTAAAATAATTTTTAAAAAATGGAATGTCATTGAGAAATATTTATTTTTGAAAATAGGGCGTATACTTAGTTATGATTTTTTTCATGATTTATGATCTTATGAGATGAGGAAGAGTAGTATTGGGTGATATTATTTTTAGAGGAGGTTTTTTATTGATATTTATATTATTAATCGTGCTTTGTATTTTATAGATTAAAATTCTTTTATTCCTTTTGGTTTTTAATATTTATTACCCACCACCCCTCTACCTCATAGTCATTTGATCATTTTATGGATGTCGTCATGATTAATTTTTATTCTTGAATTTATGGGGTGGATATTTAAGTGACTTTTTTCAGCCTATATTTTGGACACATGCACTCAAGGTATGAGAAAAATCTAATTAAAATAACCTTAAGTTCTGAGAGAAAATTTTCAAGTGAGGTATATCACAATTGGAATGAATACTAATAATAAATTAAATAATTTGACTAAAAGTTAAGATAATTGTTTTCATTTCACGAGATAAAATGAAATGGATGGTTGATTAGTTTTCTTAAGAAATGAGGAGTTAGAAATATATTTCTTATATGATGCTTGAAATTTTATTACTTGTTGAAAATTGTTTGATTTTATTAACTATGGTGTTTAATCCTTACTAGGATGAGTTTTCTTTGTGATGATGTGAAGATTTTATGCTTGAGGAAAAACAAGAGTTTTAAGTATGGATAGATTTGATAGATAAAGTTCATACATAATTTTTTATTGATAATTTTATCATTTAAAGGTTCTTATTTCCTAATTAATTTTTTATTAATGTTTTAATGGTAGGAAATTATTATATTCCAATTTGTAATTTTAGATGAAAGAGAATAAAAAAGGAATTTTTGGTTAAGAACCAGTTTTTTTTAAAAATCCCCTGTAAAGGAGTTTATATGTAAGGTGTTTTTGGTTTTGGTGAGAGTATAAAATCATCCAATGGAAGATATGTATTTTAAGAGAAGTAAAAAATATTTCTATTCCTATTTAACACTACTATAGTAAGGCAAGATAAGGGCAATAATAGGCTCAATCATGGTGTAGTTCCAGGTTGGAAATAGAGGATTAGTGCCTAGCAAAAATCGATGTTGGGAGTGAGGAGCAAGGACAAGAACATGGTAGTGATTGGAGAGGAGAGTAGTAGTAATAGGATGGAGAGGAACCATGATAGGACAATGGTAGTTGGATGACATGATCTGTGTTGTAAAAGGCTATTTTATGAAGGAAAAATTGACGTGGGATCGGTAAGTAGCAGAAAACATTTAAAAATGAAACACATGAGAATGGATAAAATGGTTTCACATGGATTACCTTCCTTATCAAGCCTATAATTTCATGTCTAAACATAATTATTTGACTATAATTCCCACATTGTGTTAGTGAATCACAATGGGAGTATAAAGGAATCTCGATGTCGTCCCTATGTGAAGGCTAACAATTCTAGAAACATACAAACCGATGTTGTGGCACCTGAAATGATCTCACCATACCTGAAATGTTCAATCCATGACTCTTAAATAAGTAAGAAGTGAGTAATGTTTTATATACTAATAATATATAACATATATTCCCATTTATGTTTTTATACTTTGTCATAATATGGATATGATTCTACATAACATATTTTTATGTTGTTCTTGAGTATTTCACACTGCAATTCCCCTAAAGATAAAAGGTCACATATCTTAAAAAACATTTATTATAAATTATCTAATCAATTAATTCAATGCATTCCCACTTCATTTATCCCCCCCAAACAAACACTTACCTCACTAAAAATTTTCCCTTATCACAAAAATTTAATTTTTTTAATAAATTTTTTCTCATCCAAAACACATGCAAGGGTCACCATAGGATTGATAAGTTCCTAAATATCCACCTAATTGAGTCAAAGACTTATACCAACATTGATTATTTTTTATAGTTTTTCAGAGATTGAGGGATAGTTGGTTTCAAATTTAAAAAACATCAGAGGTATAATAAGGAGGTTTGTATCTTTTTGAAGTGAAAATACATGATTTTAGTTTTCACTCAATATTGGTCTTATAATTACTCCACATGGTAGTGAATCAGATTTTTTTTTCAAAATTATTAATTATAGTTCACACCTTCAATATTTTAGCAAAAACATTTAATCCTCTCAAAATCCTTCAACATAATTGAATATTTGTTTTTGATGTTTTTAAATTCTGTATAGATTTATTTTTTAGGGTAGTTAGGGTTCTTTGAATCTTTAAAAAATATTGTGACTTACCAACACTTCTTTTGAATGAAAAACTTCTTTTCATCCTCAAAAAATTAATTTTTCATTGTTTTCATAGAAATCAACACTTAATAGCTTATTTTAAATATTTTTTTTTAAGAAATATACCAAAAAAAACTTCAGAAGTACCACTTAAGAATAGATCCTTTGCTTCTTATTTCCCCAAAAAGCCTCCCCAAATTATGAAACAAATCACAATACAAAAATATCCTACAATTGAGTTCAACTATATTGTGTATTTCACTTTTAGAGTGGGTTTGGATAGGGATCACAAGCTTGTAATATAGCTACCGAATAGGTTATTCATTTATTTTTAAGGTCTTATAAGTATAAGAAATAAAAGTGAGGCCTGAATAAATGGGTTCTTTTAAAAGGTTATTTTAAAATAAAATAATTTTCCTTAAACATATTTAACAAAAATGCCTTAAGCTCTTAAGTTTTGATAGAAACAAATTAAATACTAGTTAAAATAAGTAGTGTTTGGTTCTCTCGATAAATGAGTTCAAAGTGAATAATCGTTCAAAATAATGTCTAGAATACTCAAAGGAAGGTGATTGAAAAATTTGGATAGTGATTCGAGGCATGAGATTCAAAATTCAAAAGTATTTTCCTGAGTTTCCTAAAATTATGAATTTGAAAAAAGTTCATTTCAAAACTCATTTAAATTTAGTTTCATGGGTTAAATCAATTCACTCATTTAAATGAGTTTTAAAAATTACCAAGTTATTCAATTTGAGATCATAAGTTTAAAAAACATATAAAAATGAATGAAATCACATAAAATCTAATATAATGACTACAAGAATTTGAAAAAAAGAAAACACAAAAGAAAAAAACAAAAAATCCTAATCTATAAAATGGTTTTATTTATTCACCTATAATTAAGACTCAGAGAATTATAACATTTTTTTGAACTTTACTTTTCAAAATATATTTCTTATATGACCTAGGAAATTATTGATAAATATTCCAAATATATGAGAAATCACTATAAAAAACTATTTTGACACAAAAAAATAAAATATAGAAATTTCCTTGGAAATGTCACCAATTGATGGATTTTTTTATGAATCCCTTACCAATAAAAATTATCCCCATGGATTGAAGTATATCAGTCCCCTAGGTTGTCTCATGAGGAGATTGCAGTATAAGTTCAAAACTATCATTTTTGTAAATTTTTTATAAAGTTTAAGACAAATTGGGATTAAAATAATTTTAAATAAATTTAAAGTAAAGCTAAAAAAATTATATTATAAATAAATTAGGAATTAAAATTATAAATTATAAGCAAAAATTATTGAAAAGGATATATTTGAGAAAGTTGTAGTGGAAAATCTTTGACCCTTCATACAATCTATTTATCCTTGTTTGAAAATATTACCTAGTGGAATTCCTCAATTATCACTAAAATAAATCCTAGTGAACACATAAAATTGATTTGAAACCATATTTATACCTTAATATGGATGTTTATCCCCTTAAAAAAATGATTCAATTACCCAACGACTTCTGAACAACTAAAACCTATGAAACTTGTCGTGCTCAAAAGTGAGGCCACACTTAAAAATTTTAAATAGTAAGAATAATAATTTTGGTTTATTTAGTTGAAAAAAATCTATATAAAATTATAGTAAAGTGTAATTAAGAAATAAAATGACCTATTTCATTCAAAAGTATAGTTTCTAGAGAAATTAACAATGATTATAATGAAGCGAAAAACTTAAAATGAAGATTCTTTAGATATCCATTGCCCACAACCGCATGGGAATTTTTCCCGACATGGCTATATTTTCTCCATGAAAACTCCTATTCTACATATTATACTCTCCTTATAATATTATCTCTATTATAGTCATGGCCTTTATAACCCTTGAATGGATGTAGAGACACATATTTATAAAGAAGTGTAACACACTGAGATTTTGTGAAATTTATTTTCTTCAAATAAATTTAATCTTTTTTATATTCTATGTTAAATGAAACACTTATTTTTTTCCTTAATTACATATAAATTTTATTTTATATTACCTTACACACAACACTATGTTTAGTTTGCGTTACATGCAACACCAAGTTTTAACAAAACACAACATACAATTAAATTATTATTATTTAATATGATAGTTATCACCCAACCATTAGAATGGTGTATACGTATAATATTAAATAAATTATGAAAATATATGGTTTAAAAATTATATATAATGTATTATTTGGTGACAAATTAATTATAACTGAAAATAAAAACTATTTAAAAAAGAAATATTTTTTTTGAAAAGTTATTTTTATGTGTAAAAACTAGTTTTAACTAAATAAATTAAACAAATAATTTTTGGTGAATTATTTTAATGAAATTAATATATTATATATTCAATCAAATATTTAACATTAATCTTTTGTGCATTCTAGGCATGAAATAAGAATAAATCTAATTTTATGCTATAAAACTATATTTTTTTTTAAAAAAGTAGTTTTATCACATTTTCGAACTTATTTTTAAAATTAATTTTTTAATATTTTAGAAAATTTATTTGAAATAATAAAGTGAATTTTTGATAATTTTCTAAGAAGATAAAATTTTCAATAAATAGTAAAAATACTAGTTTTTATTAAGAATTGTAATTTCTTTTAAAGATTTTAAAAACTTAAAAATCATTTTAAGATGGGTTTAAATGTAAAATTAGTTCTATAATATATCTATTTATCCAATTTATATCATTTTAATTAATTTTATATTGAATTTGGTTATAAAATAATTTTAAACTTTTAAATAAATTCTCTTTGGAAAACCGCTTTTTCGTTGTGTCTATAGGTTTAATTTTAAATTAATTTTTTAAATTTTGGAGAATTTAATTAATAAAAATTGATTAAAAATTTGGAATAATAATAATTTATATTTTCTAATATGTTGAACTTAATCTTTGACCATTATAAATAGTAAAAGCAGTAAAAATTCATTACTATAGTTAAGGTGAAAATGGGTTTATCGGGGGATAAAATTAATAGATAAGGGGTAAAATGACCTATAATGTTTTAAAATACCAATTTAATGGAAATATTTAGACCTTATATCTTATATTATTGATAATGGTCTATTTTGAGCCTTGTGGCATGAGAAAAACACAGGTACACCTTTTCCATTTAAAAAATTACAATTGTGCCACTCACCTCACTTATAAAAGGCCACCCCCTCTCATTTCCTATTTATAATTACAAAAAACATTGTTTCAACCAATATATGACCAACTTTATTCCTTAATTCCATAATCACATCCTAGAATAATTATTTTAGTCAGAAATCTAACCTAGGAATTATTTTGGTACAAACCAAAAGAAGTTGTCCGAAGAAGAGGTAATGTCCCTAACCGAGCATTTTATTTTATTAATTATCCACATCATTCAAATATAATAAAACAATAATATAATAACATAAATATCTTAAATATAATGATATTTTATTATAATATAGGATTAACTACACCCATATCCTCTTCCCTCAAATGGGAAACGATAACGTTGCTCATGTGTATGGAATACTACCGCCTCATGAACTGATGTGATATGTTTTCCATCAACAACTCTCATGGTTGGGTATTATTATTGATAATATATATATATATATATATATATATATGATATTTTCAATATAAATATACTTATTTAATTATTATATCACATATACCTTCTTACTTTTCATTTTGTGGGGGATAAAATAACGCTGTTCTTGTATACGACAAACTACCACTTTGTGAAGTGATGTGATTTATTTTTTACTAACACTTTTAATATAAGGTAATTAGGGTAAATTTAGTGAATATATGTGATATATATGGAATAAAAAATGTTCTTTAATGGAAATTTATTATTTACCTTTCTTTTATTTCATCCATAAAGAAAATGGAAAAAACATTCATGCATATGTACGACCTACCATCTCTATGAACAATGTATTTCATTTTTTGTCTCTAAATTTTATGGATTAATATAAATATATTTGATATTTATATCATGGTTAAAATTATATAAATTATGTCATCATCATCAATATATGTGGTCCATAAATACAAAAATCAAAACACACATGAAAAACAGGGTTATTACCTGAAACATGACTTTTACATGGAATTGATAATAAATGGATAATAAAAGGTCTTAAGTAAATAATATATGGTATGATATATATAAGTATGTATCTTTCATATAAGTATAATAAAATTATATTTATTATACAGTAGGTTCAAACATGTACAAAGGAAGTTAAAACTTATGGTAAGGGATTTTCGTCTCACTGTTTACTTCTGTGAGACACATGCCATATTCACAACCTATTTATTTTACATGGTTTATATATTTAACATGAATTAATTTTTTTGATTATTATCCAAAAAATTATTGAGATTTACATATACATTTTAGGATCTCTCTTTCATGGGGTTTGTGGTTTAAAAGTTACCAAATAGGTATGGTATTTTTGTTTCAAATTGCCTTCTTTGAGAAATATGTTATGTTATAAAACCATATTACTTCATGAGGTGTATATAATTACCATATTACATTTATATAATGAATATACTTCTATTAATTATATTTAATGTTACATTTTATGTTATTCTTTAATGAGTCTTACAATTCAAAAGTTACCAAAGTGGTAACAGTTTGATTTTATAATCTCATTATTTATCAAGATTATTTATTATTATGATTTTTATGATGAAATATTATGATATATTTCTCAATAAAATCATGAATTTTATTCTATTTTGGTTATTTATTGAGAATACATGTTCTCCCTTCATTTCCCTCTCTTTATATACTCAATTATTCATAATAATTTTTTTAAGAAAAATCATCCTTATTTCTCTCTTCAGTTAAAACCCCTTTTTTCCATATCCATTTTTTCTAAAAATGTTTCCATTTTTTTTAATTTTCCTCTAGAATTTTTAAAATTAATTTAATTTCAAAGTAATCTTCATTTATTTTTCAAAATAAGCCACATTTTTCTTTTATTGAAAATATAAAAGGAATATTTGTTTTAGAATATACCACATGAATGAAATTTCCCACTATCTTGACCAATAAAAGTTTTAAATACTTATTTATATTTTTCAAAGTTTATTTTTAAAGAAAAATATTTTTGAAATATTTTATAAATTTCTAGTTTTTAAAAGGATATTTTAAATAATTTTTATTTTCCTCTAGAAATAGTCCAAGTGATTTTTCTTTCAAAATAATTTTCCATCTAAGATGAAATCCTTTGATGTCACATAATATTTACTGGGGATATGATCCAATGATACCATATTTTTTTATCTGGATGGTTTATGATTAGGATGAAATGATGTTTATGAAACCCATTTCTTTGCACATGTTATGCTATAATGAAATATTTATAAAACTAGTCCCATTTTCTTAGGTTATGATTTGATGAATGTTGTATGATCTTATGGAATATAGATGTATGGATAAAGTGATGTGTGGGACCTATATCTCTCCCCAATTCATTGGGTAAAGACAAATAATTAATTAGTAAATATGTTATGTGTGAACCTGATTACATGTTCACAATTTTATGCATGAATCTGATTACATGTTCACAATTTTATACGTGAACTTTATTTCATGTTGAAAATGTTATGAATAGAATCAGATTTCATGTCCATAAGTTTATGTGAGGACCTGGTTTCATATCCATATGTTTATATAATGGAATTATTTCATGTTCTTAACTTAATAAGTGAACCTATTTCTATTTATACATGTTCACCATGTTATAATCTTATGTGTCTTACAAAAATATTTCTTATTCTAATTTTATATTTTCATGGATCATGTTATTAGATTAAATTATGATTTATGTTTTATGAAATACCATGATTTATGACATGATTCATGTTTATAATATATGATATTCATGGTATGGTTTTCAAATATGATCATCATGTTCTTATACCCTTATGCTCATGATATGTTGATATCTCCCTTTTTTACCCTTACTGAGCATCTGAGATTACAATTTTTTATGTTTATTTTATATAGGTTATGATGAAATGTATTATTTATGATATGTCTAAGAAGGGTTCTAGTTATGGAGAACTTAGTGGGATATGGTGTAGCTCACTTATGGATAAGTTGTTCATGTGTCCAAGTTTCTGAAGGCACTGACCTAAATTATTATAGTATAGATAATTATGCTATGTAATTAATATTCATCTATTATGATGTAATATTTTTGTATGATAATTTTGGATCTATTAGACACATTTAAAAAAATACATTCAAATTACTAAATTAATTTTTTTTAGCCAAACCGACTATTCAATTCCTTCCAATTTTATAAAACCACCAAATATATTAATGATTGATTATTGGAATGATATTTTATAAAGATATGATCCTATGAGTTCTATTTCATTTACAATGAAAATCAGGTACTTTGAAGTTATGTAGCTCAATTTTTGACCAATTTAATAAAAAAATTCAATTCTATCCACCCAATTCTTTTCTAATTTGCATGATTTATTTGAGCCACATATAGAACAATTTATCACCACATACAGTTGAATGAAATAGATCCTAATAAAAATATAATCCTATAAAATAAATAATTTTTCAATTTTAACCATTCTATAAAATGTTATGAAGAAATATAAAAATGATAAAAAGTACTTAAAAATCATGATTTTTTTACATTTTCATAATAATTCCAAAAATATCTATGAAAATAAAAAAAAGATTAAATTTCACTTAATATGAAGAAATAGTGGGGATAAAATCATTGAAATTAAAGGAAAAAGTAATGAAAATATTATATCTATAAATCCCTCCCACACTTAAGGCTTAGACTCTTGGAAAAGTAATCATAAAACAACACCAATGTAAATTAAAATCCCAATACCATAAGATACACTAATTCAACACCAAGGCACTCAAAATTATCATACATCTTGAAAAACAAATTATTTAAAAGTATCCATTTGGTTCATTAAATCCATTACCACTTCATTTATCATCCCATGAACACATACCCCACTAATTATTTCCCTCATCATACAAATTTGAATTTTTTAGTAAAGTTTTTCTCATCCAAAACACATGAAAGGGTCACCATAGGATTGATAAGTTCCTAAATATTTACCTACTTTAGTCAAGAACTTATGTTAATCATGATTAATTTTTTGGGTTGTTCAAATGTTTAGGGATGGTAGGTGTCATATACTAAAAAGATATCAGACATAATAAGGAGGTTTGTCCCTTTTTAAGGGAAAAAATACATGAATTCAATTTTCAACCAAGAATGGAATTTTATTTACTCACCTTGGAACTTAATAGTATCTAAAAATCTTGAAATCCTCAAGGAAATTTCACACCTTAAATATTTCAATAAAAAAATTTAATCCACTCAATTGACTTCAATAGAATCAAATCTTTGTGTTTGATGTTTTCAAATTCTGTACAGATTGGTTTTTGGGGGCCATGAGTGTAATTTGAATAATAAAATAGTGGTGTGACTTCCTAGTCATTTTTATTAATGATAAAACTTCTTTTCAGATTCACAAAATCAAAATTTTATATAGAAATCTTCACTCAAAAACCTTTTTAATTGTTTTGTTTTAAAAAACATGCTTCAAACAAATTTAGTAATACCACATCAAAACAACTCCTTAGTTTATTATTTCAAACCCAAAGTAGTACTAGTTGATTCAATAAATAATAAGAAAAAAATCCCCAACACTTGAGTTTAACTTGATCTTTAATTTAACTTCTAGAGCAGGTTTGGATAGAGATTACATACTGGTAATGTGGCTACCTAACAGGTTGCTCATGGATTTATAAGGGATTATAAGGAAAAAATGTAAATGAAAGTCCTGAATAAAAGGGTTCTCTTGAAAATAAGTATTTTAAAATAAAATAAATTTCATCAATCATAATTAAAATAAATTTCTTAAACTCTCAAGTTTTAACAAAACAAATAAAATTTTGGTTAATAAAAACAGTGTTTAGTTTTCTCAAGAAATAAGGTCAAAGTGAAGAATATGTCAAAAATAATGTTTAGAATCCCCATAGGATGGTGATTTCAAAATTTAAATTGTTATTTAAGGAGTGGTATTAAAAATTTATAAGTTTTTTCTTGAGTTTATCAATATCCTAAATCTAAAATAATGTTTATTTTAACACTCATTTAAATTCAGTTTCATGGGTTAAATCAGTTCACTCATTGACATGAGTTTCAGAAATTAAAATGGTATTTAATTTTAGGTTACAAGTTTCAATAACATAAAAAAATGAATAAAAAATTAAAATTTAAAAGAAATACTTTAAGAATTTAAAAATTGGAAAACAAAAAATAAAACACACAAAATCGTAATCTAACTAAGGATGTTATTTATTCCCCATACTTTGGTGCATTAGATCATTTGTTTCACTTTTTGTTTCTAAATATCTTCCTTACATGACTCATGGAATTATTTATGAATAAGAAAAGCATATGAACAATCACTATAAAAATACATTTCGACATGAAAATAATAATGAAACTTAGGAAATGTACCTGCAAACAATTAAAATTGATGAAAGTTTTTTTTCAATAATCACTTAATAATAAAGATTATACCTAAGGAATAAAATATAGTATTTCATAAGGTTGTATCACAAGGAGTTTGTAGGATAATTTAAAAACACACTTTTGTTAATTTGTTCTTATAAAAGTTAATAGAAATTATGGATAAAAATAAGTTTGAATAAATTCAAATTTAAACTAAAACAAATTAAATTAAAAAGAAATTAGGAATTAAAATTAGAAATAAAAATAAAAACTGATCATAATGAACAAATTTGAGATAGTAATGATGATCAATCATCAAACCTTAAGACACCCCCTTTATCCTTATCTAAAAATATTACCCAGTTTAATTACTCAATGATCACTCAAAGATCTCAAAGTGAACACCTATTATTTCCTAGAAACTATATTAAGACCTTAATATGGGTATCAATACCATTATGAATGTGATTTGATTACCTAAAGACCTCAGTGATGAAGTTACCCTTGGAATTGTTGATGGTTTTCATTTGTTTTCAATAATTGATATGTTGGATGTTTAATAATTGGATAAGTATAATATCTTGTAGGATTATCATAAACTATTATTGTCACTGCATATAAAATTTATGACCATGTAATAAAATTAAGCTATGTGTACACATTTTTTTTTATCATGTTAGAAAATTAAACTACGTGTTTGTAATTTTTGTCTTCTTAAGAAAATCGAGCTATGCATAAAAAAGTATAAAGACAAAAGAAAATTAAGCTACGTGTAAAAAATTATGATCCACATAATAAAATTGAGATGTGTGTAAGAAATTTGATCCATTTAGGAAGATTTATCTACACATATAATATTTTTCCAGCGCATAAGATATTTATGTCTCATATGATATTTTCCTTCGTAAAAAATCATTTTTGTAGAATTATGATATTTTGAAGAATATAATCCCAAAGATTCTAAATTAGATCCCCAATATATAAAATAATAATCAATAATTTATTATTAAAGAAAAATGAAGATTCTATGATTCCCACTTCATGAAGAAACTGATATTTAAGAAGATCAAATGAATTTGGAAGAACTAACATGCATTTATTTTAGATATCAAGAATAATATAGATGTTTAAATTGGATGATGCTTTAAAGTTGAGTTTGCTGAATAATTTGAGTCACACAAGTTTTTTTTACTAATTGTTTGTGGATACATAAGTGAAAATAAATTTCTATCATGTTTTGTAGAGTTTTAATGAGTTACAGTATTAAAAAGATATTTATTTAATAAGATAATGTGTAGAAGGGTACGTCGGAAACTTAATGTGGAGAAACTATCCAAACTGGATATCCTTTCGATAAATGATCATAAAAATGTAATGTTTTTTGAATTAATATGTTTATAACCACTCCTTTATCTAGAAGGATAAAAAGTTTTCATCGTTTTCCCATTTAAGGATGATGATTTTGATAGGAGCAATTTAATGATCTTAAATGAAGCACTTTTGTAAGGATTAAGAAATTTGAATATTGGATATGCAGGGAAAATAAAATATCCTTACTATTTTACAAAAAGGTAAACATGGCACTGTATCAAATTAGTCTAAGTGGAGAATAAGTGGGTGCCTATAACTAAGGTAACTTTCATCTAAATAAATATTTTTTTCCTGAGTTCACAGTGGTGAGATTAATAGAATAAGAGTAGTAGATGAATAAAGGGTTCTATGTTGAGTTAGTTAAGTTGTTTAATCTCTATAGAGTTTAATTATCAAGTAGAATATAAAGATGTTTTTCTTGAATAAGTTTAGATATCTTATATTGATTTTATTTTGATGGATCTAAAATGAGGCTCACATATCTATTGTTAAAGAAGTCTACATTTGAAATAAAAACTCACTGACATATTGTGTTTCTTAAATTATATCAAAAATTTCTGGAGATAGTGTATCCCATGGGAGTATTTTATGTTTTGGGAAGCATGGGATAAAGAAAATAACTAACCCAAACCAAATTTATTGACAATGAGATATTAGTGTAAAATATATAGTTAGGGATAATAGCCTTATACAATAAGGATTAAGATCACACATTATGGTTAAACCTTATAATTTTTTTTGTGTTCCTTGTTATTATTTACTATCACGTTATTTAGGTGAGGCTAAGTTCAAATAATTTTAGAGGTTTAAGTCTTAGACGATAGTAGAGTTTAATCTTGAAAAAATATATTATAAAAAGAGAGATATATTGATTCACCATCCACTCTCAATGAATCCATTTAGTCTACTAGGACTTTAAAGTGGTATCTGAGAAGATTATGTTTTTCAGGATCTCTTTAAAAAACATGGAGAACATCAACTCTATGAATAGTAGAGGTGTACCTATATTTTATGGAAATAATTTCTATAGTTGAAAAAATAGAATGTTGTTTCTTTTCTTATATTAGGATCTTGAATTTATTGATGAAACCACAATGGGATTTATACCTATTCAAAGTGGTGAAAAAATTAAATTTTATGATAAAATACACCTTTATGTTGATGAAAAATCTATGAATATCATTTTGATGTCACTCTCTAAGAAGGTGTTTACCAAAGTTATGAAATTGAAAACTACTAAAGATGTTTGGGATAAACTTTAAAGCAGTCATGAAGGAAATTTTAAAGATAAATAAGCTAATATATAAATTTATAGAAGAAATTTTAAAGACATAAATATGGTAAAGGATGAATCCATTGAGTATTATTTCATAAGTGTGAATGATATTGTAAGAAACATTATAGGTTTTGGTAAAAAACTTGATGAATCCATTATTGGGAAGAAACTCTTGAGAAATTTTTCTACTTGATTTGATCTAGAAAATTTATTCTCTTAATTACAGGGAATATCTCTCACTATATGAGTTACACAATATCCTAATTTTCTATGAAATTATAAAGACACCTACCTTTAAGAAGAAATTGAAAGTTGATATGGATTTTAAAACCATGAGAAAACTATAGCTAAAATAAAGAGAACCAGAAAATTATCAAAATTCTAATGATTATAATGATATGGATAATTATAATAAGAGAATCATGTCTCTTATCTCTATACATTATAGATATAGAAAGGGGAAATACAAAGGGAAACTTCCATTGGAATGTTTCAAATGCAGAGGTATTTTATATTTTACTTTCAATTGACCAAAGAATAAAATATATGAGTTTTATATTGATTATCAAGATTAAAGATATAAAAACAAGAAATGGGAAAAAAATATAGAATATAATGGACATGTCTGGTGATAGTAAGAATAAGTTCTCTAGAATAAAGAGAAGAAATTTAATGAGTAAAGAGGGAGATGAAGGAAATTACTATAGCATCCAATCCGAAGAAGAATCACTTAAAAATGTTAAAAACTTTATGGATGATGTAGAGTACCAAGAAGCATCATCATGTAGTGACAAGGAAGGTGGTGAAGAGACCTACATATAGAATATTCTTAGATATGAGTTAGAGGTCTGTCTTGAGAAAAATACCAAATTTAAGATGGAAGTTAAAATATTGAATAAAGATGATGGAAGTAAAGTTGAAATAAATAAATAATATCACAAAATAAACACTAAAATACTTAAAGATATTACTAAATTTAAGTTAAAGGTTGTGGAGTATGAAAAGATCATGAAGGATCTTGAATATAAGCTCAAGTTAAAATAAGAACAAATGGGAAATATGGAATCAAAGTTTCTTAATGATGAAGAGGATTTAAAAATGGAGAAACAAGGATTAAACAAATCTATTAAACTCAAGTCTTAATCATATATAATAGTTGAGAGTTCTAGTATATTAATTTAGGTTAAATATGTACTTGAATCTAGATAAAGGTTGAATTTGTTTTACCTAACAGTGCAAGTTATTTTTGAAAATCTATATAAGTTTTGGGTAGAAAATATGATGATAAACTATCTTCCATATCAATTGAAGAAGGAATAATTCTAAAAAAATAAATCTCCTTGAAAAAAAGAAAAACCAGGCTATATTTATATATTAATGTCAAAAATTTATAATTCTATTTTCTAGAAAACATTATGGATTTAACATAAGATTTATATTTAGTGGTCATTGTTGGTTTTATAGTATTTTTAGACACAAATCTTATACATACCAGTACCATATTTCCTTACATATAATAAGAAATGAATCAAGGGGTAGAAACTTTGAAGTGAATAAGAATTAATATCTAAAGAAGATGGTTGTGATCAAAATTTCTACAAGTTTTCCTAATCGGGATAGGTTTGAAATATTGAAGTTTTTTTTTGAAATATGTGAAAGGCTAGGGAATTTTAGAGAAACGTTCAGGAAAACTATCCCTAGATAGTTCTCTTACAAAGAAAATGGGAAATATGTGTAGAAGAAGAATCAAGAGAAGAATTCATTCATAATGGAAGTAACACTAAAAACTAAAAATAATGGAAGAGTATGGATCCTTGATAGTGGGTGTTATTCAGACATGACTAGAGACATCAAAATATTCTAAGACATGGATGATCATAAAGGAGGAGTATTTATATTTGGTAATGATAGATCCTTGAAAATAAATGGTGTTATAACTGTTGAGATTGAGTCAAAAGAACTCAAATCAAATAATTTTTTATTTATAGAAGGACTAAAACAAAAGATTCTTGTTGTTATAAAATTATGTGATGAAATAATTTTTTTTAAATAAATAATGAATTATAAAGAGTAAAAAATATAGAATATTTATCACAATAGGTGAAAGAAAAAGTGGGAATTCATTTTAAATTGGTGACCAATCCAATCCATGCTACATGAGTTCCAAATATGAGAATAATTTATGGCATAAAATATATGGTCATCTCAGCTATAAATAAATGATAAATATTTCCAAAATGAGTTGGTAAGAGAAATTCACAAGCTAAGGAGATATAGATAATCAGTTTGTGACACATGCCTAAAAGTTAATATAGTGCAAGGGAGACACAAGAAAGTGGATATTCAATACACTAGACTATTGGAAAACATATATTTAGATGTGTGTGGTACCATGAGTAATAATCCAAGCAAGGGTGATATTTATTTCATTACTTTCATTAATTATTATACATAGATATCTAATTTAATTTTTATAAATCACAAATGAGAGGTTATGTAAATGTTTAAAAAAATTATAAGGAAAGTTGAGAAATAACTTGGGGTATATGTCATGAAATTAAGGTATGTTAATAGAATGGAGAGAACATTATATTTTTTGAGATCTATCTATAAAATAATATAATTAGGCATAAATATAGCACACCATACACTCCACAAAAAATGGTGTGCCTAAGAAAAACACAAGCATTATAGACATAGTGAGAACTCTATTAGATGGAAAAAAATTCATATTTATTTTGAAGATAAGTTGTGTGAACTAGTGTACACATTAAAAATAGACACTTTTTGAGACTTGATACACAAAAATATTCCATATAAAATTTGGTATCAAAAAAATATAACTATCAAATACTTCAAATTATTTTCAATCCATTTTTACATGAAGATAAAGAACACAAAATTAAGCAAGTTTGATGAAATAATATGTTAACTTTCCAATATAAGTTGGTAAAACAGATTGATAAAAATAAAAACATCTAGTATATTGTTTATATATCAAGATTATTGAAAATTAGTATGAAACCGTTGTGTTTATTGAGGATGAAGTTGAAAATTATGAGGCTAGAAACATGAAAATTCCAGAAAAATAGGTCATGTAATAGGCTATAAATAAGAAGGTTATGGTTAAAGTTAACTTATATGTAACAAGTTATGAAGCAAAAACTAGTAAAAAAAGGTAAAGATATCATAGGCTATAAAAAATCATTGATTATGAGAATATTATTTTCCAATAATATGAATCTATCTACACTAGAGGGAGGTTAATATTTAAGAACCAAACTACTCTCATCTATCAAGTTGAACCTCAATCTATTCATGAGGCTATTGATAATTGAGAATATATTACTAACATGAATTTTTAACTTTATTATATTGAGAATAACTCCACTTAAGATTTTGTTCCAAGCCCTAAAAATAAAAAATCATTGGTACCAAGTGGGTTTTTAGGAATAAAATGAATGGAGGAGGTAAAGTCATTAGAAATAAAGAAATGATGGGTTTCAAGGGATATTATCAGATGAAAATAGTTTAATTTTTAGAAACCTTTTCATTTATAGAATGAATTGAGATCATTAGGATGTTCTTGTAAATGGTAGCTTAGAAAAATTATAATATGTTTCAAATGGATGTGAAATATACCTTTCTAAATGGTGATACTGAGGAAGAAGTTTTTATTAAAAAACATGAGGGTTTTCTTCTTAAAAAAGATGGAATCATGGTGTGCATGACTAAGAAAGATTTTTATAGACTAAACGAAGAACCTTGATCTTGGTATACCAATATGGATGGATGTTTGAGGAGCATAAAAATTTCTAAAGGGAAACTTGATAGTAATATATATATATGAAGGAGTTTTCTATATGGATTGTTATTGTCATAGAATATGTTAATGATATTATTTTTATAGGTAAAAAAGATAATATTTGTGAATAGTTTTATAAGGAAATTAATAGGTATTTTGAGATGTATAAACTGGAGATATGTCATTGTTTATAGGGATAAAAATCATTCAAAGAGATAATTATATTTCCTAATATCAATAAAAGTACTCTAGAGAACTGATGAAAAGGTTTAGAATGGAATAATGCATAGGAATATCTACTTTTATAGATGTTGGAACTAATATGAATAAATATCAGGATAGATCATATATAAATTAATGGGATTATAGAAAAAAAACTAATAGTCTTTTATATCTAACAACTTCCAGAATTTTTACTGTGTTTGTTGTGACATTGTGTACCTAAATTCAAAGTGATCGCACAGAATCCCACATGTTGGAAGGTAAGAGGATTCTTAGATATATCAAAAGAACATTGGAATTCATCTTGTTCTACCAAACCATTTCTATTTCTCTATTATAGGGTTTTATAGATGTTGAATGGGATGTATATTTCAATGATAGAAAGTCCACTTTCGGTGGAGCATTATTTCTTAGTGAGAGTTTTGTAGAATAGAATAAAAATAAGAAGAGTTATTTGGAATTTATCATTGTAGAATCCAAGTACATATCAACCACACATGCATATAATCATATAATATGGATGAAAATTCAATATTATTATTTTAATGTTGTGATGGATAATCCATTATGTATTGCCTATGAAAATCAAAAGTGCTATATATATTTAAAATAATCTGATTTAACACTCTATATCAAATCACAATGACATTAGATATCATTTGATTAACGAAAAGGTTGTAAATAGTGATGTGAAACTTGATTTTATTGGTATTAAAAAATAAATTATAGATATTTTCACAAAACCATTGACATAGGAGACATTATTTGAGTTAAATGTAAAACATCATGTTTATCACTAACCTCTCCCATAAATTTATGTGTAAATTCCCTCCCCCACAAGGATTTGGATTTTATTGTCAAATGGAGAGCGAAACATGACACAACTATTTACTAGTTGTTTTTCAAAGGAGGAGAAAATTGTCAAAGGAGAGTGTTTACTTGTTGGATATCCATTATATTTTTTACTGTAAAAAGGGTAATTTTTTTAGATGAATTGAAGTAGAAAGTCATTTGAATCACTTGGACTAAATTTAATTATAATCAAGGAATGGAATTCTATAAATTAATACATTAACCGTGGTGTGGTGTTAATATGCATCTCACTTGAGATAGGTTGTGATTTAATGATTATTGAGTAATTTTTTTAGAATCAGCGATGAAGTTGATGAGCCCAAGTAGTTTGAAAAATATTTGAATTTGGGTTGAACATAAATATAAATAAGTATATTGAAGTTCCCCATGGAATTATTTATAGTTTTCAATTGTTTTCAATCATGGTTGAGAATAATTAGAGGTTTTTGAGCTATGTTTGTTGATTTTTGTAGTGTTTTTTAGATGGTTGAAGTTGGATGAAGTTATATAGAATGGATTTGAAGATGTTCCTTGAGTGTTTGCAATGTTTTTGAATTTATATGTTTTATATTGAATAATTGTCTAAGTAAAATATCTTACTGGATTCTCATAAGGTATTATGGTCACCTTGAATGAAATTTGTGACCACATAAAGAAAAATAATCCATGAATATGAAAATTTTAACCATGTAAGAAAATTGATCCACACTTATTAAGTTTATAAAAGTGTAAGAAAATTAATCTATATGTAATAAATTCATGACCATGTAAGAAAATTGAGCTACATGTAAGAAGTTTGAGCTACGTAATAAAATTAAGTTACATGTAAGAAGTTTGATATATATATAAAGATTGAGCTATGTATATGATATTTTTCAATCACATAAGATATTTGAGTATTGTATGATATTTTCCTTTGTGAAAAAAATATATATATAATTTTAATATTAATAATAATGTAATCTCATTAATTCCAAATCCTAAACTCATTGTCTAAAACATCACACATCATTTATGATCCAAGAAAAATAAAGATTCCATGACACCCATACCATAAATAATATAATCTTTTAGAAGATAAACCAAATATGGAAGAACCTATTAGGTCAGGATGGAAATGAAGAAGACAAAAGATGGGGGTGAATTATGCCCTTTTAAAAATCTTGACAATATTAAAATCCCCCCCTTTAAATGAAGATATCATTTACTTATCTCTTAAAGTCGAGTGAGTAGCAGAAATAAATAAAGGAAAAGAAAAAAAGGATGTATAGTGGTTCGGGGCATAGAAATACTCTATTCCACTCCACCAATTCTCTACACCACGTTCTTGGTGATTTTCACTAGCATATCCTTTTATCAGGAGACTTTCCACAACTGAGTATAGACAGTTGACACCTTACAAGGATTTTACAGGGCCTTATGGTTCTTTTACAGGGAACTGAAATATCTATAGATTAGTCTGAGAAGCTGAAACTCCACCACGACTGAGTTCAACCAGCCAATACTCCACCAAATCAATGGAGTTTGATTTTGTTGATGGTACAAGTTGAACTTCATAGTTTTAGAAACAACTAACTGATGAAATCAGATCTTCAATACAACACAAGAGAAGTGGAAAAATAATCTTCAATGTCGAGCATGCTTCTTATTCTTCTTAAAATAGTATCAAATAGATCAAACAATGTTTTCATAGGATTCCGTCTTATTTACACTGTGAGAGAATAAGAATGAACAAATAAGTTCAATTTTCTCTTCAGAAGCATCGAGCTTTAGTAAAAATATTCTCAGCGCATTCTTTTTAACAGAGTATTCATGTCTCCTCTTTTATTCAATGTGTATTTTCTTTTTCTTCCTGAGAGTGATATATATAGAGAATAAATATTCAGAATTTTGTAACAACATTCATCTTCCTTATAATACCTAAAATAAATAGAGTTAATGGCCTTTATAAATATCCCAAGAATAGTGTATCACCATTGCCTCTTTATTCTTGTAGAATAAATATCCAATAAATGAATTCATAATAATGTGAATAAATCCTCCAATACTATCTACATAATAATAGCATCATTGAACAATTTAAAACTCAAATTTAAATCCATTCATATCTCTTTAAATAAATTTGAAACAATTCATGAAAAATAGATGCACAATAAATCATGAATATTTGAAATCAAATCATTCAAAGAGATTCATAACATCTCTTATAAATAGGAATGATTTAATCTATTTCATGCGAGCCATTGAATTGATTGTAAAACATATTTATAATTATATTTAATACTAAGAATACTGTTGTAGAAATTGTGCAAAATATCTTGGCTTTAAAATAACATCGTTCAAAAGTCAAACCTAGGGTTTCTTCATGTAATAAAAAAATGCCAAACGTAGGGTTCAACTATGTAGCGTATGGTTCCTTTGTGTAGCATAGGTTTACTACCAATATGCCGTTCCTTAACCGTACTTTCATCTACATGTAACATAGGGATCAAAAGTAACATAGAGATGATGTTCCACACATTCAGCCTTTCCGCACGTAGGGTATAAATAGTAAATCTAGACTCTAACATAGGGTTGATGACCATACGTTTGACGATTCTACTAATGTAGATATGTTGATCCAAATGAAAACTGTTTGAGTGTAGGGCTGATAATCCATACACATATTTATCAAATATAGGGTTCATTACTTACGTTACGCTTACCAATGTAGGGTATGAATAATGTTTTTGGAAAATATAAACATCTTAACTTCAGACTTCGCTGATTTTTTTTGAGCCCTTTACCATCAGATTCAGCCTTAATCCCACAAGACTTATTTTTAAGAAATATCAAGATATTTAGAGTGGTTAAAGAATCAAATCAATCCAACTTCAATATCTACTGATATTTTTGAAAAACTAAAACAATAACATTCTGGAAAACTATAGCTGGGAAACTGCATTCCCAATATTTAATGAATTTATTGACCATAAAAATCACTTTTCAATCCTTCTAAGTAAACTAATGAAATCAAGATAAATTTATCGGATTTCTATCATCATAGGTTTTGAGCAATTTTGATATCATTAGAACTTGCAGCAAAATAAAAACAATAGGATTTCAAATGTGTTCACTATATAGTTGAAAAACTACTTTAGAAACTTTAGTTATTTTTTAGAGTATCAAAACATCCTTTTAGGACTTCCTCAAAAACTAATGAAGTTTAGATAATTTCTTTAGCTATCCAATGATATAATTTTACCATTAATCCATCCAATATATCTTGATATATCATTATAATAATGAATTGAATTTAAGCTAAAAATTATAATATCACTTGAACAACTTATAACAGGTTTGACGAATTTTTGCACCATCAAAACCATTGAATTGGATTTTTGACATAAACAGATGAAATGAAGATAATATTCTTATCTTATCAATGGAAAAAACTCGATAAGAATCCAATCACTTTTTCTTATGATATAAAATAAATACATTGATGTACTAAATCTAAAACAACCAACAAATTTATTAGAAGATAAAGATTGATGGGTTGAAGTAATTATCAAAAGTAAATCAAAATGATAATGAAAATGAGACACTCAACAATATCTCCCTTCTTGATAATGAAAAAACCCTAACTTATTTTCAACTTTTCTACCCCTTTTTGTAAGGATAAGAAAGATACGATCTTGAGTAAATTAAATAATAAAATATATTTACATTTTTTATAAAGAATAGAAATTTGATACTTAAAAAAATAAAACCTGAAAAAATAAATTTTCTTCCAACTTTTAAAAATATTTAAAACTTGAAAACTATTTTTTTTAAAATATTTAAAATTTGACAAATAATTATTTTTAAAAATAATTTAAATATGAAAAATAATTTTTTAAAAAAATATTTAAATTTCTAATTTTTTTTTAAAAATATTTAAAATTTGAAAATTTGAAAATATTTAAAATTTAATTTTTTTATTTTTTTTAAATATTAAAAAGGATGATTTATTTAAAAATATGTTCTAAATACATACAACAATATTAACTCCCCCTAAATTCATGATTCCTTCAAAAATAAAAAAAGATATAATCAAGGAGCCATGAAAACAAATAGAATATTATTTAATGAATAAAAAGGGTTTGAAGTGAATGTATTAAACCATTTAATTCAGGCCACAATAATAAAACATTTAAAAACATGATAAATATTTAATATTAATCCCCTTAATACCAAACATAAATATTTATAATATTCAAAGAATTTAAAAAAATTATTTTCAAGGAATTTAAATAAAAAATATATTTTTTAAATAAAATAAATAAATAAAATAAAATAAAATAATAAAAATAATAAATGATTTTCAAAAAAATTAATTAAAGAACTTTTAAAGAATTTAATTAATTTTTTTTCAAAGAATTAAATTTTTTACGTATGTCATAATTGACCAAAACATTTTAATTTAATAATAGAATAATGTATCACAAACAACAAGAGATTAATTTAGTACATGAAATTAATTTAAATAGTCAAACATTAAACACATACTTACATATAAGATAACCATTTATAAAATCTTAATAGAACTTTTGATGGTCATTGATTAATAAAATAAATCAATGAATTATTTTTTTGATAAAATAGTAGTGTGAAAATATTTAATAATTTAAGTATAAGAATAATAAAATGTAGAGGAATAATAGATAAAATTAATTCTTCCCCAGTATAAAAAAATTAGTGAATTTAAATTGAAAATAAAATACTTCATGGATTAACTGTTCTAACACTTTTGGAATTTTCAGAAAGAATAAATAGAAATATAATAAATTTCCATAAATTTCAAACAACCACTTGATGATATAATGATGACATTCAGTTGTGCATACCATTATTGAACTAAATAGAAGTGCCTTTTGATACTCTTATACTCTTGGGTCCGATAGTGTTAGAAATTAATGATTTAAGTAACTAAATATATTTATTTTGATCAACAATGTTATACTTAAAGATAATAATGATTTCGCATAATAACATGCTTAACACCACAAAATTGAGGTTTTATAAAATAAAAGTCATTAGAATAATTCCTATTAATCCCACAATAAAAACATTTAATAGTGGACATGATTTTTCTATTCAAAGCAGGAAAAAATAGTTTTTATATAATTTGGGTTTTTCTCCATTACTACCAATACCGAGTTTTCCTTTGTTAATTTTATTTTTACCAAGAATTTGATTCAAATAATTCTATACCTTAATAAGTAAACTTAAAGTTTTCTTTAAATTATGAACTTCATCAAAAAATTCTTTAATTTTAGTTTCATGTAGATCACAAGAAATTTTTGAAGAATTTGATCTCAAATCAGAAATATGTTTTGAAAAACATTCGTTATCAATTAAAATAGCATCATAATATTTTCTAAGATTTTTATGCTATTTATTTAAAGATTCATATTTATATTAAATAATAAAACAATTATTATTAAGTTTATCATAAAAAACTTTCAAAATTAGAACTTTCAGAGTAAGAATATTGTAACTCATCATCACGAGCCATAAGACATAGATTAACCTTTGGATTTTTATGCTCAGCTTCTAAGTTTGTAGTAGATTTATCACTTGAATCTTCATATTCATTACTAATATCCTTCATGAATTTCTTTAATTTTAATTTATATTCATATTTCATTTGAGCTTTAAGGAAAGTACAATTGGGTCTTAAATAACCTTTCTTTTTATACTCATAGAATCTGACTTCTTTCTCTTTATTCAAACTCAAATTCTCTTTTCTCCTATTATAAAAATTTACAATTTTTTTAGCAAGATGTGGTAACTCATCACTTGAACCTGAATGAATAAAATCTGAATCATAAAATTAATCCATATAAACTTTGAGTGCAATTGTTTCCTTTTTGATAGAAATATTATTTTCATCTTCTTCTTACATCTCTGGTTCATGAATCATCAAGGTTCCAATCAATTCTTTCATCTTTAATTATTTAACTGGTGTGGGTTGTCAAATAACAACTAATATTCCATTATACTTAAAAGGTAAAACATTAAGTACCTTTAACACCAAATTTGGTTATAGAATTGGAGTTCCCAAGGTAACAACATCATTAAAAACTTGTCACACCCAACTTTTTCAAATAATTTTATTCCTTTTTTTGTCTTGTCATCGGGTGTTTCTGCTAAAGTTTTGGTGAGTCCTAGGTCAAATCTTTGAAGTTTGGAAAATTTGCGTGTAATACGCTGGTGTGAAAACACTATACGTCTTAGCGGAAGTCTTGCAGATAGTTTGGATACCCGCGCGGTCACCGCTGGAGTGGGAAGGGGACACCGCACGACCCACGCATGGTCGACTGAGCTGTGCGGGGTGACCGAACAGTCGCCCACCTTTAAGAGTAACTAAATAAATTCATTAAGTGGATATATAATGAATAAATTATACAACAGGTAAATATGTTTATATATGTGTATATATATATATTATAAGAAAATGTGCTATTTTTATTATTATCAATGTTTTATTATTATTATTGTTACTAAAGTTTGATACAAATTATTATTTCTGAAGTTATATTAGTATTATTGTTATTAATAAAGTTTTATAATAATGATTATTGTTATTATTAATATTATTAAGTTTTTAGTATTTCAATCATAATTTTTTTGAGGTTATTATAGATGTATATTTATTATTATTTTTTTGAGGTTTTTAATAGAATAAAATAATAATAATAAAAGGAAAAAAAATCATCAAACCCTAGAGCCTCCCTCTTTCTCTCTCTATTTTTTTCTCTTATCTCTCATGCCGCCACCCCTATCACTCTCCTCTCTTCCCTCCAAGCGAGCTGGCCCCTCTTACCCCTTTCCCTCAGCACAAACAGAAACCCCGCCCTTCGGTCTCTCTGCCTCCCCTGCCTCACACTACAACGACTACCGCCCATGCTGTCCCCCTGGTCTTGTGCACCCTTCACCCTACTTCACGCGGCATTCCCTCTTCTGCACACTCAGACCTATTGACCAACCCCCCTTCTCCCCAGATCACCTCATCTGCTCTCCGCTTCCAGCTATTGGCACCCCTTCGCAGTGCCCCCAACTTCGGCCTCCAGGTCCAGCACCCTCCATGCAGTGCACACCCCAACCACCCATGCCCCCGCTCTCTCTCTCTCTCCCCTCTTTACAATGCCCAGCCTGCCAAACCTTGCCTCCAACAATCTTCATGATCATGCCACACCAACCTCATCCATCCTACCTCGACGCTGGCCGCACCTCACGCATCTCTCTGGCATGACCCGCAACCCCCAACATCCCCTGTTTAGCAAGCACCATCCCTGACCCACGACCTCTGGAGAGTTGCTCTTTGCCGGCATCACCCCCTGTCCAGCATCTCCCCCTTTTTGACACCCTCTCCCTCTAACGATGACCTTCCCCTTCGGGTTTAATTATGCTTCTAGAGCATATCATTGAGGTACGAATGTGATCGTGCACCGATATCGGGTGTGTGTTGCCATTCCGCCTTGAGTTGAGGTATGATACCCTTTGCGTGTTACCTTTAAATTTATTATTTCAATAAATTCTTATTTTATCACTACACTTAGTTGGTACTTAGTGATTTGGAATATTTGTTATAATCAATCATATTGATATGCAGTGTTTTTGTTATATTGCTCTGATCATTTGGCATAAATTGTTTTATAGTGCACACACTTTTTATTTAAAAAAACATCACTCGTTGGTTTTGCAAGCGATTGGTAATTATTTTTCTTAAAACATGTTTTGGTTTGGAAGTACAAACGTGATGCTGAACTTGGTAATTGAACTTTCTTGAGTGGACCTTTGGGTTACAGTTTCTAAAGTGACGTGTGTATGTTTTCAAAATGGATTTTTTCCGTGTGAAGTATTTTTATTAGGTTGTGCAATTAGTTTATTAGATAGTTAAAGTTGTGTGTTTTATGTTTAGGTATGTTGGGGATATGTGGTTGATCATAAAAGAGGTTTCGAAGAGGTTTTTGGGTGTGTAAATCTGTGAGATAATTTTTGAAAAATATTTCACAAATTTTAATGTGTTTTAAGAAATAATGTAAATGGCATGAAGTATGTTTTGAAAGTATGTCAAGGTGGTTTTTGTGCTGTTTGTTCGTTTGGATTGTTCTAAGTCAGTGGTTATGGGTTTTTAGTTGTTTTTCATTTGTTCCAGCGCATTGGCGAGAAAAAACCTGTGATATAGCGATCATTAGAAGGTTGCGCATACTTGTGTATGAGTGTGAGTGTGGGATGTTCCACATCATCATTGTAATCGAGCTTCCAGTCAAGGTAGGTCCCCCACTACACTCACCTTTAAATTTAGAATTTATTAATTTCTTGATATTTTAGTAATTTTAAGAAATGATAAATAATATAAGATAATTAAATTTTAAATGATTATTTGGTGTAAAAAGGGATGTTTATTTTATATACGACACTTGAAATATTTTATTGACGAACAGACACCTAGTAGTGAAAGAATGCCCATTTGGACTTTAAACATAATTCATGGAATTTAAAATGTAGTTATGGTTTATTGATAAATGATTTCTTTTGAAGCATGAACATGTGTTTTGCTTCTATTGAGAAATGAGTATTTTCTTTAAAATTGGTGAAGGCCCGTTTTCCACTTTGATAAAATAAATTATTTTGGAAAACTCTCTTTGGGGTGACCTAGGGGTGATATTTGGTGTACGTTGACTATATGAGTTGTGTGTGATGTTTGTGATACTTGATTGAATTTATTGACTCACCCCTTTCCTATTTATTATACGTGTTGACATGGGGACCTGGCATAGTAAGTGAATCTTCTGAGAACTATTTCTGCACTTGTTTAGATTACGCACTGGCTACTGGACCTTTGTACGAATTACCCTATACTAGGGGATTGGGCCCCTCGATTAGGCCAGGTAGGGAGATACTTAGTGTTTGGGTGTTGTGACATCATTGAGAGTAGGAATGCCTTCAGGATGAGTCACATGTATGGTGCTTTCTGGATTGTTCACGAGCTCCTAGGTTCGACCCATGTTTTATTTAGTGTTTGTTTGTATATGGTGGCTGATTGAGAGGTCTAGTTCGGTTGTTGGCCGATGTTTTCCACTTTTTCTATTTCCCATAGTGTGTGTTTTGTGTTGTGTGTGGTTTTAATTTTTACAAACAACTGAGATTTGGATTTCTAAATTGTTCGCAAAAATATTTTAAAATGAAATGCACCTGTTTCTTTCAAACATTAAACTTGTTTTTAAATTAAAAAGGGAAATAAACTATTACTTATTTAAGAAATGAAATTGTGTGTTTGAAAACCAATATTTTATATAATTTAGTTGAAACCTGGAATTAGTAAATTCTTTTTTTAAAGGTAGTGCATTAGGAATAGTTTGTTGGGCACGCCTATTGAGTTTTAATACTCACGCCTATAGTGTTTTTCCTGTTTTTAGTTTCTATTGTAGTTTCAACATGAGATTGCTCACCATGGGTGAGAGTTGGTTGTGGACTGGTGAGAAACTCTTAGAGTCGTGAGGAGTTTTGGTCGTGGTTAGGTCAGTTGGTTGTTATTGATCATTCTTTCTTTTCGTGATGTTTATTTACATTGCGTAATTCTACTTTTTCTGCTGCTTTATTTATTTTCACTAGGAGAAATAATTCCCAATTGTCCTATATTGATGCCTTGACACTGGTCTCCAACCTGGGAGGATCGGGAACGCCTCCCAGGACATGCCGCAGACCGACTCAGGTGACCGGTTCAGGGTCGACCCGAGTTGGTTCGTGACAAAACTTCTGTTAATCTTCCATTAATCTGAGTGATGCTCTCATATTCCTACATCCTAAATGTTTCAAATTTAAGTTTTGCAGTATTGTACCTTAGTTTTCTGATATTTTCAGTTTCTTAATATTAAATTTCAATAGTCTTCCATATCTCATAGGTAGTAGCACATTCAGAAACATGGTTAAATTCATCCGGACCAAGACCGTATATAATTGCATTCATGGATTTTGAATGAATATCATACTCAACTTCCTAAGCATCATCCACCTATTCTATTTCTCTAGGGATTTTATAAGGTTTTAAAATATTCATATAAACTTTAAAACCAATATTTTTTAAATAGACAGTCATGCGAGCTTTCCAACATCCATAATTATCACTATTAAAATAAGGGGAATGGATCATCGACATACCTTCTCTAAAATTTTATATTGATATTTTTCTTAATCTGAATATTTAACTCGGGCTTGTTAGAGCCAACAAAAATTAGTAGACACCTGCCTCTGATACTAGTTGTTAGGTTAGGAGACACAAGGGGGGGGGGGGTGAATTTTGTCCTCTTAAAAATCTTGATAATATTAAAACATCCCTCTTTAAATGAAGTGATACTATCCTTCTCTCTTAATGTTGAGAAAGTAGTGAAAATAAATAAAGGAAAAGGAAAAAAGGATGTATAATGGTTTGAAGAAAAACCCTAGTCTACTCCACCGACACTCTACTCCATTAGCTTGGTGATTTTCACTAATAGGTTCTCTAATCACATGACCTTCTACAACTGAGTATAGGCAGTTGACACCTTACAAGCTTTTATAGGGCCTTATGATTCTTTTACAGGGAACCAAAATATCCACATATTAGTTAAAGAAGTTGACACTCCACCATAACTGAGTCTGAGTATTCGATACTCCCCCAAATCAATAGAGTTTAATTTTGTTGATGGTACAGGTTGAACTTCATAGTTGTAGTAACAACTGATAGATGAAATAAGATCTTTAATACAACACAAGAGCAATAAAAAGAGTTTAATTTTGTAGACAGTACAGGTTGAACTTCACAGTTGTAGTAACAACTGATAGATGAAATCATATCTTTAATACAACACAAGAGCAATAAAAAAATAATCTTCAATGTCGAGTAGGATTGTTATTCTTCTTAAAATAGTAGAAAATAGATCAAACAATGTTTTCACATGCTTACATCTTCTTTAAACCATGATAGAATAAGTATGAAAAAAGAAGTTTAATTATCTCTTCTGAAGTGTTGATATTTATAAGTAATATTTTCAACGCCTTCTTTTTAACAGAGTATTCACATCTCCATTTTTCCTCATTGTGTATTTTTTTCCTGCTAGAGAGATATATATATAGAGAATAAATATCCAGTATTTTTTAACAACATTCCTCTTCCTTATAATACCCAAAATAAATAGATTTAATAGCCTTCATAAATATCTCAAGAATAGCATAACACAATTTCCTCTTTATTCTTGTATAATAAATCTCTAATAAAAGCATTTAGATTAATTTGAATAAATCCTCCAATAATATCTCCATAATAATAGAAGTGTTTGAAAATTTAAAACTCCTATTTAAATCCATTCACACCTCTTTAAATAAATTTTAAATAGTTCATGAAAAATATCTGCATAATAAATCATGAATATTTGAAATCAAATCATTCAAAGAGATTCATAACATCTTATAAAAATAGGAATGATTTAATTTGTTTCATGTGAGCCTTTTAATCAGTTGCAAAACAAATTTATAATGATATTTAATACTAAGAAGACCATTTCATAAATCATGCAAAAATATCTTATATTTAAAACAACTTCGTTCAAAAGTCAAATATAGGGTTTCTTCATATAATGGAAAAATTCCAAACGTAGGGTTCAAATATGTAGCGTATGGTTCCTTTGCATAGCATAAGGTTAATAATAATTTATGGTTCCTTAAACATACTTTCATCTATACATAACATAGGGAACAAAAGTAATATAGGGATGATGTTCCATACATTCAACTTTTTCACACATAGGGTATGAACAGTAAATCCAGACTCTAATGTAGGGTTAATGATCCATACATTTGGTGATTCTCCAAACGTAAGGATGTTGATCTAAACACAAACTATTTTAGCATAGGGTTGATAATCCATACGCATATTTATCAAACTTAGGGTTCATTCCTTACATTACACTTACCAATGTAGGGTATGAATAGTGTTTTTAGAAAATATGAACATCTTAACTTCAGACTTCACTATATTTTTTTGAGCATATTTTCCATCAGATTCAGACTTAATCCCACAAGAATTATTTTTATGAAATATCAATATCTTTCAAATGTTTCAGGAATCAAATCAATACAATTTCAACATCTCCTGATATCTTCGAAAAACTGAAACAATAAAATTTTGAAAAACTGCAGCTGGGAAACTACATTCCCAATCGTCGGTGAATTTATTGACAATCCAAACCACTTTTTCATCCTTTTATGTAAACTGATGAAATCAAGATAAACTTATTGTATTTCCATCACCCTATGTTCTAATAAATTCTGATATCTTTAGAACTTGTAGAAAAATAAATTCGATAGGATTTCAAATTTGTTCACTATATAGTTAAAAAAATGCTTTAGAAACTTTGTCAATTTTTAGAGTATCAGAAAATACTTTTCCGACTTCCACATAAACTAATGAAGTTTATATAATTCCCTTATCTATCTAATGGTATAATGTTACCAAAAATCCTTCCATTTAATCTTGATATATCATTATAATTCCAAATTTAATTTAAGTTAAAAAATGCAATATCACTTGAACAGCTTGTAATAGCTTCAGTGAATTTTTTCACCATTGAAACCATTGAATTGGATTTTGATATAAACTGATGAAATAAAGATAATATTATTATATTTCCAATGGAATAAACTCTATAAGAATCTGATCACTATATTTTTAATATAAAATAAATTTCAACGTACTAAATTAGAAAAACATAAAAAATTTATTAGAAAACAAATATTGATGGGTTGAATTAATTATAAAAAGTAAATTAAAATGATAATGACAAGGAGCCACTCAACAGAACCAAAATTAATTTATTTTTATTTTCAAGAATAATTTATATGTTTAGATTGGATAATGATTTTCTATTATTTCTATCCAAAAATATCTGGAAATTATTATAGTGTTCTAAATGAGTTTTTTTGAAAGTAATATATATTTAAAGATGATTTTGAAAAAGAAAATGAGTCATGTGAGTGCAGTTTTGCTGAGTTATTATGGATAAATAAGTGAAAAGTAAATTTTGTTTAGTTTTTTTGGAGTTTTAATGAGTTAAAAAAGTTTAAAGACACTTTTTATAAGACAAAGTACAAAAGGGTACATTGGAAACTCAATGTATAGGCACTATACATGTTGTAAATCTTCTTGAAAAATGTGTGTAGAAAAGTGAGATTCATAAAAGTAGTTCTTTTTTAGTCACTCCTTCATATAGTAGGGAATTTTTTTATCAATTTACATTTGAGGATGCCTAATTCAATGGTATCAATTTAATTATCTTAAATGAAGAACCTTTGTAAGAATTGAGGAAGATGAATATATTATATTCGAGAAAAATGAAATATCCCCACTATTATTTAAAAAGTTAGACACGATACTAAATGAAATTAGAGGAAGTAAAGAAAAATTTATTTATTGGAACGAAGGTAGATTTTATATTAATATCTATTTTTTCCTAAGTTCACAGTGTTGAGTTTGATAGAAAAAGATAAGCATACCAATAAAGGTCTCTACATGTAGTGAGTTGGGTAGTCCAAGATCTTCAAAGTTTAATCACCAAGTAGATTATGAAATAGTTTTTCTTTAATAAGGTAAGATATGTTATCTTGATTTTATCCTTTTATCTAAAATAGGAGGTTCACACATATACTGTTGAATTAACCTATATATGAAAGAAGGCCTCACTCACATATGGTGGTGCTTATCTTTCATTGAACCTATTAAAATATAGTGTAACCTACAAGAGCAATGTATGTATTGGGAAGCATTGGATCAGGATACTAACTGACTCAAACCATTGAATTTATAATAATATATTATTTTAAACTCTATATACATGGATAATAACTTTTTTCAGTAAGTAGTAGACTCACACATAGTGTTTAAACATTGTAAAAATTATGGTGTTCCTTACTGTTCTTTACTTTCACAATATTTGGGCAAGGATAAATTTAAACCAATCAAGATAGTCAACTCCCAACTAATAATAGAGGTTAATATAAAATAAATAAATTATAAAAATATATCTACATTGATCCCCACTTCCCAGTGAAACCATTTGGTATACTTGGACTTTCATGAGAAACCAAAACTGATTGATCCTATTATGCTCAAAAGTGAGACCTCAATAAAAAAGTTTAAATATCAAGAACAACTATTTTAATTTAATAATTTTGAAAAATAATATATAAATATGTAAAATAAAGTTTAATTAATAAATTAAATGGCTACCTTTATTCAAAATTTCAATTTCTATAGAAATTAGAAAGGATTACAATGAAGTGAAAAATTTAAAAAGGAAGAGTCCTTAGATCTCCACTACCCACAACCATTTGGGAGTTTATTTTGACATGGATAAATTATTTTTATATGAAATTATATTCTCTATCCTAACCCCTATTACCATTCATCTCTATTGTATATCTGTGACCTCTCTAACCCTTGAATGGAGGTAGAGATACAAATTTATAAAGAAGAGTTGAGGAAGATTTTATTTCCCATTCTATTTGTAAAATCTTAGTTAATTTTATTCTAAATATATTAATAAATATAATATGGTCATAAAATATAAAAATTTTCATATATATCTTATATTTTCTCCCATAAAATTTTAGGTCTATTGTAAATGTGTAAAAATGTTTGGTTTGAATTAGTAAATTAAAATTTTATGGATGAACCAACTGTTTAGTTCCCTCCACTTTCACACATCCACTAACTATCTTAATTATCTAATACTACTACTATATTTTATTGAGATATTACACAAATTTTTTTTATTTCATTGAAAACTGGAATAAGATCATTCGAAGTTATTTTTCTGAAGTTATTCCCCATTCAATGAAGTTCGGTCAATTCTATCCACCCGAAGGTTTTTAAATTTTTAAGATTTATTTTTGCATCATATGGACTGATTTATCACTAGGTATAATCAAATTAAATGAATCCTAATAAACATATAATATTGAAAAATAATTTTTCAATTTGTATCAGTTTAGAAAAAGTTGTGATATAAATATGAAAATGATAAAAAAATTAAAAATTATGAATTTTTCCACTTTCACAATAATTACCAAATAATACCAAAGAAACGATCTGTTTTCACTTATTATAATAAAATTATGAATATTAAATCATTTAAATTCAAGGAAAAAGGTAATAGAAACATTAGCTCTATCAGTTGAATGCATGAGGTTTTTTCATGTGTGAGGTTTTCTACCTTAGTGATGAAGTGGATAAGGAATGAATACATAAAATATTATACTTTGTATGAATATGAAGAAGTAAATATTACACTATGGTTGGTTTGGGTAGTGTCACATTTTCTATTTCATGATATTATGATGAAACTACATGAGAGTTGTCATAATGTGGATCATGAGTTCATGAATGTGATAAAAATAAAGAGATGAAACAATGAAAACTCTAAGATCTGTGGGGATAATGTCCCACCCCAGCTAGGGTTTACTAAATATGAAGATGATTTTACACTTATGAAGGTTACTGTCATGCTATTCATGGATATATTTCATATTTTATGATAGAACTATAGTTTTATGATTTATTATGAAGAAGTTCTATCATGGTGTACATGCATGGGGTCACTCCATGACCATGTAGAGACAGTGGTGATGGAAGTAGTGCCACACCATTAAGGTTATAGTAATTCCATGAATTCAGTATCTATAGAAATATACAGTTTTGGGTATCTTCTCTCCTAGATATCTTTTTTAATATATATCTTGGGAGAGATAAAGGCAATGCTACCCATGTATTTTAGAACCTATCTATATGAAGTTTGAGTTTTAAAGGAAGTGGGAATTATGTATCATGATACAAGGATATATATATATATATGATGATGGATTATTTTATTATAAATCAATGTGTGAAATTCATGGTTTTGAATTTATTTGATCAAAGAGGGATCAAATATGCACTTTCACCCTTAGATGGAGTCTACTACTTCTGTTAATATTTTCTTTCAGAAACTATCTCAATAATAGCATGGGGGGGGGGGTAGTTCCAAGTATGAAATAAAGGGTCATTGAACCATTGGAGCATTATTTTTATAATAATATCAAGTTGGGTTTTTTTGTTCATTATGTTTCTTCCATCTCTTCTTCATTCCTTATGCGTGACCATTGTCTTTTGTGTGTGAGAGTACCTTTTTAATGAAATTACTAGAACTTATCCTTCTTCATAACCATTTATTAGGTTAGTTTATATGTTTAAATATGGTTTTAGGTCACCTATATCACCTATTAAATAATGTATTTAACCATACTAAAGGATCATTTTTTAGTTAGAGAGTGATGACAATGACCAGGGCATTTCTTAGACCTAATTCCAACAACATGTTGGTTATTTAAGTTATCATTCCCCTTCACTAGTATATAGAACTATATTTGATAAATATTATGTTTATATTGATTAATGTTTTGAAATTTATTTTCCTTTTTTTATATTATTCTTAGTTATTCTAAGTGTTTCCTAGAATTCAACACTATGGTTTCAATATTAGATTTCAACTTACTACACCATTATAATTAGTATATAGGAAGAGTTTTAAAAATTTATAAACTTTATTACACATGGGAATTAAAAACATCCTATGGTATAATAGTTTGTGAGCATACATCACATTCTAGGTGTAACACACCAAATATTACAATCCAAAGTTAGTGTTTACTTTATTACATTGGAACAAGATACAAGGGATCTCACAACACATGATCATTCATTTTAGTAGTCTTGGAAAACTAAATATATACATGATTCAAATATTACATTATAAATAAAAAACATATCATGAAAAAAATTATTTAACCCTTGAAACCATTAATAATATCCTTATTCACATTTTAGGGAAAGTAAAACAAGTAAAGTGTGAGCTTATATGCTTAGTAAGGTTTACACACATCGAAAGCTATCATGAGTAAAAAAGGCATAATCAATACGGTAGAATGGAGAATAAAAATAAGTTCCATTCAATTAATAAATTGAGTTAAAATAAAATCCATGGATAATATAAACATATTAATCACATGGATAATGGATACTAAATTATCAATAAATAAAATACATAATTTTGGAATTTTATGTTTATAGAGACCCATAATTTTCATACATAAATACTGCATCTTGTTAGTGAAAATATCCATTAAATATCTATATGATCAATAATGGGATTGGAAAGGTTTAGTGTATTTTGAAACATGAATATATAAAAAACTAATACATAAAATATCTACATAATTTCCCCCTAATTTCTCCACAACTAGTACCCTTTTTAGACAGAACATACTTAAAACATTTATCTATAACCTGGTTATGGTAAATAAAAGAAATAGGGATCTCAAATGCCAAGTAATGATAAACATAATATATCTCAATAAATGTTCATAATTGAGACTAAAATAATAATAGAGTTATGAGAATATTAACTTAACATTAGAAAATAATACCCATCAATTCATTGATCATAATCATGAAACATGGCATATAATTTTATCAATCAAAATACATAAGACATAAGAGTACAAAATCATCAATAATAAATCACGAGCTGTGAGAAAATATCATAATAATAATACATAAGATTTTGGCTTAAAAATAATCATATAAAATCATTTTCTTGGTCAAGGATCACTACCAAGACTCTCAAAGTTGATTGGGTTCACTTACTATTTTACCATTTCCTTAGTTGAGGTTCACCCCCAAGACTATTTTATTGGACACTGTCCCTTACTGAACTAGGTCCACTCCCCATTCCAGTACTTATTATTTCATGTGATATCCTTATTTACCCAATTCATTAGAGGAATATAAAATTATATTCCCACCCATAAAATAATGAAAGCAATATATATGTGTTCCAAAAGATCTTAAAACATTCATGATATCATTAAATGGTAACCCATGGAAAGGATACAGGTTTTATAAACATTTCATCATCATAATCATAAACCACATAGAGAAAGAATAAAGATGGTAAAATTGGATCACATCCCTAGTAAATCATAATAAAAATTGTGTTGGAACCAGGTTCTTCAAAGCATATTTTGGTGTATGGTTTGTGTTTGTTGTCAATCCTCAGTGGAAGTTCAGGGTGTGTACCAACAAAGCGATCATACCGTTCAAGCAGAAAACAGTAGTGAAGGTGGCGCTGTTTCCCAGTGTTTGCCAAATTTTTGGGCCTAAAAATCGGCCAATAAAGTAAAGTGTCTTTGGCAAAGGTACTTGCGCGCCGTGCTCTTGGAGGATACAAGACTTGCACGCCATATGTTTTTGAGGATCAGAACATCAAAATTTGGATAAGGAAAGAAGGTCGCGCAAGTGTTGGTTGGGTCGCGCAAGTGAGTTGCGTGACAGAGTTTATTGAAGACAAGACTTGCGCGCCATCGAGGTACTTGCGCGCCGCCGCGCAGGGGGTCCAGTTTGCCTATAAATACTGGACCACCCCTCCTCATTTCTTACGAAGTTCAAGGCCGATAGATTGTTCGAGCTCTCGTCGCGCAGGTAATTGAGTCGCGCAGGTGGTAGTTTTGTCGCGCAAGTAGATCTTGCACGCCGATTTTTGGCTGTGCGCCCAAGGTGGTTTGGAAGAGAAAGGAAGTGGACCGCGCAAGTTTGTTGTTGGGGAAGGAAGAGTCGCGCATGTGTGTTGATGACACTTGTGCGCCAGTTTGGACTTGCGCGCCGTAGTGGGACTTGCGCGACTGTCTTGGAGAAGCGCGCCTGGTTTTGCTGAAGCCCACCGGCGTGTTTGGAGCTGCACGAAAGCCGACAGACTACTCGGTACATTCAAGGAAAAGTGATATTCTTCTTCTGGTGAGAATCGGACTTCAATAGAGCATCTACATACAACAAAGGATGCACTCTTATGCAAATGAAGAAGAGACCTTCACGTCTATAAACTGAGTGGGACTTCACCAACGGCAATGAGCCAGGGGGAGTCAACGGGAGTGACCCGAGGGAAGCAGTGAGCTATCCCTGAACTTTTGTAAAGGCAGTGAGCCTGGGATAGTGCGACTGTACCCGAACTTTTGTAATCTACATCTAGTGAAGCATAGTGGATTTTGGTACGACCGACAACCTGTCGGCGTATGCTCCTTGGACGTAGCCCTTAGTGGTGAACCAAGTAAAAATGGTTGTGTCTTCTCTGTGCTTGTGAATGTTTTCTTTCTGATCATAATATTCATACAGGTTCAACAAGTTCCTACCAACGTGTGAATAAGATCCATCACATTAAAAGAAAAAGTGGTCACCCTGATTCACCCCTCCCCTCTCAGGGTGTCCCGGGGTCCTTCAAGTGGTATCAGAGCGTAAAGGTTGCTGGTGTTGAATCTGACCTTCTTCGTCATGGAAAACGCGATCAATGTCAGGGGAGTCCCTCACTTCGATGGAAGCAATTTCCAGATCTGGAAGAACAGAATGAGATCTCATATAAGATCTCTTGGAATGGAAGTTCTTTTTTCTACTGTGCAAGGAATACAAGTCACCGATCCAACAGGCCTTGCTATGACTGAAATAGACAGGAAACTTCTTGATGCAGATTCTAAAGCACAGAATGCACTCACTACAGCCCTTTCTGATCAGATCTACCTAAAGGTGATGAATTGCACCTCAGCAAAATCCATGTGGGATAAACTTGAGAATATTTATGAAGGTGATAGCAAAGTGAAGGAGGCGAAACTACAAGTGCTGCAAAATCGGTTTGATGATCTGAAGATGCATCCAGACGAGAATGAAGACTCTTTCTTCAATCGAATTACCGAAGTGGTTGGAGCTATTCGGGGTCTAGGCGAAGAAATCAATGACATTGATATTGTAAAGAAAATATTGAGAAGACTTCCACCTCTTTATAATGCGAAGGTGTCAGCCCTTGAGGAAAGAGATCTTTCCAAACTTTCTTTAGATGATCTACTGAGCAGTTTGGTAGCATATGAAATGAGAGTCAAACCTGAAGATTCTATGACTCGGGTGAGCAAGGAAATGACATTCAAGGCCATGGATAAACTGAAAATATAAAAGGACAGTAGCGGTGAAGATGATGAAGAAAAAGAAATTCTTTCTCTCATTGCAAAGAAGTTCCAGAAGGGGAAAGGGAAATTCAAAGGGAAGTTACCTATCGCTTGTTTCCGTTGTGGAAAAGTTGGGCACATTGCTTCTCAGTGTTTAAAAATGATCAATGATGAAGATAGTGAGGATGAAAACTTCAAGAAGCCTCAGAGAAGGTTCTTCAAAAAGGGAGACTTCAAATCTGGTAAGAAAATGCAAAGGAAGAGTTTTGTCTGTGAAGAGGAAGAAGATGATAATGAATTCTGTGATGAAGAAGAACCAGAATTCAAAACTGGGAACCATGCTTCTATGATGGACACTGTTGAAAAGCCAGAAGATACTGAAGGAGAAAAACAACTGAGAACTTGTGTAGATCCTGAGATGCAACTTAAGGATGTGGTTAGTAAGCTTAAGATTAAATGTAAGAGCTGCAATAAGTGTAAATCAATTGTAGAAGAATCAACTGGATATGTTGATCAACTTGAAGCTGAAATTGAACGACTGGAAGAATTTGTGAAGGTACAATCTAAAATAATTGAAAGCAATGATGATGTAGTAGATCTGAAGCTGAGAATTGAAGAGCAGGAAAAGGTCATCAATGACCTCACATCCAGACTGGATGAAAAATCCAAGACTGCTGAGGGTCTTGAGGAGGAAGTAGTTACTCTAAGGAGTAAACTGGAGACTGAATCAGTTCCAAAAGAATCAAGGAAGAAAATACAGTTTGGACGATTCTCAGATGCAGAATTACTAGAAAGAGCCAAGTGTGGTTCAGATGGGGTTGGAAAAATCTTGAGTAATCAAAGACCCGCTTGCTTGGGAAAGAGTGGAATTGGCTGTGAGGCTGAGTCATCAACTGCTGGAAGTGCAAAGATCCAAAAGAAAGATAAGATGAAAGTTGAACATGTTGAAATGTTACCTAGAGTGCTGAAAAAGGAACCCTCAATCCAAACTAAAAGGAGACCTGAAAATTATCCTCAAACTTTCAAAAATGGCAGACAGTCTTACTATTCTCCCAAGGAAGAAGCTATAATGAGAAATTCAAGTGAGAAGACATTTCTTCTCATGAAGTGTCAGTTCTGTGGCTATCTGGGCCATACCATGTCTTATTGTGAAGAGGCAAGAAGATATCTGAATGGAGAAGATATATATGATCAACAAAGGAGAACAATTTCATATCCTAATTCTTATAGAAGAAATAATTTCTATGGATATTGTTTTCATTGTTCTAACTTTGGTCATAAGGCCATTAATTGCAGGCAGAGAAGGGACATTGACACCTCATACAGAAGTTCCAGACATGTCAAGTCTCGTCAGCAAGACAATGTTGCTCTTTCAAACAGGTTCTCACCTCTTAAAGAAGACTTTGACTATGAAGAACCTGGGTTTGCAGAAGAGATAGTTGAAAGGCCATCAGTTCTATATACTCAATCTAATGTCTCATGGAAGTAAAGGAGGAAGATTGAGAAATCAAACCTTGCAGAGGTAGCCCTCAAAGATACAAAGAACAACAGTACCTGGATTCTAGATAGTGGTTGTTCATCTCATATGACAGGTAATGCCGGCCTACTAACAAATATCATAAAGAATGTTGATGGTACAGTAAGATTTGGTAATGATGGGGCTCTGAAAATCAAAGGGAGTGGAAGTACCAAATTAGCCAATGGAGAACTAAAGAAGACTAAAGTCCTTTACGTAGATGGCCTACGTCATAATCTCCTCAGCGTGAGTCAACTCTGTGACTCAGGACTTGTTGTTACTTTTAATCAGAAAGGCTGCAATATCAAGGGAAAAACTGGCAATTCTCTCATGAAGGGATGCAGAACAGAAGGAAACTTATATCAGGTTGATAGTGAAGAAAATGTATGTTACATGACTGTTGAAGAAGAAAACAATCTGTGGCATCGGAGATTGGGACACATCAATCAACAAGACATGGAGAAAATATCAAAATTGAGAATTGTCATGGACATTCCCAACCTGAAGCGTGAGCGTGAAAAATCGTGTGATGCTTGTATTCGTGGGAAGATGGTATGTAGTTCATATCGGCCAAAGAAGAAAAGGGCATCTCACCTTCTTGATCTGATTCATACAGATGTTTGTGGTCCAATAAATGTTGCAGGAACACATGGAGAAAGGTACTTTGTCCTTTTCATTGATGATTACAGTAGAATGGCATGTGTGATGGTCATTCACAGGAAAAGACAAGTCCTTGACTGCATGAAAACATATCGGCGAATCGCCGAGAATGATACTGGACGAACAATCAAAGTATTGTGATCTGACAATGGAGGAGAATACACGTCCATTGAATTTGAGAATTATCTAGAGAAGCATGGGATACAGCATGAGGTAGCTGCTGTGAGAACTCCACAACAAAATGGAGTTGTTGAATGTAGGAATCGACAGGTGAACAACATGGCACGAACTATGCTGATTTAGAGTCGTATTCCACGACATTACTGGAAAGAGGCTGTTCAAGCTACAGTGTACATTCAGAATCGAACAGGACTTTATATGGGTGAGACGAAGACACCATATGAATTGTGGCATGGACGGAAGCCGTCTCTAAAATACTTTCATGTCTTTGGAAGTAAATGCTTCATCAGGAACAAAGAAGGAAATCAAGGGAAATATGGCGACAATGCAGATGAAGGAATTTTCCTTGGTTACTCAATGAACAGCAAAGCCTACAAATGCTTAAACAAGCGTTTGGGAAGAATTGTGGAAGGCAGTGATGTTAAGATAATTGAAGAGAAAACCACAAATGCTTTAAGGAATTCATATGCTGATGTGATAGAAAGTCAGGAAGAATGTGAACGTGAAGAAAATACAAGTGTAGAAATAGATGAAGTTGTTCAAAACACTCAGCAGTCACATCATGATGTTGACTCAGAAGAAGAATCTGAAGCAGAAACTATGGCTGAAGAGAATACTACTGAACCTCATAGGAGAAATCGAAGAGCTGAGATTGATCCATCCAACATAATTGGGGACAGGAGTGCACCCACTCAAACAAGAAGGATGAGGAATACCACGCAATCTACATTTCTATCAGTTGTAGAGCCATCCTCATTCGAAGAAGATGCAAAAGATATATCTTGGGTGAAAGCCATGAATGATGAATTAGATCAGATTGACAAGAATCAGACATGGGATCTTGTCCAGAGACCCGAAGGTCACAATGTGATTGGTACCAAATGGTTCTTCAAAAATAAGTTTGATGAGCATGGAAGTGTCATCAGAAACAAGGCACGACTGGTATGTAAAGGATACTCTCAGATTGAAGGCATTGATGTTGAAGAAACCTTTGCTCCAGTGGCTAGACTGGAGTCAATCAAGCTTTTCCTTGCCATGGCACTCCAAAGAGGATATAAAGTATATCAAATGGATGTCAAGACAGCATTCTTGAATGGTATACTCGAAGAAGAAGTCTACATTGAACAACCAGTGGGCTTTGTCTTGGGTACCGATGAAACAAAGGTCTACAAACTAAAGAAAGCTCTATATGGTTTGAAGCAGGCACCACGGGCGTGGTACTCACGACTAGATTCATATCTCAAGAAGTTGGAATTCAAAAGAGGAGGAGTTGATCACAATCTCTATGTGAAGAATTCTCCAAAAGATCAATTCATGGTTCTTGTCTACGTTGATGATATCATATTTGGTGGTAGTAGGAAGAAATCAGTGGATGAATTTGCCAACCACATGAAATTAGAATTTGAAATGTCTATGATTGGGGATCTCACATATTTCTTGGGGCTGTAAGTGATTCAAAAGAAGGAATACACATTCATTTCTCAGAAAAAATATGCAAGAGAGCTGCTGAAGAAGTTCAATATGCAAGACTCCAAACCAATGTCAACTCTGATTGCAGTTGGAACTAAACTTGGAAAGCATGAGGATGGGAACTCTGTTGATCCCACCATGTACAGGAGGATCATTGGAAGCCTACTGTACTTGACAGCGAAAAGGCCAGATATTGTCTTTGCAACATGCCTTGCGGCCCGCTTTCAGAGTAATCCAAAGGAGGAACATATGGCAGCAGTAAAAAGAATCATGAGGTACATTCAAGGTACACATAACTTCGGGTTATTTTTTGCTGCAGGCAGGGACAGTGAATTATCAGCATTTTCTGATGCTGACTGGGCTGGTGATGTCGTAGATAGAAAGTCCACTAGTGGTGGAGCTTTCTATATTGGGCAGAAATGTGTTGGCTGGTTGAGCAAGAAACAAGAAAGTACTTCTCTTAGTACTGCTGAAGCTGAATATATCTCCGCCACAAAAGCATGCACTCAACTTCTTTGGATGAAGCAGCAGCTAACAGATATTGGTGATAAGGTGCAGCAACCAATGGTGATTTATTGTGATAACAAAAGTGCAATTGATCTTACGAAGAATCCGGTTCAGCATTCTCGTACAAAACATATTGAAATACGGTATCATTTTATCAAAGAAAAGTTTGAACAAGGCATGATAAAAATGGATCATGTTGGAACTAATGAGCAAGTGGCTGATATCCTAACCAAGCCATTTTCCGCGGCTGTGTTCGAGAAGCATCGGTTGAACCTCGGTGTTCGACCACCTCCTACTGCATAAGGAGGCTCCGGAAGTCCCCTCTCCCCATTTGTTTTAACTGTTTTTATCTGCTTATGGCTGTGATGCAGGTTTATGGGGGAGATACTATCCAGGGGGAGTATGGCTTGAGCTGAACGTTGAACAAACTTTTCGGTCTTTGGTTTTATTGTCAATGGGGGAGAAAGGAATAAATTCAAGGCAAGAAATTCTTCTGTGATGAGAAGTGTAAGATTGTGATGAGAAGTTTAATAAGGATAACATCGGGCGTCATGGAGAATTTCAAAACACTAAGAGCCAATTCAAGCTTCCTCTCTTGTTTTCTACACCGAGAATTGCTCACGTAGACTTAGAGTGTTGGCTGAGTTGATTCTTGCGTTTTGGATTTGCTCATGGTTGGAGATCTATTGAATTTATTCTGATTGCCAACAAACCCAAAGGGGGAGATTGTTGGAACCAGGTTCTTCAAAGCATGTTTTGGTGTATGGTTTGTGTTTGTTTTCAATCCTCAGTGGAAGTTCAGGGTGTGTACCAACAAAGTGATCATACCGTTCAAGCAGAAAACAGTAGTGAAGGTGGCGCTATTTCCCAGTGTTTGCCAAATTTTTGGGCCTAAAAATCGGCCAATAAAGTAAAGTGTCTTTGGCAAAGGTACTTGCGTGCCGTGCTCTTGGAGGATACAAGACTTGCGCGCCATATGTTTTTGAGGATCAGAACATCAAAATTTGGCTAAGGAAAGAAGGTCGCACAAGTGTTGGTTGGGTCGCGCAAGTGAGTTGTGCGACAGAGTTTATTGAAGACAAGACTTGCGCGCCGTCGAGGTACTTGCGTGCCGCCACGCAGGGGGTCCAGTTTGCCTATAAATACTGGACCACCCCTCCTCATTTCTTACGAAGTTCAAGGCCGAGAGATTGTTCGAGCTCTCGTCGCGCAGGTGGTTGAGTCGCGCAGGTGGTAGTTTTGTCGCGCAAGTAGATCTTGCGCGCCGGTTTTTGGCTGTGCGCCCAAGGTGGTTTGGAAGAGAAAGGAAGTGGACCGCGCAAGTTTGTTGTTGGGGAAGGAAGAGTCGCGCATGTGTGTTGATGACACTTGCGCGCCAGTTTGGACTTGCGCGCCGTAGTGGGACTTGCGCGACTGTCTTGGAGAAGCGCGCCTGGTTTTGCTGAAGCCCACCGGCGTGTTTGGAGCTGCACGAAAGACGAGAGACTACTCGGTACATTCGAGGAAAAGTGATATTCTTCTTCTGGTGAGAATCAGACTTCAATAGAGCATCTACATACAACAAAGGATGCACTCTTATGCAAATGAAGAAGAAACCTTCACGTCTATAAACTGAGTGGGACTTCACCAACGGTAGTGAGCCAGGGGGAGTCAACGAAAGTGACCCAAGGGAAGCAGTGAGCTATCCCTGAACTTTTGTAAAGGCAGTGAGCCTGGGACAATGCGACTGTACCAGAACTTTTGTAATCTACAGCTAGTGAAGTATAGTGGATTTTGGTACGACCGACAACCTGTCGGCGTATGCTCCTTGGACGTAGCCCTTAGTGGTGAACCAAGTAAAAATGGTTGTGTCTTCTCTGTGCTTGTGAATGTTTTCTTTCTGATCATAATCTTCATACAGGTTCAACAAGTTCCTACCAACGTGGGAACAAGATCCATCACATTAAAAGAAAAAGTGGTCACCCTGATTCACCCCTCCCCTCTCAGGGTGTCCCGGGGTCCTTCACATTGAAGGATATTTTTTTAGATAAAAAATACTTTGAAATATCATTAAAACATTTCTTTAGGAAAATACCCTTTTCATTTGAAACCATATATTTATAATCTAAAAATTTCCAGAATATTAAGGAAAAATTTTTATTTGAAAAGAAAAAAGGAAAATTTTAAAGGAAGATTTAAAGAAAATATTATTCATAATGGTGGGGAAATATGTTCATGCATTGTATGTTAAAATAAAAAATTCCTTTCATAATTTGAATAAAAATTACAAAGAACCATGTTTGGAAAATGTTAAGAAGGTTCCTTTTAAACCTTGGAAAGGAAAGTCAAATATAGTAAAAAATGATTTTAAAAAATATTTGGATAATATTAAAATCATTCTTGAATAAATTTTTAAGAAAACATGGACATGAAAAAAATATTTCTACCTGAAGGGAAAAACATGGTTGGTTTTCCTTAAAAATATTCATTCAGTCTCATGAGTACTTAAAAAGTGGAAAATAAAAGGAAAACAAAAAATCTCTAGAAATAACTAGAGGATAATAAAATAAATACGATTTGGGAGAGATGGATCATAAAATTTCATCATAAAAAAATTTAAGAATAAACAATCCTAGTAAAAATGATATTGAAACATAAAACCATTAACTCTAGTTCATATTTCTTTGTAAGCACTCTAACATCCTCTTCTTTGAGAGACCTCCTTTAAATTATTCCTTAATCATGGAAGGATTTTTATTAAGAAAATACCATAAGATATAGGATGAGGTGAATAATTATAGAATGTTTTTGTAGAATGGATTTTATGATCTTGAAGTCTCAAATGGTGTGATAAGGGAGGATAGTAGTTTTCCTTTTATAACCGAGGGGAGGGACACACATATAATTTCTTAAAATATTTCAATGATATAAGGTCACTCAAATGGAAAAGTGGCTAAAAATGGGTATTTATTTGAAGTTAGGATAAGATAAGGTCAAAATATCTTTAACCAATAACAATTTTATAGGTTTGGGTGGCAATCCTACCCTTATCCCTTGGTTTAACCCCCGATTAACTTGTTTTAACCTTAACTGTGGTAACAAAACTTTACTATTTTTACTATTTACGATGAAAAAAAATTATTTTGAACCTATTATATTATATTAATTATGATAATTACAAATTTGAAATCTATTTTACAAAAATAAATTTCTATATGTGGTATATTTTAATATTAAATAAGCACACAACCCATAACAATATCCTTTTTTTAGAAGAACTAATCTTTAACCATAAAGCATAATTTAGTTAAATTCGTTTATTTATAAAATCCATAAAATAAATGTTAAAATATATTATTGAATATATAATAAAAAAATTTCATTAAAACTATTAATCAATAGAGATTAATTTAATTTATCAAGATAAAAATACATTGCGTGCATAAAAACAATTTTTAGAAAAATGTGTTTTACGCCAAAAAATGTAATTATATGAAAATAAAGTAAAATTATGATTATTATGTAATTAATTAAATTAATTATAATTAAATTATACTTATTTTACTTTAATATCAAATTTAAAACACAATGGTAATTTTTCCTAAAAAGGAATGATAATTTTTACATAAATCAATATTTTTCACTATTCATTAAAAAATAAATATTTTTAAAAAATAATAAAAATTTAACCTAAGATAATATTGAAATGATGATTTCAAAAATTATATTCATTTCCATTTTTTTTAAAATATCAGAAATTAATTATAATTTTTCAGTGCAAAAATACAATAAAACCTTTTTGAAGTGTAAAATGACTTTATTGAAAATTTAGTACTCATTTATTATGAATTAATAAATTAATTTTCATTATCAAACACCTTTATACATATTTTTATAAAGTTTTTATTACTATTAATACATTTAAATTCAACAACTATTTTATAATGGTTTACTATGTCACGACTTATATAGACTCAGGGTTGTGTGTAAGGAAAGCTATCTAACACTTTGAGATTTATTTCATAGGAAAAAACTTATAAAATCATGGGGTGTAATTTTATAACCCACTTAAAATTAATTTCACCCTATAAATTAAATCTCTTTGGTTTGAACAAATTACTATATCTCTAGTGTTGGGCGGAACAATAGACGGGAGTGATGGCAAGAGGGGGGGTGAATTGCCTTTTAAAAAAGATTAACAAATTAAAATCAAAGTAAAGAATGCAGCGGAAATAAATGAGGCAATCACACAAGAAATTGTTAACGGAGTTCGGCCAAAACCCGGCCTACGTCTCCGCTCCCAACTCAACCGTTGAGAGATTCCTACCGCTTGCTTTTCAATGGTTTTAGCAAGAAACCCACTAGGCTTTGAGGTAGCACTAGGACCTATTACGGCTTGCTTTTATTGGTTTAGCAAGAACCCACTTGCTTTTGATGGTTGAGCAAGAACCCACTAGCCTTCTTACAGGTGAAGGCTAGCTCACCTATGTCACAAGCCTTTTAAAAGGAAAGGCTTGAAGAAACCTCTTCACACCTTAGTGGTGATGTGATACCCAAAAGAAAGAGGGATGAAGAAAGAGTTTGGGGTTTGTAGGCACAAACCCAAATTTAAGCTCAAAAATGATAAAGCAATGAAAAACTGTAATTGGGAAGACTTGGGCGCCAATAGGATGATGGAGTTGATGTAGCGTGCTCTCCCAAGCTTCTTTAGGTGCTCCTTGGATTGGAAATTGGTTGGAGCACTTGAGGATCCTTGAAGGTGGAGCGCCGGAGGTTCGGCAAATGTTCAACAATATGTCCGAGCGCTTGGTATATGATCCAGTTCATGTCCGGGGCTTCCTTGGCCTTTATTTATAGGCATGGAACCCTTGGGGAGTCTTCGGAGCCGTTGTAAAGGGCCTCGGAGCCGTTGGAGGCCAAAAGAGGGTTGACTGGTCAAAGCCAACGGCTAGTTTGACTGGGCTACCGGCTGGCCGGTGCAGGGCCACCGGCTGGCCGGTGCCTTGGAGCAGGGTTGATGCTTCTGTCCAGACTCCACCGGCTGGCCGGTGGTGAGGCCACCGGTTGGCCGGTGGCAAGACAGTAGCAAACACTATTTGGGCTGGGTGCCACCGGCTGGCCGGTGACAGAGCCACCGGCTGACCGGTGGAACCTGGCAGTGGGCAATGCCTCTGCCAGGTCCACCGGCTGGCCGGTGCTATCACACCGGTTGGCCGGTGGACTGAATTTCAGTCCACTTGATGTCCATTCTTGGGCCAACTTCTTGGCAACCTTGTGCCTATCATTCAAAAACACTTCAAACAATATTAGACAAATAATAAGGTGATTGTGATCATGAAAATCAAACAACGAGGGGAACGAGAGGTACAACAATCTCCCCCTATTTTGATGATCACAATCACCAAAACAATTAATGTAAAATACTGAAATTGAAAGGAAATGCAAAGTATGATGAAAAGGATTCTCCCCCAATCAATCAAGAAATTTCTCCCCCTTTGTGATTATCAAAATAGCTCGGGGCATGAAACTTGATTGAGGGAAAATTGAAAATCAAGATTTTTAAATCAATTGGAATTTTTGAAAATTAAATTGAAAAATTTGAATAACAGTTTGAATTGAAAGTTTTGAATCAAAATTGAAATGAAAATTTGAAATTTGAAACCAAATGAAATTTTTGAAATTAAGAGTTTTGAATCAAAAATGAATTTAAATTAAAAAATGAATCGAAAGAGATTTTTGAATTTAAGAAAATTTCTCCCCCTAAATAAAACAAAAGATCATCGGGGAAACGAAACTATTTTTGGCCCGGAGAGACTCGCCAAAAGGGATTTTTCAATCCAAATTTGTTTCATGGCGGGTCTTCTCCTATAGAATTCATCCGAATAAAAAATCGATTTGGGTTGACCGTACCGGGCATTTTTGCAATCACACTCATAAATGAGGTGCCCGGGTTTCTTACAATAATTGCAAAATTTAAAACTAGAGCTCCCCCTTACAAAAACAGTGGGTGCATGGGAGGAGGAAGCTATATTGGTGTAGCCAAGTCCATTGGTGGTTCTAGATACTCGTTGAGAACCTAAGAGTTTGGACAAATTTTGTTCACCTTGGGTGAACTTGGCTAGGGATTCCCTTAAGTCTTTGATAGTTGATTCCATGGAATCAACATCGGGAAAGTTTTGAATTTTGAGGGTCAACTCTTCCTTCTCTTTAAGAAGTTGTTCTTTTTTGGAAGAGAGTTTTTTGAAATTATTTTTTAAAGCAACGAATTTTGAAGAAAGTTCATGAAAACCATTTTCAAGTTGGTCTCTAGCATGTTGGAGTTCTTCATATGACAAATGATTAAAAGAATTAGAAGAACTAGAGGAGGAAGAAGAGGAAGAGGATGATGATACCTCATGTTTTGCCATTAGGCATTTTGTACCTTGGTCGCTTGAGGAGGAGGAGGAGGAGGATGATGAGGTGTCACTCCATGTTGCCTTGAGGACCTTTTTCTTTCCTTTTTCCTTTTGCGTGGCCCGATTTTTGTTGAGTGGGAAATCGGGCTTGTAATGCCCTTTTTGGCCGCACCCGTAGCATTTCACCTTGGGCTCGGATTTTTCGGTGGGTTCTTGCTTTCGCGCCTTGCGAGATTTCTTCTTCTTCTTGTGCTTCTTCATAAATTTGTGCATTTGGCGGGCGAGATTCTCCATTTCCGAGTCGCCGCTTGATGATGAAGAAGATGAAGATGATGATGATGATGAGGAGCTTACTTCTTTTTGTACCTTGAGGGCGATGTTCTTTGGTGTCTTGATTGGTGTGCCCTCCTTTTGAGCTTGCCTCCTCATCGTGATCTCGTACGTCATTAGGGATCTGATGAGCTCTTCGACCGGCATGTTCTTTACATCCTTAGCTTCTTGGATAGCCGTCACCTTAGGTGCCCATGAGCTCGGAAGGACCCATAGAATCTTCTTGACCATTGCTTCAGCTGAAACATCATCACCAAGAGATTTTCTACCATTGCAAACGTCAGTGAAGCGTGTAAACATTTCAGAAATAGACTCATTTGGATGCATGGAAAAGCTTTCAAAATCTTGTCTATACATGTCTAACCGAGTATCCTTAACTTTGTTAGTGCCCTCATGGGTCACTTCCAATAGTTTCCAAATTTCATGAGATGAGGTGCAAGTGGAAACTCGGTTGAACTCATTTCGGTCAAGGCCGCAATGTAGAGCGTTCATGGATTTGCCATCAAGCTCAAAGTTTCTAATATCGGCGGGGGTCCATTTGGATTCGTCGGGGGAAGACAAAGAATAACCTTGCATGACAATTTTGTAAATAGGATATCCTATGCTTCTTAAAAAAGTGGTCATGCGGGTTTTCCAATAATTATAGTCGGTCCCATCAAAAAATGGAGCCCGACCCAATGAGTAGCCCTCGGGGGCGAAAGAGGTGGATGCCATCACAATGGATCTTTGAATTTGAAACCGTTTAAGGTATTACTCAAATTTCCCCTCTGATACCAATTGTTGGGCGGAACAATAGACGGGAGTGATGGCAAGAGGGGGGGTGAATTGCCTTTTAAAAAAGATTAACAAATTAAAATCAAAGTAAAGAATGCAGCGGAAATAAATGAGGCAATCAGACAAGAAATTGTTAACGGAGTTCGGCCAAAACCCGGCCTACGTCTCCGCTCCCAACTCAACCGTTGAGAGATTCCTACCGCTTGCTTTTCAATGGTTTTAGCAAGAAACCCACTAGGCTTTGAGGTAGCACTAGGACCTATTACAGCTTGCTTTTATTGGTTTAGCAAGAACCCACTTGCTTTTGATGTTTGAGCAAGAACCCACTAGCCTTCTTACAGGTGAAGGCTAGCTCACCTATGTCACAAGCCTTTTAAAAGGAAAGGCTTGAAGAAACCTCTTCACACCTTAGTGGTGATGTGATACCCAAAAGAAAGAGGGATGAAGAAAGAGTTTGGGGTTTGTAGGCACAAACCCAAATTTAAGCTCAAAAATGATAAAGCAATGAAAAACCGTAATTGGGAAGACTTGGGTGCCAATAGGATGATGGAGTTGATGTAGCGTTCTCTCCCAAGCTTCTTGAGGTGCTCCTTGGATTGGAAATTGGTTGGAGCACTTGAGGATCCTTGAAGGTGGAGCGCCGGAGGTTCGCCAAATGTTCAACAATATGTCCGAGCGCTTGGTATATGATCCGGTTCATGTCCGGGGCTTCCTTGGCCTTTATTTATAGGCATGGAACCCTTGGGGAGTCTTCGGAGCCGTTGTAAAGGGCCTCGGAGCCGTTGGAGGCCAAAAGAGGGTTGACTGGGCTACCGGCTGGCCGGTGCCTTGGAGCAGGGTTGATGCTTCTGTCCAGACTCCACCGGCTGGCCGGTGGTGAGGCCACCGGTTGGCCGGTGGCAAGACAGTAGCAAACACTATTTGGGCTGGGTGCCACCGGCTGGCCGGTGACAGAGCCACCGGCTGACCGGTGGAACCTGGCAGTGGGCAATGCCTCTGCCAGGTCCACCGGCTGGCCGGTGCTATCACACCGGTTGGCCGGTGGACTGAATTTCAGTCCACTTGATGTCCATTCTTGGGCCAACTTCTTGGCAACCTTGTGCCTATCATTCAAAAACACTTCAAACAATATTAGACAAATAATAAGGTGATTGTGATCATGAAAATCAAACAACGAGAGGAACGAGAGGTACAACATCTAGTTCATCACATCATTAGGTTTCTATGTAGTTTCCTCAAATTTTTGATTCCTCCAAAGAAATTTAACCAGATGAGTAGTCTTGTTCCATAAAACATTATCTATATGATTCAAGATTTATACACATTGTTATTTATAGGAAATACCATGCTAAAATGGTATAACCTATGAGTTTAGTAAATGTGAAGGATCATGTTTTTACTTCCTCAGGAGAGATACATGAAAAATATTGTGAACTAGAGAGAGGTTTGGTGGAAGTCACAAGAAATAAGCTACAATCCCCACTCATTCAACAATATCAAAGGGACTGATATACCTAAGGATCTAATTTAAATTTTATCCAAATATCATATCCTTATTCCATAGATAAATTCAAAGGAAAACCATCCCACCATCATTGAATTCCTGATCTCATTGGTGATTGTCAACATAAATCTTCTGTTAGTTTTAAACTTTTTCTATAGTGAGAATCATGTAGATCCATCAGAATGATTGAGTGAAAGATATTATTGTAAGAAAACTCAACTAGAGGAAGGTGTTGATATAAAAAACATTTGAAATATAGATAATATGATCTCAAAATATTCTCTAGGATTTGAATGGTCCTATTAGACTAAATTTATTTCCAAGGATGATAATAAGTACTAAAACAAAACTCTATATCTAGATCTTTCTAAATAAATCTCTATAACTTTGAGGTAAAACTTGAATCTAGATCAAATACAATAGAATGTGGTACACCATGAAACCCTACCACTTCCTTAATGTATATCATAGAAAACTGATCATGATAGAAATATTCTCTAATATTAATTAATAGTATTGACTTCATAAGGCGATTTTATACAACCTAAATAGCATTATGACCTTTAGATATTTTGGAGAGTCCAAAGATAAAGTCCATGTATTTTTCAATTTTCATTATGGTATAGATAATGGTTGTAACATCCCCTTAGGATTATTTATCTTAGCCTCGATGTAATGTCTAGGACCTCTCCGGTCCATTCATTTTCTAAAATTTGTTGTTTGAGGTGTTTTGGGAGGTCAAGGTGACTTATCCCCAACACTTAGCCAAAATTCCAAACTGTTTCATGAAATTGTGTAATTTTTCTTTTCCAAAATTAAAAACTATTTTAGGAAACTATGTCACTTTTACTTTTCCAAAATTCCAAAATGTTTCATGAAAATGTTTCACTTTTACTTTTCCAAAATTCCAAATTGTTTCATGAAACTGTGTCACTCTTCATTTTCCAAAATTCCAAACTGTTTCATGAAACTGTGTCACTTTCCCTTTTCAAAAATTCCAAAACTTTTCCTAAAACTGTGTCACTTTTCTTTTGAAAAAATTCCAAACTGTGTCACAGAAGTGGGGTCAGAGAAACAGTGTCACAGAAACAGTATCATAAAAATGATCTCACAGAAATGTTGTCACAAAAATGGTGTCACAGAAACGGTGTCATAAAAACAGTGTCATAGAAATGGTGTCACAGAAATAGTGTCATAGAAATAGTGTTAAAGAAACGGTGTAATAGTAATGATGTCATAGAAATGGTGTCACAAAAATGGTGTCACAGAAACAGTATCACAGAAACAGTGTCACATAAATGGTGTCACAGATACTGTCTCACAGTTACTATCTCAAGAATATTGTTTCATTTTTTCCTTTTCCAAATTTCCGGATTTTTAAAGTTTCTCCAATTTAACGTTTTCTTTGACTTTAAACACATTAATGGCCTTGTTTTAGTGGATTTAAGGCCGATTCAAAGCCTATGACTCCTATATTAATTTTTCCCAAGGATTGGGATGCCTTTATATGGTAAAACCGTGCAGTTTAATGTGATCCTCTTTTAAAGGAGAATCTAGCTTATCTTAAATCATTGCTCTATTAAACCTTCTAAAGGTATGAGATATCTTCCTCCCTTGTTCTTCCTTCATGTTCTCTAGTGTGATACACTAAAACCTTTCCTTCCTTTCAGTAGGATTCACACAATCAATCTTTCCTCCTTGTATTGGTTCCCCTTGAGGTTATTCTTACTACAAGTACACCCCCTATTTTGGTGCAGGCAAGAAATATCAAGAAATATTTGATATAAGGTATGATTTAGCATCATTATTTTAGTTTCATATTCTTCTGTTTATCCTTTCCATGTTATGGAAAGTGATCTCCATGCTTTTAATGGAGTTTTCTTGGGTTTCAGTTGGTGCAGTCATGCCACAACATCCTTGGGTGGATGCAGTTGTCATGGGAGGAGGCGATCATGATTCGTTGTGTGGATCATTATCATATAAAGAAAGATGATAACCTTTTTAGGTATGGGATTTTCGATCACTCTATTATTTTACATGAAACTGTAGAGTTATCATGTTTTATCCACTGGACCATAATGGAATTGGAATAATAAATATTTTAACGGGATAAATAAATTAGTATCGATCGTATGTTATTTCCTATTGTTTTTCTAGATAGTGTCATATCTATTCCTTGCTTTTTAGCATTCCATTATTGATGAAATTTTTAAATAAAATAAAGTTTGAATTAATTGATAATTATTTGTCTAAAGATAAATAGGAATGTAAATGAATCTGATTGTTGTTGTTGTAATTCGATGTTAATCAAATTTATGCAGTAATCATGTTTAATTATTTGTGATAGCTATGAAAGCTTTCTGGTTAGGTTTCTCATAGTTGAACCTACTAATAATGAACTGGTTAATTTAAGATAGATTAAAGAACTGGTTTTTTAGTAAAATATAATGCCTGGTAGGGTTCTGAGTTACCCTCTTTCTTGTAAGGCTGAGTGCCTTGTTCTTTGGAGCCTTGAGAGCTCGTTATGTTTTAAGGATGTATGCCTTGTTTAAGGGCCAATATCCTAGTTTATATGATGTTTGTTTTCATGCTACTTGTTTTGTGATGTGGGCCTTGATGGCTATTTTGATATGAGGGGGACAGGGAGGCCCATTGGTTGTGGCATCGGTTGACACCTAGAGTGGAAATATGCATTAGTTTATGCATGTGGGTGTCAGGGAGGACACCAGAGATGATGAAATGGGTTGGATGTGAATGTTTGTATGCTTGTTGATTCTTTTTTGTTTTTTATCTACTTTACTTTACCCACATCTCAAGGTAGCTGGTCTTGTCTACCCTCCTTCCAAAAGGGGTGAAGATGCATAGGGTATTCCACATGCTTTCTGTGTTTAGCTTCCCGATGGAGGATGGGTAAATGTTATTTCTATAGGTGGAAAAGAATTTATGGTTAGTTCATCTACTCACTGAGTTGATCCACCTTATGTTTAGTATCTTAGAATGTTTTTTTAGAATTCCTGGGAATATGGGAAAGTAATAATGATGTTAAGAAATGATTAAATGAATGATGATTAACCCATGAGGTTAGAGTTTGTTGGGGTGCAATGTTGAGGTTATATTTTAAAGGAACAATTGAATTTGTGTGTGATACTAATGAAATATAATGTGGAATTTTTAATGGTTAATTAATGTTTATAGAATTAATTAACATAAAGTGAAACTGATAAAAATGGGATAAAGTAATCTAATGAAACACTTTAAATGTTTGTACACTTATAGGATACCTAGTCTTATAAGTGTCAGTGGGGAGTCTGAGAGATGTTAGATGTAGTTGTGTCTAAGACTAGGTTATACCCATAGTGTGGTTGTGAGCTATATTATATTCTTCACATTTTGTGTTTCTATATGCTAATCCAGCCCATTAGGTAGGGAAACTGGCACCCCATGGATTTTGAGCCCTGAGGGGTGTTTTCCCCAACATTCTTGGTGGGAGGATAGATGGATGACTACCCCCTTTGGACCTACTCTCTTCTCTTGGTTTTTACTTGGGCTGGTAGGCACATTGGTTAGTTTTCCCCCATATATGCATGTATAGGGCTGTAATGGCTTGTGGTTATTTACACACATATATTCTAGATATAGTTTCCTATGGACTACTATAGGTGTAACGTGTATAGGCTGTGATGGCTTGAGGATCATTACTCAGTGTATGGGCTATAATAGATTGTGGTATAATGCCCGATGTATGATACACGTTATGCGAGCTATAGTGGATCCTAGAAACTACCTGGTTACTTTGTTTGTGTGGTTGTGGTGGTTGTACTGCACGAGGTGCATGTTATGGTGCTTCACCCAAGTGTTTGTGGGAATCCTTTTTGGAGAGAGATGCTTAGGATGTGCAACGTTGGGGAAAAGCAGCAAACCAATGGGGAAGTAGTAGTGTGGTACCCGTGATATTTATTATTATATTATATACTATTTTATGTGAAACTTGGTGAGAGTAGTCATGGTGAGGCTAGGAACATAGTATACCTATTTAGGTGACGAGTTAGTTTCACTTTTTGTTCACTGTGCTTTAGCTTTCTTTCTTTACTTTTTCACAAGAGCCTATAGAGAGGATCCAATTGGGTATACTGTTATACTCACCATATGTATATATAAACTGTTTTTAGGTCACTTGAAGCAGGTTGGAGATCAGGATGGTTACTACTAGCTTCGGGTTGCAGGAGTTGTTCGAGCTTTGTTGTTCCTGTTTTTACTTCCATTTGGTACTTTCAATTTTACCTTTTAGTTGTATTAGTAATTTCATGACATTACATACATGTACTTGGGATTTATTTTATATTACAATCTGATTTGGAGTTGGTTGTTATCTTTCTTATCTCTCTCTTCTACATGTGTTCTCTTAGAGGTTAATGCCTCCCATTTGTGTTTTTACTATACCCTCGGTGCTAGTTTCCAACCCTGGGCCTACTGGAGGTGGGACTCGGGGGTCACTATCTCCCTTCTCACATTGCCAGCCTAGCAGGGGTACTCTTTGTGGGGAGGGGGTCATGAGAGAGTGGTATCAGAGGTCTGGTTCAGGGATATGATGGAGTTTGGTGTTAGGCACAGGTGAGGTTGCATGGGTTGGTAGGGAAACAATGTCAGTTAAGTTTAGCAAGTGATGTAAACACTAGAGACTGGCTGAGACATAGGTGTTTAAACCCTGCTATGATCTGATGCATGAATCTCTAAGTTTTCAGTGTCTACTAAATATGGTGATACTAGTTGTAGGGTAGAGACCTAGGAAAGGATCATGCATAATTCTTCTTTGTGCCTGTATTTGAATGGGTAGACCTTGGGATAGGTTAACCAAAAATTAATAAAAGAAAAAAATTAATTAATTAATGTTTAGTCTTCCATTTTATAGGTTTAGGATCTATAACTGTTTGTTATTTTATATGTATGGCTCCAGGTCGATACCCTTGTTAGGTTCACAAAGAAGACGTCCAGCAGGCTATGCCAGTAGATCATCGTAGGGTAGAGGTTGATGATGACGACACTTGGAGGAGGACACTCCATAAGTTTCAGCACCAAAGTCTACAAAAGTACAAAGGCTCCATTTTAGACGCAGTCACAAAATACTGGTTGGAGGAGGTTGAGATAACCTTTATTTTGATCCGTGCTCGGAAAGAGAATTTGGTGTCTTTGGTTGTTACAATACTGAGTGGAGAAGCGAGGCAATGGTGGTTCTTATTCCTCAGGGATCGCGAGGAGTCGACTTTATCATGAGAGGAGTTCTGAGACAATTTCAGAGTCGAGTTACTTTCTTCGACCACGAAGGTGTCCCATCTATAGGATCTTCTTACCCTTTAACAGGGGAGCTCTAGTGTGCGAGAGTTTGGAATCCATTTCAGGAACCTTTTACGATATGATTCATACCTATTTCTAGTTGAGGAGGCCAGGGCGGGGAATTTTGAAGAGGCTTTGTGTCCAGAGATCCAGCACCAGGTCACCCCATTTATGCTGAAGTCATATATTTAGGTGCTGGCGAGGGTAGATTTCATTGAGAGGACATTGTCCAAAACCTGATCTTCACAAGAGGGTAGTCATCATGATTCCTCGTGAATCATAGTTGTGGATCAAGGTTCCCGATTTTTAGGGTAGAAGAGTTTCTGTTTGGCCGGGGGAAGGTCCCATCCCACAAAATCTCACTTCTTCGGAGGAGGAGGCTCTTTGGCCTATGATAAGGGATCAGACACTTTTTTTCTTGTGGAGGATGAGGTCATTAGCAGTGAGAGTTCTTGACCTTTCAAAGCAGTCATCGTGCTCCAGGTGTTCCACTCTAGGTTACTCTGTTGAGGGAGTTCCAGCTGAGGTAGAAGTAGCATATTGCACCAGCTTTGGATTACTAGAGAGAAGATGGGGAAGGCAGAGAAAATCCTCGTGATGCTTCCCATCCTTAGAGATTAGAGTGCGGCCATGGTGGTGGTCTTTATCAGGTCCAGAGAGGCCGTGGAGGAGGTCACGGTTAGCTTCATACTTTAGCATTTCTAGCACCAGGCGATCCAGACATCGTTCAAGGTATACTCTGCTGGTTTTCTACTTAGGTGTATTCCTTGTTTGATTTAGGAGAAAAACAATCCTTCATATCATCTGCCCTTGTCCATGCCTTGGGACTTGAGGTAGAGAGGCTTCCAGTGCCCTTGGAATTGACTACGCTAGTTGGAGGTCAAGATGACTTGTTTTAAGTATATAGAGACTGTGATCCAGTGATGGGGTAGCACCACTCTTGGGGAGATTTCTTATGTTTACAAATACAACCATATGTTTCATCCTCAGCATGGATTGGCTATATTTTTTGCAGGATATCGTGGATTTATTTAGGAGGTAAGCAGTTTTCTTCGATGCTGATGGAGAGCCAGTGGTGTTTGTTGAAGAGAGAGACCCTCAGATGGGTTAGAGGAATGTTCTGTCCTTATCATCCTTGATGCATGAGCTGATGCTGAGTTCTTCAAAGGTTCAACAATTGTCATTTCCTAGGGTTGTAGAAGAGTACCCATATGTCTTTCCAAAAGAGGTTGTAGCATTACCCCCTCGATGATAGATCGAGTTTAGGATTGAGCTACAGTCATGAGCATCTTCTATATCTATGTATCCATATAGTATGTCCCCTTATGATTTATGAGAGCTATGTATACATATTGATGGTCTATTATAGTGGGTTTTTGTTTAGCTGAGTGTGTCACCATGGGGTGCACCGATTTTGTTCATGAAGAAGGATGACAACATTTTGTGGTTGTGTATCGATTATCGTCACTTAAACAAAGTGACAGTGAAGAATATCTATCATGTTCCATGGATTGATGATTTATTTGATCAATTGAATGGTGAAAGTTGGTTCTTAAAGAACAACTTGTAGTCAGAATATCATTAGATGCATGTGAAGGATGAAGATATCCTAAAGACTGATTTCCGTTGTCGTTATGGGAATTATGATTTCATTATAATTTCATTCGGTGTGACGAATGATCCAGCTATGTTCATGGGACTTATGAATGCAGTGTTCTATAAATTCCTAGATAAGTTCATGGTGGTTTTCATCAATGACATCCTTGTGTACTCCACATCTAAGGAGGATCATGCTGAGCATCTACATGCTATTTTGGGAGTTCTTCGTCAACATTAACTATTTGAGAAATTTTCCAAGTGTGTGTTTTAGGATCGAGAAGTCCGTTTCTTGGGGAATTTTGTGTCTCAGTAGGGAGTAGCTATTGATCCATCAAAGATAGAAGTAGTTGTGTCTTGTAAATCCCCCAAGATAGTGGTAGAGGTGCGAAGTTTCCTTGGTATTGCAGGCTACTACAGGAGGTTCGTAACTGATTTCTCTTAGGTTGCGACTCCTCTAACAGTATTGACCAGGAAGGATCAAGCATTTGTGTGGAATGATCAGTGTTAGGAATCTTTTGAGTATCTGAAGGAGAAGTTGGTAAATGGTTTGGTTCTTTGTCTTCCAGTAGAGGGAGTTTAGTTTGATGTTTTCTGCGATAATTAATATCTAGGGTTAGGCTGTGTTCTGATGGAGCAGAGATCAATTTTTTCTTATGGGCCTCAGAAGTTCCATCCCCACGAATGTTATTCCACCCATGATCTTGAGTTTGCAGAAGTGGTATTTTCTCTGAATTTGTTGTTACATTACTTCATTGGTGAGCACTTTTTAGTTTTCACCGATTATAAGAGATTGAGGTATGTTTTCTCCCAGCATGACTTGAACTTGTGGTGGCATCGGTGGATGGAGTTATTACAAGAATACGACATCAAAATTTATAATACCCCTAGAAAGGTGAATGTTGCAGCTGATGTCCTGAGCAGGAAGTCACAGAGTGATCTAGTGTGTGAATCTAGTAATTCTTGGAGAGTGATGGAAGATATTTTAGCATTACATCTCAATATAGAAGAAGTTGGGTAGAGGTTGTCTGTTTTAGATGACGATGCAGTCATCTATGGTGAAACAGGTGGAAGAGTCCCATTTGGGGGATCTAGAGGTGGAGGTTTGGAGAGAATGAGTTGTTTGTGGTGAGGCCCCTGATGGTTGTTCTAAGGATGAACAACACTAGGTGTTATATCATGGAAGGATTATTGTTCCTTTGGCAATGCGTGAGACAGTTCTCAAAGAGTTTCCTATATCTCCTTTAGCGGTACATCCTGGCGTGAAAAAGATGTAATGAGGCTTGCAGAGTCATTTTTGGTGACCTGGGCTGAAGCATACAGTTTCAGAGTTTGTATCTCGACGTTTGGTCTACCAGAAGGTGAAGGCCAAGCACAGTGTCCCTAGTGTTTTGCTCCATCTATTAGATATTCCACAGTGGAAATGGGAATACATTTCAATGGACTTTGTTACCGGTCTACCTCGAGATCAGGGAGGACATGAAACTATTTGGGTGGTAGTGGATTGTTTAAGAAAATCATCTCACTTCACAGCAATCAAGGATTTAAGCTCATTGGAGGTTTTGTCGAGGCAGTATCTGGAGGAGGTGGAGAGACTCCACAGAGTCCCGAGGATGATCATTTCTGATCAAGATCCTCATTTTACCACTAGTGTTTGGAGAGGTCTCCAATATTATTTCGGTTCTTAGCTATACCTTAACACTGCTTTTCATCCATAGATGGACGGTCTGATAGAGCGGACCATCCAGAATCTTGAATTCATGTTGCGCTCTTGTGTCCTGGGTTTTGAAGGTTTGTGGATGATTCACTTACCGTTGGTGCAATTCACTTACCAAAATAGTTTTCACTCCACCATCGATATTGCACCGTTTGAAGCCTGGTATGGCTGACATTTATGTTCTCTGTTGTGCTGGACTGGGGTCGAAGAGTCAAAAAATTTCATCCTATAACTAGTGAAGAATATTATAAAGATGTTTTAGGTGATTTGTGATAGGATGAAGACATCACATGATCATCATAAATCCTATGACGATCAAAGGAGGAGACCTTTAGAGTTTGATGTTGGGGATCACTTGTTTCGGAAGGTGAATCCTCATCATGGGAAGTGAAGGTTTAGTCATGGTGGTTTGTTAGGCCTTTTGAGGTCTTGGATCATGTTGGAGTCGTGGCATATCAAGTAGCACTTCACCTACAGATGATCCAGATACACGATGTTTTTCATGTTTCACAGCTTCATTGTAATCTTCATGACGACTCTCACATCATCAATTTGGGATAAATCAATGTTGATGATGATTTGACCTTCGAGTAGCAGCCTATGGAGATCCAAGAATGAAAATAGAAGGTGTTGCATGGGAATTTTATACCCTTGGAAAGTGTCTTGTGGTGGCCCGATGGCGTGGAGGAGAGTACCTGGGAACGTGAGTCACAAATACGTGTTCAATACCAAGATTTGTTTATGGTTAAATCTTTTCTTTTAATGATGTTGTCTTTGTGGTTGTAGACCTTTCATGTTTATGAGATAACTTCATTTTGTTGCTTTTGTGGATTCATATCTTTTGAGAGGTATCTCGATGCATGGTTTTTCGGACCCCTTTTTTGTTTCTTTTTAGGTTGGTTTTGAATTCTCAAGGATGAGAATGTTTTGATAGGTATTTGATGTAATGAACCGACCTCTTTGGTTCATTCCTTTACTGAAATTTGGTGTTTGAGGTCTTCTGGGAGGTCAAGGTGAATTATCCCCAAAACATATCCAAAATTCCAAACTATTTCATGAAACTGTGTCACTTTTCCTTTTCCAAAATTCCAAACTATTTCATGAAACTGTGTCACTTTTACCTTGAAAAAATTCCAAACTGTTTCATAAAACTGTGTCACTTTTCCTTTTCCAAAATTCCAAATTGTTTCATGAAACTGTATCAAATTCCATTTTCCAAAATTCAAAACTGTTTCATGAAACAGTGTCACTTTTCCTTTACCAAAATTCCAAACTGTGTGACAAAAACAGTGTCATAGAAATGGTGTCACAGAAACATTTTCACAGAAACGATGTCACATAAATGGTGTTACAGAAACTGTGTAATAGAAACGGTGTCACAGAAAAAGTGTCACAGAAACGGTGTCACAAAAAAGGTGTCATATAAATAGTGTCACAAAAATGGTGTCATAGAAACAGTGTCATAGAAATGGTGTAACAGAAATGGTGTCACAAAAATAGTGTCACAAAAACAGTTTCATAGAAACGGTGTCACATAAACAGTGTCACAGAAATGGTGTCACAGAAACTGTGTCACAAAAATGGTGTCACAGAAATGGTGTTACAGAAATGGTGTCATAGAAATGGTGTCACAGAAATAGTGGCACAAATACTGTCTCATAGTTACTATATCACAGATACTATTTCATATTTCCTTTTCCAAATTTCTAGATTTTTCTAGTTTCACCTATTTAACATTTTCTTTGAATTTAAAAACATTCAAGGTCTTTTTTAATAGATTTATGGCCGATTAAAATCCCATAACTACTATGTTAATTTTTCCTAAGGATCATGATGCCTTTACTTGGTCAAACCACATGGTTTAATGTGACCCTCTCTTAATGGAAAATCCAGCATATCTTAAACCGCTGCTCCATTAAATCTTCTAAAGGGACGAGATATCTTCCTCCCTTGTTCTTCCACCTTGTTCTATAGTGAGAGACACTCAAACATTTCCTTCCTTCCCATAGGATTAATGCGATCAAATTTTTTTCTTTGGATTGGTTCCCCTTGAATTTATTCTTGCTGCAAGTACACCCCCTGTTTTGGTGCAACCAAGTAGTATCGATCAATCTTCAATATAAGGTATAATTTATCATCATTATTTTTGGTTCATATTCTCCTGTTTCCCCTTTCCATGTTATGGAATGTGATCTTCATGCTTATAATAGAGTTTTCTTGGGTTTCATTTAGCGTGGTCATGCCGCAACATTCTCAGTTGGATGTAGTTGTCACGGGAGGAGGTGATCGTGATCCATTGTGTAGATATTTCTCATATAAAGAACGTCAAAAAAATTTTGAGGTAGGGTATTTGTGGTCTCTATATTATTTTATATGAAACTGTAGAGTTATAATGTTTTATCCACTAAACCACAATGGAATTGACATAATAAATATTTGAGATGGATAAATAAATTACTATCGATCATATGTTATTTCCTCTCGTTTTTCTAGATAGTGTGATATCTATGCCTTACATGTTATCATGCCGTTATTGATGAAATTGGTAAAAAATGTAAAGCGATAATTAATTGATAATTTTTTGGATAAAGATAAAGAGGCATGAAAATGAATCCAACTGTTGTTGTTGTAATTTGATGTTAATAAAATTTATTTAGTAAGCATGTTTAATTATTTGTGATAGCTATTAAAACTTTATGGTTAGGTTTACCATAGTTTAAACTTACTAATAATTAACTGGTTAATTCAATATGGATTAAATAAAAAGTTTTTTGTTAAAAAATAATGTCTGATAGGGTTCTGAGTTAACCTCTTGCTTGTAAGGTTGAGTGCCTTGTGCTTTGGAGCCTTGAGAGCTCGTTATGTTTGAAGGCTAGATTCCTTTTTTAGGGGCCAAGAAACCAGTTGATATGATGTTTTTTCCTACTTATTGTGTTGTGATGTGATCCTATATGGATATTGTGATATGTGGGGGTAGGGAGGCCCATTGGTTGTGGTATCGGTTGACGCCCAGAGTGGTGAGATTAATCAGTTTCTGCTTGTGAGTATCGGGAAGGACACCAGAGATGATGAAATGGGTTGGATGTGAATGTTTGGATTCTTGTTTATTCTTTTTTGTTTTTTATCTACTTTACTTTCCCCACTACTCAAGGCATATTTTCTTGTTTACCCTCCTTCCAAAAGGTGTGAAGACGCACGTGTTATGCCACATGATTTTTGTGTTTAGATTCTTGATGGAGGATGGGTCTATGTTCTTGCTATAGGTGGAAAAGACTTTAAGAGTATTCCATCTACTCATCAAGTTGAACCCCCTTGTGTTTAGTAGCTTACAATGTTTTTTCTATAATTCCTGGGAATATGGGAAATTAATAATGATGTTAATAAATGATTGAATTAATGATGATTAACCCATGAGGTTGGATTTTGTTGGGGTGTAATGTTGAGGTTACATTTTAAAAGAACAATTGAATTTAGGTGTGATACTAAGGAAATATAATGTGGAATTGTTAATGGTTAATTAATGTTTAAATAATTAATTAACATAAAGTGAAACTGATAAAAAAGGATAAAGTAATCTAATGAAGCTCTTTAAATGGTTGTGTGCTTATAGGATACCTAGTCTTAGATGTGGCAGTCGAGATTCTGATAGATGTTAGCTGTAGTTGAGTATAATACTAGGTTATTACCATAGTGTGGTTGTGAGCTATAATATATTTTACAAATTCCACCCCGTTAGTTAGGGAAACTAACACCCCAAGGATTCTGAGACATGGGTAGTGTTTTCCCCAACATTCTGGTGGGAGGATGGATGGATGACTACTCCATTTGGCCCCGTTCTCTTCTCCTAGTAGTTACTTTTTATGGTAGGCACAGTGGTTAGTTTTCCCCCATATATATTTGTAGAGAGCTGTAATGGATTGTGGTAATTCACACACATATATTCTAGATATTGTTTCCTATGGACTGTTAAATGTGTAATGTGTATAGGATGTGATGGATTTAGGATCCTTACTTGGTGTATGGGTTATAATGGATTGAGGTATAATACCCGATGTATGATACATGTTATGTGAGATGTGGTGGATCCCAAAAAATACCTGGTTACTTTGATTGTCTGGACGTGGTGGTTGTACTACACAAGGTGCATGTTGTGGTGCTTTTCCCAAGTGTATGCGAGAATCCTTTTTGGAGAGAGATGCTTAAAACGTGCGATGTTGGGTAAAACTAGAAAACTAATGGGGAAGTAGTAGTGGGATACCCTTGATATTATTTATTATATTATTTACTCTTTTATGTGATACTTGGTGAGAGTAGTCATGGTGAGGCTCAGAACATAGTATACCTGTTTAGGTAATGAGTTAGTTTCAGTTGTTGTTCACTATTCTTTAACATGATTTCTTTACTTTAGCATGAGAGGCTTCTGGGAGAATCCTACTGAGTATACTATTATACCCACTGTATGTATATATAAAATATTTTTCATGTCACTTGGTGAAGGTTGGAGATCAGGTTGGTTACTACTTGCTTGGGGTTGCAGGAGCTATTCGGGCTTTGTTGTCACTGTTTTTACTTTCCTTTGGTACTTGAAATTTTCTCATTCATTTTCATTAGATCTTGCATAACATTACATACATGTACTTAGGATGTCTTTTATATTACCGTCTAATTTGGATTTGGTTGGTGTCTTTCTTATCTCTCTCTTCTGCATGTGTTCTCTTAGAGGGTAATGCCTCCCATTTGTGTGTTTACTATACCCTCAGTGCTAGTCACCAACCTAGGGCCTACTGGAGGTGGGACTCAGGGGTCACTATCTTCCTTCTCACATTGTTGTCCCAGGAGGGGTACACCTTGTGGGGAGGGGGTCATGAAACTCAACTTTCTGACATACCAAGCACTGAGATAAATACTCCTAAATATCTTTCTTAATGTTGTCCCACCATAAATACTCTCTCATATCTCTATAAATCTTCACACTTCTAGGATGAATATAGAATAATAAACTATAATATTTTTACAATAATTCCTTCTTCAGGACTGGTATTGATGGGACACATACTCAGTTCCCAAACCTTATCATGCCATCATAATCAAGGTTTAACTCAGGAACATTTCTCATATTCTTTTATAGCTTCATATCCTCCTTCTTCACCTCTTTAATATTTACATGTATAGATGGATGATCACTCATTTGATAATGATAATATTTATCCCCTTCATTAAATATTTTGAGGTATATCCTTTAAAAATCCATAAATATGGGATCTTTTTTTATCCTCAACATAGATATGATAGAATGATACTTTCGACTGAAAGCATAAGCCATCTTATTAACTTTTCTAGGGTGGTAATGTATTAAGAAATCATAATATTTAATCAATTACAACTATCTTATTTAGAGAATATTAAACTAATTCTAGGTGAATATATAATTTAAAATTTTATTATCATTATATATGTCACACCTTTCTTCATAAATATAATGTCTCCTTATCTTTAATGAAAATATTACCACTGCTAACTCCAAATCATGAGTTGGGTAATTTTTCTCATAAACCTTCAATTAGTGCGAGGCATAAGCTATCACCATAAAATTATGCATAAAAACACATCCCAAAACCTTTTTTGATTCATCACTATAAATTAAAAACTCTTATCCACTATAGGGTAGTGTGAGCATAGGTGTACCAGCAAACCTTCTATTAAGTTAATTGAAATTGTCTTCACATTCATCAGTCTAAAGAAACTTAACTCCCTTCTAAATTAACTTGTTGAGTGGATTATATAGTCATGGGAAATCTTTCAAAAAGTTCTAATAATATTAATAAAATCTACAAAAACTATGGATCTCAATCATAGTGGTTGGTTTGGTCCATTGTTCAATAACTTTGGTTTTTTATAGATCCACCGATATACCCTCACTTAAGATTATATGGCCCAAAAAAGAACCTTTCTGTATCCAAAAATAACACTTGGTAAAATTTTCCAAAAGTTCTTTGGTAAATTAATCAATTGATCTTAATTTTCTTCCTTTCTCTTGGATTATATAAGAATATCATCTATAACGACTATGTGACACCCCTATAAAAGCGATACTTAAAAGGATAAATGTTACTACCAATGTAAATAAGGTGAACCTTTATTTTCAAGAGCCTACCTAATAAGAAATACATAGTCAAGAGTGTTTGGCCTAGAGTAGTGGTTAATATGGGTGACCACTTGGGAAGTTTCCTAGGGTGTGTGTGAGTAAGGGAAATTAATACTAAAAGAACATGTGTTGACATGTGAGGACATTCATTATTTTGATGATCTATTCAGGCACGTGGGTGGACCCCTGGTAGGGGGTCACGTGACTATGGGAAAATTGGTGGTTCTTGGTGGTCTAGGAACTAATGACCATGTCAAGGTGGGGTTTCTTTGATATATTATTGAGGCCCAATTTTTACATTGGTATCAGATCCAATACCCAACCAGAAGTGCAGAGATACTTCCTGGGTATTAGGTGTGGTGTCCACAATGAGGGAATTATGATTTAAAGGTGAGAGAGTGTAACACCCCTAAAAAAGTGATACTTTTAAGGCTAAATGTTACTACTCATGTCAATAAGTCACACCTTTATTTTTGGGTGTATACCTAATTATAAATTCACTATTAAGCGTGCTTGTCTTAGAGTGGTGTTTATGATAGGTGAACTCTTGGGAAGTTTCCCAAGGTGTGTATGAGTGGGAAAAAATAATGCTAAAAGAACATGTGTTATCCTATGGGGATAATCATTAGTATTATGAACCATTTAGAAACATGATTGACCCTTAGGTAGGGGGCCACATGTCTATGGGGAAACTAGTGGTACCTAGAGGTCCAGGAACCAACGACCATGTTAAAGTGGGATGTCTGTGCTGTTATCAGGGCCCATTTGTTACAATATACCAAAAATTGATCAAGGTAATCAATAAAGATTCTATTCATTAAATATATGAAGATAGTTGGGTAATTAGTAAGATCAAATGGAATGACTATAAATTCATAGTGTTCATACCTTCATCAGAAGGTTTCCTTGGGAGTGTCTTCATGTTTGACCCTCAATTAATAGTATCTAGATCAGAGATCAATCTTGGAAAAATACTGAACTTCTCATAATTGATTGAATAAATCATAAATATAAGGAATAAAATAATTATTATTGATCATGATCATGTTAAATTACCAATAATTATTATAGAGTTTCATTGATCCATATTTCTTTTTAAAAAAATAATAGGTTCACCCCATGGTGACACACTTGGATAACTTAATCCTTTATCAATATTTTCTTGGAGTTTCTTCTTTAATTCCTACAACTCAATTAGGTTCTTTCTATATAGATTATTTTAAGTATTTGTAGCATTGGGTATGAGTTCTTTTGAAAACTCAACTTCACAATTTAGAGGAAATTGGGTAACTATTCCAAAAAATAATTAAGAAACTCCCATAAAATAGGGATATATTCAGTTTTGATTTTATCCCCAATCATATAAGATAAATTCACCATTGAAATAAGAATCAATGTCCATAAAAAATATGTAATTTCCATTGGAAGTTCATATTTATCCTCACACTAATAAAAAATAATATGTTGGTTCAAAACAAAAAATGTTACTTCACTTACTCAACAATAGATATGTACTTTATAAATATAAATCCAAAAATTTCCCAAAAAAACATAAAATTACACTAGAGGATGTATAAAAATATTTACAGGGAGCACATTCCCAAAATTTTCAATTGGGGAAGATTCATAGACTTGATAAGTGATCATCATACCATTAAAAGTTTTTACTTCTATTTAAATATTTAGTCATTGAGGTGGTAATGTGACACCCTTAGAAAATTTTTTAGATATAAAAGAGTGAGTGAAACTAGAATTAAATAACACATTAGCTGTTCTAGAGTATATGGTAAGTACACCTTTCACTACTTCATTATCACACCCTATATCAATAATAGTGATCACATGAGATTTAAATTTCTCTCTAGGATTAAGTGGTTTCTAAAGTCAATCATCATCATTAACACTTGATTTTGAGCACTAGTTAGTATAATTTTCATACTCATTACAATTATAGCATTGTAGTGTGAGTGATGCATTATTTGAATATTTTTCTCCATTTTCATCAATAGATAACTTTTTTTTCATCACTTCATCATTTAATTTTCTGATGGCCTTCTTTTCTAAACTTTAAAAATTTACTATCCCACTTAAGATAATTTCCTCCATGATTCTTTTCACACATCCATCATAAAGGAAAAATCATCTTTTTTCCTCCATGGTTTTGGTTATTAGAATTTAATTTAAATTATATATTTATTTTATTATTAAAAAAATTAGATTTATGGATGGATCCAATATTCATTTCAACCTTTATATCAAATCAAATTATTTCTTCATAGGAACTGAAGTCACTTTTGGATAACTCCCTTCGAAGGATTGGTTTTAAGCCACTGAAGAATCAATCATTTTTACTTTTTGGTTCAATAATAGCACTAGAATCACATCTCAAAAGTCATGTAAAATTTTCTTCATAGTTACCAAAAAATTTACCATCCTTATGATTAATCTTAAGGAACTATTTCTATATCTTCATATGATGAATACCAGGAAATTAATTTTTGAAAAAAAGATCCAAAACTCATACCACCCCATTAATTTGATTTCTTCCTGTTTCCTTTTATTCTTGATAAGTGTCCTCCATTGATCTTATTAATCCTCTAAACAATAAATAAATAATATAACATTTTCGTGGTCCAAGTACTAGAGAAAATAAAATATCTTTTCACTGCTATTGATCTATTTCTTAGCAATTAATGGATCAATGGACCCACTAAGAGGTATACATTACCTTATGAAGGATTGAAAAGTAAATTTTTACTCACATTTCTCATTTGTAATCTCAACATGATTCATGTATTGATAAATTTGTGTAATTATAGTAACAATATTTTTCATTTAATATCCTATAACATTTGGTCTCTTAGTGGGAAAATCATTGAATTGCCCATAAAATTCAACATCAACATAATTCCTTCTAGTTTATGCGATTAAATGAAACAAAAAAGCATAGTATGAGTAAAAATAATCATAGAGGAGAATAATATAATCATGAAAATTATTTATAATATATCTAAATAATGATAAATTATTTTAAATCTATTTCAACTTAGGTTTAGCCTAGGTCATCCATAGTTATTATTTATTCAAATACATCACAATTCTTTAAAAAAATTTGTATTAACCTATGAATATCCCCCAAGAGTGTCAAAATAGGTTCATATTAAGGTCCCATTCAATTTGAACTATAATTAAATAAAAGATATACTTGACCAACTCTTTTTAGGGTTATCACCCTAAAAAGAATCGGTGCCAAGAAAAATCCACCTATAGTATTCTAACATGAATGTATTTTTTTAGGGAAACCATAATAATTTATTTATCATAACATAGGATTTTATCCTATACTTAGGATTATCTTAAAGGTTATAACTAAATTTTCCTCATTTTAATATCCAAAAGTTACTAAACATTTCTATGATACCAACTAAAATAACACATACTTTTCAGACATAAATAATACATCTTATTAGTAAAAATATCCATTACATATCAATATTATCCACAAAAGAACCTAAAAGGTTTAGTGTATTTAAAAAAATGGATACCTAAACAAATGTTCCATAAATGATATATATCATTTCTAAAAATGTTCTTCACAATTAACACCATTATTAGATATAACATACTTAAATCATTACTCCATAACATGGGGAATGAAAACATAAGAAAGGGTGAGATAAAATGCTCAGTAAGAGTAAAAATGAGAGTTGTTAATCAATGATCATTAGTGAGAATAATATAATCATAAGGGAATGAAAACATGAGAATAAAATTATAAAATCATACACATAAATTCATAGATCATAATCAAGAAACATGGCATAATGTTTTATCAATCAAAAGGCATAAGATATAAGAGTAATGAATCATCAATAATCAATCATGATCCATGATAAAATATCATAAGAATAATATATAATCTAGTGTAATACACATAAGAATAGAAAATCAATTCCTTATTCAAGGGTCACTTCCAAGACTATCATAACAGATTCAGTTCATTTCCCATTACATCATTTCCTTAATCAAGGTTCACTCACAATACTAACTTATTGGATAATTACCCTTTCAAGTATATATAAATTTGTTCCCACTCATCACATAATGAAAACAATACATATGTGTTTCACAAGATCATAAAACATTCATCATATCATCAAATAATAAACTATGTAAAGGATATATGTTTCATAAATATTTCATCATCATATTAATAAAACATCTAGAGAAAGAATAAAAATGGTATCATTGGATTATATAACCATTAAATAATAAAAATAATAAAAGGATATTGTTATAGATAAAAATACCTTTAAAATATCACTAAAAAATTTCTTGAGGAAAATAACATTTTCATTTGAAATTACTTATTTAGAATCTAAAAATTTCCAAAATATTAAGGAAAAAAGTTTATTTGAAAATAAAAATGGAAAATTATATAGGAATCATTAAAGAAAATATTATTCCTGATATCAGGGAAATATATTCATGAAACGTATATTAAAACAAAAAATTCATTTCATATTTTTAGTATAAATTCAAAAGTTATATGTTTAGAAAATAATAAGAAGGTCCATTTTAAACCCTGGTAAGGAAAGTGAAATATTTTCAAAAATAAATTTTAAAAATATTTGGAGAATAGTAAAAACATTATTGATTTTTTTAAAGAATATAAATATGTGGAATAAATGATTTCAAACTGAATGGAATACAAAGTTAGTTTTCCTTAAAAACATTCTTCCAGTCACTTGAGTAATTAATGAGAGGAAACTAAAAGGAAAACATAAAATATCTATAAATGACCAGTAGAGATGAAAATACCTAATATTTAGGAGAGATAGATCATAAATTTTCACCCTCATAAAATATAATCATAAAAATGCTCAATGAAAATTAGATTGTAATATAAAACTCTTTCTTCAAGTTTTTCTTGCATTGTAAGTGTTATAAACTCCTCTTATTTGATAAACCTCATTTTAAATTCACCCTTAAGACTTGAATTATTGGTATTATGAGAATACCAAAATATCTAGGATGAGGGGAAATATTCTAGTAATGTTATGGAGCATGTATTTTCCATTCTTGAAGGCACAAATGTTGTGAATAATGTAGGTGAAGAGGTGACCTTTTATAAGTGAGGGGAGGGACACACATGAATTTTATTAAAATATTTCAATGATATAAGGTCACTTTCATGGGAAAGTGGATCCAAATACCCATATATTATAATTTAAGATAATATAAGGTTGAAATATATTCAAAAAATAATAATTTTATTGGTGTGGGTGGAAATATGACCCTTATCTTTTGGTTTGACCCCTGGTAAACTCGGTTTAACCTTAAACATGGTAACAAAATTTTACAATTTTTATTATTCATCATGGAAAAAATTAATTTGGATATATAATATTATATTAATTATTATGATTAAAAATATGGAATCTACTTTACTAGATTCAAATTATATAAGTGGTTGAATTTAATTTTAAATAAGTGCACAACACTTAACAAAGACCCATTTTGGAAGAATGAATCTTTAAGCTTAAAGAATAATTTAATTAAATTAAATTACTTATAAAAACCATTAAATGAATGTTAAAATATATGATTGAATATATAATCTATAAATTTCAATAAATATATTAATCAATATATATTAATTTAATTTATTAAGATAAAAATACAATGCACGCATAGAAATAGTTTTTAGAAAAATGCGTTTTAATCCCAAAAAAGGATCTTATATCAAAATCAAGTATAATGGTGATCATTATATAATTAATTATATTATTTATAATTAAATGATACTTATTTTACTTTAATATCAAATTGAAAACACAATAGGTCATTTACATTAAAAGAAATGATTTTTTTTAAAAAATTGATATTTTTCACTATTAACTGATAAATTAATATTTTTAGAAAAATTCTAAAAATTCACCAAAACAAATATTTACATGATAATTTAAAAAATTATACTAATGTAATTTTTTTAAAATAATATAAATTAATTATAGTGTTTTCATGCATAAATGTGATAAAAACCATTTTGAAGAAAACATATTTTTGAAGTGTGAAATGAATTTACTAAAAATATTGCATTATTTATTATGAATTAAAAAAATAAATCTTAATTATTAAAAAAATTTATACATATTTTTCATAAAGTTTTTATTGCTATTAATACCTTCTAATTTAAGGGCTAGGTTATAACAATTTACTATATTGAAGTTCATATAGACTTAGGGTTGCGTGTAAGAAAAACTATCGAGTCCTTCAAGTTTTATTTAAAAGGAAAAACATATAAGATAATGGAGTCTTACAATTATTGAGGCCAATGAAGAAAGATATTGTGAATCTCACCATTAACGACTCAAAACTAAGAAATCATTATTAATAAATGGGTAGCTATAGATGAGATACCTATCAAATATGACATGACTACTTTTTTGTATCATGAGACCTAATGATTCATTGAGGGGATACCTGTAACTAGGTTTATTACCTGACCCAAACCACTGAGTTTGAGATAGAGATCCACAAGACCTCATGAGTGCCTCCCTGTATGAAAGAGGTTACTGACTAGTAATCAGGGTCTGAACACCGTCAGTGGGGAGACTATACCCTTAGAATCATATCCTCACACAAGTAATATAAATAAAATATAAAAAATCAGAGTAATAAAGGTAGAAGATATGAAATCCTAATGTAAAATTAGATAGAACACATTTCATATAAAAAAATAAATGTTATCCTATTTATGTAAGAAAAAACAGAGTATAAGAGCATAATTAAATAAAAGTAACACTGAGGAATCCTCCAAAATATATCTCGGTACCACTTGAATATCCATGCTCCTTGGATCAAACATATACCACAGGTATATTTCCATTTCCTCTATTCCTATACACAAAGTTTTCATTCATATCAAGATACTCATATATGATGTGAGTAATAAAACCCAGTAGTACACCACCAATGCATACTTATCAATATTTCATGGGTAAAATAAGTGTATTGCATGATAATAATAAGGGTACGACAATCATAATAAATCATATACCGAGGAACTGAGTGCTAACCAAGACACCATGGTCCCAAGTCATACCTGCTTCATCTCCATGCCAAATGGATAATCATATGAAATCATAAGTGTCTAATAACTAGCCACAAGGATGGTAATATTATAACTTGACAGTCTCAAGGCATCAAGTCCGGACAGGCCTCTTGGCCATCATACCTCAGCTCCATCTTGGGTCCAACCTCTAGATTACCATACCCTGATTCCATCATGAATCAGTCCTCTTGATCACCATACCCCAGTTCCATCATGGGTCAAGAATCTAGACCATTTTACCCAATCTATACCTCAAGTCAGACTTCTAAGCTGCCATGCTTCTAAAGTAGTTACCTCACGTTAGGCCTCCAAGCCTTCATTACCCTACCTTGTTCTTAGGTCCATTGTCTCCATCTTCACAATACATTTATACTCCCCCACTAAGGGATAATCATATCACGATGGTCCACTTATTACAAGTAATAAGGGAGGAAATTCCAAAGGTATGATAATGTACATAATTGGGTAGATAATGCAAGTAAAATCATATCATATCATTATAAGAACATAATAGAAACATATAATACTTATGGTCAATACCAAAAATGGTAAAAAAAGATATAATAATACTCAAGGCATCAAGAATCATAAACGGGTCTCATGGGCCACTCACACATGTGATCACTATCAATCATGGTCAGATAAAACTACACCAAGTTAATATCATACCAAGACAGAAAGCATATAAAAGATCCCCACATGGTAAGGAACTTCCTACATTAGGGTTTTTGATGAATTATTCAAAAGTTTTTTAAAGTACCAAGGACCGAATCATGTAACAAACTCACTAAGAATGAGATCACACATCAAGAATGCCTAAATATGGTTAAAGTTCATTAAGAAAGAGTTTTAGAAAGGAGACCCGATAAGATTCCATGTCATGAAGGGTGATTTTAGAATCACATACCTTAAGGAATCTTCCAATAGAACCAATTTCAAGGTATTTATAAGGATAGGTTTCCAATTTGTTGAATCTATTGTCAATTTGAGAATGGATCATGAATTTCTCACCAATTATAGAAAATAACCTAATTTATATCAAACAATTATTGATCCATCATAAATACATTAATGGGAAATATATTAAAGAATAAGAGAGTCTTAAGATGATTAATATAAGATTAATTACTTAGAAACATCAATTATTCACAAGAGATCTAGAACCAGTCAAAGGTGATGCTGTTGATAAGTTGAATCCACCTCCATACTATCAATGATCCAAGAACCCATCATTGGTTGGCATTGAAATCTATATATCAGGAAATGACATAATGGATTTATGAATATTACTAAGATAAAATATAAATATACAGAAGAAACCATAAGAATAGAGGGTTTTGTTTTACATACCTCAATTCCTAATCTTCAACTCACTTTTATTAGCTAAAATCATGATTTGGAAAAGAGGGAGTGATTAGGGAAGGCCAAAGAAGTCTCATAAATCAAGGGGGATTCCTATAAAAGGAATAAAAAGTAAAAATAGACTATAAATGGACATTAATAAAGATATTAGATCATTAATTTCATGTGTTCATGCTTTGTCCACATGGTTTAACAAACCATGTACCAAGTGTACACCCTTTTTGGGCTTTTGGAAAAGCCACATGGTTTGTTTATATGGTTTGTTAAACCATGCACCAATTATGTTGTTAGAAATTAGATCTCACTATGAATTTTTTGGCGAGGATTCAGGGTTTTTCAAACCATGCAACTTAATCATGTGCTACCCCTTGATCCACTACCTCTAGTTGTATAGTTTAATAGAGAATCCACATAGTTTGGGAAAACTATAATCAAATCTTGTACTCTTTAAAAGGTCCTAAAAAATATCTAAAACCATCCAAATACACTCAGAACTAATCCAGAAACAATATCTCAAAAAATATGATTAAATGATGAAATTAACTTATAAAACACCTGAAAAATCCAAGGATATTACATGACCCCATCTAGAGACTTCTCATACTCATGAAGTGTCTCTAGGAATACTGTTCAAACAACTTAGACTATTGAGCCTGATCATCTATCTCTCACTCCAAAGTATCCACCTAGATTCTCCCATGCCACCATAGTATCTAGAAAAGTGATATTTTCTTCCCTCATAGAACTTTGTCACCCTAGTTTATAATCTATACTGGGAACTCTACATGTGATACATCAGGCTCTAGCTTAACATACTCATAGTCTATGGCATGCATGGGATCAAGAATGTACCTTCAGACTTGACACCCATGAAACACATCATGTATTCCTCAGTAGATAGAAGGAGGATACATGTGGTACCAATATTACAACCCTATCAGTGATATCAAAGGGTCCAACATAATGTGGTGTTAGGTTTCCTTTCTTCATAAAATTTTGGTTTCCTAACTGAGGATTCACTCTAAAAAACCTAATTTCCTTCAAAAAACTCCAAAGGTATCCTCCTACAGTAAGCATAAGATATATACCTACTCAGAGATGTTATCAAACTCTTCCAAATTAGTTATACTCTCTCATAAGTATCCTATACCATACTATTCCCCACAACTTCTACTTCACTAGCCTCATGCTAATAAATCTATGAATGATATCGATCACCATAGAGAGCCTCATAAGGTTAAATCGGAATTGAAGTCTGTTAATTATTTTTTATATGAACTTAGCCATGGTTGGGTGATAATACCATGCTCCAATGAAGTCTAGGATGCAAAATTTAAATATTTCCTCCAATATGTGAATCAATCACTCTGATTGTCTATCTATTTGGGTTGGTATGTTGTGCTAAAACTTATATGATGCCTTAAGGTCTTATATAATACCTAAAAAAATGTGATGTAAAATACGCATATCTATTAGATACAATTATCAAGGTAACTCAATAAAATCATAATATCTCACAAACATTCAACTTTCCTAAATCATCTACTGATTGAGTCTCACAAATCAACAAGAAATGAGTAAATTTATTCATTTGATCTATAATCAACCAAATAGTGTCACAATTCATAAGGGTCATAGTTAATTCCATCACAAAGTCCATAATGATGTCCTGCCACTTCTATAAGGGCATTGACAGTGGTCGGAGCAGTCCAACAAGACACTGGTGCTAGACCCTTGTCATCTAGTTGGTAATACATCATGAAATGAATCCAAAAACGTCCCTCCCTAGCCACTAAGACTGTTGCCTAAGTTCATGGTACATTTTTTTTACTCCATGGTGCACCACCCACTTATATTTATGAAAGTATTTCATCATCTATTCTCTAAATAAACAGGGAATATAACTATCCCATGTACAATAATCACATCTTCGGTGTCCAAAAACCACTCGAGTATCATGTCACCACTAGATAGTTATTACCATATCATGACACACTCTTGGTAAGTATCCTATCCATCCTTTAACCAGTGTAAAAAATAATATATTACCACCAATTGGGACATGTCATCGATCCCTGGTCTTTAGAATCATTTATCCTCCAATCAGCCAACAATCTCATCAGGTTCTACTATTCCTCCAAAGGCCATTCACCAAGATCCTGAGCAACCTATGTCTTATGGATAAGAGCACACAAAATGATATCATTTTTACCTGGTGTAGTGGTTATCTCAAATTCAAACGTCTATAGATACTCTACCCAGAAAATCTACCTCAAGTTTATGTTCTAATTTGTGAAGATACAGTGAAGGCTCTTGTTGTATGTGTATAAAACAAACCTCTCACCAAAGAGATAGTGTCACCAACACTTCAAAACATGGACCAAAACTTCCATATCTATGTCATGGTAAAGATATTTTTGATCATGACATCACAAATGATATGACCCATAAGCTAATACCCACTCTCTATGTATTAATAATGCTCTAAAACTAACACCTGATGCATCATAGTATAAAACATAACTAATCCCCATATCGAGAAGTATCAACATTGGAGAATTAGTCAACCTTATCCCTATATTAATAAAATTATCCTCACATTGGTTTGAACACTGGAAACTCACTCCCTTATTCATCAACATAGTCATGGGTACAGATAAATGGTATAAGTCTTGGATAAAATTTTGATATTATCCCTATAAACACAAAAATCTCCTAATCTTGAACAAATTCCAGGAATGTGTATAAGTCATCACTACCTCCACTTTATCTAGGTCCCTATATATACCTATCTTAGACACCAAATACCCCAATAATTTTACATTATGAAACCAAAAGTTACACTTTGATATCTTAGCATAAAGATGATGTGTTCAAAGTGTACTTCAGACTATCTCAAGATGTTTGGCACACTACTATGGGGTAGGTGAGTAGATGATGATGTATTCAGTGAACACCATAAATAAATAGTCAAGATATTGGTGAAGGATCATATTCAAGGTATCCATAAATATTGACTCATTAGTCTAAATGACATCACCAAGTACTCATATAACCCATACATACTCTGAAATGATGTCTTCAGAATTTCATTATCTCCAACCCACAATTGGTTATATCCCAATCAGATATAAATCATGGAGAACCATGGTGATCCTTATAACTAATAAAAGGGATCATAAATCTTGGTAAAATGATACATATTCTTCACCGTAACCTGATTTATCTTCTTGTAAGATATGATGAGTTGAAGACTACCATCTTCCTTCTTTGAAAATAAGCTAGGTTCACCACACAGTGATGTAATCCACCTAATAAATACCTTTTATTAAAATTCCTTGAGTTGTAACTTGAGCTCTCTCAATGTGACCAGTTCCTTATGATAAGGGGTATCAAAATGGGTTGTTCACTAAACAAAAGTTATATCTCAAACACAATTCCTCTATCAGGGGTAAGCCCTATAAAGTCATTCAAAAAATCCACCCTGATAGAGATCCAAAATTAGAGGAAAACATGAGGGGGTTACAACTAATCATATTTAATGATTCAAGACTATAATATATACTATGATAATATAAAGTAAACTCATGTCTAGAACAAGTATACCCACTCCCAACTACCATTATTTGGTCATCACATACTTCTCTCCCTTAGGAAATATAAAGGATACCCATCAATGATAGCAATCAATGTGGGACCAAAAGTTGTTCAACTAGTCCATGCCAAGAATCACATCGAATCTCATTATCTCTAGAATCATGAAGTCCTACATATGATCATAGCCTGAAATGACTATAAGACACATTGGGCATCAATGAAGATGGTCCACTTCCATGACCAATGGTGTATCAAGAGAAATTAACTTATAAGGTAACTTTAATGGTAAGTAAAGTCCAACAATAACTTTTGTAGATATAAAAGAATGGGAAGAAATTATATTAAATAATGTAATAGACAACATAGAAGTGATCAAGACCATACCTTGAACAATAGGCAGTCCCTCACCACCATACGATGGTGTCTGATACACTACATATACTCGTCCTTCCTTAGCTCCTCAACCCTATAATTATTGCATGTTACTCAGTTAAGTCATTATCATATGATCCTACTACTAAGAACCATGTTCAGATCCCTAGATCCCTGACCATGCCTATATTGATCCCTTACAGAAGCTTGACCTCAAATATTTGTAAAATAATTACTGAATATTCCCCATCACACCACATTTCCAACACTTTTTCTGTGGTTATGTACATACCTTATGGTAATGTGTGATCTTTCCATAGTTGAATCAGTGTAGATCACCTCCTTAGGGGACTAAATATTCCATACTCCACTCCACCTATATAAAAATTCCCTACTACACATCCCCAACCTTTTACTTTTTGTTACCAGAAGAGACAATCATCACAGTAGTAGGAGGTTTACCCGCATGAGCACTAATGGGTGAAAGAAGACCAACTACTCGATCCTATTTTAAGACCATCTCAATAGTCAAGGCCTTGGATAAAACCATAGGGTATGTTTTTATGTTTAAGGTGTTAAACTGTCATCTAATGTTATGATAAAGACCAATCAAAAATTTCATGGCCTTTTATGCCTTGTTCTTGACCAATATAGTAGCAAAGTGAAGTATATCCTTTAAATAAGAATATTATGCAGATACCATCATGGAACCCTACTGTAGCTCCATTAACTTCTACAATTGGTCTAAAATTAGTATATTAGGAAATAATTCCATAAATTATAGGCCCTTAATGGCCTCCCATGTGAGACTCTCACATATTCTAGCCTCTCCCATAATCTCATTGTGGGTTCCTATAACACAAACACTACCAGTTTCACCTTCATATTCCCATGTGTCTCAATGAGGTCAAAGGTACCCTCGATGATGTCTATCTAGTCCTCTATATCTCTTATTCTCATAGTTAAATTAAAAATTATTGGATGTGGGAGCTTGATGTCTCTATAATAGTTGACCATAGATTGTAGTTCCCCTATTACATGGGAAAGAACAAGTGGAAATACTCTTGGATGAGGTGGGACAACCACCTTCACCATAGGATCTGGCATGAGAGAACACTATACTGCACCGTCCTATATAATAGGTAATAAAATAGGGGAATATTCCCTAACAAGAGCATCCTAAACCACATTAGCTAGTGGTCCCATCAATCTCTTTGAGAAATTAATCTTCAAAAACATGAAGGATACATTTAGGAAAGATATTAAAGTTTTCAGAAAAAATCCTAATCAATATATGAGATCACACAAGGTTCTCCTACAAGTCTACCCATAACCCAATGTATAACCTCCTATCACTAAATAAAGGTTATATCCCTAAAAATTAGTGATAATAACATATATATACAAAAAATAACAACAAGATCAAGTTCAACTAATTAATTCCAATAGATATATCAAAATAGCATAAAAACATATATATCAAATAATCAAAGAATACAAGTCCATCCCAAAAACAACACAATTAAGTCATCAAATTAAAGAATTAATATACTGTACACAAGTACATGATCCTATATATATCGACCTGGTCTTAATATACATAGAGAATATATCACTTTTGTGGAATACTTAATATATTAAATAGACCAATAAAAAGATACCGTATTAGTCTATTTCCTTTGAAAACATGGAAATTTAAACACTGGTGCATAAATGAGATACATTATCTCCCATTAGTTTCTTCTTTACTAGAACCCTTACTATAAACATAAAAAATAATATGTATCTTTAAAACCTGGTGTAAATGAAACATAAAAAGGGTTTAGCTCAGATGCTCAGTAAGGGTAAACAAGGGTGATATGTAAACATAATCTTGAGCATAAGGGTATGATAACATGATCATGAAAATAGAAGATAATGCCTTGTATATAAAAGATCATAAACATAAATCATGGCATAAAGGTTTGAAGTTCATAAGACATGAATCATAAGGAAATAAAGAACACAATCCATGAAAATATAATATAGGAATAATACATGGAATTGTGTAAGAAACATAATAATATATAATTATTTCTATAGTAGTCAAGGAATTTCTTCCAAGGCCATATTAGTGGAAAAAGTAATTTACTAAACCAAGTTGACACCCCATTCTAGTCCTATAATACTGAATCAAGTTCACTCCTCATTCTAGCTTTGTAGCACTAAACCAAGTTAATTTCTATTTCCAACCTTGTATATCTAATGGATATAAATCTTTACCAATTGTAGTGTAGGGTGATATAGGTACCGCCTATCTAATAATGAAATCATACATTCATGCTCCACAAAATCACAAACAATCATATCATAACCGATGGAATGAAATGGGTATCATAAAAACATAATCATATCATAACCCATGGAAAACGATATAGGTTTCATAAAAATTTCATCATAAGGATTGATTTTTTTTGAAAAATTGTGCCTTTAAAACTTATAAAATAATCATGAACACATTTTTAAAACCATTTTCCTTGAAAAATTATAAAATAATCTTGAATGAATTTTGAAAACCAGTTTCTTTGAAAACTTATAAAAGCAGCTTCAAAACATTTTAAAAACATTTTTTTTATTGTAAAATAGATTTGAAAACTTATAAAGTAAGATTTTAAATTAATAAAACATTTTTAAAATTAATTTTCTTTGAAAATTATACTCAAGGATAATTTGAAAACATTTTTTTTATTTTTTAAAACATGGTTTTTGTAATAAAACAGATTACTGACCGAAGAGAGAAATACAATCAAATTTTCTTAAAAACATTTTCTTAGTTATATTAAGTAAAAAAGAGTGGATAATGTTACTAATACATGGATATATATTGAATAAAAATAGGATAAGGAAACTCATTAGTGTTCTTGATATATGTATCATACAATTTAATCAAATAAGTATAATCATTAATAATCTCGAAAAGCGATGAGATTGTTTCAATAAAATCTTACCACTTGGTTACTTGGGATCATGATATACATGTAAGTAAAGGAAATTAAATTAATCTTAAAATATAATTAAAATAATTATATTCATGATATAACATGTAAAATGGAATAATATACACCTTGAAAAATAATGTAGGTGTTTAATAAAACATCTTTCTCAAAGAAGAAAAAATTGAGAAAACAATTTCTTATAGATTTGGTAGATTTTGAAACATTAACCACATGAAATAAATATCATATAAGGGATATTTAAATACCCATTTATTTAATTATAATAATCATTTAATATATTCATTTTAAGTATACACACCACATAAAAGGAATGGGTGGTGAATAAAGCATGTATCTCACCGAAATAAAAGTGAGATGAAATCCCCTTACCTTGTGTCTTGACTCTTGTAATACTCATTAAAACCTCCTATATAATACATATAAATTTATTATACATACATAAAAGAACCATATTATTATATCTAATTCCATATATGGTTTGATTATGACTTTATATTACCTTCTTTTTAATAATTCTATGTTAAGGTTTCGCTTCGGGTAATATATACTTTGTTATTCACATGTGCCTTAATTTTTAATATCTTTGGTCATTATACTTATATCATGATTTATATAATGTAAAACATTTTATTTATTATATATTTATTATAATAATCTATACAATATAAAATTATGAAATAGAATACACCGTTCATGGAGATGGTAGATTGTATGTATGCATGAATGCTGTTTCCACTTTATTATTGTATAGGAAGAAAGAGAGTAAATGAATTATAATTATATATACATGTATATATATAATTATTATAGTAGAATTATTATATCATATATATCATATAATTTCAATAAAAACATCCTTAATACATTCCATGTAGTGTGTGAATGAATCACATAACTTTGAGGGGTAGTAGTGCACATTTCCTCAAAAGAAATTATCGTATTTAAACCAAATGGAAAGTATAAAGATATGTGTTGTATAAATATTATATAAACTTAAATACATAATAAATATCATATATATTATATATAAACATATTTTACATCATAATTACCACTATGAGAGGTGGTAAAGGAAGAACGAACAATCATCATTTGTGAGGTGATTGTTCACTGTACACATAACAATATGTTCATTACGCATTAGATAGAAGTATGTGTAAGTGTAGGTTGAACCCTAATAATAAGAAAATTATAGTATATTGAGGATAATTTTTCTGTTATACAATCATGTAATAAGAATACTGGAGGTGGTGGAGAAAGAAAATAAAAGAAAGAAGCTTGAGGGAGGATGTTACCTCTTAATCGGGTAAATCCTTTTTATTAGAACCAAATGGATTCCTTGTAAGGATTTATGCAAAAATTGAGGCTTCAAGTAGGAATTTAGGGACGTTGAGATATTATTTGGACAGATTTTTAGTGATAAAAAGTGGCTTGAGAGGTGTGAGGAAGGGGCAAAGTGCTTTTCTTTTTATAGTGGAGGGGGTGACTCTCTTGTAAATACCAAAAGGTATTCAATCATGGGAGGTATAATTTACATAATGAACCTAAAAAATGGAAAATTATGTATTAATATGAAATTATGGTCGAAACAAATCTACAACACACAAAAATATGACCATTTTAATAATTTTTTCCCATAACTTCTAAGATTCCCTAATTTTATTATTTCGTTTTTATTAAAGCATATAGTTTTCTAACCTAAGTAATTTAACAATTAAGACTAAAATAAAGTGAGATTTATTATAAAATATAGATCCAATAAATTATAAATATGATATATAATTTACCAAAAAATAAATATCTTATGTTTTTGAAATTAATTTTTAAAACAAGCACATGTGATGCATAAAACACTACTTAGACCTGAATGGTGCTAACAATGTTTTTATAGTCTATGGGTCAATATGTTAATTATAAAAGAAAAATTGGTCCTTTAATAGACCATATTTAATATTTTTAATTCTTAAAAATAAATTGGTAGAATAAGTTATTTTTATTAATTTTAGATCATATAATAAAATACCATTTTTTGTAAAATAACAATAATGTTAATTTTGTCATTATTTATTTTATTTTAATTTTAAAATGTCAAAATAATATTGGAATTCAAATATATTAATTTTAAAGTTGTGTAAAAAGGTATATTAATCTTAAAAAATAATTAAATATAATAATTTAATCAATGAAATTCACCTTTAATATTTATAGTATCATTTATTTTAGTTAATTATTAACTAAATCATCACTATATTGGCATTTCTTAAGAATTTTAAGTAACTAAATCATCTATAATAATTATTGATAAATTATTATGATAACAATAAACCATTTATATTTCAAAAGGATATGTATAACTTAAAATATGATGTTTTTTATAATTCTCAAAGTTTTATAAATGTTAAAGGTAAGAAAAGTCACATTTTTGTCTTCTTCCTTACTTAACCTTTTATATAGGGCACTTCCATTTTATAATATCATAATAACCCATAAAATTAGAACACAGAAGGGATATAGTTGAATTATTATTATAAAATGGATTTTTGAAAAGTTTCTTGGTCATTTTGGTCCTTAAGATTAATGTTTAGTCCCTAATTAATCTTAATCTTACCTTAATCACTGTGATTAATTTTAATCACTTTCACTAATATTTTTAGTAAAAAATTAAGTTGATCTTATTAGACTAAAATATCATAATTATTAAAACTATGTATTTATATTTTTAAAAATTTAAATAAAAAAAGTGGTAAAATTATGTTTAACACTAATCCCACATACGTGGTGAGAAAGTGGTTTTTAAAAGTAAAAACATTCAAAAGTTCAATAAGTTTTTATAACCAATTTACATATAAAAATGATTCCAATAACCTAAATTGATATAATATATGTATGATTTATCTATTTTGAATTTTAAAAACAAATTAAAATATAAATTAATATTAACAATTATTTAAATAAAAATGCATTTTTAACTAAAATATAGTATTTTCATTATTCATAAAAAAATAAAGTTTCTTATAAAAATCCCAAAAATTCACTCTAATATAATTTTGACATTATGAATTCAAAAATGATGTTTATTTTATCAAATTAAATTTATAGAAGTTTCTAAAATTAATTTTATTGTCTTTTCCAGGACATGAAAAGTAGTTCACTTGAGAAAATAGTATTTTTAAACATATAAAGACTTTATGAAAAATTATATTTTTCATAATATATATGTTTTATTTATATAAAAAACTATAAAAAGTATTTTAAAAGTATTTATTACTATTCATAATACAAATTTTATCAAATAGGTTGTAACTATCTCGTTTAAATAATTTTAACAATAAAATAATGTTTCATAGAAACTCGGTGTTGCGTGTAATGTAAGCCAAGTTAGTGTTATGTGTAGTGAAATCCAAGTTGGTGCTATGTAAAATAAATTTTTGACTTAGTACAATGTATGAAATTATTGAAATTTTATTCATTCAAAAAATATTTTTCACAAAATCCCTAGGTGTTACATTCTACCCCCCTTAAAATAAATTTCTCCCTCAAAATTCATCTAGGTTATCAAAGGGTTAATAATTAAATGTTTCATTCATAGAAACCCACATCTTAAAAATTAATTCTAAAACTTCCCTTAAAAAGTTAAATTTAGAACCATAACAGTTTCCCAAAGTAACTCATAATGAGATTCCCACATAGGAGAACATAGGTGGGAAGTGAAAACTTAGACATGGAAGAGAAATCTTACCATCAAGTTCTGATGGAGAGTGATAGATAACAAGGTCAGGAGAAAGTTAACAACAAAAAATCCATAAATCATTTATGACATAATGGAAATCATAATTCATTGGAAATGAAGGTACTAGGATAATATTTTGGGATTAAAGATCCTTGTTCCTAAAGTTGAATAATTTTTATGAAAAGATATACTTGTCTGATTTCAGGAAAATGTCACCCTTTATTATTCATTAATCCACTTCACATATTTCTGTAGAAAGTAAGGTGAATTATTCATTCTTTAAGTTCTAACTAATCATGAGACCCATGATATGCCATCTCGTCAGTTATCATCAGCACAAAGTAGTTTGAACATGCTATCTAATATGCATAAATCCTAATATGGAGAGATAAAAATTTAATCATACTAACTTCATATGATGTTTAACTTAAATTTTACATAAATGGTTAACCCTATAAGTATTATGGAAGGTAAAAATTCAAATAATTATAAATAAAGTTGTTGATACCTCTATAAGATTGTTGAATTCTTCCTATGATTGCTGTTTTAATAATCACAATTCATCATTACTTAATCTGGTTGGATTTCTCATATACATAATCACAATCTCTTAATGAATCTGTTTATATTGGTTGGATCATGTTTTTATCTGTGCTTGCTATTGATTTAAAAGTATTCTGTAAGTCTTTTGGATCAAACAGACACTTTGGGTTCTGTCAAGACAACGGTCGCACCGATCCATATCAAAAGACAACGGTCGCACCGATCCATATCAAAAGTGAAAGGTCGCACCGATCCATATCAAAAGACAACGGTCGCACCGATCCATATAAAAAGTGAATGGTCGCACCGATCCATATCAAAAGACAACGGTCGCACCAATCCATATCAAAAGTGAACGGTCGCACCGATCCATATCACAAGTGAACGGTCTCACCGATCCATATCACAAGACAACGGTCGCACCGATCCATATCAAAAGACAACGGTCGCACCGATCCATATCAAAAGTGAACGGTTGCACCAATCCATATCATAAGACAACGGTCGCACCGATCATGACACACCGATGGTGATCAAATGAGTCACCGATCATGACACACCGATGCTAATCAAATGAGTCACCGATCATGACACACCGATGCTGATCAAATGAGTCACCGATCATGACGCATCGATGCTGATCAAATGAGTCATCGATCATGACACACCGATGGTGATCAAATGATTCACCGATCATGACACACCGATGCTGATCAAATGAGTCACCGATCATGACACACCGATTCTGATCAAATGAGTCACCGATCATGACACACCGATACTGATCAAGACACACCGATGCTGATCATCTGAGTCACCGATCAGGACACACCGATGTCTAGCCACTGATGCTGATGCTGATGACCTACCGATCACTTGACTCACCAACAGTCATAAACAGCTGTTTGAATTTATTTATCTTTATTTAATCTAACCAACGGTCATATTAGGAATATTTTAATGCTCTGTCATTTTTTTAATGAATGTTGTTGGATGTCAGGGAACCGTACCTCGTACCTGCAAAAAGAAATCATTTCTTTTGCTGGAGCTCGTGCCATAAATACAAGAAGTCCCTATTGGTGCAAATAAAAGATGATGAGACACATATGAGTGCAAAGAGTGGTGGATGAGATAGTTGTAGAAGACACAGAACCTCATACACACTCAAGCTTACTCAAGAAGAGTTCTGTACATTCATGAGGACATTGAAGAACTTCATCGACTACATTTTTCACTATCTCTGAACCTGGATTCCAAGCAGACGACACTCTGTTTTTCAGACAAAAACCAGAAGAGGACTCAGAACCATTTCTGACAAAACTTAAGGAGTCCAATGCTTCATTGAAATCACTAGATCCATTTCTAAACTCTACATCTCTGTTCTGTGATTCATTATTTTACATTTCGAGCAGTGTGTGTTATCTACTGTATTTAACACACACACTGTCTCCTGTACTTTAACCGGAGGATCTATAGATCCTCACTCAAACTCTTACACCTTTTTGTTCCCACAGATAATAGTGGTAGAGGTCGTGTGTGACCTGGACAGCTGGTTGCTGTTGTTTTGTTTCCCACGAATAACAGTGGTAGAGGTCTTGGACCTAGACAGTTGTAATCCCCGATCCAGGGTGTGGAACAATTTTATATAAAGTTTTGAGAGGACTAAGTCTCAACTTGAGACTGAACCTCTTGGTTAAATCTGCTGTGCTTATTTATTTTCAAAGTTAATTTTTTATTCCGCTGATAATTATTTTAAAACCAAAACTATTTTAAAATCAATTTGATAATTAAACTCGCAAGTGTTTATATTAGTTGTAAATCAGTAAGTTAGTTTCAAAAGTTAATAAACTCTTCTATTTTGATTAGCTGGGAAATAATAAATCCCTTGAGAACCCAACATAACCTTTAATTTGATATAAATTCACTACAGTTTAATTTAGTATTTTATTTGGGGGTTTTTAAGACAAAGTTTTTAAACAGAAATTTTAATTGGAACTCAATTTACCCCCCTCTTGAGTATCCGCTCCGACCAACAAAAGTCATGAAATAAGATTAAAATTGATCTCCCATATATTACAAAGCATCTCTAGGTTATCACATTCCAAACATGGGAATAACTTCATCATATATTATCTTGAAACATGGTAATAACCTGAATTACCATAATTCCTTATTGAGAACATACTTGTTTCCTTATTCCAAAGTATATTGGATATATTCCATAAATCCAAAAATTTTGTAAATTTCATCCTTGATGACATAGAACACATTGTTAATAATTAGTACATGGGTAATCCGTACCGTCTAATTTACTTATTAAAATCCAACATATATTTATCCAAACATAATTATATCAACATCAAGCATTAATTAAGGGTTACCTTCCCATAATAAAAATACCACCTTTCCATTAAATCACTTTTGTATGTATTTATCACTGTTCAACATGTCATTTTTAATACTTAATGAAAATTTATACTAAAAATACTTATATATTTCTTGATTCATATAAAATAATCTTTGAATTCCAAAACATAAATACTTAATTCATCCAACATTAGTCTTAAACCATTATTCAGGCTTCATCAACTTATTCCTCAATAACTCTTTCATAGAATATGAAATATAAATCATCTCTTAAGGTTTCTCAACCTCAATCCAATAATGATTATTATGTTTAATGTAAAAAATACTATAAGAACATTCCATAAATTTCACATGTCATTTTTGGTCTCTTTATCATTCGAAGTATAACTAATACTCGTATCACCTTCTTGATTCTCTTTACAATATTTACACTTGGGAAATCAATTCACATAATTTCCATAATTTCCACATATGAAACATTAAATGTTATCCATATTCCTTATAGTTATATCCATTAACTAAAACTACAACACATATTGTAAGAAACATTTATCATATTGGGATACCATATAATCATGAAAATTACTTATAAGGTGCCTAAATCATGGATCCTAATTATTTAGTCTATGACTCCTTAGGTTTACCCTAGGTTATTCAAAGTCATCCTCTATTTAAATCCTTTATGATGGTTCATAAAAAGTTTGTGGATTCCCAAAGAATATCCCCTGGGAGTGTCAAACCATGTGTGCAGTAAGGCCCATTTTCGTGTACCATATTACCCCGAGTCAGGCCTGGGACATCCTATTAGAGTTGTTACCCCTAGGTAAATTTGTTCTAAATCCAAATCCAATTGTAGTATCCAGGCAGGGTTGGGTTGCTAGGAAATCACCCACTCTATCCTTTACTAAAATTCCAGGACATTTTCCTAAATATTAACTCATACTTATACTTATCCTTAGATAAATCCCTAGACATATGATTAGAAATATACCTAGGGATATCACTAACATTTTCTCATCCTAGTTTCCAAAGGCTGACTAAACCTTTGCTATGATACCAACTATAGAGACCTGGTCTTAATATATATAGACATTACATCACTTTTTTGAAATACTTAATACATTACACAAACAAATTCCCAAATACCGTATTATTATAATGCCTTTAGAAACATGGAAACATAAACACTGGCGCATAAATGAGATACATTATCTCCCGCTCGGTTCTTTTTGACAAGAACCCTTCTTAGACACATCAGATATAATATGTATCTTCATAACCTGGTGTAAAGGAAACATAAAAAGGGGTGAGATTAGATTCTCAGTAAGGGTAAACAAGGCAAATATGTGAACATAATCTTGAGAAGAGAGGTATGAGAACATAATCATTAAAATAAAATATCATACCCTGCATATCAAAGATTATAAACATGAATCACGACATAAGGCTCGATAGTTTATATTACATGAATCATAAGGAAATAAATAAATTAAGCCATAAAACCATGACATAGGAATAATATATATTATTTTGGTAGAAAAATGATCATATATAATGATTTAAGTAGTAGTCAAGACATTTCTTCCAAGGCCATGATAGTAGAAAAAGTCCTTTACTGAACTCGGTTCACACCCCATTCAAACACTATAATAATGAACCAAGTTCACTCCTCGTTCAAACATTATTATAGCAAACTGAGTTCATTTCTCATTACATTCATGTCTATCTCATGAGATACAAATCTTTACCCAATGCATTGGATGGAGATATAGGTCCCACCCATCTCATAAAAAAATCATACATACATGTGCCAAAAAATCATAAAAAATCATATCATAACCCATAAAATGAAATGGGTATCATAAAAATGTAATAATATCATAATCGGTGAAAATAGATATAGGTTTCATAATCATTTCATCATAAGCATAACCCGTGAAAATAAGTAGGATTCAAAAGCATATAACTTGTGAAAGAGAAACTGGTGTCATAAGCATCATTCCATCAAAACATAAACCATTTAAGAAATAATATGAATGGAACCTTGGGATTATTTACTATAAATGAATAAGTAATATCAAAATATTTCATATTATATAGAAAATAAATTGGAAGGATATTTAGAAAACATTTGTTGATTAAAATACTATTTCTTCTTTGAAAAATTATTTTTAAAATGTAAAACTTTTTTAAAACCATTTCCTTTGAAAATAATTTGAAAACATAGAAAGAAGGATTTAAAAGATTTTTTAAACATTTTTACTTGAAAATTTATAAAATAAGCTTGAAAAAATTTTCAAAACCATTTTCCTTGAAAACTTATAAACTAATCTTAGAAACATTTTTAAAACCATTTTTCTTGAAAACTTATAAAATAAAATTTGAAACATTTTTAAAAACGTTTTCTTCTAAAATAGATTTGAAAAATTACAAAGGAAGATTTTAAAACATTAAAAAAAATTTAAAATAAATTTCATATGAAAATTATTTTCAAGGATCACTTGAAAACATTTTTGAAAACATGGTTTTTGAAATAAAACAGATTTTCGATCAAAGCGAGAAATAGAGTCTTATTTTTTTAAAAACGTTTTCTTAATTATCATAAGTACCAAATAGTGAAAAAAATGGTACTAATAAATGGATATATCTTGAATAAATAGAGGATAAATAAACCCATGAGTGTTCTTAATAGATGAATCATAAAATTTCCCCAAATAATCATAATCATTAATAATCTCAAAAATCGATGATATTGTTACAATAAAATCTTACCACTTGGTCACTTGGGATCATATTGTGCATGTAAGAAAAGTAAATTACATGAAGCTTAAAATATCATTAAAATAAGTATATTCATGATATAATATGTAAAATATAAGTATATACACCTCAAAAAAATAATGTAGGTGCGTAATAAAACATGTGTCTTAAAGAAGTCAAATTGAGACAAAATTGTCTTACCAATTTTTATCTTTTTAAACATCAACCCCATGAAATAAAAATCATAGAATGGATTTGTAAATACCAATAAATTTAATTATAATAATAATTTAATACATACATGAGTAGTATACACACCACAAAAAATGAATGGCTGGTTAATAGAGCATGTATCTCATGGAAATAAAAAGTGAGATGAAATCCCCTTACCTTGTGTCTTGACTCTCGTCATACTCATTCAAACCTCTTGTATAATAAATATAAGTTTATTATAAATATATCATAGAACTATATTCTTATCATATTGGAAGAAAGTGAGTAAATGAATTATATGTATATATATCACTATTAAAGTAGCATGATTATATCATAAACATCATATAATTTCAATAAACACATCCTTAATACATTCCATATATTGTGTGAACGAATCACATATCTTTGAGGGGGCGGTAGTCCACACTTCCTCAAAAATAATAATCATATTTACACCCAATGAAAAGTATAAAGATATTTTTTGTAAAAAAATTAGATTATTTTAAATATATAATAAATATAATATATATTTTATATAAACTGAATGTCCATCATATTTCCCACCATGAGAGGTGGTAAAGGAATAATGAATAATCATCATTTTGTGAGGTGGTAGTTCATTGTACTCATAAATAGTATGTTTGTTTCCCATTAGATGGAAGTGTGTGTAAGTATATATTTAAACCTAATAATAAAAAATTTCTAAGAATATTGAGGATACTTGTGTTGTTATAAAAACATGGAATAAGAAGATTGGAGGTGGTGGAGAAAGAAAAAAGAAAAAGGAGATTCGGGGAAGATGCTACCTCTTAATCGGGTAAATCCTTTTGGTTTTCACTAAAGGGCTTCCTTAGGAGGGTTTGTAAACAAATATAGGCTTTAAAGAGGAAGTGAGGGATGTTGGTAGTCTATTTGGTCAGAGGTTGGGTGAGCCAAAGTGGCTTTAGAGGTACGAGGAAGGGGTAGAGTGCTTGCCTTTTCGTAGTGGAGGGGAGTGGCAGTCTTGTAAATACCAAATGGTATTAAATAATGGAAGGTCACCTTTACCTAGTGTTCCTAAAAATTTAAAAATAATTGATTAATATGAAATTATGGTCGAAAAGAATCTACAACACACAAAAATATGTTCATTTTAATAATTTGGTTTCTTAACTTCTAAGATTCCCCAATTTTATTATTTTATTTTTTATTAAAACATCTAGTTTTCTAACCTAATAAATTTAACCATAAAGACTAAAATAAAGTGAGATTTATTATAAAATATAGATCCAAGAAATTATAAATATGATACATAATTTACAAAATAAAAATCTCATGCGTTTTTGGAATTAATGTTTTAAAAAAGTGCATGTGATGTAAAAAACACTACCTAAACCCAGACCATGATAATAATGTATTAACAATATATGGGTCAATATGTTAATTATAAAAGATCAATTTTTCCATTAATAGACAATATTTTATACTTTTTAACACTTAAAAAATCACTTGGCAGAATATATTGTTTTATTAATTTTAAATCCTTTAATAAAATATCATTTATTTTAAAATAACAATAATGTTAATTTTGACATTTTTTATTTATTTTTAATTTTAAAATATCAAAATAATTTTGGAATTGAAATATATTAATTTTAAATATGTTTAACATGATATATTAATCTTAAAAAATAATTAAATATAACAATTCAATTAATTCACTTCACTTTTAATATTTATAGTATCATTTATTTTTGTTAATTATTAACTTAATAATAACTATGTTTGCAATTCTGAAAAATTTTAAGTAACTAAATCATATCTAAAAATTGTTGATGAATTATTATGATACAAATAACCCATTTATATTTCAAAAGGAAATGTATAACCAAAAGTATGATGTTTTTACATATATCTATGTTTTATAAATGTTAAAGGTAAGGAAAGTTCCCTTTTTGTCTTTTTTCCTTACTTAACATTTTATATAATAAATTTACATTTAATAATATCCCAATAACCCATAAAATTTGAACCAAGAGGGGATATGGTTTAATTATTGGAATAAAATGGATTTTGGACAAGTATCCAAGTCATTTTGGTCCTTAATATTAATGTTTAGTTCCTAATTATGATTAATATTACCTTAACTGCTGTGATTAATTTTAATCACTTTCACTAATATTTTTGGTCAAAAAGTAATTTTATATTATTCAACTATAAATATCATACTGATTAAAAAATTTTATGTCCATTTTTTTGAGATTTAAATCACATAAGTGGAAAAATTAAGTTTAACGCTAATCCTGTAGACATGGCGAGTAAGTTTTTTTTAAAAGTAAAAATTTTCAAAAGATCAATAAGTTTTTATAACCAATATCCATATAAAAATGATTATAATTAACTAAATTGATTTAGTATATGTATAATTGATATATTTTTACTTTAAAAACAAAAATTAAAATATAAATTAATATTAATAACTACTTAAATGAAAATGGAGTTTTTAACTAAAATACAATATTTTTCACAATTCATCAAATAATAAGTTTCTTAGAAAAATCCCAAAAATTAACTCTAAGATAATTTTGAAATTTTGAATTAAAAAATGAAGTTTATTTTATCAAATTAAATTTCTAAAAGTGTCTAAAATTAATTTTATTGTTTCTCACAGAAGGACATGAAAAGTAGTTCATTTGAGAAAATAATATTTTTAAACATATAAAGACTTTACCAAAATTTATATTTTTCATAATAAATATGTTTTATTTATATAAAACAATTATAAAAAATATTTTAAATGTATTTATTACTATTCACATTACATAGTTTATTAGCTAGGTTATAACTATATTTTTTAAATAATCCTAATAATAAAATGATATTTCATAGAAACTCAATGTTGCATGTAACGTACACCAAGTCAATATTGTGTGTAACATAATCCAATTTGATACCATTTTAAAGGAATGTTTGAATTAGTGTAATGTAATACATCAATGAAAATTAATTCATTTGAAAAAAATATTTCAAAAAATCTTGGGGTGTTACACTACATGCCAAATCATGATACATGAACTCATCTGTAATGTCCCGACCCCAATTACCCAGAGTCGGTGCATTATTACATAACATTGGCATGATACAAGGAATCATGTACCAAAATACCTATCAGTTTAGTAGCCTTGTAAGTACTAGATACACTCATAAGTCTTACATTACATCATGAAATAAAAACATCAACAACATTTTGTCCCCTTTTTAAACACACTTATATCCTTAGCCCATCCCTATAGGTCAACTAACATATCACGTCAAAGGTGTCATGTGAGGGTGACATTTTGTTCATGTCCTTCATTTACGAAAGCTACGATGCTCAGAGAAGGGAGGTGTTTTGGTCAGAGCAGAATGGGTTCGACCCAGGTGACCAGCCCTGGCTGGTTGAAGGGGATTTTATTATCATGACGCAGCCTTATGAGAGGAAGGGGTGAGGTGATTTCTTGAGGAGGGCTAGCTTGTATTTCATGTAGTTTGTGGCAGGTAAGGTTCTGATGGACTTGGGGTACTCCAACGACCCTTCACCTGGTGTAACAATCATAGGGGGGATAACCGATGCTGGAGCAGACTCGATCGATGCATTTCCAAAGTCACACCATCGGTAGGTTTCCAGCGGCAACAATTACCCACTTGACTCGAAGTATTTATGACCACTCTCCACTCTTGTTATCTCTTCACAGGTCGAAGGTTACCCAGGAGAATTTCAAGTTCTCCAACCAGTGGGTGTGCAACCTGGACTACCACCATGTGGTGTTGAAGTCCTGGAGTGAACCGTCTCGGAGCCACTCTTGGGTGGCCTTTCATTACAAACTGAGGAGGCTAAAGCAGGCCCTTATGCATTGGGATAACTCTTTTCCCCTCATGATCGGGATATTACTGCGCTCAAACAGAACATTGAGAGGTTGAAGGCCAGTCTTGAGGAGAGTTGGGATGATGTGGTGTTTGAGGAACTCTCGGAGATGAAATAGTCTATGGCAGTGTTATTGTTGTCTCAAGAACGAAGGGTGGGGGAGAATTCCAGGACAAAGTGTCTCACGTAAGGAGACAAGAACACTGAATATTTTCATGCTTGCGTTAGGGAGAGGAGGCTTGTTGTGAAACCCAACCTGGCTATGGAGGATGACACATTATCTGATGATATGGAGGTGGTTGGGGGCATGCCTTAGCAGTTTTGAAAGACCTCATCGCGGGCATGAATGTGAACATGTCTAGGGGTTATCTATCGGTGGAGGTATAGCTTTGGGAAGGGATTCCGAACCTTGTCTCCAGGAATGATAATGATCTGCTTGAAGGTATTCCAGAGGAAGAGGAGGTGCATGCAGCCATGTGGAACCTGAACCCGGAAAGTGCGGCAGGTCCATATGGGTTCCCGTGTTCTTTTTACAGAGGCTCCTGGGAGGTTGTTAAATGGGAGCTTACTCTGTCTATTCAATATTTCTTCCATGGTGGTGTCCTTCCTCGGATCGCGTCGGCGACGACTCAGGTTCTCTTGAAAAAGATCAAAGACCCATCTTCCCTCAGCCACTACTAGCCTGTTAGTATGTTCAATTTTCCCTATAAAGTCTTGGATAGAATTATCAATCAGAGGCTATCATGTATGCTCCCTCGGTGGGTATCTATGTAGCAACATGGATTTGTTCATAACCGCTCGATTCAGGGATCCATAACGATGGAGCAGGAGATGATGAGAGATTTGAATACGAAATCTTGAGGCTCTAATTTGGATGTCAAGATTGACATGAGAAAGGCATGTGATATGATGGAGTGGGGCTTCATGAACAAGGTTCTTACCAAGATGGATTTGTCCAAGTGGGCTTGCGATATCATTTTTAGGTGCTTTTGTTTGCCATGTATGGTGATGTCCTTTATGGAGAGATCGCACGGTTTTTTCAAGTCTGTGTGTGACATTCGGAAGGATGATCCGTTATCATAAAGCATTTTTATCCTAATTCAAGACACCCTTAGAAGACTGATCAATAAAGGGATTTCTAGTAGAGAGATTCAGCCTTTCCATAGAAAGCATGGCCTTATTCCAACATCACATTTGATGTATGCTAATGACATGATCATCTTTATGAATGCCGGTTTGAGGTCTATCAGAGCACTGAACAAGATCCTAGTGAAGTATAGCTGCTGGAGTGGGTATGTTGTTAACAGGGAGAAGAGTAGCTTCTATATAGCTAACTCTTGTGCTTCAAGTAGGGTGGACAGGTTGAGTGGCATGCTAGGCATGGTGAGAGGGTCTCTCTCAATGGAGTATCTTGGTACCCCAGTATCCTCAGGAAGGTTGCGAACTAGGGAATTCGAAAAAGTGGTGAACAAGATGATGGACCATAATATGAACTAGAAAAATCACTTCTTATCTTTCAGAGGGAGGAACACTTTTGTGAATATTTTTCTCTCATCTATCCCGGTGCATACTATGGCTTCTATAAGCACCCCTAATGGGGCCATTAAAATCATTGATAGAATCCTTGCTCAGTTTATCTAGGATGGATTGTCAGAAGGGAAGCAGCAGTGGGTGTCGTGGAGAAGGATGGCTCAACTTATCGTTGAAGGAGGTATCAATGTGTGTAGTCTTGCGAATAATATCCATGCCATGCGTGCGAATATAGCATGGGAAATTATTAAGGAACACACCCTATGGGAAAGGACCATGTCTCAAAGCTTCAAGGATGGTGTTGCAGTTCCACTGCTCATGGGTTCGTCCTTGTGGGCCTTGGTTTTAAGCATTATCCTGACTATTCTTTCGCACTCACGCTGGATTATTGGGGAGGGGAATATCCTCTTTTGGCATCATAATTGGTCGGGCAGTGTGTTGGGGTACTCAAGATGCCCGGCTCCTTTGATATCCTTCAGGGAGGCAAGCATGCCCTCTGTTTTTCAGGTCGATTCTGGACGCACCTCAATAAGAAGTGTTTGACTTAGTCCTTATGAATTTCGAGCAAGACAGGTGTGTTTATACTCCTTCCACCTCAGGTAAGTTCAACTCAAAGGACTTCCGCAGGAGCACCGTGTCTCAAGGGAAACACGAGAGCTGGAACAGAGTAGCATAGGGTAATAAAATTCCTATGAAACTTAATTTCCTCATTTTCTGGATCTGGTATAATTCTATACCCTCTGATGTCAATATAAAATACTTAGGCATAAGCTTGGATTCCTCCTATCACTGTTATGTGAACAAAAAAAAAGGATAATATGTACCATATCTTCTTAGAGGGTGATTGGGCCCATCAGGTGTGGAGATTTTTTGGTATGTGCACGGGATACTCGGTACAGTTTGACAACTATGAGAGGTTCATGGAGTATTGGCTCCAGGGAACCAATGGTAACTCGAAGGAGGCTGAGGAGTACACTATCTTCTACAATACGGGATGATGGGTGTTATGGAAATATCAAAATAGAGCTAGGTTTGAGGGAGTCTATTCTTCAAGTAGAGTGGTGGTGGATAGAACTAGATGTTTGATGATTGACCTTTCGGACTTACTGGTATTGGGAAGGAGGTGCTTTCTGTCCACGCATTGCAGGTCCTACAGCCTGTGGTTCAGAAGTGCGGTCCTAGGGTGCTGGGAAGATGGATCCTCTAGTCTCCTCCTGAGGGATGAATAAATTTGAACACTAATGGCTCTTGTGCTATGGGTGTCCTACGTGGAGGAGGGGTTTTTTGAGATTACAGTGGGAGTGTGGTGTTGGATTTCACGACCCACTATGGTGATGGAAATTCCGTTTGAGCGGAGGCTCTTGTGGTTCTCACACAGCTGTCCATGTGTAATATGAGGGACCTTAGCATTGCGCAACTATAAACAGACTCTTTGTTTGTCCATGATGCTTTGCATGGGAGAGGCACTACCCCTGGTCCATCATTTATACAATTAGACAATGCAATGCCCTCCTTAGCAAAAACATTATATTTTCCCACACTTGGCGTGAGGGGAACAAAGTGGCGGTTTACCTGGGCTCTCTTCCAGTTCCCGGGAATCCTGTTTTTTGTTTTTATAATGTCTCTCACCTCAAACCGGAGGGGGTGAATTTGATTAGGGGAGATTCCCTTGGTCTCTATTACTTCCGTCCGCCCTAGGTAAGGGTGTCTTTAACCTTGTATGGTCATCATTCTTTTTTGGAATAAAAATCATAATATTGGATAGATGGCAAAGATAAAATCAAATAATTCCATTGACTTATTCCTATGTATATTCTACTAGTCGAATAATCACATGCAATATAAATAGATACTTTCATAATGATGGGTTGCATAATGCCAAACTTCATAACCACATAGTCAAGTCCTTGTGCCAAGACTACAAATAAGATTTTATCAAGGCCTTATGCCAATACACTAGTTTGTCACATTAGACCTACCGATGCATCGATGAGCTATAGAGGGCTCCACCTTTCACTTACTAAGTCCAATGAATTCCTCATATGAAAATTTTGAAACATATCATAAATATTCATATTAAAACTAGCATATGAAATGTCAATACTTTATCCATAAACCATGAATGGTATAAAAATAACACATCCATAGTCAAACATATCACAAAACCTTCAATATAGTATGAAATATTTGTATCGTAATAAAACAACCCCGATCAAGAATAATATCTTATAAAGGATGTTGACATAGTTGAAAATGATCAGTAAAAAGCTTTGAGAGAAATATCCATTTTTCATGAAAACATGTAAAAGTCTCACTGTTTATCAAGAAGCTATTTAAAATAGATTTTTGAATCAAATTGTCCCATACCACTTTGAAACTTTTAAAAGGAATTTAAATTTTAAAACATTAATGTCCAAATAAAAAAACTTTAAAACCATTTTTTAAACATGGACATTAATGAGAAAGATTTAGAAGAATAAATTTTTAAAACATTTAAAATGATATTTTAGTTAGAGTTCCTAACCAAATGAGAGATGCATGAATACAAATAATTGAGGTAATAAAAAAATTATAATATCATGAAAATAAAGTAATTGATGATATACTATGTCAAAGTACAGTATATACCCCAAATAAAAGTGAATTGGCCCATAACAACAAAGAAGTCTCAATAGAATGTAAGTTGAGATGAATTTATTTATAAAGACCGTATCCTTAGGTTAAGGATAAATCAATGAAATAATTATGTGTGGAAAATATAAATACACTCAATATGATTGGATATTAAGTGTAAATCAATCAGAGGATATTCACACATATTCTTGTAAAAACAACACCAATGACATGGATGTTTAACTCAATGCTTAGAAATTGAGTTAAAATTAATCTTATCAAGTTTATACCGATGAATTGAGAATTTATAAATGGAGTGATTATGTGTATCAAAAGTATATCCACACAAAGGAGAGTGTAAATTACTAAATAAGTAAATAAATAGTGATTTCACACATAATCATAGAGTAAATTAATCAATAAAGTTTGCATAAAACTGAATGAGTGGAAATTGAAATTTGAAATTCCCTTACCGATTTGGTAACATATGAAAAATACACCCCATGAAATAAGGATCATACAATTATGATTTAAATACCCTTAAATTAAATTATATTATGCAAACCATAAAATCATGGGTAGTACCTACACCACACAACAGGTAATAGTGGCAAATATAGCATGAATCTCATAGGAATAAAAGTTCGATGAAAACTCCTTACCTTGTACTTTTCCTTGGTCTAGGGTAAGTTAAACTCCTGTATAATGGTGAAATAATTGTTATTAAATTATAAATGAACCATATAAATTAATATAATATCATATATGATCTTCTAATATTGCTTTTTTAATGATATTTCAATAGTATCATCGTTTCAGGTGTTAAATGATTAGTTTTCCTTTATATGATTTGTTACATAAGTAATGTTTGTTGTGGATAGGATGTATCTTATTCATATTCATAATGATATTAAGTCTTTAAAAACATTATTTTTAATCATAAAATAAAAATTAATCTTGAATGGATATGATGAGGAATGCATCTCATCACGTTTGTGGAGACTGTAATCCGTACGTACGCATGAGCGACAATATCATTTTTTTGATATTAAAATCGTATATAATTTGATGGTATATCATATACAGAATAATTATCATGTTATATTTATTATTTACAACATTTATACTCATTATTATACCCATCCAAATGATGAAGTGTTTGAATAACAAACTACACCATGACGCGGAGACGATAATCCGTACATACACATGTATGGTGACTTTGTCATTTATAGGATGGATAGAATAATGAATAGTTTTGTACCATTTTTATAATAACATCACATTATATATAATATAATTTACTTATTATTTTAGAATGGAAACAACAAATAAAGAGGAAGTGGAAGAAGAAAAGAACTTGAAAGAGGTGATGAAATATTTACCTCTTCTTCAGGTTCTTCCTTTTGATTTGATCAAAAGGGATACATAGGTTGACTTTATGACTAAAGGAAGGCCTCAAGAATGAAGTGAGGACAGTTGGGAGGATATTTGGTCAGGTATTGGCCGAGACAAATGGATTTTAAGTTGTGAATTTGAGAGAAGGGTAAGTGCCCCTTTATAAGAGGGGTGAGGGGCACCTTAGGAAATGATTGAAATATTATTTTATAATAAAATCCTTTTCGGTTTATAATGGACCCAAAATAAATTATTTAAAGGATAAGGTGTGGATGGGTCTAAAACTTCTCAAACAATAGGTTTTAGGAAGGTTTGGGTCTCTATGTTAACCTTATCTTCTAGATTTAACTCTTAGTTAAATAGTTTGACATTTACCGTGTCTCTTTGTATTTTTATATTATATGGTTACTAAACTTACTATAAACTTCCAAGATAACCCCAAGTGGTTAAATAATTATACACATATAATTATATAAGTCTTTTTGCCTAACCTTATATTTTTAGGATTATTATATCAACGAATAATATTGTATTTGTTTTAAAAACTCATTTATGTCAATTTTGACATTATTTAATAATTGATTTTTGTTAAAGGCCTAACAAATTTATTACTTCAAAATAAATACATTTAATCAACCCTAACATGTCATATTAATCTATAAAATTAGTTTAATTAATTAAAAGTCTCAAATTATATTTATTTGGATATTTATAATATCCATTATTTTAATATTTCATTAATATGGTAATTACTGCATCATCATTATGTCATAAATAAATTTAATTATTTAATGTCTAAAAATTATAAATAAAATACCATTATGGAGGAAATAGTTTTATATTTCTAATTAATATTTATATTCGAATTTATCTTATGTGTAACCCTATATAAAAAATGGTTTAGTTATTAAACTTTGAATTTAACACTTTTAACTCTTCTTTGAATTAAATAATAATAAATGTCCTAATCTAATCCAAGTGGACCTAAAGGATAATATTTTATTCATATGTTTTTTTGTCAAATTAAACTTATCTGAAAGAATTAGTACCTATTTTAGGGTAATAATAATATCATTTTTACCCTTAATTACCCTATTTACTTTTAACCATGGTAAATAAAAGTAAAAAATTACTATTCACCAAAAATTATTTTCATCTTATTGAACCACATTTTACTTATTGATATCAAACATGTCTTTATGATTTTTTAAATTCAACTCACAGAAGTGCTAAAACTAAGTTTTATACAAAATTTTAAATTCTCCTAGGAGGTGGGTAAAAGACGGTAAAAAGTTCGATAAAATTTTATATATCTAAAATTATTATAAAATGACTCTAATGAATTATGTTGAACATATATAGGTATTATGTATCTATTTTGACCTAAAATAAAATAAAATAAAATAATTAATTATTTAAATAAAAATTTGATTTTAACCAATAACGCAGTGTTTTTTTCACTATTCATAAATAATTGAATGTTTTCAGAAAAATACCAAAAATTTACCCTAAGATAATTTTGATATTATGAATTAAAAAATTAATTTTATTATACCAAATTTAAAACATAGAAGTTTCATTAATTAATTTAAAATTAATTCCCGTTGTCAAAACCGAAAAGCGGGTTTTTTTAAAAAGTAAAAACTATCAAAAGATTGACATGTTTTTATGTAAAATTTAAATGTGAAATTACCTATAATGACATAAATTGTATTAAATGATAAAATTATAATCTAATTATACTTCTAAACCATTCAAATACATAATTTAACACTATAAATTATTTCTATTAAAAAAGTTTTTTTCAATTAAAATTTAGTATTTTTCAGTATTCATCAAAATATGAAAGTTATCAGAAAAGCACCAAAAATTAATCCAAAATAAAATTTTATGACCTGATTCAAAAGAATATTTTAATTTCATTAAATTTAATATATAAGTGTCAAATATTGGATTTAAAAAGGGATTTCTCTTAATAGGTGGTAAAATTTCATTTTTTTGAAAAATACTTCTTTTATCTAAAAAAATGAATTTGTTCTTATATTATTTCTAATAAACACATAATACGAATTCTAAAATTATATGGAGTATATAAAATTCCAAATTCAGTTAATACTATTCATAACTGCTTTTGAGCGGCTAGTTTGGTAAGTCATGGTGTGCTCGAACTCGGTGTTGCATGTAGCGCAAGCTATTGAATTTAAAGAAAAAAACTTACTATGAAATCTTGTGGTGTCACATTCTTCCACCATTTTGGAAATTGCGTCCCTGAAATTTTAAAATTTGGCTTGGGAACTTCATTAAAAGTCCCACATTGGAAAAAGAGTCAATAAAACTATCTCTTTAAAAGAAAGAAAGAGAAGTACAAAGGTCACTCGAGATAACCCATACTAGGATTCAATGAAGGAAAACATGAATATGGATGATAAACTAAGTGTCAAGTTCTGGTGGAGAGTGAAATAAAACAAGATCAAGATAAAGTTAACAACAAGAAAACCAAAAACTTGTGATGGGATAAACGGTCATTAGTTTCTTAGTAGGAAAAGTAAACAGATAACATTTTTTGTTTTAAGTTCCATTTCATAAAGTTAAGGAATTTATTTATGATATAGACTAAAAAAATAAAGAGATATACTTACTTATTAAGTATAGTTTCATCCTTTAATAAATTTATAACACTAACTCATATTTTTTTGTTCAAATGATGAGTATTCAAGAATACTTGGTCACACCTGAAGCGCTAGAATCAACATCTAGAGAATCACATAATCTACAAAGGATAAACTATATATATTTACCTTGTCTTTAGAGATTAACCAAAACCAAAATGGTTAGTACAAGATCATAAGATCCCCCAAAAGGTTAATCCCTTAGAGAAAGAAATAATAATCTTAATTTCTAAAATTTAACCAATAATACCCAAAGTTCAATAAATACAATTCAATAAACAATTGTCATTAAAATCCCTCAATATAATCCAAACTAATATTGAAACCCAATACTTAGAAGAATTTGATTACACAGTATTCCATGTGAAATTGTATCTCCAAATAACATCGACTAATATTAAAGTCACATACTTAAAAGTAATTAACCTAATCACATATTCTCTATGATAGGTTAATCATTTCCATAAATAACACAAATATCTATAAATCCACAATAAAAACATAGATAAGAATCCACCATTACTCTTCAAATGAAATCCTATAGTATTCTATTTTCATTAGGCATATAGTATTCCCAATAGAGAGAACGTCTTCCAAAATAACATTTATCACTTAATCACTAAATAATTTTCCTATACTAAGTATATCGATTTGATAAGACATAAGATCCAAAATCAACTTATTATTGATCAATAAAATCATTTAACTAAAAAGAATTAGTCACACTAACCAGGACTTCACGTAGTCCAGTGGTAGGTGATAAATCCCAATCACACTATGGTTGTGGGTTCGATTCCCACATCTTTTCCCGACGCGATGGGTTGTCACATGGTCTGCGTGTTTTCCTTTTTCAAAAACTATATTTTATAACGTTCCCATAATGAGATAAATTTCTCAAAATAAATATAAAATAATTTCACCACAAATGTTATCTCATACCTCACATTTTCATCCCAAGATTTAATAACTTGTAATTGCCTAAAATTCAAGGATCATATAAACCCAAATGGTTATTTATAACTATATCAAAAATAGAAAAGAAAATTCTTCCTAAAATATAATTTTCACATAACAAACTGTATGATTACACATACAAGAGAAAAGTTTTCCAAAGTAATCCCAAAAACAAAGAGTACAAATACTTTTAAACATTTCACCATTCATTTATTTCCAAATAGGTTCATCCTTGACCAAGAGGTTACCCTATAGAATAGGGAATTCACTCAGTTTATTCCTAGGTCCCCTAAATTTGAGACAAATGACTATAAATGGTTCTTGGGATCATTTTTATTTTCTTTCATAGTACTCTTCATTTTTCCTCGGCAATTCTTTACTTTATGTCATTATTTCCCACACAAAAATCATTTCTTTGTTCCATTGAGACACTTCCCTAGGTGTTTCTTTCCACATTTCTTGCATGATGGAAATTGAGATTTCTTTTCTCTATGGTCTCCACTACTGGAGCTCTTATCATTCACCACCTTTCTCTTCTTTTTTGAGTCTAGGAGTTAGTTAATATATATGTTGTTGATCATATTTTTGGAAAACTGATTCAGCATAAACATGATATCTTTTAAACCTATCAATATCCCATTTCATTTATCATTTCCACTGTTGTTCCCACCTTGTACATCATGTTCAATATTACTATGACTTCCTTGGAATCCATCCATTGACTAACACAAGAAAGTATAATGTGAGTCATAAAATAATTTAGAGAATATCATAACCCCTTATTTTCAATCTAAAACACCTTAGGATTAACCAAGGTTATTTATTCTCATCTTATATTAAAATCCTTCAAATTGGTTTGTAAAGAAAATGTGAATTATCCTAAGCATATCCCCTGGGAGTGTCCCAAGATACCCTAGGTCAAGCCCGAAACTCCTTGTCAGAGTTTTCACTCCTAGGTACATCTGTGCCAGAGCTACCTCTACCTGCTCGTATCCAAAAAGTGATGTATTTCTTGTAAAATCCACATAATATTTACATTACCAAAATTTTTGGATGTTCTTCTATACTATTTCTCAAGGTCTATCTTAGGGGAGTGTTTTCTAATCAGAGTTTTTCTAAATCTAGCTTCCAAGGTTTGTACTAAAATTCCTCTGATACCAACTGTAACACCCTGACCGTAGTTACCCAGAGTCAGTGAATTATTACATAACATTGGCATGATACAAGGAATCATTTCCCGAAAGACCGATTAGTTTAGTATCCTTGGAAGTACTAGATACACTCATAAGTTTTACATTACATCATGAAATAAAAACATCAAAAACATTTGTCCCATTTTTAAACACACTTATATCCTTATCCCATCCCTATAGGTCAACTATAAAATACTTCTTCACATCTTGGAAAAAATAAAACATAGAAAGGGGTGAGCTCAGATGCTCAGTAAGTATAACAATATAGCATAAACTTTCATAAATAAGCATAAACAATTAAGGCAATGTATAAGACTAAAACAAAATCCTTTTAAACTTAAACTTCAAAATAATATAGCAAAGATAGAATCAAATAATTCCATTTAATTATTCCCATGGATATTATACTATTTGAATAATCACATGAAATATCAATAGCTACTTTCATAATGATGGAATGCATAATTCTAGACTTCATAACCACATAGTCAAGTCCTTGTTCCAGGACTACAAATAAGATTTTGTCAAGGCCTTGTGCCAAGACACTAGTTTGTCTCATGAGACCTACCGATACATAGAGGAGAAATAGCAGGCTCCACCCATCACTTACTAAGTCCAATGCATTCCTCATATGAAAAAGTTGAAACATATCATAAACATTCATATTAAAACTGGCATACGAAATGTCAATACTTTATCAATAAACCATTAATGGTATAAAAATAACACATCCACAGTCAAACATATCAAAAAACCTTCAATATAGTATGAAATATTTGTATCATAATAAACCAACCTTGATCATGAATAATATCCCGTAAAGTATGTTTACATAGTTGAAAATGATCAGTAAAAATCTTTGAGAGGAATATCCCTTTTTCATGAAAACATTTAAAAGTATCACTGTTTATCAAGAAGATGTTTAAAATAGATTTTTGAATCAAAGTGCCCCATACCACTTTAAAACTTTTAAAAGCAATTTCAATTTTAAAACATTAATGTCCATATAAAAAAACCTTAAAACCATTTTTTAAACATGGACATTAATGAGAAAGATTTAGAAGTATAAAATTTTAAAACATTTAAAATGATATTTTAGTTAGAGTTCCTAACCAAATGAGAGAAGATTGAATAAAAATAATCATGGTAATAAAAACTTTATAATATCATGAGAATAAAGGTATTCATGATATACTATGTCAAAGTACAATATATACCCCAAATAAAAGTGAATTGGCGCATAAAAACAAAGAAGTCTCAATGGAATGTAAGTTGAGATGAATTCCTTTATAAAGACTGTATCCTTAGGTTAAGGATAAATCAATGACATAATTATGTGTGGAAAATATAAATACACTCAATATGATTGGATATTCAGTGTAAATAAATCAGAGGATAATCAGACATATTCTTGTAAAAACAACACCAATGACATGGATGTTTAAGTCAATGAATAGAAATTGAGTTAAAATTACTCTTCTCAAGTTTATACCGATGACTTGAGAATTTATCAATGGAGTGATTATGTATATGAAAAGTATATCCACACAAAGGGGAGTGGAAATTACTAAATAAGAAAATAAATTGTGATTTCACACATAATCTTGGAGTAAAGTAATCAATGAAGTTTGCGTAAAACCGAATGAGTGGAAATTGAAATTTGAAATTCCCTTACCGATTTGGTAACATACGAAACATACACCCCATGAAAGAAGGATCATCCAATGATGATGTAAATACCATAAATTAAAGTATATTATGCAAACCATACAATCATGGGTAGTACATACACCACACAAAAGGTAATAGTGGCAAATATAGCATGAATCTCACGGCAATAAAAGTGAGATGAAAACCCCTTACCTTGTAATTTTCATTGGTTGAGGGTAAGTTAAACTAATTTATAATGGTTAAATAATTTTTATTAAATTATAAAAGAACAATATACATTAATATGATATCATATATGATCTTCTAATATTACTTTGTTAATGATATTTCAGCAGTATCATCGTTTTAGGTGTTAACTGATTCATTTTCCTTTATATGCTTTGTTACATAAGTAATGTTTGTTATGGATAGGATGTATCTTATTCATATTAAGAATGATATTTAAGTCTTTAAAATCATTATTTTTAAACTTCAAATGAAAATTAGTCTTGAATGGATACGATGGGGAATGAATCTCATCGCATTTGTGGAGACTGTAATCCGTACATACGCACGAGCGACAATATCATTTTTTTGATATTAAAATCATATATAATTGGATGTTATATCATATAAATAATCATTATAATGTTATATTTATTATTTACATAATTTATACTCATTATTATACCCATCTAAATGATGAAGTGTTTGAATAACAAACTACACCACGACGTGGAGACGGTAATCCATACGTACACACATATGGTGAATTTGTCATTTATAGGATGGATAAAATAATGAATATGATTGTACCATTTTTATAATAACATAAAAATATATATAAGTTACTTGGTTTATTATTTTATAATGGAAACAACAAAGAAATAGGAAGTGGAAGAAGAAAAGAACTTGAAAGAGGTGATGAAATATTTACCTCTTCTTCGGGTTCTTCCTTTTGATTTGATCAAAACGGATCCTTAGGCTGGCTTTATGAATAAAAGAAGGCCTCTAAGATGAAGGTATGAAAACTGGGAGGATATTTGGGTAGGGTTTGGCCGATCCAAATGGCTTTGAATGTGTGAATTAGAGAGAAGTGGAAGTGACCTATTATAAGAGGGGTAAGAGGTACCTTAAAAAAAGATTGAAATATTCTTTTATAATAAAATCATTTTAGGTTTCTAATGGCTCCAAAATGAATTATTTAAATTATAAGGTGGGGATGGGTCTAAAACCTCTCAACCAATAGGTTTTAGGTAGGTTTGGGTCACTATGTTAACCTTATCGTTTATATTTAACTCTTAATTAAATTGTTTGACTTTTACCATGTCTCTTTGTATTTTTATATTACATGGTTAACAAACATAATATAAAATTTCAAGAGAACCCCAAGTGATTAATTAATGATACACCTATCATTATATAAGTCGTTTTGCTGAACCTTAGATTTTTAGGATTATTATATCAACCAATAATATTGTATTTGTTTTAAAAACTCTTTTATGTCAATTTTGACATTATTTAATAATTGATTTATGATAAAGTCCTAAAAAAATTATTACTTAAAAATAAATACATTTAATAAAACCTAAAATGTCATAGTAACATATAAAATTAGTGTAATTCATTAAAAGTCTCAAATTATATTTATTTGGATATTTATAATATCAATTATTTTAATATTTCATTAATACGGTAATTACTGCATCATCATTGTGTCATAAATAAATTTAATTATTTAATGAATAAAAATTATAAATAAAATACCATTATGTTGGAAATATTTTTAGATTTCTAATGAATATTTATAGTTGAATTTATCTTATATGTAACCTTATATTAAAAATAGTTTAGTTATTAAACTTTGAATTTAACACTTAACTTTTCTTTGAATTAAATAATAATAAATGTCCTAATCTAATCCAAGTGGACCTAAAGGATCATATTTTATTTCTAGGGTTGTTTTTGGTCGAATTGAACTTATTAAATAGAATTACGACATGTTTTAGGGTAATAATAATATCATTTTTACCCCTAATTACCCTATTTACTTTTAACCGTGGTAAATAAAACTAAAAATTTACTATTCACCAAAAATTATTTTCATCTTATTGAACCAAATTTTACTTACTGATATCAACTGTGTATCTCGGATTTTTGGAATTCAACTCAGAGAAGTGGTAAAATTAAGATTTATACAGATTTGCAAATTCTCCTAGGAGGTGGGTAAAAGACAGTAAAAAGTTCAATAAAATTTTATATATCTAAACTTATTATAAAATGACTCCAATGAATTAAGTTGAACATATATAGGTATTATGTATATATTTTTAACTAAAATAAATCAAAATAAAATAACTAATTATTTAAATAAAAATTCGATTTTAACCAATAGCACAATGTTTTTTTCACTATTCATCAAAAATTGAAAGTTTTCAGAAAAATAACAAAAATTTACCATAAAATAATTTTGATATTCTGAATTCAAAAATAAATTATATTTTACCAAATTCAAAACATATAAGTTTAATTAATAAATATAAAATTAATTTCTATTGTCAAAACCGAAAAGCGGGTTTTTTTGAAAAGTAAAAACTATCAAAAGATTGACATGTGTTTTTGTCAAATTTAAATATGAAATTACTTATAATGACCTAAATTGTATTAAATGATAAAAATATAATCTAATTATACTTAAAAACCATTCAAATACATAATTTAACACTATAAATTATTTTGATTAAAAAAGTTGTTTTCAATTAAAATTTAGTATTTTTCAATATTCATCAGAATATTAAAGTTATTAGAAAAGTACCAAAAATTAATCCAAAATAAATTTTTATATCCCGATTCTAAAGAATAATTTAATTTCATTAAATTGAATATATAAAAGTGTCAAATATTAGGTTTAAAAAGGGTTTTCTATTAAAAGGTGGTAAAATTGCATTTTTTGAAAAATACTTCTTTTATATAAAAATGAATTTGTTCTTATATTATGTCTAATAAACACATAATATGGATTCTAAAATTATATGGAGTATATAAAATTCCAAATTCATTTAATACTATTCATAATCGCTTTTGAACGGCTAGTTTGGTAAGTCGTGGTGCGCTCGAACTCGGTGTTGCGTGTAGCACAAGCTATTTAATTTAAAGAAAATAACATACTATGAAATCTTGGGGTGTTACATCATAAAAATCCCATAAAATAGTATAAATAATCTCATAAATATTTACTTAGAGGTTCGTTACACATGAGCTGGCTAGGGACATGGAAACTCCCCCACTCGAGTTCCACATACATTATCTCCTTTCCACCATATCCCAAGTTAGTCAAAATAAAACAATAAAACAATTATCTGAAATCGTTTTGTAACTCCCCAACCTGAACCACTAGTTCTTAGTTGGAGAGCCACAAGACCTCATGTTCGACTCCCTTTCGGAAAGAGATTTCCAATTAAGAGTGAGGGTTTGAACACAATTAGTGGGGAGACTATACCATCAGTATCATATCCTCACACTATTATTGTAAATAAAATATAACAACTTGGAGTAATCAATGAGGAAGATAAGACATCATAATTTAATGTTAAATGGAACACATATAATACAAAAAAGTCTCCTGGTGCGACAAGCCAAACCAAATCTTATACAGTGTAAGTAAATAAATGAAACACTACAAAATACTCTAGAGTACATCTTGGAACCACTCTAAACTCCATGCTACTTGGCTCAGCCATATTCCATGGGCCCCTTTCCATTTCCTGGATCCCTGTAAATGAAGTATGAACACGCATCAAGATGTTCGTATAGGGTGTGAGTAATAAAACTCAATAGTACACCACCAATGAATCCCTAACAGGCGTGCATAGGTATAAAAAGTGTATACTATCATAATAATAAATACACAAGAAAAATGAAATAATCATATACAGAGCACCCATGTGGTAACCAAGCCACTATGAGCCTATCCATTCCTTATTTTTTTTCTCCATACCAGAAATATAATAATAATATATCACAAGTTATCAAGAAATAGCTGCAAGCCTAGTAATCATGTCTCTCGATAGTCTTAAGGAATTGAGTTGGGTTAGGCCTCCAAGCTATCAAACCCTGACTCCATCATGGGTCAGGCCTCCAGACCACTGTGCCCCAATTCCATCATGGTTCAGGCCTCTAGACCATCATACATTGGTTCCATCATGGGTGAAGCCTCCAAAAAATTGCACCCCATCTATGCTTCGGGTTAGGCCTCCAGGATGTCATGCTCCTAATGTCATTGCTTCAGGTCATTCATTATAGTTGCATGCACCCACCATGTTCTCATGTCTATCATCACTATCATCAGAATCCATTCTGTAATGAACCAAAATTTTATTAATGTAATTTTATTTTTTAATATATAATTTTGGCATATTCAGTAATATAATATTATATAATGCACATGCACCACATGATAAAAATGATAACATTTTATTATAATTTTAACATTATATTTAGAGAGTAAAATTTGAGATAAAAATTTAAATAATTACAATAGAAAATAAATATAAAATAATAGGAAAATTTAGATATACTTGATCCCCCAAAATAATCACACTCATGAACAACATTGTAGAAATGAAGCAAAATATTAGTAAAACAATATGAATTTTGAAATTGATATATATATATATATATATATATAACTTTGATATAAAATATAAGTGAATGAAGATTGAATGAAATATGAGGTATTTATGGATAATAGGGATCTCATAGGACCATTACAATTCTGACTATTGGAATAATAATATGACAATTGGAATAGTAACATGACTTTTGGAATAGTAATCCAACCTTTAAGAATAGTAACTTGATAATTAGAATATTATCCTCACCTATGGAGGTATAAAATAATAATTAGTTTTCTTATAAAATGAAAATATGTCATATTTATATCATGATACAAGTAAATATTTTTTAAAAAAATGAAAAAATAAGTGTTCGTATTTTGAAAAACATATAAGTTTAATTTTTATTTTTATAAACAATATAATGATTTAAAATAAATTTTATTATAATAAAATGGATTTATAAATAAATATTATTTTTTATTATAATGATAATATAATTTTATGAGACCATAACTATTTTTTCAAAGGGTCAAAAAATTGTTCATAATATTAAAATTGACATTTTTCAAATAAATGAAGATTTTATTTTAAAATTAAATTTCTCATATTTAGAAAATTATTTTCATAAAATTGAATTCATTTTTGAAACATACACATTAAAAATGTTTAGGGTTAATTTTTGGTATTTTTCTAAAATATTTGAATTTTTGGTGAATAGTTAAATATGAAAAAATATGATATTTAACATTATAAGATAAATACATGAATTTTTGAGTCGTGGATGATGTAAGAACCCATTAATTGGAAATAACATACAATTTTTACTTTATATAGTTACAAAAATAAATAATATTGGTATTATTATGCCAAAATAATAAACTAATGAAAATAAAATTCAAAAACACCCCTCTCCTCTTTTTATAAATACCACCCATCACAACCCCTTTTACTCACACCTTGTAGGTTGAAACAATTCAACCCAATTCTCTTCCCAATACTCACCTAAAAATCCTAGTGCTTCTGGTCTCATCCAAAGACCAATTCAAAATTTCTTAAGGAGTTTTTCAAGTAAACAACATTCAAGAGGTAATATCCTCAAACTAACTTTTTAAATTCATTTATTCTTCTACCATCTCATTTAATTCCTCATATAATTTGGAATAATAACTCCAGTATCATATATATACTATAATTTTATAGTTTCAATGAAATATATACCATCCATCATCTTCTCTTATCCTCTAATTCTAAAAAACAAAACCATTGTTTATATTATGTCGGTTCACCACCACCATAGATAATGAGTTCTAGTCTTACATTACCACCATAAAGTATAGTCATTAAAATATTATTATCAAGAAAATAAGATGATAATAAGTATATTATAACTTATTTAATGTTCTATAATGAACATATATATATATACATAATATTAAATAAAAAATTATTTCGTTATGGTTGATGAAACCTAAAAAATGAACTAACTACCTAACATTAACATTTTTACTAAGTAAATTAATATAAGAGCAAAAAATAATATTTTTGACCATTATAATTTATGTAAGGACATGAATATCATTTTGTTTCACTTCTTGAGATGTATTCACATTTGATAAGAGCTTACATAATTATATGAAAGTGATTTGTCCATGGAACAATGAAATAAACACCCTTAGAAAAGTGTAAATAAACTTTATATTTGTTTTTCATGTGCATGTTTTTTTGTTTGTGAAGTTCCCGGATCAGTGTGAATCACTGAGAGGGGGAGGGGGTGAATCAATGATACTTTAAAACTTTTTACTAATTGATTCTTAATCAATTAAACCTCTATGGATGGTTAAATCCTCGATCCACTCTTCTTGTATCTCTCACCTTTCCACGAATGATGCAGTAAATGTAAAGGCACTCGAGACAAGGATTTACAAGGTTCGGCACCAAAGGCCTACATCCTTGCCATGTTGGTTATACGCCCCAACATGGTTTATTCCATTATAATCTGTTAGTATTACAATGGTCGATACAGAGTCCCACTGTATCTCTCCTGAGTCCCACAGGAGGGTCTTTATACTGCGTCCCATAGTGTTACCAGAGTCCCACTGGCCTGCTCCAGAATCCCACTGAAGACTTCTTCCGCCCTGAGTCTCACAGGGGGCTTCTCCTGGCTCCTCGAGTCACACGAGTAGCTCTTCTTCTTTTTAAGTTCTTCAAGTATCCTTAGCAGCCTCGGATAAAGGCTGCTGGCCTTGCTCTGTACCTCTGCTCACTTGTGATGAACATGTCTTCTCGTCTTGCTCAGGCTTTATCTCCTTCTTCTAAGGATGACCTGGTCTCTCTCTTCAAGAATCTTCAACAGCCTATGATAAGGTCTATTTGTCTTGCTCACAGCTTCTAATCACTTCTGTTGATCAGGATCTTCTCAATCACTGAAAAATCAGACAACTGATATCTCTAACTTCAGTCTGGTCCAGTCTCACTTCAAAACAACTTCATGCACTGAATGCATGGAAAATCTGAATCCTCATGCACTGAATGCATGACCTTCTCAATTTATTCAAGATCTTCTTGGTCTTGGTCAACTCAAATGCACACAGCCTGATTTAGCTTTGTTCACGTGTGCACGTGCATGCATGCATGCATGCACTCCCCTTCTTCTCTTCTTGGTGGAGTAAACCCTCAGAGGGTGTAGTCAACTATAGCACACACCTTCTCACTTGAACTTCACACTTTGTTCAATGTGTTTACACACTTAAATGTGTGTTATACTTTGTGTGATTCTTCTTCTTCTTCTAAGTGTGTCCACTCCACTTAGAGAACACACATAGGTTCGGCCACTTCACTTTGTTTTTGTGCACACACAACTTTGTTCTTTGATTTGCACACACACAATGAGTGTGTATTTGGACTTCACTATTTTTGCACACACCCAAGCTATCCTCGGCCTTCTTTTCAAATGCACACACACACACAAAGTATGGTGGTCTTCACTCTTCAAGAATGCACACACAAGTGCACTAAGGCCTCGGGTCTTCTTCGGTGCACACCCACTGCCGCGTAGGGTTCCTTCACTTGACACACAAGCACAAAGGCTCGGCCTTCTCAATGGGGCAAGGTGGCGCGCAAGGTACTGCGGCCCCGGGGTCCTTCCTACTATGCAAATGAAGGACGCGCAGGGAACTTATTCTTTCGTGCAAGTATGCGCAAAAGGATCTCCAGCCGTGCAAGTCTCGGGTGCAACCGGTGCAAGGCGCGCAATGCCTCCTCCTCCTCCTTCTTCTTGTCGCGCAAAGAGGTAGCGCACAAGGGACTCAGCCGCGCAAGTGGTATTTGCGCGGTGGCTTCAAAACTTCGCGAGGCACATACGGCACTCACGAGACTTCGAGTTTTCAACAGATCAGCAGCAAATTCAAGAGCAAGGCCTCTCTTTATATTGGCAGAGGCGTCTCATTCAATCCGCGTGGATATAAATTCAAACTCCCGAATATCTCGGGTTTTCAAGATTTCCAAAATCTTGTTTCTCCTCTGTTTCACGCGGCTTAACTCATTTTTAATTTCCTCTACATGCATGCGACTTAGAACGCATGCACGACCTTCCTTCGATCCAAAACATGCAAGCATAAACACCCAAACCTCGGCAACTTCGTCTTGCCTCGGCCGGATACCAAAACTCTCCAAACATTGCATGCAAGTGTATTTTTAAGCATGAATCGGTTCGTCTTGGCTAGACGATCTTAAATATGTCTTCGGCATGATTTGTAATGGCCGGGAGCTTGAGATCAGTCGTCGAGGAGGCGTCTGGATCAGCGGGAGACATCGGGGAGCCTCGGGGTGGCTCGAGGTTGAAGACAACCTTTACAGCCGTCGGATGGGGAGTTTAATGATGCTCGACGGCCGCGATTAAAAGATCGTCGCGCAGATGGATCGTGCGGTGGAGATTAGACGTGCGATGAGATGTGCGGCTCATATTCAATCCCAGCGAAAAAACTCGTTCCCACATCGAAACAGCCTCCGATTTTTCAGCGCCTTATCAAACTCGCGCTGCCGCCATTCGTTCAATAATCTCTCTTCTCCCTCCACGGTGCCGCCCCGCACCGTGCCTCTGCAGGCGTGCTTCTGTGCCCACTCACGCCTCTTGCGGGCGCGCTCCTAGCGTCCACCATGCACTCCGGGCGCGCTTCATGCGCCCCTGCCGCGCGGGCGTGACACCCCTGCGTAGCCCTGCCGCCCTGTGCTTTCACCATGGGTTCCCCCATGGGCGTGGCGCCTAGTGCCCACATGAGCCGTGGGGTTGAACTCGTGGGCTGGCCTTGGCTGGCCTAATTTTTGGCAAAGGGACAGAATGTTACTTTGTCAAAAAAAAAACAAAGTACTCCATATGAAAAATGCCAATTCTAAATGCCAAGCCATCTTCCTCTAAGCCATTCTTCTTCTACATTTTTCTTCTTCTTCTTAAGAATTCCTCCATTCATCCTCAACATTTATTTATCACTTAGGAATGGAAATTCTTGAAGGTTCTTCATCAACTGATCTCCTGAATCACAGAAAATCTCCAATGAGCTTCATTGATCTAATCAGAGATCAATTGGATCTTCTTCACATTCACATGCACTAAGTGTTAGTGAATGGAATTCATTAATCCACTTCATCAACTTAGAAGTTGTGGATGGATCCCATTAACTTCCTCATGCATTGTCTTAACAATGCATGGCCTTCTAGAGCTTGTTGTGACATTGTATCCAGTTGATACAAGTTCTTGGCACTTAAAGATCAGTTCAATAATCGTCTGATGTGATGATGATGTTCCATCATCATCCATTCTTCAAGTGGTGTAACTTAGTATCATCTTGATACAAGTATTGAAACATTAAGACCAGTTCTTCAATCATCTGATATTACTAGAGAATGTTTCAACCACAACATCCTATGTCTCTTAGTGAATCTCCTAAGTGACATGCATCTTAGTACCATGGTCATTCTCCTTCATCACCATCACCATCACATCCTTTGTCATTCACATCTTGACATTCCTTGACATCCATTCATCTTATGACAACATCATGCCTCATTGACAACAAATGCAACACATTGCATTTCAATCTCCCCCTTTGTATTTGTTGTCAATATACTACTTCTGCACATATGAATGGGTCAGTATGTGTGCCAATATTTTCTCCCCCTTATTGGCAATAAAATGCAAAGGTGTGGTGTGGTTATCTTCAAAAATATCTCTTCCTCCCTTCGAATAGAATCTTCTTGAAAAGCACTAAGAGAGGGATGATGTCACATGTTCTTCTTTAGCAAAGAACCTTTAGTAAATCATCTCTAAGTCTACTTGGGCTAACCCGGTGTAGAAAATAAGAGTGATGTAACCAAGGAACTCAATGCTATCCATCATTCACTGTACATGTGAGATCATGCTTCAGGGGTTTGAAATTTTTCAGACATAACAATGAATTTGCTAAATCCTGCACAACTTCACAAAACTCATTAGAAAGTTCAGGTGCAAAGATAAAGCTTCCCCTTTCATGCATTTGACTTCAATCAATACTCCCCCTTAATTGTCATTATGAATACAATTAAGAAACAAGGGATGAAAGTATGATTGGAATACCTTCACTTTTCTCAAGATGGTATTAATCTAAGAATCCCATCTTCTTCAGATTGGCTCCCCCTCAAGGGGTGCACTCCATTCTGTCCAAACCATCCTCCAGTTGAGAATGATCATCATCATCAATTCACTGTAATGTTAGCACATGTAAATACAAGTGATTAGGGAATAAGATGGAACCTCCTTGGTTCATCAATGTGAACAACAAGGATGAGAATATTCTCTCAACCGAGATGTCCCATTTTCACCATTCTTCACACTTGCACATTTGATCTTCAATGATGTTTGTGCTGGTGTGGATCTCAACACATCTTCATGTGAAATCTTCTTCTTCCCTTTTTCCTTAGCAATTCCCAGAACTTCATCTTCAGCTCTCTACAGATCTTTGGCAAGTTGCAACTGATTTGGCCATATGACAAGTAAGTCACTTAGAAGTGTGGCCTCAGTTCTGGAAGTTCCACATGGTTCTTTTGATGCTGTTAAGCTACCTTTCTTAGGCAACTTATTTTCAATCAATCCCTTCTGCTTTTTCTGGATTGATTGTCTTTTTGAGTCCAGTCTGCTTCTATTCAGTTCCATGGCTTGTTCACAAAGATCCATGGTGTGTCCTTTCTTTCCAAAGTAGAAGCATGTTTTCATGGTGGTCCTTCTGGATGCATCACCCTTCTTGGATTTAGACTCCAAGGACTTCTTTTCTTTTTTCAAAACCTTCTTGGGAGCATCTTCAACTTTCTTCTTGCTTCCCAAGGATTCTTTCTGAGCCAGGTTCTGTGATCTTTTCTTCTTTTGAGCTCTGGATACAGTTGGAGATTGACATGTATCTATTTGACCACTTTTGCAATCATCCCAGATGTTGTCAAGTAATCCAAATCTATTTACAGTAAACAAATGTCTCTGGACCTGTGGATGCTGCTTCTTTTCTTCTGGCTTGCTCCCCCTAGGCATGGGCTTCCTCTGTGCTTTGGCATTCAGTGGATTGTACCAAAAATCCTTTGCACAGTGCCCATACTTGTTACAACACCAACACTGACCCACAAATCTTGACTTTTTGATTCCTTCTGATTGTAGGGTACTTGTCTTGAATTGTTGTGCTGTTTCAGGAGAGCTTTCTTTCTTCATTGTCTTCATCCATACTTGTTTGGAATTATTCTTCCATCCTGCACTTTTTGTGGAAACACAATTAGAAGCATTAGTACAAGATGAGATGGATGGTACCTTCCTTTTAGAAATTGTTGCCCTTTTATTAGAGGATGTCTTTCTTTTATAATCATCCTGCTCAATGCATACTTGAGTAGAAACATTTCTCCTTTCAATTGACTGGGAGGCTTTAGCTTTGGGTGATTGCAGATTTTTCAATATCACCTCCAGTTCAAAGCATTTCATGTTGAGGGAGTTATTCTCATCCTCAACCAATCTTAGCCTACCTTCCCAATTTTCTTTCAGCTGTTCTAATTGGTCTTCATGCACCTTCTTTATTTCATGCAATGAGTTGTCAAGCTCCTTCACCATTTTGACTTTGTCTTCAATTTGAGCATCTCTGACAATCATTGAAACTCTGTGCAATTTTTCCAGTGCATGGAAAACTTCTTTGACCATTGTCTTAAAGAATTCTTTCTCAGAAAGGATTCTTTGCAATTCTTCAGCAGTGTCTTCATATCTTTCATTGCAAAGAAAAATGGTTTCATCTTTAGCCTTCACCAGCTTTCTGAGAGTGTTGGTTATGCCAACCCTTTTTGCCAACTAATCTTCCATTGTATTGGCTTCTTCTTCTAGCTGTAATTTTTCTTCTTGAAGATCAAGGATGCCTGTAGCTATACACATTGCCACTTCCTTGGGGACTGTCTTCTGAAGATATTAGATTGCACTTTGAAGATCTTTCATTGTTCCAACTTCATCATAGCTAGGACATGCTTTCTTCATCTTCTTGTCCTGTTTCTTCTTTCTATTTTTCTGAGTCTTGGCAGATATCTCCATTTGAGGCTGGTCACTCATTTCCTCAAATCTGCACTTCATAAAGACTCCCTTGGATCTTTTAGAGGTAACCTCCCTCTGATACAAATTGAAGTGCCCGGATCAGTGTGAATCACTGAGAGGGGGAGGGGGTGAATCAGTGATCCTTTAAAACTTTTTACTAATTGATTCTTAATCAATTAAACCTCTATGGATGGTTAAAGCCTCGATCCACTCTTCTTGTATCTCTCACCTTTCCACGAATGATGCAGTAAATGTAAGGGCACTCGACACAAGGATTTACAAGGTTCGGCACCAAAGGCCTACGTCCTTGCCATGTTGGTTATACGCCCCAACATGGTTTCTTCCATTATAATCTGTTAGTATTACAATGGTCAATACAGAGTCCCACTGTATCTCTCCTGAGTCCCACATGAGGGTCTTTATACTGCATCCCACAGTGTTACCAGAGTCCCACTGGCCTGCTCCAGAATCCCACTGAAGACTTCTTCCACCCTGAGTCTCACAGGGGGCTTCTCCTGGCTCCTCGAGTCACACGAGTAGCTCTTCTTCTTTTTAAGTTCTTCAAGTATCCTCAGCAGCCTGGGATAAAGGCTGATGGCCTTGCTCTGTACCTCTGCTCACTTGTGATGAACAGGTCTTCTCGTCTTGCTCAGGCTTTATCACCTTCTTCTAAGGATGACCTGGCCTCTCTCTTCAAGAATCTTCAACAGCCTCTGATAAGGTCTGTTGGTCTTGCTCATAGCTTCTAATCACTTCTGTTGATCAGGATCTTCTCAATCACTGAAAACTCAGACAAATGATATCTCTAACTTCAGTCTGGTCCAGTCTCACTTCAAAACAACTTCATGCACTGAATGCATGGCAACTCTGAATCCTCATGCACTGACTGCATGACCTTCTCAATTTCTTCAAGATCTTCTTGGTCTTAGTCAACTCAAATGCACACAGCCTGATTTAGCTTTGTTCACGTGTGCATGTGCATGCATGCATGCATGCACTCCCCTTCTTCTCTTCTTGGTGTAGTAAACCCTCAGAGGGTGTAGTCAACTATAGCACACACCTTCTCACTTGAACTTCACACTTTGTTCAATGTGTTTACACACTTAAATGTGTGTTATACTTTGTGTGAGTCTTCTTCTTCTTCTAAGTGTGTCCACTCCACTTAGAGCACACACATAGGTTCGGCCACTTCACTTTGTTGTTGTGCACACACAACTTTGTTCTTTAATTTGCACACACACAATGAGTGTGTATTTGGCCTTCACTATTTTTGCACACACCCAAGCTATCCTCGGCCTTCTTTTCAAATGCACACACACACACAATGTGTGGTGGTCTTCACTCTTCAAGAATGCACACACAAATGCACTAAGGCCTCGGGTCTTCTTTGGTGCACACCCACTGCCGCGTAGGGTTCCTTCACTTGACACACAAGCAAAAAGGCTCGGCCTTCTCAATGGGGCAAGGTGGCGCGCAAGGTACTGCGGCCCCGGGGTCCTTCCTGCTGCGCAAATGAAGGACGCACATGGAACTTATTCTTTCGTGCAAGTATGCGCAAAAGGATCTCCAGCCGCACAAGTCTCGGGTGTAACCGGTGCAAGGCGCGCAAGGCCTCCTCCTCCTCCTTCTTCTTGTCGCGCAAAGAGGTAGCGCGCAAGGGACTCAGCCGCGCAAGTGGATTTGCGTGGTGGCTTCAAAACTTTGCGAGGCACATACGGCACTCACGGGACTTCGAGTTTTCAACAGATCAGCAGCAAATTCAAGAGCAAGGCCTCTCTTTATATAGGCAGAGGCGTCTTGTTCAATCCGCGTGGATATAAATTCAAACTCCCGAATATCTCGGGTTTTCAAGATTTCCAAAATCTTGTTTCTCCTCTGTTTCATGCGGCTTAACTCATTTTTAATTTCCTCTACGTGCATACGACTTAGAACGCATGCACGACCTTCCTTCGATCCAAAACATGCAAGCATAAACACCCAAACCTCGGCAACTTCGTCTTGCCTCGGCCAGATACCAAAACTCTCCAAACATTGCATGCAAGTGTATTTTTAAGCATGGATCGGTTCGTCTTGGCCAGACGATCTTAAATATGTCTTCGGCATGATTTGTAATGGCCGGGAGCTCGAGATCAGTCGTCGGGGAGGCGTATGAATCAACGGGAGACGTCGGGGAGCCTCGGGGTGGCTCGAGGTTGAAGACAACCTTTACAGCCGTCGGATGGGGAGTTTAATGATGCTCGACGGCCGCGATTAAAAGATCGTCGCGCAGATGGATCGTGCGGTGGAGATTAGACGCGCGATGAGATGTGCTGCTCAAATTCAATCCCAGTGAAAAAACTCGTTCCCACATCGAAACGGCCTCCGATTTTTCAACGCCTTATCAAACTCGCGCTGCCGCCATTCGTTCAAAAATCTCTCTTCTCCCTCCACGGTGCCGCCCCGCACCGTGCCTCTGCGGGCGCGCTTCTGCGCCCACTCACGCCTCCTGCGGGCACGCTCTTAGCGTCCACCATGCACTCCGGGCGCGCTTCATGCGCCCCTACCGCGTGGGCGTGACACCCCTGCGTAGCCCTGCCGCCCTATGCTTGCACCATGGGTTCCCCCATGGGCGTGGCGCCTAGTGCCCACATGAGCCGTGGGGTTGAACTCGTGGGATGGCCTTGGCTGGCCTAATTTTTGGCAAAGGGACAGAATGTTACTTTGTCAAAAAAAACAAAGTACTCCATATGAAAAATGCCAATTCTAAATGCCAAGCCATCTTCCTCTAAGCCATTCTTCTTCTAAATTTTTCTTCTTCTTCTTAAGAATTCCTCCATTCATCCTCAACATTTATTTATCACTTAGGAATGGAAATTCTTGAAGGTTCTTCATCAAATGAGCTCTTGAATCACAGAAAATCTCCAATGAGCTTCATTGATCTAATCAGAGATCAATTGGATCTTCTTCACATTCATATGCACTAAGTGTTAGTGCATGGACTTCATTAATCCACTTCATCCACTTAGAAGTTGTGGATGGATCCCATTAACTTCCTCATGCATTGTATTAACAATGCATGGCCTTCTAGAGCTTGTTGTGACATTGTATCCAGTTGATACAAGTTCTTGGAACTTAAAGATCAGTTCAACAATCGTCTGATGTGATGATGATGTTCCATCATCATCCATTCTTCAAGTGGTGTAACTTAGTATCATCTTGATACAAGTATTGAAACATTAAGATCAGTTCTTCAATCGTCTGATATTACTAGAGAATGTTTCAACCACAACATCCTATGTCACTTAGTGAATCTCCTAAGTGACATGCATCTTAGTACCATGGTCATTCTCCTTCATCACCATCACCATCACATCCTTTGTCATTCACATCTTGACATTCCTTGACAACCATTCATCTTATGACAACATCATTCCTCATTGACAACAAATGCAACACAGTGCATTTCAGTTTGATTATATATGATTTTACATTAATTTTTTAACCCTTTGTGATTTTTTTTGATTACATGTGATTTTCTTTTAAATACTTTTTTGTATTTTGATAATGTCTTAAAATATAGTGTTTGGTTTTATTTGATTATTATCACATTGTATAGATAAGAGATTTATATAATATTAATTAGTTTATGAGGTTGTATGAAAATTCTTTTATAGTTCTCTAAAAATTCAAAAACATTGCTACTACAGTTTTAGAATCTTTACAATTTATAGTTTTGAAAATTTTACTATATTTAATTTATTGTAAGTTGTATAGATATTAGATTCACAAGGAACTTGATTTTATTGAAATCCAACATATTTATCTTGATTTCATTAGTTTACATAAAAGTATAAAAAGGTTTTTCGGATGGTAAATAAATTTTCTGAAGTCCTTCTTTGATTTTTCACAAGTTGAATTTTTTCAGAATGTTGTTGCTTCTGTTTATTGATGATATTAAGAGAAGTAGATTTCATATTTATTTGATTCTTGATTCACTATAAATATAATATTTTTTATTTGAATAAGTATTTTTGAACAAAGTCTTAATGTGCTATTGAGATCCTTTAAAATTTCATTGAAGTTTGTTAAAGTATGTTGTCCAGATTTTCACAAAGTATACTTCAGAAACCCTACTTTCACAACAATGAAAAGTATGGTTCAACAACCCAACTTTCAAAATAGTGCGAAGTATGGTTCAAAAAACCTAATTTTGAAATAGTGAAAAATAAGGTTCGGAAACCCTATGTTATTGTTCATACTTTACATTATTGATCATTCCTTGCGTTACTGTTCATTCCCTATATTACTATTCATACCCTATGTTACTATTCATTCCCTACATTGGATGTTAAATGCATGGTTTTACAACCCTATGTTAATATTCATACCCTACGTTAATATTTATATAGTATGTTACTATTCATTCCCTATGTTACTATTCATAACATACTTTCTGTACCATACTTTGTTGTTGCCACTTTTTTCTTTTATGCAGAAAATTGATCTATTGTGTGTATATATATATATATTATTTTCAATGGTTTTCTTACTAGAAAAATTCATATTAAATATAAGGATTATGATCTAATAGTTTTTAATGTTTTTTATGCTATATTTAAAGAGAAAAATTAGTAAAATTTTCAATGTATTTTTCTAATAAAGTTAGAGGTTTCAAGTTTATTTAAATTAAAATATTGAATTTTCTTTTAGCTTGTGAGGCTAGTTTTTAGGAACTATTCTGACTAAATTTAAAGAGATTTGAATCGACTTGAACAAGATTTTAAATCATTTAACCTTATTATTTTTTTGGATATATTTTTTTGGAGATATTTTTTGAAGAGTTGTTCCAATTATTTTAAATTATTTTATTTAAGATTTATTCTGTATAAAAAAAGAGGCAACAATGGTGTGATTTTTGTTGAGATATTTATGAAAGATCTTGACTCAATTTATTTTGAATATCTTAAAGAAGCAGAGCTACTACAACTACTGAATATTTATTATCTCTCTCTCTATATATATATGACAAGAAGAAACGATATACATGGGTTAATATATCTGAGACTCTATTTTTTAAAGAGAAAGTGCTATGAACTTTGAACCCTCTGTGCATTTGCAACGTCCCGCGACACTCTGTTTTATCGCATGGATGTTCTCTTAAGTGTTGAATCTATTTTACTTCGACTATAATTTCCTTGAAGAGACATGTTAATCCAAATATCAACAACCATTACCTGTGATTTAATTTTTTATCTTCTCATTCATCTGGTTCTGAGTCTGTCACACTGTTTACCATCTCTCACATGTACTCTATTTTTCTGTTTATGATTTTACATAGAAAATCATTATTTGCTATTATTTTTCTTCAATTTGTCACTCTTGAATTGTAAATTTATGATCAAAGGGTTATGAATCCCTATATCTAAAGTCATTATTGTTCAGTTTGTGACTCCCACTGTCTAAAGTCAGGTTGTAAGGGTTGTGACTCCCCATACAAAAGTCAGTGTCATCATTATCCCTCCACTAGAAAAGGATTATATAATTAGGTTATGATTCCCCCTAAAAAATCATTTTAGTTCACAAGTATCTCTTACTGAGTAGAGAGGTTTAAGAGTAGAGTAGGCCCACTTTGGACCAAAATACTATAAAAAATATCCTTGTGTTATTTACTTTTTAATCTCCTAATTAACCTTAATAATTAACTTTGATAACTAATTTAATCAATCAATTAATTTGTTTAATTTTTTTAATTTGGTCCATTCACTCCCCTCTAGATCATCTGCTATTACCCATTCTGACCTAACAATTGGTATCAGAGGGTAATCCTTTTTAGAATTGATTAGCTCTGTGGTTCTCCGTCTGATATCTAACAATTGGTATCAGAGGAATACCTTCTTAAGAATAGTTAAGCTAATTTATTTGTTTCTCGACACCATTTATTGGTATCATTGGTTGTTCCTTCTAAAATTTAGCTAAACCTTTTAGGGAGTCAGAATTTATATTTAATTGTGATAAACTATTCCGAGACCTCACAGTCTAAGGACAAGATCTTATAAGATAAATAGATTAATCCAGAATGATGCTCAGATTCCTCAAAATCCACCACACTTTGATAATAATGATTATGGCTACAGGATATCCTGAATGGAGGCTTACATCAAACAATTGAGCATTGAGAACTGGTCTATCATGTCAAAACAGTACAAACTACATGAAGTTGACCCATATAATTTTAATATAATTAATGCTACTAGATATGTTTTAAATTAAAAAGTTATTAATATTTTATATTGTGCCATTAACAGAAGTGTTTTTAGTCACGTGCCTGCTTGTAAGGAAGCTCATGAAATATGAAAGATTCTAAAAGTCACTCACCTAGGCTCAAAAAAATTTATCCAAACCAAACTTTGAATTCTTCGTACTGAGTTCCAAGACTTCAAGATGGATGAATATGAAAATTTGAAATCTATTCACGATTTGGATTAAAATTTTAAATAGGAAGTTGAATGTTTGAAAAAAAGTTTATCTTCTTTTATTCAAGGTCATGAAAAATATCATGAGATTACATCTTTGACTAAAACTGATAAAAATAAAGATATTTTTGGCTATTATAAAATATTACAATAAATGTATAAAATGCATTTTTAAAAAATTTAAAATAGTTTTAATTAAAAGTTTACTTGTTTTAAATGTGGCAAGAATTGTCTCTATGAAAATGATTATTCTCTTAGATTTAAAAAATCAATGGGATTTATAAAAACTAATATTTCTGATTCCTTATTATCTTGAGTACCTTAAAATAAATGTTTAAATTTTTTATGGGTAACTACAATTTTTATTACTAATACCATTGGACCCAAAGTAGCTTGGGTACCAAAATTGTCAAGTAATTTATTTTTGTAGAAAAAATGCCTTATATGTCTCATGAATGACATATGGTACATGGATAGTGGATGATCTGAGCATATGTCCATAGACCCATCAAATTTTACCACTTAAAACATGTGTGATGGAGGCACTGTTACTTTTGGAGACAATTCTAAAGGCAAAGTAAAAGTTTTTGGTAAAGTTTTTATTTCAAATTATACCTTTATTTATAAATTTTTATATATTTAAGGTTTACAACATAATTTAATTAGTATATCAAAATTATGTGATGATGGAATGGAAGTTAAATTTCAGAATGGTAAATGTTTATTTTTTAAATATGATTCCTTTTTATTTTATGCTAATAGAAAAGAAAATATTTATAATATTTATTTTTCAAAACTAACTATTCTATAGGTTAAGTGTTTTAATGTTGTAAAAAATGAAAAAAATCTTATGGAATATATGTTTAGGTCATGAAAACTTCATAATGTTTCATAAGATCTCCAAACATGAGAATGTGTTATAACCACCTTCCTTGAAGAATGAAAAACTTCATGCTTGTGACACTTTCATGAAAGGGAAGCAACACAAAATTTATTTTATACCAATAAATCAAATAAATACTAATTGACCTTTAAAGTTAGTACATCTTGATTTATTTGTCCCCACTCAAATTTCCAGCCTTTTTGGAAAGAAATATACCTTATTTATTATTGATTATTATAGTAGATTTACTTGGGTATACTTTTTTTCTCATAAAAATGATACTTTGTCTAGATTTACTACCTTTTGAAAATTGGTTCAAAATGAAAAAGGGTGTATGATTATTTCTATTCATAGTGATAAAGGAGGTTAATTTCATAATTTAGATTTTGAAAAATTTTGTGAAAAGAATATTCATTTTCAAAAATTTTTTCTCCTAGAACATCACAATATAATTGTGTTGTAGAACAAAAAAATAGAACTCTTATAGAAATGACTAGAACTATGTTAAGTGAATATAATTTTCCTATATATTTTGGTGTTGAGACCATTTTTACTATATGTTATATATTAAATATAATTCTCATAAGACCTTAGTTAAAGAAAACTCTTTATGAAATATTTAAAAATAAAAAACCAAAAGTTGATTACTTCAGAGTTTTTGGTTGTAAAGTTTTTATTTTAAATTCAAAGGATAATTTTGATAAATTTGAGGCAAAGATTAATGAAGGTATTTTTCTTCGTTATTCTAATAATAGTAAAGATTTTTGAGTTTATAATAAAATATCTATGGTTATTGAAGAATCTATTCATGTTATGTTTGATGAAAATAATATTAAAATAAATTTTGATTCTAATGTTATTGTTGATGAGTTTATAGAAATTAATTTTGGTTAATAATTTACTCAAGATAAGAATGAATCAATTGAGGGGGATCATACTCCTTCTCAACGTAATCTAAAATCATAGAAGACTCAAAAAGACCATCCTATTGAAAATTAAATTGGCGATGTTGATTTTGGTGTGAAAACTAGAAATTATATTTTAAATTATTGTGCAAATTATGATTTAATTTCTGATTTTGTTCTTTTGAATGTTAATGATGATTTGAAAGATGAAAACTGGATTATTCCAATGGAAAATGAATTAAATCAATTTATTAGATATAATATTTGGAATTTAGTAGAATTTATCGAGGATAAATAGGTTATTAGAACGAAGTGGATTTTTGGAAACAAGTTGGATGAATCTAGATTGATTGTAAAAAACAAATCCATACTTGTTTCTCAAGGATACTATCAAGAAGAAGGTATATAATTTGAAAATTATTTTACACCTATTTCTATGTTATAGGATATTATAATTTGGTTAGATTTTTATTATTTTCAAGGTCTTAAATTATATCAAATGGATGTAAAAAGTTCTTTCATAAATGTTTTCATAACTGAAGAAGTTTATATTTCTCAACCCCCTATTTTTTAAAGTGAGATATTTCCTAACTATGTTTTTAAATTATCTTAAGATTTATATGGTCTCAAAAAAGCACCTCATGCTTGGAATGAAAGGCTTTTATTTTATTTTTAAATAAATATTCTAAGAAAGGAAATCTTGATATGAATCTTTTTATCAAAATAACTTATGATGATATTTTAATTGTAAAAATATATTTTGATGATATAGTTTTTAGATCCTCTAGTGAAATACTTAGTAATGAATTTTCTACTTTGAAGTCTTCTGAGTTTGACATGAGTTTAATGTGATAATTAAATTTATTTCTTGGACTTCAAATTTATCTAAGAAAAGATGAAAATTTTCTTAATCAATCTAAGTATGCCAAAGTGTTGGTTAAAAGATTTTTTCTTGATTCTTCAAAATCTATAAAAACTTATATGGGGTACTAATTGTAAATTAGATATTAATTAATCTAGTAAATCTATTAATATTAAATTTTATAGAGGAATGATAAGTATCTTTCTTTATTTAACAACATCTAGACCCAGTATCATTTTTAGTGTTTGTTTATTTATAATATTTCAAGAAGATCCTAAATAAAGTCATTTTAATGTTGTAAAAAGAATAATTAGATATATTAAAGGTTTTTTTTGTTTTGGTTTATTTTATCCAAAATATAATTTTTTTGATTTAACATCTTATTTTGATTTTGATTTTGGAGGATATAGAATTGAATGAAAAAAACATCAGGTATGTGTCATTTTCTGGGAAAAAAGTTTAATTTACTAGTCATTTAAGAAAAAACTATTTGTTACTTTTTTTACTGTAGAATTTGAGTATATCTCTGCTACTAGTAGTTATACTCAATGTTTATGGATTAAGCAAACCTTATGTGTTTTTTGTGTTTATCTTGATAAAATTCCTATTTATTATGATAATACTTCTATAATTTATATTTTTAAGAACCCCTTACATCATTTCATAACAAAGAATGTTGATATTGGATTTCATTTTATTAAAGATCATGTGAACAAGGGTGATATTGTTTTAGAATTTATTCCTTCTAAAAACATCTAGCATATATTTTTAAAAATCCTTTAGATTCTATTCAGTTTGAAAAAAAATTAAATTTGACCTTGCAATTTTGTAAATTTAAAATTTTATTACTTTATTTGTTTAGGGGGAGTTTGTTTTCAATTTTTATTTATTTACAGAAAGGGGGAGAAATAAATTGGTTTTAAATGTTTTTAAAATTGATTTTAAATGGTTTTCATGTTTTGGTTTTTTAATCAAATAAAGGGGGGGGGGAGACTGTTTGTGAATGTGCATGTTTTTCTTTTGTTTGATTATATGTGATTTTACATTTTTTAACCCTTTATGATTTTTTTGATAACATGTGATTTTCTTTTAAATACCTTTCTGTATTTTGATAATATCTTAAACCACAGTGTTTAGTTTTTTGTGATTCTTATCATGTTCGATAGATAAGATATTTATATAAAATTCATTAGATTATAAGGTTGTTTGAAAATTATTTTCTAATACACTAAAAATTCAATGAATTTTTTTTCTGTAGTTTTATAAACTTTACAGTTTTCAGTTTTGAAAAAGTTACTGTATTTAAAAAGGTTGTTTGGATGGTGAATAAATTGTCTGAAGTTCTGTTTTGAGTTTTTAGAACTTCAGATTTTTTTTTCAGAACGTTTTTATTCTCTTTATTGATGATATTATAAGCAGTAGATATCATATTTTTTTGATTTTGGATTTGTTGGAAAGATAATAAGGTTTTCTTCAAATAAGTCTTTTTGACCAAAGTTTGAATATGATGTTAAGATCCTTTAAAATTTCATTCAATTTTTATAAAGTATGTTGTCCATTTTTTTACAAAGTATGGTTTAGTAACCCTACTTTTACTATAGTCCAAAGTATGGTTCATCAACTCTACTTTTGAAATATTAAAAAGTATGGTTTGACAACCCTACCTTCGCAATATTGAAAAGTATGGTTCATGGACCCTACTTTCCTGAATAGTGAAAAGTGTGGTTTGATAACCCTACATTACCATTCATACCCTACGTTACTGATCATTATCTATGTTACTTATCATTACCTAAATTACTGTTCATGCCCTAAATTACTATTCATTCCCTATATTTGATGTTAATCATATGGTTCAAAAACCCTATGTTACTATTCATACCCTACGTTTCTATACATACCCTACATTGCTGTTTATTCCCTACATTGGATGTTAAAAGCACGATTCAAAAACCTTATGTTACTATTCATACCCTAAATTACTATTCATATCCTACATTATTATTCGTTCCCCACGTTACTATTCATACCCTACTTTCTGTATCCTACTTTGATGCTGCCGCTTTGTGATTTTATGTTGAAAATTAATCTAGTGCATATATATATATATGGACTGTTTTTAATGGTTTTTCTGCTGAAAAAATTCAAATTAAATCTAAGTATTATGATCAAAGAGTTTTTAATGTTTTTGGTGGTATATTTAAGGAGAAAATATAATAACATTTTCAACGTATTTTTCTATAAGGGCCCATACCCTTACGATCCATTACATTGTCAAAATACAGTTTTTGGGGTGTTCTAGGGGGGAAATAGTATCTCATTCCAAGAGTTTTCTAGTTTTTAGTTTTCTAATGGTGACTCACTGAATGGTAGCTCCTGAATAGTGACTCACTGAATGGTGACTCACCAAACGGTAGCTTCCGAATGGTGACTTACCGAACGGTAGCTCCCAAATAGTGACTCACCAAATGGTGACTCGCCGAATGTTGACTCATCATTAGTATCTCATGATGGTGACTCACTTGTTGATGAGTCATTTCCAGTTTTCTCTAGTTTTTCTAGTTTCGTCCCTTTGACATTTTCTTTGACCTGAAACGGGTTAAATTACATATTTAATGAGTTTTTGGGATGTTTCAAATGGTATATATCTCCTAAAAACCTGCATATTCTTTTGAATCATAAACCGCTTGGTCTTGATTGTGGTCCTACATTTATAGACTTTGAAATCATTTCCCTAAGGATTTAGGATCTGGTCTTTCTGAAATATGAGATCCTCTCTTCCTTTTAACCCTTACATTTACTCTTCTCTTGGTGCACCTACAACCTTTCTTCCCCAATGGGTTGTGTTCTTGTGTTGTAGTAGCATGTTCAGTTTTTCCTTGGAGTCCTTCCTACTGCTCGTGCGACCCTCTGTTTTGGCGCAAAGAAGAATCATTGGTCGCCTGTTGTTCTAGGTAGGGATTTCCTTCATCTCTTATTTCTTGTGTATCATGTGGGGTGGGTGTAATGATGCCTTTTTTGTGAAAACATATGAATCCAACCTTTAACAAATTAATAAATGTGGAAGATAATGATAAAAAATATAATCATACTGTTACGATAATGGTCTAGGAATGTGTTAGTGATTTTTTTGTTATCTGTTATCTTCAATTCATGCTGTCAACTATATAAGCTGTAAGAATTCTAAAAATAATGGTTTTTGGTGGTCTTTATTTTCTAATTGACAATGACTTGTGAATAATTTCTTTAAATATCAATATGATTAATCATGTATAGTTAGTTAAATGAAAAGGATGCCCCAAGATCAAAATTACTTTGTGATCACCCTTATTTTATCAAAGTGGAATTACTGAACAAGTGATTCTAAATCTGAATACACCTTATTATTTGGTATGTTTGTGTACTGTGTATAGTTATATTTGACCTTTGGTTTCCTATGGTCAAGTGGTTCTATGGTTGGGAGTGTGGTTATGATTATGGGGTGGTAAGGGTGGTGTGATGGAATCTCATGTTGAGATATTGATTGATTGTGGAATGGATGAACTTGTAGAGCAGTGGGGATGCATCCATTTTGTGTTATAGTTGTTGAACAGTGTTGTGTAGTGGGACTATAATCGAGTTGTGCTACAAAATGTGTTGGGTATGGTTGTGTTTGGTAGTTTCCTGGGTAGCGTTAGAATGAAATAAGTGAACTTCTTAATGAATAATGATAAGTGGTTAAATGAAGTGGGTGAGTTTATGTTTTGGAAGTAGCTATTTGTGTGTCTGTACATGTAGGGGATGTAGAAATGGTGGTTTTGTGTGGGATGATTGTTTTTTGGAAACCCATAGGTCAAGCTAAGTTTTTGGTACCTATATATATACATGTAGTTCCTTGTGATTTCTATATGTACCCCACCTGTGTTGAGAACTACATGCCGAACACCCCCATTATTATGGGGGAGGGTGTCCTTTCCCAACATCATGGTGAGAGGATGGATGACTAGTTATTGTCTATTCTACACTCCCTCTTATAGGCATTGGTATCCCTAGACTCTTCGGATAGGTTTTGGTGTGTTTGGGAGGGCAAGGTGTCTTCGAGCGAGGTGTGCTTCTCAGGTGTATTTAGTATGAGTTGTGTGGTGATTCCTAGGTGTCTTAGGGATGGGGTTTTGGTTTTTGGCCCAAGTTTCTATTGGAGAGATGTGATGAGTGGTGGTTTGTATGCCCACCCTACATATATAAAACAATTTTCAGGTTTCCAAGGAGATTGCATGGATAATGCTGGACCTTACTAGCTCAGACATTGGGGTTAGTTACCGTGTCCCTTCTTAGTTTTATTTTGGTACTTACTTTGGATGTTTTTTGTATTTCTAGTAGTTTTACTTTAAACATGCAGGTAGTATGGATTTTTATTTCTTTATATATATGTGTATTTGAGTTTTTTGAGGTTGATACATCTTATCTCCCAATCTTGGTTACTATAAAAATGGTAATGCCTCTAATTTTTGTGATATTTTTATACTCTTGGTGTTGGTCGCTACCTCAAGGCATATTGGAGGTGGGAATCTAGGGTCATTATCTATCCTTCATCTTGTGGAAGGAATGTCTCAACATCTTTCTATCCATTACCTTGTCTTGAAGAAGGTGGGTCATGACTGAATGGTATCAGAGTTGATAGTTGAGAGATAGGATGGAGTTTGAAGTTAGGCACAATGTGGATTGCATGGGTTGGTAAGGAAACAATGTTATGTGATCTTAGAGCATGATAGAGTCTAGGGAAGACTGGCTAGGACACAGTATTTTATCCCCCCCCCCCCGTGATCTGATGCAAGGACTTTGAGCTTATCGAAAGACCAAGTGAGGCTACAATGATTGTAGGGTAGAGATCCTAGGAAATGTACATGCATCATGTTGACTTGAGTTCTTGTTTGTTTTGGGAATTTTTAGGAAATTAAAATAAAAAATGATTTAAAATGAATCCTAAATAAATTCTATACTACTCAGGCATAGGAGTTCCCTATTTTCCTTCAAGATATGGCTCCCGAATGTCATCCGCATGTGGTACGAGCAGTGGAGACTCAACAATATGACCCAGTTGACTGACAGATTGTTGACCGAGTGGAGTAGGATGACCAATGGTAGAAGACCCCTCATGATTTATATCTATAGGCTCTGGGAAAGTATGAGGGTAGTGTCTCAGACGTAGAGATGGAGATTTGTCTTGAGGATATGGTGATAACTTTCATCTTGATCCAGGATCTGATAGATTACTGGGTTCCCTTGGTAGTGATCCAGATGAGGGGAACAGTGCATCAGTGGTGGATGCTTTACCTCAGGGAGAGGAAGGAGACTGATGTTTCTTAGGATGACTTTGAGAAGGAGTTCTGGAATTCCTATCTTCGATGATGAATGATGAGAAACAACAGGAGATACTCTCCTTCCAATAAGAGAGTATGTTGGTATTGGAGTCAGGGATCAAGATCAACGATCTCCTTCACTTTGTTCTAGATCTCTTTCCAGATGAGGAGTCTCGAGGGAGATGTTTTGAGGAGGCACCCCATCCATCCCTCCAGTATGTGGTTACTACCTTCACCCTACCGACATACTTAGAGGTTCAGAAGAAGGATGAGGTAGTGGAAAGGATGTACTTGTTTGGAGGTTTACTATGATAGGGGATCCAACAGAGTTCTTAAAATGGTAAGGTTGTCAGTAGAAGGTCTTTGGCATCAAGACCTTCTAGGTTTCGACCAATGGGGAGCCAACCCTAGTAGTTTCAGTTCTGACCTTCAGGTCCTCATCCTTTTTCCGTAGGCTTGGGACCGAGGTGTTTCTATTATGGAGGCCGCATGTACCTTCTGAGTCAGTTCCTATTTTGAGATTAGTATTATGAAGGTGGGAAGGTCTAGTTCTCACCTCAACAGTAGTTGCTAGCCAGGTTGTTTCAACAGTAGGGACAATAGGCTCCTGCTCCACCAAGGGGAGACAGAGCAGGAAAGGACCGACCTTAGGGAATTCTATAGGGATATAGACTCAGGAATAGTTAGGGAGGAGGTCGACAGTAGAGGGGCAGAGGAGATGTGTGTGGTTAGTTGCATGCCGCATAAAAAACAGTTCCTGTAGGGATAGAGATCGTTCAATGTACGAACAGTTTATTCAGTACTCTTGTTTGTGCCTTGTTTGATTTAAGAGATTTTCACTCCTTTTTTGCACCCAGTATAGCCCATTCTTTAGAACTAGACATAGAGAGAACTTATGTTCCCTTGGTGTTGAGTACATTAGTTGGGGGTTAGATCAGATTTTTTGATGTTTTTCAGGGATGTAGATTGATGTTGGGGACACATCAGTCCAGTGGGGATCAATTTAGGCTACAGATGAAGCCATACAGTGTTATACTTTGTATCGACTGGTTGTACTCTCTCTGTGCTGTTATTGACTACTTTTGGTAAAGATTCAGGTTTTAAGATGTGGGTGGACAATGTGTGGATTTCATTGGAGAGCATAATTGTTTGATGGGAAATAGGTGCGTGGAGACATTACTTTCTTTATTAGCCGAGATGTCTGTGAAATCGGTGGATGCTGAGATGGTGGAGGTCTCAAGAGTTTTCAGGGAGTTCTTGGATGTTTTCCCCAAGGATGTTGTGACTCTACCCCCTTGACATGACATTGAGTTTGGGATATACTTACAGCCCGGTGAACATCTGATTTTGATGGATCCTTATCAGATGGCGCATTATGAGTTGTAAATTCAGATTGAAGATCTGATGAAGAAGGGATTTATATGTCCTTGTGTGTCACCGTGGGGTGCTCCAGTCTTGTTTGCAAAGAAGGAAGATACTGGTCTAAGGTTGTGAATATATGATTGATGTTTGAATTGAGAAACAGTCAAGAACTGCTACCCTCTCATGAGGATATATGATCTTTTTGACTAGATGAGGGGAGAAATTTGGTTTTATAAGATCAATCTGCGATCTAGGTATCACCAGTTGACAGTGAAGGAGGGTGACATTCTAAAGTCTACTTTCAGGTGCAAATATGAGCACTTTGAGTTTGTGGTTATGCCATCCGGTGTTATGAATGCACCAGTCGTGTTCATGGGTATTATGAACTCTATATTTCATGAGTTTCTGGACCAGTTCGTCATCGTATTCATTGATGAAATCCTGATCTACTCAAAGTCAGAGGAGGAGCATATCGAGAATATCAGAACTATCTTAGAGGTCCTTCAGCACTACCATCTCTACGGAAATATTTCCAAGTGAAAGTTTTATACACAAGACGTCCACTTCCTTGGATATGTGGTGTATGATCCGGTTGTAGTAGTGGATCCATCTAAGTTTGAGGCAATGTTTTCTTGGAAAACACCTAAGAATGTGGTAGATATTCATAGTTTTATCGGTTTGAAAGGATATTATTAGATATTTGTACCTGATTTCCCTCGAGTAGAAGCTCCATTGACTACTTTGACCATAAAAGGCCAAGCTTCTGTGTGGAGTGATCAGTTCTACAAAATGTTCGACAATCTAAAGGGGAATTTGGTCAGATCCCTAGTGCTCCAGCGGAAGGGGTGATGTTCGAGGTATTTTTCAATGCTTCCCATCTGGGCTTGGGGTGTGTTCTCATGAAGCAATAAGGAGTGACCTTATATGGTTCTAGGTAGTTATGTCCCCATGAACGTAATTATTCCTCACATGACCTAGAGCTAGAAGAGTTATGTTTGTGCTAATGTTTTAGTGACATTACCTCATTGGGGAGCTCTTTATGGTCTTCAAGGATCACAAGATCTTGGGGTGTATCTTTTCCCAGCAATATCTGAACTTGAGACCATGGAGGTGGTTGCAGTTTCTCCATGATTATGATTTTTATATCTTCTACACCTTAGGAAAGGGGTATGTTTTGGCTGATTCTTTGAGTAGGAAGTCACATAAGGAAGTGGTTTAAAAATCTGTGGATTCTTAGAGAGTAATGGTGGAGTTGGATTCCTTGCACTTGGATGTAGGAATGGATGGCGGTAGAGTATTTCTATCTAATATTACAATTGTAACACCCCATGATTTCATAGTAAGTTATTTTCCTCAAAGTAATTCAATAGCTTGCGCTCCACGCAACACTGAGTTCGAGCGAACCCTGACTTATCAAACTAGTCGTTCAAATAGCAGTTATTAATAGTATTAATTTAATTTTGAATTTTATATACTCCATATAATTTTAACATCCATATTATGCATTTCTTAGACATAATATAAGAACAATTTCAATTTTTTAGATAAAAGAAGTATTTTTCAAAAAATACAATTTTACCACCTTTTAATGGAGAACCATTTTTAAATCCAATATTTGACACTATTATATATTCAATTTGTCAAAATAAACTTCTTGGTTAGAATAGGGACATAAAAATTTTAGTTTGGATAAATGTTTGGCGCTTTTATGATAACTTTTATATTTTGATGAATAGTAAAAAATACTAAATTTTAATTAAAAACAACTTTTTTAATAAAAATAATTTATAGTGTTAAATTATATATTAGAATGGTTTTGTGGTATAATTAGATTATAGTTTTATCATTTAATCCAATGTTGGTCATTGAAAGTAATTTTACATTTAAATTGGACGTAAACACATATCAATCTTTTGATAGTTTTTACTCTCAAAAACCCACTTTCTAGTTTTGACAACGAGAATATTTTTTAAATTAATAAATAAAACTTATATGTTTTTAATTTGGTAAAATAGACATAATTTGTTAATTTAAAATATCAAAATTAGCGTTGAGTGAATTTTTGGTATTTTTCTGAAAACTTTCGATTTTTTATGAATAGTGAAAAACACTGCATTATTATTTAAAATAGACTTTTTATTTAATTAATTAATTATTTTATTTAAATTTATTTTCATTCAAATTAGATACATAATACCTACATAAATTCAATTTAATTCATTGGAGTCATTTTATAATAATATTAGATGTATAAAATTTTATTGAACTTTTTACCGTCTTTTACCAACCTTCTAGGCACATTTGCAAATTTGTATAAAACGTAATTTTAACGCTTCTGTGGATTAAATTTCAAAAATTTGAGAGACATGGTTGAAATCAGTATGTAAAATTTGGTTCAATAAGATGAAAATATTTTTTGTTGAATAATAACTTTTGAATTTTATTTACCACAGTTAAAAGTAAATAGGGTAATTAATGGTAAAAATGATAATATAATTACCCTAACATATCTCCTAATTCTATTGGATAAGTGTATTTAGACCAAAATCAAACTCAGGAATAAAATATTATCTTATTGGTCCACTTGTATTAGATTAGGACATTTATTATTATTTTATTTAAAGAAGAGTTAAAAATGGTAAATTCAATGTTTAATAACTAAAACATTTTTAATATAGGGTTATACATAAGATAAATTCAACTATAAATATTAATTAGAAAGATAAAACAAATTCCTAAATAAAGGTATTTTATTTATAATTTTTAGACATTAAATAATTAAATTTATATATAACATAATGATGATGCACTAATTACCTTATTAATGAAAGATTGAAATAATTGATATTATAAATATCCAAATAAATTTTAATTGAGACTTATGATGAATTCCAATAATTTTTAGGTTAATATGACATGTTAGGGTTTATTAAATATTTTTTTTTTAAAGTGATAAAGTTTTTTATGACTTTCATAAAAATGAAATACCAAATAGTGTCAAAATTGACATAAATGAGTTTTTAAAACAAATACTATATTATTAATTGATATAATATTCTTAAAAATCTAAGTTTAGGCCAAAGTACTTATATAAGGTTATATATATCAATAAATAACCACTTGGTATTCTCTTGTATGTTTATAGTAATTTTATTAACTATTTATTATAATAATATATGAATACATGGAAAAAGTTAAACTATTTAACTAAGAGTTAAATATAAAAGTTAAGGTTAATATGGTGACCTAAACCTATCTAAAACCTATTATTTAAGATGTTTTAGACTAATCCCCACCTTATCCTTGAAATAAATCTATTATGATCCATTAGAAACCGAAGATGAATTTATAATAAAATAACATTTCAAGCTTTTCCTAAAGTGACACTCATATCTCTTATAAAAGGCACTTCCCCTTCTCTTAATTTCACACCTCCAAATACATTTTTATCATCCAACCCCAGCCCAAATATCCTCCTAACTACTTTCACTACATCCTAAATTCCTTACTTTGATCAGAAAACCAACATAAAGAGCCCTTTTGATCAAATCAAAAGGAAGCACCCAAAGAAGAGGTAATAATTTCATCACCTATTTCAAAGTTATCTTCTTCTTTAACATCCAATTTATTTATTGTTTACATACCAAAATAATTAATATAGTACTTTATACATACTGTGATGTTATTATAAATATGGTACAACCATATTCATTATTCTATCCATCCTATGAATGACAATGTCACCATACGTGCGTACATACGGCTTACCGTCTCTACGTCATGGTGTAGTTGTTATTCAACAATTCATTATTTGGATGGGTGTGATAATGATGTATAATTGATGTAAATAATAAATATAAAATTTTAATGATTCTTTATATAAGATATAAAATCCAATTTTATACGATCTCACCTTCAATTGAATTATATTGTCGCTCATGCGTACGTACAGATTATAGTCTCCACGAACGCGATGAGATTCATTCCCCATCATAACCATTCAATAATAATTTTAATTTTATGATTAAAAATAATGTTTAAGAACTTAATATAATTCTGGATATGAATAAAATTCAACCTATCTATAACAAACATGACTTACGTAACAAAACATATAAAGGAAAACGAATCAGTTAACACCCGAAACAATGATACTACTAAAATATTATTAACAAAGCAATATTACAAGATCATATATGATATCATATTTATGTATGTGGTTCTTGTGTAATTTAATATCAATTATTTAACTATTTTACAGGAGGTTAATGTACCCTCAACTAAGGAAAAGTACAAGGTAATGGGTTTCTTATCTCACTTTTAATTTCGTGACATTTCCATTATTCACCACTAATTTATTGCATGTGGTGTATTTTGTACTTCCATTTGATATATATTATCATTATTCTATTTATATTCATGGTATTATGTGATTAATTTGGTGGTTATTAACTTTTGGTCTTACGACTCGATTGATTATAACATGGTAAGGGGGTTTCATCTCACTTCTTATTCCCGTTAGATTCATTCTATATTGCCACTATTTCCTTTTGTGTGGTGTATGTACTGCCCATGATTGTATTACTTGTGTAATATAATTTAATTTACGGGTATTTAAATCTTCATTGTAAGATACTTCTTTCATGGAGTGTATGTTTCGTAAGTTACCAAATCAGTAAGGGAACTTATAATTTCAATTTCAACTCATTGGGTTTTACGCACACTTCATTGATTATTTTACTCTAAGATTATGTGGGAAATCACTATTTATTTATTTATTTATATAGGAAATTTTCACTCCCCTTTGAGTGGATATACTTTTTATACATATAATCACTCCACTAATAAATTATCAAGTCATTGATATGAACTTGATAAGGGTAATCATAACTAAATTTCCATTCATTGATTTAAACATCCAAGTCATTGGTTTTGTTTTTACAAGAATATATGTGACTGTACTATTATTTATTTACACTAAATATCCAATCATATTTAGTGTATTTATATTTTTCACACATTATTATACCATTAATTAATCCTTAATCTAAGGATATATTCTTCATAAGGGATTTCATCACAATTTTCATTCCATTGAGTTTTCTTTGTTGTTATACACCAATTAACTTTTATTCGGTGTTTATACTGTACTTTGACATAGTATATCATTAATCCCTTTATTATCATGATTTTATAAGGTCTTAATTACCTCAATTATTTTTTTTCAAGCATCTCTCATTTGTTTTGGAACTCTAAATAAAATATCATTTAAAATGTTTTAAAAATTTATTTTTCTAAATATTTATTATTAATGTCAATGTTTTAAAAATGGTTTTAAGGAATTATTTATATGGACATGAATGTTTTAAAATTGAAATTACTTTTAAAATTTTCAAAGTGGTACGAGACACTTTGATTCAAAAATCTATTTTTAATAGCTTTTTGATAAATAGATATACTTTTAAATGTTTTCAAGAAAAAGGGGATATTTCTCAAAAATAGTTTTACTGATTATTTTCATCTATGTTAATATACTTCATTATTCTTGATTGAGGTTGATACAATCTTCTATATTGTATTTAATGTGTTATATTTGACTGTGGATGTGCTATTTTTATAACATTCATGGGTTGTGGTTAAAATATTGACATTTCGTATGCTAGTTTTAATACGAATTCTTAGATTATGTTTCAACATTTTCATATGAGGAATGCATTGGACTTATTAAGTGATGGGTGGAGACCACTATATATCCTTTATGCATTGGTAGGTCTCATGAGACAAAATAGTTTCTTGGCACAAGGCCTTGACAAAATCTTATTTGTAGTGTTGGCACGAGGCCTTGAATATGTGGTTATGATGTCTGACATTATGCATTCCACCAATATAAAATTAGCTATTGATATTACATGTGATTATTCGAAAAGTAGAATATCCATGTGAATAAGTAAATGGAATTATTTGATTTATATTTTCCATATTATTATGAAGTTTTTTTTAATAGGATTTTTTATTCATACACATTCCCTTAAATGTTTATGATTATTTATGATAGTTTCCGCTTTATTGTTATCCTTACTAAGTATCTGAACTCACCCCTTTTTTATGTTCTATTTTTCCTAGGATGTGAAGAAGTATATTATGACTGAACTGTAAGAATAGGATAATGAATATAAGAGTGTTCAAAGGATACCTAATATTTTTGTTTTTCATTTTATAATGTAATGTAAAACTTATGTGTGTATCTAGTACTTACAAGGCTACTAAACTAATCTATTTTTAGAGACTTGATCTATTGTGATCATGTTAATGTTATGTAATAATGCACAGACTCTGGGAAACTAGGGTCGGGGCGTTACAGTTGGTATCATATGAAGTTTAGTATAAACATTTAAAGCTATATTTAGAAAAACTCTGATTATAAAACACTACCCTAAGATAGAATTTGAGGATTAGTATTGAAGGGAATCCAAAAAATTTTGTAATGTAATTATTATGTGGGTTTTCCCGAAAATACATCCCTGTCTGGATACGAGAAAGTAGAGGCGGCTCTGGAACAGATGTACCTAGGAGTGAAAACTCTGAAAATGAGTTTCGGGCTTGACCCGAGGTATCCTGGTACACAACAATGGGCTTTGCTGCACTCTTGGCTACGACACTCTCAGGGGATATTCTTAGGATAATTCACATTTTCTTTACAAACTAATTTAAAGGATTTTAATATAAGATGAGAATAAATAACCTTGGTTAATAATAAGGTGTTTTATATTAAAAATAATGTGTCATAAAATTCTCTAAATGATTTTATGACTCAAACTATTTTTTCTTGTGTTAGCCAATGACTGGATTCCAAGTAAGTCATAGTAACATTAAACATGATGTACAAGGTGGGAATGATGATGTAAATGAGCAACTAAATGGAATGTTAGTAGGAATAAAAGACATAATATTCATGAAGAAGTATGTTTTCAAAAATATGATCAATAATATATATATTAACTGACTCCCAAAATCAACAAAGAAGAGAAAGGCAGAGAATGATAAGATCTCTAGCAGTGGAAACCATGGAGAAAAGAAAGCTCAATTTCTATCATGCCAGAAATATGGAAGTAGAAACCTAGGAAAGTGTCTTAATGGAACAAATAAATGATTTATGTGTGGTAAAGAAGGACATAAAGTAAATAATTACCGAGGAAAAATGAAGAGTACTATGGAAGGAAATAAAAATGATCCTAAGAATCCAATTACAGTCATTTGCTATAAATGTAAGGGACCTTGGCATTACCCGAGTCAATTCCCTATTCTATAGGATAAAATCTAAGTTAAATAAGAACCTATGTAGAAATAAATGGATGGAGAAATGGTTAAAATTATAGGATTACTTTGGAAGACTATTCTCTTGTATGTGTAACCATACAGTTTGTTTTGTGAAAATGCTATTTTATGAATAATTATATTTTCTTTTGTGGATATAGTTATAAAGAACCATTTGGGTTTATATGATCCTCGAATTTGAGGAAACTACATGTTATTAATTTTGGGGATGAAAATGTGAGGTATGAGATAACATTTGTGGTTAAATTATGTTATGGTTATTTTGAAGAATTTATCTCATTTTGGGAATATTGTAAAATATAGTTTTTGAAATAGGACAACATGCAGACCGTGTAACAACCCGTCGCGTCGGAAAAAGTTGTGGGAATCGATCCCACAACTAGAGTGCGATTGGGATTTATCGCCTACCACCAAACTATGTGAAGTCCCTGGTTAGTGTGACTAATTATTCTCAGTTAAATGATTTTATTGATCAATAATAAGTTGACTTGGGATATTATTTCTTATCAAATAGATATCCTTAGTATAAGAAAATTATTTTAGTGATTAAGTGATAAATGTTATTTTGAAATACGTACACTCTATTGGGAACACTATACGCCTAAGGAAAATTGAATACTATGGAATTTCATTTGAGGAGTAATGATGGATTTTTTTATTTTGGAAGAATATATTTTTTATAGAGATTCAGGTTATTAATGGAAATGATTAACCTATCATAGAGAATATGTGATTTGGTTAATTACACTTCTTTATGAGACTTTAAGAGTAGTTGATGTTATTTAGAGATAAATGTTAAGATTTACTATGAAAGACTATGTGATTAAATTCTTCTGAGTTTTGGGTTTCAATCTTAGTTTGTATTATGTTGAAGGATTTTAAGGAAAATTGTTTATTGAATGGTCTTTACTGAACTTTGGGTATTTTTTGTTCAGTTTTGTAAATTAAGATTAGTATTTATTTCTATAAATGATTATCCATTTTGGGGATCATCTGATCTTTTACTAAAATTTTGGTTTTGGTTAATCTCTAAAGATAAGGGAAATATATAGTTCATCCTTTGCAGATTATGTGATTCTCTAGAAGTTGATTCTAATGCTTCAGGTGTGACCAAGTCATCTTGAATACTCATCATTTGGAGAAAAGATGAGTTAGTGGTAGAAATTTATTAAAGGATGAAACACTACTTAAAAAGTAAGTATATATCTTTATGTTCTTATTTAATCTCATAAATAAATTCCTCAACTTTATGAAATGGAACTTAAAACAAAAAACATTGTCCATTTACTTTTCCTACTGGGAAACTAATGATCGTTTAACCCATTACAAGTTTGTGGTTTTCTTATTGTTAAATTTCTCCTGATAATGTTTTCTATCACTCTTAATCAAAACTTGACACTTATTTTATCTTCCATACCCATGTTTTCCTACATGGAATCCTAGTATGGGTTATCTTGGGTGACCTTTGTACTTCTCTTTATTTCTTTTAAAGTGATAGTTTTATTGACTCTTTTTCCAATGTGGGACATTCAATGAATTTCCTTATCCCAATTTTAAAATTTTGAGGATGAAAATTCCAAAAGGGGGGAAGAATGTAACACCCCAAGATTTCGTATTATGTAATTCAATAGTTTGTGCGACACGCAACACCGAGTTCGAGCGCACCACAACTTACCAAACTAACTATTCAAAAAGAGGTTATGAATAGTATTAATTGAATTTTTAATTTTATATACTCCATATAATTTTAAAATCCATATTATGTGTTTCTTAGACATAATATAAGAACAAATTCAATTTTGTAGATAAAATAAGTATTTTTCAAAAAATACAATTTTACCTCCTTTTAATGAAGAACCATTTTTAAATCCAATATTTGACACTTTTATGTATTAAATTTGAAGAAATAAACTTCTTCATTAGAAGAGTGACATAAAAATTTTAGTTTGGATAAATATTTGGTGCTTTTCTGATAACTTTCATATTTTGACGAATAGTGAAAAATACTAAATTTTAATTTAAAACAACTTTTTTTATAAAAATAATTTATAGTGTTAAATTATATATTTGAATGGTTTTGAGGTATAATTTGACTATATTTTTATCATTTAATCATTTTTTAGTCATTGGAAGTAATTTTACATTTAAATTGGACATAAACACATATCAATCTTTTGATAGTTTTTACTTCTCAAAAACCCGCTTTCTAGTTTTGACAACGGGAATATTTTTTAAATTAATTAATAAAACTTCTATGTTTTTAATTTGTTTAAGTAAACATAATTTTTTAATTTGAAATATGAAAATTATCTTAGAGTGAATTTTTGGTATTTTTCTGAAAACTATCGATTTTTGACGAATAGTGAAAAACACTGTGTTATTTTTTAAAACTGACTTTTTATTTAAATAATTATTTGTTTTATTTAAATTTATTTTAAGTAAAAATAGATACATAATACCTATATAAATTCAATTTAATTCATTGGAGTCATTTTATAATAAGATTAGATGTATAAAATTTTATTAAACTTTTTACCGTCTTGTACCCACCTTCTAGGAAAATTTGCAAATTTGTATAAAATGTAATTTTACAGCTTATATGGGTTGAATTTAAAAAATACTAGAGACACGGTTGACATAATTAAGTAAAATTTGGTTCAATAAGACGAAAAATATTTTCGGTGAATAGTAACTTTTGAATTTTATTTACCACAGTTAAAAGTAAATAGGGTAATTAATGGTAAAAATGATATTATAATTACACTAAAACATGTACTACTTCTATTTTATAAGTGTATTTCGACCAAAATAAACCTTAGGAATAAAATATGATCCTTTTTTCCACTTGTATTAGATTAGGACATTTATTATTATTTTATTTAAAGAAGAGTTAAAAGTGTTAAATTCAATGTTTAATAACTAAAACATTTTTAATATACAGTTATACATAATGTAAATTCAACTATAAATATTCATTAGAAAGATAAAACTATTTCCTACATAATGGTATTTTATTTATAATTTTTAGACATTAAATAATTAAATTTATTCATGACACAATGATGATGCACTAATTACATTATTAATGAAAGATTGAAATAATTGATATTATAAATATCTAAATAAATGTTAATTGATACTTATGATGAATTACACTAATTTTTTAGGTTAATATGACATGTTGGGGTTTATTAAATAAATTCTGTTCGAAGTGATAATGTTTTTATTACTTTCACAAAAACAAAATACCAAATAGTGTCAAAATTGACATAAATGAGTTTTTAAAACGAATACTATATTATTAATTGATATACTATTCCTAAAAAAATAATGTTTAGACAAAGGACTTAGATAAGGTTATATATATCAATAATTAACCACTTGTGGTTTTCTTGTATTTTTATATTAATTTAATTAACCAATTTTTTTAATAATACAAGAATACATGGTAACAGTTAAACTATTTAACTAGGAGTTAAATCTAAAAGTTAAGGTTAATATGGTTACCTAAACCTATCTAAAATCTATTGGTTGAGTGGTTTGAGACCCATCCCCACTTTATCCTCGAAATAAATCCATTTGGATCCATTAGAAACCGAAAATGAATTTATAATAAAATAATATTTCAAGCTTTTACTAAAGTGACCCTCACCTCTCTTATAAAAGGGAACTTCCCCTTATCTTAATTTCACACCTCCAAAGCCATATTTATCAGAAAAACCATGAAAAAATATACTCCCAACTACTTTCAATAAATCCTAGAGTCCTTCCTTTGATCAGAAAGAAAACCTAAGGAGCCCTTTTGATCAAATCAAAAGGAAGCACCAGAAGAAGAGGTAATAATTTCATCACCTCTTTCAAAGTTATCTTCTTCTTCCAATTCCTCTTTCTTTGTTGTTTTCATACCAAAATAATAACTCCAGAACCTTATACATACTTTTATTTTATTATAAATATGGTACAACCATATTCATTATTCAATCCATCATATGAATGAAAAAGTTACCATACGTGCATACGTACGGGTTACCATCTCCATGTCGTGGTGTAGTTTTTATTCAATAATTCATTATTTTGATGGGCATAATAGTTATGTATAATTGATTTTAATAATAAATATAACATGTTAATTAATCTTTATATATGATATAAAATACAATTATATATGATCTCACCTTCAATTTAATGATATTGTCACTCATGCGTACGTATGGATTACCGTCTCCATGAACACGATGAGGTTCATTCCCAATCATAACCATCCAAGAATAATTTTCATTTTATGATTAAAAATAATATTTAATAAATTAATATAATTATGGATATGAATCACATACATCCTATCCATAACCAACAAGACTTATGTAACAAAACATATTAAGGAAAACGAATCAGTTAACAACCGAAACAATGATACTACTAAAATATTATTAACAAATAAATATTAGAAGATCATATATGATTTTATATTTATGCATGTGGTTCTTTTATAATTTAATAAAAATGATTTAAATATTTTACAGGAGGTTAACGTACCCTCGACTAAGGAAAAGTACAAGGTAAGGGGTTTCTTATCTCACTTTTAATTTTGTGAGATTTCAATTGTTCACCACTTATTTATTACATGTGGTGTATTGTATAATTCCATTTGATATATATTATCCTTATTCTATTTATATTCATGGTATTTTGTGATTCATTTGGTGGTTATTAACTTTTGGTTTTACAACTCGATTAATTACAACGTGGTAAGAGGTTTTCATCTCATTTCTTATTCGCATGAGATTCAATCTATATTGCCACTATTTTCTTTTGTGTGGAGTATGTACTTCCCATGATTGTATTCATTGTGTAATATAATTTAATTTATGGGTATTAAAATCTTAATTTTAAGATCCTTCTTTCATGGAGTGTATGTTTCATAAGTTACCAAATCGGTAATGGAACTTCTAATTTAAATTTCAACTCATTGGGTTTTACACACACTTCATTGATTATTCTACTCTAAGATTATGTGTTAAATAACTATTTATTTATTTATGTAGGTGATTTCCACTCCCCTTTGTGTGGATATACTTTTGATACACATAATCACTCCATTTATAATTTTTAAAGTCATTGATATGAACTTGATAAGGGTAATCTTAACTCAATTTCCATTCATTAAGTTAAACATCCAAGTCATTGGTTTTGTATTTAGAAGAATATGTGTGAATTTACTATTATTTATTTATAATGAATATCCAATTATATTTATTGTATTTATATTTTTTACACATAATTATTTAATTTATTCATCCTTAATATAAGGATATAGTCTTCATAAGAGATTTCATCTCAATTTGCATTCTATTGTGATTTTTTTGTTGTTATGTTCCAATTCACTTTTATTTGGTGTATATAATATACTTTGACATAGTATATCATGAATCTTTTTATTATCATGATTTTATAAGGATTTAATTACCTCAATTATTTTTATTCAAACATCTCTCATTTGGTTAGGAATTGTAACTAAAATATCATTTAAAATGTTTTAAAAATTTATTCTTTTAAATAATTATCATTAATTTCAATATTTTAAAAATGTTTTTACTGATTTATTTATATGGAAATGAATTTTTTAAAATTTAAATTCTTTTTAAAAGTTTCAAATTGGTATGGGACACTTTTATTCAAAAATCTATTTTTAACATCTTCTTGATAAATAGTTAGAATTTAAAATGTTTTCAAGAAAAAGTGGATATTTCTCTAAAATAGTTTTATTGATTATTTTCATGTATGTTAATATCCTTAATTTTTCTTGATTGAGGTTGATAAAATCTTATATATTGTGTTGAATGAGTTATTTTTGACTATGTATGTGCTATTTTTATACCATTCATGGTTTGTGGTTAAAGTATTGACATTTTGTATGCTAGTTTTAATATGAATGTTTAGATTATATTTCAACCTTTTCATATAAGGAATACATTGGACTTATTATGTGATGGGTGGAGCCCGATATAGCTCCTCGATTAATTGGTAGGTCTAATGAGACAAACTAGTGTCTTCGCGCAAGGCCTTGACAAAATCTTATTTGTAGTGTTGGCACGAGGCCCTGACTATGTGGTTATGATGTCCGACATTATGCATTCCATCATTATAAAATTAGCTATTGATATTACATGTGATTATTCGAATATTATAATATCTATGTGAATAAGTAAATGAAATTATTTGATTTATATTTTCCATATTACTATGATGTTTTTGTTTAAAAGGATTTTTTTAGTCATACACATTCCCTTAAATGTTTATGATTATTTATGATAGTTTCTGCTTTATTGTTATCCTTACTGAGTATCTGAGCTCACCCCTTTATTAAGTTCTATTTTTCCAAGGATGTGAAGAAGTATATTGTGACTGACCTGTAAGAATATGATAATGAATATAAGAGTGTTCAAAGGAGACCTAATATTGTTGTTTTTCATTTGATAATGTAATGTAAAACTTATGTATGTATCTAGTAATTCCAAGGCTACTAAACTAATTTGTCTTTCGAGACTTGATCTATTGTGATCATGCCAATGTTATGTAATAATGTACCAAATCTGGGTAACTAGGGTTGGGGAGTTACAACAATTCAGTCATATTTGAGGCATAATTTGGAGGATTATTGGTGGGGAAACTTGGAGGTAGATGTGATGTGTGATTTCTTTGACCAGGGTGATTATTCAAAGGGATGGTCGGAGGATTGTCAGAATCAGATGTTATTCCATGGGAAGCTATTTTTTCCAGTGGCGATGCATGAGGGAGTTTTTCACGAGTATCATAGCTTACCACTATTGGTAAACCCAGAAGTTTCCAAGATGCATCGTGGCTTGAGGGAACAGTTATGGCGGCCAGGGTTGAAGCAGGCAGTAGAAGAGTTTGTGGAAAAGTGATTGGTGTGCTAGTAAGTGAAGGATGAGCACCATGTTCCCAGTGTTTTGTTGTAGCACTTAGATGTCTCTAATTGGTATTGAGAAGATATCTCAATGAATTTCATTACAAGATTACCCAGGGATCAGAGAGGGTGAGATGCAATCTAGGTAGTAGTGTATCAATTGATGAAATTCGCTCACTTTTTAGCGATCAAGGAGTCAAGAGTAGTGGATTCCTTGGCACATAGGTTTGTGGATATAGTGGTAAAGATGAATGTGGATCCAATATCCATCATCTTAGAGCTGGATACACCTTTTTCATCATGATTTTGGAAGGGATTGTAGCTTTCCTTTGGTACTCAGTTATGCCTCAACCCTACCTTCCACCCTTAGACGGATGAACTGAGAAAAAGGACCATCCAGACATTGGAGGAAATGCTATGAGAGAATTTATTTGACCTCAGTGTGTCCTGGGTGTGAAATTTTCCCTTATTAGAGATTTTTTAAAATAATATATATCACTCTTCCATTGGCATGGAGCCATTTGAAGATTTATACGGAAGACCGTTTCGTTTACCCTTATGCTGGATGGAAGATGGGGAGGCAGCTTTTATTTTTCTAGATGTGGTGAAGAGTACGACAGAGAAGGTATAGATTTTCCATGAGGGGATGAAGGAATAAAATGACCAATAGAAGTCCTATGCTGATCGAAGGATATGACCCTTTGAGTTTGAGGTTGGGGAAGACATGTTGTTGAAGGTTTCCCATCGGTGTGGGTATCAGAGGTTCGACAGAGGGAGTAAGCTTTCTCCTAGGTTCATCAGAACCTTCTAGGTATTGGTATGATTTGGTGAGGTGTCATACCAGTTGGTGTTTCCACTAGAGTTAAGAATGATCCATGATGTCTTTCATGTCTCCCATCTTCGTTGATATCTTCACGATGAATCCATTGTCATTGATTGGTGAGAGTTGGATATCTAGGATGATACAACATTCATTGAGTGTCCAGTATAAATCTAGTATTTTTGGAAGAAGGTGCTGCGTAGATGGACTATTTTCTTGGTTTGTGTGTTATGGAAGAATGGTGTCCTGTAATAGAGTACTTGGGAGTAAGAGACACAAATGTGTACCTAGTAACCAGAGTTGTTTTATGTTTTTCTTGTGTGTTTTGATCTGTGACATAATTCTTGAACCTTATTTTCCATGAAATTATTTAATTTTGTTCTCTAATGTGTGATAAAGTTCTAACCATGAGGAGAGGATGAACTGGTCCATAATCGAGACGCATTTATTCAGATGCGATTAAACCCATGTAGGTGAGTTATTGTATCCCAAAGTGGATAATATCTTGACATGGAGGAAGGAATTCCCTGAACCATGTTTCTGGAAAGTATGGTTTTGGTATTTTTTCACTGGTTGCATGGATTTTTGTGGGTAGTAGATGCTGGATGAGGTTCTCTTGGATGTTGAGGTTTCACTCTAGATTTCGAACAATACATGGCGGATTATCCATAAGAGGTATCTTACGGGGTTGTTGTTTGGGTCCCTCTTCTTTCTCGATTTGGTACTAAATTATTGATGGTGATAATAGTTTGAGAGGTATGTGATGTAATGTCCTGGACCTCCATAGTCCATTATATTGTCAAAATCTAGTGTTTGGGGTGTTGGGGGGGGGGGGGGGGTAACGGTAGCTCATTCCAAGAGTTTTATAGTTTTTAATTTTCCAACAGTGAATCACTGAATGGTGGCTCCCGAATGGTGACTCATAAAATGGTAGATCCCAAAAGGTGAATCACCAAATGGTAGCTCCCGAATGGTGACTCATGGAACAATGACTCACCAAACCATGAGTTGTCACTGATATATCATGACGGTGACTCACCCACTGATAAGTCATTTCAATTTTCTCTAGTTTTTCCAATTTCGCCCCTATGACATTCCATTTAATGTTAAATGAGTTAAATTCCATATTTAATGAGTTTTTGGGCCATTTCAAATGGTATATATTTCCTAAAAATCTGAATATTCCTTTGACTTGAAACCTTGTGGTATTGATTGTGGTCCTGCTTTTATGGACATTGAAATCGTTTCCCTATGGATTTAGGATACAATTTTTCTAAAAGTCGAGATCCTCTCTTCCTTTGAACCCTTCCATCTTCTCTTTTCTTGGTGTGCCTACAACCTTTTTCCCCCCAAGGAGTTATGCTATTATGCTGTAATGGCCTGTTCAGTTTTCCCTTGGAGTCCTTTCTAATACACGTGTGACCCTCTATTTTGGCGCAAGGAAGAATCATTTGTAGCTTGTTATTATAGGTAGGGATTTCCTTCATCTATCCTTTATTTTGTATCATGCAGGGTGGGTGTAATGATGTCTACTTTGTGAAAACAGTTGAATCCAACCTTTAATGAAGTAGTAAATGGTTAATATGATGATAAAAAAGATAATAAGACTCTTATAATAATGGTATGGTAATGTGTTTATGATTTTTTTGTGTTATTTTTTATCTATAATTCATGATTTCAACTGTATGGGTTGTAAGACTTCCTAAAATCATGGCTATTGGTGGTATTTTTTTTGTGAACTCACAATGTATTGTGAATAATTAATATAAATATCAATCTGATTATTGACGCATACTCGATTAAATGAAGATGATTCCCTGGGATCAAACTTACTTTGTGATCACCCCAATTTTATCAAAGTGGAATTAAAGAAAAAGTGATACTAAATCTAAATACACCTTACTGTTCGGTGTGGCTATGTGATATTTATAGTTATGCTCGAACTTATGTTTGTTTAGGTCATGTGGTGATGTGGCTGGGAGTGTGGCTATGAGTATGGGGTGGTAAGGGTTGTGTGATGGAATCTTAGGTTAATAGATTTATTGATTATGGAATGGATGGACTTGTAGAGTAGTGGGGCTGCATCAAGTTTGTGTTATGGTTTTTGAATAGTTTTGTGCAGTGGGAATGAAATATGGTTGTGCTACTGAATGTGTTGGGTATGTTTGTGGATGGTAGTTGCATGAGTAGTGATAGAATGAAATAAGTGAACTTCTTAATGAAGATTGACAAGTGATTAAATTAAAGGGGTGGGTTTATGTTTTGGTTGTGGCTGTTTGTGGGGCTGTACATATTGGGGTAGTTTCAAGGAATGTTTTTTATGGGCTCGTTGTTTGTTTTGAAACCCCTAGGTTGGGATGAGTGTTTTTCACCTATATATATATATGTAGTTCCATGTGATTTCTATATGCACCCCACCTATGTTGAGAACTATGTGCCAAACACCCCCATTGATATGGGGGAGGGTGTCCTTTACCAATATCCCAGTGAGAAGATGGATGGATGGTTATTGGATCTTCTCTGCTCCCTATTCTAGGAATTGGTATCTCTAGACTCTTCCAGAAGGTTTTGGTGTGGTTATGAGGCCTAGGTGTCTGTGGGAAAGGTGTGCTTCCAAGGTGTCTTCAATATGAGTTGTGTGGTTATTCCTAGGTGTCTTTAGGATGAGTTTGTGGTTTGTGGCCTAGGTTTCTATAAGTTAGATGTGTTGTGGTATGTGTCCCAGGTGTGTGCGGGAAGGTTGCGATAGTGGGACTTGTGGAAGAGCATGGTAGCGTCAGGACATTCGCTATTAGGGACGAGCAGTTAACCAATGGGAAGTGGTATGGGGTACCCAAATATTGATATGCCAACCACTTCACTTTACTTGAATCACGTTATTTGGAAAGTGTTACTTGGTGAGGCTGGGGTGGATAGTATACGTTGTTAGGTGCTTTTGAGTTTCTTCTATTTTATCATAGGGGAATTAGTATGCTTCTCCCACTTGTGCACATGTTACTTTGGTTTTTCCCTACTGAGTATACTTGTATGATCACTCTACATATATAAAGGTTTTTTCAGGTTTCTAGGGATATTGCGCGGACCGTGATGGACCTTACTAGCTCAGATGTTTGGGATGATTGTTGTGTCACTTCTTAGTTTTATTTAGGTACTTACATTGGAGTTTTCTTTATATTTCTATCATTTTTACTTTAAACATGCATGTGGGATAGATTTTGGTTTCATTAAATATAAGTGTCCTGGAGTTGTTTGAGGTTTATAGATCTTATCTCCAAGTCTTGGTTACTATAGAAAGGGTAATTCCTCCCATGTTTGTGAGATTTTTATACACTTGGTGCTGGTTTCCACCCTATGTCTTATTGAAGTCGGGACTTGGGGGTCATTAACTCTCCTTCATCTCGAGGAAGAAAGATCTCGACATCATATTATCCCTTAACTCATCTTGAATAAGGTTTCTTGTGACATTTTATAATAAACTCAAAGGTTTCAAGTTTATTTAAATTTAAATATTTGAATTTACTTTCATCTTGTGCTATTAGTTTTTAGGAACCGTTTTGACAAAATTGAAAGAGATTTGAATATATTTAAACTAGAGTTTTAAATCCTGTAATGCTACTATTTTTTATGGAGATATTGTTCGTAGAGTTATTTAAATTATTTTAAATTATTTTATTTAATATTTATTCAATAAGAATAAAGAGGCAACAATTCCGTGATTTTTATTGAGTTATTCATGAAAAATGTTGACTCAATTTATTTTGAATATCTCAAGGAAGTGGACCTGCTACCATTTCTGAATATTATATATATATATAGTAGGATTAAAAGATATACATGGGTTAACATATTTGATACTATATTTTTCAAAGAGAAAGTGTTGTGGACATTGAAACTGATGTGTATTTTCAACATCCCGCGACACTCTGTTTTATCACCTTGATGTTCTCTCAAGTGCTGGATCTATTCTAATTAGACTAAAATTTCTTTGATGAGATGTGTTAATACAAATTTCAACATCCAATAGTCGTGATTTAATTTTTTATCTTCTCAATTTTCTAGTTCTGAGTCTGTAACACAATTTCCCATCTCTCTCACACACTCTATTTTTTTGTTTATTATTTTACATATAAAAGAATTTATTATTATTATTTTTCTTCATGTTGTGACTCCCGAATTCTAAAGGTAGGATATAAGGGTTATGAATACCTGTATCTAAAGTTTGGACTATTTGGGTTGTGACTACTAGTTTCTAAAGTTAGATTGTAAGGGTTTTGACTCCCCATATAAAAGTAAGTGTCATGGTTATCCCTCCACTAGAAAAGAATTATGTAATTGAGTTATGATTCCTCCTTAAAAATCATTTTAGTGAACACTTATCTCTCACCGAGTATAGAGGTATATACGAGTAGAGTAGACCCACTTTGGACTGAACTAATATAAAAAAATCCTTGTGTTATTTACTTTTTCTACTTTTAATTAACCATAATAATTAACTTTGATAATTAATTTAATTAATCAATTCATTTGTTTAATTTTTTAATCTGGTCAATTCACCCCCCTCTAGAATATCTTCCATTACTCATTCTGACCTAACATATATCTCATTTAAATGGTTACAAATGAACATAATAAAATTATAATATATCAAATATAGATTTCAAATGTTCTAAATTAATTAATTAATTAATTTAATTTTATCATTTAAGACATTAAGTGCAAGTGAATAATGATTCTGAAACATAAGGTAATAAATCTATTTAAACCACCCTTTCCTTTGGGTTATGACATTCATCTCTATAAATAACTTATTATATCTCTTTGATGTTATGTATTAATTATTAATTATGTATATATTTCTATTACATATATATCTATCTTATTGTCCCTTCATTTGATGGGTTAATAAATGCCTTAAGTTCATTTCTCAAATGCCTTCTTTAAAATCAAACCCGATTAAGGGGAACTTTTATATCTTTTAATACTTTTATGTAATGCCCAATTAAAGAATTTATTTTCATTCATTATTAAATTAAATTAAGGAATATTTTAGGTATAAACATTTTGGTTTACCAATAGTTTTCAAAGAAAATTATATTATTATTATTTCTCCAAAATTCTTTAACCGATTATTTAAAATGAAATTTTGAAAGTTCATTTCTATACCAAAATCTATCCCATTTGTCATGACTTTTTTCCAATTGAACACCATTTTTTGAGTCCTGTTCATATATACTTAGATATGAACATTCAAAATATTTAATTTTTTCTTCTATTTGAAATATTCATAAAATTTCATTTTATTATGATATGAGGAAAGATTATACAACCCATTACTCTCCATGGGAAATTATTATGTTTGTAACTTATAATTGATTTCATTTTTTGGTGCACATAAACATGTACATGTTATTATGGGTGTTCCTAGATAGAAATAAAATGAATTTTCAATGTTTTTTTCCATGAGACAATATGTATTATAATAGGGATTAAACCTAATCCATGATGGGACTCTGTCCACCATGTGATGTTGTCTTGGAAGTTAGGCTTGACTTATGATTATGTCATGTTTTATGTTTTTTCCACTTTCTTATGTTTCCATGATCTTATAATTCCATGTTATTTATGTTATTCTCCCATGTGATTATCCACAAGCCTTCTCTTTTATGATATCAGGTTATGCTATTTGAATCACATATTATGTTTTGTTATCATGTTTATTCCCAAATTGAGATTTTTAGATCACCCTTTTCTTTTATATATTCTCTAAGTTATCCTATATAGTTTTATGAGATCAAATGGATTTAATATCCCATTAAATAGAATAAAATAAAGTTTTTTTTTGTTTTAGTTTCTTTTTGATGTATTATGATTATAGTATTCTAAAAACACTAGGCCTCATGATCATTGGGTTGTGTTTCTTGGTTATTTATATTAAAAATCATGTAATAATATATGTAAATGGATTTGGTCACTATACTTGAACACTTCACATCTAAGTGATAATAATATCACGAAATTACACCTTTTTTGAGTACCAAGAAGAAAACCTCCAAGGGAATGGTAATAAACATAACATGGTAGAGTATACATGGGAAATCATATTATATCATCATGAGAACATAGTAGAAACATACACTACCTATGATCAATATAAAACATGGAAAAACAAGTTAAAAACATACATATGGAATTGAGCATCATAAAAAGGTCTCACAAGCTACAAAAACACACCCACACCCACATAGAATCGTTATCAACACGGTGAAACATACTATTCCAAATCAAGTGTCATAACATAGAAATTAGTGTATACAAGATCCCCAAATGGTAAGGAACTTAAAACCTAAATGTTTTTAGTAAAGTATTTCAATGTTTTCAAAGGATCGAGGAATGAATCATGTAGCATACCCATGGAGAACGATCTCACACATCAAGGATGCCTAACTGAAATTATAGTTTATCAAGAAAGAGTTTTAAAAAGGAGTCCTGAGAAGAATCCATGTCATAAAGGGTAGTTATAAAATCATATTCCTTAATAAGTATACCAATGTAACCAATTCCAAGGTATTTCAAAGGAGTGGTTTCCAATTCACCAGATATGTTGTCTATTAGAGACATAATCATGAATTTACCACTAATTATAGAAGTGAACCATGATTCTAGACCCTAATTTTCAATATATCATAAATCCATCATCAGGAAAGAGATTCAAGAAGAAGAGAGTTTCAAGATGATCAATGTAAAATTAATTACTTGGAAACTTCCAATTTTTAAGAGAGATATAGCTCCAGTCAAAGGGGATGTTATTGACATGTTGTATCCACCACTATACTAGAAATGATCCAATGATCCATCATTTTTTGGAATTTAAATCCATAGATCAATAAATGGAATAACATATCTATGAATCGTCATAAGATAAAAGAGGCAGATCAAGAAGAAACAATAAGAACAATGGGTTTTGTATGACATACCTCAATTACGAATCCTCAACTGACTTGTATTCACTAAAATATATATTTGGAGGAGAGGGAATCATTATGAAAGGCTATAGGAGTCTTATAAATCGAGGAGGATTCCTACAAAAAGACGAAAAGATCAAAATAGACCATATATAACTATTAATGAGGAATTAAGATCATTAATTTCATATATTCATGGTTTGGACACATGGGTTTCCAACCTATGTTCCCATTCCATGATTTTGTACAAGACACATTGTTTGGTAATATAATTTTCTAAACCATGTGAAAACTATGTTGTTGGAAACTAGATCTTGTTGTATGGTTTTCTAGGTGAGGCCACTTGATTTATTAAACCATGCACCATAACCGTGAATTGACCCTTGAGCCACTGCCTATAGTTTAACTATTTCTTATAGAATCTATACAGTTTATTAAAACTGTTCCCAAACTATAAACCCTTAAAAAGGACCTAAAAACTCTCTAAAACCATCTTAACCCTCAAAAACTCATCCTAAACACAATATAGCTCAAAAATATGATTAAAGGTTAAAATTAACACTTTATAGACCAAAAACATATAAGGTTATTACACCGTCCCCCACCCATCACTTGAACATCCTATTAATTCCTCATATTTTCAATAATTAATATAATTTATTCTCAAAATGACTTATAAATTAAAATTATTCACATTTAATTTAGAATAGGAGACATCAATATTTCCATAGTAAATTAAATATCTTACATAATAATCTCCCTTTAAAGGATACCATATATAGAAATGGTATCCGATTGAAAAATCATCCAATTAATAGAAATGATTCTAAATTCATCCATGATATAAAAAATATGGACATAAATGAGATAAATAATATCTAAAGAATAAATAAGATTGATATATAACATGATCATAAGAAAGTGAATGATCTCAAAATAAGTTATAATATATTATTAGTCAAGAATGATAAAAGACCATTGATTCATCATAAATAAAGGTTTCATAAAATAAAAAATCCTTTTAAAAAATAGAAGTAATAAATTTAAAAAAACTTCCTAGTAACTTTGAGTATGAACATATTTATAAATCACTTTTCAAAGTTATCTTCATTCCTTTAAGAAAATAATAATTTTTTATTATGACATAATTTTAAATAACAATTCCACAAAAATTTGAGAAAAATTGTTTCTTCTTAAATAACCATGGAAATTTGTAAAGGAATCTTCAAATAAAAGATTAGTAATGATGGTGGGAAAACTTGGGCATACGATGAATGTTAAAACAAAGATTTTATTTACACCTTTGGTAAAAATTACATCGTTCAAAAATTGATAAGCAGATCCAATTTAATTTTTTTTATAGAAAGTAAAACATGGGTAAAAATAACTTTAATAAATATTTATAGAATAGTGAAAACAATATTGATTTTTTTTATGAAAATATGCACATAGTAGAAAAATATTTGGAAGGAAAACTTCAAAACAATATTTTTAAAAGAAAGTCCCTTACATGAAACTTATTTGTTGGTTCTTGATCCAAAAATGAAATAAAAGGAATAAAAACATGTAAAGCCCAATATAAATATATTAAATAAAATTATATTATATTTAAAATATTAGGATATTATAATTTTTCCAAAGGAATTCTGAATATAAATAATCCTGAAATAAAATGAGATTGTAACATAAATCTCTAACCTTAAGACCGACTTTCCTGGTATGTGATTTTAAACTCATATATAATAAATTTATATTTATTATAATTATATAGAATAAAAATATACATAATTATAATACCATATAAGATTATATTATAACATTTAAATACCTTTTCATTAACAATATTTCATTATCATCATCATTTCAGGTGCTAACTGCTTCGTTTTTCATGTATGTTTCAATTTTGAAGTTATGGTCCTTTAATATAGATCAAGGTTAAATCATATAAATAATTTTAATCATGATATAAACATACTATTTATTTATTATATACATATTTATAATCATACATGAAAGGTTTACATGAAAAATGAACCACATTACTTCATGGAGGTGGTAGTCCACACGTACTCATGAGCAAGAATATCATTTTTAATGAGTATAAGGGTAAGAAGATAAATAATATATTATATTTATAGAATCATAATTATTTAATAAATATCATATATACTCATTAGTACCATTTTTATAACCATCCAAGTAAAGTGGTGATGAAAAATGAATTACACCACTATGTGGAGATGGTTGGTTGTATGTATGCATGAGAGGTGTTTTCATTTTCCATAGGATGGAAAGAAGGTGGAAAATGGTTTTAAAATAATAATAATAATAATATCTCAGTATATTTATTATATTGTATTATTTATGTTAGTATGGGTACAATGGATATATATGAAGTAGAATAAGAAAGATGCTTTGAAATATTCGGTAAACACGATTGTGTCTTCATTGAGAGACCTCCATTAGCTTACACATTAAGACTTATTAATATGGTTTAAAAGAATAAAACAATCTCAAGAATGAATTTAAGGAATTTAGGAAAGTTTTTTTATTAATTATTTGATTAGATATAATGATCATGGTTTTTGAATAAGGGAGGATAAGAGGTGCCCTTTATAAACGAGGGGAGAGACACACCTGGAATGATTTAATGTTTTCATAATATAATGTAATTTTATTATGGAAGTGGCTCCAAATTGTCATAGATTCGAATATTATAACAGTAATGTAAAAATAAAACAAAACTATGAGGTTTAATAAATATTTTACTCTCATATTGAAGCGTTATCCACTTATTTTTAACCCTTGAAACCCATTTTACCCTTAACCAAGGTGATAAATATCTACCTTGGTTACTATTCATTATGAAAAAAATTAAGTTGAACTTATTACCTAATGTTAATTATTATGATTAAAAATATTTAATATATTTTATTTGATTCAAATCCTATAATTTTCTGAAATAAATTTAAATACATGTTTATAAAGCACAACAAAAACTATTTTTAGAAAAATGTTTATTTTAAGAATAAAAATGATTTTACAACAAAATAAAGTAAAATTTTGATTATAATGGAATTAATTGCATTAATGAAAATAAAATGAGTCTTTTTTTTATTATTAAAGACCAATCCAAGAGAATTTATTAAATAAAGAGTTTACAAAGTAATCTCGAGGTGTAATGAAGTTACACCATCGACCATTTAGAAGCAGCCACAACATAGGGTAAAAGAAAGAGTAGGCTGACAAACTTCAAGAGGAGGAGGGACTGCAGCCGAAGCAGTCCAGGAAAATGCTGAGCCATCTAGGCTTTAAGTTGGTGAAGGGGGGGCCTCCAGGTGCTCAAAATAACCGGAACTTCCAACATGTAGAGCCAAACACCAATAGCAGGCAGGGACAAAGGAGCAGGCTTCAAAATCAGGCTGATATAAGTAGACCACAAAACATTAAGAGCAGAGGGCAATCCAAACATCTTCATGAAGTGAACATCCCATCATAACCAGCAAAATCACCCAGCTGATCAACATTTTCAGAGCAGAACCTTCAACAGCAAGTGCAAACCAGCCGAGCCAAACCAAAATGCAGAAGACACCAATCTGCAGCAGAAACCAGACAAGAGCCTATCCTTGGAGCAAGAATCGGCAAGCAACAAGATAACCCAGGTGGAGAGTGCACCATAAAATAAAAATCACCAATCTGCAACAGAATCCAGAAAATATCCCAGCCTTGAAGCAAACATCAGCAAACAGCAAAAGAATCCAGGTAGAGTGTGCATATCCAAACCAAAAAGCAGAACTAGACCAGCTATCAACTCAGAAACATTAGCAAAGCCAAACAGCATGAGACAAAACTCCAAGAGTGCAGAAAAAAGAAACCAAAATCCAAGAACAGCAAGTCTGATCAGAGAAATACAACCGCATCAAGGATAGAGAATCAGCTTTATAGGAACACATCAGCTAGAATAGCAAGAAGTTGTGACCAGTAAACCAGAAACAAAGATCACACAGAATATCGATAAACAAACATCAAGAAAGTGGTGATTTCAACTTCAATCTCTCAAAGTAAATGAATTTCATGGCATTCTCGAATTGGTCCTCATTGATAATCCCTTTTTGTCTCTCATGTTTCAACAGATCTTGTTGCTTTCTCGTATGAGCAAGCCACCCTTGCTTTTCCTCTTCCGTGAATTGAAATGAGAAGTAATATAAAACAACGTTGGATTTCTCGCAAATTAGTTCTCTTTGCTCTTTTCCGGGGAAAACCATTTTATTAACCTCAGTCATCCTAGTGGTGATAGTTCTTTCCACTTGTGAATAATCCTTACGTCTTCTAGTCATTTTTGGGTTCGGGGTGATGAAACCATCAGCATCTACCACTGATTTTTTTCCTTTCCTAGCCATGGTTCTCAGGTATTCTTCTTCTAACTGTCCAGGCACATCCGCCTCTTCAGATGATGATCCACTACAAAAGGATCCATCTTTTTGAACCTTTTCAGCAACCTCTTGATCTGTGTTAACAGAGACAGGGTTCTCTTGCTGTTTGGAGACATCAAGACCATCCTGAACGAATTCCTGACATTCAGGTGCTTGCAACTTCAAACCCATTTTATCAACATCCTCTCCATCCTTACAAACATCTTTAGGGGGCTCAGACACAACTATTTGCTTTCCTTTATCCTTTTCTAACCACAATGAGTGCGGTTTACCCATGCAAATAGTAGGATGGGCAGTGATTTCATGAACAGAGTTGACATAATCAGAAATTAGATTATCTCCAGCTTGTAAATTATTCAATTCAGTATTCAGACTAGGTTCTGCCAGATTCTTATAGCCTGAAGAACCAGCAATAGCCTTATGACCTTGCATCTCTTTTTCAACCCAAACATTTTTCCGGATTTTAGGGTTAACAGAGGCCTTTACACAGTTTTTCGCTGAATGTCCGAGACTAAAACAACTACAACAGAAATCAGGAAGTCTTTCATAGAGAACATCTTGTGTAAAACCGAATTCTCCATTCTGAATCCAAATTTGGTCTGGCATATGCTGGGAAACATCAATTTCAATACAGATTCTCGCAACAGAGGGTCTAGATAAGAGCTTTGTGGCTGAGTCTAACTTCAGAGGACATCCAAACAAAACTGAAAGGTACCTTATAAATATTTTATTAAAATAAAATAACAAAAAATAGTTTTTATTTAAATAATAACATTACTTAGATTCCAAAATGTTAAGAATATATTTATAACTTCAAAATTATATTTTTAAATGAATTATTTTAAATATTTATTATTATTATTTTTTAAAAATATGGTTTCATAAACCTTCAGGTTATTCCTATATAATTATAATGTCATAAAAGTGACAGTTTTGTAATACTGATATTTTCACTACTCACATAAACACAAATATTTATAAAAAAATATCAAAAATTTATCCTAAGATAATTTTGACATGATAAATTTATAAATGAGATTATTTTATTTAAATTTAATTTATTAAATTTAGTAATTTTGGTTTTAATCATATTCATTAATAAATCTATGTGCATTATTCTATGGTTTCTTTAGGAATAAAAACTTAGTTACTATAATTGAATCTCAGGAGTTACACTATTCCTGGAGATTAAGGTAAATATTGATCATCATGAACCATATATAAAATTTTCCAGTATAACCATTAATAATATAATCTCAACAATAATATAAATAATTTAGTTGTAAAGTGTTGAAAAGTAATACTCTGATTATGCACACTAGAAATATAGATGAATTGATTAAATAAAATATTTGTTCATCATGAGCGGAAATAAATAATTTTTTTAGTAAATATAAAAAAAATGTATCAACAATGGTATCTATATTAAGATATTGTCCCTAAAGTGACACTAGTACCAAATATATAATGGGATTTCATTAAATATTATTGGTGATATATTTTATTTTTTGAATTAATTCAAAACTAATCAATGATAATGGATTTTGAGAGATATCAAAATTAAAATAATTATATATAAAGAATTATTAAAGTAATATTTTATATGTTTATCTTATAAAGTTTTGAATTTTTTATCCAAACAATTTAAACTATTTAATATTGATGATATTGTTATAAGAAATGTTATTCCTTATAAATTTGTAAATTTAAATATATTTATATTGTTTACAAATGATGTTGTCACTCTTTATATGGAAACACTTATTATAACATCCATGAATCCCTAGAGGGTTCAAAATTCCTGAATCATTTTCAAAATTATGAAAGTTACACTCAATTTGATAAACTATCTCATGAGGTGAACTAAGTAATATTGGTTATAGTATAAATAGAAATAGGGGGAGTGAAATGCCTTTTAAAAATATAAATGACAAATGAAAATGATAAATTCAAAATAAAACAACCTCAAGAAGATAAATATAATAAAGAAAATAAAATTTATTATGTGATAATTGATAAATCTAACACATATTACATAGTTAATATCAAAGAGTAATATCATGAAAATGACTATATAAAATTTATACAATTATTCATAATGATATTTAATGATGAAATGCGATAAAGTAATGAAGATAATGAACACAATTTGATAATAATTTTGACAATAGCATACAAGGTCCCCCTAAATCTCCACAAATCAATTAGAGAGTTATGTATTATAAAGATCTTCCCATGGTATTAATGGAAACCCAAGAATAAATTACCTTGGTTTTAACATATAGCAAAGAAATAGATTACCTTGGTTTTAAAAGAAACCCCAGAACCAAGATTCCTTTAATTTTAATAGAAACTTAATAGACTCCACTAAAAGTTAACTGATGAACTATTTGGAGCTTCTTGTGATTTTGGAACTGGAACTGACTAGGCAGTACAACTCCACTAGCTAGTCGGTGGACTTATAATAGAGGCATTTGGTTCTACCTTCACCATTTATGGGCTGGTGGGACTCCACTAGCTATCCAATTTGTATTCTATACACTAGAAGATTCAACCTCATACTACCAGCTAGCTGGTGTTGCCTGATGCATAAAGATTAAATAAGTGGCACTACCACTTACTTCAATAGCCTTCTATGGTTCTTCAAGCCTCTATCCAATACTTCAACACATCTATTAAGACATCATAAATATCTTCAAAAATACTTCAAGGAATACATTTGGATCATCCATGATACTTAAAGGTATATCATTTGTTTATTCAAAATCATGAATAGAAATTTGATTGATATAACAAATAAGCACTCAATAAAATCATTATCTATATAAATGAGGGTTTTTTATTATTAAAAACTGTTAGAGAGATAGTGAGTTTCAATAATATTCCTCCTTTTGATGATCCCAAACACTTAACATAAAAATATATATTAAATTTAAATTAAGAGAAAAACAATTATACAAAGAAATTCAAGATATTATAAATTAAGATATTCAACAGGATCAAGATACAAATAGGGATATTCAACATGATTAAGATCTAAAATATATTCTCCCCAAATACCAAGAAACATCTCCCCTTTTTGAAATAAAATATGTATTCCCTCTTTGACCCAAAAGTCTTAATAACTAAAAACCAAAAAATCTATCCCCTATTTTGATATCAAAAAGTAAATAAGAGAAAAGATAATAGATGAAATAAAAATATCATTCCATGAGTTATTTATTTAAAAAATTCAAATGATTTTCAAAATTTTACATGATTATAAAAAGAAAGAATACTTAGAATATAATAATATAAGGGATTAAAGAGGAATATATCAGCAAAACAACAACCATTATGTATAGTAAATAAAATATATAACAATGAGGTTAACATCATCATGAAAAGAAAAGTAATTGAATCCAAGAAATAAAAATATCATGAATCCAAATATATTAAAATATTTTGAATAATAAATTTGATAAATAAAATAAAATAGAAAAATATAATAAATTTTTTACAAAATATAAGAAAAATAAAGTTTAAAAAATATAATAAAAACAAAAATAAAACATTAAAAACATGACATATCCTCTTTTAAAAAAAATAGATAAGAGAGATGAGATATCTTTGAAATTAAGGTCAAGAGAGAAATAAAACTAAAGAGATCAAAAACACTTTTTCCTATGTAGATCAGGGTTAATATCAAAATTCCAAAAAGAAGGAAATAGATAATCTCCCCCTCAATTAGTGAATTTAACAATTATCACAATATGGTAAGAGTTTATCAATCATTTCAATAGGTTAAGAACCATTTTTATGAGAATCCACCATAAGATAGATCAATGAATCACATTGGTGTAGTCATAAAAATTTTCAAAATCAACTGCCTTTTGGTACCCTTGAGGGTCCCAAAATGTGAGATAAATAGAATTGAAATAATGAAACTATTTTGGGCTCACTAATATTAGATAATAAGGCTTTAGGAACTCAAACTTTTTTATATGATATTTTAAATGAGATGAGGATGGATATATTTATGTCTTTCATATGTTAAATTTTTTCAGTCAAGTTCATATGTAAAATTACTAAATTTTCAATAAAAATTGAATAATTTAATTTTAGAAACACATCTTAGAAAATTAGTATTTTTTTAAAGTTCTATAAATTATTTTAAAAAAACCATGATTGTTTCTTTTAACTTATTAGGAACCAGTAATCATGTTAATATTTTTTTCACTATGGGGGAATTTAAAATGATATTTTTTGAGATAATTGATTTTATATTTAAAAAATTAAATATATGGTTGATTTATTAATTTTAAAACGAAATCATTTTTTTTCTCTTTAAAAACAATCCTTTTCATTTAAAATTTGTTTATATTTTTTGTGGATTTTTTATTTATAAAGAAGTAAATTCATTAAAAACCATTTTTGAGTTGATAATGATCATATTTAAGGTCTTAATAGCTTAGTGGAATTGAAGAAGGGGAGGATGAGATAAAATAGGGAGAAGAACTAGAGTGATAAATAATCTCTTCACCTACCTTGAGATGATATATGAATAATTTAGGAGTTTATTTTCTTGATTTCTATATTGAAATAGAATCCTCTCCAGCACTCTATGTTGAGATTCTTTGAGCCTTCTTATCTTTATTCTTATCTTTAATATTTTTTTCAAGGAAAAATTTGTCTTGATGTGGACCTTATATTTATATCCAAATAAAGTTACTTTTGGAACATCAATTTTATTTTTTTGGAAAATTTATTGATTTTTTCATCATCATCACTTTTGAAAGAGTTTTCATTGATTGTATTGAAGTCGATGGTATCTTTTAGTTCATTTGATTCCATAAATTCATTTACTTTATTTATACCTTCATAAGGTATTTTTTAGAAGTTTCCAAATATTATGAGTGATTTTTTAAGGAAAAAATAATTAAATTAATTTATATTTAATCCATAATATAAAACATCCCTATATTTTTTATCAAGTTCAAAAATGGAGATATCATTGTGAGACCATTTTTATTATAATTTATTTGAATGTTTAAAATAAATAATAAAAATTATATAAAAAGGGAAACCAATAATATCAAGATAAGTTTACATGCATGATTTACAATAACCATAATTGGTACCATTAAAGATAGGAGCATGTGAATAAGAATTATATTCTATAATAAAAAGATCGATCCTTAAAATCAGTTAGGATTTTGAATAAAAAAATATTTTGAAACAAAATTTTGAAAAAAAATATATTTAAAAACACAAATTCACATTTGATACCATGTTTTGGTCAAAGTAGAAATAGAAATAGAGGGTGAATTTCTTTTTAAAAATTAAAATAATAAACAAAAATCAAAAATCAAAAATATAATACTTTCAAAAAGATAAATAGAATAAAGAAATGAAATCGATTAAGTGATAGTTAATAATTTTGATACATATTAAATAGTTAATATGGAATATATTAAGCAAGAAAATTATCATATTGAATTGATTCAATTATGAATAATGATATTGAATGATATAATGAATGAAAGTAAAGAAGAGAGGGGACTCTCTTTGATAAGGAGTTCAGAAATATCACAAAAGGTGCCCCTATATATACACCCCTAAATTTGAGAGATGTGTCTTTTAAATACATTATATTGGTTTTAATGGAAACCAAAGAACCTATTCCATTGGTTTTAATGGAAAACCAATAACAAAATTCATTTGATTTTAACTAAAACCTAATCACCAAGCACCCCTTGGTTTGAATAGAATCATAAGAACCAAAGATAGAAAGTGGGTTAAGAAAAGATATATTTTCTTAGAAAAAATAATTTTCAAAGATCTATATTATAGGATAGATATAATTTGATAAATATAGATAGAGAAAAAGGTGAGATAATTTGATATTTTTAAATAATGTTTGGCTCTTTGATAGGAGAGTTTAAATAAATCTAGAAATTCAACATATTTATTCATAAAGAGAATTATTAGATGATCAAGAATTTTTTTCCATACACTTAGGATATCCTTTTATAGGATCAAATATTTTTAGGAATATTTTGGAATTATTTGGGTTCATTGAAAATAACAATGGGTGAATTAAAGGTAAATTGGACAACATTAAAGGCTTACCCAATGCTTCTGTATCGACGTCACTGGATACTTGGTAGACTAAACCAAGTAACCAATGGACTACCTAGATTTGAATGAAATTTTGTAACTATAACCAACTAGATGATGGGATTTTTCTAGAAGATTTCGATTATACCTTCAATATTGGTAGGATGGTAGGACTCCAGTAGCTTTTTTATGAGTCTTCTGTACACTAGGTTCTTCAAGCTCGTGTCGCTGACTATCCAATGCTACCTACTACATCATGCTTAAAAAAGTGGCACCACCACTTCCTTCCTTATAATTTTATGGTTCTTCTATCCTCTATCCAATAATTTAACATATCCCTCAAGAATTTATCAAAATCTTCAATAACACTTCAAATTATTAATTTAGGTTACCTATGATCCTCAAGGTTCCATCATCTGGTTCTTTGAAAACTTGAATTGGAATTTAGTTTTTATAAACTATAATCACTCAATGAAATAATTATATATATAAATTAGTTTTTATGGCCATTAAAATACCATGAGATAGAGAGATAAGTATAAAAAGTATGATGTATTTCATGTATCCATCTTAAGATATATTAATATAAGGAAGAATATAAAATTGATTCTATACTTGTCTCCGACGCTTTTATGCCAGGGCGCGCGCGCTTGTCCATCACGCATGGGAGGACGTGCGGCTAGTTGCCCCGCTTTCCTGCTTTCCAAAGGCGGGTGGCATCCGTTCCTTGTTTAGGGACATATGCTCCTTGATCGAAACCGGGATGATGGGATGTCAGTTCTTCCTTCCATGGATTCCTCCTCGGAGCTCGTCACCTAGTCCCGATCTCCCTCATAGATTTAAGACGGGTTCGTGAAGCTCGTTCCCGGCGCCATATCTATATGGACGCCAGTTAATTACGCTGCTTCCGTCAAGACGCTCCAAGGGGTCTTGTCGGGGCAGAAACCTTCGTTGAGGAGAATGGTCACGTTGGGGTGTCGTTGGCATGTCTTGACGCTGGGGATCGACATGTCTGTCTTCTGTCCCTTATCACAGGTCTTCTCGAGGGCGCGGAAGCCCGAGGCATCCCACGTTGAACGCGGGGATTGTGAACCATCTGAGGTTTTCCCCAGCTTCCCATGTTTAACACGGGGTATGCCGCGAGTTTAACATCTTGCGGAGATGGATCAGACTGATCGGAACACTGAGAGTGGATCAGATTGAAGAACCCCCATAGGGGGAACACCGATGTTGGGGCCAGCACATGGGCTGCTTCTCGGATACTATGGAGCAGAATGAGGTGGAATGATCTCACCAGGATGTGGCGTCCCGAGTAAGGATCAGGATGGGTGATGGAATGATGGGCTTGAACCTCGTGGGGGCTTCCTACGTATCCCCATGGCAGGGAATTGAAGTTCGCGTAGTTCTATGGTACGATGGGACACCTGAAGGGGCGACCCATGAGAATGAACGCATAGATTGGATCCTGGAGGAAGTAAGATCTCTGGGCTAGGGCATGAGCTTCCTGAGGCACGTGGGCTCAAGAGAGAGGTCAGGATGAGACGTGGGTGTGAGGCATGGGGCTTACGCTCTGAGGCGGCCCATAATGGTGCTGGTGAACCGACGCGAAGGGGTTGGAACAACTGAGCGATGGGATTGAACCTCATGGAGGCTTCCTACGTACCATGCGTTAGCATGGATCAAAGTCCACGTAGTTCAGGGCATACAGTTTAATGTCATGCAAGAAATGATACAGTTTAACATCATGCAGGACGAGGGCATACAGTTTAACGTCATGCGGGATGAGGGCATACAGTTTAACGTCCTGAGGGATGAGGGAATATAGTTTAACGTCATGTGTTAAGGACGAAGTGCTTAGCAGTTTAACGTCCTGCAGCTTGGATGAGGTGGGTTCTCTCTACACCCCTAGGGCTTACATGCCCAACACCCTCTACCCCCTATGGGAGGGAAGGCGTCGGCAAGGCCGTAGTGAAGGGGGGTCGTAGGGCGAACCGTTGAGGGGTCCACTTTAGTGTGACTATGCAAAGAATCAATAGCCGTTAGCGTGCCTGTTCGGAGAAGCATAAGGCAAAGAAACGCAACGAGAAACACGGCCCAAGGGACCTTTAGGTTACTTTGTACGAGCCTGGAAGGCCGTACGGGAAAACAACGCATGGCGCGCATGCCCAGCAGAGAAGACATCAGGTGCCAGCGCGGATGAGGTAGCCAAGGGGCGTCAAGGTAAAGGGTCCTGGGTGTTGCGTGCAAAGAGAAGGTTTGCATGAAAAACACCAGGATGGCGTGCAATAGGGCCAGAGGATTGCGCGGATAGGTGATTGCGCTCAAAAGAATGGGATTGTGCGCACAGAAGGGGATTGCGCGCACAGGGAAAGGATTGCGCGCAAGGGAAGAACCCGGAGGAGTGGGTGAATTCACTTAAGCCGGTGGAGTTGCGTGCAATAGCGAACCTCGGGGCAAGTTTTCCTGAAAAGAGGAATTACCTGGAAGTCATGTTGCACGCGGGGGAGTCCGAATTGCGCGCACGAAAGCCATTCTGAATTCCGAAACCCCAAACAGTTTTGGGTCGCCTTCTATTTATAGGCACCGGGCGGTGCAGAATCCAGGCGGGACGCGAAATATTCCGCGCCGGGAACCGTCTGCGTGCAAAGCTTCACCGCACGGAACCGGGGCACACAAAATTGCACGCACCACCGGATTGATTACACAAATCCTAGGGATTATTCACGCGCACAACATTATTTCGCGCAAGTCCTCCTTTATTTCGCGCACCACTTCCCTGGCCTCTGGACCGGGCCTCTGATTCCGAATATTACTTCGCTTTGTCATTTCGAAACTTCCTCTGGGAGTTACAGACTTTTTTCGGTGTCTAAAAATGCCCCCCTCAGAATTGGATCGGCGAGAGGTCGCAACGGCCGGATTCTGAGGGAAACGCCGAAGTAGGGCCTCTCCTGGGCACTTACCGTGCAAAAAACCGACCTGGCACGCAAAACGACGGATCCACGCAGAATTCTTGTTCTGTGTGGCGCGGAACCCTGGACTCACATATAAAAAAGGGCGCTAGGTCCCGAATCCGTACTCAAGCTTTTCCGCACGATAGGATTACCGCTCTCATGCGTGAAATTGCTCTCGTAGCTGCGCGTAAAAACGCTCTGGTAGCGCGTAACTCATTTCGAATTTTGGCCACACTTGCGCGCCTACTCTGGATATTTCGTGCCTATAATGATGATTGTGTGCCCAACTCCTGGATTTTGCACCACCACATCAGATTTCGCACAACACTCTCTGATTCCGCGCACTACATCCTGATTTTGTGAAACTCCTAAAATATTCGAGATGTCCACAAACCGAGTTGATGAGGGGGAAGCTGCTGCTCGTAGGACCGAAATGGCGGCGAACAAGGAGCTTTATGGCACCAAGGTGATCGTTTCCAACAACCTGACCTTGTTCAATATACCGACTCCATCCCAGAAGACGTATCCCCTGTCTGACAACCTCCCGATCTAGAACTTTGGCATCCTGGAGGAGGTGCCCCTACCGGGTTTCGAGGTGGACACACCGCGGTCATGGGTGACCCGGGAGGACGAGCTTCCTCACTAAAACATCACAAACAACGACCATCCTGCTAGGGAAACCAGACATATGGATGTATATTTCGTGAACCCGAGGACCAGGACTATTACCGGGGACGAGCATGTCGCAGAGAATTCTCCGGCCCTCTACGCGAGCACGTTCTGTCAGAGCATCACGGATGACACGAAGGGCTGGCTGAAGGATTGGGACCTACGGTCCAGGGGAAACTTCACCAGCGAGTGGGATTGGTCATTCTGGGTTAACCATAATTGCAACCAATTCGGGGATGAACTGCGGTATATTGGCCTATTCGAGGTGGTATGGACGTCGCAGTTCCACTTCCACTGTCAACCTGAGCTCGGGCTGGATCTATTCACCCGGTGGTCTCTTGATACCAACACATTACACCTTCACCATGGGGAAGTCAGCATTAGTCTCTGGGACGTTCACTACATCGGAGGTATCCCACTAGAGGGCTACCAATACGACGAGTTCGTTCCTCCAAAGAACACCTGGGAAGACAGGTCACAGACGCCCATGGTGACGTGGCACCTACTGGAGCTGGCCAAAGAGAGGATGGGGGTCAAGGACTTCCTGAAGGACATTGCCTACAAGGGATGGTTCAGCCAGTTCGTTGAGAAGGATCTGGCGATCAAGATGTCGGGACGGGGTAAACGGTGCCCAACCACGGCTCAGAGGAGCAGGGATGGGTCATACTGGAGGACCCTGGAGGCGGGGAAATACCAATCATGGGGCTACCACTTCATTGAGGCCCGAGATCTGAATGTTCGGTACACTGGGTTCCTTGCATCCTTCCTGAGCGGGTGGCTCCTACCGGTGCGGGACGCAAGAATGGGCATCTATCCAGCAACACTGGTGATGGTGGGCACCATGGCCGCCAGCAAACGGTTCAACTTGAGGAACCTTGTTCTGGCCAAAATTTATGCTATCCTGGAATGCATCTCACGAGGGGGGTCACCTTAGAGAGTATGTGGCCCCTTCCAGATCTTCCATGGCTGGGTGGCAGCTCATCTCGGCGGGTACACATTCCCAAATTCCATCCGTCCTCCGGGCAATGGCATGCGACCGTCCCTGCTTAACATCACCGGGGTGGTGCCGATGACACTCAATGAGGAGGGCATGAGAATCCTCATTGGTAACCACACCAACTTCCACTTCAGCCTGTTTTCCACCCCGGTCAGCCAGATGGTGGACAATGGGAGAGGCTCTCTAGAACAGCAGGAGTATTTCCAGAGCATTCGAGGTGGGGTGCTTGTTGTTGAGTCAATAAGGTTTTTCTTATGACTTTTACATTCCTTCTTATTTTGAAAATCACAAACACCTTATCTTTAAGAAAATCGATTTTATAAGAAAAATTTCTTTTATAAGGAAAATTGCTTTTATAAGAAAAATTGCTTTTATAAGGAAAATCGCTTTTATAAGGAAAATCAATTTTGTAAGAAAAATTATCCTTATCATATTTTCATTCATATTTTTCCTAAGTATAAAATTCGGATTCATTTCTGTTTTCTTGGATTTGTTTGAAACTTTGATATAAAGTATTCTATTTTAGGATCCGAATTCTGGATAAGAACTGTAAGGAAGTTTCACTCCGAATTCCAGATGAGAACTGTAATAAAGTATCATTCCGAATTCCGGATACGAACTCTGATTAAGTTCTATTCCAGATTCAGGATACGAATCCTTATGAAGTTCGACATTGAATTCTCATTACGAATTCTAATGAAGAATTCTCATTACGAATTCTGATAATGAATTTTCATTAAGATTTATGATGACGAATTCTCATTAAGAATTCTGATGATGAATTCTCATTCCAAATTCTGGATACGAATTCTCATTACGATTTCTTAAGATGAAATCTCATTACGAATTCTGATGATGAATTCCCATTATGAATTCTGATGAGGAATTCTCACTACGAATTCTGATGACGAATTCTCATTCCGAATTCACATATTAAACAGAATCTGATCATCTTTGTTTTATTCACTCCGAATTTATTTAAACTCCGAAAATTATTTTTGGTCAGACTCTGAACTTTCATTTTGCTTACGCTTTTATAATTTGTCTACTCTTTAATATATTTTTACACTCTGAATCTTCACTCCGAACTTTTTAGTTAAGATTTAAAACGATGTCGTACATTCTGTTACACTTGTTTTGTTATAAAACGATGTCATGTATTCTGTTATGAACTAATCATTGGTTAAGTTACACGTGTACAGGTCCCTCCGATTTTTAAGGAAAATATGACCGTTGGAAAGGAGGCCGACCTTACCTATAAATAAAATCTCATTTGAAAGAGCTCAGTGCTGAAGGGCTGAAAGGCTGACTGATCTTCGACTCATGTGATTACATGCTTGAAGTGATTTCTAGAGAGAGAGACTCTTATTAACTCTCAAAGATTTGTGCGACTCTGAATGTTGGTGATTACATTCGAGGACTTCCGGGGATAGGAAGACAGAGGTTTCCAACACCTTGAAGTTGAGGGCTTCCTTGCTGAGGAAGACAGAGGTTACCAACTACCTTGAAGTTGAGGACTTGCGGGGATAGCAAGATAGAGACTCTAATCTTCGTATCTAGGGATTACCCTGGTGTGGGTAAGACAAACTTGCTTGAAAGTATAAATCAAGGGACCTTTATCCAAGGTTGTTGGATACCCTTCTCTTTGGGTTAAAAGACTTATATCTTGTTACTTGTAGTTTTACTACTTGTTTATTTCCGCTGCATTTTGTATTATAAGGAAAGTATAACTTTCTTATACTTCCTTACTTGTAATCTATTTCATTTGGATTCTATACGCTTTAAGGTAGAATCTCATATTGTAATCTTTTGTTAAGTTTCAATTTCCAGAACCATATTTTCGGAACCTACTTTTGGAATCCCTTTCCAAGTTTTCATTTGGTATTAGAGGTGTTGTGAATTTTCTTAAGTTTAACTTTTTTAAACTTAGCTCTTTCTTTTTCTTAAGGAAAACATAGTTATTCTTAACTAACTTTAAAGGTTGCAAAGGAAATTTTAATGTATACAATTCACCCCCCTCTTGTAAATTGAGCATCTACATCACTATTTGGATCCTACAATTGGTATTAGAGAAGGTCTCTGAAATACTTGTACTCATGTATAAGTTTTTCTTGCTAACTTTTTCATTCCGAACTTTTCCATTCCGAACTTTGTTATTACGAATCTTTTCTACTAACAAGTTTGTGTGCCGAATGTTATTTTTAGTATGGCAGGAATCAATGTTGGTTCTATTGATAATCTAAATCCTTCAAGACCACAAATCTTTGATGGTAATGACTATGAGTACTGGAGAGATCGAATGAAGACTTTTGTTATCAATACTGGAGTAGACAATTTTGTTATGCTCACTCGTGATTATAAAATTCATGATAAGGAAGTTAGAACTTTTACTAACCAGGAAAAGCAAGAATATCAACTCAATTATAAGGTACGCAATACTCTACTTTGTTCAATGACCAGAAATATATATAGCCAAATTTCTTCTTGTGAAGCAGCTAATTGTATCTGGAAGAAGTTAGAAGTTACACACTTTGGAACTTCTAATGTGATTGAGACTAGGAGAGCTATGCTTAGAGATGAATATCATGGCTTCAACTTTCCTTATAGAGAACCAATATGTAAAGTTCAACAGAGATTTATGACTATCGTCAACAGCCTACAGTCTATGGGAGAGAAAGGTTTAGATGATGAATATCTTGTGGATAAGATAATTGATATCATGCCTAATGAATGGGAATAAAAAAAAACAGCTATAGATGAGAATAGGAAGGTTACTCAAATTTCTCTTGATGAGTTATTTGGAACTCTTCTCCAATATGAAACCAGAATGAAGAGAGATGCTGACAACATCAAAAAGAAAAATGGAAATGGTACTATTGCTTTTACAACAACATCAAATCATATGAAAGCTAAGACTCCTGAGAGAGTAACCAGATCCAAGTCTAAGAAGATGATAGTTCAATCAGATTCCAGTGAGAGTGAAATTTCAGAAAATGAATTAGCAAATCTTTCTCGAAGGATGAACAAGATAGCTGGCCAGAGAAATTTCCAATCCAAGTATAAGAAAAAGGAAAGGAAAGATAAGAAAGATGGAGAAATTACTTGTTATGAATGCAAGAGAGCTAGACATATAAGACCAGATTGCCCTATGCTCAAAAAGAAAGAAAGGAAAGAAAGGAATTCAGATAGGAATAGAAAGAAGTATTATAAAGCAAAATCTAAGAAAGTTCTGAAAGCTAATGACACCTGGAGTGCCAGTGGTGGTGACTCTTCAGATGAATCTTCTGATTATGAATCTTCAGGACAGAAGAATCTCGGTCTTATAGCCAGATTACCTATTAATAATCATTGTTTTATGGCTAAGGTACGAAATGCTGAATCATTGACCAATGTTTCTTTAAATTCTAATGATAGTAAGTATTATAACTCTTCTGATGAAGAATCATCTTCTGATGAAGAAAATACTTTACCTACTTATGAAGAAGTCTCTAGGTTTGCTGAACTTCTTGAAATTGAGAATTCTAAACTCAATAAAAAACTTGATAAGGAAAACTCTAGGAATTCTATTCTTACAAAAGAGATATGAGACCTTTATAAAGATCTTGATAAGAAAAATGCTGATTTTGAAAGTATTTCAAAAAATATTGAGGAAGTAAGTTCTGAGAAGAACAAACTTTCTAAAGAATTAGAAAAAGTAATTTCTAATAAAAATGTTTTCGAGCCTAGCTCTAGTTCTAAAACTAATGATTTTGAGGATAAAAACTTGGTTATAAGACTCAAGTCCGAAATTTTTTCCTTAAAGAAGTTTTTATCAAATTTTACCCATGGTAAGGGAAATTTTGATAAAATGTATTCCCAAATACGACCTTGAAGAAATAAATCCGGATTTGGTTATACCCATGCAAAACCAATTTTTAGTAACAATTATTTTGTTCCTCAAAGTGCCCCATTTTGTACCAAGTGTCAATATGGTGGTCACTGGGCAAAGGATTGTTCCTTAAACAAAACCCAATCTCTAGGATTTCACAAAGCTTATTTCTCTAAGAAGATGTGGGTACCTAAAATTTTGTTATCTAGAAATCTCGAATCCAAACAAGTTTGGATTCCGAAAGTCTAATTTTCTTCTTGATTTCAGGAAAATAAAGAGAGTACCAGCAACAATACATGGTACATGGATAGTGGATGTTCCCGACACATGACTGGTAACAAAATATATTTTGAAAAGATTATCAAAACGAAAGGAGGAAAAGTAACTTTCGGAGATAATGCTAAGGGTGAGATTGTTGGTATTGGTAATATTGTTTTTCTTTGTAAAACATTAATTTCAAATGTTCTTTTTGTTAATGGTTTTAAGCACAACCTCATTAGCATAATTCAGTTATGTGATGAAGGTTACCTTGTGAATTTTAGGAATGATAAGTGTTTAGTTCACAATTCCAAGGAATAATTTATTCTCTCAGCCAATAGGCAAGAGAATGTTTACACCTTAAACTTAGAAGACCTTAGAAGCCAAGATTTACTTTTCCTTAGTGCAATGGAAGATCATTCCTAGTTATGACATAGAAGACTAGGTCACTGTAACCTTAGGAACCTATGTAAACTCTCTAAGAAAAAACTAGTTAAGGATCTACCGGAGCTTAGATTTTATTCTTCTAAAGTTTGTGATCCTTTTCAATATGTCAAGAAACATAAATATAGTTTTAAATCAGTTGGTGAAGTCTCAACAACTGATGCATTACAGTTAGTGCACATGGATCTATTCGGTCCAACACAAACTGGAAGTATTGGAGGAAAATACTATGTGTTTGTTCTTGTTGATGATTACACTAGATTTACTTGGTTCTATTTTCTAGCAAAGAAATCTGAAGCTTTTTCTTATTTCAAAAGTTTTAGAGCTCAAGTTAAAAATGAGAAAAACCTTCCATTGAAAACTATTCATAGTGATCATGGAGGAGAATTTCAAAATTCTGTTTTTGAAACCTTTTGTAGTAAAAAAGGTACTACTCACAATTTTTCATCACCTAGAACTCCTCAACAAAATGGTGTAGTTGAAAGAAGAAATAGAATTCTTCACGAAATAACTAGAACCATGTTGAGTGAATATTCTATAGCTAGACATTTCTGGGCTGAAGCTGTAAGTACTGCTTGCTATACTATAAATCGAGTTTGGATTTGACCTTTTCTTAATAAAACCCCTTATGAGTTATGGAATGGTAGAAAACCAAAACTATCCTACTTCAAGGTTTTTGGTTGAAAAGTATTCATTCTGAATACTAAAGATAACTTACATAAATTCGCACCAAAATCTGATGAAGTAATTTTCTTAGGATATTCCACAACTTCTAAGGCTTATAGAGTTTTCAATAAAAACACTTGTACTGTTGAAGAAACAGTACATGTAAAATTTGATGAGTCTGATCCTTTTGTTTTCAAACCATCCCAACCTACATCCTCGGATGTGTTTTCAAAAACTGATTATCAACCTTTGATAGAAGAACCTTCTGATAAAGATAATGTTCAAGAAGATATTCCTGAAACATTTACCACAAAAGACTTTCTACCCTATGTTGATGAACATGCTTTTCAAAACCCAAATCAGGCATTTCTTAAGAGTCATCCCAGTGATAGTATCATTGGTGATGTAAATCAACCTGTAAGGACTAGAGGTTCCTTAAAAATTGAAGTATAACATCTAGCATTTCTTTCCCAATTAGAACCTAAAAGCACTGATGAATCTTTATGTGATGATGATTGGATCCAAGCCATGCAAGATGAACTAAATGAATTCGAAAGGAATAAAGTCTGGACCTTGGTTGAAAGACCTAAGGAAACTTCTGTAATTGGAGTCAAATGGGTTTTTAGAAATAAATGTGATGAAAATGGAGTCATAGTAAGAAATAAATCTAGACTTGTTGCTAAAGGCTATAATCAGCAAGAGGGAATAGACTATGAAGAAACCTATTCTCCAGTAGCTAGACTTGAATCTATCCGTATTCTACTTGCCTTTGCAGCATTCTTTAATTTCAAACTTTCCCAAATGGATGTGAAATGTGCTTTTCTTAACGGTTATGTTCAAGAGGAAGTTTTTGTTGAACAACCTCCTGGATTTGAAGATACAAAACATCCTGATTATGTATTTAGACTTACCAAAGCTCTGTATGGCCTTAAACAAGCCCCACGAGCATGGTATGATAGACTCACTGGATTTTTGATTCAAAATAACTATATTAAGGGAAATGTAGATCCAAACCTTTTTATAAAGAAAGATAAGAAAAATGTTTTGATTGTTCAAATTTATGTTTATGACATCATATTTGGTTCAACTCAGTAATCTTTGTCCGACTCTTCTGCAAGTCTAGTGAAATTTGAGTTTGAAATGAGCATGATAGTTGAGTTAACATTTTTCCTTGGTTTTCAAATTTCTCAAAAACCAGAAGGAACCTACATATCTCAACATAAGTATATTAAAGATATTCTTAAAAAGTATGGTTATGACAACACTAAGAGTATAAGTACTCCTATTGGTACCTCAAACTCTTTAGATCTTGATGAAGCTGGGAAACCAGTAGATCAAACATCTTTTAGAGGTATGATAGGAAGTCTACTATACTTAACAGCTAGTCGACCAGACTTAATGTTTTCATTATGCTTATGTGTAAGATATCAATCCAATACTAAGGAATCTCACTTAAAGGCAGTAAAAATAATTTTTCGCTACCTTAAGGGAACCATGGATCTAGGATTATTTTATACTTCTGGAAATGATTTTATCCTAAAAATATTTTCTAATGCTGACTTTGGTGGGTGTAGAATGGATAGAAAAAGTACATCCTAAACTTGTCATTTGTTAGGAGATTCATTAGTTTCTTGGTCCTACAAGAAGCAACATTTTGTAGCACTCTCCACTGTTGAAGCTGAATATGTAGCAGCTGGAAGTTGTTGTGCTCAAGTGTTGTGGATGCAAAACACACTCACAGACTATGGCTTGAGTTTTAATAAAACTCAAATTTTGTGTGATAACACTAGTGCCATTGCCCTTAGTAAGAACCCTACACATCACTCCCATGAAAAACACATAGATATCATGCATCACTTTCTTAGGGATCACACACTTAAAGGAGATATTATTCTTCAGTTTATCGGAACAAAAGATCAACTTGCTAATATTTTCAAAAAATCTTTTCCTTCTGATAGATTTGAATATATTAAACAGAAGTTAGGAATGATAACCATAAGGTAATCCTTCTTAATTAACTTTCTGTTGAAAAATTCTCCTTACAACAATAAACTCATTTTCATAGGGGGAGTACATTTGATTGTTAGTTTAACAAAGTTTTTCAAAATATGTTTTCAAACTTTTCGGAATTAAAATTCCGGAATGGAATTTCCGGAACTAAAACATTCCAGAATGGATATTTTCGTATAGAAAACTTCTGAAATGGAAATTTTCTTATTGGAAACATCCGGAATGGAAAAATTCATACTGGTATTTTCATAACGGGATTTTCGTACCGAATCTTTCAAAATAAGTTTTTCATTTTCAAATTTTGTAATAAAATTTTCGTACTGAGTTTTCCTTATAGAGTTTGTTTTTTGTAGTGAGTTTTCCGAATTTTTTCTTTTCGTAATAAAGTTTTTTTTGTAGTTTTCGTAAGAATATTACCCATTACGAATAATCCTCCTAAGCCAATCTGAAAGGTATTATTTCCTTACCCAAGTTTTCGTAGTCATACTTTACTTTCTGGCATTTTCTTTTATTTTGCTTTCGGTTTATATTTTTCTTAATTCGTTGTTTTAATAAAAACCACAAAAGATCGGATTCAAGAGAATTGGTTATCGACCGTCAGATCTGATCTCAGCTTATCACAACCGTTCGATCAACCGTGGAAGTTGAACCGTTTTCCCGTTGCCTATATAAAGGGAACCCCAAACGGTTGTCCCACATCGGTTTTCAATCTCTAGTGTCCCGAAGCTCTACCTCTCCGTTTTAAAGTCGTTCCGAACCTTAGCTTTTTCCGTTCCAAACTTCTCAGAGGTCTTCAAATCCGAATGTCTGTGGAAGCAGCTTCTCAAGAGATGTCTTCTTCTAAGCCGATTTCAAAGTGGTTAGTATATAGAGAAAGGATGGTTCATCTGGATTTCTTCAACAAGTACGATTCTATAATTTCCAAGAATATCAAGCTAAATGGTTGGGAAGATGTTGTGGTGTCAAAACCTGGGAATCAAGATGAAGTGTATTCAGATTTTCTTATAGAATTCTATGAAATAGTCTCCTTTCTTAAGGAAGATGGAAGGGAGAAGTTGTCTTTTAAGTCTTATGGTAAGACTTATAAGCTTTCATATGCCAAGGCAGCTAGCTTGGTAGAGCTGAATAATGAAGGTGAAGCTGAATTCATATCTCATGTGTTGCCGGATTCAAAAGGAAGCTTCGACAAGGAAAAAACTTTAGAAACTCTTGGACAGGCAGATGACAAGGCTCCGAATATTTCTAGTTTATCTACAAATTTCCGGATTCTGGAGTTATGGGTACAGGGTCTTATCGTACCAAGAAAGGGTGACAAAGATAGCTTAAAGAATAGTGAGATCTACATTCTAGATTTTATGATAAATCTGAGGAAGTTTAACCTAATGAAGCACATTCTCATTACTCTTGAGAATTTGAAGAAAGGAAATCTGAGAGCTCAGATTATAATGTATCCAGAAATCCTCTCGAAGTTGATAGTTCGGTGCCTTGAGTCTTTCAAGGAGGCTTGCAAGTCTAATCCAAGAGTTTTCAAGATTATGTTGGTGAGTGATGGTACTCTTAAAAGAATGGATGTAGCTTTTGACAAGAAGACTGGTCAGTTTGTTGATTCTCCTGCTCAAGAAGAAACAGTTCCGAAAGTTGCTGATCCTGAATCCTCTAAGCCGGTAAGGAAGAGAAATCTGAAAGAAGTGTAAGTAGAAGCAGAGAATCCCAAGTCTAAGGAAGTTCATTCCGCACCTCCAAAACCAAAGAAGAAGAAAGCTTACCCAGATGAGGTTGTTGCTAAATGGAGGGAGATGAAAGAAAAGAGAGTGCAAGGGGAGCCTCAGTTTGTCTTGGACCCTGCGAAGGCTAAGGCCTTGAAGGAAAGAACTACAGATGCGCTCAAAAAACAAGAAAAATAAAAGAATCTCAAGAAGAAGATGTCTGAGGATGAGGTAGCTCAGGCTTTGTTGAAATTCAATGAGATGGTTTCTGCAAATATTCCTGTTCCGAGATCTTTTTCTCTAAAATCTCTTCCTGAGACTCCAGAATGAAATTTCATTTCTCCGGAAGAAGCCGTTGCTATGACTGCTAAGGAAGTAGAGCAAGTTGAGCAAGTGGAAGAAGACGAAGATATTGCTGAAGGAAGTGGTGAAACCGGAGATGTGTTGAAGCAAGTAGATGATTTTAAGGGGACACCTTTAGAACACTTATCGCTCCGAACTTCATAAGCTGAATCTTTGAAGCTAGTTACTCCAGCAATGGAAGAAGAGAAAGGAGAAGAAGAAGTATCTTATCATGGAGAGGAAGAACAACTTCTACAAGATATTGCTCAAATGGAGAACGTAGAGGTTTCTGCTTAGAAAGTTACTGATGAGGAAGACATTGTTTTCCAAGTTTCTGATAGTGAAAAGAGAACTCCGGAATAGGATTCTATTCCGAAAAAAGACAAGGGAAAGAAAATTCTTGCTGATACTCTGAGCTCAGTAGTGGTGAAGAGAAAGAAAGTTGGTAGTTCTTCAAAGAGAAAGCTTGACCTAGTTGAAGAAGAAAATTCTCCAAGTAGAGTCTCGGATTCGGAGTCATCTTCGTTTGGGCATGAATTTGTTGTTCAGTCTTTAGAGAAGTTGGTGGGAACCATTCCGACCTTCTCAAGTATTGACTCAAGATGTCAGATGCTTCAAAATGCTTTGAATCAGAAATCATACTCCGTATCTATGGTTATGGACAAGTGTGTTGAAATAGAGGCTCAGTTCAAAACGTTCTTTGTCGGCTACAAAGCCCATAAAAAATCTTGCAAGTGGATGAAAAACTGGTCGAGGAAGACTGTAGAAGAAATGAGGTTATTTGATGAATTTCAAGACAATGTAAAAGATGCTTTTGAGACTGAGGATAGGAAGATAAATGAGCTGACTTCTTCTTTTGAAGAGAAGCTGGCAGATGAAAAGAACTTCTGGATTCAAGAAGTCAGAGATCTGAATGGGATGCTGAATTTCGTTTCTCAAAACTGGAAGTTTGAAAGGGATCATCAGATTGAGTTTGAAGAGAAATTGAAGGCTCAGGAAGAAAAGATTAAAGCCCAGGGAGAAAAGCTTCAAGCCCAGGAAGAAAAGATTGAAGCCCAAAATGCAAGAATTGTTGTATTAGAGAAGCAAACTGAAGAAGATCATAAAGACTTAAAGAAGATAAAGACTATTCTAAAGGGTCTCATGGAGAAGGAGAGAGATCCCAAATAGAGAGATCCGATCTTTTGTTGTATCTAAATTTTCTTTGTCGTCGAGCTTTTTCAAACTTAATGAAAATTTGTGCTTGCTCTCTTCTTTTGTTGTTGCTACTAATTTTTTTCAGGTACCTTGTTATATTTTCCATTCCCTCTAATTCATTTTGAAAATCACAAAGGGGGAGAAGGAAAATAACTCTAAGAAAAGGGAAAAAGAATCTTAACAAATGGTGAGAAAGAAAACAAACTCTAACAAGAGTTTATCTAAGGGGGAGTTTTTCATTAAAGAAGACTTTCTTATTTGTAATGAAATGTCACTCCGGAAATCTAGAATACGATCCTTATAGTTTCAAAGCCTAAGGGGGAGTTAGTCGTATTCATCAATATCCTTAAAGCAAAGGGAGATAAGCCTTAATGTTTTTCTTTCTTCTTATAATTTCTTTTTCAAGGATGTTTGTGCTTTCCAAAAAGGGGGAGATTGTTGAGTCAATAAGGTTTTTCTTATGACTTTTACATTCCTTCTTGTTTTGAAAATCAGAAACACCTTATCTTTAAGAAAATCATTTTTATAAGAAAAATTGCTTTTATAAATAAAATTGCTTTTATAAGAAAAATTGCTTTTATAAGGAAAATCGCTTTTATAAGGAAAATCACTATTGTAAGAAAAATTATCCTTATCATATTTTCATTCATATTTTTCCTAAGTATAAAATTTGGATTCATTTCTATTTTCTCGGATTTGTTTGAAACTTTTATATAAAGTATTCTGTTTTAGGATCCGAATTCCGGATAAGAACTGTAAGGAAGTTTCACTCCGAATTCCATATGAGAATTGTAATAGAGTATCATTCCAAATTCCGGATACGAACTCTAATTAAGTTCTACTCCAGATTCAGGATACGAATCCTTATGAAGATCGACATTGAATTCTCATTACAAATTCTAATGACGAATTCTCATTACGAATTCTGATAATGAATTTTCATTAAGATTTATGATGACGAATTCTCATTACGAATTCTGATGATGAATTCTCATTCCGAATTCTGGATACGAATTCTCATTACGACTTCTTAAGATGAAATCTCATTACGAATTCTGATGATGAATTCCCATTACGAATTCTGATGACGAATTCTCATTCCGAATTCTCATTCCGAATTCACCTATTAAACAGAATCTGATCATCTTTGTTTTATTCACTCTGAATTTATTTAAACTCCGAAATTTTTTTTTGGTCAGACTCCGAACTTTCATTTTGCTTACGCTTTTATAATTTGTCTACTCTTTAATATATTTTTACACTCTGAATCTTCACTCCAAACTTTTTAGTTAAGATTTAAAATGATGTCGTACATTCTGTTACACTTATTTTGTTATAAAACGATGTCGTGTATTCTGTTATGAACTAACCGTTGGTTAAGTTACACGTGTAAAGGTCCCTCCGATTTTTAAGGAAAATATGACCGTTGGAAAGGAGGCCGACCTTACCTATAAATAAAAGCTCATTTGAAAGAGCTCAGTGCTGAAGGGCTGAAAGGCTGACTGATCTTCGACTCATGTGATTACATGCTTGAAGTGATTTCTAGAGAGAGAGGCTCTTATTAACTCTCAATGCTTTGTGTGACTCCGAATGTTGGTGATTACATTCAAGGACTTCCGAGGATAGGAAGACAGAGGTTTCCAACACCTTGAAGTTGAGGGATTCCTTGCTGAGGAAGACAGAGGTGACCAACTACCTTGAAGTTGAGGACTTGCGGGGATAGCAAGACATAGACTCCGATCTTCGTATCAAGGGCTTACCCTGGTGTGGGTAAGACAGATTTTCTTGAAAGTATAAATCAAGGGACCTTTATCCAAGGTTGTTGGATACCCTTCTCTTCGGGTTAAAATACTTATATCTTTTTACTTGTAGTTTTACTACTTGTTTATTTCCACTGCATTTTGTATTATAAGGAAAGTATAACTTTCTTATACTTCCTTACTTGTACTCTGTTTCATTTAGATTCTATACGCTTTAAGGTAGAATCTCATATTGTAATCTTTTGTTAAGTTTCAATTTCCAGAACCATATTTCTGGAACCTACTTTCGGAATCCCTTTCCATGTTTTCATTTGGTATTAGAGGTGTTGTGAATTTGCTTAAGTTTAACTTTGTTAAACATAGCTAATTCTTTTGCTTAAGGAAAACATAGTTATTCTTAACTAACTTTAAAGGCTCCAAAGGAATTTTTAAAGTATACAATTCACCCCCCTATTGTAAATTGAGCATCTACATAACCATTTCGATCCTACACTTGTGGATCAGATCGACGGGAAGGTGATCTGCGAGCCTTACATGCCATCCCGATTTTCCAGGCAATTCGGGTGCCTCCAGCGAATGCTGAAGAAGGTATTCACGGCTCTATGGCAGGAGAAGAATCCCTACGTTCTATGCTAGATGTGGTTGATGTTTACCACTTTCATCTCCGACGACGTCATTACTCTTCCTCCCATCGGGGTTGACGCCGGCCTAGCAACCGAGTATGCCGAGCAATGGGCCATCGCGTACCCTGAGGGGCTTTTACGCAAGCGAGTCTGGCAACTCGAGGCTACCCATGTGGAAACCGGGCGATGGGGGAGAAGGCAAGGTGCTGGTGGAAGGGGGAAACTAGGGGTGCGTCAGACAGTGAGGCCTACGCAGGCCGGGACTTCAGCAGCGAGAACATCACACGGTGCCGCCGCGACCTTGTTACCCGTGGGGGGATCACATGAGGCGGCCATGGAGCTGCCCAAGAAGCAGATAAGATACCTGCTCGAACCTTCCCAAGATGCAATTTTCCTGGCACTGTGGTTGTCCTGGATGAACCTGTGGTAATCGCTGAGCGTTGAAGCCCTCTGACAGAAGATAATGAAAAACGGGATTCAGCTGCCAGAGTTTGGCCTCGTTCGAGTTACCGACCGGGTAAACTTCCATCGGCAACATGCTTATCTGACGGCCATGGACACATACGCACGCCAAAGGGGTCAGCGTGCGGAGCCACCTTTCCTAGTGAAATTGATTCTCGGCTAGGAGAATGATCCGGAAGTGATGCCGCTGGGAGAAGGCGACAGTGACGAGGAGACAGAGGGGGAGGAGGAAACTGAAGAAGACAAAGGCGAAGGAGAAGTTGAAGAAGAAGGAGAACCCGAAGGTGAGGGGTCGCAGGGGGTGACCTACCAAGGGAGTCTCCGAGAGTGCATTGAGATTTTTGGCTTTGATCTCGACATAACTGAGATACTCAAGGTTTGTCTCTATCCTCATTCATTTTCCTTCTTCGTCCATTCTCCTTTTCAATTACCAACCCATCTCTCTACCTCACTCAAGAGAACCTAAGTGTTGTCCAGGCGTCCCCACTAGAGGAGGGAGGAAGGGAACTGATGGGACAGGAGGGGGATCCGACACCCATCATTGAATTGACAAGCGCAGAGGGGTCTCCCATCATGGAAGCTCCTGCAGTGGCCGGAACACTGGAGGCCAACGCTCTGGATTCCTGTAAGTCTCACACTTCACTACTGGCACTTGTTATCAAAAGATCTCAACTAATTAGTGTACACCTTGCGCAGTGATCTCAACATTGGAGGCTCGTCAGGATACGAAGCCCGGGCCGTTCGTGAGCGGACCAGTGGTGGACATACCAGCTCATCCAGAACATGCTCCCCGTACTGAGTCAGCCCCGACAATTGGTGAATAGGGGACGGCGGACATCAGCGGCACTGTCCTTGAAGCGAGGCCGGAAGCTAACGGAGGCACCGTCACTATCGAGGTGATAGAGGAAGGTCGCCCGGACGTCGAGGATCCTATTCCTCACGAAGACATCCCTGAGGCAGATCCTGCCGCCGACTTGCTGGCACCCTTTCCTGTGTACCAGCCCACTGACCCTAAGGAGATAGACGAATCAGACTCAGAAGCAGCCGAGGAGAGCCGAATGACACGACATAAAGTGTGGAAGTGTATCCATCTCTTTCTCAGACAGCCCCAGTCGGATTGGCTGAGGCGGATGGGATCACTCCAGACCTGGATACGCTTCTTGTGCACCGAAGGGGCTGACGGTCATCGCCTTCATCTGATGGTCCATGATTACATGGCCGAGAATATACGCAAGAGCAGCTGGAGCACCAACGTTGCCCAATGTCGGGAAAGATCGGAGAACGCCCGAGCATTAATGAGGGCAGAGTGGGAGGTCCCGCACCTCGAAGGGCAGGCGGAAGATAAGGAGGCCTTCATTGCGACGTGCTCTGAACTCGTGGAGCAACTGACGGCCCAGCTGGATGACGCCCAAGAGCAACTGACAGAGGCGAGTAAACAAATGGCCTTACTTCAAACCGAGCGGGTGAAGGCATAGGCCAGAGTTAGCGAGCTGCGCTCTACGGCTGCTGATGAAGAGAGAGTCTTCAAGGAGCGAGAAGTAGTCCTGGAGGCTACTAGCCAAAGGGTAGCAGCGTTGGAAGGATCGATCCAGCATGCTGATCCTTAAGGGCTTTGTTTCAGCCATCTCATGACCTTTTTTCATGTACTGCTCATCATCTCAATCAAATACATGGACAAATACATTCATTTGTACCCTTGGTTTAATATGCTCAACCAAAATTCCAAAATGAATAAAAACTCACCCCTAAGCTCCTGTGGGTCACACCCAATGCGAGAAGCAAAGGATACTCGTGTTATCATTTCGTCCAACTGTGGGGCATTAAACAAACTTCAGGCATCTGAAATTGGGCCTGGATTTCTAAGGAGAAGACCTCAGACCGATTGATATATCACTTCCTCAATGTGCTCTGACACACGAGCGGGGCAATGCCGGGGGCATTGAAATCCATTCGAACATAGGGAGATGGAAAGGAAAGGTGAATCACACTACCCAAATTCAGAACACTCTAGGGTGCGACGATGGAGGATAACTGTTAACCATGGCGGAAATGCAGCATCCATATCATGTTGGCCTGGAATGGGGACAATAAATGAGGGCTGACTGCTGACCATGTTCTCAACATGGGGCCTAACTCAAATATCGCCGGTCAGTCTTCCGAAACGTTGGCCCAGGACAGCAGGAGGACTATAGGCCAATCATCCATACTACTACAATAGGCAGACCAAAGGTCTATCATCCATATTGTGGCAGCAGGCGGACCAAAGTCTATCATCCATACTGTTAGGGGGTCCAATCGAACATGAAAGAGAATGAGGATCCGAATAAAGGGGAACACAAAGCGTGGAAAGTGGAGTGGTGGTTTGTTCGAACAAAGTCCAACACTTCCGAAATTGAGCCACCGTGGTGGAGGCGCATTAGGTGGACGTACCAACCAGATCATGGATCGTCCAAATTTCCAGACAGGACCTCTCTGGCGAGAGAACTGCCACTTCCCATTATTACTATGGGGAATCTCGAACTTATTCGGGGTAGATGTCACGATTACACCACTACCCAAGAAGTCAGGCTGAGGGGCCGACAATAAGGAGGGATGAGATTTGGTAATCCCTGGGGCTGGAACCAAGACGAAATGTCTGGGTGTTCCTACGTATATCATTAGGATGAGAATCAAGCCACACGTACTTCTAGAAGCATAGTTTAACGTCATTTAGGACGAAATATAGTTTAACGTCGTGCGGGACGGGGGACACATCTCATCTGGGGATAGGCACGGTACAGCGAGTAACCTGACGTGAATGAGGAAATAATCCCGCACCACACCGTATAATCCCATATGAGAGACCAAGTCATGGAAAGCCAAGGAAAGGATCTTAGTTTTAGGTCTTAGAACTCGGACCCAAGGATAAGGGGAATGGGAGACACATGGTAAAGCGGTTGCAAAACCCAACATGAATGGGGCAAAGCCCTACATACTATGTGGTCCTAGGGACACGTTTAGGCTGAGAGACCAAAAACGAAAAGTTAGGCTGGGCCTGTGGGGAAGTTATCAGGCGCTCTTATGTATCTAAAAAGGATGAGAATCATGGCATACATAGTTCTTGAATATCATCACAGTTTATGGTCATGTGGTTGGACCTGGAAGCATAGTTTAAGGTCGTATGGCTTAGACCTGGAAGCACAGTTTAAGGTCGTATGGATTGGACCTGGATGCACAGTTTAAGGTCATATGGCTTGGACCTGGCAGCACAGTTTAAGGTCGTATGTCTTGGACCTGGTAGCACAGTTTAACGTCGTATGGCTTGGACCTGGAGGCACAGTTTAAGGTCGTATGGATTGGACCTGGACGCACAGTTTAAGGTCGTATGTCTTGGACCTGGGGGAACACACACGATGCGATAAAGCATACCTGATGCGGGTGAGGGCGTAATCCCATACCATCACCGCACACGATTCCGAGAGAGGAGCCTTGGGCCAAAGGGGCCTACGAGGGTTCAACAATCAGGGGGGCAGGAGATGCTAGCTCCCAGCTATGCTGGGCACGAAACGCAATGTCTGGGTGACTCCTCGTTCCCCATGGGGATGAGGGTCAGGCTGCACGCAACCTATAAAGAAGAAACCCAAGCACATACTCTAGCGCTCAGATCACGGGAGCCCCGAGAGACACTGTTACACAACTTGGTCCGTCTGACGTGTGGGGGTGTACTGGGGGTTAGTACAAGGAGTGTCAAGATTCTACCTAGACATGGTGGGGCGGAACATAATGTGAATCATGCATCCAAAATTCAGGGCCCGAAGAAGCTGGCGTGACAATTGAGGATTACTGCTGACCATGTTCGTAACACAGCATCATGTCGCGTTAGCCTAGAGGTAGGGGCAAACAAATGAGCATCAACCGCTGACCAGATTCTCAACATGGGATTTGTATCAATTTTTTTCCTGAAACCCTCGGGGGCGTTGGCCCATGAGGGTAGGAGATCCCTTAGGTATTTTATCCAGGCCGTTCTTGGGGGTCCCTCCAGGTGTGAAAGATGGTGGGGCCCAAATGAAGGGGAACACGAAGCTTGAAAAGCAGATGAGAACTTTCCTAAGTCAAATATTATACTCTAGGTCCTAGACTAGAGTAATCTAAACACATTAGCAGACCACTGGAAAGGGTTGAGGGCCTCAGTCTGAGAGCAAAAAAAAGATGGTGGATTCCCAAGGGAAGGGCAGGCCAAAATACCGAGGCAACCGGGAGATCGTGGGATCTCCTAAGAGATGGGGCTTGACCTGAAATCTAAGTGTTCAGGTGGTCCTACGTATCCCATAAAGATGAGAATCAAGACACACGTGGTTCTAGAAGCAGTTTAACATCATGTAGAATGAAATATAGTTTAACGTCATGTGGGACGAGGAAAGGATCTTAGTTTTAGGTCTTAGAACTCAGACTAAGGAGCCTAGATGTAGGGAAAAATGTAGTTTAAGGTCATGTTGGACCATGTAAGGATATTAGTTTTAAGGTCTTAGTACTCAGACCAAGGAGCCCAGATGTAGGGAAAAATGTAGTTTAAGGTCATTCTGGACCATGTAAGGATCTTAGTTTTAAGATCTTAGAACTCGGACCAACGTGTAGTTTAGGGTCGTGCAGGACCGTACAGTTTATGTTCATGCAGGACCAAGGATGCTCAGGCAAAGTACTGCTTGAGGAACCTGGCGTTGGTGGGAGGAGTGACACGCTCGCCATCCGTATTCACCAGGGAATACGCGCCATTGGGATAGACCTTATGGACAATGAAAGGCCCCTCCCATTTGGGCTCCAACTTGGGTGGTTTCCTTCCGGGAATAATTGGTACTCTGAGAGCCAGTACCAGGTCACCTTGCAGGAAAGAGCAGAGGCGAACCTTCTTATTTAAATCTCAAGCCATACTGCTCTGATGCCTTTCCATGTTATGTAAAGCGCGAAGCCTACTTTCGTCCAACGCTTCCAATTCGGCTAAATAGATTTCGGCAACTCTATCCAGCGCTTGCTGGTCGTAGACCGCCATGTGCAATGAGGGCAATTGATTCTCGATGGGCAGAACAGCCTCCGCTTCGTATACCAGGGAATGCGGAGTCACCTGGGTGGAGTTACGAGTCGTCATCCTATAAGCCCAAAGGGAATTGGGGAGCTTGTCCGGCCAACTTTTCTTGTTCTGACCAACCATCTTTTGCAGAATGTTAGAGAGGGTTTTGTTAAATTCCTCAATCTTTCCATTCACCTGCGCATGATAGCGGGAGGTGTGGTTAGAGAGAATGTTGTACTTTGCGTACAATTTCTTCAGCTCGGCTGCTTGGAAGTTGGTTCCGTTATCCGTGAGGATAGCGTGAGGTACTCCAAATCGATAGATGATATTGGAGCTCACGAAGTCAGTGATAGAATAATCTTTGACTTCCTTGAGCGGGATTGACTCTGCCCACTTGGAGAAGAAATCCGTAGCGGTCAAGATGAACCGGCACTGGCGGGCTGTCACCGGCGGGTAAGGTCCTACGACATCCAACCCTCAGACTGCAAAGGGACAAGAATACTTGGTAGTATCGAGAGGATCTGGTGGCCGATGCACAAATTTAGCATGAACTTGGCAAACATGACACCTCTTGGCATACTCGATGCAGTCGTAGATCATGGAGGGCCAGATGTATCCCAGCCTCCGAATCTGGTGGGACAACTTCAACCCGGCATGGTGGGAGCCACAGGAACCAGCGTGCACTTCTTGCATGACCTGTGGGATCTCGACTCCTTGAAGGCAATAGAGGGGAACACTATCAAATCTGTGCCTGTAAAAGAGATGCTCAGGGTTGGGACCGCTCTGAAGGGTGAAATGCGGCGCGCGGCGTCGGATTCACTCTTTCTCGGATCGGTCCGACAGAAGATTGTTGTGCTGGAGATATTCAACCAAGGGAGCCCTCCAGTCAGGAAATGTCTCAATTACCACACCTGAAGCCCTCAGGGATCCTGACATAGGGGTGCCAGCGGTGAGATGGTTCACTCGCGGGCCACGATCTCCCTCTGGAATAACAGGAACAATGACTCTCCAGTGCGCCACGTGGATAATTAGGTCATCCTATTCGGGCTCCGAAAGTGATGCGGCCAGGCTGGCCACAGAATCTTCGACTGTTATGCAACCAGGGAATGTGAACGACCTCTGGACGAGAGGGGAACTCAGTCATTAGATGGAGGGTGCACTCCAGCAATGGCATGAGTTCTGGCTTTCTGACAACATAGTCACCATTGACCTTCTTGATGACTAGCTCAGAGTCCCCTTTTATATACAGATGGGGTATGTCAATCTCGAGAGCCAACTCAAGGCCAGTGACGAGGGCATGATACTCTGCCTCATTGTTGGTGTAGCCTTCTAACAACAGGAATGAATACGGAAGAAAAACTTGCTCCGGGGTGATGAAGATGATACCTAGGCCCACTCTGTTGAGCCTAGGATCGTTGAGCCTTCTACCGGTGGGGCTCTGGGAGGCACTGTCAAAGTGCATCTTCCAGCATGGGATGACGTGATCGACTGAGAGGATTGCCTCATCCGGGAATCCTAGATCCAGTGGCTGGTCCGCAGAGGTTGGGTGGGCACCTAAGAAGTCTTCCAATGCATGTCCTTTGACGGCCTTCTAAGGTACGAACCTGATGTCGAACTACTGGAGGATCACCGCCCAGCGCGCCAATCGGCCGGTCGACATAGGTCGGTTCAGGATGTATTTCAACGGGTCTACACGAGAGACCAGCTATACCTCATGGTGCTGCAAGTAGTGCCGCAATTTCTGTATGGAAAATACGAGCGCCAGGCAGCTCTTCTCGATGGGAGAAAATCTAATTTCTGTGTCGAGGAGCATGTGGCTGAGGTAGTAGACGCTATTCTCTATTCCCTCGTTGTTCTTCTGGGGGATAATTGCACCGAGGGATCGCTTTAGGGAGTTCACGTAAAGGAACAGTGGCTTTCTAGAAACGGGTGTCATCAAGACTGGAGGTTGGAGCAGATACTGCTTGATTTCCTCAAAAGCGATCTGACACTCTTCGTCCCATTCATAGGCTGCATTTTTCTTCATGATCCGAGAAAAGGGCTTATACTTTCCGGACAGATTTGCAATGAATCGACGTATATAGGATAAGTGGCCTTGAAGGCCTCTCAGATCCCGAATATTATTCGGAGGAGGCATCTGACTAATGGCCTTGATCTTCTTTGGGTCGATCTCGATGCCTCAGTATCTAATGACGAAGCCAAGAAACTTTCTGGAGGTGACCCCGAAGGCACACTTCAATGGGTTCATCTTCAAGTGAAGATAATGGAGGAAGATGAACACTTTATCAAGGTCTTTGATATGGTCCTGGCGTTGAAGAGATTTAACCACCAGTTCGTCCACGTAATACTCCACTAGTGTCCCGAGAATCGGCTTGAATATGCGATGCATAGCCCGTTGATAGGTAGCAACCACATTCTTCAAGCCGAAGGGCATAACCTGGTAGCAGAAAGTACTCTGGGGGGTCCTGAAGGCAGTGAACTCTTCATCCTCGGGGGCCATCCAGATCTGGTTGTACCCGGAGTACCCATCCATGAAGGAGAGGTCTTGGAACCCGGTCGTGGCATCGATCAACAACTCTGTCACGGGAAGGGGAAAATCATCCTTCGGATAGTGGAGATTGAGATCGCGGAAGTTGATACAGACCATGATATGCCCGTTCTTCTTCCTGAATGGCACAATGTTGGCTAGCCACCTGGGGTACTGCACTTCCTTGAAAAAGTTGGCTTTAATGAGCTTATCAACTTCGGCCTCAACCATGGCACCGTGAGAGGGGTGCATCTTTCTGGGAGGCTGCTTGAACCTGTGATGGTTTGCTGGAAGGCCAAGGTGGTGGAAGGCTACCTGGAGATCTAGTCTTGGAATCTCGTCATAACTCTAGGCGAACACATCACAGTGCTGTCTGAGGAAGTCTACATACTGTTTCCGTTCCTCAGGGGGTATAGCGACGCTGACCAATGTGGGTCTCGGGTCCGCCTTGCTACCGAGGTTCACCTGCACTAACTCGTCGACCGTGGTGGGGACGCCCTCCTCAAAGGCAGAAGGAGCATCTTCCATGTCCTCCTCTCCGCTTGTGGAGGGATCATCCACAGGGGGAGCCGTTTGGGGCTGCCAGACCCTGATGGGAAGCTGGTGCCGGCTTGGGTGGCAGAGGTCGTCACGTCAGGTGACTCATGCGCTGCGGAGACCATGGAGACAAAGGCAGTTGATCCAATCCCATATGGCCTTCGTCCCAAGGGGCTATGCTTTATGACATCAAAGCAGTAGTGGCACGTTGGATTGAGCCGGTTGATTCCGGCATGGCGAAACAGAAACATATGACGTACTGTCATTTCCATGAGCCAAACGTCCCGATATCATACAGGAGTAGGGGGCTCTGGGATCACCTGAGCCTGGTTGGTGTAGGAGTACAAGGTGATTTCTCGCCGTTGCTTGGACCCGGAAATATGCCTTCCTCTGGTACCCGAAACAACAAAGCACTGCCCCATGTCGGGGGTCGTGGCCTCCAACCGATGGATTGGGAAGACATATGCGTCATCCAAACCTACCCAGGGATCACTCGTGACAGTGGAAGGCTCAACCTCACCTGCCAAGATCTGCTTGTCCTTGCTCTTGTAATAGTCAGCGTCCAGATAACGGGCTTCACAAGAGGCAAAAGGAGACGTATCCCCTTGGAGCACTCCCACTCGAACCTTAAGGGTGTATTTGAGGCACTAGTGATACGATGAGGGAACCGCTACGTGAAGGTGGAGCCATGGTCTGCCCATCAACGCATTGTAGGCGGTGTCTTGAGAGACAACCATGAATTCAGTGTTGGCAATTAGGCCGCCAAAATGGGTCTTCAAACGAATCTTGCTGAGTGAATTTTTCTTGGTCCTGTCATACCCCTGGATCCTGAGGTCGGAGGGAGTTAGATCATCCTCAAACAGGCCCAGCTTCCGCAGTGTCCGAGTTGGGATTAGGTTAATCCCGGAACCCGTGTCAACAAGATAGTGGCGGACTTCCACGCCATTGAACTGGCCGGTGATGTACAGTGGACGAATGTGCCCCTGTATGGGAAGGTCTTTATCTTCACCGGAAAACGAGATAACCACATGACATTTGGCATCCTCAATCGCCTCGGTGTGGAAGGCTTCTGCGGACGCCACCTCCATCTCAAACTGGAGGGAGATCCTTAGGGCTTTGGCGAGTGCCTCACGCATTTCAGACGACAGACGAAGGGCCTCAAGGATAGAAAGCCTTTCCGGAATGTCATCCAGGTGCTTCAGAACATCATACATTCAATCCAAATGCGAGCTTCTGCTTAAAGGAGGCCGCTCTGCGATTGGAGGCATGATGGGCCCTGCCGGCGGGACAAGTGACTGACTGGTATTAGGCACATATCCCTGTTCACTAGTCGAAGCCCGGGAGGTGGCTTCCGTGTTAGGACCGGGAGGCTGTAGTCGGCCGGTGGCAGGGCATGGCTGATCCCGACATGGTCGAGGCGGTTCTGCCTGATCCAGCAACACAAACGGTGGTGGAGGTGAACCTGTCGACACCGGGTGAGGGGGGACGCATGTGCTGCTCTCCGTATCAGGCCTGATGCCTGGTCTCAGTAGCGTGCATGACCTGACTGGAGGTGACGACTGTCGTGCCCCGGCGATTCACGTAGCCATGGCTCCACCGACGTTGGCGACGGCTGGGGACATTGGGGAGGTCCACCTGGCGTTCCTCATCATCAGGAGTCAAAAAGGGATTTACCAACTCTACGGTGTTAACCAAAGTGTACCTCGGGCTTTCACTCGAGCAGTCATCCACTACCGGACGGAGTCTCGGAGGGATCCCCATCTCTGGGGGCATAAAATCTCCAAGCGTACAGGATGGTGACAGCATTGGTAGGGCGCGTTCTTTCTTCTTGCACCGCCTCTTGGTCTTCTGGGAAGAGTTAGGATGGGACGATGATGCCAAAGTGGCGCTCGAAGATTCTGAGGGCTCTGGATCACTCAGGCGGGCACGGATGATTCCATGGGCACGGGAGACCATCCTGCGGGCCATCCAGTCGTTATACTTCCAGACCCACGGTCGGAAACCCTTTGCCACTCATCCTCGTTGCCACTTCTACCATCTGATCCCACGAAGTCACCTTCCACTTGCACAAGGGATGGGACCAACCTGACTATGTTGTTGTCAATCTGGTCTTGGAGCCAGTCCTTGAACACATAGCATCGCTGGATAGTGTTCCCCAGGTTCCGGTGATAAGGGAAGTAATTAGGGTGATCAGTGAGACGCGCCTCTTCTGGATTCCGGCACTCAGGCAGCCGCACGATCCTCTAATCCAAGGCGCTACGGAAATAAATGGGGACATGGGCCTCGGTAAACGAGTAAGTCTAATTCCTTCTGTCTAGAAAGGGGGATCTTGGAGACTGACCATGACCAGGGTCAGGAGGAGCATGCCGAGGAGGCGGAGCCAGATTATCTCGCCTAGGTGGTGGCGATGCGTTACGCGGAGGAGCCTGCCGATTTTGAGGCGGTCGCTGCTGGGCCGGAGGCAGGCCCATGGGGGTGGACCCCTATGGGGCTGCTGAGCTGGCCTTACTGGTAGCAACTCTAGCTGTCTGGGGGCCTCTATCTAGGCCACAACAGTGGGCTCGGCTCTGGCAGATCTCCTTGCAGGGATTACCGGAGGCAGCGGGCGTGCCTGACTGGCCTACTGCAGGGCTTCTTCGAGCCACTGAGCATTGTCTAAGAAGTCCTGGAACCCTCTGGGGTAATTCTGAGTGATCAGAGAAGGAACCAGCTATGCCTTGACATTCCCTACACACATTGTCAGTAATTTCTCCTGAGTTAGTGGCATGTCAAGGGAGTACGTGAGCCCCTTCCACCAGGCGACGAAGTCCGCGACCCGCTCATCAGGCTTTTGTTTTTACCTGAAGAGGTCTGCGATGTTCGTCTTCCGGATTGTGGAACTGAACTGGTAGAGTAATTTCCAGCAAAGGTCCTCCCAGCTAGTCACAGATCCAACAGGGAGCTGGCTGTACCGGACGAATGCTGGTCCTTCCAGTGTCTGAACGAAGCAATAGAGCTTGGCAGCCTCCTGCTGCGCCAGAGTCCCTAACATAGGCTCGAAACTCGAGTTGAAGTGGGCAAGGTGCTGTGGTGGGTCTCCGGTCCCATTAAAGGGGGTGAAAGTGGGGTTCCCAAATCCCGGAGGGGCCGTCATATCATCCACCCACCCTGGGTATGGCTTGCCATCCGGTGGGATTTCCACCTGCCGAGTTTCCAGGGCCTCTAACCGGGCGATGAGCACTTGCATTAAATTGTCCGAACACAGATTCCTATCCTGATGGGGATCACGGACCACAAGCTCATTTCTGGGCTCTTCGATCCGGTAGTCGAGATCAGCAGCTCGCAGGGCGGTTGGCGGAGCGACTCTCGGGGTAGTGGGAGGAAACCGAGCAGGGTCCCTTGGGTGATCCCGCTGCTCAGGAGGGTTCGGAGAGACGTATCACGCCCTCTGGCCATGGGCTCTAGCCTCTCCCCTATCGGAGAATGAAACATGGTCGCAGTTGCCCGGGGGAATCTCGTCAAGGGGTAGGTTCCCCTGCCCCTACTGCCCTGGCCTAGGGTTACCGTAGTCAGGCGGCCGCTCTGCAATGCGTTCGGCCAAGATCTCATCAACCAGCCTCTTTTTCTTAGCAAGCTGTTAGCCTAGCATGGCCTTCTCAGGGACTTCCTCTGCATCCTGTACCGAAGCAGATGGGTTGGTAATCTTGAAAAACCCGACATACTCTTTACCTTTTCTGATGTTTTGGATTAGTGTTAGTGCCTCAGTGGATGCAGGGAGACCTAGGAGGCTCCTCTGTTGGCGAGTAATCCTCCCAGATGGGTCCATTAGTAGCTTTTCCTCAGGGGGAGAGTCCTCATCAAGGATCTCCACACCGTTTCCCTCATCTAAAAGTTCAGCCATTTCGACCGCCACTGCTCATGGAGACATTCCCTCAGTGCCGCCCAGTGAATCGGGTTGTCGGCGGATCACACAGAAAATAAGTTAAGCGTACTTCCCCAATCCACGGATGTGCGTGTGGGGGTTGGATTCCTTGATAACTTTGCGGAGTAGTTGAAAACTCTGGACGCATTGTTGCTGGAGGGCCCTGTGGTGGCCAAGTGACTCGGGGTGCCGAATTGTGGGGAGCGCAGCTAGGTCAACCCGACGACACTGCTCACTAATATCCTCGAGATGTGCTTGACTCCTGGGATAAGGCGCTAGCTGATGGCGAAGACGGGAGTGAGTCACCCAGAGAGTCTGGCAGAAACATTCAAACTCTCTCGGGGTGAGTGACTATGGCATATCAAAATCCGATCCTACGACCGGCCAAAACTTCTCAGGGAAGTGGCCCTCCGCGAGGACGGTCTAGAATCTCCACGAATCTGGTTCGGGATCCGGCCCTTGCTACCCCTGATCATTAGCCGAGAATGGCCGGGGAACTGGAAACAACGTCGAGGCAGGCCACTGGGCCGGTGGGCTAGCCGGTAGGGAATACGGCGAACAAGCCCATTGGCTGCCGATCCCTGAGTCATCTTCCAAGGGTTTCAGTGCCCTAGCTGCCACGTCACGATAGGATGGGCTGGCAAAAAGGCCTCCTGTCACAGTATCGGTGCTCACTGAGGGTGTGTCACGTTGCGACTCTTCCGTCGATCCCCAAAAAAGTTCCCCACCCTCCCTGGATGAGGTGGAAGGTGCTTCTGGGGAGGCCAGTGGAAACTACGGGTCTGACCCCTGGGGGTACGCCAAGTCCTCGTCCTCCTGGATATACCTTCGGAGGGAGGAGGGAATCATACATATCTCACATTCAGGGAGTACGAGGCTAACGTGCCGCGTCCCCACCCTTTCCCTTAACTCGTAGGACCGGGGGGAGGGCTCCATCACCGAGTCGTACTCCGCCTCAGAGTCCGAGAAACAGACTGGTGTAATTTTCGTGCAGACTCCCCTAATATTTTTGTTACGGCGACGACGATCCGCCTTCCTGCCCCTGGGTGGATCCTCAGGGTAAGGATGATTTCCGTCAAGGAGTCCCCTAGCCGCAATAGCGCTGGGGTAGAGGGGACTGAAGACCGGGGTGTGAGAAGCACCGGGACAGATGTCGAAAGGGACATGGGGGGGACCTCCATGTGAGTGAGCAACCAGATATGCAACAACTCCATACTCGCGGCCAGCGGTAGGGGGAGTGACCTCATACCCAGTGCAGTGGGCGCTGGAAAGAGTCATACCCGGAGCATAGTTGTTTTGAAGAATCCTTCAGCTTTCCAGATCAGTGGCAAGAAATGAGCCTTCATGGTGGGTGGCACTACCGCGGATTGGTCCGCGGTGGCCATTGCCTGTGCCCGTGACCAGAAGAGCCGACCCAACCTGCCTACAGGGCGGTCGGGGCCTCGATCCCGGTCGGGCATGTGACTGACCCTGCTCAACGTGTGCGGGGGTCTGGTAATAGGAGTCAGTAATGGCTTGGGCCACAGTGGTTGCTGATGTTGGTGCCCCAGGACGGGCATTATCTTCCGCTCGTGCCCGACGCCGGAGTCGGGTCAGATGGGTTGGCGCCGGTGGTGCGGGCATGAAGATTGCCTGATCCTAGGCCCAAGGAGTCGGGTGGCGGCATCGACGCAGCTTGGAGGGGGCTCTTGCCATTAACCCCTGGGACGGGTCTCCGATCGGGTGGACCCAGACATCCCCCACCTCATTGGCGTAGGGGAGGGATGGGTCAAAGCGCTCTAGGGATAGGCTCCCGAAGTGGTTGAATGTCGGAGTGGGGAGCGATGACTACCTGTGCGGCCCTCAGGGACGGTGACGATGGTGAGGCGCAACTTCCTCTAGATCCAAATGGGCCATGCCACTGGTGGGGATGATCCCTTCCTCATTGTACCTACGAACCCGGTCGTTGATCACCCTTCGTTGGATGACCTCTGATGGGGATAGGGGGAGTGAGCGCCCGACAGTCGTAGCAATAGGAGCCAGAGTGACTTTAGAAAAGGCGGGACCACGCGGGGTAGCCGCGTCGGTACTACCCCTGCCCCTGAGCCGGCGGGCAGGTGGAGATCGAGCTCCGGATGCAGTGATCTGATTCCTGGAAGTAGGGAGATAAACCCATCAGTACTAACAGGAAAAGAAATCGACAACCAATATCCCAACATCATTACGTCTTCCGTGGTCATTGAGAGGGATCCATACTGACTATGTCTCATAACGGAGTGCTCGACATCCTGAATGCCTCAACCCCTAGCGGGTTTCACGTCCTGGTGATAAGTACCCGGACCTGGTGACATGCTAGTATTCTGACACCCCGAACGATACCCATCTTCATATTGAGGAGAAGAGATTCACATCGGGTTCACCATTTTCTGTCTCCAACTCTTTTATGCCAGGGCGCACGCTCGTGTCCATCACGCATGGGAGGATGTGCGACTTGTTGCCCCGCATTCCCGATTTCCAAAGGCGGGCGACATCCATTCCTTTTTCAGGGACGTCTACTCCTTGATCGAAACCGGTCGATGGGATACCAGTTATTCATTCCATGGATTCCTCCTCGGAGCTAATCACCTAGTCTGGGACTCCCTCATTGATTTAAGACGGGTTCGTGAAGCTCATTCCCGGAACCATATCTGCATGGATGCCAGTTAATTACACTGCTTCCGTCGAGACTCTTCAATGGGTCTTGTCGGGGTAGCAACCTTAGGTGAGGAGAATGGTCACGTTGGGGCGTCGTTGGCATGTCTTGATGCTGGGGATCGACATGTCTATCTTCTGTCCCTTATCACAGGTCTTATCGAGGGCACGAAAGCCCGAGGCATCCCACGTTGAACGCAGGGATTGTGTACCATATGAGGTTTTCCTCAGCTTCCCAAGTTTAAAACGGGGTATGCCGCGAGTTTAACATCTTGCGGAGATGGATCAGACTGATTGGAACACTGAGAGTGGATTAGATTGAAGAACCCCCTAGGGGGAACACCGATGTTGGGGCCAGCACATGGGCGGCTTCCCGGATACAATGGAGTGGAATGAGGTGGCATGATCTCACCAGGATGCGGTGGCCCGGGTAAGGATCAGGATGAGTGATGGAATTATGGGATTGAACCTCTTGGAGGCTTCCTACGTATCCCCATGGTAGGGAATAAAAGTCCGCGTAGTTCGGTGGTACGGTGGGACACCTGAAGAGGCGACCCGTGAGAATTAACACATGGATTTGAGCGTGAAGGAAGTAAGATCTCTGGGCTAGGGAATGAGCTTCCCGAGGCACGTGGGCTCGAGGGAGAGGTCAGGATGAGACGTGGGTGTGAGGAATGGGGATTACACTCTGAGGCAGCCCATAATGGTGCTAGTGAACCGACGCGAATGGGTAGGAACAACTGAGCGATGAGCTTGAACCTCGTGGAGGCTTCCTACGTACCATGCGTTAGCACGAATAAAAGTCCACATAGTTCAGGGCATACAGTTTAACGTCATGCCTGACGGGATACCGTTTAACGTCATGTGGGATGAGGGCATACAGTTTAACGTCATGCGGGACGAGGACATACAGTTTAATGTCATGCGGGACGATAACGTACAATTTAACGTCATGTGTTAAGGACGAAGTGCTTAGTAGTTTAACGTCCTGCAGCTTGGACGAGGTGGGTTCACTCCACACCCCTAGGACTTACATGCCCAACAACCTCTACCCCCTATGGGAGGGAAGGCGTCGGCAAGCCCGTAGTGAAGGGGGGCCACAGGGCGAACCGTTGAGGGGGCCACGTTAGCATGACTATGCGAAGAAGCAATAGCTGTTAGCGTGCCTATGCGGAGAAGCATAAGGCAAAGCAACGCAATGGGAAACACCGCCCAAGGGACCTTGAGGTTACTTCGTACGAGCTTGGAAGGCTATACGAGAAAACAACGCATGGCACGTATGTCCAGTAGGGAAGACATCAGGTGCCGGCGCGGATGAGGCAGCCAAGGGGCGTCAAGGTAAAGGGTCTTGGGTGTTGCGCGCAAAGAGAAGGTTTGCGCGCAAAACACCGGGATGGCGCGCAATAGGGCCATAGGATTGCGCGGATAGGTGATTTCACGTAAAAGAATGGGATTTCACACATAGGGCAAGGATTGCGCGCAAGGGAATAACCCGGAGGAGTGGGCGAATTCACTTAAGCCGGTGGAGTTGCACGCAACGGTGAACCCCGGGGCAAGGTTGCACGAAAAGAGGAATTACCTGGAAGTTATCTTGCGTGCGGGGGAGTCCAAATTGCGCGCATGGGAGCTGTTCTGAATTCCGAAACCCCTAACCATTTGGGGTCGCCTTCTATTTATAGGCACCAGCCGCCGCAGAATCCAGGCGGCACACAAAATCTTCCACGTCGGGAACCGTCGGCTCACAAAGCTTCACCGGGCGGAACCGGGGCGCGCCAAATTGCGCGAACCACTGGCTCAATTACGTAAATCCCGAGGATGCTTCGTGCGCACATCATTATTTCGCACAAGTCCTCCTTTATTTCACGCACCACTTCTTGGGCCTCCGTACCAGGCCTCTGATTCCCAATATGACTTCGCTTTGTCATTTCGAAACTTCCTCTGGGAGTTACGGACATTTTTCGGCGTCTACAATCCTCACATGTTTTTTATAAATTTATGGTTTTATTTAATCCATATGTTTTGGATAAAATAAAAAAATACTAAAGAGTTTAAAAAATAAATAAAATATCTGATGATAGAATTATGAGTAGTTCACTTATAATTTTAATTAATTTTTCAGAAGATTAAATATTAAATTTTAGAATGAGTTTACCCTTAATGAATTATTAAACCTCTCACTTCCATGAGTGATATAATTTATATATGATGAGATGATAAATTTATTTTTAATATATAAAGGATTAATTAAATATGCACATTTTATTTATCCCTAAAGGATATATATATAAATGTGTATATAAAAATTTCCAATAATAAGAAGTCTTATTAAAATGAATTTGACTCAAGGTAGTATTATTCTCCTCATTCATATTTAGAGGAGATAAATGAATACTTGTTGCAAAATTCAAAATACAAATTGTTTGGTTATATAGATGTTGTATATTTAACTGATCCATTTAAAGAAAAATCTAAAATGTGATATTTTTTCACATATGGTAGAACTTCCATTTCATGGCCTTCTACAAAACAATTTTTTACAATTTCCTCCAATCATGTCGAGTTGATTGCAATTCATGATGAAAGAGGTGAATGTGTTAAGCTAAGATAAGTTATTCATCATATAAGAAATAATTGTGGATTAGATATGAAAAATGATATTATTTTTATATTATATGGAGATAATTCTTATTGTATATCACAACTGAAGGGTAAGTATATAAAATGTGATAACATAAAACATATATCACCAATTTTTATTTTGATCTCGACTTTAGAAAGAATAGTGAGATTGATATCTAGTAAATAAATTCATGTCAAAATATTATATATTTTTTCAAAAACACATTACTAGTAAAATAAATTTATAAAATTAGGTTACAAAGACTACACATTTGCATGATTTTATGAGTGGGAGTTGATAATGACACACTATGTTTCCCTTCATCGTGTTTTTTTTTCAATTGGGTTTTCCTAATAAGTTTTTTAATGAAGTAGAAAGACATGAAATAAATTAAATTTGGATTCAATTTTCCCCATCATGTTTTTTATAAAAGTTATATGAGATTATATGAAATTATGACATCCAAGGGGGTGTTTTATGAAACATTTATTATATGTATTTAATAATCCCAAAATCATTATTACTTTTAATTCCTAAATCCAAACATTTATAGGGTAAAGTATTCATTTTTTCCAACCATTGGTATTATAACTATGGGATATTACATGAAAGATGACAATTAATCTGTACCATTGATTATAATATCATTTATCCTATATGTGTGTGTGTGTGATAATAATATGATGAAATAATATTTTTAGATCATATTTTATCTCTATATATTTATACCTCATTTATATTATCAATTTTTTTCATCACCATCATCATTATAATGATTTTAATCTATTATTTTTCAATGATTCCATTCAACTACATGTTAGTTAAAAGTTTTATTGATATGAATATTGTTAGTGTTTCATATTTGTTTGTTTTATTTTTTTTTTGATAATTAAAAATTTCTCACAATTTAAATATAGGATAATTATAATTTATCATAGATTTATTTACTTTTTTATATTATTAAATCCTTCATTGTTAATTATTTAATGTTTAAATATTTTCTATTGTAATTATTGAACTATTTTATATTATAATTTTTTTAGTTTAATTTAATTTTCCATTGATTTTATTTTATTCAAAGTTGAGTAATTTTGAATATTTTATAAATTTTTCACTCTATGAAGTTTGGTTTATTTGAAGACTATATATGAAGTATTATTTGAACCTTATGAAATATAAACCTTAAGAAACATGAACCATATGAAACTTAAACTTTATTAAATATGAACATTATGAAGAACCGATTTAACCTTATGATTTCATCCTTACGACATAGACCTTATGAGTTTTTTGTGTCATATTTTTTCTAATCTTATAATTATATGTATCATATATATTTATATATCATAAATATCTATTTTATTAAAATTTTCTATCGTATGATATTTCATATATTATGAAAGTTTTTCATATTAATAAATCCATTTTTTATAATATATTGTGAATTATAAGTATAATTATTATGATATTTGAGATTTATTTAAATATATTTTTCTTTCTTATATATATGTTTCATGATATTTTCATGGAAGTGTTTTTTTCCAACATAGGTTGCTTTGAGTTATGGAAAATTATTTAAAGCATCAAAATAATTCTAATAAAAAGAAACATCCATGTGGAGATGATCATAGAAATCATGAACTTATTGTTGGGGATTTCACTTATAGATTTTGACTCTGAGAATTGGTAGAAGAGATATACACAAGTGATATAAGATTTATTGTTTTCAATAGTGTTGAAACTCTAATACCAAAATTATTTTTCTTCTACTATAAGAAAATAGATTCAACATGTGATCATATTATTTGGGTGATCAAGATGAATCATCTTATACTATTCTTCATCTTTTCTATTTTGGTTACAAATTTGTATTATATGTTTTATATTTTTGATTTATTTTTTTGATTTATTTTTTTGATTTATACTTTTCACTTATAAAAGATTGATTATTTATTTTTGGTTATCCCTCCACTATAAAAGTTTTTTTTGTTGATTTGTGAATCTCATTCAAAGTTATGTTTGTTCTAGGTTGTTCCTTGGTCCGTATAAATGTAGGATTGTTTGGGGTTGTGCCTATAGTTATGAAAAATGTAGTGTCTATAAAATATTATAACATCATTTCGAAAGTGAGGATTTTTAATGGGTTCCATTTATCTTGAAGAGAAGAGAGGAGTGAAGAGTATATGTCATATCAGGTTGATCCAAGATACTATAAAAATATAGTGTTCTTGTTTTTTATTTTCTATTGCACACATATATATATTATTCATTCTGCTATATGTTTTCAAATTTTACTATCATTTCATAATTTATTGAATTTTCATGTGGTGTTACTTTGATATAAAACACTTTTTTATTAGTTTTTTTATATTTTTAAGAAGATCCATTCACCCCCTATAGTCCTATTTGAAATCTCAAATTAGGAAAAAATTAGTATAAGAGCCTATAACTTTTAGAGTTAGGTTCTATTTCTTATATTTTTATTGTAATAGCCTTTTCCTAGACTTAATCATATGAGGAAAAAAATTTGTTGATATTTTAGGAATGAATTCTAACAATGGTTAAATCCCTAAAAAACCACAATATTTTGATGGGAATGATTATGGATACTAGAAAGAAAAATTAAATCATACCTTAAAAATATATTCATAGATAACATAATGATAATGGTTAAACAATACATGTTAACCAATTCTAATCTATATAATCTTATGGGTAAAGATGTGGTAAAATATTTTTTAAACTATACTGTTATAGATAAATTATATTATGCTACTAGTCGAAATGTGTTTAGAAATATATCATCTTGTAAGATTGAACAATATATTTGGAGGATATTACCAGTCAAACACTATGATACATACAAGATCAAGTGAAAAAATGTGAATGTTACATATGGAATACTAAGACTTTAATATGGGAAAAGAATAATTGATGGACTAGATGTTTCAAATATTTATGGGCATAATAAATGGTATTAGTGAATTATAGAGGTATTGGATAATAAAGTGATGGTTGAAAGGGTGATGTTATATCTACTAAAAAATTGGTAAATGAGGTTGAAATTTATTAAAGTAAGTGTTTCAAGGATTATAAACTTGAGGTAAATAATATTACAGATGTAGAGACTTCAAAAAATAAAGGAATTTCATTTAAATTGAATAAAAATATTTATTATAACTATTTTTATTTAGAGTCATAGTAAAGTAAAAAAGATAAAATTACTCACTTGACTAATAGAATATAAAATTTAACGAAAAATAAGTGAGTATTCAAGAAATTTCCTATAAAAATTTACCAAATGAACGATTTAAAAGAAAATATAGTACTGATAAATACAAAGATGTTTCTAAATTTAATTTTTATGAGTGTATAGATAAGGGAAATATTAATAAAGATTTTCCAAAACTAAATAATAGAAGAAAATATAAGTAATAATGGAATAATTAGAGTATAGGTGGATGGATAGAGATGTATAGAAAAATCATACTCAAGTGATGATTTTGGAAGTGAAAAATAATCCTTTAATTTGTGTTTGATATTTAATACTATAAAATAGGTTAGTAGTGATTCTAGTTATAATTTAGGATATAATTCATATTATAAAGGATTTAATTTTGATAAAATTTATGAAGAAAATAAAAACTTTTTATAAAGATGTGTTAAATATAGATGAATTATACCAATAATTAAAAGGAAAAATTAAGAAATATGTTTTAAAAAAACTAACTCAATAAAATGATAATATTATAAATATAGTTTATTATTCTAAAGAAATTTTTTTAGTGATTTATATTTTTAACAAAACTATAATGAAAATCATAAGAAAGAAATCTTAATATAAAAAAATGTTACCTACATTTTTTTCAAGGAAAAGATATGTTTGATAAGATGTTGGCTATGAATAATTCAAATAAAGAAAAATTTGGTTGTTTCTATAATAAGTATACATAAAAATTATACAAGACAATATTTTTTTAAAATTTAAAATGGAAGTGTGTATAATGTTACTTGTTTTTTGTGTGGAATTCAAGGAAATTATTATAATGAGTGTTCATTGTCATTTCATCAATATTTAGTACATAAAATATTATTTATATATAAAAATTTACCTTTTAGATTACCCAATACTAAATTTATAAAATCTATTTGAGACTAAAAATTTTATTACTAATCCTATTGGGCCCAAGATAGCATGGGTTCCAAAAGTGTTTTTTACTTGATTTACTTACAGAAATTTTCTTCAATAGTATAGATAAAACTTTTTACATGTATAATGAATACTATAGGTATATTACTAGTGAGCCTTCGAGCATTATATATTACAATAAATATGAATGAGGTGTTATGAAATTCAGTGAAAAATTAAAAGTTAAGGTTAAAGGTTTAAGAGAAGTAAGAATTTCTAATACTATTATAATTTATAAAGTATTATTTTTAGAAGTATTAAAAAAATTTAATAATTATTTCATAAATTTATGATGATGGAATGATTGTTGATTTTGAGTATAATAAATGTTCACTTTTAATGAATTAATCTATATCATTTTATTCCAATAGAAAATATAATATATATTATATTTATTTTTTTGAACATACTAATAAGAATGTTGAGAAAAATAATTATATAGGAACATATGATATCTTACAAAATAAGAGTCTTGGATATGAAAACTTTTACCTATTTCATAAACTATAGAAGCATGGACAAGTTTGAGAATTACTTGAACTAAAATCAAGTACTTTGTTTGTGATTTTTTTAAAAGGAAAATAATATAATTAAAACGCCATATCTCTTATGAAATTTAATTTAATTGGTCCTATGAAAACAGATACTTTAGGTGTAAAAATATTCTTTTTTGATAGGTTATTATTTTAATAGTTTTTCTTGGAATTATTTTATGTCTCATAAAAGAAAAACCTTAAATAAGTTTTTTGTTTTTTGTAAATTATTTTAAAATCAGAAAGGTTACTTAATTATATCTATTAGAAATGATAGAGGTGGTGTGTTTGTAAATCTGTAATTTGAGAAATTTTATAAATAAAATGGCGATTGGCTTCCTCCCAAAAACACTATAAACAATGTTGTTGTAGAAATGAAAAATATAACCATTTTATAAGTGGATAGAACTTTAAAAAATGAGAATAAATTACCTAAACACTTTTGAGATGAATCTGTGAGTACGTAATGTTATATTTTTAATTAATTATTTATTATACCTTTATTAAATAAAACCCCTTATTAATTTTATGAAGGAATGAAAAATAAAGTTATATATTTTAGAGTTTTTGGGTGTGTAGTTTTTATTTTATATACTATGAATAATTTTAAAAAAATTGATGATAAAAGTGATGAAATAATGTTTTATAAACTATTATATTACTATTAAGGCTTATAAGGTGTATAGTAAAATAAATTTGATTGTTGAAAATAATTTTCAAGTTAAATTTAATGGTAATAAAGTGAAGCAGAATTAAATTTTAGATAAAATTGAAGAAAATTTTAGAGTGGTTAATTTTGGTGAAGATGAACCTCGAAATAATAATATATCAATTAAAGGTGATCATATTCCTTCTCAATATTATCCTAGAAGTTATAAAAATAATAAATATAACCCTTTATAAAATTTAATTTGAAATATTGAATCTAGAATTAAAACTAAAAAATATATTTTGAAATATTTATTCTAATTAAACTTTTTTTTCTGAATTTATACATGAAAATATTAATGTTTCCTTAAAAGATTTTAATTTTAAAGCTTCAATGGATGATGAAATTAATCAATTTGATAGAATATTATAGGAACCACATGAACATTGAAAAATAAAAAAGGATTAGTATAGTCAAATTGTAAAGAATAAATCTATACTTGTTTGTCAAATATTTTGTTAATAATAATGAATATATTCTGATGAATCTTTTACTCATGTTGCTAGCATTGAAAATATTATGTTTTTAATGGATTTTTCATTTTTCAAGGATTTAAATTATTTCAAATGGATGTTAAAAGTTATTTTTTATATGGTTTATTTTTAATAAGTTTATGTTAATCAACCATATAGAATAAAACATGAATTTTTTTAATCCTATTTTAAATCTATCAAAAACTTTATATGGTCTTTAACAAGATTTAAGTTCTTTGTTTGATATAATATAAATGTTTTTTTGAATAATAATTTTAATATATGGGAAATTTATCACATTTAATTTATTAAGAAGGTTTCTAATGATATTTTAATTTTTAAAATTTGTGTTGATGATATTTTTTTGGTTAATCTAGTATTTTTTTTTGTAATTAATTTCCTAAATTGATGGATTTTCAATTTTATATGATTTTAATGGGAGAATTAAATTTATTTCTAGGACTTCAAAATTTTCAATTAAGTGATGATATATTTTTAAATAAATCTAAATATGTTATAGATCTAGTTAAAAGGATTGGTTTTGACTAAAATAAAACTCTTTGAACCCCCATGAGTACTAAGTTTAAATTATATTTAAATGAACCTAGAAAACCATTAGACATTAAACTATTTAGAATAATTATAGGAAGTTTAATTTATTTTAATTACTCTAGACATGATATTATGTTTAATGTATGTATGTCTACTAGATTTAAATCATGTCCTAAAAAAATTAATTTAAAAGTTGTTAACACAATCATTATATGTATTAAGGGAACTATAAATTCTGGTTTAATTTATTCAAGTTAGAACTATTTTGATTTAATTACCTATTTTGATTCTAATTTTTAAGGTTTTATGATTGATGGAAAGAGTACTTTTGGTATGTTCCATTTACTTGGTAAAAGTTTGATTTCATGGAGCTCAAATAAGTAATTATTAGTTGGTTTATCCAAAACTAATATTGAGTATATAATTTTGGGTAATTGTTCCTCTCAAAGCATAAGTATTAGATAAATATTATCTAATTTTGATTATTATTTTGATATGATGCCTATTTATTGTGACAATACATATTATATTTCAATTTCAAATAATCCTGTATAGAATTCAAGGAATAAGTATATATATTTAATATTTAATTTTATTAGATATCATGTTAATAAATGTTATATTGTAATAGAGTTTCTTTCTATCAATAATCAATTCGATAATAAATTTACTAATCCTTTGGATGTAATGTAGTTTGTGAAAATTAAATTTTAAACTGGTATGATGGAGGTTTAATATGAAATACTAAAGTTTTTAAGTGTTTATTACTGGTTAATGTTATGTTATAATGAATCTATTTATAGAAATAGGTTTAAAATTTTGAATTTTACTACTTTTATTTCTTTTAAAATGATGAAGTGTTAGATCCAGTATCACTGTTATACTTATGTTTATATGGATTTATTTTATTGGTTTAATATTTCACATTATTTTTTATATTTTAAGAAATATATATACATGAATAGATTTAGGAGTTTATAGATTTTTGGTATTTTATTTATTCTATATAGGGATTTTTATTTTCATTATAAGATTTATAACTATTTACTTTTAGAGTTTAACTTGTTTTATAAATTAATTAATAGAGAAATTAAATGTTCTACTCTATTACAAAAAAATATAGATTAATAATACTATTTATCATGAAAATGGTTTTTAATTATTATTTTTTATTTTCTATGTTAAAAGGAATTTTATTTTAAGAAGGGTAGAGAGTTTTGAATAAACTATTAATTTTTCAACTTTTTGATAGATTTCAAAAAGGGAGAGAGTTTTTGTAAATTATTTTCTTGGTTTTGTAATTTTCAAAATAGAGGATATTTTTAGTGCTAAGTTTGATTGATATGGATATTGTTAGTGTTATAGTTTTTTTATTTGTTTTATTGTTTTGATAATTACAAATACCTCACAATTTTAATATTATATATTTATAATTTCTCACCATTTGATTTAATTTTGGATTAATAAGTCTTTTCTTGTTAATAAATTAAAATTTAAATATTTATATTGTTATTATTAATGTATTTTATCATATACTGTGTTTAATTTAATTAGGTGTTGATTTGTATTTTTCTAAAGTTGAATATTTTTAAATATATTCTAAGTCATGTACTCTCTAAAGTTTTGTTTTTAAATATTTTCTTTATCATGAAAAATCTATCTTTTGAACTTTTTATATCGCATGAGATTTCATATCTTATGAATGTTCTATATCTTTTGAAATACATATATTTAATATCTTAAGGATTCTATGTATAATTCTTTTGATTATGAAATATATATATATATATATATTGTTGTTATATATCTATTTCATACTATTTTCATGGAAGAGTTTTTATTTTTCCTGCGCAGGTTGTTGTGAGTTTTGGAAACTTGTTTAAAGTATTAACAAACTTATCAAAAAATGGAAACATCCACATAGAGATGATTATGGAAATCATGGGCTGGTATCTAGATAATTTATTATAAATTACAATCAAGGGTATTAGTAGGAGAATGATACACAAGTGATATGAGATCTATTATTTTTTATGGTACTGAAACTCTACTACTGAAATTAATATTCTACCATTGTGATCATAAAAGTTATTTAATGTGATATCATATTAATGGAGCGATCAAGATGCATTGAATTCAATTATTCTTCATCATTATATTACTTATTTCAAATTTTTTATTTTTATTTTATGTTTGTACTTTATTTGTCTAGTTTATACTTTTCTCCTAAAAAAATAGGATTGTTTATTTTTTGTTATACCCCCACTATAAATGTAACATCCTGGTTCCGGGTGCCACTCAACGGGTGCCCCGAACCCGGTTTTCCACGTGACCTCAACTGCATTTCCCCAAACGCCAGAGGCTGCTGACTAGTAGCGAAGGACTAGGTTTGATAGTGGGGAAACTATGCCCTCATTTGTCAAAGCGTAGCGCAGCGGAATACAAGAATAAACATACAAGACAATGGAAGAAATAAACCATACATGACTGAAATAAACAACTGTATTAGATATAACCAACTATATATAAATAATGATACAACATGTCACAAGTTCTAAGAAAATAGCAAGAACATGTTTTACATTATTACAGTACAACTAAATGAAGAGTACAACAAAACAACTCAAACAACTGGCAGCGGAATTGAGAGCCTAGGCTCGGTCCCATACCCTCATACTCCTTAGCAACAGTCAATTAACTATATAGGGGCTCTTGCCCCTATCCACACCTGTAGAAACATAATCTGTTTGGGTCGAAAAGCTTGACCCAAACAGGGCGTGAGAAATATATCTCAGTAGGTACCCACTAAAGGCCCGTGCTCAACTGTGTGTAAAACATGCAACAAGTGTGCAGTAGGGAAATGCAATAAAGTAAGCAGTACTAAAAAGTAACTAACTTAACAGTTAAATTGCCAATTTTATTATTCATTTAATCCATTTAATTTTGTAACATTCTGTGATCGACAACACCAAGCCCTTAGGCCAACCAGTATCTTGCCCTCAGGCAAATATACTGAACCACGCCCTCAGGCTATACAGAATCCAACCCACAGGTATTTCCCTCAGGTGTAACAGAAATTTCCCTCAGGCGTAGGAAGTGTCGCCCTCAGGCACAAAATTTAAGCCCTCAGGCACAGAAGTTTTCCCTCAGGTGAAATAGAACATCACCCTCAGGCTAAAACAGTCACACCCTCTGGCTAATCACAACAACGCCCTCAGGCTAAACAGGTAACCGAGCCATGCCCAACATGTAAATATGCATTAAATAATAAATTTATCTCGAGGAAATTCTATAAGTACTACTTTAAAGGAATACCCTCGGGTATCCTGGCCAAACGGCTAAATAGTGGAACGCACCCCTGGGGTGGTCCTAGATCCAAGAAATGATCACAACCAGCATTTTAATATCATAATTAATCACCTATTCAATTTTAGGTGTTTATTATAGCAACGACCTCAGCCAAACGACACCCCAACATGGGTTTGTGGCACAAAAACACACAAAACACATGACAGTTGGAAAAATTAACACCAAGCCACCTACCTTATATGCCAACAAGTGCTATACATGAACATCAGTTCCAAAAATGCCCCAGAACGGCGTAGATCTGACGATGAAAAAAACCCACTCAAACATAAATAACTTCTGTTAGGGGAAGAATTGGTAAGAACCACATTAGGAGAAGAGAGGGCTTACCCGTGCGGTTCCAACGAGATCGTCTGAAGCGAAATCAGATTCCAGACATGCGCCCGGAGAATCTACGAAGGTTCAACCATCCTTTCCCGAGCTCTCTTCCCATTCTAAGCCTTCCCCGTGAACAGTGGAGGCTACTTCCCATTTTAAGCGAAAAAAACAAAGTACACAACGTGTACTTCCAAGCACATGATGTGTACTTCCTTCATTTAACTGTTCCTCTGGTGGCACCTCCACACAGTTCATCCGTCGACATGGGTACACGACATGTACTCCTGAGTACACAGCATGTACTGTCGCCCAGCTGGCGGCTGCTCCACCGCCTTACTGTTTTGGCCTTCCGAATGACTACACAGTGTGTAAGGGACCACTACACGGTATGTAGTTAGTCTTTACACCCTTCATCACCGACATGGCCACACACCCCCTGTACTCATCCCACACGGACAAAAGTACATGGCGTGTGGAAAAGTACACGACACGTACTTCTGAAATTTAGGATATTTCCCCATTTTGTCATATTTTCTCAAAAACACATAAGGAAAAGAGAAAAGAAGAATCCCGTACATCAAAATAATAACTGAGTTCTTAAAATAAATGGTAGGTCTATTGATTTGTGAATCTCATAAAATTCCAGGTTTGGCTATTCCTTGGTTTGTAAAAAGGAAGGATTGTTTTTTTGTGCCTCTAAGTGTATAATGGGTAATATCTGTAAAAAGTATCAAAACATTTTAAAAGTGAGGGCTTTGTTTAGTGGGTGTCATTTATCTCCAAGATAATAGAGGAATAAAATTTTATATAGGATCACATTAATCCAAACTATTGTAAAAATATATCATTTCTATTTTTTTATTTTTCATTGCATATATTCATTTCATTATTCATTCTATGCATGTTTTCAAATATTTATTATTAGTTCACTAGTTATTGAATTTTCATGTTCTATGACTCTGATATAGAACAATATTTTATTAGTTTGTTTAAATTTTTATGATGATTTATTCACCCCACCTCTAGTCCTATTCGACATCTCACATGGGTCCAACATTATAATTGATCATGTATTTCTAATTTTGAAATTTCTCATGGTTTCATTCAATGTTTGACCATTTTCTCAGCATTAGGATCATTATTATCAAAATTTTAAATTCATTGATGCAATGACATATAATTTTAAAAATAAATTGATTTTTTAATTGTTTAAATTCTTTTTGATGTGGGACTATGACCCCTATTTTCTAGCATTAAAATAATAATGTTTTATTAGAAAACATTAAAAACAATAAATTATTAATAATTAAAAATAATACACTATTAGAAACTTGTAATAATATATTATTAATAGTTAATAATAATTGATAATTATGAAATTAACACTAATAAATTATAATAATAATGAAATAAACAATATCATTAATAAGTATTATTGTTAATAATATATTAAAAATTAATAACATAATTAAAAATAATAAATAATTTAGTTATTAATTATTAATATTGTGGTTATTAATAAAGATTAATTAATTAATAATAATTAAATATCATTAAAAATTTAATTACAAATAATTAATAATGTAATTAATAATTAATAATAATAATTTTTAATACTATTATTGATGCAATTTTTAATTGATAATTTTGTTAATAATTGATATAGTTAATGAATAATACTATAATTATTCACAATTTTTGATATGGTTATTAATATTTTTTAATATAATTAATTATGTAATTATTTGTGTAAATATTATTTATTATTAATTGATTATCACACCCACCCTAGGTGTCTAGTGAAGGATGGGTGACAAAAACCTTGAAACCAGAGTTTAAACCCCAATAAAATCAAAAACAAAACTTAGTATTGTTGCGGCACTATAGTAAATAATGTAATAGAAATTTTAGTGATACTATAGCATGTACTATATCAGCTCATTAATGGTTAAAAAAGGACTATTGGGCCATATCTGTGTGATCTTTGAGCCCTATTTGTAAGGACTTTAGGCCCTGGTGTGTTGGATTTTTTTCTTAGTGTAATAAAATGGGACAAATTGAGTTAGGTCAACCTTTTAGGGGAGATGGATAATGCTCTATTCCAATAGGTCCCTGTGTGGGTGTTTGCATTATTTCCTTTCCATGTACACTTAAATATTATTATAAATCATTAACTAATTATTAATATAATTAAGAATGTAGGAAATAGTGTAATTATAATTATGAATGGTTGGTTATTAAATATCAATAAGTACATTGATAAATATTAATTAATTATTAATTATAATTAATGTAATTATCAATGAGATTATTTGTTAATATTTACTAATTTCCATTTGTAATTAATTAGTAATAATTAATTTTTATAAATTATTCATTATAATATAATTGATAATTATTAATGTAAACATCAATTAATTAATAACTGTTAATAATTATATGAGTATTTACTAATTAATTATGAGGATAATTACATCAATTCTTATTAGTCATTATATTATTAATTATTATATTACCAATTTATCTATTGAATACACTATTAGTTATCAATAGTCTCTGTTATATTTTTTAATTGAAGGATTACCTAAGTGTTAAAGTGACCTCATAATTATGCATTAGATTGGGGTTAAAATATTTGAACCCCCCTTTGAAGAGGGGTTATTAGGATACTTGTGAAAAAAATCTGGGTTCACATCATGGACATCCACATAATCACGTACTAGGAAACATGTAAGGACTAGAAAAATAGTGTGGTGTGATTGGAAGATGGTGCATTAGGGAAACATAAAGGCATCACCAGGTGGGAAATTTAAAAGGGATATGGGTTCATTAATGCCTATCAATGGACCCATTATCTTATTCGACTTATGATGTGGGGTGGAAGGGTGATCTTACACCTAATCATCAACATAGTGTAACTAGTTAGATAATATGATATGATTTGGTAGACTTTATGGTGGGGTGCTATGTAGGAACTTCTGGGTGGGTAGCTTGAATGAGTGACGTGTGCATTGACACGTAGCATCTGACCCTCCCCACAAAAATTTATTACATGGAATGGAGGGGTTTCATACATTTTTAGTAGGGGTGGGATTTCCTTTTGACGGGTGATACAATATGATTATAGGTGATTGGGGTCATCATGATAGAAGACTAGTGACTTGGCATGATGCATATTACTCTTTCATGCCTTCAGTCCATTTCATCCAAAAGGGTTTTTGGGAAGCAATTATTTGTGTTAGGACTGAGTTGGATGGAAGTTGATTATGTAAGAAGAAATATGTTTGTACTATAAATGTTTTATTTTGTTTCTAAAGAGAAATAAGTCACCTCACTTTGTAATATTTGGTGATTAGAATCATCATCATAATCAGATGAACAAACACAAAATGGTTAAGAAATTCCATTGGATTGTGAAGAAATTTTCAGGGAGAAAAGGTTTATCAGACTCACATTATGTCTGAAATGAAATCATTAATTATAATGATAAATTTAATTAGAGTATAAATGGATCCAATGTTAATTTGACAATGATTTTCTAATCTTATAATTCTCATAAATCCTAATTTGTATGGGAAAATTATGATGCGATCCTTATGAAGAAAAGGATGTGAATTTATAATAATTTATATTTTAAGTAATATGATGTTATACTGATCCTAAATGTTCTCATTATCATGAGGACGTCATGATTACAAGAATGATTTTGTGGAAGAATAAATTTTATAAAAGTTAATGTTTTTTGGCCTTAGTTTATTGGTGCGATATCACCAGATATATAATTGTTTAATGGATGTCAAGTTTTATTTGAAATGTGATAAAATTAAGATGCTGATTTTCAATCAGAAAAAAAATCCATGAGATAAAAATATTTGAATAAAGGAGTTTGAGAATGGTGAAAGTTTGTGTGCAACATTATTGGGAAAAGAAAGATTTTTGTATTGATATTGGTCCATCATATGTGGTGTTCCATCGATAAATAGGAGTAAAAAGTAAATTTATTGGGAGTTTTTGGTACTAATGAAAAATAAAAGAAAGAAGATTCTATTGGGAATGATGCATGTAATAAATTTTGAGACCAATCAACTGAATGAAGATCAATAATGCAGTCAACCATTTTCCTCAGGTTTAATTATTTTCTTCAATTGGTATAAGGGAGAAATAATTTTTTTTTGTATCAAATGGGTTAAGAGTCATCAAAAAAATATGTGGTTTGGAATATCAGACTGGTGGTGACACCAATCCATCATAGTGAAGTAGATACTGATTCATCAGACATAGGTTGATATTGAAAACTTCATTAGATACATGATCAATAGTCTGAGGAAAAGAAGAAGATGAAATGTTTTGAAGTAGTTTCAAAAGTGTTGTTAAGGGAGGTCTGAAATTTTGTTTGAAGAGTTTTGAAAAAGTGTTAGTCAAAGGGGTTTTGAAGAGGTTGATTAAGTACTATTAATAAGTACTGATATCCTTAGAAGTTTCAAATATGTTTATGAAAAAATTGTTTCCAAGGTTTTTTGTCTTATGATTGGTAATAGAAAAATGTAATGAAGAATATTCTATTGTATGTATGTATTCATCATAATGAAGGAATCAAAATGGCAATTAGAATTAGATTGAATAATGGTTATAAAGTTTTAAGCAAGATGAAGTTGTGAAAATATTTGAGAAGGTTTGAGAAGAATCTAAAAGAATATAGAAGCACTAAATAAGTCAAATATTGAGCTGAAATGAAGGGGAAATTTAAGTTTTAAGAAATTTGGTTAAGCATGAAAACTTTTCATATTCCCACCTAAACCACTTTTTGCACACATAAAAAAGGAGGAGAGTACTTTGTAATTTTTGATAGATCTGAACATTATTCACGTTTGGACAAAGAGAGAGAATATATAAAGCTCCTAAGAGATGAATTTTCTAGATTAATCATTCTTGAGAAAGTTTTTTAGACAAAAGAAGAAGAAGGAAGATCATATTCAGTGGTAATTAGACCATACCGAAAAATCAGACTGGGATTTCTATACTAAGACATAATCATTTTAGAATTATTTCAGTGGTATTATAGTAGACTTTTATTTCCATATTGAGAAATTAGACAAAGGATTCAGACTGGGGTATCATAATGAGTATCCTTACAAATTCCATAGAATTTCTTACCTGCTGCAAGGTAGGAAAGTGAATACTTTTTTTAAAATTTATATTTGTGAAAGTTGACAAGGCATCAAAGTAACATGTTTTGAAGTAATTGGTAAAAGTTTTTCAAATTGTTACAAAACTTGTATTACATCATTTTGTTCTACTTGAAGCATATACACTATTGTATTGAACATAAATATATACAAGTGTAATGGTATATCCTACTTATTTGTATCCAAAAAAAGTATTTTTTTTCTAGTGTATGGTGTGATATTGGAATGTTTTCAAACCATATTAGGGATGTAGATACTCTTGTTGAGTATTAAACCTTTTAAATACTTGTATTATTAAAGTTGTATGTTTTTTTGTATTTAGAAAAGTGATAATTCATTAATAAGAGGTGGGGGTTGTTTCAAAATAAAGGAAACTTAAAAGAGAAGACATCACAAATTCACCCCTCTCCCTTTAAGTGATACTTAGATCCTAGCTAGTAAATATCAAGTTGGGAATTAAATACATTTAAACTTGTTCATTTGGTCTATTCCATGTAATAAAATAGGTTCATTTTATACATGTCACACTACAAAAAATCACTGGTTAGTGGCAGTTTATTAGCGACAGTTCTGTTAACCGCTATAAAATAAATTCGATTTAAAAAAAGTATAGTTGTGGTTTAGTCAAACCACCATTATTTTTTTCATTTTAATAATTTTTGACGGTTTCTAATAAACCTCCATGAAATGTTTTTAAAAACCCATATTTCCTCACACACCCTCTTATGACCCCAATCCCTATCCCCCTCCCCTGATCGACTTCCTCCTCTCCCCTCCCCCATGCGACCCCGACCCCATGACCCCCCTATGACCTTCCTCTCCCCGGAAGTGACTAAACCCCACCTATAAACTCCCTCCTCCATCCTTGGTGATGACCCCAACTCCCTCAACCCCCTTTGACCTATCTATTTATGGCGGTGAAGAAAACCGCCCTCAAAACTCCCTCTCCTCGAAGGTGATGCGAACTCCCCTTCAACCTCCCTCTCTTAGGCTCTGTTTTCATCCTCTTAGTCTCTTAAGGATTCATTGGACTTGTTGTGGATATTTAGTGTCACAAATTCTGAAAGTGGAATATTATAGGTTGGTTTTCTCTATTGCATAGTTCATTAAATTAATAAACACAAATTTATTTCCTTTTTAAGATAGGTTTTAGATTCCAAATGAAATTATTATATGTGTATATAGATCTATTTAAAAGTGAAATCATATTTCACATGTTTTATATTGAATGAAAAGGTTTTTTATATGAAAAAATTTATTTTAAATTTATTTTTCAACTTCCATGAAAACATAACATTTGATAAAATAGTAGAATGTATTTTATTAGGTGATTTAAAATGTTAAAAGTTTTTTTGTCCTTAAAATAATTTTTAATGGAAACTCCTGTATTCCAAGGGTGTGCATGGATTTTTGAAAACCAATGTTTGGTTACCTTGAATATAGTAACTTTATTATGATTGAGTATTTGAGTTTTTAAATGAAATTTTATAAATAGGTTTTTTAAGTGTATTTGACTTTATGGTTAGAACATTTCATAAATAATCATAAAATTTAACCATAGACCATTCCCCTTGATATATTTTAGAAATTAAAATGCTATGACATGCTGATTACCCATAAGGGGTTCTCATATTGATTATTGTTCATAATTAAAGAGAAGGGGATGTTTTTGTAAGGGTATATAGAGGTGTGGATGATATTATGTGTTTAATGGTTATCTATATTCTTGTGTGATAATTGATGTTTAACCACTATTTTATAACATGGGAAGCAATGAATAGTTCTGTAGAAACTTTTGGTGCACATATAAAATGACTTTAAATGGTAGAGTGAAGTATAATCATGTATAAAATTTAAATTTTTTGTTTATATTGGTTATATCCATCCAATAGTGTGTGATATCCAAATAAATCATACTTTGCATTCATATTTTTAAAGGGGTTCTATTGGTCTTAGTTAAACCATGAAGAATGGTTCAAAAATTGATCAATATAGATAATTTTTCAACGGAATGAACCCTTCTTAGTTACAAAACTAGGGTATAATACTCCATTATATTTCCCCCCATAAAAATAATATCATCTACATAAAAAATATAAAAAATTAATACATCTTTATCATCAACATTATATTTTTATTAAAAGAGAAACCCCAAAACAAGAGCATGGTCATGGGAAAGGACAGAGTATACACGTCTATGGAGGTCTAAAGAAAAGGAGAAAAAGTTGATCCCACCTAATAAAATTAACCTCCTCCGAATTCATTTGATGAGTGCTTGATAAACATATGATACTGGTACCTTGATCAGACACCACCATAGAAGCAAGATGGTTTTCCAATTTGTTTCCCTCATGCCACGTATGAACAACCTAGATGTTTCTATTGCTATGTATGGATTTAGACTTCCTAATAATATAGGATATTGACCATGGAGAGGGAATTTTACAATGAATGAAATCATGTATAATCATGGAATCAGTTTCTATAACACCCCAAGTTTTTCTAAAAATAAATAGAAACACATGGAACTTTGTTTTAAGTAGATATTTTTTTAACTAGCCTTTAAAACATAACATTTCCACTTCTATGTTTTGAATTTCAAGAAACTGTTATCTACAATTGTGTTTAGTATGTCATTTAGAGTCTATTAGAACCAACTTGTTTTTATGGTGAATAGTAACATACCCTTATGAATAGTAATATGAATATTAATATGACCCTAATTAATAGTAAATTTTATTATTATTTTATTTTATTAAGGCTTTAAGATAATAACATCTTGGTTAGTTTTTCATCATGATATAGAAGTAGTTATAGAATTAGAATTGATAATTTTTGAATAAAGTATGATTTAATTTAAAAATTAAAATAATAATATTTAGAAAATTATTTTCAAAAAATGGGATTCATTTTTTAAATCTACATGTAGATAAATGGTTAGGGTGAATTTTGGGAACTTTTCTGAAACAATTGATTTTTCAGTGAATAGTAAAAAATACAGTTTTAGTTTCGATGTGTTAATGACATCATTAATGATATAATAATGATGTCATAAATCTGGCCGACTTGAGTATAGTTAAATAAGATGTGAGGTTTCTCAAGTGGCTTATACGATGAGAAAATACTCTGGGAAAGCCCATGGATTTGCAAATACCACTCATGAGGTGTCCCTTGGAAATTATTAAAATATTCCCTTACTTTTCCTATAAATACCAACCCATTCCTTCATTAACTTCATTACCAATTCCTCCTCAATGAAGCTCTGGCCTCCTTACCTTCCCAGTAGTCCTCCCAAGGTTTCCTCAAGCCCCAAGGTCACAACCTTCAAGTTCTAATAGTTACTCTACAAGGTAAGAAAATTCTCAATTTCTTTCTTTTCCCATTCAAGTTCTATTTTATGTGGTATAACTTTCAAGTTTCCATACCGTGTTCTTATTTCCTTCTTATTATTGATCTAATCTATATTATGATTCATTTCTGGATGGATGACCCTTGTCCCCTCTATCATTAATATTTTCTAAAACCATGTTGTGGAGCCGTTAGACAAATGAATTTTTGTAAGGGATTTCTCAATTATTATTTTATTTTGAGTTCCTTTCTCATTCTTTCATCATATCTTATTACCCAAGTGGAATGAAATCTAAAAAATCATGTATATTCTGGATTTTCTCATGTTCATGGAAAATTCATCATCATTTTTCTTCTCCTCTCCCACTTTTCTGAATAATTAAAAACATTTTCCATGATGTGTCAAATTACAAACATTGTGGACGATGTGATTTCATTTTTCATTAAATCCTTCAAGTTTGGTCATGAAACCATTTTTATGGTTGAACCAGGTAATAATATATGTATTATGTCTCATCAATGGTTCTGGAATTCGTTTAAACACATGTTTTTAATTTATAAGACAAAATGAGGTTGTTATTATCAAAGAACCACTAAAATGATCTAAACAAACATCATCAATGTTTTAACTTATGAATCATCCTCATATTAAACATCAAAATGATAAATGGTATAAATTATGGTTCTGGAAATATGTAAATACCTTGTCATTTAAATTCTGGAATTTCAATTCCAATCGACAAGAACAACCATCATGAACCAATCATGGAAATCATGTTAAGAACTCACCCAAAAACAGTGGAAGGAGAAAAATACTAACAATTAAAGGGTGAAATGATGTTACTAAATGATAATATAAGATGTTATAAACATGAAAATGTTTCTTTAAACTACTAATAACACTCTTTTAACCATTATACAAGAATTTTAAACAATTTTGGAGTAAGACAGCCCCGAGGTAAGGGAATTCTTAACCCGATTTCCATTCTTTGGGTTAACCTTCTACTTCATTATTTATGTGCTATTTAAATTGTTTATGTGATGGGTTATGTTTATATTATGTTTCATTATGTGTATTTACAGTATATATACATACTCCATCCACTCTATTAAGTCTATATTCTATTTTATGATATTTATAAGGGGCTTTTCTTTAAACATTATCTTTCTAAATTCAGTTTTACAAAATTCCAAAGTTGTGTTTTTATGGAATTATTCATGTTTAATGATTATGTTTTGGTTATTGGGAATTATTTTTGATGAAGGTTAGGACCTATATTTCCCTCCAATTCATTGGATATTAGTATGTTGGAGGTCAGACGTATGGTTACTCCAAGTGTAACGGTGATGGTTATACAAAGTAAGGTAGCCGTGAGGGTTACAAATTATAAGGTGGCCAATAATGGTTACAAGATCATGTAAGTAATGCCCCAAGATATCTTTATGATTATATTTATGTTCTCATGTTTTGTGTGCATGTTTTTTTAAATATCATGTTTTACAAAGTAAGTACATATGGGTGACAATCATGAATTTTGAAAGTGATTTCATATGTTACAAGTATTCTTGAACTAATGTGTTTTTTTATATCCCTTAATGAGATTTTTGTGCTCATCCCATGTTTTTAAATGATTTTCAAAGGTTATAAGGATGCTTAAGAAAGTGAAGTAAGCCAAGTTAAATGTTTTAAGATCTATCAAAGAAATCATGTTTTTTTGGAAAGTTTTAAATTTTGGAAGGAATGAGTACCATTTTTATGGTATCCACTCTATAATAATGTATAATGTTATGAATGTATTGTCCTAATTATCTAATTCTCTAAACATGAAAAGATCCTCAATGTAAAAGGAATTATTTTCTAGACTAAATTCAAGATTATTTATGTAATAATGCGAGGTCCTTATAGTTGGTATCATAGGATGGTTTAGATAACTTTAGGGGTTAGGGTGATGTTAATAGAATACCATAAATGATTTTCACTCTATGTTTAATTTGATATGTTATATAATTTAAATATTACTGTGTTACATCATATAAGACATGTTTGTTTATAATGGTTGTCAGCAGAAGGAACCTGGATGCTAAAGATGAGAGGCACCGACAGAATGACATCATTCCGGAACTACAGCCCAGAATGGCAGGGATTGGAGCCGAGCAGTTTTTGACAGTAATGGATCAGCTAACGAAGGCAATAAATGGTCGTGGAATCCTTACAAGAGAACTAATAGAGGTACCATAATGGAACATGATAGTAGTGGAACATTTTATGAGACAACATCCTCCTATATTCAATGGATCTTCTGACCTAGTAGCAGTTTAAGGATGGATCAAAGACCTTGAAAAGATATTCGATGTTATGGGATATTCAGACAATAAAAAGGTAAGTCTTGACATTTATTGTTTTGAAGGGGAAGCTGATCAGTGGTGGTCAATGGTATGGAATATCAGGGGTAGAGAGGATTTTGATTCCTTATAGGGGGATGAATTTAAATGTATTTTCCTTGAAAAATAGTTTCCTAAGGTGGTGCGACTTAGAATGGAGAAGACATTCCTTGAATTAAAATAGAAGGAGGAAGACTCAGTGGCTGTTTGTGAAGCGAACTTCACCCGACTGGCAAGGTATGCTCCAAATCTTATTCTGGATCTTGATATCAAAATCAACCACTTTTACTCAGGATTTAAGCCAAGGTATCGAATGGAATTGGCCTCCCGTGAATTCAAAAGTTATGAGAAACTTGTCCGATGCACTGAGAGAGTAGAGATGGAGTTTGCTAATGATCACTATCATTTTGTAAATAAAGAGAATAATATGTACAGTTGGCAAGCAATGTGTAAGAATCAACCAAAGAAATCTTATGGTAAGAAAATCCAATTTCCAGTTTGTGAAAAGTGTGGAAAGAAACACCCTAGGGAATGTCTTAGAAAAACTGGTAGGTGTTTTAAATGTGGTAAGTTTGGATATATGGACCGAGATTGCAATGAAAATCATCCTTAGACTAATCCTGAAAAGCAGACTGTAAAGTGTTTTAAATGTGGTGAGATGGGCCATTATGTAAAAGCCTGCCCAAATAGAGATTCGAATGATGAAAAAAATACAGACTACGAGCAGAAAGGTGTAGTGAGATCCTTTGCGACTACGTCAACAGATGTCAGACCATCCAATGAAGTTGTATCATTTACATTGTTTGTTCACTCTGATTTTGATAAAGTTTTGTTTGATATGGGTTATACAAATTCCTTCATCTCTGAGAAATTTTCTGGTAAATTGGAAATGTCTCCTCAATAAATGAGACCTAAACTTGTTGTTAAAACACCAGGGGAAATGTTATAGAAAAGAGGAATTATAAGAATATTTATATTGTGGTCTGTGGAAAGACTTTACCTATAAACCTTGTTGTTTTACCCTTAGTTGAGTTTGATGTTATTCTGGGGATGGACCGGCTTTCTGATTATCATGCAAAGATTGACTGTAGAGCTAAATAAGTTGTTTTTTAAAAAGAGTTTCAGTTTTTATACAAGAATGAACCCATACAATTGATAACATATCAGGAAGATGAGAAACTATTGAAAGATGGAAATGAAAGTTATCTTTCTCATATTGTTAAAAACAAGGGAACTATTCAAATTAATGACGTGCTAGTGGTAAATGAATACCTTGATGCTTTTCTCGATGAGTTACACAGTGTCATACCTGATCGAGAAGTAGAATTCACAATTGACTTAGTTCCTGATGCTAAGACAATTTCAAAACCCCCTTATCGTATGGCTCCAATAGAACTTCTTGAATTGAAAAACCAGTTGCAGGATTTTCTTGACAAAAGCTTCATTAGTCCTAGAACTTCACCATGGGGATCCCCTGTTTTGTTTGTTAAAAAGAAATATGGTTACATGAGACTTTGCATTGATTATAGAGATTTGAATAACATCACTGTTAAAAACAAGTGTCCTTTTGCTCATATCCATGACTTGATTGATCAGCTCCAGGGAGCTCAATACTTTTCCAAGATTGACTTGAGATCTGGATACCATCAGCTAAAGGTGAAGGAGGATGACATCCCGAAAACATCCTTTTGTACTAGATATGGGCATTATGAATTTGTTGTTATTCCGTTTGGATTAACTAATGCACCTACTGTATTCATGAATCCTATGAATAGAGTATTTCATGAGTTCTTGGATAAGTTTGTGGTTGTATTTATTGATGAAATTATGGTATTCTCTAAAAATAAAGAGTATCATGAAAAACATCTAAGGGTTGTTTTGAAAACTTTAAAAGAAAATAAACTATATGGAAAATTCAGGAAGTGTGATTTTTGGTTGCAACAGATTTATTTTCTTGGGCACATTATAAATAAGGAGGGAATAAAAGTTGATCCTACCAAAACAAAAGTAGTTGATGAATGGACAAGACCCACAAATGTTACAGAGATTTGTAGTTTTCTTGGCTTAGCAGGTTATTACATATGGTTTGTTAAGAACATTGCACGATTATCTAGCCCGATAACTAAGTTAACACGGAAAGGGGTTAAATTTGTTTAGACAGAGGAATGTGATGTTTGTTTTTAGGAACTGAATAAGAGATTGGTGAATGCTCTAGTTTTGGCCTTACCTTCCCGAAATGGTTAGTTTGTTATCTATAGTGATGCTTCTTTGAAGGGACTTGGTTTTGTTTTGATGCAGAATGATCATGTAATTGCATATTCTTCGAGACAACTTAAAACTCATGAGCTAAATTATCCCACACATGATTTAGAAATGGAAGCTGTGTTTTTTACATTGAAAATTTAGAGGCATCATCTATACGGAACCAAATTCCTAATTTATATTGACCATAAAAGTCTAAAGTATATATTCACTTAGAAATAATTAAACATGAGACATAGAAGATGGTTAGAACTGATAAAGGCTTATGACTACATGATCAATTACCATCCTAGAAATGAAAAAAAGTAATGGATGCCTTAAGTTGGAAATATCATGCATCATTAACCATGTTACGTTTGGAACATGATCCCTTGATTAATGATTTGATGAATTTTGTCTTAGAAGTTGTTGGTGCAGGGAATACCTCTTTTTTGTTTCAGGTTTCAGTGCAGTCTTCATTATCATACAGAATTAAGCAAGCACAGAAGGAAGACTGTGAGCTATAGAAAAAGGTAGAATTGGTTAAAATGGGTAAGTTTCCAGAATTTAACATTGACAAATATTGTGTTTTATGATTTGGAAAAAGGTTGTGTGTGCATAGTGATTCTCAGTTAAAGAAATATTTGTTGTGTGAAGCTCATAGTTCTCCCTTTTCTGTTCATCCTGGAAGTACTAAGATTTATAGAGACCTTTGGGAGTATTATTGGTGAGATTAAATGAAAAGAGATATTGATGATTTTACCATGAAATGTTTGATGTGTCAACAGGTTAAAGGAGAGTGGCAGTTACCAAAGGGGATGCATTAGCCTTTTCCAGTTCCAGTGTGGAAATGGGAGAATGTATCCATGGACTTTTTGGCGGGACTACCAAATACTTATTGAGGTAACAATGCAATTTGGGTTATTGTTGATCGGGTAATAAATGTCTGCAAATTTCCTTTCTATTTGAGATACAATGTCTTTGGATCATCTTTCTCGATTGTACCTCAAGTAGATTGTCAGGATACATGGAGTTCCTCTTTCCATTGTATCTGACCGAGATCCCAGGTTCACTTCTATCTTTTGGAAGGTACTTCAGAAGTCGTTGGGAACAAAGTTAAATTTCAGTACAACTTTTATCCTCAATTAGATGGGCAGTCAGAATGAATGATTCAAATTTAGAAGGATATGCTTCGAGATTGTTCAATGGATTATTAGGGAATTTGGGATCAACATCTTTATTTAGTTGAGTTTTCTTAATAACAGTTTTCATTCCAGTATTCAGATGGCTCCTTTTGAGGCCTTGTATGGGAAGCGGTGTCAGACTCTAGAATTTTGGGATTAAGTCTGTGAAAGAAAGTTGATGGGGCTAGAATTTCTAGAAGAAGTGGCTAAGAGAGTGAGGATGATCCAACAACACATGAGGACAACTCAGAGTAGGTAGAAAAGTTATGCAGATAATAGAAGGAAAGACTTCTCTTTCGAGGCAGGTGACCATGTTTTCCTTAAAATATCTCCTTGGAAAAGTGGGATGCGTTTCAGTAATAAAGGGAAGTTAATTCTACAGTTCATCGATACTTTTGAAATCTTGGAGAAATTTGGAACAATTTCATACCACGTAGCTTTGCCTCTGAGCTTGTTTCTGGTACACAATTTTTTTTTCATGTTTCGATGTTGAGAAAGTATGTGCCAGATTCATCACATGTCTTGAGCCTGGAAGAAGTTCAGCTGGAAGAGAACCTTTCTTATGAAGAGAAACCAGTTTAGATTCTTGATTTAAGGGAATATGTATTTCAGAATAAGGTAATATACCAGGTAAAGGTTTTTTGGAGAACCCATATGGTTTAAGAAACAACATGGGAGTCTAAAAATGCAATGAGGGAAAAATATTCTTAGTTGTTTAATAAGTAAATAAAACTGAGAGGATGAAATTTTCAGAAGGTGGGATAATATAACACCCCAAGTTTTTCTAAAAATAAATAAAAATGCATGAAACTTTGTTTTAAGTAGATATTTTTTAACTAGCCTTTAAAACAAAACTTTTCCACTTCTATGTTTTGAATTTAAAGAAACTGTCATCTAAAATTGTGTTCAGTATGTTATTTGAAGTCTATTGAAACTAACTTGTTTTTTTGGTGAATAGTAACATACCCTTATGAATAGTAATATGAATAGTAATATGACCCTAATTAATAGTATATATTATTATTATTTTATTTTCTTAAGGCTTTAAGATAATAACATCTTGGTTAGTTTTTCATCATGATATAGAAGTAGTTATAGAATTAGAATTGATAATTTTGGAATTAAGTATGATTTTATTTAAAAATTAAATTAATAATATTCAAAAAATTCTTTTTAAAAAATGGACTTCATTTTTTTAATCTACATATTGATAAATGGTTAGGGTGAATTTTGGGAATTTTTCTGAAACAATTGATTTTTCGGTGAATAGTAAAAAATACAATTTTAGTTTCGATGTGTTAATGACATCATTAATGATATAATAATGATGTCATAAATCTGGTAGACTTTTTTATAGAAAAATAATATGTGAGGTGTCCCAAGTGGCGTATACCATGAGAAAATACCATGGGAAAGCCCATGGATTTGCAAATACCACTCATGAGGTGTCCCTTAGAAATTATTAAAATATTCCCGTACTTTTCCTATAAATACCAACCCCTTCCTTCATTAACTTAATTACCAATTCCTCCTCAATTAATCTCTGGATTCCTTACCTTACTAGTAGTCCTCCCAAGGTTTTCTCAAGCCCCAAGGTCCGAACCTTCAAGTTCTAAGAGTTACTCTACAAGGTAAGAAAATTCTCAATTTCTTTCTTTTCCCATTCAAATTCTCTTTTATGTGGTATAACTTTCAAGTTTCCATACCATGTTCTTGTTTCCTTATTATTATTGATCTAATATATATAATGATTCATTTCTAGAAGGGTGACCCTTGTCCCCTCTATTTTTAATATTTTCTAAAACCATGTTGTGTAGCCGTTAGGCTGTCAAATATTTGTAAGGGGTTTCTCAATTATTCTTTTATTTTGAGTTCCCTTCTCATTATTTCTTCATCTCTTCTTACCAAAGTGGAATGAAATATCCAGAATCATGTATATTCTGGATGTTCTCATGTTCATGGAAAATTTGACATCATTTTTCTTCTCCTCTCTCACTTTTTCAAAGAATTAAAAACATTGTCTGTGATGTGTCGAATTACCGCCATCGGGGACGATGTGATTTAATTTTTCTTTAAATCCTTCAAGTATGGTCATGAAACCATTTTTATGGCTGAACCAAGTTAAAATATATTTATTATGTCTCATCAATGTTTCTGGAATTCGTTTTAACATATAGTTTTAATTTATAATTCAAAATGAGGTTGATATTATCAAAGAACCACTAAAATGATCTAAACGAACATCATTAATCTTTATACTTATGAATCATCCTCATATTAAAAATCAAAATGATAAATGGTATAAATTATAGTACTAGAAATATGTAAATACCTTTTCATTCCAATTCTGGAATTTCACTTCCAATCGACAAGAACAACCACCATGAACCAATCATGGAAATCATGTTATGAACTCACCCAAAAACAGTGGAAGGAGCAAAATACTAACAATTAAAGGGTGCAATGATGTTATGAAATGATAATATAAGATGTTATAAACATGAACGTATTTCTTTAAACTACTAATAAAACTATTTTAACCATTATTCAGGAATTTTAGACAAGTTTAAAGTAAGGCAGACCCGAGGTAAGGTGATTCTTAACCCGATTTCCATTCTTTGGGTTAACCTTCTACTTCATTATTTATGAGCTATTTAAATTGTTTGTGTGATGGTTCTGGTTTATATTATGTTTAATTATGTGTATTTATAGTATCTATACATACTCCATCCACTATATTAAGTCTCTCTTCAATTTTATGATATTTATAAGGGTCTTTTCATTAAACATCTTCTTTTTAAATTCAGTTTTATGAAATTCCAAAGTAATGTGTTTATGGAATTATTCATGTAGTATGATTATGTTTTGGTTCTTGGGAATTATTTATGATGAAGTTTGGGACCTATATTTCCCTCTAATGCATTGGGTATGAGTAACTTAGAGGTCGTCCATATGGTTACTCCAAGTGTAACTGCGATGGTTACACAAAGTAGGGTAGCCGTGTGGGTTACAAATTATAAGGTGTCCAGGAATGGTTACAAGACTATGTAAGTAGTTCCCCAAGATACCTTTATCATTATATTTATGTTCTAATGTTTTGTGTGTATATTTTTTTTTTAAATCTCATGTTTTACAAAGTAAGTATATATGGGTGACAAGCTTGTCTTTTGAAATTGATTTCATATGTTACAAGTATTCTTGGACTAATGTGTTTTTTTATATCCCTTACTGAGCTTTTTGTGCTCATCCCAAGTTTTTAAATTATTTTCACAGGTTATAAGGATGTTTAAGAAAGTAAAAGAATCCATGTAAAAGTTTTAAGATCTATCAAATAAATCATGTTTTTTTGGAAAGTTTTAAATTTTGGAAGGAATGAGTACTGTTTTTATAGTATCCACTCTGTAATAATGTATAATGGTATGAATGTAATATCCTAATTATATAAATATCTAAACTTTAAAAGATACTCAATGTAAAATGAATTTTTTTTCTTGACTATAATTAATATTATGTATGTAATAAGGCCGAGTCCTTATAGTTTCAAACTAATTAATAGAGATATTCTTCTAGACACACAAACTAAGACCCGTGTGCATAGCCTTGGACTCTTCCTGGATAAAACTACCCCTCCCATAGTATGTAGTATAGGAAAGTAGGGTACTCCCCTAAAATATCAGACCACCCCACCACCTCACATGATACCCAAAATGCAGGAACCATCAAACTTAAGTTTTATAACGACCCGGCCTTTTCTTAAATTACTATTACATCATTTCAAAGATAAACAACATAATAGTATTACACATGGAGGATCCAGAGGTTTAGTGTCTTGGGAAAACTAGGACCACACATAACAAATACAACATCAAGCATAAACATTCATTTAATTTCATATTCTCCAGCTTCTTATTGGCAGTTGTCCTCTCCTTAGTACATATAGCCACCTGAGGATATACATCAAAAGGGGTGAGCTAAAAGCCCAGTAAGAGGATAGATAAGAACAATGTATCATGGGGTGATCATAATCATGACATAAGAAGAAGATCTTGAACATGAGAGGAGCATAAACAATAAACATGAAATGTGGCAAAGCATAAAAATGAAACATCATGTCTTAGTGGTTAACTACCACACATAATTGTGAACAAAGCTAGCATCATGTTCACGCATAATTTCACATTTACTCATGAGATTCATCACTTTACCTAATGCATTGGAGTGCTATATAATTCCAGGCACACCCGTCACATTTAAACATTCATATTGCGCTATATAATTCCGGGCGCACCCGTCACATCATAACATTATCATTATCATGCTTGCCACATAGAAAACATATCAAACATGTACATAAATAACCCATGGAAAGGAATGGGTTTCATCTCATCATAACACATTCATAAGCTTTGGGTTCCCAAAAGAAAGAGGGAACAACATACTTGATATAAGAACCATCAACCTTAAATGAGAGGCAAAATGTGAGATCTTTAAAGAAGAGTTCTTTTGGAAAACATTTTGATGGACATAAAAACTAGTGAAAAACATGTATATCCCAGAAAAGTAAAGGAAATGATGAACAAAAGACCTTTGAGGTGTAACCACATCAAAAATGGAGTGAAAGAGGGAGAACCCGAAGGAAGAAAATTGGGTTCGAGATTTCCCCTTACCTTGTACTCGAATGCCTCCTTCTCTTTAATGTCCTGTATAATGACATTATATTCATTAATTAGAAATTCCAGAACCTTTTATAAATTAATAGGGTTCATTCTGGTTTCATTATTTCATATTATGTTCCTTTGGATGACTTATAGAGTTTAAAAAACATTGATCGGGGATGTTCGTTTTCATGGTTTTCTTGAGCGGTCCACTTGCATTCTTAATTTGATGTTTGGGTAGATCATGGTTAAACATCCAGAACTGATATTACATGTAATTAATGATATTACAGAAGCTTGGATGATTTTATAATGAGTTATATTAGATCCATGTGGCCGAATTATTAGATAAGAATTAAATGAAGATTATTTGGGCTAATTTGAGCGGTTTTTGGATCACAACCAACTCATTTTAACTTTTCACTTAGTAGTATGTACATAGGTTATTTCCAGAACTTAAAATAGAACATAATACATATAAAACATTCTGGTTCAACCATAAAAATGGTTTCATGACCAGATTGAAGGTATAAATGGAATAAGAGAGCATGTTGTTTTTGAAGGTGATAAATTATCACCACATGAACAACGTTCTCTTTGATAAAATAAAAGGAAGGGGGAAAGGGTGAGGGGTGATATAATATAACATTATAATCATAATATTACAGTATATATATAATACAAGATTTACAGAACAATTTGGATGAAGATAGATAGAGGGAGATCAAGAAAGGAACTTGGACTTGAAAGGAAATTAAAGGAGAAGAGGGAGAGAAATTACCTTTAGAATCCTCCTCTTGAATTCCTCTTTAAGGAAGCTAGGCTTGGTCTTTTGATGAGACCAGAAGATTTTGGACGTGGGGGATGAGCTAGGGAAGGTGTTTGGGCAGAATTTGGAGAAGGCTTGGAGCTTGAGAGGTGTGAGGAAAAGAGGGAGTGAAGGGTGGCTTTTATAGTGGAGGGGAGAGGGGTTTTCTTAATATTAAATTGATTAGTTTATTAATTCCACCAAGGACAAGGAATAGTGAGTCTTGGATGACCAAGAATAGTAAATTTGACTTGTGAATTCGGGATTTGGGTGCTTACATCACTTGTGATGTCATGAATAGTGGGTTTTAATTAAAATGCATTTATATGATAAATTAATGTATTATACTATTCATAAAAAATTCAAGTATCTCAGAAAAATCCCAAAATTTTACCCCAACCATTTTTCGACGTGTAGAATCCAAAAATGAATTCCAATTTTCAAAAATAATTTTCTAAATATTATTAATTTAATATTTAAATAAAAATCATAATTTACTTAAAAAAACAGTTTTTAAAATTAAAACTGATTTTGCAATTCTTTCAAAAATTACTTAGGGTCTTATAAAATTATCTAAAAACTAATAGACATTGATTCAATAATTTATGAATATATTTCAGGAAAATAAATATTCTTTTAAATTAATTAATTAATTATAATTAATCATTTATGATTTATAAAATACCAAAAACGTTTACTAAGGTCAAATTATCACTTTCTAGGATGGATAAATTTTATTTTATTATTCATAGGTAATGTTACTCTTATTTACTATTTATAAGGTTCATATTACTATTCATAAGGGTAGGTTACTATTCATAAGGGTAGGTTACTATTCACCAAAAATTATTTTTGTTTCATTAGACTCCAAAAACTATCTTGAGCACAACCGTGTATGCCGGATTTTTAAAATTCCAATCATAGGGTTGACAGAATTATGTTTAAAGGTCACTTATCACTTAGTAGTTTATTATTTTGTGTTTTTATGACATAGATATAAGAAGGGAATTTTCCATTGAAAAACTTTGGGTCATTACATTCTCCCCCCCTTAAGAAATTTCGCCCCCGAAATTTCACTTTAAACAAACATGTGAGGGTACTTCTCCTTCATTGCCTCTTCCGGTTCCCAAGTTGCTTCCTCAAACTTTTGGTTCCTCCACAACACTTTGACAAGGCGGGTTGTCTTGTTGCGTAGAACCTTATCACTTCTGTCCAGAATTTTTACCGGCTGCTCCTCATATGAGAGATCATCTTCCAACTGTCCCACCTCTATGTTTAGTACATGTGAGGGGTCTGGAATGTACTTCCTCAGTAGTGATAGGTGAAACACGTCATGAACTTGACCCATATTCGGTGGAAGTGCCAGTCGATAGGCCACAGCTCCTATACGATCAAGGATCTCAAAGGGGCCAATGTACCTTGGACTTAGCTTCCCTTTCTTCCCGAATCGCATGACTCTCTTCCATAGAGATATTCGAAGGAAGACTTTATCTCCAACGTCAAACTCCAATTCCCTTAGACGATTGTCAGCATAGCTCTTTTGCCGACTTTGAGCAGCTTTGATATGTTTCTGGATGACTTGAACCTTCTCTGTCATCTCTTGAACAAGATCAGGACCAAGTAGTTTTCGTTCTCCAACTTCATCCCAACAGGTTGGAGTTCTACATCTTTTCCCATAAAGAGCTTCATACGGAGCCATCTGAATACTCGAGTGGAAGCTATTGTTGTATGAGAACTCAACCAATGGAAGGTGCTGATCCCATCCACCTTTGAATTCAAGAGAGCATGATCTTAGCATATCTTCAAGTGTCTGAATAGTCCTTTCAGACTGGCCATCAGTTTGGGGGTGATAGGCCGTGCTGAAGTTTAATTTAGTACTCAAAGCATGTTGAAGGCTCCTCCAAAATTTAGAAGTGAACCATGGATCACGGTCAGAGACAATCGAGAGTGGAACACCGTGCAACCTCACTACTTCCTTCACATATATCCTTGCAAGTTGTTCAAGTGAGAGGTCTTCCCGAATAGCGATAAAATGGGCAGTCTTGGTGAGTCGGTCAACTACAACCCATATCGCATTATTTCCTCTTGACGTTTTCGGGAGGCCCATGACAAAGTCCATAGTGACATTTTCCCATTTCCACATGGGTATAGGCAATGGCTGCATCATACCTTTGGAATTTTGCCGCTCAGCTTTAACTTGCTGACACACCAAGCACCTTGATATATATTCTGCAATCTCCTTCTTCATGTTATCCCACCAGAAGTGTTCTCAGAGATCACGATACATATTGGTACTTCCAGGATGAATAGAGAAAGTTGATCTATGTGCATTATCCAATAGCTCCTTCTTTATTCCAGGTGATGAAGGCACACAAAGCCGCGTTCCAAACCAAATCACACCATCATCGTCGATATGGAACTCTTGCATCTTTCCTTCCTTTACTGCATTCACCCTCTTTTGTATCTCCACATCATCCCTTTGTGCTTCCTTGATATTCTGTTGGATGGATGGTTGCGCAATCATTTGGGCAAGGTAGGATGTATCCCCTGCCCTTATGATTCCCAAATCCATCCTTTGCATTTCCAAGAAGATAGGGTCTTTCTCAATCCTCAACATGGATAGAGTAGCAGGTTCTTTCCTGCTTAGAGCATCAGCTACCTTGTTCGCCTTTCCAGGATGATAGTGAATAGAGCAATCGTAATCCTTGATTAGCTCTAACCATCTCCTTTGACGCATGTTGAGCTCCTTTTGTGTGAATATATACTTTAGGCTCTTGTGGTCGGTGTATATGTCACACTTCTCACCATAAAGGTAGTGCTGCCAGATTTTCAAGGCAAAAATCACGGCTGCCAGCTCTAGATCATGCGTCGGGTAGTTCTGCTCATGGATCTTCAACTGTCGTGAGGCGTAGGCTATCACATTATCATTTTGCATGAGTACACAACCCAAGCCTTTCTTTGAAGCATCACTGTATATCACAAAACTTTCTCCACTTTTCGGTAGTGTGAGTACAGGTGCCGTGATTAGCCTTCTCTTTAGCTCCTTGAAGCTTCCCTCACATTCATCCATCCAGACATACTTTACCCCTTTCCTCGTTAACTTAGTTAGCGGGTTTGACAATCGTGAGAAGTCTCTCACAAAACGTCGGTAGTACCCAGCTAATCCAAGAAAAGTACGGATTTCTGTGACACTAGAGGGCCTGGGCCATTCTTCAATCACCTTTGTCATTGAAGGGTCCACAGAAATTCCCTCGCTTGTGATCACATGTCCCAAGAACGTGACTTGATTCATCCAAAAGTCACACTTGCTGAACTTGGCGTACAACTTCTCCTTTCTCAATGTCGCCAACACAAGTCTTAGATGTTCTTCATGTTCCTCCTTACTCTTGGAGTAAATGAGAATATCATCAATAAACACTACCAAAAATTTGTCGAGGTAATGTATAAGGACTCTATTCATCAAATCCATGAAGATTGCAGGGGCATTAGTAAGTCCAAAGGGTATCACCAAAAACTCATAGTGCCCATACCTTGTACGGAAGGCAGTCTTCTGAATATCTTCCTTCTTCACCTTTACTTGATGATATCCAGAACGAAGATCCACCTTTGAGAAGTATTGAGCTCCTCTTAACTGATCGAACAAGTAATCAATCCTTGGGAGAGGATACTTGTTCTTTATGGTGATCTTGTTGAGTTCCCGATAATCGATACACAGCCGCATGGTACCATCCTTCTTCTTCACAAAGAGCACTGGTGCACCCCAAGGTGATGCACTAGGGCGTATGAACCCTTTGTCCAGATGCTCTTGCAGCTGCTTCTTTAACTCCTCTAGTTCAATAGGAGCCATCCTATAGGGTCACTTCGAGATAGGAGTAGCTCCGAGTATGAGTTCAATTGAGAACTCTACCTCCCGATCCGGGGGAATTCCGGGTAACTCTTCGGGAAATACATCGCCGTATTCCCTTACGATGGACATTTCCTCAAGGTTGGAACTTTTCCTTTGACTCAATCATTTGGTAGAGGCATGCTTCTTCATAGGGAATCATCACCCACACCATTGAAGGATTTCTCAAAGGAGATTCATGATCTTCCTTGCATTTGTAGAGGAGCATGGGATTGTTCGGAATACGAAAATATATTTCCTTTTCCCGACAGTTGATATGTGCTCTATATAACGAGAGCCAATCCATTCCCATTATAGCGTCGAATTCCACCAAGGGAAGTATTACGAGATTTTCCGGAAGAATCTTCCCACATACGTCAATAGGAGAAGAATCAAACACTTGGGTTGCAATGATTGCACCACTTGGTGTTTTTACAGATATCTCTACTTCAAGGTTTCGGGGCTTCGATTCTATAGTTCTAGCAAACTTGCAAGATATAAAGGAATGCGTAGAACTAGAATCAAATAAGACTTTTGCCATTCTTGAGTGAATAGGAAGTGTACCTTGTACGACTTCATTATCATGTTCCACCTCCGTAGTAGTAATGACATAAGTCTTCCCTTGTTCCTTTGGCTTTGGTGGTTGTTGGCGCAGATTACCCTCGAAAGCTCGAGGTTTGGTGCACTGGTTTGAATAGTGCCCTAGCTCCTTACAGTTGTAGCATTGAACCACGAGTGGTTCTATCCTTTCATCGGCTACATTATCCTTCCTTTTCATGTCTCTTCGACACTCGTGAGCTGGGTGTCCTTCTTTCCCACACTTGAAGAATTTCCCCATCCCTTTGAGGCAGTTCCCATTGTGCAACTTCCCACATTTTTGGCAAGTGGGTCGTTGTGTTTTCTTCTCATCTTTATAACTAGATCCACCAGCTTGAAACTCCATCTTTATTTTCTTATCACCATAGCCATGGGACCATTCTCCAAACTCCATCTCCACTTTGAGAGCACACCGTACAACTTCTTCATAACTCCCAAAGTCTCGAATTGCAAGAGCTTTTCGAAGATGTGGTTTTAATCCACTAAAGAATCTATCAATTTTGCTATCATTGTTGATAACAAAACCCGAAGCATACCTTGCGAGCCTTGTGAAATTTGCTTCATAGGTTGTGACAGATTCTCCTTATTTTTGCTTGATCTCTATGAATTCTCTCTCCATCTTCGTGCGAAGAGTTCGTGGGAAGTACTTATTAAGAAACATTATCTTAAAGTCTTCCCATTCCATCTCTTCAATTTCATCCCTTGGCTTGGTGTTCTTAATCAAAGCCCACCACTGATCAGCTTCTCCATCTAGACGATAAACGGCTAGAGTCACCTTCTCTATCTCGGAACAGTGAAGAACAGAAAAGATCTTCTCCATGGAGTTGACCCACTGTTCCGCAACTAGTGGATCAGAAGATCCACAAAACGTCGGTGGTCGTTGCCACATAAAACTTTCGATAGCTAGCTGCTCCATCTTTGGTGAAGGAGGACGTTCCCCATTATTATGGTTATTATTCATAACCCGAGATAATTGGGTAAGCATCATCATGAAGTTTTGAACTCCACCTCCAAAATCATTGGGGATGTCATTCGGGCAAACGTTGCATTGGCCTTCACAAGAGTTGTTGGCCTGATTTATCCTGGTTCCCACCATTTTCTAAAATAGAAAAGGTTAGAAAAAAACATAAGTAAACAAGTCATGAATAACTTATCCTTTTAAACAATTATACCAAAAACATAACATATGGGATCCCTAGGTAAATATCTTTATGTGCATATTTCTACTTAGTCTCATGCTAGAGGTTTTCTTTAGGGTTCACTAATCCTAATTCCCAAATTAACTAAACCTTTCCTCTGATACCAACTATAACGACCCGGCCTTTTCTTAAATTACTATTACATCATTTCAAAGATAAACAACATAATAGTATTACACATGGAGGATCCAGAGGTTTAGTGTCTTGGGCAAACTAGGACCACACATAACAAATACAACATCAAGCATAAACATTCATTTAATTTCATCTTCTCTAGCTTCTTATTGGCACTTGTCCTCTCCTTAGTACATGTAGCCACCTGAGGATATACATCAAAAGGGGTGAGCTAAAAGCCCAGTAAGAGGATAGATAAGAACAATTTATCATGGGGTGATCATAATCATGACATAAGAAGAAGATCTTGAACATGAGAGGAGCATAAACAATAAACATGAAATGTGGCAAAGCATAAAAATGAAACATCATGTCTTAGTGGCTAACTACCACACATAATTGTGAACAAAGCTAGCATCATGTTCACGCATAATTTCACATTTACTCATGAGATTCATCACTTTAACCAATGCATTGGAGCGCTATATAATTCCGGGCGCACCCGTCACATTTAAACATTCATATTGCGCTATATAATTCCGGGCGCACCCGTCACATCATAACATTATCATTATCATGATTGCCACATAGAACTAATATCAAACATGTACATAAATAAACCATGGAAAGGAATGGGTTTCATCTCATCATAACACATTCATAAGCTTTGGGTTCCCAAAAGAAAGAGGGAACAACATACTTGATATAAGAACCATCAACCTTAAATGAGAGGCAAAATGTGAGATCTTGAAAGAAGAGTTCTTTTGGAAAACATTTTGATGGACATAAAAACTATTGACAAACATGTATATCCCAGAAAAGTAAAGGAAATGATGAAAAAAAGACCTTTGAGGAGTAACCACATCAAAAATGGAGTGAAAGAGGGAGAACCCGAAGGAAGAAAATTGGGTTCGAGATTTCCCCTTACCTTGTACTTGAATGCCTCCTTCTCTTTAATGTCCTGTATAATGACATTATATTCATTAATTATAAATTCCAGAACCTTTTATACATTAATAGGGTTCATTCTGGTTTCATTATTTCATATTATGTTCCTTTGGATGACTTATAGAGTTTAAAAAACATTGATTGGGGATGTTCGTTTTCATGGTTTTCTTGAGCGGTCCACTTGCATTCTTAATTTGATGTTTGGGTAGATCATGGTTAAACATCCAGAACTGATATTACATGTAATTAATGATATTACAGAAGCTTGGATGATTTTAGAATGAGTTATATTATATCCATGTGGCCGAATTATTAGATAAGAATTAAATGAAGATTATTTGGGCTAATTTGAGCGGTTTTTGGATCACAACCAACTCATTTTAACTTTTCACTTAGTAGTATGGACATAAGTTATTTACAGAACTTAAAATAGAACATAATACATATAAAACATTCTGGTTCAACCATAAAAATGGTTTCATGACCAGATTGAAGGTATAAATGGAATAAGAGAGCATGTTGTTTTTGAAGGTGATAAATTATCACCACATGAACAACGTTCTCTTTGATAAAATAAAAGGAAGGGGGAAAGGGTGAGGGGTGATATAATATAACATTAGAATCATAATATTAAACTATATATATAATACTAGATTTACAGAACAATTTGGATGAAGATAGATAGAGGGAGATCAAGAAAGGAACTTGGACTTGAAAGGAAATTAAAGGAGAAGAGGGAGAGAAATTACCTTTAGAATCCTCCTCTTCAATTCCTCTTTAAGGAAGCTAGGCTTGGTCTTTTGATGAGACCAGCAGATTTTGGAAGTGGGGGATGAGCTAGGGAAGGTGTTTGGGCAGAATTTGGAGAAGGCTTGGAGCTTGAGAGGTGTGAGGAAAAGAGGGAGTGAAGGGTGGCTTTTATAGTGGAGGGGAGAGGGGTTTTCTTAATATTAAATTGATTAGTTTATTAATTCCACCAAGGACAAGGAATAGTGAGTCTTGGATGACCAAGAATAGTAAATTTGACTTGTGAATTTGGGATTTGTGTGCTTACATCACTTTTGATGTCAGGAATAGTGGGTTTTAATTAAAATGCATTTATATGATAAATTAATGTATTATACTATTCATAAAAAATTCAAGTATCTCAGAAAAATCCCAAAATTTTACCCCAACCATTTTTCGACGTGTAGAATCCAAAAATGAATTCCATTTTTCAAAAATAATTTTCTAAATATTAATAATTTAATATTTAAATAAAAATCATAATTTACTTAAAAAAAACAGTTTTTAAAATTAAAACTGATTTTGCAATTCTTTCAAAAATTACTTAGGGTCTTATAAAATTATCTAAAAACTAATAGAAATTGATACAATAATTTATGAATATATTTCAGGAAAATAAATATTCTTTTAAATTAATTAATTAATTATAATTAATCATTTATGATTTATAAAATACCAAAAACGTTTACTAAAGTCAAATTATCACTTTCTAGGATGGATAAATTTTATTTTATTATTCATAGGTAATGTTACTCTTATTTACTATTCATAAGGTTCATATTACTATTCATAAGGGTAGGTTACTATTCATAAGGGTAGGTTACTATTCACCAAAAATTATTTTTGTTTCATTAGACTCCAAAAACTATCTTGAGCACAACCGTGTATGCCGGATTTTTAAAATTCCAAACATAGGGTTGACAGAATTATGTTTAAAGGTCACTTATCACTTAGTAGTTTATTATTTTGTGTTTTTATGACATAGATATAAGAAGGGAATTTTCCATTGAAAAACTTTGGGTCGTTACAAGTTTTAAACCCATGGTTGGTAGTAACCAACATACCCAGTTCCCTCTCATACCATGAATAAAATGATGCATCAAAAAACCACTCACCAGTATAGTTCTCAAGGAGGGGGAGTCATGCTAGTTGTTGAAACCACTAACCAAATCAACCAAGAGTGATTTCTTCCTCGTGACAACAGAAAATTCTGTAGATAGAATAACTTTAAACCTAGCCTTATTACTGGCCTTCTATATACACCAACATCCTACACTTAAAATCATACATTTGGATATTTTTTCTAGACCCACACCATTCAATCCATGAAACCATATTTCAAGAAAAGAGGTTCCAACAAGATCCTTGGATAAGATACTAATGAAATCTTCAAATAACCTCCAATATTCCATAGCCCAATCACCCTCAAAGAAGAGGAGATTGGAGTCCTCCTCCTTGTATAAATTGCAATAGTGAGATTTAGAAACTAGAACAATACCCATCTTCCTCACTTTGTCATATGTGGGAACAACCTGGGTTTTTAACCTCTATAAAAGAATGTTGAACTAGGTAGGAATGATAATACAATAGAACACACTATTCTATGTGTCTTGTTTCCCTTGAGAGATAGAAATGTTACGAAAATATTTTGTGGAAAAATCCCCAATACTAGAAGTGGTGAACACACATCTGTCAGGTTCTGAATTTAAGACAATAATATAAAATAACTCATGTTGTTCCTCATCCAGTACAGTTTTGATAAAGCTAGGATACACAATGGCCTCCCTGAAATAACTCGTTGTAATAGGGAAGCCTAAAAAACCAGTGATGGAGCCTACCCAGTTATAATACCAAAAGGATATTTCCTATTTTCCCACAATCCATCCAGAGTGATGTCAAATAGTTGGGATAATATCTTGAATCAAAGACCAGAAAGGAGATCAAATGGATCTAACATCCTCCTCATATTCACCACCTTTATATGACATAATCATACTCTATAGAGTGTGATACTCCGCCACCTCCCATACAATATTTACATGCATGCAATAAATAGTATCCTCCAGACTCCGTATGTTGATCCTTCCCTCATAAACAAGCCTCGCCAACCTACCCCTTGAGATCCAATGACATTTTCCTTCAGATAATTTATCCCATATAAAACAATCCAGATTTTTTTCAATGGAATAGAGAACCCCCTTGGGTACATTTCTAGCTGAAAGAGCATGTATAAGAATGGTCAATAAAACACTTTTTATTAAATTTATACAACCACCAAAGGATAAAAAATGTTTTTTCTAGTTAAGAACATGACTCGTAATATTTTTCACAATATAGTCAAAACCCTAGATATGAGTCTAGCTAGGGGTAATAGGATACCCAAGATAACCATAGAGAGTAAACCCCTCTGCATGTCCAATTTATTTCACAGGAGGAGGTTTTCTTGGCCCCACCTTTGTTTGGAATAATTTATTATATTCAATGTAGAGGTTGTTTTCCACACATCCATCATTAAATATTAATTATTTCAATAATGTATCTATCTACAAATACCATGCTCTTGAGTATTATTCTAACCCATATATAATATTATTTAATTTTTATTGTACCTAATTTATTAAACATTTATATCATTATATTTAAATGTACAAGGATAATACAATCCAATACATATGGATAAAAGTTGGATTAATTTTCCTCGAAACACACCTCAATATGCTAAGGGATTGGAATTATTTTTAGATTATGCAATTTCAAACTGATTAGGGGATGGTAGAATAAAATATGCGTGTCTTGATTTTAAATTCAAGTGATGGTTGAATATAAATGAAGTATTTGAGAATTTGATATTAAAAAAGATTCCTGATCGATATGAATGTTGGATTTGGCATGGGGAATCAAATTTTATCAAAAGTAAAAACAATTACAATACTATTAATGAAATACAAAGTGACCTGATAGAGGATAATTCAGTTCAAAATTTGTTAAATGAAGTGTTTGGTTTTCCAAAATACAATGTAAATGATTTTAATAGATCTATAAAACCTTCAGTTGATCCTAATAAGTTTAATATTTCTCATAGATTCATTGAAAAAAAAAATTATTTTTATGAATTAGTTGAAGACATACAAAAATAATTGTATGAAGGTTGTTCCAATTATTTTATTTTTTCTTTCCTATTGAATTTGAATCATATCAAGTGTCTTTGTGGAATTACTAACAAAGAAATGTACATGGTTTTAGAGTTTCATTATGATGTATTTGGTGAATGTAATATCCCTACATCATTCAATGAGATGAAGACAATAATAAAAAAACTTGGACTTGATTATATAAAGATACATGCATTCCCTAATGATTGCATGATTTACTAGGGAGAATAGTCTACTAAAGAAGAATAAGCGACATGTAATATAAGAAGTTGGAAGTCAATGAACAACAATGAGAGTATAAATCATTCAAACCCCAAGAAGAAATAGAATAAAAAAATTCCTACAAAAGGAATTGTGTTATTTTCCCTTGGAACCATGCTTACAATGATTATTCATGTCATCTAAGACTACATACAACATGAAGTGGAATTATTAGGATAGTAATGATGGATTGATGAGACATCAAAAATATTAAACATCATGGAATATGTTTGATTCAATATATCCATACTTTTCTTTGAATCCTAAGAATGCACATTTGGGATTGGATTCTGATGGTTTTAACCCTTTTTGTACTTTAAGTACTAATTATAGCATTTTTTAATTTTTTTGATCCCCTATAATCTACCTCCATGGATTTTTATGAATAACACTTATTTAATTATTTTGGTGATTATTTCTAGAAAGAAAATTCCCAGAAAAGACATTGATGTATACATTCAACCTCTAATCAAATAATAGTGATAATTATGGGATGATGGCATGGAAACATATGATACTTGAATGATACAACTATTAAAAATTCATGATTCTATAATTTGTAAAATTAGAGACTTTCCTAGAAAAGAAATTTTATTAGGTTGGAACAATCATACTGTTTTGGATTGAGATGTTTGTAATTTTGATTTTGAACCTCAATGATTACCTCATAGAAGAAAATGGTGTTTTATATTTCATCAAAAATTTCTTGATTCTTCTCATAAATTTAGGTTTAACAAGACACAATTCAATAGAGGAATTGAAATGAGAAAGTCACTAAAGGTGTTATCTGGTTTATAAATCTTGGTACCATTAATGAATGTCACTGAAGAATTAGGAAAATTTCATCAGTTTAAAGAAGGGGGAAAGGGTATGAGGTACAATATTTAGAGAATTTGGAACAAAACAATGTAATAAAATAGGTATATTTTTCAAAATTCCTTATTAAGAGTTTAATTTGATATTCCATAATCTTGATGTAACGCCTATTAATAATAATGACCATAATAATGTAATTTTTATAGTGCTTAATGAGCAGGGTAAATTGAATGATCGCCTTAATGATTGTAAGGATTTAGAGTCAATGAATTTAAATCATGGTTTGGGGGAAATGAGAATGAAAAGTATCCATCATATATTTTTAAAATTAAAAATCATGGGAAATACATATTCATTCAAGATTTAAAGAATTTAAAAGTGGCATATGGATATTCAGGTAACATATAGAGTCACATTTACTTAAAATATCAAATGTCACATGGATTGAAAATCCATGAATCATATATTTTTATAGAGCATTTTTCACCATTGGATTTGTATAATAGTTTACCCAAATAAGTAAATGTGGTTCTAGTTGTGTTTTGTACCTATTTCAGATATTTTTTTTGAAAAAAATCTAAATCCAAATGAGATTAATATACTTCTAGAAATAATTGTTTTGACACTCTTTAATTTGTATATTTTATTCCCACATTCATTATTCATAGTCATGATTCATTTGAATATTCATTTTCTTGAATAATATAAACTTGTTGGACCATTACACTATCAATGGATGCATCCATTAGAGTGGTATGTGGATATTTTTGTTATTTTCATTAGTGAATTCGATTTTATCAAATCATTGTGTAATTTTTTAATATATTTCGTATTTTTTTTCCATCATGTACTTAGATCATTTTTAATCATATATGAGGAATAAAGATAAACCATAAGGCTCTATTTCTAAAGGTTACATAGACAAATAATGCATGACCTTCTATTTTAGGTATTTGGATGGGATTGAGACTAGATTTAATCATACTGGACATGCTGATGACATCTCCACTAATTCTCATTATGAAAATTAGTCATTGGTATTTCCAAATATTGGAAGACCAATAGTAATGGGGTAAAATGTAACACTATCCAAATTGGAGTTTCTACAATCACGTAGATATGTGGTACTCAATAGTGTTTTTACAGATATATTTATTGAATAATTGAGATTACAAAAAAAGAGGCAACTAAAGGTCCGATCTTGAAATGAGATAGAATTAACAAAAGATGTTAATAAGAATATTTTAAAATAGTTTTCCCATAGTGTAAGTATATACTCATATTCATATTATTGACATGCAGCTATTTTGTTTATGTCAAAAGAAACAACTTATATTTTTTTTCTAGATAATGAATGTTGAAAATAAATCTGAAATATTGAATGATTTGAAGTTTTTGGATCTAGGTCTTCTAAGGGAGGATAATAGATTCATTGCCTAAAATATTCATGGCTTCAATTTTTGTACAATTTATCATGAATAAGACTTATAAAACTAGAAATGTGGGGTATTTACATTTGCAGAGGTGGGATACTATGGGAAGCTGAACAATATAATTGAATTAAACTATCATGTTTAGTTTTTAGTTGTCTTATTCAAATTCAAGTTGTTCAACATTGATCAGGTAATAATGAAATATTCATTAAATTTTACTTATGTCAACTTCTCTCATTTGATGGATACCAGTGATCATGCAAAACATGATCCATTTATCTTAGCTTCACAAGAGAAGATGGTTTATTATATGGATGATTAAATATATAAATGTTTAATTATTGTTTTGAACTTAATATAGAGATACTTATATGATATGGGAGAGTATGATCAATTAGTTATTTGTGATAGTGAACCTCATCAACCACAAAACAACAAACAGTTTTTTCCTATAAATATTGAAATATTATAACTTGGAAAAGAGGGTGAAAATGAAGGACTCATCATAATGGAGGTTGATAACAATGAATATAATGATGATAAAGATAATTGAATATATAAATTGGTAATGAAAATATATTAAAATTTATCATTGATAAGTGTTTCGTACATATATACATTGTTCTAGTTTTTCTTTTTTTATTTTTGAAAAAAACTGGTAGTTTTTAATTTTTTATACATTTAATACACCTTAACCATTTTAAATGCAAGAATTCTGAGAAAAAAAATTTCAGGATCATACACGATTGGAATCTCAGAACATGCTGACACTACTATCATCTTATATGGATCCTAGTCATTTTATTGTACCTGAGATTGTTAGAGAGACAATGACGTTTCTAGAATCTATGTGAAGATTATTGGGAATCTTGCTTGAGAGATGGTGAGATTTCCCATTAAATTCCCCCATGTTATTTTTGGTCAATTTTTTTGCCAATTGGATAAAAACTAACTGATGATTACCCAAAATCAATACATATAAAAACTATCGATCAACTAAAAAAATCACCACTAAATAATAATTGACCATGAAATACACAAAAACTTACTTAACAACCACTAAATTATGTATTGACAGTTTGAACCACTGGTAGTAGTAAAAAACCATCGTATAGACTAAATTTTTTTGTAGTGAACCTATTTTAATTGCTTCGATCACCCAAATCCTTTTAGAAAAGAACACAGTTCCGGTGCGAGGAAGATTGGGCATGAGGTATGGTGTGACTAGATAGGGCATGACGGGCGGTATGACTAGATAGGGTGTGAAATAGTACACCACTGGCCATGGTGTGCTAAATAATTAATTTTATTAATAATATATTAATTATAAAATTATAAGTGTTAAAAAATATTTAATAATTAAAAAATTTATGATAGAAAAACAACCACATATTGATTTATGAAATGTAGGAATCAACACCATATTAATTTGAGTAACGGTTTTCCTATGATGATCATAAATATGTTTTTAGTGTTTTAAACCACTAAAATGCACGTTTAATGATCAAAAAAATAACAAATTATCTCATATTGGCATAAAATCATGGGAAAACAACCATTTAATTATTTTTGACACGTATAAGCAGAAAACACATTCATTCAACATGTGGTGTGCCCAGAATATCTCATTAAAATTTTAAAAGATATCAAAGTTTTAGAAACATGTGTTAGGGGGTCAAAATTGGGAAAAACATGTTGGATTTAACTAAAATAAAGGGAAAATGACCGCATATTTAATTGTGAAATGTTGGAACTGACAACACATCATTCCGATTTATGGTTTACCTGTTATGTCCATAAAGGTGTTTTTAGTGTTTTAAAACACTAAAACATGCATGGAATAGTCAAAACCATATTACACGACATCATATTAATGTGAAATAATAAAAAAAACACTATAGAGTTTTTTTACATGTATGTGTAGACAACACATCAATATGACATGTGGTGTGGTGAAAATGATTCAGCAACCACTTCTTAATGGTACAAAAACCTTTAAAAACAAGTGTTATGGGGTTCAAAACCTGGAAAACGACATCTTATTGACATGAAATCAAAGGAAAAATACCATATATTTAATTTTTAAATGTAGGAATCAATGAAATTTCATTCTGAATGACGATTTTCTTGTTATAGCCATAAATACATTTTTAGTGTTTTAAAACATTGAAACGTGCATTGAATGGTCAAAACCATAGAAAAAGACCACATATTGATGTAAAATCAATGGAAAAATGCCTTTATGTTATTTTTGATGTGTATACATAGAAATCACAACAACTAAATGTATGGTGTGGTTAGAATGACTCAATAACTAATTCTTAAAGGTACAAAACCATTAAAAACATGTGTCGAGGGGTCAATGATAGAAAAAAAAAACTACATTTCCCTAAAATCAGGGGGAAATTATTATATATTTAATTGTGAAATGTATGAACCAAAGGAACATCATTCTGAATGAAAATTTTCCCATTATGTCTGTAAACATGTTTTTAGTCTCTTAAAACACTAAAACATGCATGGAATGGTCAAAACCATAGAAAACGACCACAAATTTATGTCAAATCATTGGAAAACCACCACTAAGTTATTTATGAAATATAAGAAACTTCTTGTCATCAATGACTTTAATTTTTTATTAAGTAAATTTCAATCACACCATACGTCGCTTTAAAAATAAATTAGAATATTTTGTTAACCCTTTTCCGTTTCATGTATTGAATCTTATATCAAATAGGTAAGTTTATGTTTTGAAAGTGTTTTTCACTATATATTATTATTTTTATGTTAAAATTTATTCTGTTTGATTAAAAAATAAAAAATTTATGTACAACATCATGAATATATTCTATGTCTTTTATTTTTCGCAATTCTTTTCTTAAATATATTGGTTTTCATTATTGGTGGAAGATGATGGTAGCAGGCGGGATGTTGACCATTCCGATCCATGACATTCTTAAAAAGGAATTCGTGTTGGTTATTAGTTTTCATGGTATATTAAAATATTATAAATTATTCTACTCTAATTAAGATTTATTATGTTTAGTTTTAATTTTTGTTTTATTTTTTGTTATATTTGATGAGATGATGTTATCAGTTTCTATTGATGAGGTGTAGGGGAGGAAGACAGATGTATTGGTTGATAGATGTATTGGTTGAATGATATTGAGGTTATGATGATCATAGATGTTTTTATATTTTTTATGGAAGTATGATTTATTAATGATGATTTATCATATAATCATGTTTTACTTTATTTCATTTCAGTTTTTTTATATTTACAGTTTTTTTATTAATTTTTTTTAAAATCTGATTTAGCAGTGGTTTTTAGAAACCACCAATAAATAAATTAAATAATATATATTTATCAGAAATTATGATTAATAGCCGCTAAAAAACCCACCATTGAACATATCAGCGATAGTTATTTTTATTTTTTAAATATTTCTTGAGGATATTTATTTTATGAAAAAACCATCACTAAACGAAACAAAAACTACCACTAAATACTACAAAAATGACACATAGTAAAACCATTATGAAATTATTAAAACCACTGCTAGATGACTAGAGATTATGTAATACACAATGGTTTTTGAAACTGACATGATACTAATAGACAATGGTTTAAATAGCTGTTAGTCCATAAAAAACTGCCGTTACAGCCTTTTTTTGTAGTGTCATTCATTATGAGAAGATATGGAGATTGGACCACTAGGGTGATTGGGTATGTGTGTTATTTTTGTTTTTTATCCCCTACAAAATATTGAATATTTACATTTATATTATTTTTTATTAACAACATTAATATTTATTGATAGTTATATTATTAATAATTTCTATTGTTAATCATATTATAAATTATTTATAATTATTAATAATAATTATTTAACATTATTGACTATATTATTACCTATCATCAATTACATGTTAATTATTATTAATATATTATTAATATGTCCTTGTGGGGTGTCATCTAGGTCTTCAGTTTTTGTATCCCTAGCTTCTTGTTTGTGTTTTTATGTGTTTTCTTTGAACACCCCCTACTTGGACCATTTTTAATTATTAATATCTTCTTAATTACTAAGAGTTATATTTTAAATTATATTATTAATTATTATCAGGGTACGATAGTGACAACTTTTGTGGGTGTATTATAGATAACACTCTGGTGATGAAATTTTTGGAGTGCACTATAGAGGTGTTATTGTAAGAGTGATTAACAGGCCTTAGGCCCATATATTAGGCCCATCTACCCTAATTAATATGGCATACTAGACAGAAAAATGTCCCTCATTTTAAATTAATTTAAATAGAGTAAGGAAAAATCCCAATATCTTAAATAAACCAACCTCAACACATGTGAGTCGGCCTACAAGACGGAAATAAATTTTATTATTTTATTATTTTATTTTTATTTAATTTTAATGAATATTTTTTGATAAAAAACATATATATATTTTTAGTATGTAGGGTATATATATATATATATATATATAAATTTATGTAATAACTATTATGGTTGAATATTTAGTAATCCATGATAACAAATGATTTTTATCACTTTAAAAATAATTTTTACTAATAATTACATGTAGGCTGACCAGCTTAAAATGTGTTCTAAGCTTAACATAATTTTCAGAGGCCGCATTAAATACCGACCTAAACAATCTAGGTTTTTAGGCCCTATTCCTATGAATTTGGATAGTTCTTCCTTGATCCATCCCATCAAGAACCTCATTGAGGTGGAGCAATATAGCGATGTACTATACCATAATCATGTAGTAGGTATTGAGAATTTTTTTACCATTGGAGTTTATATTCCAAATTTATGGTAAGGTTTAATGAGTGAAAGTCAGCTATTTTGGAGGTGGTCTGACTCCCTTAGGCCCTGTGGGTCCGTGAATCTTCCTTTTGAATGAAATTTCAAGTAATTATTAATAATTATTAATTACCTTATTATTCATTGTTAATAATGTGTTTTTATTAATATAATATTATTATCCAATGCTTAAAAAAGAAATTTAAATCCAATATAAAAAATTATTAAAGGATTTCAAGTATAGTTATCAAAGACAAACCAATATTTCTTGTTCGGTCTAATTGAACTTTACTTTCCCCTAGGTTCAAACAGGTCACCTGGACCATTTTTTCACTTGTACACTAAGAATTGAGTTGGATCATAGTTTACTACATAGACCTAGTGAAACTACTTCAGCCACACTTGACCCATGTTATTATTCCTCCAGGACCAATGATAAATTGACCTTCCCTATGTCTACACCCGACCTAACTCAGCGGAGAAACCAAAAAAGTTGGGAATTTCATGGTTGAGGATATTCAAACTCCCAACCAAGTACTACCAAGGTTTGGATTTATACATATTCACACACACACACACACATATATATATATATAATTTTCTAAAATAATAATAATTAATATTATAATTTAATTTTTTTTAATATATATATATTATAAAAAAATACTATATATTTTTAATTAAAATCGGTGAAAAGGATTCAACCATTGGACCACCAGCTCCACCTTTGAACCATTTAATCACTCCTTTTATGAATTTAGTGGTCAATTTAATTCTGATAACTATGGTTTCAAGGATTTTTCCCTTTTAAAAAAGAGGTTAAAACAATATTTCATGTAATATTTTCAAAATATTTTTACAAAAACAATTTGAATATAAATAATATTTAAATATTTTTTTATATATTAAAAAAGAACTAAAATAGTTAACATTTTATTGATTTATTTATAAAATGATTAATCAACATCATTATCAAGTTATTTTGAATTTTTCTGAATAATATACTAATGCTCTCAGCTCATTCTTATTAATTCAATGCATTAACACCTTTCACATATTGTTTGGCCCTAAATATAAATAATTTTTCCTTAGATTCATTTAAATAATTTTTTAATAAGATAATTTTATAAACCCCCATCGTTAGTGAAAAACCCTAGATTCATATTATTTTTAAGGAATTTTAGATTTATAAATAATTCAAAAAGACTACAACCATTTTTTATTTGGTGATGAAAATAAAAACATGTGAGATTTTTTAATTAAAATCCACACATTTTTTTGTTTTGAATCTAAACCCATATCTTGTGAGTATATATATATATATATATTATATATATGAATATGTTAACACACCCACAGACATATATATACACTCATATTAACGTTGATACAAAGAATATAACATATTTTTTACATTTTTTGGGCATATAAAATACATTGGCACACATAACATATTCATTTAAAAACATATCATGTGAATAAAATATTATGTGAATATATTTACTAATAATGAATGTTTATTATATATAATATTTATACATAATATGATTTGAGAACATATTGATTACATAATATACAAAAATGGATATATTTATTTTGTTGGTGAATATTGTTTTACATATAATCTTATGACGATAAATGGGCACAAATGTATGTTTATAAAATTTTTATACATATTAACATAATATTCTGCAATTTTTTTAGAATAATTAACATTATTAAACATGTTTATATTATGATCATTTATACAAATATGTGTGGACACATTTGTGTAATGAACATGCTTAAAAATGTTTTTTATTTTATATATCTATATATTTTTCATATGTTTATAAAAAAATTTATAAACGTTCTCATAATATTTATAGGTTATTTGAACATAAATTTATGCTATGTAATATTATCATACATTTATAATTTTTTACATTTTTAATTAACTTGTTATATGAATTTATATGTTATGTGAATGTCATGTGAACTTGGATATCTTTTTTTTGTTAACTTATTTATTATAAAACATGTTTTTTAATAATTAAATAACATATTCATGTTTTAATATTCAAATATTTTAAAAACCAATCTATGTTCATTTTGTTAATTTAAAAAAACATTTTATATTATCTAACATTTATGAGAAACATATATTAATATATAGAACATGTTTTTATGACCTGGTTTCATTGAGATCCCTCAATGAGTCAGTAATTAAACTAGGTGTAAACCCCAAAACCCAATTTAAATAGGCCATGAGTTGAAGACAAATATCAAGGGTATAATATCAAAAAAACAAGAGATGTTACTTCTAATATGAAAAATTAAAACACTAATATAACTATATGAATCTCAAATATCATTGCATATAACCTAAAAGTACCCCATGGGAATCATGATTTTCAAGGTATATCAAATATTAGAATTTATGTTTGATCTTGTTAACATATAAATTTCTGTACATGGTTTATCCTATGAGGAACACAATTGAAATTACAGAAACATTTAATCAACTACTTGTCAAATCAATCAAAAAATTATTTAATGTATGACTTAGGTTCAAATTGAATGATGGAAAATTTATAAAAAACTGTTAATAATGAAAATAAGTATTATATATACTATTTTATTCCTAGTAAGACTTTAGATTATATCTATAAATATTTTCAGATCCAGGCACTGAGACAACATGAGATTATGAGGCTTGATGTTCTGGGAATTAATTTTTTAAAAATATTAAAAATATTTTATATTACGTGCACAAGATTTATTAAATAAAATTGGATTAATATTATACTAAATCTTAGAAAATAAAAATGAGACCACTATTGAGTCTGAAATGTGAGTTTTATCCTTGGCTTGGACTAAAATTGGTTGGCACAAGACGTTCGGATAAAAGCAGCTGTTGGCGGGTAAGTTTAGTTAAATAAATAAATAATTATATTTATTTAATTAAATAACCTAATTCTACACTTATATAAATTCATATTTATGAAAATTCTACAGGTTTATACACATAAAACTTGGGAGAATTGAGAGGCTTTCCTTCCACCTCTCATTGGTGAATTGAAAATAGATGACGACAACAAGACTCTAGATTTGGGCAGATCGAGACACAATGAACGCAATGACCCATATAATTCATTGGAAAGATAATTATTAATCAAATAATGGTCCAAATTTATGTATGAGTCATTAATTTTTGTAATATTTTCCTATTGATTAAATTTGTTTATCACGATATTATTGCTTCTTTGATCTACATCAATTGCAAGCTTTTGCATTTACCCATGTACCAATTTCAAATATTTATTCATTTTTCTCACCTTGAGAATCACTGTTTTTATTTATTATCCAAGAAAACTTTTAAAATGATATTTTAAACTTTTCACTTGTTCATTTATCCCATTGATTCTTCACGTTCTTCACCGATTGGCCTACGAGGTCTCAGTTCAACATTGCTAGGTGGGACCGAGCCCGATCGGACCCCTGAATTTGAGGTAGATTCATGTTCGATGAATGAAATGATTAATTAGGGATGTATTAATATTATTTTAAGTATATGGTTGATTCCACCAATTATAATATTTCTAGTGAGGTGGTACGGGTTATGGGAGTTGCGCACTGTGCGACAATGTGCTTGCAGGTTCATGCAGGAAGAGTCAGAGTTTGATTTCCAACCACTGGAGGGACATAAATCACCAACCAACGGAGGAGCCACCATTTTTATGTGGATAAATAGAAAATTATAAGTAAGTTAGGATAGATCTATAATTCTAGAATAGGATATGAGTTTCTTTTAAAATCTAGACTACACATCGTGTAGTTCTAGGAACACATGTCGTGTTTTCTGATTTCTCTGGTAGATAGGGGTTATATTTGAGTTAATAAAACACACCGTGTGGAGGTACCACATGATGTGTAACCTTGTATGACAATCTTTTCCTGTACATAGGGTACATTCCTAGGAGATCGAGTGGCCTTGCACATCATTTATGGTGGGAGGCATTCTATGTACTTCAAAGAGTACATGAGTTTGAGAAGGTGACATATGACGAGTGCTGGATTGGACCTTAAAAACCATGTATCGAAGTACACGATCATGATAAATTTTTTCACAAACACAGACAATGGCACGAGCAAGAATATAGGTGGATGAGGCATGTCATGTAGTCCACCTACACACTGTGTAGTGCTACAGGGATAGTGAGCCATGTACTAGCTGGGGTATGAATAGGAATTGAAGTGGGAACACACACCTTGTGGGTCTCATACATGTTGTGTACCCGTTATTTACTTTTTACGAAACTTAAACATCTCATTTCTCATTCTCTTGGATTCATATTTTGGCCTACGAGTAGCATATACCGAGTGTTTTTCCATGAAGAAAGAAATGGTGGCCTCCTCAGTGGATTTTGAGACACGATGCAAGATGTCTTGAGTGTGATGGTTATTTATATGACACTAAACGATGGTAGTGATCTAGAAGGATCATTAGAGTGATTCCCCTCTATGGAATTAGGGCATGTGTCCTTTATATATTGATTGGTACCCCCTATGGCATTAGGGTGAGGGTCCTCAATCCATAAAGTTGGAACCCTATCATATAGGGCATGGTTCGTCCTTACACTAAGTGGTACCCTCATAAATTATTGGGGTGAAGGCCTTCTTTCCACTGAGTGGTACCCCCTATGGTATTAGGGTGTGGGTCCTCTATCCACTAACTGGTACCTCATATTGAATTTGGGTGTGGTTCCGCTATTTACTGAGTTGTACCCCCTATAGTATTAGAGAACAAGTCCTCTATCTACGGCGTTTTATCCCAATCAGATAGGGCAGGTGTGCTCTTTACACTAAGTGGTATCCCCTATGGTATTAGTGAATGTGTCCTTTATCTACGGACTTCTACCCTTATAGAATAGGGAACAAGTACTCCTTACACTAAGTGGAACCCCCCTAACGCACTAGGGAGTGGGTCCACTATTTGAAGATTTTCTCCCTCAACTGTGTGACATAGTGGAAAGGTGTGGGGCCTCTACACGATAGCTTCTATGGACAAAAATGAGAGATACTGGGAATAATTTATGGACTTATAGAACTAATGAAACACTTTTCCTAGACTGGTCTTTGAGATAGAGATCCACTTTCTCTCTCATTTGTGATTCTTTGGTTTGAGCATATATATATATGGATCCATGTCATTAGATTTTGTACTCTATTTCTTTAGGTTGAGATGTCTAATATATATTTCTATAATGTATCATACTTATCCCCTTAGTATTTTAGGCCATCCTACTGGGTTTTCATATAATCATCCATGTATGATATTTTACCACATGTTTCATGTCTTATCCAGATGACAGATAGGTCGGTGGTGATTACAAAGGAGCTTAGGGATACATGATACATTAGACTATATACGGTGGTTGGATCATGGATATCAAGAGATAAGCTTTATAAAAATTTTACTTTTCCAGTTTTTTTTTCAGGTTGGGACATATCTCTAGTTGAGAATGTATTTTTCCCATTTACTTTTTAGTTTACATTGTGGTACACTTGTACACTGTAGTTGTTTTTGTGATTCATTTTTATTCTCTAGGTATTGAATATTTTTATTATTATTCCTCTTCGCTTCTATATTGATATGGTTGGGTGTGTGTTTATAGGTACACTAGGAAAATGCCTCCCATGTTAGTTATGCCATTTGATGCTTGTTGCCAGCCGTTGACCTATGGTGGCGGGTATGGGGTAGTTAAAGCTTAAGACCTATTGGGTTGGGTCTTGATAGATTGGTATCAAAGGTGGTTGGATCCTTGGGATGATGTTTGGATTAGTCCCCATAAGTGGATTTTGTTTGGGACTTAGGGAAATAGTTTTGAAGTGTTTCGAGTGCGGATTTCAGGCCAGGGAACCAAGTGATAGTATCGATGGCCAATGTATCCATTCACTAGGACTCTCACTACTTTCTTTTAAACTCAATATACTGAGAAATTGGTTGCAGGGATCAATGTTACATGCATCATATATGATCAATTCTTTTGAATTTCCTTCTTGAGTCAAATTTCCAATGTGTATATATGTTCTTCTACCCATGGTATATTTTGATTAAATTCTTAGGATGCCTCCACAATTAAAACCAACCAGGTTACATATTTCGGTTCGCGATGATGGTCTAATGAGTGATGAAGCCTCAAATCAAGATCCATCCTGTGAGACTATTCCTATAGGAGGAAATGTAGAATCACCCCCACCCATTGAGTAATAGATCACACTAATAGAGTATGTTGAGGATGTACACAGGCTTAGGGAACTCCAGGAGTTCCAACACCAGAGGACACTGAGGTTTTGTAGTGAGCCATATCCCCTGGTAGTAGAGGGTTGGTAAGAGTTGGTGGTCCATGTTTTGAGGCTTATCAGAACACCGAAAGTTCAGGTGGTTTCATTGGAAGATAGCCTTTTCCATTAAGTAGATGATAACTGGTGGAGTTGTTTTTATATAGATACATGATGAGTCGACACTCTCATGGCCTAACATCCAGTAGCTATTCCATGAGGAGTAATAAACCTCCTATTTTTTCTTAGTTCAGATTTAGGATATTATGGAGCTACAGTAGGGATGGATGATAGTGGATGAGTATGCTACAAGGTTTATAAACCTTACATTTTACTCCCTTGATATGATCTATGATGGATACTTTTGAGAACAAAAGTTTGAGAAGGGTTTCCATAGATATATTCATGTCAGTGTAATACCCTTATGAATTCCCACCTATTCTAGGGTGTTAGAGAGGGAAATGGTGATGGAGATATTCCTATCATTGGGATTTCAGAAAATTGGAGTTGTTAGTGGTCGTTACAGGATTGAGCCATCTGCAATAGCTAATAGATACTAGTCAACATGATCTTAGTACAAGATACCTCCCCATGATAAGAATTATGCATGTGGTCTTGTGACGTAGGGACTACGTAGAGGACCAGGGCAGCCCAAAAAGGGGAGGTTCTATGCATGTGATTATCAAGGTCACATGTTGTGTGATTTCCTGACCAGATGTGAAAAGGAAGGCACGAAAATAACTGATGGATGACCATTTCAGAGTCAATGTTGTGATCAAGGATCTCCCAGGTGAGGGAACGGTGGCCCCCTAGGGAGGTAGATTTGGTAGAGGAGTAGGTGTATCTCTAAGAGGACGATATGTGTGCGGTTAACCATGATATGAGATCCATTTTCCACCCCCACCAAGCATCCCACATCAGGCACTTATGACACAGCAGAACACAGGATGATTATAGGTATTATATATGTTTATTATACTCTTTATTTACTATTATTAAACATAGGTGTGAGTCATTCTATCATCTCTATACTCTTGGTGTGAGAGTTAGATCTCCCGATTGTGGCATTGGCCCAAAATTTTTATCTTGAGGTTCCTATGAGGAATTCTTATTCTATATTTTTTATCTTCCGGAATTAGGATAAATTTCTTGGTGGAGATAGGTTCTTGTAGGCAATTTTGGTTATCACGATATAACCCAATTATTTCATATTGGATATTGATTTCTTGTCCATGATCTGGCCCCATATTGACTATCACTATAGATGAGTTAAATGGATTCACACTGATGGGACTAGATTTTTATGGGTGTGAGAGATCTCATGGAAGGGAAAGTGGGTTTTTCAAGAAGGATGTTTCATCCCATCAACCATTAATTTTAAATTGTATCTTTTTTTGCATTAGTCTCTTCAGGAATATGTATTCCTTCATTCAAGGAGGGTTTTATGGGCGTGTTCGCTGAGGATGTTCCGAGACTGAATCAAAGGTGGGATATGGAGTTTTGTATCAACTTGTATCCCAAGATCACACTGATATATTTTACGACTTATTGTATGGACCATACCAAGCTTCAGGTTCTATAGTTATAGTTGGATGACTTTCAAGGGAAGGGTTTCATCAGGTCCATATGTCTCCCTGGGTAGCTCTAATGTTGTTCATGAAAAAGGAAGATATGATATCATATATTTTTGTGGATTATCATCACCTGAGTCAAGCCACAATAAAGAAAAGGTACCCCTTTCCAAGGATTGATGACCTCTTTTATTAGTTTCAAGGCATGAATTGGTTCTTAAAGATCGATCTCTAGTTCTATTACCACTAATTGAGAGTTTGTGAGGTTGATATTCTGAAGCTAGAATTTTGATGTCACTATATAAACTATGAATTATTTGTGATTCCCTTTAGTGTAAAGAATTCCCCCACCATGTTTTTGGATTTGATGAACTGAATCTTCTAGCCATATTTATACCATTTCATTGTTGTCTTCAATAATGACATACTCATATACTCTGGTTAGAGGTGGAGCATGCAGAGCATTTGAGGATGGTTCTAGATTTTCATTGAGAGCACTAGCTTTATAGAAATCTATTAAAGTGATAGTTCTGGATTCATGTGGTTCACTTTCTAGGGCATTTCATTTTTGAGCATGGTTTATCAATGGACCCAGAAAATATTAATGTAGTGATTTATCGGGATCCACCCAATAGAGTGTTAGAGGTGTGAAGATTTCTTGTCTTGGAGTGGTACTAGCTAAGGTTTTTGGTATAATTCTACAATATTACAACCCCATTGGCCTCCCTTACATGGAAAGGGAATCCATTTACCTAAATTGAGTAGTGATAGTGGGCGTTCATTGAGTCAAGGATGAGACTGACGATATCTCCAAATTTGAGATTACTAGTAGAGTGAATGGAGTATATATTGTATTGTAATGCCTCAAGAGCCATGATTGCATATGTTTTGATGAATATATATGAAATTATCACATATGGGTTAAGGTAGTTGAGACCTCATGAGTAAAACTATGTGAATCAAGACCTAGAGTTGATATCTATAGTATTTTCTTTGAGGATGTTGAGACACTGTATTCAGGGAGAGTGATTTGTGATTTACTCAGACCATTAGAGTCTCAATTACGTATTCATGAAGAGATACTTGAACCTGAGACATAGTCACTGGTTAGAGTTCCTGTATGACTATGACTTTGAGATAGTATATACTCTTGGGAAGGGAAACTATGTAGAATATTACCTTATTAGGAAGTCCCAAGATCTTTTGGTGTTGGAGGATTTTGAGCAGTTGACTTCCTGACAGCTGACCCTGGTTGAGTAGAAGGGTGTATCATTTCTTCAGTCGATGGTGTTAACTCCTCTTCTTCTCAGGTGTTTGAGAAATTACCAATTGGGAGAAATTGATGGTGAGGTCTTGTGTGATAAGATACCCTTATGATATTCACCTAATGGATTTTATAAAAGATGAAATCATCTCATCCTTTTCTAGGTATGAACGATGGTCCCAATCATGATGCAAGAGGAGGTAGTGAGATAGTTTCACACATCTCATTTTAGAAGTACATATCATTGTGAGGAAGATGTTCATAGAACTTTAGTGGATGTTTTGATAGGTCGGAATGAGATAAAGCATGGTCAAGATTGTCTCTTGGTGCCTCACCCATCAGTAGGTGAAGTCTGTGCACTAGGTTCTTGTAGGTTTGTTGCATCCCCTTAAATTATTAATGTGAAAATGGGACAGAATATCCCTAGAATTTTTTATAGGGCTTCCACAGATAGAAATGGCCCATGCCACCATATGTGTGATATTTTAAAAACTCACAAATTTGACACACTTCTTTGCTATCAAGGAGAAGAGTTTAGTGGAGAGTTTGAGGTAGTTGTATGTATGGGATATTGTTTAAATACATGGTGTTACATTGACTATTGACTTTGAACATGATGCATGGTTCATTTCGTGGTCGAGGAGAGGACTATAGAAGGAATTTGAGACCAATATGGGGATGAGTACTACCTTTCACCCATATAAATATGGGGAAACTGAGTTCACTATCCAAGTGTTGGAGGATATGCTGAGGTCCTGCATGTTAGACTTTGGCTAGAGCTAGGAGGATCAATTTCCATTGGTATAGTTTGCATAAAATAATATTTACCACTCTACTATCATCATATAACCTTTCAAGGCTCTATAAGGGATACCCTGCAGGTCACCCTTATGCTGGATAAGGACCAATGAGGCATCACTTGTTGGGATAGAGATGGTGAAGAGATGGAGAAAGTCTAGGTTATCTATGAGTGGATAAGGAAGACCTGTAATAGGAATAAATCTTATGCATATCGATTTCATAGTCCCTTGGAGTTTGAGAATGGAGACCTTATTTTCCAGAGCGTCTCCCCATGATGAGGATTTTAGAGGTTCAACCAAGGAGAAAAGCTATCCCCTAGGTTTATTAGGAAATTTGAGATCTTTTAGAGGGTTGGAGATGTTTCTTATCACCTCAGCCTACCCCCATGGTTGTAGTGAGAGTACGACTTATTATATGTGTCATAGTTGAGGAGATACATGTATGAACCCATACAGATAATTGGCTGGGTTGAAATGGACATTGTGGATGGATCAACTTTTCTGAAGCACCTGGTGGAGATTGAGGATCAGTCGGAGAAGACCCTGCATGGATGGACTACTCCCTTGGTTTGAGTGTTGTGGTAGTATGGGAATATACAAGAGAGATCTTGGGAATGAGAGAGCCAAATACAGGTTCATTATCTCAATATTTTTGTTTAGTTTTTTAATTTTTGGAGAAAAAAACTTAAAGGAGGGAAAAATTTAGACACCCTTTTTTTGTCTTGTAAGACTTTGAAATATATCTAGAAATATTTTTGGAGCGATGCACTAAGATTACATGTGATTCCAAGGCCTGATGTGCCTGGAATTAATTGTATAAATGTATTATATGTATTTTATATTAATCACACATATTTTATTAAAGGAAATGTGATAAATATTAAACAGAATCTTGGATCAAAAATATGATACCACGATTGAGTCCGGAATGTGAGGTTTACCCTAGGTGCAACCTAAAATAGATTGGAGCAGGATTTTTAGGTAAAAGCAGCTGTTGGCTGGTGTGTTTAGTTAAATAAATAAATAATTTTATTTGTTTAATTAAATAAAATAATTCCAAACCACTATAAATTTATTGTTATGAAAATTATCTAGGTTTCTCCACATAAAACCTGAGGGAATTGAGAGGCTTTCCTTCCACCTATCATTGGTGAATCAGAGTTAGATGACAATGATGAGACTCTAGAAATATAAAGATCGAGATGAATCGAACACAATGAACCCTTTCATTCATCGGATAACATGTCCTTCATCAATGAATGATCCAAATTGATTTATCACTCATCAATTTTTATTTTCTTCCCCTATTGATTAATTTTTTTGGGCATGATCTTATTGCTCCTTTGATCTACATCAATTATAATAATTTTCATGAACCCTTATACTGATTTTAATTATTTATTTAGTTTTTATTTCCCAAAACATCCCTTTTTGTATTATTTGGATTAGAATTCTTGGGAAAATATAATTTAACCTTTTTTATCTTGAATGTATCCTAATGATTTTTTGAGTTCTTTTCTGATTGGCCTAAGAGGCCTCGACTCGACATTTTCAGGTGGGACCGAGCCTAATTGGACCCACAGATTCACAATGGATTCACATGTGATGAATGTAATGATGAATTAGGGATGGATTAAAATGATACATGGGATATGGTAGATTACACCAGTGATTAGATTTATAGTGAGGTGCTATGAGCGATGAGAGATGCACGTAAGGCGACAGTGTGTATAATAATTCATATAGAAAAAGTTAGAGTTCGATTTTCAGCTACCGAAGGTCCAGAAATAATCAGATAGTGTAAGATCCACTATTTTGGGTGGTTAATCAGTGGATTGTGAGGTGGAAAGGCTGGATCTTGAATTCTGAAAGTGGATGTGAATTTATTTGAAAATCGCAACTACAGGCCATGTAGTTCTAAGAACAAATACAACGTTGTCCAGTTTCTACAGTGACTAGGGATTCAACTGGAGTTAAATATGACATTTCGTGTAGTGGGACCGCATGCTATGTAACCCTAGTTGACTATCTTAACATGTATATAGGGTACACACCTAGGAGCTTGGGTGGCATTGCACGCTGTGTATGGTGGGAGGCATGCCATGTACTTCAAAGAGTACATGAGATTGAGTAGGCGGCACATGCTGAGTATTGGTCTGTCCCATAGACACTGTGTACCATTGTATAGAGGCATGGAAACAATTTACAGAGACACACCCATATGCACATGAATGACCCCGAGTGGCTGAGACACGTCGTGTAGTCCTCCTATATGCCATGTAGTGCTAGATAATTAGTGAGCTGTGTACCGATAGGGACACGTCCAGGCAGAAGAGTGGGACCACAAGCCATGTGGGTCCCTTAAACATTCTTTACAACTTCTTTCCTTTTTAAAAAACATTAACATCTTTTATCTCCTTCATTTGGACTCAGATTTTAGCCTGTGAGTAGCCTATCTTGAGTGTTTTTCCATATAGAATGTGATGGTGTATTTTGAGATACGGTGTTAGATATTTTGGGTGTGACTCTTATTTAGGTGGTGCTTTCCAAATAAAATGACCTGGAATTATTATTAGAGTGGTATACCCTTATGGAATTAGGGTGAGGGTCCTCTATCTAACGAGTGGTACCTCTATATAATTTGGGTAAGGGTCCTCTATCCATCGAGTTGTACCCCCTATCAGATAGATTACAGGTCCTCCTTACACTATGTAGTACCCCCTGACATACTGTGATGTAGGTCCTCTATACACTGAGTGGTACTCCCCTACAAAATTAGGGTATAGTTCCTATATTGAATGATTAGTACCCCTATAGAATTAGAGAACAATTTATCTATCTAACGAGTTGTACCCCCTATAAAATCAGGGAATAAGTTTTCTATCTACTTAGTTATACCCACTACCAGATAGGGCACATGTCCTCCTAACACTGAGTGGTACCCACATATGGAACTATAGAATGTGTCCTCTATCTACTAAGTTTTACCCTACTATCGGATAGAGTGTGGGTCCTCCTTACACTGAGTGGACCCCCCTAATGAAATTAAGAGAAGTTACTCTATTTAGAGATTGTTCCACTTGATTATGTGGTACAATGGTGAAGCATGTGACCTCCACATTGGTTACTTATATAAATAGACACATGAGATGTTGGGAATAATTGATGGGCTTCTAGAATCGATGTCATTATTTTCCTGACCTAGGTTATGAGATAGAGATCCCCTTTCTAATTTGGGTTTATTTAGTTTGAGAATATATATATATATGTATCAATGCCATTTTATTTTGTACTATATTTATTTGGGTTGAGTTTTCTACTATCTATTCCTATCATGTCTCTTATTTCTCCCCCTTCAACTTTCAGGGTGTCCTATTTGGTATGTATATACTCACCCATGCATGGGAATTACTCTCACATTTCATTTCTTATACAGACAACAAATAGGTCAGTGGTGATTATAGAGGAGTTTAGAGATATTAGGTGCGTTGGACCATACAGTGGCTGAAGCTTGAAGATTAAGATATAGGCTCTCTTAGCATTTTACTTTTGCAGTTTTATCATGTTGGGGAAAATCTCTAGGTGGGTGTGTATTTCCCCCTTTACTTTACATTTTACACGATCATACTCTTTTACCCCTTAGAGTTTTTTTTCCATGAATGGTTATTCCCAAGATATTACATCTTTTTGTTATTATTCCCCCACACTTATGTATTGAGATAGTCAGTTGTGTGTTTACAGGCACACAAGGAAAAGGTCTCCCATGTTAGTTATTCCTTTCAATTCTTGTCTCCATCCCCTGGCCTATGGAGGTGGGATTGGGGTAGTTTTGGCTTGATCCCCATTAGGTTTGGTCGTGATAAGTAAAACATAAATTCATAAGGATGTTTTTTTTAAAATATATAAATCGAATTCAATTATTAATTAAATTAATCTAATTAATTTAAAAATTATACATGAAATTATTTTAAATATGATCAATACCCACCAATACAACCTTAATCAATATAATTTCATTAACCCAATATTAAAATTAAATCAAAGTTTATTATGTTTTAAATATATTTAGAAAAAAATAAATTCTAACCATTTTTTATAGTTTAATTTACTCCACTATTTTAATTTGTATCCCTTTTTTAATCATTTTTATCAAATAATTAATGAGAGATAAGAATGAATATTAGATATAATGATAATATTAATTAAAACAATCATTTATAAGATAATTTTAATTAAAAAACCATAAACCTGACCTTTTAATCTTTATCTTTAAGCTCTTAAATGAATTAGTTACTCGTATTTGAATGAACTTCAATTATGGGTGAAAAAACCTTTTAAGAGTAAAAAGAAAATAAAAATTAGAAACTTGAACAAAAATTCAACAAGAGAATGAAATAGATCTAAACCCATTTCAATTTAAATGAAAAATTCTTCAAATCATGTTACTATGATCTAATAATGATTTACTAGAATTAAAATTACTACAAGATATCCCCAAAGATGATAAAACATAAAAAAAATTATTTAATGACTTTGGTTTTCTTGAGTAGATTTTAAAATATTTAATCAGGAGTTTTATTATTTCATAGGATTTAATTTTAGTTAAATATTGAATTTATGGGTGAAGGAGGTGAGCCGGGGTACAAGGAAGAGGCAATATTTATTTAAAAAATTAAAAAGGAAACCTTTATATACCCAGTATGTAGTTTCTGGATACCTTTTGTTTCAGATAGAGGGAGATATTTACCTAGGTTCGACCACTGGGAACTCATCTAGGTTACATTTAATGGATGGTAACCATTAGTTGGCTGGTTGATAGGCATCATGTACCTGGTTTATTTCCATGTTGTTTCTTTATAAGGGTAGTTTGGTAATTTTATGGTCATGGATTTTTTGGATTTAGGATAATGTTTTCTTTTATAGAAATGATTATCTTAGGATTTCTACACCTAATTCTCACTCAATATTTTTAAAACATATTTTGATGATTTCTACTTCATTTCTTGGTAGATCGACAATTAATTTATAGAATTATAATAAATACGGGGAGTATATTTTTTTCATATAGCTTTGTTGAAATATTTCATGGTTTAGTGATGGGTCCTTATAATGTTGTTACTTCTGATGGGTTATTAGATTTCAGAATGAAGTGTGCTTGATCTATTACTAAACCACTAGGGAGTATAATAGTTTAATTCCAAGGTTAATCCCAAGAAGAAAACAAACAAAACTTAAGAGTTTATGTAAAATTTATTATTAACCCATACTTTTATGAAATCAAAAGATCATGCGCAATCCAAAACTAAACTTAAAAGGCATTGAAGAAAATAA